>OX578141.1:85194051-86546551 GCA_951213105.1 Amaurobius ferox | reverse complement strand
AGCACACACTTAAACACTAATTAGATACTTAATTAGTTACATTATACTTTAACTAGTAGAAAGTCTTAATTAGGAGGTTTTATATTTATAATCTTAAAATTTTTAACTGTATGTGGTACATGTATTTGGTAAGTTTGACTAAACTAACTTATTTTCATATTTTGGTTAATTCTAAAGGTTAATTTTTTAATTATTTTTGCATATATATACTCATACAATTGCGAATACAAATTCATTTTTTATTCTCAGGCGTTAAGAAATATTTTGTGCAATTTATCAAATAGTATAAAAGTTAACTTTTTAATAATGAAACATTCCTTTGCTGTGCTATAAATCTAAAAACATTTTTCTCAGATTTACAAAATTTCAGATTTTGAAGTGGTAAATCTGTTTTTCTTATGTTAATATTTATTTTAAAGTATATTTTGTATTGAATAATTCTATAAACACCAAAGAAAATAGTAGTAATAAATTAATAAGCAAATAATATATCATACACATTTATTTATTCTTGCACAGAAAAATAAATTGTGGTTTGATAATCACAGTCATGAAGAAAATTTTCTCTCTTTTCAACTTTTTCCACCTTAAAAAATGTCATTAAAACCAGTATTTATTCCCCGTCTAAGAGTAGCAGGTATAAATGTATGTATCAATGATTCGAAACGAGTTTCAACTAATCTATGAATTTATTAAAAATATATTCTATTCTATACTTTTCCAGAAACAGAAAAGGCTAATTATCATAGCAAATTACACTTGCAGTCACTTTTTTAATTTTGGAAAAATTCCTGAACTTATATTTTATCTAAAATGTACATTTAGAAAATGAAACTTAGACATCATAATTTAAAATATTGTTATTAAAAATATTAATTTGGAGGCTTTCTAATCTCCATAGTTTTTAATCGTATTTGGTACATAAATAAAATACAGTATGCGACCTCTTATCCGGCTTTCCAATATCCTGACTCTTCCAAAACCGGAATACGGCAAAATAATGTCAAATTCTGTGCTAACAAGTGATTATTTGCTAAATATTACGCCAAATAGCGATTTTTTGTTTAAAATCCTGCCAAATGCTTTTTTGCTTTAATTAGCAATATCAATTAAAAAAATGCATTGAAACATACTATTTTAGAGGGTGTGAAATAGGACGCGCAAACCGTGCACGAAATTCAAAATTCCCGCGCTGAAAAAAATGCCGCGCGCACTCGCCGCCGCTGATTCTTCTTAAATTTCGAAAATGAACGCGAGGAATTCTCGCGACGAATGAAAATATTCCTTGGATCATGTTTATTCCGAGAAGTTTCACAATTCCTCTTTTCCGGAAAACATCAGAAGTAACACCGTTTTTCCCAAAAATTTCCTAATCCACTGCATCCGGCCATCACCCCCCAATAGTAGCTCTCGGAGGTGACGATCCGGCACGGGCAAGTCTGTCACATTGACGGCGAGACGTGTCATTCCATTCTTCACTAGTTTCGATAGGAGCCGTGACTTGTCCGTAACTAACTTCTGTATAGTATAATACAGGAGTTAGTTATTGACAAGTCGTGGCAAGGCGCTTTTTTAATGGCATTTCATTTTTTTCTGGGTGTATAGGGCAGAGCACACTAGGCACAAAAGTTTCGATTTTTCAGAATTCGTTACATTTTCTTTTCTGCGTTTTGTTCCGGGACTTTGATTTTCGGTAAAAGTATTCCAACTTTTTCGCTAGAAATATCCCGGTATCACTAAAGAAATCCTACGCTCTTCAAACGCGATGTGCCGCACAGAATTCACACTATTTTGCACAATTTTATAAACATTTATTGGAAAAGATGAAAAAAAAGAGAGTCATCAGCGCATTTACAAGATGATAGAAAGTACATTTAAGTAAGGAATTCCCGAAATTAATGAGAGTTAACTTTTGCCGAAATGCAGAGAAAAGTATAGCAGCTATAAAATGTAATTCAGGGCCTTCTGATTGATCTCTTTAAATACTTAACCTAAGCAATAAACTTGTCATTTTCTCGGGAAAATCCATTTTTTTTTTCATCTCCGTGGAAATATAAAACATCTTCAATATTTTAAAAAATGTTGATGGAATTCCAAGATCAAAATCATTTTCAATTAAATCCTATTATTTGGATGAAATGGCTATTTTGGACCGAAAATTGACCCTAGCAAAAAGTTCCATTGCAGTGTATTTATGGGGTTTTAACGTGTTACATTTATTAATTAGTAATTTATAGAAGACAGTTTAGCAATATCGCGAAATTTTTTTATTTAAACACGATCGCCGGTGTATTTCGTTTTATTTTTAAATATTTTCCATTTTTTCAATCTGCTTCCATCCACTAATATTTTTATATTTTTTATGCTTTTTATGCTGGGATATTATCTTTTAAACATATTGTTGGTGAAAATGAGACATATGTTTAGGATAACGAAATTAAATTTCTTTTATTTATTCAGGCATTTAGAATTATAAAGGCTTATTAGAAATACATTTGAAGAGCATAAATTAGAATTTGATATATTTGCACCCATAGTTGAATATCTCATTTCAATTAAAAATGAACATCCTTCTCATCTTAATTTTATTAAAAGTACTTTAAAATATTTTTAAACATATGAACAAAGGTGCTTCTGCCAAAATATTAGATGAATATGGTGAGGGCCCACTTTAGTTGAAATGTTGAAAAAAAAAGACTTCTAATAACTACCTTGAATAATCAACTTTTTTAAGACATTTTTTTTCTTTCAAAATTTTTCTTAATCACTAAATTTGATACTGTAATTACATGTAATTTGCATTTTAGTTAACCCATATAGATTGTAAGAAAGCTTTTTTTAATACATTTATGGTTTTAAAATGAATTATAATTTTCTATTACAACATTTGAGACCATTCTAGTAAGTTTTAGAAAAAATGTTCCGAATTACGGGAAAACCCCTTATCCAGAATGCCTGAAGTCCCAAGCATTCCGGATAATAGATCCTGTACTGTACAATATTAATTTTCATTTTTATAGAATTGCTTAATCAGAAAATGCACAGTGCTAATTTTAAAATCAATTTGAATAGCTGAGCTTAAAACTCTTTTGCAAGATAAAAAAATTTTATTTAGAAATTGAAGCTGTATATGTATGCATTCAAATTATATAAAACATTTAGAGAAATTTTTTTATTGTTTTCTACCTTCACATACGTATAAATATCAATTAATTAAAAAATTGATTTTTTGCAAAAATTTTGTTAAAATAGCTGTTTGCACTATCATGAATTTTGCTGAAGACAACAGGATAAATCTGGAAAACTATGGGAATTTCACTTTTGAAAAATGTGCAGTAGGTTGGACAAACACATTGACTGTTTTTTAAATTGAATGTGCTTATAAATGTTCAATATTGTACAGTCAACATATACAGTCATTTTCTTGACTCATATTTTGCTAATGTACTCGAATGTATGCAGACTAGTTAAACTTTTTTAAAACACTTTTTCACAGATATTAAGTATGAGTATAGACATATTTTAAATTTATTGCCCCTAAAGTTTGTATATTTGCCACTCCGAAGCATTTCATGCTGCTCCAAAAGTGAATTTCATACCTATTCCGAAGCATTTCTTTCTGCTCCAAAAGTGATACAAAGAGCAAGTAGGTGGGCAACATACCTGTACTTGTTTCTTTTAAGCACAAATCCCCCCCCCCCTAACATTTTCCCCAATGTTCAGTCGAGTTTCACATTCGAACGGGCAGATCGATGTAATTTCATGATACAGTTTTCTTTTCAATTACACTTTATGACAATTCATAAATTAATATTTTGTGTATAAAAATAATTACATGTTTATTGATTACCATTTGGATAGCATAATCACTTACTGCAACTAAATTGATGACAGTCCATGGTGTAGTGATTATGATTACTGATCACAAAAATATGTAGTTAAGCTACATGGATCAGTGGGTTAATCTTCAGCTCATATAGTTTTGTGTGTTAGGCTTTTATGATTTCTCTAGCCCATATTATAAATCTGGGACAATGTTCTATCTGGGGGAGATGCACAAAATGCATCCCTCTCAGTAGCATTGCCGATTGGCCTTTTCCAAATGAAATTTCAAGTTCAGTTAGCATCAAACACAGTTTCTTAGTTGTCAGAGGATTAAAGATTATTAGAAAATTTCCCAAAAATCTTCCTCAAAATCTAAAAGAAACTTTTACTGTACAAGTAAAATAGGCATTTTTTCCTTGAGCTAAATAGGAAAAGTGGGACTTTTACATCTGTTTGCAGGTCTCTGATTAGTTATAAAATAGTCTCTGATAATGGTTTCTGATTAGTTATATAATGGTCTCTGTGAGCTCGTCATTCTTAACATGACAAAAGATAGTGTAATTGGTTAAAATATAAATTTGGGTTGTCAGTGGCAATCATTCTTGAAGATCATAGCATTAGCTTTAATTTAGATTACTTGAATTTATTAAACATGTCTTTAACACATTCATTTATATATATGTCAATTTTTTAGATTTGTGTTGCTCTGTGTGCATTCTTCGTGGGCAAACCTGAAACAGATAGCATATGATACATTGTCCAATTTAGCACCAGAAGTGAGTAACTCTTTAAACTCTTTCTCATATTTTGTAAAAGTAATAGCTATAGTTCAAAATTCCTAAATATTTAAGATATGAATAAATAGTATGAATTAGTAGTTTTAGTATGACTTATAAATGGATGATATTTTTCAATTTAAGTGCCTATTTTCCTGCTTATTTTAAGATTTTAAGTGCCTATATATCCTCTGCACTCATGAATGTAATTTTTCCATAAATCATATGTTTTGTGCAACAATAATGAAGTTTTTAATGAATTATTCCATTTCTTGAATTAATATTTTTGCTGATTATAAAGCTTCAAATGGTTCAATTGGTCTACTTTTCAAAGTTTGCTTTATGGTGCATCCTTAGGTCAATTAAACACAATGTCTGATGCATATCTCAGAGTTTGTTAATCTAAAACTAGAGTATAATATTCAGTATTCTGTTGAAAGACAAGAGATAAAAAGTATGCATCTAGGTAAAAACAGTATAATTGCTCTTTATTGGGTTAAAAAGAAGGAATTTTTACTGCAATCCTATCAACTTGTTGCTGAATCTTATCCGCTATTGTGATATCTATTTTGTCTAACTTTTCATTTGAATGTTATGGGGGGTTTTGATATCAAACTTACCTAAAGTTTCCTTTGAATTTCACTCCATGCTTGCAAATATCCGAATAGTACAAAAGCTAGCCACAATAAATCTTATAATGTGGACAGTGTATAAGATATTTCTGAATATATACTAAAAGTTGCTGAGAAAATAGGTGTATAGAGATGTTGTTGTTGAAACCCAGACCGTCCGACCTACCAGAAAGGTGTAAGGTAACTGTTTGGACGGTCGGGAAGTGCCACCCAATTTAGACCGGAACCCAGTGGGGGAGGCATCCACAGGGACCGTACCCTCCTTCCCCTACCACCAACCTCTCGGAAGGATTTTCGGACCCACATGTTTAACGTGATCGTACTCCGCATGAACACGGCGGCAGTTTTGGCAGTGGCTGGAATCGAACCCGGGCCTACCGAGTGCAACTCCAGCGCGCTAACCAATGGGCTACTGCGCCCAGGTGTATAGAGATGTAAATGTGTTCCATGTACTATGTCCAAAAATTGTAACAATGCACTGAAACCTCAAATACACAAATATGTAAATAGGTAAAACTATGCTCCATAATGCAAGCAAAGTAAATGCAATATTTGAGTCATATGTTATTTGTCTTAAAGTCCTTATCATACAACCAAAGTAAATACAATGTTGGCTTGCAACTTATCTGACTTGTCTTTAACTCCAGGTCACCACTTGTCAGTGATATAACTAGACTTTTTGTGTCCTGAAACAAAAACTTTCAAAATTCCCTCTCCCATAATGTACCGGGTGGTCAGAATTAAAACACCCCTACTCTGAGCTCTCTATACATCAAACTACTCAGTGTAAAGGCTCCAAAATTGTTGAACCTACTATTCAAGACATGGGGAAAGGGATTACGCGAAAAAAAAATAGTTCCAGAAACACCGATAGGTGGCGCTGTACAACAGAAAATATGCTGAAAAGACACAAAATACACATTTGTAACACATTTTATTCGAACGTACCAAACATTCATATCACAAGGACCTTATCGATGCAGGGAATGCTGCTCAATATGGTTCCCTTCTTCAAGATGTAAAATCTGCAGTCTGTGGACAGCTTGTTCAACTGCGGATCGTAATTGGTCGATTGAGATGCTTCTCACATACAGAGTGATACTGTCTTTCAAATCTGCCAAGGTTACCAGACGTCCTCGATAAACAAGACTTTTTAAGTATCCCCACAGCCAAAAATCACAGGGATTAAGATCTGGAGAACGATATGGCCAGGTTGTCGAAAACGCACGACTAATTACTCTACCATTAGTAAAATGTTGCCGAAGAAACTGCTGTACACAGAGTCCAATGTGTGGAAGCGCTCCATCTTGCATAAAGGTAATTGAATCAAGACATTAGTGCTGTTGCAGTTGGGGTACAATAAAATTTTCGAACGTGTGTTTGTACCTCCTGGCTGTCACGGTGCATGTCACAGGACCATTGGGAGTAGCCTCTTCAAAAAAGAAAGGTCCAAGAATGAATGTGGCTGTGAATCCACACCAGACTGTAACTTTCAGTGAGTGAAGTGAAATCTCTTGGAAGGTACGAGGGATTTCCGTGTCCCAAATGCGACAGTTAGGGGTGTTGACTGTTCCACTTAGATGGAAACACGCTTCATCGCTCCATAGAATCTGCCATGGCCACGATGCATCCACTTCAACTCTAGCCAGAAATGTCAATACAAAGGTCAGTCGCTTCTCCCTGTCGATGGTCAGCAAGTGGTGATTATGATTAATTTTGTACGGGAAAAATGCACTATGTTTCTCAGTACATTCCGCACTGTGCTGTAGGGAACACCCAAGTGTCGTGACACTCCATGTACACTACTACAGCCTATAACGTTATCCATTGATTGTTCAACAATAGCGGTGGCAACATTGTCAACGACATCTGAAGGAGTCGATTTGCGTCCTCGACCTGGCTGAATTCCAAGATGTCCAGTTTTCTCGAATCGAGCGATCATTCGCCTGAGAGCTTGTGGAAGTAATAGTCCTTTGCGCAAATTCTTAAGTCGACGAAACTCTCGAAGTGCAGCTGCAGCATGTCCTTTACTTTCATAAAACAGCTTCAAAAGCAAAGCACGTTATGGCAGTGTGACAGCCATCGCTGATAAGAATGAAAATTTCCCAGTTTTATCCCCTTTTATGCCCAGAACATAGTAGCTGCAAACCAAGGGTTTATGCAAATTTTTGTGCTTACAGTGCTAAATTGCAGTGCCAGTTTAAGTTTCTTCACTTTTTATCTTCTTTTTCATATCAGCAAAAGAAATTAAAAAGGAAAAATTCCATATCGCATGTGTTTTTTTTTTGTGATTATTTTGTGTCTTTTCAGCATATTTTCTGTTGTACAGTGCCACCTATCGGTGTTTCTGGAACTAATTTTTTTTTTCGTATAACCCCTTTCCCCATGTCTTGAATAGTAGGTTCAACAATTTTGGAGCCTTTACACTGAGTAGTTTGATGTATAGAGAGCTCAGAGTAGGGGTGTTTTAATTCTGACCACTCGGTATATTCTATAGGCTTTTTAATAAGCCAAAGACAGAAAAAATAGTTACAACTTTTAATTTTATATATTTGCCATCTACTGGTATATTTGCCATCGTTTGATTTAACTATAATATGAATTAAATTTTGACAAATAATATTTTGACAAATTTTAGAAATATTTTACACAGTGCACTAGACAATCTCCCCAAGTTTACTAAAAGAACTTTTATCTTCAGGCATGTTCATGCTTGCATCATAAAAGTTATTTTTCAATTCACATAAATTCTTAATAACCGCAGAGATTAATCAAAAGGTAACAAACTGCCAAATTTTTTTGTTATGCAGATCACAATGATGGACAAAACCAGCTTCACACCAAAACGAGGAACAACACATCAGCAAAATATATATCTGTCCATAGCCATTGCTTTTTCAAATACATTGAAATGATTTTACCAAAAAATATGTCGGCTGTACATGAAATTGTATTTTCATGCAATCTGTTACAGTTCACTTGTAACTTTTAAAAACAGATTTGAGTTTGAATTTTCAAATCTGAACTTGAACCCATCCCAAACTCTGGGAGAAAAATAGCCAAGTATCACATAATGTGGGCAAACTTTAGCATATAGCCCATTGACTAAACAGCTACACTGGCTCTTCATGGAGTCTACATTAGCTGAACTATAACATTAACTCTCCAATTCAATTGTTGACAACCCTTAGTTTCAAAATCATGCTTATGGATCTAAATTTCCTGCATGATTTAGTGAATACTGTTATTGTACAAAAAGTCTGCAGAAATACTTTTTTTTTTTCTCATATCTTGTCTTACTTTTTATCTTTTTTTTAAAGCAGTTAGTTTGATGTTCATTTATTTAATAGTGCATATACTTCTTAGATGAAACTATCAATTGAAAAAGATACATGCTCCCGTATTATGTTTCAAACTGTGATGGAAGGAATTCAATCTCCTGACAGATATATGAATATCAGATCTATGGATATTCTATCTCAGTTATGTAGCTATGAACCAAATGAAGACATACCATCTCGTCTTAATCAAGAGGTAATAGTCCTGTCTGTTACTATCCAATTTTTGCTTTAATCATTTACTGATTAAAATTTTTCTTACGGATGCTTTTCATTTTATTAGGTGTATCAACAGATGGTATCATTTCTGACTGTGCATGATATAATGTTACTATTTTACACATTGGAAGCATTATATGCATTATCAGACCTTGGAAGATATGCTTGTGACAAAATTGTTTGCGTGCACAGATGCATAGGTATTTATTCATATGTTTTAGTTCATAAATCATTTTAAATCTCTTAAGTATTATCAATTCAGAAAAATTTACATAAATAATCTTTAGCATTTTCTTTATAATTCTTGATATTATAATTGTTTTATACAAATTTTTTATTATTGTTCATGTATACTGTCTTAAACATAAATTACTCATAATGTTTGTGTAAAGGGAAGGTTAAATTATGTGAGGTATATTTAATGGTATTAGAGACATAGCTGAAAGTTATTGATACTCATAGCCATTGTAATACTAAGACCAGAATTATGAATTTTAAATTTTATAATTAACATGCTTTATGATTTTGGATACCTCAGATTCTCGGACGAACAAAAATTACAAACTTCTTTTCCATTATATTATCACATATTGGTTCTATTAGGACTTGTGCTACAATAGTATTTGTTGTAGAAAGATAGAATTTCAAGTTTTTAAATGTCTTCAAGGAATTGATTTTGTTCTACAAAGCTCTTCAAGATTAAATTTCAGTGAAAGTGTTGTATGGGTTGTTATAAAATTTTGTGTGAAGCTTACTATCCTTTGGACAATGTAGAAATGATTGCATTAGTTTTCAGTAGTTTTAATATCTCTGCCATGTTTAAGCAATTAAATGCGAAAGAAAAGCACTTTTGGGGGAAATCTAATTTTTGTTTTGCAAACAAGAAACAAATAACTACCCATCTATATATAGTTTAACAAATAACTAACAATCTATATATAGTTTAGAAAATAGAATGTGTTTTGTGCTCAGACAGAAAAGGATGGAAAGTGGCCTTGCACAAGAGGTTAATGAGGTACCAGGTTTCATGAACAATATATGCAAAAAAAAACCAATAGTTAAAAATCTGTTTCCCATTTACATTGCCCATGAAAAATGAATCCTACTTCCATGTTCAATCAAAATCATAGTTCTTCTAAAGAATGGTTTAGGGAGGGGACTAGAACTGCTATTAGGGGTTCTATTAAATATTACATACAAAAATAACTTCTTTCCTAGCAATTATCTTTGATAATAAAGTATATATTTTATGGAGAACAAATTGATGTATAGTGTTGAAAGTTTTTTATCAATGTTATCAAAAATGTTTTAGATGCTATTCATATTTTAGATGCTATTCCTATATAAAAAATACCACCCTCTAACAGAACTATTTATTTCTTTTGGATAGACTACTTTTATTTTTGAAATGTTTGTTTTTTTAGCAGCAGTTTATATGATGAAGAATGTTCAATATGCCATGTATAACAAACAACACATTAGAGAATAATAGAATTTTTTTTTTGTCTCCAAATAACTAAAACATATGGCTTAATTTCAGAAAATGTGTTATAGTAATTGACCATTTTCATGAAGCTTTATGAAGTAGAAATTATATATATCTGAGTAACAAAATAATTCTTTTAAACATTGAAAGCTTTAACTTGAATATAAAATAGTTTTCAGTTTTTCATCTGACTCTCATGGTCTTTTGCTGGGGACAAGGGCATTAATTTATTTTCTTAAAAGTTTTGACCTGAAGGCTCATTTAGCATTGAAATATGAATTTTGAAATTAATTATGAGAAGAAAGTTCTTATTCTTTGAGTTAAGCAAAGTTTGTGGCTGGATATTTTCCCTTCATTGTGAATTTTTTTTTTTTATTATTCCTTTTGTGTTTTCATATATTCACCACAAATATAGCAAAATGAATTTTGAATTATATTCATATCTCCTAGATGAACTACTTTTGCTAGTCATAATTGTATCAAGAATATTTAAATACGTATGAATAAATTCTATTACAAATCATCAAAAAATAAAATAATTCTTAGAATAACACCTAACAACTTTCACATGTGATGTTCTAAAAATCAAAATTTCAAAAAGGAATTTCTGAAGTGAACAATTTTGTACATTTTCTATGTCTATTTGTTAGATATGGGCAAATAACACTTTTATCAAATTCGAATATTGAACAGAGTATGAGGGAGTTTTTTTTTCTTGTCTGCATAAAGGATCTCTACTCTACATAATATCACTAGTGCCCTCTACATTTATATTTTATAGCAAATAAGCTTATGTATAATTTATTCTATCTTTTAACATATCTGAAAAACAGTTTGAACTTAAAAAAAAAAGAGAAAAAAGCAAAAATCTAAAATATTGACTTTTAAAAGAAATGTTCTTTGAATTACTAAAAAGAATAATTTGCAAAAGAACTAACTGTACATGATAGGCAGAAAATAAGGCTTGTTTCGAACTCAGCATGCCAAACTTCATAATAACAGTCAACATTTTCCGAACAAGAAAATGCATGTAAACATGTGCTAATAGTAAATTAGTAAAGTAAAATAAAAGTCCCCATTGGAAATGAAACCTTTTATTTTACATCTTAATTATTTGGCAATGGTTTTTTAATTTGGGTACTCTAAACTACAATAGTTGAATAGTTGTAAATGCTTCTCACCTATTGCAAATTTTTATTTAAGAAAACAAGTATTCAAACATATTCAGGATCAGGTCGACTTTTCTTGTCGCAAATTAAGCCAAGTGTTGAAGAGTTTCCATAAAACTGTTGGTGCCATCATTAAATACTTCAAAAATAATTTCTTCAAATGAGGATACAGAGTGTTCTTTTTCTTGTCAGGTCTGCTTTAATTGTGTCTGGGCTTATAGACAAAAGTAAATTCTAGATCCCCTTCTCGTGAAACTATTATAGTAAAAGAAATGCACATTTTGAGCATGAAAATGGTCCCTCAGAGGTCTGTGGACCCACAGTATTTTCCTACTTTGCTTATGGTCTAAAGCGGCCTTGTTTCTAGTAGTCAAAAATGTTTTTATTTGGTGTAAGCAAAGTTTCTTCTAGATATTTTGAATTTCTTCTGAAGTATCTTGACCTTCTTTCCAAAACCTGCTGTTAGTCATGGGCGTACTATTTGAGGTATTTGAATTTCTTCTTGTGATGCTATATTCAAGATTTTGAATACTTTCTAGTATTCAAATATTCGTAATAGTATTCATCCATCTCTACTATTAGTAAAGTTTCTTAGATGGGGCAATTTTTATCGAGCTTAACCCTAGGCTGTTCTTCAGACTGTGATCAAACTTAAACATTGGCCTGTGTTGAAACCCAGACCGTCCGACCTACCAGAAAGGTGTAAGGTAACTGTTTGGACGGTCGGTCATTGGCCTGTGTGTATTGCTTGAACCAATATTACTGATCAGTTCTAGCAGCTAGTGTTTTTTCCCTAGAAGCATACTAACACATACTGTATATGAATACATATGTAATTTTGTTCTTCATTTCTAATATTATTTTAAAGTTTTCAAGGAGAGTTAAAAATATAACAATTTTGATATTTACATAGTATGAATTGAAAAAATTAACAAAAGAGACATTACACTAAATATAATATATATAATGCCCAAAAGAGACATTACACTAAGAAAACAAAATAAACTGATTGTTCCAAGTAATTTATTTTTGTGTGTGTTAGGGGGAGGGGGTTATAATAAAAACAAATTAAAAAAAATCTGTGAACTTCTTTCAAATGATTTATGGCCACATCTGATTGCGTTTTGAATTGAATTTGGATCTTGGGCTGTTTGTTGCCGGTCACTGAAACATTGTTTAGCATGATTTCTATTTTACTGCTTTGTTTGACCATTAAAAGAAACTTTTTTAAAAGTAACATCCAACACCAAATTAATAGTGTCAACCTGTTTTGAAAGCAAGAACGAGCCTTCTTCATCAGGAGAAAAACAGGAAACACAGTCGTCACTTTTCAAAGTAAGATCAGCAACTGATGCAAACATGGCAGAAGTAGGGGAAGGAGGTTGCCAGTGGTGAGAGGAAAAAAAGAGGTAAAAAAACATTGAAGAAGGAACAAAAAGTAGGACAGTTTGTATGAATGAAAGATAAAATATCAAAGAGGAAATTGAACATTCAATAAAATGATTCAAAGCACTTATTCAGTGAGTAAAATATATGATCATAAGTGTCTTATTAAATTAAAAAAGGTAACTAACCAGTTTTGGAAGTTAAACCAATTACTTGTACTTAACGAGTAACGATTGCACTTCTTGTTTGGACTGAGGGAAAAGGCCATTCCTTGCCTTTAAAACTGGTCAACACTATTAATTTTGTGTTGGATATTGCTTTAAACAAAGTTTTAGTTTTATTACATTAGCAGCTGTCTGTTTCTATGATGGCTATATATACCCAAAAGATTTAAAACCAAACATACCCAGTTAGGAATTGTCTGAGTGTTACTACTTGTATCTTGGTTCATTCCATGTCAAATCAATTGTTTAAAATTTGGCTATTTTCTTGTCCACTTATATAAGATACTAAGCAAAATTTTAGCCCTCAATTTGCATTAGTTTTTTATTTATAAAAAATTGAAATTTGAAAATTTGATAATTTTTTTCACAATTCTAGGCATGTTCAAAATCTTGTACCTGCTGACCTAATGTACTGATTGTGTTGAACTAAAGCTTATTTTATAGTTTAGTGTATGACCTTTCTTATTCTACATGACCCTGTCAGTGGTGTTTTTCATTTCAAGGTCATCCAAATTTGACCTTTGACTGCAAAAAAAAAAAGCATATTTTTTAAAAATCTAAAAAATTTTTATTTTAAGTGAGATAGTATTGGGTCTTTCGATATCAAATCAACTCAGAAAAATACACATTCTCAATCAGACTTTTCTGGAATTCTTTGAAATTTTGTGAGTTTTTAGTATTAGTAGAGATATCTAACTAAATAAAATATTAGCTCTATGTTGGCAATTATTTTGTATTTACAGCCCTCCATAAGCTGTAAAATTTATTTGGTTTTTTGCCAGAATATGATACTTTGAACTCTTGTATCTTTGAAATAAAGGGTTTCCAATGTTCAAGCAAGTATCATTAAAAGAATTTTCCGTGTTCTTTCATATGATATGGCTTGTCCATAAAACCTTCTTTAATTTTTTGGTTTGAAACTGGGACAAGCAAGGACTTATGAGAAAAAAACCCCTTAAATTAATATAGTCCCTTTTCTTAAATTAATATGGTCTCTTTTTGTCATAACATCAATCTTCTTGGCCTCAACTCTTCATAATTGTAATAAAACACTGTCACTAAGAAAACAGTCATTTATTTTTTGACATATATATCACACAAAAATAAAATTACATTGAATAATTATTATAATGAACATCATTTTATTTTTAAACTTCAAAATGATATTTTAAACTTTTAATTGTAATGCTTTTTATTTATTTCCAAGAATGTCTTTCATCCATCTCGGTTTTACTCTCTTTTTCGTCAGTAGTTTTAGTTTGCTAGTTTTGTTTATGACAGAGTCTAGTTACTAAGTCCTTCCTTTTTTCAGGGAGGGGAAATAGTTTTTTATTACATTTTCAATATAGTTGTTTTTAAGTGATACAAAATGTTTCTTGTATGCAAAGTGAAAAGTGTACCATTCACTATAAGTATAACCTATTTCTCAATCTACCCGTCCATATCTGCTTGTCAAGAATTTTGGCAGGATATCACCAACTAGCACTTTTTTTAATGTTGCCTATTTTGTCTAGGCACTTTTTTAATGAGAAGAGGAGCATAAAATTCATGCTCCCCCTCTCCCATACACATAAACATACAAAGTCCAAGTAAATAATATTTATATATATATATAAAAAAAAAAAGTAGAATTTATAAAATCCATACTTAATTTTTTCTGCCTCATTTTTAACCATTTAGCTTTTTGTGCCCAAGGCAGAACAAAATTGAGTCTACTGTATGTACATATATGTTAATCTGCCCTATTCTGTCACCCCTGTTATTTGGTACATGGGTGCAATTGCCCTCATCTGCCCCCTCCTTGCTATGTCATTACTCTTGCTTGAACCAAATAAATATATCCTTTCAGGTCAAATTAACATGAAAATGATCAAAACCTTATTTGTTTCAGATTAAGCCAATATATGGTTAGATTAAGTTAACACAGGGTTAACATTTTGGTTTGGTTTTGTATTAATGTATGTATTAACAAAGACATATCACTTTCTTTTTAGGTGCTTTGGTGAGCTTGCTCACTCTTGAACCAAATCATTATGGCCCTTCTGGACAAATTAGCATGAAAATTGTCGAGACTTTAGTTCCTGCAGAACCAGATTCTGAACTAGAAGAAAAGCCTGGTTAGTATTTTATGTTTCTATTTCTGAATTAAAATATTTATTTTTTCATTTAATATATGAATTGGTGTTATCATATTTTTAACTTGGTCTATTTTTACTTTCCTTGCAATACATATTAATGTATAGGGAAAGTATTGGAATCGTGCCGAAAATTGTATATCAAATTTTCGATGGATCTACATATGTTGAAACCTCTAGAATATGAAGAAACTAATTTTAGCATGACGTCTGTGTGTGTGTCTGTCAATCTGTCTGCCTGTCTGTGCATATGTTATATCCACTCTAACTAAAAAACCAATTGACCGAATTTCATAAAATTTGGTAGGTAAGTCCCTTGTGGGTGACCCTGGTGCTGATTGCATTTTGGTACGATTCAGAAAAAAAGAACCTGCTATTTTTTTTAAATAGCCCGCATAATCATTAAATCTAAAAGTAAAAGACTACATATGCTTAAATATATCAATTAAATACTTATTTTATATGTAATTTTTGATGATGAAAATAAGACCAAAACTTGTTTACTCTAGGACTAGCCATTCTCGAGATATTTTAGTTTTTTTGCATTTTCACTATGCCAAAAATGAAATTCAGTTACCAAATGAAAATAAAAATTGAATTAAAAGTGCAAATTCAGTGTAATTTAAAATAATTATGACTGTTATTTTTGCAATTAAACTCAATTTAATGAATTATTGAAGAAATCAAGAGAATGTGAATATGAGTCTGCAGGGAAAGTCATGTGCTGCCCAACATCAGTTTTTTTTTTTACATTGGTGGTCATATGATGATGATAAGTAGTGAAGCATGATAAAATAATTTGGGGAGACAGAAAACTGGAGACCAAAATTAGCAAATAAAATTTCATGCTATATACCAGGTGGCCATAAAATAATGTGAGGTGTTCAAAGCCCTCTGGCAAGTAATGTATCGGATGAAACGTAACAAAATTCACTGGGTCTACACAGTGGAACATGTGGTTTCAATTTCTTAAAAAATAAAATATATATATATATATATATATATATCAGGGATGTATCTAGAGAAATGTGAGTGGTGGTTGATTTCCAGAACAATTATAATTGATAATATAAAATTTCGAAACAAGCTTCACGTTAATTCGCACACATAAACAGTATTAGTATTGTATACTTTTATATTAAAGAAAAACATTTGATAAAATTGAATATAACTTTTTTAAAATGTAATTATAATATATATTTTTTTGGATGAGTGGTGGTCAGAAATTCTGAGTGTGTGTGGTGGAAACCCCGACCACCACCGACCACTGTAGATACATCCCTGATATATATATATATATATAGTCTAGTAGTGTGAAGCATAATGAATGAGTAAATGCTAAATGAGACAGTGCACATCAATTTTGTTAACAATGCATGACAACATTTATTGTTGATTACACATGAGGTTCAATATGACCACCATTATGATGTTCCAAGAACTGCATGCATTGCACGACATTTTCCACGGAGGAGAGTCTCAACATATCAGAAGTAATTTGTCTCACATGTAACATCATTTGATCTTTCAGTGTTGTGATATCGGGGACATGTCCTTGATACACAACATTTTTAAGAAATCCCCACATCCAAAAGTCACAAAGATTGAGATTGGGTGATCTCGGTGGACATGCCATGGGGAATGTACGACTAATGATTCTGCTCTCAGAGAAATGTTCCCACAACAAACACTACCTTAAGTCCAATGTGGGGTGGTGCACCATCCTGCATGAAGGTGGTCGAATTAAGACATCCTCGCTGCTGCAGTTGTGGAACCACAAAGTTGCATAACATATCGGCATACCTGTTAGCATTGACAGAACAGGTCACTGGTCCACTTTGCCGACTTTCCTCGTAAAAGTAAGGACCAATGATAAAAGATGCCATAAAGTTGCACTACACTGTGACTTTTGGTGAGTGGAGAGGTTTCTGCAGATACGAGTGCAGATTAGTCGCAGTCCAAATGTGACAGTTATGCGTGTTAATACCACCATTAAAATGAAAGTGCATTTTGTCACTCCTTAAAATGTGCCACAGCCATGCATCATCCACTTCCATGCATGCTAAAAATCTCAAAGAAAACTCAATTCAGGTGAGCACATTGCCAGGAAGCAATTCTTGAACAGAACAGATTTTATAGGGGTAAAATTTCAATATCTGATGCAGGATAACCGCCAAAATTCACGAAGGGCAGCATTGGTATTCTCTTACTGCTATTAATACAGTTTGACTAACAAAGTGCAGTCATGTAAGGTAAGAGCTATCAAAAGGTACTAGGTTAGTTCGCCTCTGAATGGTGAGAATTCTCATGGCCTTTCCTTTTATCTACATGATCGCTACATGGAACGCTATTATGCAAATTAGTGCATTTTACTCAATAAATAGTGCCAATATTTCCCCTGGAGGTGACTTTTGGAACTTTTTTTTAATTTAGAAATTGAAACTACATGTTCCACTGTGTACATCCACCAAATTTTGTTACATTTCGTCCAATATATTACTGCCTAAAGGGCTCTCAATGCCTCATGTTATTTTATGGCCACCCAGTATTTTGGCATGGTTACAAATAAAATAATACATGCAGTAAACTTTCTATAATCTGGCACGTTTGTGATTTCAGCAGTCCTGGATTATCAGATGTTGAACAGTAAAAATTAATTTAAAACACTAGGGGGGGGGGGGGTTCTACCCCCTGTTTGCTGATGCTCACCAACCCTTACTATTTGCTGGCACTAGCTTTGCATGCAGCCATAGTACACCCGTTAGGGGCTGTACTTTGTTCACTGATACTCACCAATCCCAGAACTCGCTTCACAAGCCTTTTGCTGCTTGTTATTATTAATACAATGACAAAAATTTGTATTTCCTTAGTTTAAATCAATAATTTAAATATTACTTCTTTTAAAACGTTAACAGCAGTATTTTTATCCAATTGTAACCAAAATAGGAGGTGACAGATGGCAATGCATTCTAAATCAATATAAACAAATAAGTTGGTATCGCGTCTGATTTTAACCAAATAAGATTAAGGACACAACTTTAGACAGAAGGTCTTTTATTATGTCTTATAAGAAGTTTTAATAAAAGACCTTCTGTCTAAAGTTGTGTCCTTAATCTTATTTGTTATTCTAAATCATCTTAGTTCAGCTTACGCCCTTGCATAAATGTCTCACAGACAAACCTGACAAAATAATCAAACAGAAGAATAAATGCATCAAATCTACAAGGAACTTATCTAAAAAAAAATAAATAAATTTAGAAATTCATCTTATGCTTTTAAAGCTAGATTGGATACATACATTGCACAGATATACACACATACATAGAGATGTCCCACAAAAAGTAATGTATTCATGTTACTGAGTGTCCAAAATGTGTAGATCCAGCAAGAACTCGATTTCCAGTTTTGACCTCATTCCAATACTTTCCTTATACATCACTATATATTATTATAAGAAAAGTAAAAATAGAGTGTTCACATTATGTACAGTACAGATAAATGTCACAAATGTCCAAATCTTTAGTTTTGGAACAGTGAGAAAGCATATTTATTTTCAATTTAGATGTTGTCTAAAACATTTATTCTTCCATTTGAATATCCACATACGAGTAGCTCAACTGCTTTTTAGATGTAACCAAAACATTTAACCTTTTATTTAAATATCTGCAGCAGCATGTGGAAATGCTGAGTATCATGGCTTTGTTACTTCCTTTGTCAGAAGCAGTATTTTATTTTAGCAAGTAGGTGAGACCTAGCCAATCAATCATTATTATTAATATTCAATTAATATATGTAAAACATAAGAAAAAGAATAAATATTCACATTTCCTACAGCATAAATAACATTTGTTATTATCTTGGATGTAGCTTAAACATTTATTCTTCTTTTTATTTATTTTGTCTGATTTGTTTGTGAGACATGCATACAAGGGTATAAACTGAATTAGAAAATTTTGCCCTCAACCCTTTTTTTACTTACTTTTTTTAGAATATCAATATTTTTTTAATTTTTATTTTTTTTAATTTTATTTTTTATTTTTTAAAGGTTTTTAAAGATGATTTCATATCGTTTGAGCTTTATTGGTGGCACTTTAAGGAATAAATAGATAATAATCATTTGACTATATAATATTTGTTAAGATGTATAAATATCACTAATACACTTTATGAATAATAATATATTGGTTAAACAATAATTTTGTGAGGTAGACCTTAGAACATTGCTGTTTGTTCATATTTATATTTCTAACATCATTTCATGCCATTTTTTCAATTTGGTAGCATTTTAAAAAGTTGTCAAATTTTGTCACTAAGAGGAAAAGACAGACTATTGAAACATATATACTATACCATTCTTTAACAAATCATATTTAATTTAGGGCCCTTAAACACCCTAACTAAAAATAATTATCCCACAAATAGTGAAACTCACTCCATTTTGAATATAGAATACTAAATTAATAATTTCCTCAAAGTGACAGGAATTATCAAATAAATTAAATTTAATTAATAGTATAGATTTATCGAATTTTAACAATTTGGCAACATTTTTGTGAATTTTGTGTTATTTTGGTAATTCTGTGACATTTTTCAAAATCCGCCAAATTTGTCACCAAGTGGAACAGAGATACAGACCCTATAGAAACATACTTAATATACTAAATGTTTATTAATTAGCTTCAATTTCAATCCATTCATAAAATTTTAAATCAAAATCCTAATTATCTGTGTTTTGATTTTAAACTTGTCAATTTGGTGTCATTTTCATTAATTTAGGGCAGTTTTCATCAATCTGGTGACATTTAAAAAGTTGCCAAGTTTGTTGCCAAGGTTACCAAATTTGTCACCAAGTAGGACATCAGACCCTATTGAAACATACTTAATATAACATCCGTTTATTAATTAGTTTGAATTCAAATCCATTCATAAAATTTAAATTCAAAATCTGCTATGTTTTGATTTTATTTTTTCAATTTGGCATAAATTTCATTAATTTAGCAACTATTTTATCAATTTGGCAGCACTTTAAAAAGTTGCCAAGTTTGTCACCAAGTGGGACAGACACACCCTAATTAAACATACTCAATATACCATCTGTTTATTAGTTAGTTTGATTTCTATAAAATTTTAAATCAAACTCCTGATTATGTTTAATTTAAAATTTTTATCAAGGTGGCATTTTTATTAATTTAGCCATCATTTTCCTCAATTTGGTGACATCGAGAACGAGTCGCCAGGCATAACTTAAGACCTGAACAGGGTCAAAATTACAAATAGAAGTACGATATAAATAAAGAAAAAGGGATTCGTAAACTAAAATTGAGCGGGGATTATTACAGCTGATCAAAAGAAAAGAATTTTCAAAAGGGGAGCGAAAATTATCTTTAGTCACTAATTGGCCAAGGGTGGTCATTTGTTTACCATTTTTTAGGTCTCTAGCATGTTCAGCTAAACGAGTACCAATCGTACGCTTAGTACTACCGATATAAAATTTTATAAACATTATCCGGAGAAAGAAGGAGTACAACATATACCCCAGCAAGACTTTTAAAGTTAACATTATCCCGAAATTTATCAGTACGAATAGGATTGAACATAGTAGTAACAGTTAAATGAGCGGGTTTAAAATAAAATACAGTACAAAAATTGATAGGATGATGAAAAATTTTAGGATGGTAAGGATAACTAGCTTTAAACGGTAAATGTTCATTGATGGGAGTAAGACTAGAATTGGGTTATAAAAACTTATGGCGAATATTAGTAAAGATTTTATAAACAAACTCATAAGAGTAATTGGCATGCTGACCGAGTTTGAAAATTAAATCAATTTCACTGTTTAAAGATGTAATAGTGGAACTAACATTAAAAGCCCGATTAAAATATGCATTGATGGAAGCCTTTTTAGACAAAATGGGGTGAAAAGAATTAGCCGGAATGCACGTGTTAGTAAAAGTATTTAATTTTAAACCCTCTCATATTCAACTATTACTACTATGTTCAATCATATTCGTACTGATAAATTTCAGGATAATGTTAACTTTAAAAGTCTTGCTGGGGTATATGTTGTACTCCTTCTTTCTCTAGATAATGTTTATAAATTTTATATTGGTAGTACTAAACATATGATTGGTATTCGTTTAGCTGAACATGCTAGAGATGTAAAAAATGGTAAGCATGCCCAATTAGTGACTAAAGATAATTTTCACCCCCTTTTTGAAAATTTTTTTCTTTTGATCAGCTGTAATAATCCCCGCTCTATTTTGCTTTAAGAATCCTTTTTTAATTATTTATATCGTACTACTACTATTTGTAATTTTGACCCTGTTCAGGTCTTAAGATATGCCTGGTGACTCGTTCTCGATGCTGTGCGTGTTAAACCTTTACACAGTTCCCTTATTTATAATAATTTTCTAAAGCAATGGTTCCCAAACTGGGGTCCCCGGACCCCTGGGGGCCGCGATGAGGTTTTAGGGGGTCCGCGAACAGCACGCAATATTTAACTAATAAATAGTTAGCTTTAAAAAAATAAAATTCATTATTCTTCTCCACTCTTTTTTCTATTTTATTTTTTTAAATAAAATAATAATAAACTTTTTTTCTAAATAACTTTGAATTAAATACATCCATGAAATTAATTTCAAACTAATAGGTTATATCTTCAAACAGAATTAAATTGTTTGGGTGAAAGTGATTTAAGTGATTTAAGACTGAAATTATCAGATATTTAACTAAATATTACTGAGCTAATTGCAAGAAAGCAGCATCAGTGTTCACACTAAATTATGCTTGTTGTACATATCTAATAGAAACACGCCCTTGCAATATGGTTTTAAGGAGTCCGCAAATTTTTTTTTTTTCTCTGAGAGGGTCCGCGGACCAGAAAGTTTGGGAACCACTGTTCTAAAGTATTTGATGTTTTTTAAATGTTTGTCTTTGAGATTTGTAATTTTATAATTTTAAATCTGTTTTATGGATTCACAATTCAGTATGGATGGCAATTTTCGTAATATGCAAATTTTGCTTGATGGCATTAGAATGTATTTAGGCATGTTGGCATTTGTACTGATTCTGTTGCCACGGAGGAAGAGTATGAAGGTGTTCAAAAGCACTTGGTTTTTAATTAAGTGATCTTTAAATCCGGTTTTTAAAATTTGTCATTTAATTAGTTGATTCAGTGATAAGCAGTACTTATTCGCTTTTTTTATTTGCTTTAATTCGACCCAACCATACCCGAATTTAATAAGATATAGCCTGAGCCCGGTCAGTGGACCAGGTCCGAGCCCCTGCAGACTTCTAACTTGGACACCTTCAGATTGATATTTATAACTGACCCCCCCCCCCCCCAAATTGAATTACTTCTGCCATGGCGCTTAATGTGCTAATTGGAGAAAGGAGAAGTGTGAAAATATATTTGCAGTTCATTTTTATAGCTATTTTGCTTCCCTTACTTAATTACAAAAGAAAAATTTAAATAAGCATAAAAGGCATCGTTTAAAATAAGCATATTACAAAAATTTTGGAGATAATCTGTCAAAATCTTCAAATGATTTTAGTTCAGGTGCATTTACCACATATTAAATGTTATTTTTTTTAATTTTCTACTTTTGACATACTAAATTTTACCTGTATTTTATGCTTTTATCTAATTTCCACTCATATGTATGTTTTTTTACAGTTACAACTGGTTCAAATGAGCAGTCTGCACCTTCTTCTCCAGCCCCTTCTGTAGCATCTAATAGTGGAGTTGATTCTGAAACCTTTGCTAGCAACTGGTAAGTTAAAATCTACCATTTTAAATGAAACACTTTTCTTGTTGAAGAAGGATATTCTTTTCTATTTGAGATGTTTATAGACTGTGAAATTGTAGTTATTTGATTTAGATTATGGGTTGCTTTTATAGATTATCTTATAGTTTTTATTTATTTTGTTTTAGGCTGAAGTCAACTTATGAAATTTTACCTGGTAACTCAGTATCTCGTAATGAAATCTATGCTGAATATGTCAGTTTTTGTAGTAAAGCTGGAAGAAAAGGTGTTGTAAATGCCAACATATTTGCTGGTTGTGTTAAGTAAGTTTTATTTATCAGATATGTTAAATTGATATGCCTAAGAGCATTTCCTTTTACATGAAAATTATTTGATATTGTGAAATAGACTGTGGCTGTTTTAATTCAAAGTACAAAGTGATCTTAAATTTTAGTGTTCATAAAAAATCATTTGAATATAATTCTGGCTTATTTGACTTACCATATATTTCCAAATATAAGTTAATCCATGTATAAGTTGAGTATGTAATTCTTTTGTATAAAATTTGACCAAATTCAGAAACCCATATGTAAGCCAAATTAAAAAAAAAATCATCTAAAATGTTTGAAGTGTTGCCAAATGTACAAAACCTGCCGAACTGTTATGACTAATTATATTGTGTGGTTATGCTGGTATTATTGATGATTAAAGATGACCACATAGTCTGCTCTGATTTAAGCTGTGTAAGGATTAGTCAGTAGGTCATCCTCATGTATGATTATTTCTGATTAGCTTACGATGGTTTCAATTGTGGTCAACCTTTCTGCAGTAATCAGGAGATAACTTTTTATTCAATTGCTCTATGCTTTAATAATTAATTGTTTCAAAATTTTCAGCTCTTTAATTTTTCTTGCTATTTTTATTTTTTTGCATATTTTTGATGAAATTAAGGATACACAAATATCTTATAAAAATCACAAATGAATGGATGACCTCAGAAGCATAATTTTTGTTTTGGAGTGATGTGTAATATTCAACCTGTTAATGAAGATCGAATTATTAGAGGATTTCTCTATGTGAGATTTTATTGATTATATCTTCGAAACGCGAATGTTTTAAAAAATTCAGCTATTCTCAGTATGGATTCTATTCAAAGCTTGATGAAAAGAGCATTATTTGATATTTCCAATGGTGTCAATATGGAAACTTTCTGATAATATTTTCGATCATTAACCCTTTTGCGATGGTTGGCACACCCACGTGTCAGCTGCGAACTTGCATTCAAGGACAGACGGCATGCACCCGTGGTGCAGAAAAGTTTACCCTAAACGGCGAGTGGCACGTACGCATGTTTTCACATGGAACGTTTTAATTTGTCTACTAGATGGCGTTAAATGTCCGTGGAAACAACTTCAATATATTTTGCAGATACTTGACCTTTGCATAAGGAGGATCCAATGAATTATTTCTCCATTTGGAGCGGTGAAACATGGTTTTGTAATATAAACAAATAGAGCACTTCTCGCAGCATCAACAATTTTATAATTGAGTTTCGGATCACGTTTTCATTTCAGCTTTATGATTTCATTGGTGATTCATAGGAATATAAGAGAGTATTTGTTTTTGTTTGGGTTTTAGAGACAGTGAAATTATTCATTTATTTCGGATAAAAGAATGGGAGCAATTAACGAGTATTTTGTATTCAGATTTGTATGAAAAATATACATCAAATAGAAAATAAATATTTCTTTTATCCCTGAAAAAAGTAGATCTCTATGTTGAATAGGTGATTTTTTGTGAATTTTTTTCGAGAGTTAGGCTTAGCGCAAAAAAGTTGCCGTCCTCTGGGAACAGTTCGGAAGCGAAGCGCTCCGTCCTTTGGCCATGGCAGTTCCGGAATGCCGCCGTCGCGAAAGGGTTAATACTCCAGTATAGAAATTATGGTTAATAAAAGTAAATATTTATATTATGTTTATAAATAACATTTTTATTTGTTAATTTATAGATATCGAATGCAATTAGAATGTACACTCATTGCCATAAAAATTTGCGCACCAAGGAGTAATTGTGGGATTGTAACGAAACTTGGCATAATGGTACGTGTCAAGCAGATATGCAAATGATTAGAAATACAGCCTAATTGCGCATTGTGTAATGCTGCCAGAGGGCATTGAACTTCATTTTCCCTGGCACAGAAAAAGGTATACAGAAGCTTTTTGCTTGTACTTAATCTATTGCAGAGGGATGCTTTTTCATTAGGGATGCCGTTACTCATCCATCAAAGACAATATGATCAGCTGTCAGAGTTCGAGAGGGGAATAATTATCGGGATGATGGAAGCTGGGTGGTCAGCTCAGCCACCTAGGCCGTTTTGACTTTACTGTGAGGAGGTGTTGGGATCAGTGGATGAGAGAGAGGTTGCATACATGACAGCTAGGCTCAGGATGCCCTCGGCAGACCAATAGCTGAGAAGACCAGTACATTACCCAACACGCTTGCACAGTGCCAACTGCATCATCGTCCGCCATCCGGACATAGACAGCACCTTCACTACAGGCCCCTGTGTCTGTCCATACCATTGCGAGGCACCTGGCTGAAAGACATTTGGCATCGCGGCGCCCATTACGTGTGCTGCCAATGATACCTACCCACCATCGCCTCTGTTTGCAGTGGTGTTGCGTTCAACGGGATTGGACTGCAACCGAATGGAACCAGTTCATCTTCAGCATGGAATCGAGATTCAATTTGGGCAGTGATGACAACCGTGTATATGTGTGGAGGCCCTGTGGTGAATGCCTCAATCCTGCCTTCGCTTTACAGTGGCACACTGCTCCCACAGCTGGTGTGATGGTATGGGATGCTGTCACATACGACACCTGGTCACCTCTAATATTGATCCACGAAACCATGACAGCCCAGCTGTACTTTCTTGACATCCTTCAGCCACATGTGTTGCCACTCATGGCAGGGCTCCCAGGAGGCATTTTTCAACAGAACCAGTTTGGCCACACACAGCAAGTTGACCACAGGAATGCTTCTGCTACAGTATCAGCCTTTCCTGGCTTGATTGATCCCCAGATTTGTCACTGATCGAGCATGTCTGGGATCACTTGGGACTGCAAGTTGGATAGCCTACGAGTTTGGTCGAAGTAAGTAGAGGCACACTGACAACAACTGTGGAATGAGGTGATGCAGGACACCGTACGGGACCTGTATGCTTCAATGACTGCCCGTATCGCATCGTGTATTCACACTTGAACTGGCTCAACAGGGTACTAGAACCTCCTTTCATTTGTACTTTTTCCTATAACAAATGATCCTTTTTGCTTTGGTTTTGTATCACTTACTTATGTCAATGTTGCACTCACATATTTAAAATTTCATTCGATTCTGTTAACTCTTTTCTAGTGCGCAAATTTTTATAGCAATGGGCCAACCAATTAACCAGTTCACAACACCCGGGTGAAAGAAGAACCATTTCCACAAGACCATGTAATGTGAGAATCATCTGCTACTCTAGGCCCAGGCATTTTTTTTATGCTAAGCCTAATGTGACAAAAAATCATTATAAAAATTTTGCTTTAATACAACTACCATTATTATAGAAATACACAGGTTTTATTGCATTTTGAGGGACCTGACTGCACCATTGTTTTTCAAACATGAGCCTTGAAAACTTGTGTAATATTATCAATAAAATATAGATTAAAAAGGTTAATATCCTTCAGAAAGGCTTTGAATTGTTTGTATTTAATGTAGAGTTATAAACCTGAAAAGATGGCAGATTTTCGACATTTGAACTTCGTCCCAAAAGTATCTAAAAACATCAACACACACATTGATGTTTTTTAAATAAACCTTCACACTAAAGCACATAGCAACTATTTCACATTTTTTCACTTACATCACTATGAGATTCATTCATCAATTATATTTTTGTTTCATAAATATATTTTACTCTTTTTGACATCATTATTGCAACATTCTGCTGACTAAATACTTACTAGTTTATATACTCTCACCCTGAAAGCCAGAAATAAGAGTTTCAGCCCTAATCCCCTTCTGAACGTACCATCCAAGACCCTACCCTCATTGTTGAAATAAACACAGAATAATTGCCATTAAAGAAACCATCCCTTTAAATCTCTCAGTCACATGCCTTTTAAATCAGAACCACCACAACAGCTTGCACATGTGTTTGTTTATACAATCAACTTAGTCAACATTCTCATGAAAAACTAAAGCTAAAATGTGAAGATCAATTATTCAAGTAACTACCTTTGCAAAAACTATTGGATTCTATCGCCATCTGGTGTTATTAAAGATATTAATAAAATGTCCCAATCCTGCATTGCATATTGGCATCACTGGGCTCTAGCAGCCATCTACATAGTGTAATGAATATACATCCATGGGTTGGAGAAAGGAGAATCTCTCTGTTGAGTATCCTGAAGGAGTTAATGATCAATGTACAAATACATTTTTTGTATAACTCTCTCGCACCTCAGAACAACTGGTCACTCATCCTGCTGCTCATACCCTTGAATGAGTCGGGTGGCCTGAGTCTTCAACACCTCAGGACAAGCGAGTATTATATGTTTATTTAAAACTTTTGCCCAATATACTTTTTGCCTACTAAAACAGTAAAAGTTTTCTTAGGAATATAAATATACTTTTGATGGAAGCTATTGGTAAATAATGTAATGAAATATTTAAATTCTACAACTATCACTAACTGAGCATTTCAAAATATAAATTATACTATCAGTGTTATAAAATGATTATACAGTGGAACTGAGCCCATTTATAGTGAACTTGAATGTAACAAACTATCAGTTATTAAAAATTTTCTTCTATCACCTTGGTTATGCAATACTTTCATAATGTTATAAATGTATCGTTTATAGTGAACAATTAGATACTTCCTGTACATTGCATATTGCAACATTTTTTGTGTGGGAAAGGCAAAGAAAAAAATTAAATACCTCCTGTACATTACACATAGCAACATTTTTTGTGTGGGAAAGGCAAAGAAAAAAATTATTTTCATGAAACTTTTTTACCAGGAGCTACGATTGGTTTGGTGACAAAAATTCACCCCCAGATACTTTGAGCCTAAAGACTTCTTTAGCCACTTTAGTGGCTTGAACGAGATATTACGTCAAACCAAATTTCCCCATTCAGTGGCCAGGACGTAATATCTTGCCGAAAAATTCTGTGCCACTCAGGGTTCCCAATAAGTCAGGAAAAGAGGGGGGAGAATTTCTCTCCTTCCAGAAAATTTTGGGAGAGATTTTCTGTCATAAGGAGAGAAACTTAAAATTTCATTTTTTTTACCATGCTAATTTAGAAAGTAATAAAAAAGAAAGCATTAACTATAACTCATATTCTTCGACATTTAAATTTTTTAATTCTTAAAACTAACATTCTTACTAACATTCTTTTTAAAAATTAATTAGGAGTCGTTTAAGTATTAAATAAGCACATTTTTGGTAATTTTATACCTGCCCCCCCCCCCCCCCTCCTACTTGTTAGCAAAAATACTCAAATTCCTGACTTCCTCCATGCTTATGTTATGATTTTATTTGCTGACATAAAAACGTCTACATTGA
Source organism: Amaurobius ferox (assembly GCA_951213105.1). NCBI lineage: Eukaryota > Metazoa > Arthropoda > Arachnida > Araneae > Amaurobiidae > Amaurobius > Amaurobius ferox. Next base: position 86,518,004 of record OX578141.1, on the reverse strand, counting down.
TTATTTTATGTAAAATGACTCGCATGCGAATTTATGATTTTTTTGTCTGTAAACTGCAAAAGTCAAGGGCCGACTGTATTTACTTTATATTTTGATTTTTAAAATCATTTTCTGATTAATTTTCATGCAGCAATAGCAATTAAAAAACGATTTTTGATCGCCGAAGGCGAATGTCGACGAAAACTATTTCACTGGGCAAATTGAATTAGGTAATAATTTTGACTTGATGTTTGGAAATGGATTCTTTGTTTTGTAATTTTTACAAAACTTGCAGAACATAAGGGTTGCATCGTCCTTTTGTTGAATCTCAAGCCAGTCATGTGATTTTGGCCATTTTGTTTGAAAAGTGTCGACTTTTTTCTTTTTATTTCCAAAATAGCCCTTTATTTCATAAATGTTACGTTTGTAAAATAATTTTTCTGTATAAAACTCGAAACAATTACAAACACTGTAGTCGATGCAAACAGATTGGAAAAGTGGGAAATATTTTTCAAATTAAACAAGGTATGCTGAGGATCGCGAACAAATGCAGATTTTCGTGATGCTGCTGCAAAATAACCCTTCATTTTATTAACACTTTACAACAAAGTTGAAAAGTGTTTATGACTTTGTTCATTCTGTCTGTCTGTCTGTCTGTCTGTCTGTCCGTTAGCATGATAACTGCCGTAAAAATGACTTAATCAAAATGAAATTTTAGTATGTTGTTCAGACGGTCTGTAGGACCTATGGGAATATAAATGAATAATATCACACAATTAGTTTTGGATTGAACCCGGGTTGAAAAAATGAAATACATTGAGCCCTATGGGATCTAATTTTTCTAACATTTTTTAAGCGGATTTAAAATTCACAAATTGCTTCGAAAATTTTAGGTAATAGTCAAATCTATATAATAAAAGGCAATGTCTGTGTGTGTGTCTGTGTGTCTGTCTTATACACTATACGTTTCGCGACCGCGCGTCGGAGAGCTACGAAATTTGGCAATCGGAGACCTGGGGGGGAGGGAAGGGGACACGTGAAAACCGATTTTTAAAATTTGAAGTATTTTTTTTGTTATTTAATGTTTTATGCGATTTCGACCGTTTTTTGACATTTTTGCCCTTTTTTCTCCACGATGCAGACGTTGTAGAAAAAAACAAATCACACCATCGGAAAGAGCAGAGAATTTCGAGTAAAAATATATCAATTTCAACTCTCAATTTCGATTTCTAATATTTTTTAAAGATTTTAAAACAAAAGTCACTTTTGGCTCAAAAAAACGATTTTTGGTTTTTAAATTCTCGCATAGTGAAAAGTACTCATAATTTCGACTAATAATTTACATTTTTAGAAAGCTGAAATATCTGGCATTCTTACAAGTCTAATGTGGTCCAGAAATAATGAAAATTGCCTTCAGGATCGCAATTTTAAAGACGCCATGATTTTAAATTTGTCGGCTACCGGCTCAGTTCTTCAACGGCATTTTCCGCCCATCCGCAGTAGTTTCTTCCCCGTCTCCATGGAGACCGCGCTTTCGGTTTTAAATGAATTACGAGCATAAGTGTTGTATACATCGGGCGAAATTATTATATTTATATGATATTTTAAATGGATATTTTAAATAATTTAAATGATTGAATTATGGTGGTTTGAATTGTGGTGATGTATTTGAAATTATTATATTTATGGATTGGTGGAACGATATGGATGATTTTTTGATTTTAAATGGATATTTTAATTTATGGATATTTTAATTTATAGATATTTTAAATGGATATTTTAATTTTATGGCTATTTTAAATGATAGAACGATGGAACGAGGATGGTGGAATTAAGAGCCTAGCATATGGTCATTATAAATTTAAATTAGCGCGCGGGAAGTTAGCGCGCGAGAATTGCACTCGGTAGGCCTGGGTTCGATTCCCGCCACTGATGCGGAGTACGATCACCTTAAACATATGGGTCGATAATTCCTTATGAGAGGTTGGTGGCAGGGAAAGAAGGGTACGGTCTCTGTGGATGCCTCCCCCACTGGGTCCTGGTCCAAATTGGGTGAATAAAAAGAAAGTTATGGAGATTGTCGCGGAGGGCGCGGTAGCCCAGTGGTTAGCGTGCGGGAATTTCACTCGGTAGGCCCGGGTTCGATTCCCTCCACTGACAAAACTGCTGCCGTGTTCACGCGGAGTACGATCACGTTAAACATGTGGGTCCGTAAGTCCTTCCGAGAGGTTGGTGGTAGAGGAAGGAGGGTACGGACCCTGTGGATGACTTTCCCACTGGGTTCCGGTCTAAATTGGGTGAATAAAAAGAAGGTTATGGAGATTGTCGCGGAGGGCGCGGTAGCCCAGTGGTTGGCGCGCGGGAATTGCACTCGGTAGGCTCGGGTTCGATTGCCGCCACTGCCAAAACTGCTGCCATTTTCACACGGAGTACGATCACGTTAAACATGTGGATCCGTAAGTGAGGTTGTTGGTAGAGGAAGGAGGGTAAATGCCCCAAGGCGAGGCGACCGTAGGGTTTACGCCTATTAACTGCCAGAGAGCGACTAACCACTATCTACACCAAGCCTCCTCCGAGGGACAGGGCGGGCGGGACCAGCAGAGAGGTCGACCCTAAATTTAATAGAGAACAATATTAGAATGGGGGTATATTACACTGGTATTACAATGGCCACACTAGTCAGCAGTCCACACAGGGATTAAGATCAATGGTATATAATATAACGAGTGATAACGTGATATGATTACATTAAGATCAATGGTATATAACATAATAAGTGATAACATGATATGATTACATTAAATGTGATAACATAATATGATAACATATGAGAGATAACATGGTATGGGGACATTACAATGGGGCTACAGGACCAGAAACGGTCATCCACTACATGGTGGTAGTATACTCTTGCAAGAGCTTTCGTGAAACGAGTAGATAAGTATTTACACCATTTTGATTACAATAATATGGCTGTTTAAATTGTTCAATCATCACGAAGAACTGCCCTAAACACTGTCTCTCCTCTCTCCTTCACTAAACTTTTCTAACGTAGACACTTGTATACCATTATTCTGGCATTTCAGTTGCTCTTAATTGGGTGGGGGGAGTGAAAACAGTTGGAGCCATGTGGCTTTGCAGGTATCACAGTTTGTTACTGAAAAAACCTTATAAATTCTGTTTTGTGGTCACTGCAGTTGTGTGTTAGGAACTTAAATGGAAACACTGCGAGGGCTCTGTACGAAAGAGGCATATCAGGTAGATACTCTATGTGAGCACCAAATTGGAGTACGAGAGAGGCAAATCAGGAAGATGAGCACCAAATTGGAGTATGAGAGAAACATATCAGGTAGCTGGAGTATGTTATTGGTAACATCACTCATTTTACGAGCTCCAAACTGCGAGCACCAAACTTTACGAGCACCAATTTACGTGCACCAGATATGAGCTCCAGGCTTTTTGTTGTTACACTTGCTACCACTTAACTGGATAGTGGTCACCTTTCTGAAGTAGCATTATAGTTACACTTTGCTTATTATAGTTACACTTTGCGAGCACCAAACTTTGTGAGTACCCAATTGCGTGCACCAGATTATGAGCACCAGGCTTATTGTTGTTTGGAGAGCGACCAATTGAGGTAGCAGAATCTACAATTGTTTTCTTACGTCACAACAAAAGTCTTCTTATGTACGCGACAGGTGCAATATCCCTACGATCCTTACGAATAAAGGGCACTCAAGATTTATGGTCGACACATGCTATGATTTATTTGCGGGCTGCTTCACTCCCCCTACTCCCAATTCTCATGATTAGTGGGGTTATGTAGGAGAGAGAGGCAGGAAGAAATTACATAACTTCGATGGCACCTTTACCTATTTACAATTTTACAATATTGAATACAAGATAAACTGATTATTATTGCTTACGATATATACATGAGTTCCGTTGGTAATGCGCTTTCCCAAGAAGAGCGAACTGTCATTCACCAAGATGATACAATTTAATACATTAGAACCTTTACAATAGTTATTTATGGCTACTAAAGAGTTAAAGGAAAATTTATGGTTAACTCTTAATTAATTTATTATTAACTCAGAGTTTTGGTATAGGAAAATAATGAGATTTTTAATCTTTCCCTGTACAACTTCGTTCTTTAATACATTATTACTCCAGGCCTCTAAATTGTCGTGAGAGGGTCTTTTAACATGGAAAGAAGAGGTAATTGGGCATTCAAAGAGGTAATGTTCAGGAGTGCCTGTTACCCCACAGGCACAAAGGTCCGAGTTTACAACATTAATATTATGCCAAAAAACTGGAAAAGGACCCTTTCCAGAGAAGAAATAAATTAAACTTTTTGACATAGGATGTTCTATTTTGTTAACTTTTGGAAAAAACTGCTTGGTGAAAATACCCGTCTCTGATCCTTCCCAGTACTCCTGCCAAGAGTCCATAACAGTCTGCCTTAATATCTTTTTTAAGAAGGAGGGGGGAAGAAGAATGTCTTCATTTACCAAATCAAACTTAGTTGCAGATTTTGCAAGCAAGTCAGCAATTTCATTGCCTAATACACCTATATGGTAGAGGAAGGAGGGTACGGACCCTGTGGATGCCTCCCCTACTGGGTTCCGGTCTAAATTGGGTGAATAAAAAGAAGGTTATGGAGATTGTCGCGGAGGGCGCGGTAGCCCAGTGGTTAGCGCGCGGGATTTGCACTAGGTAGGTCCGGGTTCGATTCCCGCCATTGCCAAAACTGCCGCCGTGTTCAGGCGGAGTACGATCACGTTAAACATGCGGGACCGTAAGTCCTTCCGAGAGGTTGGTGGTAGGGGAAGGAGGGTACGGTCCCTGTGGATGCCTCCCCCACTGAGTTCCTGTCTAAATTGGGTGGCACTTCCTGGCCCTCCAAACAGTTACCTTACACTTTACTGGTAGGTCGCGCCAGCGAGTGTGCCATGGTTAGAATTTGCCAAGGTCAGAATTTTCAAGGGTAGCGAACAGGCTGGTCGCCAAAGGCGGCTAGTTGTTTCATAAAATATATAAAAAAAAATTCAGCTAAATATATTCAGTAGTTTTTTAAATAAAAATTAAAATAATAATTACACATCTTATATGAAACGATCACGTGACCATGATATGAAACGATCACATGACCCACTTCAAAATGAGATATGGCATCCATCTTGTTTCAAATTCGTGATTTTTTAAAGTTCTTTTTAATTCATATTGAGTGTTGTATCCATCCTAAAACTACTTTATTTCTGCTTAAATTCTGTGCATCTACATACTAAAACAACACAATGACAATATATTTGAGTTTAAATTCTCATTCAAATTTGATTATTTCTACAATTAAGCCTATTTTTCACCTATGTAAAATGTAAACAGCAAAATATGTAGAATGAGTTGTATTAGAATTACTGTATTTCTTTAACACAAAATAATTCAGTCCATGGAGTCTGCATGGCTGATATGAATGAAATATTAATTGATTTTATAAACAGAAGGACGATATTTTTCGATGAAGTTTTAAGCATAAAGTTTATGAATTGTAGCTCCATGGTCTTAATTTTTAAATAAAATAAATTATTATAGTATTGTGATGAATGAAATGGAGAAAGTTATGAATGAAATCCTGCTTTTATAGAGAGATCCAGGCGTGTTATATTCAGCGTGAATTAATTTCAGTTGTTTTCGATGAAGTTTTCAAATATTATAAATTATCGTAGTATTATGATAGATTTAAAAATATTACCGTGGAATGTATTGCATTTTAGAGATATTTTAACCACGCAATTTATATTTCAATGCTGTCTTTTGAATCAAGTTCATTTTTTTCAATGAAGGTTTAAGTTTTCAAATATAATAAATCAATGTAGTATCGTTATAAGTTTTAAAATATTACCGAGGAATGTATTGCATTTTCGACTTTTTTAAATAAAATTGCATTGAAGTTGGAAAGTGTTTCATAATCAATGCTTTAAGCATGATTGATCTTTCTTGTTAATAATACGGTAGAAAAATGGTTTGGTTTTTATTCTTTGTATATTAAACGAAATAATTATACAGAAATTCAGTCGATGCAAATATATTGTAAAAATGACAAAAAGATATTCATTGGTCATCTCTCCTCAGAAACTGTGGGAATCGCCGTATGCGAACACCATTTTCGCAATCGCAGAGAAACAGATTTTCAGATGTAAGCAAGGAATGTCTCTGATAAAAAATTTGTTGCTTTGTTCAAATTTTGCGACATTTTTGGGGCATATATGGTCAATTTCACGACATTTTCAGGATTTTTGTAACCTGTAGACATACCGTGTACGGGGGAAAGGATTTTCGTCCGCGGAAAGAAGAAAATTTCTCGAGCAAAACACGAAAAATGCGGGAAGTACTCGGAAATAGCATAATTCAAATTCGTGAAAGAATCCTATAAAAAAAAAAACAGAATTTTATTTGATCGAATTTGCGACTCGCGCAAGCGGAAGAGACACTTATAGTTTTCTATAAAATATCTCACTAATTAGAAACACGTAGTACTTTTAGTGTGCCCAAATTGCGATTGACTATGATTCATACGTAGCCACAGAATCGCGGTCCGCGACAGCGTGGTAATCAGCCTGCGATTCACAACGAGTCGACTGACCGTGATTTGCGGTCACAAAGCAATCGGCCGATCTACCTGCCACGGGCGCTGTGGGACTGAAAGGATTCTGGAGAAATTTCGGCTGCCAGAAATGGCAACTTACTGTATTAATTTTAGTCGCCAATGGTGACCTGGCCACCGCGAATCTGCATCTCTAGCATCGGGCATCGGATTTCTCGGTATCCAATTTGAAGGAAAAAATAATTTTAGGCCGGAACTGGAGAGAGAGAAATTCTCGCGCAGTCTAAATTTTTACGCAAGATTTTTTATCGATTTCGCGAGAATCTCGTGGGTTCGCGCTGAAATGGGACCCCTGGTGCCATTACTCCCTTTTGCAAGCCCCTACAAAGGGGCAAGCTTGCTTTCTTACAATACAACAGTGGCATTGCCTCATTTTTCGGAAAGAATAAGGAGTGTTTTGGGATCTAGATTTATGACCACTCATTTTGTGGACTTGACCCAAAGATCTCAATCTTGACCCACCAACAATGCTCCCCTGTCATTCGCTTAAGACTTTCACAAACTGCTGGATAAATAGCTTCTTTGAAATTCTAGCATTTTAAAAGTACTTTATTTAAAAGTATTATAATATAAAAACTAATACTGCCAAGTGATTTCGGAAGCAATACAAGCTTCTTAAAAAATTGTAAAATGAACAATTGCAGTAACAATTGTTAAATAAGCATTACTTCATTTTTCCTAATGCTGTATTAACATTTTTTCTTTTTTTCACAGTAGTTACGAACATGTTATGACAATTTGTTATACTTATAATTGTGTCTTGAAGAAGAAAGCTCATTTTGCTATCAAATCTACTGATACCATTATTTTTACTTTCTCATAAAATTGTATAAAAAAATATTGCTTTCTTAAAAATTTGAATTCCGGATGTAGGCAGAAAATCACATTTAACCCTTTCGCGACGATTGCCAAGCCCCACGCGTCAGCTGCAAACTTGCATTCAAGGATGGTCACCACACATTCGTGGCGCAGAAAACTGTACCCTAAAAGACAGGTACCACGTACACGCATTTTTATGTCGAATGTTTTTATTTGTCTACTAGATGGCGTTAAATGTCCGTGCGAGCAACTCCAATGTATTTTGCAGATACTTGACCTTGGCATAGGGAGGATCCAATTAATCATTTCTCCATTTGTAGTGGTGAAACATTGTTTTGTAATATAAACAAATAGAGCACTTCTCGTAGCATCAGCTATTTTATAATTGAGTTCTGGTTCTCGTTTTGATTTCAGCTTAATGATTTCGTTGGTGAATCATAGGAATATAAGAGAGTATTTGTTTTTTGTTTGGGTTTTAGAGGCAGTGAAATTATTCGTTTATTTTGGGATTAAAGAATGGGAGCAACTAACGAGTATTTTGTATTCAGATTTGTATGAAAAATATACATTAAATAGAAAATAAATATTTCTTTTATTCCTGAAAAAAAGTAGATTCCTGTGTTGAATAAGTAATTTTTAGTGAATTTTTTTTTAGAGTTAAGTTTAGCGCAAAAAATTTGCCGTCCTTTGGGAACAGCTCGGAAGCGAAGCGCTCCGTCCTTTGGGCCATGGCAGTTCCGGAATGCCTCCGTCGCGAAAGGGTTAAAGGCCTCCTGAACTCGTTTCGTAAAATTTCGTAAACTTTTGTAAAGCTGTCTGCATGTGTGTGTGCATGATAACACAAGAAAAAATACAGATACACCTATCAAATTTTGTGTGTTATTACATTGTGCAAAAAACTAGACTATGCAAACTGTGCAAAAAGGTAGACGTTTAGTAAGTCTCATGATTACAAATCAAATTATTCAAATTTTAAAAATTTCTAAGCATTATTTTCTGTGGAAAACACACTCAATGGTAATTTCTCGAAAAATGATGGTAGTATATAATATATGCAAGAAATTGATTATTTTAACAATGCAATGAATGTTAATAGTTTCAAAATAACTTTGCCAAATGAATACAATTAGTCGATGTTGTCGACTTGAAAAAATCCACTCTTACAAAAAAAAAAAAAAAAATAAGAGCCATTTAAAAAGAATAACTTGGATACGAAATATGAAATGATACATCGTTTTCTTCCCATTCTGATATTGATTCTGTTACAAGTAGAACTATATACAATGGCGTATGAATTGATAAGAATGTCGAGTAGAGACTCACACTCCAGATATTGTGTATATTGAATACAAATATAGATTTAAATATGCAAAGAAATGATATATAAATTAATTCTAATTTTGTGGCTGGTATCCTTCAAAATTTTCTTAAGTCGAGTGAAGACTCAAAAGATATTTTAGTAATACAAATAGACAAATATCTTTTATGAAAAATCATTTAAGTTCATTATTATACATTTTACAGATGTTCAATTGCACTACAAAACTGTTGTGATAAGTTTATCAGACATTATTCGTTGCGAACAATCCTGCATCGGATATCACCAACATGCACGAAGGTGCAGTGCATAGCATGAGCCCCTCTTTTTTCTGGAAAGTTCCAGTACTTTCTTTGCTCTCCAAGGATATAGTCAGAGGTCAGAAAGAAGTGAACTAGCCAATCAGGTGCGACCTTTGACCTAGCAACAGATAGGCGAAGATGACAACGACTCTCTTCAATCGGCGGACGCGACAGAAAAATTTCGCATATTTTTTGTGCAAGAGTTGATTTATAACACTGTAAAGAAACCATTGTCCCACGTCCATCAGATGGCTTTGCTTCAACATGAGCACCAAGGATTTTGTTTCAGCAAAGAGAATCTGTGATTTCATAGTGAATATTTAGGAAATTAAAGTAAAAAAAAAATAGTGAAATTTATGATGAACAAAACCCACTCTTTGGATTTTTTCCGAGGGATTGCCAAATGTTCCAACTTGTATGTGGAAATCTGAGTATTTAAATGATACACAATATGCAAGAGGATATTTAATATTTATTTAAAGTTAAATGAGTGTATGCTTGTACAGTATATAAAATACAAATCCTATCATTCTATGTAACTCTTTGCGTGCATATATTAGTTTTTGAATTCGTTATTTTTATATATTTTAATACATATTTCGATATATTATAATACACTGTATATGTAAAGGGAAGTAATGTTATGTGATCAAAACGTATAAATTTTGAAATTGACTTACACATGTTGAAATACCAATTAACTCTTTTTGAATAATTCCCTGCTATTGTATGGGAAAGTATGAAAAATTTGAAACATTAGAGATTTTTGACACATTTTGATTTAACCCAATTAAATTAAAACATAAATGCATTTCTAATCTCAGCTTGAGATATTTTCTACCTTTGCGTGTTGTGCAAGAATAAAAGTATAGACAGCTAAACAATCAGTCACATATATTTGAAAAAATACATTTATCAGAGGTTTTTTTTTTATTTCAAATTATATTTGTCAGAATTTTTATACATCTGAAACAGGATTTAAAATTGTTATTGGTCTGCAACATATTTATACCTTCTGAAAACATTTTAATGCAGTCAGTCTAAATAAAATGCTAAGAAACTTGCACATTTCATTCCATTTAATGCAAAAACTGAGTAAACAGAAACATTTTCGTAATAAAGAAAATATTAAATCCATTGATTATTTTTCTGAAAAACCGCTGATTCAACTTGTTGTAGACTCCGAGGGGCAATTTAATAATAGCTCTTTACTTGTAGATGGTCAAGATAAAGATCTAGAATGGGGTGTGCATACCTGCCAATTTTTACGCATTATGAGTAAAATTTATGCATTTTAACTGCTCTTTATGCTTTTACGCATATGCTTTTACGTCAAGAGGTTATTATTATTCATCTGATCTTGGATTTTTCATTCTACTACATGTTTTTTTTCAAGTGCTTCTTTTGCCAGAAAATGTAAATGTATAGTAAAATCATTTGAAGATATCATTAAAAGTTATACATTCATGGTCTTGGGCGCGGTAGCCCATTGGTTAGCGCGCTGGAGTTGCACTCGGTAGGCCCGGGTTCGATTCCAGCCACTGCGAAAAAACTGCCGCCGTGTTCACGCGGAGTACGATCACGTTAAACATGTGGGTCCGTAAGTCCTTCCGAGAGGTTGGTGGTAGGGGAAGGAGGGTACGGTCCCTGTGGATGCCTCCCCCCCACTGGGTTCCAGTCTAAATTGGGTGGCACTTCCCGGCCGTCCAAACTGTTGGCTTACACCTTTCTGGTAGGTCGGACGGTCTGGGTCTCAACAACAACAACAACATTCATGGTCTTATATACAACTGTGCTGTAAACTATTATTCGACTGGCTTAAATACAGTCATTCTATAATTTTCTCATTGTCCGATTTTTTATAGAGAGGAATAACATCCAGCGTTTAAAATCATTGGTGTTCTGTTTGTTGAAGATCACCAAAAGTGCGACCAGTAGATTTAATGACCGTAAAATTGCAAGATTTCATCTCTAAATAAAAGTTTTCTGTGGTTTCATCTTTCGAAGTTTCATCTTCTTCTTTTTTAAACAACATCATACCTGCCAACTTTTATGCATTATGCGCAAAATTTATGCATTTTAACTGCTCTTTATGCTTTTATGCATATATTGCTATATTTTACGCATTTCCTCATTAATTTGAATTTTTTAACATTACTAGGAAATCAATCTCCGGCGAAATTCTCTGGCTTGTTTTGTTTGAAATTTATCAATTAATCAGGCATGGTATAATTGCTCGGAAACACCGATTTTCTGCTTTTTTAGCATGGATTTCTACCATTCCCGGGATCGTAGCAAATCCATAATAAAATACAGGGTAATGCCTATCAAATTAACGGAGATTTACGGCCACGTGTAATGTAAATTAAGATCTCGATCGCTTATTTTATGAAAGTAATAAATATACTTCTTCAAAGGTTGTCTAATTCAGCATAAATCGCTGAAATATTAAATTGTTCATTAATTTTGTTGGAAACTTGGTTTTGTTTACGTCGCGATTCTAGTTTCGCGGGAGCCTGACGTCATTATTCTAAATGATTTTTCCGTTCTCGTGAACGAATCGCGATGTGGACAAAACTGGGCTTATCATGCAAATCACCTTCTCGCCGCTCACGCATCCTGTTTTGAATATCCAGAGGGCGTTGCCGGCAACGGTTGTGTTCCGGAACGCACCCATCATCGGATATATAAGCTGGACACATTTTTGGTTTTAAGTATCTACAGATGATATGCTGTAGTAGATCGATCGGTTAAGGGATCGATGCAGCGGATATATCTTGGATAAGATGGAGATCGCTGATCTCAGACAGATCTACATAGAGTCTTATTCGATGTAGCTGAATGTTAAGATAATGTTTATCGGTAGACGCGGATGTTTAAATTAAGTAAATCTTAAAGTTTTAGTAGTTCTCAGTTTAGGAGACCCTGTTGTTCCGTGTTGTGGACTTTATGCAGTGTTAATCCGTGAAGTTTAAAGTTTTTGCCGTAGCGTATGACCAGCTATATGCGGCATTGGGAAATGCACGTTGTTACGTAAGTTTGAAAAGTTTTTATTCTACTTACTCGTGCAAAGACTGCTTAAACCAAGAATGTGTCTAAGTGTGGAACCTTTTACTGAAACCTTGCGAATGAGCTTGAGAGCTCAAGTTTTTGTATATAGTATGCTTTGATTTGTTTTACATTGCCACAAATATATTGTAAACAAATGCAATGGATTCGCTTCTTAATAAAAGTGATTTGAACCAAAATGGAACTGTTCTTTCCAACACCTCTACAGTTAGTTGTATTTTTACAACTACCATTTGGCGTTGTTATCACCACCCACGAATTCTGCTTATTTTCCAGCGAAGTTGTTCTACTAGAATTCGTACCTCACATCAAAATTTTTTATAACCAGAAGGTTTATCATGTGCATCCTGACAGGTTATATGCTTGAGCGTATCATCTTCTATAGTACTTCTTCTATCAGCAGACTACCACCTGCCAGCAAATTTCACATAAACACTGCAATTGCGCAATTCAGTTTATTTTCATGAATCACCTAGAGTACAATAGTATCTTTTTCCATCCATCTCAATCTTTTAAATATTGCTTTTTTGATTGAATAAACTAGCTTATTTTCATATTCTAATTAATTATTATGATTAATTTCTTAATTATTTTCGCATAAACAGTGCGATTGCGCAATTCAGTTACATCGCGTGAATTGCCGAGAGTACATTAGTATCTTTTCCCATCCATCTCCATCATTTAAATGTTGCATATTAGATCGACTAAATTAGCTTATTTTCGCATTATTGCTAATTATTCAAGTTAATGTTTTAATTATATTTGCATAATACAAATTTTTCTATTTTAAAAAATGGGTATGAACTCTGTGAAGGGATGTTTTCCAAAAAGTGGTATTAAAGCAATGATTTAGGCAAATAAAAAGGAAAGCATTTTGGCAGGAATATAATTCAGTGCTATATTTATTTATTTTTTTTTTAATTTTATTATTATTATTATTATTATTATTATTTTTTGTATATTAAAGATCAATGTTTGTTACTCTCTTTAGTGAAAACCTGTGTTTTACCAAACATAAATATTTGTTTTCATTATAAAGTAATTTTCACTGGATAAAACCTTTATATATTTTTTGTTTTATAATTTATTGTCTTGAAATTTTATAAAATTGGTGTCCTGAATTTTCGTATTCTACCAGTACTATGCCTGATATTTCATGCAGTATTTTTTTAATGCAGGTACTTATACATAGTTAAATTCATTAGAAGTGTCTTTTGTGCCTGTAGTTTAAAAAAAATCATTATAAATGTCATTAACGCAAAATTTTACACATTCCAATTTTCCCAGGTTGGCAGGTATGGGTGTGGAGAATCTGCTACTGCCTCCGATGACCACCCAGAGGTGGGTGTGAAGGGATAGCAATTACCTTACAATAGACTGTTGACAGCAGTCAGTGGGGGAAGAGAATTATTCAGTTGGAAAGCAAACATTTTCTGAGGCATACCGGGGTCAATTTTGGGACAAAACTGATTCTGAGATTCGGGCAGAAATGGAACAGTTGGCAGGATACTTGTTGAGCACTGAAGTGGTTAAATGCATCCCTAGATACGTTGAGATAGCCTAAATACATGAAGGTTGCTTGCAAATATTTAGGTAATCCCTGGCATGTTTATCTGCAAAAAGAGAAAAACTGCTAGAAATATACTGGGTTTTTAGAAAAAAATCCAACAATCCTTCATTCTTGATACTGTATATCAAGATAGTTCAATGTGGAATAGGTTACTAGAAAAATAAGTTTTGACAGATCTTATTTTTCATGATTATATTTCAAGTGATGATTGTGTTGAAACGGAAGCACAAGAGACCACCAATGCCAATATTGCTACAGTTGTTGATACAGAATAATACAGCTGATGAATCTGAATCCGAAGAAACTAAAATTGATTTAAAAAGATTGAGAATAACATCACAAATTGCTGTAGAAAGCTTCCAAAATTTGCATGACTATTTCAAAGCCCACGTTAACTGCATTGACAATTTAGATGCAATAGAAAAAGTGCTGTGCAAATATAAATTCAAATGTTCAAAAAAAAATTACAGATTTTTTCAGCATATATAAAAGAGCAATACATTTCAACCTTACTATAATGGTTTATCTCATACAAAAATATTTTATCGGATATTATGAATATCAGTTTTAATGAATATTTTTTCTGTCCCTTAGTATATGCGAGTTGCACAGTATGTGCCGAATCCTACATATATACTTGTAATGAGGGCAGGAATGTAATGACACTAATTGAAATCAAAGGTGAAAATTTAGGGACAAATAAAATGCATATTGTAAACAAATAACATTTTCAAAAGACAACAGGTGCTCAAGAAAAACATATGACAAGGGTATAATGCCATAAAAGACAACAAAAGTAACAACGACAAGCATCAAGTTGTAAAGCCAGTGCATAGACAACAAACAGTATATATCTTCGAGATCCATTGTGCCAAGGTTTAACAACATTAATGCAAAAAATTTTGCAACAAGCCATAAAGTCAAAATCACTAGGCAGCAAATGACATAAGGCTTTTTGTGTCAAAGCAAACCAATCATAAGGAAACCACAAGACCAACCCATGAAAAAAGATAGACAATAAGAGAAGCAGGCTGAGTAAAGGACTGATAGAAATCATAATTTTGAGAAGCAGTGAATGGACAACACTTCCACAAAATGATTTTCTTTAGCACTTGGCATGGAAATGACTGGTGAGAAACATGGAATTCACCCGCAATCTTAAAATTGTGCTTCAATGTGTTCTTTTCACACACACCCGAATAAGTACAGGATAGATACGATACTTTGATAAAGATGCAGAGTCTATGTTTTATTGAAACAGGAAAATAGCCCAAATATTTTCAGAGATGTTTGTGCAGCTTTAATACTTGTGAGGAAATTAATGAAATAAGTAATTCATTTAATAATAACAAATTTGGTGTGAAAGTTATGATAGGTCTAATTCCTAAACTGATTGAAACCTCTCGCTTATATCAGTAAAAGCAGTAGTTGAATTTTGATATGAATAAAATTAGGAACAAGTAGGTTATTGAAAGTATATAAGTGGTCATTACTTAAAAGATATTAAATGAATAAATAAATATTTTAAATCAAACATTTTGGCTTATGATTATTTTTTTTTTTTCAGATTTATTTTAGATGCAGCAAGCAACAACTTCATTTAGGAAGGTTCTCTTGCAGCAATAAATACAACACAATCACTGTTAACTTGTTATATTTTCTACTCTTAATGCCGTATTCAAAATTATAAATGGTCATCAATAAATGTAATTAAGTATTCTTATAAAATTAAGGTAACAATATAATTTTAGTTTAATGTAATTTAACTAAATATAATAAGTTAAAACATTCTATATGCATCCTAGAAAATGGTATAAATATGCAGTTTACAGATATCATAAAAAAATATTTTGTCTACAAAGCAAAAATCTAGGTTCAAATATCTGTCGAAATTGAGAGTGGCTAAATCTGGGTCATATTTAGTTTTTTAGAAGAATGTTAATAATGATCTTCATATAATTTTTTTTGAACTTACATGAAATTGGATTAATTATGTGTAATGTTTCTTTTACTTGAAGTTATAAATTACTTGGAAGTAAAATATTGGCATATTAATTTTGATTTGTTACAGTGCATATTTCTTATAAAGTGATTATATTCATTATTTTATTTTAGGAGTAGCTTTCCTTCTTGTGGTTTAAAGAAAATTGAATCGGGAACTGGAATAATCACTTTTCATCATGATGGATTACGGAAGAAAATTAATACAACACAAATTGGATCTCCTGTAACTAAATCTGTTACCAACACTACACGCAAAGGTATAGCATTTGTAATTTTAAGGTTTTCCTTTATTTTATTGAAATATATTGTGCAAAGAGCAGAAATTTATGTAGTAAGTTTCTTATATTATCATACAGTATATATTTACTTTTGATTTACTTTTTTAAAAATTAAAGTGTGATAAAGTATTATTAATTAACCTTGTTCCAATTGTGTGCCTAATCAGCATTAATCTTTTATATAAGAAACACTCACTTGAAAAATGAACTGTCTTGTACTATGTTCATTTTTCAAATGATTACTAACTGGTGTTTTTATTTCTAAAAATGTAAATATATGACTGATTAAAATTTCTCCATTTATCAGTTATAATTTATAGATTTTTTTATATAAACTGTTAATTTTAATTATGTGTTAATGATGTTCATAATTTCACTTAATTTATGTTGTTTTATTTTTAATTGCATTAGCAATTTCAAAGCATGAATTAGTAAAAATTCATATTCCAGATGTCTGAGAAAATTTTTATATTATTTTAATTGCTGTGATTTGCAGTAGAAGAGCCAACATATTTACAAACACTACTGCTCTTAATTTAATTGTAAACATTTATTTCAATTTTTTTTTATGCATCTATTTAAAAACAAAAAGGTTTTTTCATTCTGATTCTTTTTAAAATTTGTATTTGCAAATAATTGTGTTTCTTTTACTTCCGAGCTTGATATCTCCCAATTATAATTAGTACAACATACAAAATAGGAATTGCAGATGCTTAGATTTCAAAAGTTCCCAATCTGTTTCTCATTAGAAGGTTGATTCTAATTGATTAGGTAAATGAAAACATAACCACAGATCTTGAACTCCATTTACCCTCAGTTTTTTTTTTTTTTCTGATTTATCATGATCCAATTGCTTATATTTTGTTGTCAATAATGATACATGTTGTAGATTGAAAGATAACCTTGTAAATGCTTTATCTACTCTGTCGTAATTCTGTTTTGTTCGTCGTTGAAAACGATTATCTCAACACGATTGCTGTCCGTCGGTCTCTCTCCCCAAATATTCAGGATGGGGTGACCGAAATCGAACCGATGCGTAATTACAACAAAGTAACATTGCCCGAGCGGATTTTGCACATGAGTTGTGATCCGTGAGAATCAGTCTGAACCAGGAGACATACTTGGATTTTGACACGGCAAACTTATTTTAAACATAACAAGAATTTATTTAAATTTAACAGTTAAACAATTTTACAGACTAAAATATCATGGGCGGATGATCCAAGATGACACATCCTGACAATGGATGTTAAGTAAAATTGCCTTAGCTCAAGGTCTTAACAGACCTGTTGCGGAGATGAGAGGGATCACGATGAAACCCTCGGGGCATTCAAAATGCGACCGTTTGTCGTGGCTGCTCGCCGAGTGAATCATGACGAACAATAAAGTCCGCCGTATATATATTCCATCAAGTTCATTGGCCCCTGGCTGTGGCGTCTTCTTAGGAACTATGAATTTTGAGACTAAGCTCCACAAGTGACACATTAATGTTTCTCATGTCCCTATATCGACATGTTTATGTCCCCACACTGCCGTTCTTTGGGCGTTAAGCCCTTGTGCTGACACATTCATGATACAACCTCCGTGCAAAGTCTGGGAGATTTTTCGTTGGTGTGGGGTCCTTTCCCCGAACTTATACCGCACATAGAGTGCGGGGTCATTGGCATGTAGGTCTCCAGGATATTTTTCCCAGCAGAACCTTACACGCCCCCCCCAAGAGCGAAACTTTCTGCCTACCCAATAGGCAAATTTCGCCCAAACAAAGTTCTGTCTGGACAAAATAGTTACTGTTATTCACTCCTATGCACTATGAACTTGTTCATATTGAAAATCACATTGTATTGGAAGCACAATTGTCACTGGGTCCCGTTATGAGTCCCGAATCTGTCATGTAGGTGAACACACACACACACACACACACACACACACACAAATAAACACTTCTGTAGGCACACCCGAGCACTGATATCCGCCGTCGAATGTCCGTAAGTGACCCTCACCCAATCAGTGCTTCTCACCCTCGCGTGAGAGACCCATGCACCTATGGTACATGCCACACTGACATTCATCTGCTCAATTTACCTACAGAGAATTTGCATAAGCTCACCCAACCTCTACTCCCTATACAAAAATTTCTTAATACACTATAAAATACTATAAAACTTGGGATATCCAGGACCAAAACCAAAACAAAAAGAGAAAATTATTTCTCCTACCCCAGTCCTGTCGCTTAGAAGCAATAAACAAAAAAAAAAATAAAGTAAAACCTACTCCATGTCACTGCACTGCTTGTGGCAACACAAAAAAAAAAATAACAAAAATCAAAACAAAACAAAAGTAAACAAACAAATGAACACTGTCTCAGCCGGTGTTCAGTCTAGCCCGCTCAGAAAAGAGAGAGCTATTTGACCCACATTTCTAGGATTACCCTACTCCAAATCGGTCCCTAGAGTTCCTTTCAGAGCCCCTTCGAATGTTTTCCTTCCTTGCCCGAGTCTCCTGTGCTTGCGATGATCTTTGCTCTCTTCTTTCCCCCTCATCAGCTGTTCGTAACCCTTCACTACAGAGCCTCTCTTTCGAAGTAGCGAAATCTGGGGGGTCCGGGTTTCGGCCTATCGCATCCCCTTCCTCATGAAAATCCTCCACCCTAGAGGGGTGTAGGGACGACCGTCTCTTTACGAGATAAGCGGGAGAGAATGACCCAATTTCTCCGGCTGCATCCCTGGAAGTAACTTTTCTTGCTGGGTCCCCATGTTTATCCTCCGGAGATTTCATCCGCTCGCTCTCCGTGGTATCGGTATTCGATACCTCGTCACCTCCCTGCTTTCCTAATAGTTCTTTTATCATCCCCGGTGGTAATATTAAATCGGTGGGAAGTGCCTTGACCACTACGCATCGAATTTCCTGTGGTACCTTTTCTTTCCCCGTTTCATCGACTATGGCCATTGTCACGCTTGTCACTGGGCACCTTTCAGCGGCCCCAAAAGTTCCTTTCACAAAAACTTTCGGCTCACCCTCTAAAGATTTACCCTGCAGGATTTCCTCTCTGATGATGGCCATTTCGCTGCCCGTATCGCTTACCGCATTCACCAGGGTCCCCTCGACTCTCACTTGAACCCTCTCTGCCTCAAAACGCTGTCCCCCTAATGCATTTTCTGGGTCCCATATCTGTACAAATTCGGCCCGAATTGTACGACCGTTCTCCTCCCTGAATATTTCTTCACGATCCGAATCCTCCAATTCCTTACTCACGGCCTCCGCGCTCGCAATACGCGCCATTTCTCTGGAGCACTGTCGCCCCCCATCTTCGTACCTGGCGCCCCTTTTGGCCTATTTATCTGAGTTCCTTTGAACCCCTGTCCCCTTAGGACCGTACAGTGGGCAGTCTCGTCGTAGGTGCGACGCTGACCCACAACCATAGCAATCGGATCTCTGTTTTTGCTTTCCCGACCCTCCCACAGAGGTGCGCTCCCTCACTGATCGGTACTCGCCCTTCTCCGGCGTAGCTCCCGGTTCCCTTTCCTTCTTGCGGAAATCCCAAAATTCCTCACGCTCTTGCGGTCCATACGACTTTCCCTTGGCTGCGAAAAACATATCGCACTCTCTTGCCAACTCCTGGGGCTTGAACCACCCATTTCCTTGTCGTATCCTGACATGCGCCGCTGTCTCCGCATCTAGCGTTTCAAAAATACGGTCAGACACAATCAATTGATTGATCGTTTCCGCATCTTCCGCGTTTCGGACCTCACAATAATGTCCCCACATAGCACTCAGTCTCGAGGCTAGCTGAACAAAGTTCTCGTCCGCATTACGCCGGGATCTCTTAAAATCCTGTAAACATGCCTGCGGAGTCAGTTGAAAATGAGCCAGAACCAATTTCTTGATCTCCTCAAAATCCCTAAACTGCTCCGTCTCTAAGTGCGTTACAAAGTTCGCAGCTTTGTCTCCCAGTAAATTCAACAGAATTGATCCTCGGGCATCATCCGGGATCTCCTCGCTCTCAAACGACCGCTGTAAACTTTTAAAAAAATACGCCCATCCCTCTGATTTGGATGGCACTTTCACCGTTAAAAGTTTCACCGTCCTCACCATTTCGTCCAGAGATTTTCGTCTGGGCGAAATTTCCATATCCGCCCCTCCCGCGGGACTCGAACCACCGTTCTGCGGTGTATGCTGCAAACGGAGACGCTCCAGCTCCACTTCCGTTTCAGCCCTTAGCCTTTCCCGTTCTAGGGTCAGTCTAAAATCCCTCTCTCTCTCCTGAGCCTGAGCTACGAGCTCCTGAGCCTGAGCTGCGAGCTCTCGTTGCTCTACTTCCACTCTTTCCGCCGTAATACCGTTCAGCAGTTCTTTGATCTCCCCCTCTTCGTAATTTTCGCTTGCTAAGATGATGCTTTTAATCTCTATCATCTTAGCATTCTCTGGCACCGCCAAATCTAACTCGGAAGCGAGTTTACACAAATCTATTTTCCTTGCTCTCAGTAAAAACGTCATGTTGAAATAAATTAAATTTAGGGCACTAAGTTAATAAAGAAAAACAATATATAAATACATTAATACAGTGAATTTAATTAACCTTTCGAAATAAGTGAATAAAATAAAAATGAAACATAAAACTCTTAAAATTGCTTCTAAAATTTCGTCCCGATATTCGCGATCCACATAAAAACAATTCCTAACTGGATCTCTCACACGCTTAGCAAAAAGAACACTGAGTAGTAGGGTTAAAGGGTCACTAACCTTTTGTCTTTCTGGGGGATCCAGGATCAGCTCTGCCTTCTGTACTGACGATGGGCCTTTCTGCCGGGTAGATTCCTTCTCCGTGCCGTTCATTCGCTCGAATCTCACTGTACTGCCACCATTGTAAATGCTTTTCTACTCTGTCGTAATTCCGTTTCGTTCGTCGTTGAAAACGATTATCTCAACACGATTGCTGTCCGTCGGTCTCTCTCCCCAAATATTCAGGATGGGGTGACTGAAATCGAACCAATGCGTAATTACAACAAAGTAACGTTGCCCGAGCGGATTTTGCACATGAGTTGCAATCCGTGAGAATCAGTCTGAACCAGGAGACATACTTGGATTTTGACACGGCAAACTTATTTTAAACATAACAAGAATTTATTTAAATTTAACAGTTAAACAATTTTACAGACTAAAATATCATGGGCGGATGATCCAAGATGACACATCCTGACAATGGATGTTAAGTAAAATTGCCTTAGCTCAAGGTCTTAACAGACCTGTTGCGGAGATGAGAGGGATCATGATGAAACCCTCGGGGCATTCAAAATGCGACCGTTTGTCGTGGCTGCTCGCCGAGTGAATCATGACGAACAATAAAGTATGCCGTATATATATTCCATCAAGTTCATTGGCCCCGGGCTGTGGCGTCTTCTTAGGAACTATGAATTTTGAGACTAAGCTCCACAAGTGACACATTAATGTTTCTCATGTCCCTATATCGACATGTTTATGTCCCCACACTGCCGTTCTTTGGGCGTTAAGCCCTTGTGCTGACACATTCATGATACAACCTCCGTGCAAAGTCTGGGAGATTTTTCGTTGGTGTGGGGTCCTTTCCCCGAACTTATACCGCACATAGAGTGCGGGGTCATTGGCATGTAGGTCTCCAGGATATTTTTCCCAGCAGAACCTTACAATAACCTTTACTGCTTGTCAGATATTTTAATTTTGGTTAGAATATTTGACAGCATGGGACAGTTTCCACAAGAAACACTAAATATTAATTACTGTTTATTATCATAGCTTAAAAAAAATCCACTTAAACTTACATTTGTTATACAATAGTAATAAATGGAAATGAATGTTGACACTGTGTAATTGTAGTAGGACCTCCCCTATTAAGCAACCACTCTTTTTTACAACCACATTATCTATTATGGGTTTCCAACTCCATAGGCATGTTAGTTTTATCCTCATTAGATGATTAAAAATGCCCTTTAAAAATGTTGATTTAAAAATCCCCTTTAAATGACTGTGCCAGAAATTCCAAAAGGTAAATTAAATTGAGGTGTTCTGTATGGAGCTGTGTCCATTAAATGAGGGACTGTTGAATAAAGATGTCTGATTTTCAGTAATATCCATTAGAAAGGCTGTACTCTATATGCCTCACATTAAAAAAGAATGGGATGCTCCAAGTCCCCCAATATTTTCTAAAACTCTATGCTTATGCCCAAATGACTGTCTATTTCTTGATTATGGGATATAAACATTTCCAATAGGACTATCCACTTCTTGACCATTAGACAAGTTCTATATAAACATATCCTTCTGGTATAATAAAATTCACTGTTGCATTTAAGAAAGCAACAGTGTTCATGTTTCCCATAGGACTATCCAATTTTTGAGCATTGGACAAGTTCTGTATAAACATGCCCATTGGCAGAATTTAAAAGCTGAAAATCAATGTTACACAATTCTTCTTGATAAACACTTATACTATGAAACGTTTACTCCTGTATATTTTTACTATTGCTCTCCCAAAAGTATTGGATACTCACAAATTAAAATTAACCCTTTCCTGATGAAAGTCTCATGGATGCAACAGCACCTATGTCCATTTCTACTCCGATAGTCGCACAGGTGAGATGCAGCTAATGGATGTTATGCTCTGGAACATTTCAATAAGTTTAGAATGAATAAGTCTGAATTTATCATAAATCTAAAATGTTGATCTTCGTTTTGTACAAGTGTTTGGTATTTTTGATATTTTGTTGCGATGTGACAGCTAGAATTGTAAGGATGAGTAATGTAAACGAATTAAGCTCTCTCCTGAAATGTGACACATGGTATAGATATTTTCTTGTTTCTGGTACTCATGAATCCTTTTTTATTTTTAGAGAGAAATGAGGGTCTTTCTATAGATTTGATATTTAGTTGTTTTGCATTTTTGTTTTCAATATATAGAGAAATATTTTGTGGAGTGTATTTAGAGGAGAAATTAGTAATTTGGAATGACTACAAAAAAAGCAATTATCACCCAAAACAGAAAAGAAAGCATTTTTTATCCAAAAAAAAAAAAAAAAATCATTCACTTGGTCAATGAGCCTTTGAGTTATTCAGACAATAATGATGAATTTTTTCTTTAAGAGTCTGTGCTATGCATTGTCTTAGCAATGTAGGATTTTGCATGTATCCCTGATGTAAAGATTATCATACAAAAGCTTGTTTAAATATTATTACATTTTATTATAAATAGGATTTGCTGCATATTTTTTTATTAATATTTGTTTTCATCAATTAAAATTCCTAAATTTTGTATATATTTTTTCTAAATATTTAATCAAGATAAGTCATTTTTTATGATTTTCATGCAATTAATTTCTCAAAGAAAATACGACCCAAGAACTGTGATATTTATGTACATGATTACTGAAGTATTCTACTAAGGTTATGTGAAACAATTGCATTTAAAAAGTTTATTTAATTCAATTTTTTTACAAAAGTTATTCTTAGCTATGCAAAACCCCCATCCTCTGTGATGAGTGTATTTCGACTCCGCTCTATCCTGAGGGAGTGTCTCAGACAGCGATGTACCATCATGAAAGGGTCAATTTAATGTATATATAAAATCTTTAAGAAATGTACACTTTATTTATTATTGTCTATAATGGCATCAATTTTCTTTTCTTTTTGAAATGAACTCTTATTAAATAATTACCCCTCCATGGTCACCCATAGGAGAGGGGCAAGAGGTGACAGTTTCCCTCCTGGATCTTCAAGGTCATAAAGTTGGAAATTAGGCTAGTTGATGTTATACATCTTATTGCTGAGTTTGCCTCACTGACATCAGTGGTTTGCCCCCTCTTGAGAAAAGTTTCTATGAGCGGACATGTACCCTTCTATATGATTGTTTTCTTGAAATGCTGAGTGGTAATGAGGTTTTACTACATTTATCATCAGTGGCGGCCATTGGGGGAGCCGCGAGTACGGTCGACACCATTGAGTAAACACCCCAAATTATTTTTTTAGTTATACTGATGTATTACAATTTCTATTGAAAAAATCTGAATTTTGGGTTCAATTAAATCGAGAATTATTAAAAATAAGTTTTGAAAAATGCCACTAGATGGCAGCACTACACCTTTCTTCAGAGAAAGTCGACTCATGAAAGCTGTATTGCACAGAATGTTCAACACATAGGGGAAAATACAGTGATATTTTTAAAGCCGCGTCCCTGCCATTGGCATCTCCTGAGTGAAAGAGTGGTATAAGAGCAATATTAGAAATTTGGCGTGAAAAAAACTCAGACATTGCAGATTTACTAGTAGCTTGTGTCGCGGGACTGAGCGCGCCTCCAGCCAAAAAGAAACAGACGAGTAGAAAAACATGATGAGGGACTTCTCAAATTGGCTCAGTTTCAATTTGGCTTTAATTTTCTACATTTAAGAATGTGTTTGTTCTCATTCTCGTCTTAGTTATAAATTTGGAAGTTTAAATAAACATTTGAACAAATGAGAAAATTAAGTGTACATGTGTGGTGATGGGAAGGAGGGGGGGTTATGATATTTTAGGGGTTTCTGGCCATCGTGAATAAAGTGTCTTGTTTAGGACACTCAGTTTGAGGGATCGCTTGACCCACCCAGCTGTCTTAATTATTGAAGTTGTTTTGCATTTCGTCATTTCTGATGTAGTTTGTTGTTCTGTTCTTCCGGAAGGGATTTATTTCTATGCTCTGGTTGATCTGCTGGTGACGAATTGCAATATGTTTGACTTCAAAATAATTCTTTAAATGTCACGAGTTTCCAATTTTTGGCACACTGTGACATATAGGCTATTTTTAGTGACACTTTCATAAATGTATTGTTTCGGACATTTAGTTTGAGTTGACTTACCCAGCTGTCTTACTTTTTCAGCTATTTAACATCAAAAAATGCCGAAAAGTTAAAGAAGTTATAAGTATTTGTTAAAAAACTTAAAAATTAAATTTTCAACATGATCCTTTTATCTGACGTCGTTTTGCTGGAAATATTGGCCCAACCGCTGGCGACTATATTGGTAGCCCCCAAATTGGCTCTAAACTTATAATATTGGCCCTAAGCTTATATTTAAATTGAGGTAGCCCCCAAATTTCTTATCTCGGTTTCTAATTCAGCAAGTTTAATTCTAATCATGGTTATAGTCTCTGCACCATCTGTACGTGTCACCTGAATATATATTTTGTGCCACCCCCCTGGACGTAACTTTTACCTTAGCTCCCTCAATTTTACATCTCGTTTCCTAACTGAGAGATTTTTGTTCTGCTAGTGGCTATAGTCTGCATCATTTGTACATGTCACCTGGATATGCATCTTTGTGAGAAATCCCTGAGATTAACTTTTACTTCAGTTATGCCCCCCCCCCCCTCCAATTTCTCATCTTATCTCTTAATTGAGCGATTTTGATTTTACTGATGGCTATAGTCTCTGCACCATCTGTATCACCTTGATATACATATTTGATGGATATAATATACATACTTTTCTTGTGTCAACCCCTGGGCGTAACTTTTATCCACCTCAATTTTACATCGCTGTTCCTAATTGAGCGATTTTGGTTCTGCTAGTAGCTATAGTCTCAGCACCATTAGCACATGTCACATGGATCTGCATCTTTATAGTGATAAATCTCTGAGTGTAACTTTTACTTTAAATAGCACCCCCCCCCCCCCACACACACACACACTTATCCATCTCGACTCCTAATAAAGCGATTTTGATTCAGATGGTGGCTATAGTCTCTGACCCACATGTACGTATTAACTTGATATACATATTTGATGGATATAATATACATATGTTTTTTGCATCAACCCCTGGGCTTAACTTTTAGTTTAATTAGTCCCCATAATTTTACATTTCAATTCCTAATTGAGCGGTTTTGATTCTGCTGGTGACAATATAGTCTGAGCAACATTTGTACATTTCACTTAGATACACATATTTTTGTGTCAACCCCTGGGTATAACTTTTAGTTTAACTAGTCCCCAGAATTTTACATATCTGCTTCTAATTTAGTGATTTTGGTTCGTCTTGTTGCTATAGTGAGTATCTCTACCATTTGTACATGTCACCTGGATATGCAACTTTAATATGGCAAATCCCCGAGTGTAACTCTTACTTTAGTTACCCCCCCCCCCCCCCCCCCGCTTCAATTTTCTATCTCGCCTCCTAATCCACTGATTTTGATTTTACGGGTGGCTATAGTGTCTGAACCATCAGTACGTATCGCCAGAATATGCATATTTTTTAGTCAACTCCCTGGGCATAACTTTTAGAACTAGCCCCTACAATTTTACTTTAATGTAAATTAGGACTATGTAATGTTTTTCACTAGGAAAGATATGTTCCATGTGTCCAGGATTTTTATGAATGAGCGAGCAGGTGGGAGGTACGTTATTTTACTTAATACATCCGTCGTTTATATTTTTAATACTCCCGTTGCTATGCCCAAATACGTATATGTATATACATATGCTTTATATATATATATGTATATATATATATATATATGTATATATATATATATGTATATATATATATATTACTAACATATATATAGGCATAAATACATAGATGAGCACCCCCCTCTACATGTCGCTCATGAGCCGCCACTGTTTATCATACCATAATTTTTTAAATATACCATTTTCAATCATCTTTATCAGTAGCTAGAAAATGTACCCGGCCTTGCCTGGTAGTTAAAGACACCCTGGCAACGGGAATCAACGGAAAATGTGGTTTTATGCTTCCATGCAAATTAATGCTCAAAAGTACACAGGTTTTATGAAAAGAAAATATTTTTTTTTTTATGAAAAAATTCCTATCGGTACATTTTACAAAAAAAACTTACCACCACAATGTCATGAAACTTTCAGAATATACTAATTTATGTTTAATGTCACTATTATACCTACAATTTGTATTATAGGAGTAATAATTTTTAAATTATCTAAAAAATTACATTGTACTATGGAAATTCTCAAAATTTTGTTAGTTAAAATCAGCATGAATTATAATTTTTTGACGACATGAATATAATTATAGGTACAAAGCATAACGAGCTAATAATGCATAAGATATTGATATAAAATTTCATATCTGTATCTCTCATAGTTTTTCTAATAATTGTACCCGAAACTCAAAAAACTACATTTTGAGAAAATGACGTTTAAGAAGTGGGTATGGCCAGCAAAGGAAGCAGAGTGAGCTCTGTTTAAATGCAAGTTTTGCTATTTCTACTCATGGTAAATAATTAAAACTATATATCATTGTGTTCAGAATGAAATAAGCTATAAAATGGCAGTAAAATTGAAAAATTGATTTTTTGAAGATTTTCCTTGCCAGTGTGTCCTTAAAGCGAGGTTGTTGTATAATGAAACAAAATAAATAAAATTTATCCATATAAATAATAGTGAAAATTGCATACAATACATGTACAATGGGCTTAATACGAATTCGGCCTAATTAGACAAATTTATATATTGGCCATATCTTTTTTTATATATATATATCCTACGCCCGTCTGCGGCATCTCTGCCATCAATCGAAGATCAGCCCAATAAAATGAAGAAACAGTATAAAAACGAGAGTAAAAATTAGCCTCCATAGAGTTGTCTGTAGCAAACTTTAAAGCAATGGGGCAGTTCTTGAGGTGGTCACCGTCCATATCACCCTGGAGGCACAGGGGGCAGCAAGCTGTATCCTTAACGCCTATCCGATGTAAATGTTTTTGCAGGTAATCATGTCCAGTTGTCATACGAAAGCTAGCAACTCCAACAGACCGAGGCAAGGAACTAGGGATTTTATTACACTTGTTGAGCAGGATTTTCGAACTCTTATCCATAGCAGTATCAACATATAAGGATAATCTATTTACTTTTATTTTATTGTAAATAATTCTTTTAATATTTCGGAGAGGCAGGGGGGATCAGGCTGTACCAACCTTTGCAAGTTTTTCCGCCTGCTCATTCCCCAAAATATCACAATGGCTTGGAATCCACTGAAGGGCAATGCTTTCTCTGGTTTTCTTTAAATTAAGAAGCTTCATTCTACAAGAATGAACCTGGGCATTTTCGTTATAGTTCAAATTGGTAAGTGACAAAATAGCAGCCTGTGAATCAATAAAAAACACAATATTATGATCAAGGCTGTCTGTTAATTTATCAATTGCATATGATATAGCCACAATCTCACCATCAAAATTGTCACAGTACCATCCAACAGGACAGCTAATACTAAAAATATTTGAATAGGCTCCAGCACTGGCATTTTTTATCGCATTTTCGGCTGAACCATCGGTATACACATGAAGCCACTTGTCAGGGGGGTATCTGCTTTGTATAGTAGCCAGTGCAGCACTTTTTAACTCACTCTTTACAGAAAGCTGCTTATTTACATTCCAATTAAGATCCAGATGTCCTTCCAACCCTCCGTGACCCAGAACAGGATTCCATTCTCGTGAGAAAACCTGACAATTAGGAGTGGGAATATCATAAAGATCGCTAACAGTCGATAGGAAAGATGTATAAGTTTTTAGTCTCTCATTTGCTGGCCTATAATAATTTAAAAGTTATTTTTTCTTCTTAAGATTTTTTCAACAAGGCATATGACACTCCTTTGGCATCTTTCACTTAAAGGCTCTAATTCAGTCTGAAGCTCCATAGCAACTATAGGAGTTGACCAGTGATCAGCACCACCAGTGATCAATCGTAATATGTTGTTTTGGAAAATATTTAGCTTGTTTCTAGCAGAATCTGAGGTGGTGATCTAAACTTCATTTCCATGTTCCACAACAGGGCGAGCATAACTTTTGTAGGCTGTACACAAAACATCTTGAGTCGCGCCCCAAGTGACACCAGCCTGTTTCAATAGCCTTGATCTTGAAAATCCTCGGATCAATGGTCGTATCAGTTTGCCTCCTCTATATCTTTCATAAACAACACGATTTTTATATTCCAATTAAAGTGCAAAACGGGAAAAACATTCACTTTCTAAATCAGTGTCAATCCCACTTCGGTTTAAATATGAATCTCCACGAAATGGGAAATCACTTCACAAATGTTGAAAGTGGGGGGGGGGGGGGGGGGGGGGGAGAAATTTACAGGACATCAATGTCACCATGAAATTTTTTTTTTGTGAGAGAGCTCTAAGCACATCCATAGGTCACCTACAACTGACTGCAGGGTAAAAGATATGGGTAGCATCAAACATTCTAACAGTTTGCTCGCATAAAAATTTATAATTAATGAACGAATGGGTTCAGGAAATTATTTTATGTTTTGGAGCATTGTGTAATATTTATAGGAGGTGGTGTTAAATTTAAATTATAAACATTGGATTTCTGTCAATAATTTACATCACAGTTTAAAAGTACATTTTGAACCAAATGTATATATTTTTATAAAAATTCACAAAAATTCGTTTATTAATTATACGGATTTTGTTAAAATGTGGTTAAAAGAGAATTTTTTTAACTTTCCAGGGATGTTAAGATGGAAGCTATGAGATAATATTTTACATCACTAAGTACCTAATTTGTGTGAAAATTGCT
The DNA here is from genome assembly GCA_951213105.1 of Amaurobius ferox. Classification (NCBI taxonomy): domain Eukaryota; kingdom Metazoa; phylum Arthropoda; class Arachnida; order Araneae; family Amaurobiidae; genus Amaurobius; species Amaurobius ferox. Next base: position 86,488,447 of record OX578141.1, on the reverse strand, counting down.
CAAAATCTTGATAAATTGTGCTGAAACATAAAATAACAACAACAAAAAAAAAAATCAAATTTGAATTAAAAAAAAAAAAATTGCTGATGCATATTGTCCCATGTCCTGAAGTACCTGTGTACCAAATTTCATGGCTGTATGATGTTTAGGTGAACAGACAGATACCTTCCTTTATTATTTAAGATAAATAATAACATAAACATGCCACATCTAAAGCAGAGTTATAATCTAAACAGAGCAAACAAATACTATTGATAATTTATATAATAAATATATGTTTATTTATGTTAAAAATAGTAAATGTACCTAGCTGTGCTCGGGATTTAAAGCATGGATTAATTGAATTCGTGCATTTAATGTTTCAAAAGACATAGTTGTGTGTGGGCCCGCTGTGTGGGCATATATGTGGTTGCACCCTGTCTGCTAAACAGGCACAATACACTCTAAAGAAGCACCCAAACATGCCTGATTGCAATTTATGATGGAGTGTGAAAATCCTTCATTTTAAAATGTAATGTTGAAGTTAAAAATTAATATTTAGATTTTAGAAACTTTCAAACTGTACAATTTTTCAGCTTTCCTGGGCAAATGCAGGCAGGCTTTGTGATATCATTACTTTGGACAGGTGTTCAATTCACCCTTCCTCCATGCTTCTTCCTCATACGTCATGTTGCCCATTTGAAACAAAGAGCAAATACCCATTCTTTGAGGAAATATAAAAGGTTCATTCCTCTGCTAGGGGGTATTTTGAAATTTATTAGAGGTTTCACTTGAAAATTCATTGGAAATTCAAGATTAGAGTAATTAAAGAGAAAATAATTAGAATGCAAAGACATCACACCATATTCATGCCAAAAATTGGAATTGTGCTACTTCAAATTTTGGATGTAATATGAAATTCCACTAACTACTGAAGACCAATCTTAAATCTTTCCAATATTCGATCGCCAAGGAGCGATGCGTATGAAAATTGCTCAAAATTGTACTTCAACAGTATATAACTTAGAAACTAATTCGAATTTTAAGCAATCACCCTGCAGAGTCTTCAGACCTTACTTGAAATATTATTGTACCAAATTTCATAGCTGTGAGTCACTTAGATTTTCACAATGTGACCAATAAACAAATAAACAGAAAGTATGGTTTTATAATCAAAATATATGCTTGCATGTTAGATAACTATTTTGTCACATAAATTTTATGGCTTAGTAACCTGGTAATATATATCATAATACTTACGGTAGTTTGCTGTTTCACTATATTTATTTGATTTTAAAATATTTAACATAAGGCTTAGAGTGTACATGGTGTGGCTTAGTGTGTACATGGTAGCATAGGTGGCCTTGATAAAGGACCATTCAGTGTAATTACTTAGCTAATATAATGTCTGCTAAAGGCAGTTTTTTTTTCCATTTCTGCCTTGTTGCTCTAATATGTAACAGAAATATAAGAACCTTTAAAAGTTCCAAAATAAACAGCTCTATTTGATGGCACTATTTTTGCCCATGATTATTATGTTATAATTAAATGTTATCTAATAAAAGTATGTAAACATTTTCCTTATTTTGAAAATTGTCAAGCATTACAGTTTCATTTGTCACATTTGCATTTTTACTTTCTCATACATAGTAGTATTGAAAAGTATTGTTTTCACGAAAATTTTCAATTTTGAGATTTTGATGCCAATATATGTTTATATGTTTTAAGACCTCCTGAACATGTTTTGACTATTTTTGGAGTGATGTCCGTTTGTCTGATGTCTGGTTGATTTCTTGTGTACATGATAGCAGCTACAAATAGTAATGGATTTTCACGAAACTTCATATCCTGCTTTGTTATAAAAAATCTGGAACTAGTTAGAATTTTTTATTTAATTCAAGCCAAAACTTTGAATTTTATTCTAAATTATATGTATATATTTTTTTTTAACATGGCAGCATAGGACAAAATTTGGCATAATCACGCATAAGAGGGTTTATTTATGGCTCAATGATCATGAGACTTAATAATTTCAATCATTGTTGTGAAAAATAGCCATGGTACAATTTTTTTGTTTGTGATGTCATTAGCCCCCCCCCTCTTGGGGTAAGTCCCCCCTCAGGGGGTACATTTTCAAGTATAGTATTAGTCAAAAGATGCTTTCAAGCCCTTTAAAGTGAAGGATAGCATGCTATAGTTGTAATAATTTGGACCCACAATGCCAGTTTAAAAAAAAAAAATTCTTGCAAAATTTGAAAAAAAAAATGAATTCTGGTATGAGAAAGTCGAGTTGAGCCACACGCCAGTTAATATTTATGTTGGCTTAGTGGCTGTGCATGCCAATCAAATTAAGGAATAGTGTTCGCATTTTGTGCAAAATTGTGAATATTTTTTTAGAAATTAAGCAACAAAAGTTTGAACAAATGTTGTTATAATTTTATTATACCAAAAATTACTTTGAAGGAAAGTTTTATTATTGAATATACTTCATAATTGTCAAAAGTTAAAATTTTTACATAACTTTGATTTTATATAATGTTATTTCTGCCTGTATATGTGTGTGTATGTATGTATTCATTTTAGTTCCTGTTCCAACCACACCAGTTTCTAGTAAACCAGGCCAAAAACAGTCTCATAGCCCTATTCTAAAAGCCCAGCTCTCTGCCCCACCTAGAAATGGTGTTGCATCACCTTCTTCGAAACGCCCATCTCAGCCTACTTCAAATGGTCGAAAAAGTGTTTCACCATCTCCTGTGCCTACATCTATATCACAAAGTTCAACATCAAATGCACCAGTAATTCCAACAACTTCAGGATCCAGTACTCTAATCAAAAGCCTTTTGGCAAACAAAGTGCAACAAAGAAATATGCAACGACAAGTTGTACCCCAAAATGTATCAAAAATGGTAATTTATTCGCCTGATAAAGTTACTTCTTTTAGTCAAGGAATATTGGGATCACCTGGAACTGTTGTACGGTGTATACGACCTGGTGCATTGTCTGGTGTTAGTACTCAAATTAGAACTCCTATTCAAGCACGACTTTTTCCTAACAAAGGAAGAATAGTGACTACTTGTACTCCTAGAGTCATAAAAACTGCTCCAATTGTAACATCTAAGATCCAACCAAAAATAGTGAAGCAATCTATGTTAACTTCAACTGCTACACGAATAAATGGTGTTCAACGAGATGTTAAAATGGAGGTATAATAATTTTTGTTATTTAAAATCAGTTCTATATTATTTACATGCAGTGTAACCCATATAAAGCAACCATTGGTGCTGCAATGAAAGACTCTGAACTTATCATTTATGCACTTCTATTTTGTATCAAATTGAATTGTGTTAAAAATTAAATTTATTTAAAATTATAAAAATAATTTAAAAAAATAAATACATATTTTAAAATTAAAACTAGTGTCTTTACTATAATGAAAAAATATATCGAATTGACTTTTATCTACTATAGTATTCTTATTATATATATATATATATATATGTATGTGTGTATAGAAAAAACATTTGACAGTATTGTAAGAACTGTCCTCTGGGAAACCATTCAAAAAAACTTTAATAACAATACTTCTCTCTAACATAATTTCCCATTTAAAACCTGTTTCTCAAACTGTAGCTTTGAACATGGGAATTTAATAATGATTCGGAATATAAACAAACTGATAATGGGTGGGCATTAAAAGCAGGTATATTATAATCAGGCCTTGCTCTGAGATTTCTTTTTCTTAGCCACAAATTAGCCACTTTGTTTTGTAATAGACACTTTTTAAAATTTGTAACCACTGATTTTATTTTTATAATTTTTGCTATATCTATTGTTTCCTTTATAAAAAGCTGATACTTTCTCTGCAATAATATGAAAAAAATTATTTTAAATAAAAAGTTATTTTAACAATATGTTAATTTGTTTTGTGTAATTAATAAAATATGTAAACAAAAAAAGTTGCCTTGTAAGATATGTAAAGCCTTGTAAGATATGTAAAGAAAAATGTTTTTTACCAAGTTTTGCTACTAAAAAAATAGCCACTTTTTATTTTATTACAAATGACAAATCTGGCGATCTACATACAGCATGAAGCCTGATAGCTTTGAATAATGTAGAAATATTCCATAAAATAACCTGTGTTTGATGGAGATGTAACTGAATAGAGATGGTCCTTTACATGGGTTTCACTGCATTTATTTTCATAAGTTTATAGTATTCTGCATAAGTATATTAGTATCTACTTTTTATTTAGCCTACACTTAAGCATTCATTCGTTTTTATTCTTTATTTGAAACTCTGGTCTTCCAATTTATACTGTTGAAGACCCAGACCACTCAACTGGCCCTTGGGCTTATAGCAGCTGTTTGAGTGGCCATATTTTTATTTAAATGCTTTATTAAATAGAGTATCTAATATAGTTTCATTGTACCTCAGTAAATACTGTAATAGTTTATAAATGCTGTGTTTGTTCACAGGGTGGGGAAGTACAGCGGATTACATATTGCTTTTCAATATTTCCAGTTATCTTGCTGATGAGACTATATTTTTTCAGGAGTTAAAAAAAGCAAGCATGCATATTTATATGTAAAACAATTATTTTTGAAATAGATTGCACACATTACTAATCACAGTTGAGGTTTCTGAATGACTTCCCAATATAACAAACTGTTCTGATCAATACTCAAACGTTGAGAATGTAATTACTGTAGAATCAATATAGGGAAGTACAATTTAATATAAGTCTTTTGTTTTTGTCTCAAATAATAGTAATCCTATGGCGTACTATTAGATAGACTCAGCTGTTGCATGGTTTTCAAATGTGTTATTTAAGAAAACAAATGTTGAATCTCTTGATGTCATATCCACTATCTCTGTCCTTGCATTTAATTCTTATTTTTATAATTAATCATGTCTCCTAGATCCTGACTAGAAGAGTTTGAATCCTTTAGATTTGCATGTTATCAAAATAGATTTTGCATTCAATAGGACATTTACTTATATTTAGAAAATATAGTAAAAGGCATTTAACAATGGAAGTTAATTTATGAAAAAAAATACTTAAGTTATTTCAATTTTGTAGCATAAAATTAATCTATCTTTATGAGGTATGATAAATTTCTTCTTTCTGCATTATTTATATTCTTTGTACTTAGCAGTTCATTAGCAATATTTTGTATGAACTTGCGGTGATGAAAATATTTTAAATAGTGAACAACAATCTAATTTAGACATAGTTGGCATCAATTAAATGGGGTGAAAGAAATTGAGAGAAAATTTAAATGTAGTTAAAGATGATATGGATATGTTAAATTTAAATGCTCACATTAAAACAACATCACTGAGAAAAACACAAGTATTTTTCAAATCTACAAAATTATTAAAGAAGTTGCATAATAATGATGCTAGAGCAAATCTTTTTCAAGATATTGCAGCTCTACAACTTTGAAGATTTTTAGATATTAATCTCTTCCCCTGTTACAAAATTTCCAAAATTTGACTTTCATAAACTCATCAAATTGTATATGAGAAATTAAGTATTTTATGGATATTATTTATCTCTGATCCACAAGTTGCATTGAATTTATAATGTGATCATGAAAGTTCATTTTTAAGAACATAATATACAGTACAACTTCACAAATCCAGAATCTTCAGGACCACGTGAAGTCCGAATTTCGGATTTTTCTGGATTTTAGGTAATTTATGGGGAGGGGGGGGTGCCCCCCTTCCTTTCTGCAATTTCAACCTTCTGAATACCACTACCACTACAAAACAGAAATTTGGACAGTTAAGCAAAAATATGAAACAAAAATATACTCAAAAAGAAAATTCTTATTTATCATACACCATGTAATGTAAACAAACAATGTAAACCTTTTTAGCAAACATTTCTATAGTGGTGCATTGTCTCATAATTTTGTTTTTCCAAAGTAAATTTTTCTTTAATTTTAATGACATACATTCTTGTTCTGTTACAAAGTTCCTTTGTTCTAGTTCTTTAATAATGTTCAGTAACCCTTCTAAATTTTCTAAAGAAACCTTATCTTCATTAACATCAACATCTTCACTATCGCTACCTATGCAACTATCTTACTATTGCTACAACAGAGCCCCCTTGTGGTGGGTGGCTCTGCAACAGAGTCACCAGTGTTTCTCTCAGGTATGCTTCCAGGGGAGCAAAGCCCTCCCCCCCAGAGACATTTTATGTTAACCTAGTTTCTATTTATATGACACACCATTTAGATATATTTATATAGGGTAAATAGAAAACTTGCTTCCCCTAAAATTTCATTCACACCCCAGCCAAAAAGTCCTGAAAGAAACACTGAGTCACCCATAAAGGGGGGCTCCATTCCTTCTTATGGGTGGTTACTGGGAATGGACATCCCTGAGAGAACCTCGACCACTAAATTTTCTTTTGAGCCTGAAGAAATCGTGAAAAGTTTACAAAATATGAGAAAACTAAATATGGAAGGGGGGGGGGCTGGGATACATATTTAAAGGGGGCCAGTAATTTGTATGGGCGACCCAGGCAACAAGATTTGAAAGCATGTTTTACTGTTTGAAAATCAGACAGACGATTGAACGAGCCCTTCCTCGTATTCTCCTTCTACCAATTACACTAGCGGACCAATTATCTGAAATCCTCCAGACCTCTAATTTTCCGGCAGGCTTGGAACAGCTGCGCCAATTGTGCCTAACTGCGTCGAAATGACATTGCTGCGCATATCTGCTCCAAACTTAACGATTTCTTTAAAATTGCACCGAACTGCACCAAAATATTAAATTTCCCGGGCGCCGAACTGCGCCAAAATATTAATTTTCCCGAAAGCCGAACTGCGCCAAATTTAAGTTTATCTTTATGCCTTGTGGAGCCGAAACTTCCGGTGAAATCCAGGTATGAAGTTTTTCCGAAAATTGCTACATTTTCAGCAGGCTTCTGGAAATCGCCCGTCCTCGCCGGGTTAAAATTCAACGAGGATGGCCAATTTTCAGAAGTTACCGTCCTCTCCGACGACCTCGAGATTATTGAGATTAGAGATTCCGTAAAAAGAAAAAAAATAAATAAATAAGAAGTTGTCATTGTAAAATTATGGCGAAAGCCGCCCTTTCCCGTACCATGAATGAAAATTAAAATGTTGTCTCCTGCAAATCGCCCCCCTCTCTATAAACTTAGCTAGTGTGCATTATCAACGCCTTATTTCTACGAGAGCTGTCAGATCTGCATTGTAACGACAGGCGCTAGTTATTCTCTCACCCCTCATCTTCAACCCAGTGCATCCGATGACTGAACGAAAATGCGATAGCGCACTCACGATCGAAGTGGCATGTTCTGTTCTCCTTTTCCAGGTCTACATGTTGAAGACCCAGACCGTCCGACTCATCCAAAAGACATGAGCAACTAATTGGACGGCCGGGACGAGGTCAACATGTGCCGAAATTTCAGATTACACCCGACCAACAATACCAATGCTTAAATCAGGGTTAAGACCGGAGAAATTTATAAATGTAGAATGAACTCTGCCTGAAGTTAACTGCATCTCGACAGACCCGAAATGATTTGTATTCAAATGTGTTATAAACAAATTTGGGAAAATTTTGTAAGGAGAATTGAGTTTGTTTTCTTAAACATTTATCTTTATATTGCTGAAATAAATGGAATAAGTTCATGTATTCAAATTATATTTATTGAAAAAAATTTAGAATAAATATGTTCAGCTCAGTCGTAATGGACGTTTAAAAAAAAAAAAACTCGATCCGGCTTGAAACAGTAGAAAACTCAAGCTCAGCCTGGGCCTAAGCCCAAACCCATGCAGAGCACTATCCCCTTTTAACTGTTAATAAAAATTCCATTTGCTGTAATACACGGGAGTACGTAACAAATTTTAATTTTTGGAATGGATTCTTCTATTTTCAGCCAGAAGTATTTTCTTTTCTTCCCCACTTTGGTTTCAACTTTAAAACTAGTACATTTACAATTCACTCATGGCATTTCTTCCAGTTGTCTGATAACTGAAGTTAAGGTATGAAACATCTATTCAGTCTAAACTGTGTCAATGAGGTTTAAACTGCTTAGAGACAAGAGGATTTATATGATTATTTATTTACCACTCCTTCCAATTACCAAACATTAGAAAGAGGAGAGATTCCTAACATCCTTCCTGGCCCAAAGGACGGAGCTCTTCGTTTCCGAACTGTTCCCAAAAGACGGCTAATTTTTTGCGGTAAGCCTAACTCTAAAAAAAAATTCACTAAAAATCACCTGTTCAGCACAGCATTCTACATTTTTCAGGAAGAAAGGAAATACTTATTTTCTATTTGATGTATATTTTTCATACAAATTTTCTTTTATTAAAATATTAAAAATTTTAGTGTATATATGTTTTAGGTACAGATGGATAATTCTTTGGCATGTCCTTCCGATTTTTTAAAACTACCACATATATGCGTATTCTTAGACAACAAATACTTTGCAAGTACAGGAGAGGTAAAAAATTTATCCAAATACAAAGTATATCCTTTTCCTAAAAGTTCACTTAGACGTGTTTTCACAATGCGTTCTCCATACCCACCATCAGAGCTTGATAATTCCGTGTCCTTTCCAGTATACACAAGGAAATTCCATATATAGCCTAATTCCGATTCTGACAATATATATATTTTTATTCCATATCTGGACCTTTTCGAGGGGAGATATTGACGAAATCCCAGCCTTCCTTTCCATGAGAACAAAGATTCATCAATGAACACATTTCTTCTAGGAGTGTATATAGATTTAAATTTTGAAACTAATGCATCAAACACAGGTTTTAATTTATCTAGTTTTGGGGCATTACTATCAAGAATAAAATGAAGATAACGTAATATTCCTATAAATCGATTGCGACTTATAACTGAATTGAAAAAAGGAGTACTGGTAATTGGATTCTTAGAAAAATACATTTTAAGATTTGGTTTTCTGACAATGCTCGTCAAAACAACTAGTGCGAGAAACACACGAAATTCGTTTCCTGTCACAGGTGTAAATACATTTGAAACCGGTGGCGTCTTCGATGTGGAAGGAGAGAGGAGATTTTTCTCCCATTTTTTCTTTGCAAACTCATTAGTTGCTTTTACAATAAATTCTACTAGTTCATCATCAAAAAATATGCTAAAAAATCAAGTTCCTTATCTAAATTAGGCGGCATGATATTGTGATTTATTCCAGGTATGTTCAAAAACTCCAAAGAATTCAGATCTTTCAAATCACATGTCCAAACATCATTCGAAAAAACAGCAACTGAAGCTGGAGGCGTTGTAATAATAGTACGCTCAGAATCTAAAGAATCAATTGCATTTTCAGATTCATCATCAGAAATAACACTGTTCCACAAATCTTACATTGCTTTCATTACTGTCTGGTTCGTTTACCATACGCATATATTCTTCCACAGAAAGGAAACGTCTCAAACCAGCCATACTTTTATCTGAAATAACCTAATCATTTCACTGTCGCACATTTCTTTTACCCCCCCCCCCCCCCCCCCCAAAAAAAAAAATACTCTCTTATATTCCTGTAATTCACCAACGAAATCATTAAAAGCTAAAATCAAAAGGAGACCCGGAACTCAATTATAAAATTGTTGATGCTGCGAGAAGTGCTCTGTGTGTTTACTTTACAGAACCATGTTTCACCGCTCCAAATGGAGAAATAATTCATTAGATTCTCCTTATGCCAAGGTCAAGCATCTGCAAAATACATTTAAGTTGCTTCCACGGGCATTTAACGCCATCTAGTAGACAAATAAATTCAAATAAAAACGTTTCACATATAAACACTGATACGTGCCACTCGCAGTTTAGGGTAAAGTTCTCTCCATCACAAGTGCATGCTGTCCGTCCTTGAATGCAAGTTCGCAGCCGGCACACGGGCGTGCCAACCGTCGCGAAAGGGTTAAGCGCTGTAGGGGTGGTGTATGAATATGCAGTTATCGCACTTCATCGTGAGGTTGTTGGTTCTAATTTATTATTGTTGTGAGATGTATTTGAACACATATGTTAACGAATATAATGTGAAAAAATAAATTATTAGGAGGACGGGTAAAAAATGTTAATAGCCATCCTCGAGGACGGGCTAGATTTTACCGATTTCCCGAAGCCTGAGTTGCTGTCGGTGTGACTGAACAGTAAAATCGCCGGAAAGGGAAGCTAAAGAATGATGTCACCGTGCTGACCGTTGATTTGATGATGGTCAGTAGGGAAAAGTAAACAGGGTTCGTTGGCACTCTGGAAATCGGGAATTTGAAAGTGGACTAAAATGTCAGAGAAAATCGATTTTTTATTCAAAATTCTGGAAAAATCAATGAATTTCCAACTTGCCGACCTACTTGTTCAAAGATATGCCGATTACTACGGATTCTCCGTAGTTTCTACGGGAAACTTCCTCATACTGCGGATTACGGAATTTGCATAGTTTCCTATGGAAAATTGTCTTCTGTGAAGGCCAATGTAAATTTACGGTCGCATGCACGGTAATGCCAACATAGTAATGGGGATTTACGACCGCATGGGCATTAATGCTAATCAAATTAGCATGACAACGGAGATTTACGGGCGTGAGTTCTTTAATACCAATCAAATTAGCCCGACAATGGGAATTTACGGGAATTTAGGAATATTACGTTATCTTCATTTTACTCTTGATAGTAATGCCCCAAAACTAGATAAATTAAAACCTGTGTTTGATGCATTAGTTTCAAAATTTAAATCTATATACACTCCTAGAAGAAATGTGTTCATTGATGAATCTTTGTTCTCATGGAAAGGAAGGCTGGGATTTCGTCAATATATCCCCTCGAAAAGGTCCAGATATGAAATAAAAATATATATATTGTCAGAATCGGAATTAGGCTATATATGGAATTTCCTTGTGTATACTGGAAAGGACACGGAATTATCAAGCTCTGATGGTGGGTATGGAGAACGCATTGTGAAAACACGTCTAAGTGAACTTTTAGGAAAAGGATATACTTTGTATTTGGATAAATTTTTTACCTCTCCTGTACTTGCAAAGTATTTGTTGTCTAAGAATACGCATATATGTGGTACAGTTTTAAAAAATCAGAAGCACATGCCAAAGAATTATCCATTTATACCTAAAACATATATACACTAAAAATTTTAATATTTTGATAAAAGAAAATTTGTATGAAAAATATACTTCAAATAGAAAATAAGTATTTCCTTTCTTCCTGAAAAAAGTAGAATGCTGTGTTGAACGGGTGATTTTTAGTGAATTTTTTTCGAGAGTTAGGCTTAGCGCAAAAAATTAGCCGTCTTTTGGGAACAGTTCGGAAACGAAGCGCTCCGTCCTTTGGGTCATGGCAGTTTCGGAATGCCGCCGTCCCGAAAGGGTGAATAAGCAGCAGCACTGGGAGGGGGTGGGGCATTGAAGGCAAAGAAAGGAATGTACTATGCTCGCAAATGCAGCTGACCCTTTTGAGAGGTCAGTGTCATTGTGTTAATGACCTTGTGCTTTGGATGGGATCTAAGTTATTTATGATAAATATGGCTTTCCAAACAAAAAGGGCAAAATACGGTTGAATTAAAGCTAAAAGTTGATATTTTCACTAATGAGAAAGAATAACTGTGCTGTTGCGAGATATTTGAGTGGAGGGAGGATGCTGCAGATGAAACAATCCATTGAAGAATGGGATCCATACTGTAATGAAGTGAATAAAAAAAAATTCTTGAGAGTTTTGCACATGGGGAAGTGGTAACGTCAATAGCATAATTCACGCTCCATTCACAAGCTGATCTACGTTCGTCCATTTTTATATCTGATGTAAAAATCGACTCCTACATTTTCATATCATTTTTGGGGTTCAGTATGTCAATTTATATACTAGAAATAATATTTGTTTATTGAATGTAATTCAATATAAATAATCTTACCCTGTTGTTTTAAATCTGCAACTTTGATGTCCAATAGTTAAAATAACTAAAAACGTTTGAAAAACGTCCAGATTTTGGAAGGTTTCCGGATTTTCGAGGTTATTTTGTATTTATTTTATATCACAAAACTACTATATACATTTAAAGGAAAAGAAATATTTTGTTTATATTAAAGGGAATTAGTAATTTCCATTGAAAACACACATACACACAAAAAAAATGTTCAATTTTTTTTTTCTGGATTTCTTGATTCCGTTTAATTGGTCCATTACTGCATTATCACCTACATAATCATATCAATGTCTAGAGCATTGCGTTTCTTTTAACCCGTCCCTTTTCCTCCCAGTGCATCATGGAACAATACAAGTAAAAAGCTATTGTTTATGGAATTATATATCGATTTATATACTGGAAACAATATTTGTTTATAGAATGTAATTCAATATAAATAATCTTACCCTGTTGTTTTAAATCTGCGACTTTGAAGTCCAATAGTTAAAATAATTAAAAACGTTTGAAAAATGTCTAGAGTTTGGAAGGTTTCCTGATTTTCGAGGTTATTTTGTATTTGTTTTATATCACAAAACCACTATATACATTTAAAGGAAAAGAAATATTTTGTTTATATTAAAGGAAATTTGTAACTTCCATTGAAAACACACATACACACAAAAAAAATGTTCAATTTTTTTTTCTGGATTTCTTGATTCCGTTTAATTGGTCCATTACTGCATTATCACCTACATAATCATATCAATGTCTAGAGCATTGCGTTTCTTTTAACCCGTCCCTTTTCCTCCCAGTGCATCATGGAACAATGCAAGTAAAAAGCTATTACTTATGGGCAGGAGCATTCCTTCTAAAAATAGATTAGCAGGTGGTTGCCGACCTTTGAGAGGGCAGTTAATTATTTCACATTTTCAAAGAGGAGATATGTTCCTGCTCTTACATTGGTAAAAGGGTTCAGCTATATTTCATAGTGTATGATTGAATGGTTGGATAATCAAGTGCCTATCCCTTCTTTAAAAAAAAAAAGTTTGTGCTAGTGTTCGGATTTTGGATAATTCCAAATTTTGGATGTCTGGATTTGGGATTAATGTACTAATTTTACTAAAATGAACTTTTTAATTTTAAAATCTTGTAATTTTGTATTCCTTATGCCAGTTGTTTAAAGTGAATGTTACTTTTTAAGTTACTTTTAGGTTAAAATTTTATAATAAAGACTTGCTGGGCATTTCATAGAATAATTGGTGTCATCATTTGAAATCCTTTTAATAATGTAATTTTTCTTACATTGCTACACAATTTCTAATATGTGTGAAATGTAGTGTGTCCGCATTGAGTAAGTTACTTCTTTTTATTTATGAGGCATTGATTGGATCTGCAGGGTTAATTGTCATCTAAACGAACTTGACTTTGTTATTTTTGATTATTTATATTAATTTCCTTAAAAAAGAGGTTTCATTTTCATCTTGAGAAATGTCTTTATGCTTAGCTCAATGTATATATCTTACTTTATTTAGTAAATTTTTTGCTTGAAATTCTTATGTTATTTTTTTTTATCTTTATGTAGATATGTGCTCAGGAGGAGGACTCTAAAATTTCTTTAGACAATAGTTTATCACAAATCACCCAAGTCAATTGTGTGCAGAATCATATCTCTGGAGATTCTTCCATTGACAAAGACCCCATTTCATTAGACAGTGACAGTTTACTACATTCAATAGATAAAGAACATAATGATTTGGATAAAGACTGTCTTTCTCAAATTAAAGAGAATTCTTTAACTTATAGGCTTGCAGGGCCAAATGAGTTACCTGCTTCATCTGGAAATGTCTTAATTGTGAGATCTAAGACATCAGATAGTCTTTCACCTCCTAAAGAACAAAATGGGCCTAGTGCTACATTTGTAAATAGTAACAGTACTGTGACTGGTCTTTCCCATGTAGCACAACCTGTAATTCATCCACCAAAGATACACTCATCACCGTCAAATATACTCAAAACTGTTGGTGATTTAGATAATCAAGCTGATGAATTAACTAAGCAGTCACAGCAACAGTTACAAAAAGATAAAGTATGTAAAAAAGCTCCTCTTTTAAATGGTCTTTTAGATAAAGGAAAAGTTTCTTTATTAGGAGATCTGCAGTCAAATACTATAGTTCAAAATGGAAATAAAATTAATGTAGATATTGAAATGAACTCTGAAGAAAGTAAATCTTCCATGTCTCCTGTGCAATCAACTCCATGTTCAAATGTTATACCTGTCTCATCTTTAAATTCTGTTTCTGCACCACAATTAAACTCAATTGTCATACCTGCATCATCAATAAACTCTGTTCTCATACCTGCATCTTCATTAACATCTGCCATTGTTCCATCGTCATCATCATCACCACCACCCATGAATTCACCTGTAACATATATGTCCACATTAAACTCTTCTGTTTCACCTACTGTTTTAAACTCGACTATTTTACCTGCCACTGCATTTCACTCAAATGGGGACAATCTTATGCAAATATGTACAGGTCAGACCACTTTGTCTGGCACTATTGAGGTGCAACCAGACCAAAAAGGTGTTGTGAGACTTCACATTGAAAGTCCTGAAAACTCAAATCAAGGGTCTGATTTATCCTCAATATCTGATATTGCCCGAACTTTAGAATGTGCTTCAAAAGCAATATCACGAACAAATGCCGAATGCAACACACAAGTGCCTTATTGTGGCACTTGTGAAACAACAGCAACTGTGACTGTTATAACAACAAATACATCAACTTTAGCAAGGACAGGTCAGCAAATTATTGTTGTTACCCCTGCATTAAATCAGCCACAACTTCATATTCAATCACCTAACATTAAGTTTCGAATTCTTCATAGTATACCCAAAGTAGAAGAATCAGTTGATTTAATAGGTTTTCCTAGAGTCAATATTAATCAGTTAAGTCAACTGAGACAACCCACCCCTGAAACTCCCTCCATCTCTACTGCCAGTTTAAAAAGGCCGTCCAGTGATACAGCTACTATATGTTTATCCACAGATGCAAAGAAGTCCCGCACTGATGCAAAGACTCCATTATTAGAAGCTACTCTTAGACTGCCCACCCCAGTGCCATGTACTGTTGCAAATACCAGTGTCAATGTTAAATCATTCCAAGAAACTCAGTCATTTTTAATAAAATCTTCTCAGATTGATAATCTTGGGTCAACGCCAAAGCTTACTACTGCTAAGGCAGTAGCTGTGCCTGTCCAAAATATAGACTTTCCTAATGAAAGAGAAGCAAAGACATTTTCAGGTTTGTCTTCTGCAAGTGATAACCCATCACTTGCAGCACCTCCTCAAGTACCTCCAAGATCAATGTCAACAGCAAAATTAGAATACATTTGTGAATGGAAAGACTGTGGGTTGTAAGTAATATTAATATTTGTTTGTCTTTCTTTATTAGAATTTGTAGATTTAATTTACATCTTGACAGTATCCAGTATTACTATATATTGTATAAAAGTGATAAAATTCACATTTAATATGTTTTTTTTAGCAGGCAATAATGTAAAAGTGAGCATTATTTTAAAATGCATATTATATTACATTAAAATTTTTAATAACTAATCTCTAATTTTATAGCTATGCTAATAATTTAGTTATAGGTCAATTACTTCAGATTTTTCTCCTGAAATCTACTGGATGTTTGGGAGATAAGTTTTAATGATACTGCATTATTAATGCATTATACTGCTTTGAAATGTAAGTTATTAGCCTCGAAAATATGTATACTTTTCCTTTTGCACTCACAGTGTAGCAATATATTGTATAATACCCTCTTTCTTTATTCACACCACAGATATTAAATCAAAATAGAAATATATATTTTTGTTCAAAGAAACTGCTGTAGAAGCCTAGTCTCAGTCCAGCTTGCAGGCCTGTGAATCTTATGTGGGCTTAGATTAACAAATTTTAAGTGGGCTGAGTTTGTATTAGAAAGAGTTTAAAATAATTGCTTAAACACTGTAATTTCTCTGTTTACAATTTAACATATTTTTTTCACCATATTTCATTTAACCCTTTCGTGACGGCGGCATTCCGGAGCTGCCGCGGCCCAAAGGACGGAGCGCTTCGCTTCCGAACTGTTCCCAGGAGACTGTAATTTTTTTGCGCTAATCCTAACTCTCGAAAAAAATTCACTAAAAATCACCTATTCAACACAGAAATCTACTTTTTTCAGGAATAAAAGAAATATTTCTTTTCTATTTGATGTATATTTTTCATACAAATTTGAATACAGATTACTCGTTAGTTGCTCCCATTCTTTTATCTGAAATAAACGAATAATTTCACTGCCTCTAAAACCCAAACAAAAAAAAATACTCTCTTATATTCCTATGATTCACCAATGAAATCATAAAGCTGAAATCAAAACAAAACTCGAAACTCAATTATTAAATTGTTGATGCTGCGAGAATTGCTCTGTCTGTTTATATTACAAAATCATGTCTCACCGCTCCAAATGGAGAAATAATTCATTGGATCCTCCGTATGCCAAGGTCATGTATCTGCAAAATACATTCAAGTTGTTTCCACGGACATTTAACACCATCTAGTAGACAAATTAAAACGTTCCATGTGAAAACACGCATGCATGCCAGTTGCCGTTTACGGTAAAGTTTCCTCCGTCACAAGTGCGTGCCGTTCGTCTTTGAATGCAAGTTCGCAGCCGACACACGGGCGTGCCAATCGTCGTGAAAGGGTTAACTGTGTATAAGGTAATGTATTCTTAAATCAACTACATATAAAGTCAAATATTAAAATCAAAAACATTGATTTTGTACTTTTATATCTTGTGTTTTTTGTTCAAAATATGTCTGACTCTTGGGAGTTCTAGTTTTTTAATTGTAATAAATATTTATCTTCCAAAAGTTTTTAACTTGTGCTTTTAATGCTTATACTTTTTCAAATCAAAATTAGTCTATTATTTATCTGGGTTTTAATATGTAGTAGTACGCTTTACAAATTAATTCATATTACTGAATAAGCAACTTCTAACAATAGACAACCATTTTTCATAGTAATGTAATAATAAAAATTGATATTTTGTTCTGTAATTTGTATGCAGATGTTATGTATTTTCCCATAAAAGGTTCATTTCATATAAGTACCATTTGTCACTTTTATTTTAGACCCAAACATTTATCTTTTTTTTACTTTCTTATACGTAGTATTGAGAAAATATTGTTTTCACGAAAATTTTTGATGTAAAGATTTTGGTGCCAATACATGTTTTAAGACCTCCTGAACATGTTTTGACTATCTTTGGTGTGATATCCATCTGTCTGTCTGATATCTGTAGTCAATTTCTTGTGCACCTGTCACAAATATTAATGGATTTTCATGAAATTTTATATCTGGCTTTGTTATTAAAAAATTTAGAAATTTTTTTAATTCAAGTGAAAACTTTGAATTTTATTCGAAATTTTATATTTTTGTAACATGACAGTATAAGACGAAATTTGAGATAATTCAGCATAAAAGGATTTATTTATGGCTCAATGATCACAAGACTTCATAGTTTCAATCATTGTGAAAAATAGCCATGATACAATTTTTGTTAGTGATGTCATTAGCCCACTTTGAGGGGAAAGTTACCCACCCAGGGATACATTGTCATGTATGGTATCAATTATAAGATTTTTTTCAAGCCCTTTAAAATGCCTAGGATAACACACTATAGTTGTAATCATTTGGACCCACGACACTGATTTTTCAAATTTTTCTTGCAAAATTTGGGGGGGGGGGGGGATTAATTCTTAGTATGAGAAAGTTGAGTTCTGCCACACTCCAGTTATTTTTTTGCTATGAAAATTGTTACATCAAAACAAAATTCTGAAAGCTTATTATCTTCTATTTGTACAGCTAAATCAGCAACCTGACTTTGAACACAACACAGCCAATTTTAGTCAACCCAATTGGTTATTGCACCCAACACCAAATTCACCTCTCACCTAAAGTGTAATCCTTCTAACCATGTTTAATGTTCCAATTTAATCCATACTCAGATTGGCTTAATTTTAAAATTTGATTTAGACAGGCATAATTTTTAAATTTGATTCTGGCTTTGGTTGAGTTTCAAAATGTTGTTGCTAATGAATAATAAATGTAATAAATTTCATTTAATTCTAAGCTGTGGATTAGGATTTAAAAAACTTTTTTTTTGTAACTCAATGTATTTAATAGTACAAATAAATATGTCTTAAATTAATCTAAAACAAGTTTTCAAAACAATTTCTAATATAGCAGTTTTATAAAAATACTAGACCACTCCTTTGTGCAGATATGGTAAAATTCTATAGAAACACTGATTTCTACCATTTCTTGGATCTATGTAAATCTGTAAAAAAGTTTTGTTGGGAGGGGGTGTATTTTTGTTAGCAACGAAGCCAAACCGGGACCAATGAAGTGACAAGTTTAATCATTACCCCTGACGATCCATCAGTCAGCAGCACCAGAGACCGTAGCACTAGAGGAGAATTTTGGAGGTAGAGGGGTGGTCAGTATCAGTCAGTTTGCTCTTTGATGATAAATCACTAAGGAGAGAAATATGAACTTTGGGACTTCGGACACCAATAGGAGAGGGATGGGTAGTGGAAATTTGATATGCAATCTTAGGTGAGGCCCTCGAGATAAGCAGCATATGGTGTGTTTCCTTCCAGGAGCAATTATTGCTGTTTGCGTGTTTCATTATGAGTTGGGATTGTTTACTTTCTTTCTTCCAATTTGCCGAACGTCTTGGAAAAATGGAGTACAAAGCAATTTTAATTTCATGCCTGTTTTTCATTCTCTGACATTCCTATTTTGTTTTAATTTCTTCAAATGTGACAAGCAAGTGGTTTGTTTCAACTATTTTTTATTTCAATGTTGGAACTTGAACTTTTGTTTTTTGAAATGTATATTTTTAGAAGTTTCGTATTTTTATTTAAGTCGTTTCTGTAATAATTACAATAATAAATAGTTTCCGATAGTCCAATATTACATGATATTGATAATCTAGAACAGTGTTTTTCAAATTTTTTTGATCATGGAACTATTTTGAAATTCACTTTGATGGTGGAACTACTAAATGATAAAGCATCCATTGTGGTCCAAATTATGCATTCAAAAGTTTGTGTTTTATTTATTTTTTTTTTTAAAGAAAATTTGACAAGAAACTATCACTTTGCAGAACCCCGGGATTCCGTGGAACACACTTTAAAAAGTGCCGATCTAGAAAATAATAAATAAATTTAGATATAACTAGTTAACAAAGTCTGTAAAATTGAAACTTTGTGATAAACTAACTGATGTATTGGCTACTGACTGCATAAAAAAAGTAGATGTGAATGTTAGAAAAGTTCTGTGGATTCTTTGAGACATAATTTACTATGGTAAAAGAGGGTATGTGTCAGTAAGTGACCACCTAAAAAGTGTTTGTTAAAAGTGCAAACTATACTTTTGCAAGAATGTTTTTTTTTTCAATTTTGTTTTTTAAATGAAATGAATGAACGAGTCCATAATTTCTTGTATTTCCATTAAATATTCCATAATTTGAATTTTTAAATTAATTCCCATGTATGCATAGATTAATCTACCATGTTCGGTTTCTACTGGTATAGTATACAGCAAGTTTGTGCAAATTCAAACTTGTTACATTTGATGTCTTACAAAGTTCAGCTTTTTCTGGTGGAGGGCTGTACCACGTCTGCTTTTGAAGATATATATTTGACTTGATCTGTAAAAATGATATGTAGGTGAGATTTGTGAAAAATTGTAAATAGGAGGATAAAGATTTGTAAAAGTACTTTGATTTGTCTATTTTCCTTATATTCTCTTTAACAGCTTTTTTTCATGTATTTTTTCTGTAGGAAATTTCCGAATTCTGGTTCAGTATTTCTTCATGCTACTAAAACTCATGCTCCACTATGCAATGATGATATGATTTGCTTATGGGAAGGTTGTGATTCCATGAAACGCAGGCGTTTTTCTCTTCTTACTCACTTACAGGTAAATTTTATTCAGTGAAAATTGTTAAGGTGACTAAATTATTGTCTCAATGACCAAAGAATAATGGGGTGGATACTTTATTCATTATCAGCTCTCACTTCCATTTCTTTGTTTCATATTTCATAGGTTTATAGTCATATTGTTATTATTCCGATAGCTATATATTTTTATTAAATGTTTAAGTGTTATTAACTCATGTTATATTGCTGCATTTGGCACAAATATTGTTTGTAATTAATTTACAGACTTTATATTGGTAAACAAGTTGAAAGTTCTTACCTTCTTTAATTTGTCATTTTTTCTAGACTGTAACTTATTACTCATTTTTCAGTGTTCTATTTTTTCAGTATTTATTACAAAACGTTTGAGTTTTCAAATTATGTATTCAAATCATCAAATTTAAACAATTATTAGCATATGAGAGTACCATTCAAGTATAACATGTACATATTTAAGGAAGACACATACAAGAATATGTAGGTTAATGAGGCCAAAGGATTGATGTTTGCTTTTTTTTTATTGTTTCATAGATCTCGGTGAATTTCCTGACAAAGTTCAAGTAACCTTTTCAAGCTTCTTTTAAATTCCAATCCTTTTTTCATAAGAGATTACGTCTAAAATTTTATTGGTTAGTTGACCAGCCAAAAAATTACTTCATTTGACTGCACCAGGTGAAACTCAGGTTTAACAAGTTTCATTTTTGTTTGATCTTCCAATTCACTTTTCTGCATATAGGCAATCAATTCTTCCAACTCTTCTGACATTAATTTTTCAAAATCATTTTCTGTGATCATTTCTGTGTCCATCATATTAATTAATAAAATCAAATTCATTCTATTTTTTGTGTAATGGGTAATGGTTTGGCCAACTATCGTATGTTGAACTTCTTTCAACTTTTGCTCAATGTCAGATCTGACTAATTGCCCATGTTATTCAATATACCTTTGAATGTGCTTCTGACTTAGTACATCTTAAATACTGCTGCCACAATTTGATCTAATAACTGAAAGATAGATGTGGTGTTTGGAGGCCAAAAAACCACTTCCTATATTTGGATGGTCAAATTTTTGGAGAAGCACTCTCTCTCTATCCCCCACTCAAGGAAACTTGGCAGCTTCTCTAAAAAAAACTCACAATAATTTTTTTTCTTTTTACAAACTGTGCATAACCAAAACCACAAAAAAAATATGTGAATACATAATAGGGCTTACTGTGTATATATATATATATTTGGTTATGTGTGTGTGTGTGAGTGTGCTCATGTGTACATTGAATTTTCTAGTAGACTCCATAAGTTGTGGACCTTTATATAATAAACAAAATTCATGGTTAAATGTCAGTTACTGAGATTTTTCACTGTAATTTCATTTTTAAAAAAGCTGGCAACATTCAAGATTCCACAAGTATTCATTTTTATGAAATTTCATTGTATCAAAATCAAGGAGTAAAATAGAATAACCACATAAAATGTAATTTTTTTTTTCAATATTATCTAATATTAGTTACTGAAATTTTATTATATATATAATGTTATGTTTACATAATGTAAGTGCTTCATCAAATTTATTTTAATTTTGATACATTATTTTAGTAGTAGAATTGTTATGTTCAATATTAAATTTAAAATTTTACGATTAAAATATACTATTAGCTATAATAATTTTGTGTTATATTGCACAAAATGTTGCAGAATTCACTTCAGTCAGAGATTTATACTATGTTTGTAAAATCAATGTATTGAATATAACATATTGTAGTTTGAAGTTTAAAAAATGTGTTTATGCTTATGTAACTGAAAATTTATATTCACATTAGGATGAGAAATATTAAATAGATATTGGTTTATAAAATAGTATGCTATGTTTACCAGTGCATAGCTGCCAATGCTTCCGATTTACCCGGAAAGTTTCCGATTTCAGGCATCATTCTGATATTCCGATCGGAAACCGATTTCTTCCGATTTTTCGTCCACGAGCTAAAAGTCCCTACTTTTCCCCGATTCTGCTACAAAAATTCTCTAAATATGTCCCCTCTTCCTCTAAAAATGATAAACAAATTTTCTTCACTTCCTTTCTGGTGACTTGCTACGGTTTTACGGACATTACTCCCAAAACTATGGAAAATCCCGTGAAATCCATCCATCCTACCATTCAATTCATATTCTCTGCTTT
The DNA here is from genome assembly GCA_951213105.1 of Amaurobius ferox. Lineage (NCBI taxonomy): Eukaryota > Metazoa > Arthropoda > Arachnida > Araneae > Amaurobiidae > Amaurobius > Amaurobius ferox. The sequence continues at coordinate 86,466,328 of OX578141.1, read as the reverse complement.
GCTGAGAGTCCAAAATTATCAGTTTGCATCCATTTTCTTCTTCTAATGAGTTCATATCGGAACAATAGACCTAATTTCTTTTTATAGTGCGAGTAGAAATAAAGAAAAATTTTACTAAACAAATTATATTTCGCTTAAATTATAAGATTGCACAGTTCTGCTTTTTTTTTTTTGGGCTTTGCCGAGAGTACAAAATTGCCTTTTTCCATCTATTTCCATCCCCTTATTATTGCACATTAACTTGACTAAACTAGCTTATTTTCATATTTTGGTTGATTATTAAGGTTAACTTTGTAATTATTTTCATATAAATAGTACAATCGTAAAATTCAGTTTTTTATTTGTTTTCTTTGCAGCCGTTACCGAGAGTATGCAATCATCCTTTTCCACTGATCTTCATCTCCCTATTGCTGTATATTAACTTGACTAAACTAACTTATTTTCCTATTTTGGTTGATTATAAAGGCTAATTTTTTAATTATTTTCACATAAATAGTATGATCGTGAAACTCAGTTTTTTTGTTTTCGCAGGCATTTCCGAGAGTATGCAATTATCCTTTTCCATCGATCTCCATCATTGTTGCACATTAACTTGACTAAATAAGCTTATTTTCATATTTTTATTAATTATGAAGGTTAATTTATTAATTATTTTCACATAAATGGTATGGTCCTTCCGAGAGGTTGGTGGTAGGGGAAGGAGGGTACGGTCCCTGTGGATGCCTACCCCACTGGGTTCCGGTCTAAATTGGGTGGCACTTCCCGGCCGTCCATACAGTTACCTTACACCTTTCTGGTAGGTCGGACGGTCTGGGTCTCAACAACAACAACATAAATGGTATGATCGTGAAATTCAGTTTTTTTTCCCGCGGGCATTTCCGAGATTATGCAATTATCCTTTTCCATCGATCTCCATCTCCCAATTATTGCATATTAACAACTTGACTAAACTACCTTATTTTCAAATTTTGGTTGATTATAAAAATTAATGTTTTAATTATTTTCAAACAAAAAGTAGGATCATAAAAAATTCTTTTTTTTTTCGCGGGAGTTGCCGAGAGTACTTAATTATCCTTTTCCATCTATCTCCCTACTGTTGCACATTAACTTGACTAAACTAGCTTATTTTCATATTTTAGTTAATTATGACGATTAATTTCTTAATTATGCCATTTTCCCTCTATTGGCCTTATTTTCTCTTTTGCCTATTTTAGGTTATTTTATCCATTATTTTTAAGTATGATGTATTTATTTTATGATGATTTTGCAAAACGTTGATGAATTTGCCTAAAGTCGTGAATTTTTTCCTGTGAATAAAAATCTACAGATTTTCAGAGTTGGCAGCTATGCCAGTGGCTTAGCGCGCCCATTGAGGCTCAGAATCTGATCCTCCCCTGTTTAAAATCTAATTTAAAGATACTTTTATTTATTATATTTTTCAATATAACTTTGCAAATATATATGTCTTTTTTTAGAAAACTGTTACACTTTACTTACTTAAAATGAGATGTTTCAAAGTAATTTTCCCATTAAAATGCATAGCTAGAAGCTGAAATCATCTAGCTTTTACAGTTCATTAAAAGAAGCATGGTATTAGCCCCGTTCACCTGTTAAACTCTGCCCTGACTGATAAGCTAGAACTATAAGCTAGCTTCCAGGAAGGCATGGCTATTTCTTCCCCTATTTTCAACCCTTTATAAACACAGTAATGACAGACGATGATTGGGTATGGGACATGACATTTCATGAATGAAAATTTCTTGTGCAAGGTGAATGGATCTGCCATTTTGGGTCAAACGTAGTTCTATTAATTAATCTTCACAGGAAAAAAGTCATGTGTAATACTAAAAAATATGAGTCATTTTCCACAAATAGCATGACATTCGCCTAAATTTAAACAATATCAATACAAGGAAACACACTAATAATGACTACCATTAAACTTAAGTAGTTTGTGAAGTAGACTTAGTCACAGCAACAATATGACGAAGCATCCTTTTACGTATTTGGATGTTTTAGAAAGAATAAATCTGATTGCCCTTTAAAAGTCATGTTACAGGAGAATCTCAGTTAAACAAAAGCCATTGGTAATTTCCTAACAGACTTTTAGCATATTATGGTTAAGATATTTTTAAGTTTTTACTTTTAAAGTATAATATTTGTAAATAATTAATATACAAAATTGTTTAAATACATTGTTGACTACATTGTTTGTTCTCACCCATTTTCAGTGCACTCCTTTGAATTACTTTATTTTATTAGTTCTAGCTGTTTATATTTACAAAACTGATATATTTTTTCTATCACTTGCTAATAATATTCTAATATATTTCTACTTCATACATAGGCGTCTGTAAAACTTTTTCCAGGGGGGAGGGCAACTCAAGCCCATGATGTACAACATCAACAGGCCTGATGCTCTCCTTTTTTATATTAATGCCCAAGGGGGAGTGTGACCGCCCCCCCCCCCTTTTACATCCCCTATGTGCAACCATGACTTCCTATTTAATAAAATGATTGTAAAAGTTCATCTAATTTAGAGACAACAAAACATTTAAAATGCTATATCTTGCATTCATCTCTTACATAGGTAACATTTTAAAGTCTCATGCATTTCATCCACTCTTTGCATTTTTATTTAAGATTGTTTTATTTTATTCACCAGTAAATAAAACTTGAATTCCAATATAAAATTTACTTGTAATGTTAAAAAATTACAAGTAAATTACAAAAATTCACACAAAAAAAAGTGAATTCCAATATAAATTTTACTTGTAATACCAAATTTTTGCCAAATTTTCAGCCTCCACAGTCAAAAATCTCACACTACGCTACTGATGTTTATAGCTAAAATTAATTTTAATATTGTATTGATTTTTATACAGTATTTGTTAAATTATTCTTTTAAGGCCTTCAATTATAGTATAAGCTTTTTATCTTTCTGTGAGAAATAACTTTTATGCTATCTATCATGAAAAAAAATAGCTGAAACTGTTTTGGATTATTTGTAAAGAATAAATTCAATTTATTGCTATATATTGAAGTTATAAAATTTTGGCAAGTTTCTCTAGACTGCCTCTTCCTGATTAATAATATATATATTGCTTTTGTTACAAGTGTTTTATACATGTTAGAAGATTTGCTGTTAAAAGATATTGTAAAATAATCATCACAAAAATTAGCATTATATAAGGTGCTAATGACTAGTATTTATGGGATAACTGCTTAATTACGCTATAGTTTTCCTAATTTATCATTATAAAATTTAGTTATCCGAATGATGAATTCTGTAATTTGGCTGCACTACTTATTGTATTTTATTTTATTTATGGAGTAGATTTAATGAATTGTTTTGACTTGCATGCATTGTTTTTCTATTTTTATTTATTTTTTAATTCCATATTTATTTTGAAAGCGTGTGAAATATTCTGTGCTAAAATTTGCCTGTTAAAATTTGTTTTGTTTTTGTTTATTTTTTGTTTTTATTTATTATATCTGTAGGACTGGCATTGTAATGAACGAGTTCTGCATACTCAAGCTATGCGGCGGAAGCAGTTATCCCAGCAGGGCAAAACGTCCATAGCACCACCGCAAATGCCACCCCCTCATCCAGGTTACGCTCCTGATGCTGCTTTATTAGCAATAAGGAGGCATGCCCTTCAATATATCAATCCTAAAGAACTTTCAGTGAGTTTCAATCTTTAAGAACAGTTTCATTTTTTAACTGTTTTAAAGCACATAACATTAAATACAAATTAAAATGTACTCTCTCTGTATTTTAAGTTTACTTTTTGAAGCTTTAAATTGCATTGGTTTTAAATTTAAAATACAGTTAAGTTGTAAGCTAAGTTGTTGGCAATAAAAATGCTACTCTATTGGATTTCTCTGTTGTATATCAGACTTTTAGTATGGTCTGTTAAAAGTTGCCTTAATAAAATGTACAATATGCTGCAATTTTCAATAGAAAATCCTTAGCCTTAAATATTTAAGTTTTTTTAGAGGATATTGCATTTATGCTACTATGTTATGTGTACTGAAATCCCATTCTTCCTGGCTTTACTGGGGCTAATTAGAATTATCTAAATTAAGAGGTGGTATTTTTGGGTGCCATACCCTTGGTGATCTAATTAAAAATATTGACTTTGATTAGTGATCAGGTGCGTCAGACAGAAAATATTTAGTTTTTAAAATTTAATATCCAAAATTATGGCATTTCTCCCATTTGCGATATATGTGACAAAAGGAAACATAACCACATGTGAACTATGTCTGCCTTCACTATAAATGTATTTCCTCTTTTTGTTGTTTGTGATAGTTCTTGATTATTTTGTTGGCCTTATTAGCATGCAATAACTATGTTCTTTTTTTCACCACCCATATCACCAATAAAGTTTGTAAAAAACTGGTTGTTATTAATTTTTATGTTTGATGATTATTTAATTTACTAAATCAATTATCTATTGATTATTATTTCTATAAAACTTGCTTACAGGAAATTCAGTTAAATTGACATTTATTATGCAATGCCAACATGAGAATTGCCACTAATATTATATATTTTTATTGTGGCATTTATGTTAATTATTCATTTAGTTCTAGCAAATGATTGCCCTTGTAAAAGTCTCACAGAAATTTCTGTATTTTTATTGTAATTTTAAAATTCACTGTTATATTGTGAATAATTTAAATGCATTTGATGAATGCTATGTAATAAGCTTTTGAAATAATATTGTTAACCTTTTTTTATTTTCCATCATTATTATTTTTAAATATTGAAGTTTTTTTCTTTGCATCTAAAAAAATATGTATGTGTGTGTGTGTGCTGAAGACCACACAGTAGAAGTGAAATTTATGTGGGAAAGAAAGTAGCTAGAAATCATCCTTTAGGTTTAGAGAAAAAACATAATCAAGTGTAGAGTAAAAATCACTGTAGTTTATTTGAGGTAATAAATAGACTATTTTTACAACATATAGATACTCATGTGCTAATAATATTGTTGTGTTGAAACTGTGATTGAATTACTTTGTCCAAATGAATTATTCTTGTCAGAAGGAAAATCAAGTATTATAAAATCAAATTTAGCAAAATAAAAATCAGAAATATACAATAATTTCAATGCTGAAATATAAAATGACATTTTGAGCAAATTGAAAAAGTAAGACATTTCAACTGAAGAGTGACATATTAATTCTATTTCCATTTATTGTGAGTGTAAAATCGAAACAATGTATTTGTGATCACTGAAATCTGAAATTAAATTTTGCAAGACCAGTAACTGATGGTTCTCCTGAAAATTTAGATCCTTCTCTACTTTGGATTCAAGTTATTCAGAACTTGTCCTAGAGATGCTGCTTGAACAAGTTGTGCCTCCACCTTTACCTCCCATTTTGTCGAGAAATTGCCATCTACTTTTTTCCACTGTGATATTGACACATCAATCATATCAATTTAGAAAAAATCATAATCTTCATATGTAGTGGAGCTGTTGGCATTGTTCCACCTATCATGGTGAAACTCACCAGATGCATTGGAAAAAAATAAATCCAGAATCGTTTTTAAAAAAAGAATATTCAAAATGGAGTGATCAATGTAATTGGAAGGAAAATTCGAGACCGAATCTGTGAGTTACTGAAGACTTATTATTTAATCATGTTAGATTGATTGCACCCCAAAGCAGTATTCTTGTAAGTTCGCCCTTTTTTCTTAAGTTACAAATCAAAATATAAGGAAATTTGTAATTCCTTCACCAATATCTTCACAGTGTATAAAAATGTTTTTCTTTTACAAGAAATAATTTAAAAATAAGTTATTCATATAATTTTTATATAAATGTTAGCACCTCATAAAAAGGCATGTTTCAATTATTTTTATTTCGAAATGTAAAAGAAGGAAAGCAAAGAGGTGTATAGCCTATTAAGATTCTTAAAATAAAATGTGTTATCAGAGAAGATGAGCATGGTTTAAAATCTCAGCGAACTAACGTTAACATAATGTGATCATCCTACAGCTGATAATGACAAACAATAAAGCAAGTGAACTACTAAAAATTGTGTACATCATGTAAATGTTTGGTGTTTGCTTTTGTAGTTTTATGTAATGTATTTTGTATTGCCCGAAAGCATAATAGTTATCAGTATAGAACCACCCAGGGCAAATTTTGACTCAAGGTCAATGTCTGACAAACTGGGTTAAGGTCAATTTCCAGAATGCTGAGTACTTGGTTATTTAATTTTCACAATCTGGTAACCCTATGGGGGCAGTGGTTGAAGACTTTGCACCGGGCGGCAGAGTGTCTAGAGCCAGCATTGATATGGTATGTTCATAAGTTGTAATTCATACATATGAACAATGGTATTTTTAAACATTATTTATTCATAAATGGTATTCTAACTGCTTTCTGTATAACACATGATAATATAATATATATATGGTTTAATATCAGTTATAATACCCATGTGTGTTACCTGGGTACAGTTGTATTGCAAAGTTAATTTCATGTGATTTTGTTTTGTTACACATCATTTAACCCTTTTGCGACTGCAGCATTCTGGAACTGCCGCAGCCCAAAGGACATAGCGCTTCGCTTCCGAACTGTTCGCAAAGGATGGCAATTTTTTTGCACTGAGCCTAACTCTAAAAAAAAATTCACTAAAAATCACCTATTCAACACAGAAATCTACTATTTTCAGGAATAAAAGAAATATTTATTTCTATTTGATGTATATTTTTCATACAAATCTGAATACAAAATACTCGTTAGCTGCTCCCATTCTTTTATCCGAAATAAACAAATAATTTCACTGCCTCTAAAACCCAAACAAAAAAAAATACTCTCTTATATTCCTATGATTCACCTATGAAATCATAAAGCTGAAATCAAAACGAGAACCGGAATTCAATTATGAAATAGCTGATGCTACGAGAAGTGCTCTATTTGTTTATATTACAAAACCATGTTTCACCACTCCAAATGGAGAAATGATTAATTGGATCCTTCCTATGCCAAGGTCATGCATCTGCAAAATACATTGGAGTTGTTCGCACGGACATTTAACGTCATCTAGTAGACAAATAAAAACGCTGGTGGCCGTCCTTGAATGCAAGTTCGCAGGCAACCGTCGCGAAAGGGTTAAAGGTTGATAACTAGTTAACAATAATTATAGTATTGACCTCAGCTCCATATTCTGTAGCTGACGGTTGAATGAATGAAATGAGAGACGGGTGGCTCAGAAGAGCCCAGCACATTGACCAGAGGTCTATTGTACTACCCCAGACAGAGCAGATCCCTACGAAAAGAGACCGGTAGCCGATGCAAAGATGAGCAGGTACTTGACAGGAATGTCATTCAGCTCCCAGGGTTCAATCATATGTCGACCAATGTGTTCGAATCTGTGAGCAGAGTAAACCTCACATTCACAGAGAATGTGAGCAGCAGTTTCTTCGCTGTAATTGCAGCCTCTGCAAAGCGAATCTTTAGTGACACCCAAAATGTTGAGGTGTCTCTTGAGGGTGCAGTGCCCAGTAAGGAGCCCAACAGCCCTCCTAATGCCAGTTCTGCTGAGCTTCAAAAGTTCTTTTTGACATGTACTAGGGCAATTGCAGTTGAGAATTTTTTCTTGCCTTTGACCCTTAGTATTACACCAGTTCTTACATTGAAGCTTCCTGAAGATGTCGTAGACAGTTCTTCTAACAAGGTTGTTGGAGATACCCAAGGCCAGCTCTGGACCAACAAAAGGAGTACTTAAGCCTTTCCTAGCAAGTTCATCTGCCAACTCATTGCCAGGAATGCCCGAAGTAGCTGACGGTTAGAGCTAACAGATAGATGTATGTGGTAAATTGAAATAAAATAGATTTAAAATTTATATATTTGTAGATAAAAAGAAATTTTGTGACAAAAATTTAGAAATACTGTGAAAATTCTGGGAAAATTGTTATAAGCAACAGAAATCAAAGAAATAACTAGTGGAAGAGGAGGAGGAGAAGTGGAATTCAAAAGGCTCATTAACCAAAAGGATATGGGAATGTAGGGAGCATCAAAAGCCTGCTCACTAGGAAGCACTTCACCTGACTTTGACTCGAGAACTACAACCTTCCAATTCAACTGCACAAATTGAACTTTAACAGCAAGAAAAAACAGATGGAGATTGATGTCATCAATCTAAATTTTCATACTAAGCATGGAATATCAATGTACAGGATATTTCAAAAAGAATCACTCGATTTCAAAATATTGTATTTTTAAAACCTAAATGCACAGAGTGACAATTTATTCATGAATTTAAAGGGAAAATGTCCCAAGTTTTATATAGAAGTGTTCAATATGTTTTCCTTTAATTACACTTACAATGTCAAGGCAATATGCAAGTTCTTGCCAAACACTCTTCCTCATCTGTGGTAATTGTCTGCAAAGCGGTGGAAATGCATTGTTTGAGCTCATGAAGGCTTGTCGGCTGAGGTGGTACAAAGACATGATCTTTTACATATCCCTAAAGGAAGAAATCACATAGTGTAAGATCAGGAGACCAGCTGTGTAACACAAAGTCATCAGATCCACTGCAACCAATCCAACACTGGTATAGCTCTTTGTTAAGAAAGTGACAAACCTCCATGCCAGTGAGGCAGCCCCCATCTTGCTGAAAAATGAAGTTGCTGGAATCTTCCTTCAACTGGGGAAATGCACATTAAATGGTGATTACCAATACATACTATGCAAAAGACACACAGAAAGATTTCTGCTGGACCAATGCCATTTCTTTTATGTCTCATACACAGTTTCCCACCATCACACTAGCACCACCTATTGTTCCCATTATAAAACTTGGACATTTTCTTAAATTCATGTATTAATTGTCCCTTAGTATGTTTAAGTTTTAAAAATTCAATATTTTGAAATCGGATGATTCTTTTTGAAACACCCTGTATATTGCTATTCTGCTGGATAATGTATTGTATCTCAAACCATTACACCGTCAATGCATTCTGAATCTAGACAAGAACAAGAGCAACACAAAGAGAACATTAGGTCCGATAACAAGGCAACTAAAAAGTATAAATAGTTGTTTCTGAAGAATGATTTTGGATATGTGTGTCATATTATAAACAAGATTTATTTAGAGCCATACAGAGATATATAAAGATTCATGGAGTTCCCCGATGCATGATCATGTTTGAAAGACTTTCAAATGTGTTCCATGCACAGACAATCGGTGTCACATTGTAAAATTCTATCACTGAGTAAATCAATAGTTACAAATATCCAGACCATCCACCAAACTTGCCACCATTGGATAACATTTAGCATCTCATATCCATGACTTTCATTTCTGCAAATACAACAATAACTGGTACCTACGAGATAATAGGACAGGTTATAAATATGTTGGCTGAGGTCAAGAACATGGTTAAACAGTTACCTTGTCAACTTGATTACACATTAAATGTTAGTGTCAAGGAACATATTATATGCATAAATCATCATATCTGAGTGGACAAGTTAAGAAGCAAGTTGTTAACCACCCTTTCGGGATGGCGGTATTCCAGAGCTGTCGCGGCCCAAAAGACAAAGCGCTTCGCTTCCAAACTGGTCCCAAAGGACGGCGCATTTTTTGCGCTAAGCCTAACTCTCGAAAAAAATTCCCTAAAAATCACCTATTCAGCACAGAAATCTACTTTTTTCAGGAATAAAAGAAATATTTATGTTCTATTTGATGTATAATTTTCATACAAATCTGAATACAAAATACTCGTTAGTTGCCCCCATTCTTTTATCCGAAATAAACAAATAATTTCACTGCCTCTAAAACCCAAACAAAAAAAAATACTCTCTTATATTCCTATGATTCACCTATGAAATCATAAAGCTGAAATCAAAACGAGAACCGGAATTCAATTATGAAATAGCTGATGCTACGAGAAGTGCTCTATTTGTTTATATTACAAAACCATGTTTCACCACTCCAAATGGAGAAATGATTAATTGGATCCTTCCTATGCCAAGGTCATGCATCTGCAAAATACATTGGAGTTGTTCGCACGGACATTGGAGTTAGTTCCATGGACATGGAACGCCATCTAGTAGACAAATTAAAACGTTCCGCGTGGTGGCACTTATAGGTGCCACTATCCGCTTGCGGTAAAATTTTCTCCGGCCCGAGTGCATGCCGTTCGTTCTTGAATGCAAGTTCGCAGCTGGCACGTGGGCGTGCCGATCATCGCGAAAGGGTTAACGAATGGCTTTATTACATGGTGACAACACCTTTGTATAAACGTTACAAAATCCATTATAATGAGTGAGATGCGAACAATATCAATGATGGGGAGTAACCTAGTACAATTAGAGTGTAGTTAAGAATGTAGAAATAGTGAGATACTGCTAAGAAATCGTGACAGTTGGCACAGTTTTATGTTGTAGGTGGCAACACAGTTGCTACTGTGCTCCTTTGATATTTTCCAGTAGAAGGAATGCATTACCAATCAAATTAGGAAAATAGCCCAAAGGATGGAATGTTTCTTTTGTGAACTTTCCCAAAGGATAGCCTATTTGTTGCTCTAGCTCCTGAAAAAAATTACACTAAAGATCCCCCATTCATCACAGCATATATTTTTCATTTTGTCGGGAATAAAATATAAACTTATTTTCCATTTGATTTAAGATAATAGACTAAGCTGAAAAATTAAAATGGTCTACTGAAAAGTTAAAATGGATTAAAAATTCTACTTACCTTGATAACAATTTAGTTATCAGTTATGGAGGAAAAATATCTAAAAAAATTGTATTCAAAACTGTATGTCTAATATCATTTATGTACAATTATATATATTTAGGAAAATATATTTTCTAATTATTATACCTTTTCTTATGGCATTTTCAAAGTATGAATCCATGCACAGACTAACATTGCAATCTTTATATTCATTAAAACTGCAAGCTCTTTCTTTTAACTCTCACTCTTTACATCTCTTTCTTTACTATTCAGTCTATTTATCAATTAGAATATTTTTCAATAAACAGAAAACATTTTAACTTAGCCATTCTTTTAATGAAAATAACCTAATAATTCCACATACAAAATTAAAAAGAAATATTTTCTTGCATTCCAATAACCAACAACTTTTCATTAATCTAAAATCAAAATGAGAACCCATACTAAATTATAAGATAGACAGAATCTGTGATGAACACGCTATTTATATTACAAATCCATCTTGCAATACTCCAGATGAATTAATAAATCATTGGGACCTCTATATATTAAAGTCAACAATCTGAAAAGCATGTTGGAACTGTTAGAATGAACATCTTGTGCTATATAATATTCAAATAAAAATATTAGAATATTTCAAAAATCTCAGCGCACATGAGCACAATAGCACATAAATTATAGAAATGCATAATGAGATTCTAAATAACCTCTCGCATATGAATGCAATGAGATAATCGTAATGAGAACAGTACACTATCACAAGTAAAATCAAACAAAATCTTTAGTTTAACTGCATCAACCTCAATCCCTCAAAATGGGTCTGATCTGGGTGGGGGAAATGGCTCTAAAAATTGAATGGTGAACTATTGGCTCATTAAAATATGTGAAGAGTTCCCTGAGTTAAAATTTTATAATAAATCAACGAATAGGTTGGGGATATTATATTTTCTTCTGGAACAGTCTGTGATATTTTAAGTAGCTGCTGTGGATGGCACGTCAATTTTTTTACTGTAATATAAAAATCGAGGTGTTATAAAACACATGAAAAGTATATGTTCTTAAAGCATCACCAAAATTTGTCTGTTAATCATATGGATTCCATTTAAAGTTTTATTTCAAAGAGAATTTTTCGATTGTATAAGGATGGAAACCCTTTGAAAATATTTTCAGTTGTTAAGGAACCAATATGTGTGAATATCATCCAAAATTGTTGTAAATCGGGCTAAAAAATAACTAAAATATTAATTCTTAATTTTCAAAAATTAACACCAAAGTGCATCTGTTTGGATCCTGAAGTACCTGTATGCCAAATTTCATGGCTGTATAATACTTAGATTTCCCGTTACAGACTGCACAGATACACAGACAATGTCCTTTATTATGTAAGATATAGAAGATAGATTATGTCTACAACACACAAAAAGTATATATATATTTTAAAAACTCATGAAAATTTGTCTATTAATCATATGGATACCATTTAAAGTTTGTTTCAAAGATAATTCTTCAATCTTTCTGATGGTGTCAAGATGGAAACTCTGTGATAACATTTTAGATTGCTAAGGAACTAATTTGTGTGAAAATTGGGCTTAAACACAAAATAAGTAAAATCTAATTCAAATTTGAAAAAAATAACACTGAGGTGCACCTTCCCGGGTCCTGAAGTACCTGTGTACCAAATTTCATGGCTATATGATGCTTAGATTCCCCGCTACAGAACACACACACCGATATCTTCCTTAATTATGTAATATACATATATATGTGTGCATGTGTTGTTGAAACCCAGACCGTCCGACCTACCAGAAAGGTGTAAAGGTGTAAGGTAATGTGTGCATGTGTATGTGTTTGAAATCAGCCAAATATTATCTATCTTCACCCGCCTAAAATTTTATATCATAATTATATGTGTAGCTAAAAAATACAGTCTTGATGCCACTTTTCTCACAATCAGGCAAGTTCAAAATTGCACAGCTCTTGACGTATTTAACTTAAGCTACTAAAATTTTGGCTTTTTTCATAGCTCTACTCAAGAAGAATTATTACAAAATTTTGCAAAAATCTGAGTTAATTGCACACTTCATTGGCCAATTTTTTATGGAATGACTCTACTGTTACTGGTAATTATACTAATTATAATTGATGGAATTACATTTTCATAGCATCTACCGTATAAGTCAACCTCCCTTACTTTCAGAGAAAAAAATCAGAAAAAATCCAAAACTCGCGTATAAGTCGATCCCTAAAAGAGAAAAAAAAAACAATTTCCATAAATTATTCAAATTCACTTGAAAACAAAAAATATCTATATATATGTATAATTGTATATACAATAATAAAAATTTCGTCGAAACCCTTTAAAGTGCGATTCCAAACAAGTAGACCTATGACATATGAGCGTTATCTCCCATCTGTTTTGAGGACCCTCACTCTTGTGTGACAAGCTCCAGGCATTCTTTTACTCCCAGCACACAGCGTCCTCAAGATGGACGGTAGCCCGCACATTCCTGTCTCTCAAGCGTCCTTGACCCACTACACAATCAAAACAATATCTGGCTTCCACCCGTTATTTGAACCGATTTTTTTCATTAATCCCAAATCGCACAACTATTAACCCCCAAACACAGTTGCTATTAGATACTCCTCAGTAAACAAAACAAAAAAAAAAAACTTTCAATTTAAAATCCTGCATTATAGTTTTAAACAATCTGTGTGACAGAATTATTTACGAAAAGAGCCATTTTTTGTCAAAAACAATCGGCTGTAATCTGAGAGGCGAGTGATAAACATTGAACGAAAATGTATGCATATTTTTGATGATGCGATACCCTGGTAGTCCGGAGCATCGGGAGGGCAGTGACTCACTGGAGACTTTTGAAGTACAGAGAAATTCAGAGTGTGTGATTGCGTAATTACTACCTCATCGCTTTAGGATTGATTGTCTCACAAGAAAAAAGAACTTTTAGACTTATATATATTATTTCACGTACAAGTTGACCACTCCACCCCACTTTGAGCAGTTTTTTCTGTCACAAATTTCTCGACTTATACACGAGTATATATGGTATATTGCCTTGTAGAATAATGATTATTTTAATATAGAAAATGCTTAGTGTGTATATTCAGTATCCTAATTATAGTTGTTTCAAATTAAATAAAAAACATTTATTGTTAAACAATCAAAGTTATTTGGTATTGAACAAATGACTTTTAAAATTGCTATTGTAATGTTTTATGTTTAAAATTTCAGAGATTACATTATTTTGTTTATAATTTGTTATTTATTGGACATTAAACCTTCAATCAGTATCAATTTTATGTTTTGACTGAAATAAATTTAAAGAAAAGTGTTGTTTTTAAAATTTGTACATTTATTATTGCAGGAAGAGAAAGAAAGTGCTTTGACAAAGAGCATCCGTTTAACAAGTGCCCTAATTTTGAGAAACTTAGTAACACACAGTGCTTTGGCAAGAACGTAAGTGGTATCTAATACATATTTTAATTTCATAACATTGATTTCTATTTTATAAGTCGTTGTGCCATGTATTGCATTTCATATAAAACTTTTGTGCATATTAATAAATAAAAAGGCATATATTTTTTGTAATGTAATGTTTTAAGTTCTTAATTAAAAAATTGTATCTAATGAAAGTAATTTAAAAAGTTAGTTTCTTTCAATATGACATTTATTAGGATTAAAGTCTGGCATACATAATCTATTTTCAACTTTCCTTGTACATGACAATTACAAAACTAGCTAATATTAAATTTGAGAAGAGACATAAATATCTGCACACTAAATAAAAACTTTGTAAATACAGTATAGATACAAAAATAAAATCTTTTTTTCTGTCATTTAAAAACATGTTTAACTTATAAAAATAGTTTTATTTTTTAATTGCTAAAATTTGTGATTTAAAGTCTCCTTGCTTAATGGCGACCTTTTTTGATCTTGTGCTCCATTCTAACTAGAAGGATGATACAGCAGGTATAGGATAAAAAGTTTCGATGTTAAGGATGTCTAAATGTCTCATTAGATCTGTATCACTTTATTTAGTTTGATTTTACTTTATGTATAAATATCTGAAGCATCTTTCAGCCTCTGTTTACATATATGAAATGAAGAGCAGAACATCTGCAATAGCCAAAATATTTTCATGCCTAATATAGTATAGTACATTTGTACTCTCTCAAGAGTTCATTTATCTTTCAAGAAGCCAAAATTAAAAAGATTTTAAGGACTTCAAAATTAAATTTCACCATCATTTTATATTTGTATTTTGTCACTTTAACTAAATGTCACTATTATTTTTATTTCATAATTTATAATTTTTTACTATAAAAATCTGCTTTTGTTTTCGAGGGAAGTTGGTTTAAGTGTAAATGAAATAAACTAAATATATGGTAAATACTAGATATAGTGAAAGATTTCAGGGTGTTAAACTTTTTGACTGTGAAGGAATAAACTTTAAAAGAGTTAAGGAATTTAAATATTTGGGTTCACTTGTTACTCATAATAATGAGATTAAACTAGAAATTAGAGCAAGAATTTCTGCTGGAAATAGATGTTATTACGCCTTACAGAAACTATTGAGGTGAAGCTATGTAAATATTAAACTCAAAATACTCATCTATAAAGTAACATCTATAAGATAACACCATAAAGTACTCATTTGTAAGACCAATTGTTCTACGCAGATCGGAGACTTGGACGTTAATTAAAAGAGATATCGATCTTTTGGGAATATGGGAACGAAAAATTCTGCAGAGAATTTTCAGAGCAATATGTGAAGATGGACATTGGAGGAGTAGAACAGATAAAGAGGTTTATGAAAGATACAGAGAGATAGATATTGTTACAACTATAAAGAAAAATAAGAATTCAATGGCTCGGATATATGATGTGGAGGAGAAGAGAGTTACTAGAAGGCTTTTGGAGGGAAACCCAGGTGGGTCAAGATCCTGGGGAAGACCTAGGGTTAGATGGAAGGAGCAGGTAGAGGAGGATTTGAAATTGCTTGGTATTAGCAATTATAAGAGGAAAGCGGCCAATGGAAAGGAATGGTCAAAAATCTTAAAAGAGGTCAAGGCCCTTCAAGGGCTGTAGTACCATCCATGATGATGATGATGATGATGATGATGAAAAGAATAATAAATGAATTATAATGGATAGCAATGGATATAAGGCAAAATAATTTTAAAATCTTCAGGTGGTATGTACAAGTATTTTTGCCTTCTAACACATAGTTCCTTTCATTAAATAACCATGTAACTTGGAACAAAAAGTTGTCTTGCACCTCAAAGAACTAGAAGGAAAACCATGAATAGTAACAAAAATAATGATTTTTCCAAACTATGCTTACTACTCACATGTGGTTATAACTTCTATAATTGACACTTTTGGAGTTATAAGTCAGTGTTGCCATACATAAAAAATAAAATATAAAAACAGAATTTCCAATTAAGAGTAAAATTAGGAAAACATATATATAAATATATATATATATATATATATATATATATATATATATATATAAATGTGTGTGTGCACTCGCTCGCTCGTGCGTGTCTGTGTGTGTAACTACTGTTAATATGATCAAATACTTAAGAAACATCCCCTTTTCTAATTCATAATTAGTGTTGTGATGTGATATTAGTAATAAATTTTGAACTTTTCTTTTAGACTAACAAATAAATGTTAAATTTTGTTAGACAAATTACATATATAATACAACGTCTCCTGACAGAATGCCCATTGAGAAAAGGCATGTAATGCAAAAAGCTAGCAAAACAACTAATGGAAATTAAATAGATAATGTTAGATATGTATACAAAGTTACAGGTAGTGAATACTAATGCCAATGTGATAAAAATATGATGTAGCTAATATAATATTAGAGAATGATAATACTGATATAAAGCATGCAATTAAAAATGCTTAGTTAATTTAAACATTTTTACAATATTATTCACTAAATATAATATGTGTAATAATATAATTTAGAGTAATATGTATAAGGTTATTAATATTCATTTTATGATATTTTTATTAGATAATCTATAAATTCTAAATAACTGATTGATTATGATATTGTTGCAGACTCAGAATTAAATAAAATTTCATGAAGTAAATGGTAATAATTTATTAAAATTGAAATTATCTTTCTTACATAAATTAGTAATTATCTCAATTGATGGGTCAATTTTAAGATTTAAATCTAGGAAACTAAGATTATTACTAACAGGTGGTTCATTAAGCAACAATTCCAGATTATCTGGATAGAATCTAAGGCAACTAAACAAATCAAATCATCAACATATCTTATCAACTACCATGCGGGACTCCTATTATTTAATGATATATTTCAGGGAAGTTATTTCCCTGAAATATATCATTAAATAATACAAAGTGGAGAAGTTTAGGAAATTTCTAATTTTAATATGGTCAGTATTATCAACAACAAATGCATTGTATAATACTAAAATTACATTATAAAAATCTAGTACAGTAATATTAAGGAGATCTTTAAAATCAAAAGTCTGTAAACCATAAATATTTCCCATTACAATCTAATTTATTAATTAATTCTTTGCTATTATCTAGAATAAAATAATTCAAACAGGCTATTATTTCATTCTTTTGCAAGTAAATAATAGCAGTAGTAACTGCACAGTGGTAGAATATGTATTATGGCTACTGGAGTTCTACATTTTATAGTGTTTTTATGAAATTTTAGAATTAAAACAATATGAGGAAACTTTGAACATTTAGAGTTTAAATTGTTATATATATGTATTAATATGTATATTATTATTTTTTGTTCGATATTAATTACAGAATGTGGATCAATTTTAAATATGTTATTATTCTTTAACCCTTTCGGGACGGCGGCATTCCGAAACTGCCGTGGCCCAAAGGACGGAGCGCTTCGCTTCCGAACTGTTCCCAAAAGATGGCTAATTTTTTGCGGTAAGCCTAACTCTTGAAAAATGTTCACTAAAAATCACCCGTTCAACACAGCATTCTACTTTTTTCAGGAAGAAAGGAAATACTTATTTTCTATTTGATGTATATTTTTCATACAAATTTTCATTTATCAAAATATTAAAAATTTTATTGTATATATGTTTTACAGGGTGGCCACTCAACCTGGAAACCGGGAAAAGTCAGGGAATTTTAGAATGGTCAGGGAAAACCGGGAAAAGTCAGGGAATTTTGTGAAAATTCTGGAATTTTTTTTTTTTACTAGTTGTCCATATAAAAACAGAACTGCGCAGTTTGTACGCCATTTTCGAAAAATTTCGCCAAGTATTACGCTGTACTTGTAACCATTAAATAGAGGTTGCCATGTGTCCATTTAATTCCGTATAAAAGCAAAAATGCGGAGTTTGTGCGCCATTTTGGACAAATGTCGCCAAATACAGAGATGCCACCTTTTACGGATTTTCCGTAGTTTGTACGGATTTTTACTTTATCTTACGGACATTACTCCCAAAACTACGGAAAATCCCGTGAAATCCATGCATCCTACCATTCAGTTCATATTCCCTGCTGTGCTGAGAGTTCAAATTTATCAATTTGCATCCATTTTCTTCTTCTAATGATTTCATATCAGAACAATAGACCTAATTTATTTTTATAGTGCCCGTAGAAATAAAGAAATATTTTACTAAACAAATTATATTTCGCTTAAATTATAGGATTGCGCAATTCAGTCCTTTTCGGGCTTTACTGAGAGTACACAATTGTCTTTTTCCATCCATGTCCATCCCCTTATTATTGGCCTTTAACTTGACTAAACTAGCTTATTTTCATATTTTGGTTGATTATAAAGGCTAATTGTTTAATTATTTTCACATAAATAGTACAATCGCGAAATTCAGTTTTATTTTTTTGCGGGCGTTGCCGAGAGTACGCAATTATCCTTTTCCATCAATCTCCATCTCCCTATTGTAGCACATTAACTTGACTAAACTAGTTTCTTTTCATATTTTAGTTATTTATAAAAGCTAATTTTATAATTATTTTCACATAAATAGTACGATCGTGAAATTCAGTTTTTTTTTTGCGGGCGTTGCCGAGAGTACGCAATTATCCTTTTCCATCGATCTCCATCTCACTATTGTAACACATTAACTTGACTAAACAAGATTATTTTCATATTTTGGTTGATTATAAAGGTTAATTTTTTAATTATTTTCACATAAATAGTACGATCGTGAAATTCAGTTTTTTTTTTCGCGGGCGTTGCCGAGAGTACGCAATTATCCTTTTCCATCGATCTCCATCTCCATATTTTTGTACATTAATTTTACTAAACTAACATATTTTCATATTTTGGTTGATTATAAAGTCTAATATTTTAATTATTTTCATATAAATAGTACGATCGTAAAATTCAGCCCAGCCCCCCCCCCCCCCCCCCCCCCCCTCGGGCGTTGCCGAGAGTACGAAATTATCCTTTTCCATTGATCTCCATCTTCCTATTGTTGTACATTAACATGACTAAACTAGCTTATTTTCATATTTTGGTTAATTATAAAGGTTAATTTCCTAATTATTTTCACATAATGCCATTCAGTTGTAATTAACTCAGTTAAGTTAGCAAAACTACATTTTGAACTTATTCTAAGGTTTTAAAATATATATTGTCAATATACATAAAATCTTACTGATGGTCAATGCGGTTTTACTGAAAACTCCTGGTTTTTCTACCAATGAACCCTTGCAGAGGTTGGCATCTCTGTATATTATATACATTTTACTATATTTTTTTCTATTTTAATGGCATTCTTTCGACATTGCTGAATTGACATTTATTCAATGGCTGTGGCTTGTTGTTGTGTAGTTATTGCTTATTCAATGGCTGTGGCTTGTTGTAGTGTAGTTATTGCATATTTTTAATGATCTCTGTCATTGTGAGCAATTTGCAATGCCCATATTTATAGACATCAGTTTAGACTATTTCTTTTTATTGTCTTCAATAAAAACCATTAAATTCTTTTAAATATTTCAGTAGTCCAATTTTACTGCATTTACATGAATTTTTTATTAAAAATGTCAAAATTTATTTGTAAAAACAAAAAAAATGTGTATTTTTTTCTCCTGATTTAATATAACTTTTTTGGATAGTGGAGTTAAATTGTTAAGATTCTTTAATCAAATTTGTAACTAAATAGGGACGTGCGTGCGCACGTTTTATATTAAAACTACTGGTCTGGAATTTATTTTCAATTCACCTGGAAAACCTGGAAAAGTCAGGGAATTTCAATATGTCCAAAGAGTGGCCACCCTGTTTTAGGTACAGATGGATAATTCTTTGGCATGTCCTTCCGATTTTTTAAAACTGTACCACATATATGCGTATTCTTAGACAACAAATACTTTGCGAGTACAGGAGAGGTAAAAAATTTTTCCAAATACACAAGTATATCCTTTTCCTAAAAGTTCACTTAGAAGTGTTTTCACAACACGTTCTCCATACTCACCATCAGAGCTTGATAATTCCATGTTCTTTCCAGTATACACAAGGAAATTCCATATATAGCCTGATTCCGATTTTGACAATTTATATATTTTTATTCCATGTCTGGACCTTTTCGAGGGGATATATTGACGAAATCCTAGCCTTCCTTTCCATGAGAACAAAGATTCATCAATGAACACATTTCTTCTAGGAGTGTATATAGATTTAAATTTTGAAACTAATGCATCTGACACGGGTTTCAATTTATCTAGTTTTGGGGCATTACTATCAAGAGTAAAATAAAGGTAACATAATATTCCTATTAATCGATCGCGACTCATAACTGAATTGGAAAAAGGAGTACTGATAATTGGATTCTTAGAAAAGTACATTTTAAGATTTAGTTTTCTGACAATGCTCGTCAAAACTATTAGTGCGAGAAACACACGAAATTCGTTTCCTGTCACAGGTGTAAATACATTTGAAACAGGTGGCGTCTTCGATGTGGAAGGAGAGAGGAGATTTTTCTCCCATTTTTTCTTTGCAAACTCATTAGTTGCTTTTACGATAAATTCTACTAGTTCATCATCAAAAAATATGCTAAAAAATCAAGTTCCTTATCTAAATTAGGCGGCATGATTTTGTGATTTATTCCAGGTATGTTCAAAAACTCCAAAGAATTCAGATCTTTCAAATCACATGTCCAAACATCATTCGAAAAAACAGCAACTGAAGCTGGGGGCATTGTAATAACACTCAGAATCTAAAGAATCAATTGCATTTTCAGATTCATCATCAGAAATAACACTGTTCCACGAATCTTTACTATCTGCATTGCTTTCATTACTGTCTGGTTCGTTTACCATACGCGTATATTCTTCCACAGAAAGGAAACGTCTCAAACCAGCCATACTTTTATCCTAAACAATCTAATCATTTCACTGTCGCACATTTCTTTACCCCCCCCCCCCTCCCCCCCCCCCTAAAAAAAAAACTCCTTATATTCCTGTAATTCACCGAAATCATTAAAAGCTAAAATCAAAAGGAGACCCGGAACTCAATTATAAAATTGTTGATGCTGCGAGAAGTGCTCTGTCTGTTTTCTTTACAGAACCATGTTTCACTGCTCCAAATGGAGAAATAATTCATTAGATTCTCCTTGTGCCGAGGTCAAGCATCTGCAAAATACATTTAAGTTGCTTCCACGGGCATTTAATGCCATCTAGTAGACAAATAAATTCAAATGAAAACGTTTCACATAGAAACACTGATACGTGCCACTCGCCGTTTAGGGTAAAGTTTTCTCTGTCACGAGTGCGTGCTGTCCGTCCTTGAATGCAAGTTCGCAGCCAGCACACGGGCATGTCAACTGTCGCGAAAAGGTTAAATAATCTGTTAAATATTGTATATAAAACTTTTTATATATAATTGCATAATTATTGAAAGCTATTTTTAATATAGTACATATATTTCCACATATTAAATGCTTCTTGTGGCTGTGCATATTTACAAGCTATTTTATAAATATATTTATCTAGGGTCTAAGTTTATTAATATAAATATATTGGAAGGGAGGATGGTAGCCTAAATTTAATTCCAAACGACATGGCATTTTTTAAGGATGCAGCATTAACACTGTTTAAGTCACCAGCAACTATATGTCCTAGTATTAGATTAATGTACCTATCGTATTTAATATCCTTACACACACAATTATTATCAACATTTGCATCTATATCATTATCAAAATAGAGAGATTGAGAAATATTATATAGTTGTAAATGTTATTGCCATGTTAATTGAAGATTAGCTAATCAATATTTTCATAACATTATTCATATCATAATATTTACATATTTATAATTTTTAATAAGATATAACTTTTTTATGAATTGTTTTCAGTAGAGTTTTTTTCTTTTTTTATAGTTATGTAAGGAGGTTTGAACCAGAATTAGCATACTTAGCCATGTCTCCTGTTGAATCAGCAAGAACTATAGCTCAGTGCCTCTCCCAGTTATCTAGGCCTCATGATTGAAAGCCATGAGTAGCACTTTTCCTGTTTGTGCCATGCAGTCTTTCTTCAACTTGGTGAATGGAAGATCATAGTTTAATACTACTTTATGTAGATAGTCCTTTCTTATGAATGTGACACATCAGCATATCATACAAGATGTAACAGTGATTGAAACTGCCTAGAAGTGGCATAGTTTTCAAAACAATCTTGTCAGAGAGTATCTAAAGTTGTATTATTGTATTTAAAACACTTCATGTTGTATACAAGACTTTTCCTATATTTTAAGTTGAAATGCCTGTGGGCTTTAAAGTGAATTTTATATTGACTTTGAAAGATGTTCTTATTGTTAATAATGCAAGAGGTGTACTGAATCAAATTTCCTTCAAGAGAACTTTTTAAACATTAGAAATGTATTCTGGACCAAAAATTAAGTCTAATCACAACATAGTTGTTGATTGTAAGGGACATGTTTTACAGAAGTATTTAACTCATTCTGGTCTGATTTCATAAGATCATTTGTATTTAAATGGTTTTAGGTGCTGCTATTGTACCGTGTATATTTTGAACTTATAATTTGCCATCTTCACTTCAAAAGAAAGTTCGCCTTGTGAATACCATAAAAACTCATTGTTTCAATAAAGTCATTGTAAAAAATCCAAATTTTGGCATTCCATAATACTCATACATTGTTTCAGTATTTAATTTTTATTTTTTTAGATGTTATCAATCTGATTGATATTTATTATTCATGAACTATATACAAATACCTGAATTGTTTTCTCAGAATTTGCAGGTTTTATTTGTATTCATTTTTTATTGTAAAATACTCAGTTAAACTATGAATATTTAAACCTCAACCTGGCTTTTCAGTGGGCTTTCACAGCAAATCATTGTATCTATTTAAGAACTCTAGTTCATGAGAACTATGCATTTTATGAATGTCATTTTTTATGAAGCTGAAAGAATCGCAGCTTGTCTGTTTTAATGTGTAATGTTCAAAAATAAACAGTACCCCTTAGAAATTGAATTATTTGTTTTCTGAATTTTTTAAATCAAACATTGGTTATTGCATATTTAATAAACCCTGTTAATTTTGGTACTTTCATCTCAAATTTTTATGAAATAAAAAATGTTCTGGAGCTGCTAATTCTGAATTTTTTTTGCAAAATATTAAAATTGACATTTTCGACACCTATTGCAACAAAAAATCTATCACATGCACTTACATAAGTTCTATGAATACTTGCTAAATGCTTAATGTATAATTTATTTATATGGTAAACATATTTGAAGAAATGGTACTACAGAGAAATATAAATGGAAAAATAGATGAAATGAAAATCACTAAAGATATAATGACAGTTTTCAAATGTTTCCAACTATAATATCTCATATTCTACTCATACAATCACCACCATTTAACTTACATGGTTGATATTAGCATAGGCAGAGCTAGAGGGGGGGGGGGGGGGCTGAGCTTGAGATTGCTAAGCATCCCCAAAAGTTTCACTGGGACAAATTTTTTTTATTTATTTTTGCATATGACAAATTTTATATTCACAGGAAAAATAAGAAAATTATAAAAGAATAACATACACATGGACTACAGTGCTCCTTTTTATTAAATTTTGCTTTCATTCTGTTTTGCCCAAATTTTCTGACAATCTCAGAAAGAAAGTCATAAATCGATGATTTGTGGAATTTATCTCCTCATTAAAGCAATAAAGAACCCCTACTATGAAAGAAAAGAAAAAAAAACCCTCAAAATGCTATAACTTTTTCTTTTGCCTCAAAATCAGTACTTCATTAGCTGAATGAAAGAAATAAAACATCTCATTTTACCTCTCTTCATTTGTGTAAATAATATTTTCTCAAAGTGTGAAGTCCTAACCTTGAGTCATTCATCAAAACACTAGGGGAGTGCGAGCTGGGAGGGGAATTGATGGGATTAACCCCTTTTATGACCGCTGAGTGAAGGAAGAAATGCTTCCGCGAGACTGTGCATAGCGAGAATTATCTGCTGCTTTAGGCTCAGGCACTGTTTGATGCTAAGCCTAACGAGGTGAAAAAATCATATAAAAACTTTGCTTTAGTGCATCTACCATTATTATAGAAATACATGGGTATTACTGCATTTTGAGGGACCTGACTCCATCATTGTTTTTCAAACATGAGCCTTGAAAACTTGTTTGTTTTGTTTACTATTACTTGTATAATATCATCAATGAAATACAGATTAAAAAATTAATTTTCTTTAAAAGAGGCTTTGAACTGTTTATATTTAGTCCAGAGTTCAGAAAACTGGAAAACAAAACAAAACAGATTTTCGAAATTTGAACTCTAATTATCTGTTCCTAAAGTATCAAAAACATCATCACCCACATGGATTATCTTTTAAATAAACTTCTACACTAAAGCACATAGCAACTATTTCACGTATATCACACTGAGATTCATTCTTCAATTGAAATTTTACTTTCAGAAATATATTTTTTCGACATGATTATTGCAATTCGTCTGACTAAATATTTACAGTACTGACACATATGCACTTTATTTGGTTAGTATGCTTATTTACATATTTGGGGTTATTATCCATGTTATTTTTTATTATTTTAACACATTCAGTATGATTATACAATTCAGTGAATTCTCGTGTAGTCCTGGGAGTCCACAAGTATCCTTTTCCATCCATCTCCATCCTCTAATTATTAATCATTAGATTGACTAGATTTACTTATTTTCTCATTTTGGTTAATTATGTTTCTTTAGTGTGATTGCACAATTCAATTTGCCCAAAGGAATTTAACAGGAAGTCAGCTACAGCATGCTGAAAAAACAAAACAACTAAATTTTGCTTAAGCTAAGCATATTCTGTTTTAAGAATTTTTAATTTTTTCTTTTTTTGCCCTGTAATGAAAACTGTATTCATATTTTATGTTATAATTTTAATTTAATTTGAACATTTCATGTTTTGTCATTGCATATAAAAGAATACATAACAGAATTTGAAATCTTTGGTCAAATATTAATCTGATTATCAATGCAAATGATTTTTTATCACAAATCGAACCATGTGCATTATTACTGAAAGATTCCTGTATACAGTGAACTCAAGACATCCGTCAAAATTGAAAAAATCATTATTACTTGTTTAATTAGCCATGCTCACCTCTTTCTTTTTTATTCATGCCTCATAGAAAGAGGTGTGGGGAGGAAGGGGACCACTTAGAATTTCTAGCAAATGAGTGGACAGTGTATGAGTTTCAAGAAAAGAATATTTTCTGTTTTTTTTCCTAGACAGTTGTTTCATTAAATCAGTGTTTCTCAAACTTGCAACAATAGCGAGTGTACCTTTTTTGAGATTTAATATCATCAGCATACCCCCTGTCAAACAGTTCGAGGGAAGATTTAATAATGACTATACTGTTTTGTCTGTAGATTGTAGACCACTATATTGATTTATTATTATACTACAATTAATTACTCTGTGTTGTTTGGGTCCCTAAATAAGCATCCACTACTTAAATAATTCAGTTACAGATAACAAAACTCAATTGCCAAATCACCTGTGTGATCTGAAATCATTTTTGTGACATAAATAAATGAAAATACTTGTCACAAAAATATTCCTTTAACTTTTTAATATTCCTTATATTATTATTTATTAATTATTGCTATCTCAGTGAATTATCATTCAATATAAAATTTTAACACAATACTCATAATTGTAATATGATACCAAATTAAAAAAAAATTGGCTGATATCTTTTTAATTTGCAAAGTTAGAAACCCCCAAAAATAAACACACTCACCTGCCCTCAGCTAGGAGGATTGAACATAGTCCCTGTTCCTCTTATTGTAAGGGGAAGCACTGATGGCGGATGGAGGGTTGAAGGTGAGCTTCAACTGACGGCAGCCACATTCAGGGTACCCTCTGTTGCGAAGTTCTTATAGACTTTCTAATGACAATAAATAGTTTTTACAGTGATATTTTAATGAGACACAAAAATACAGCTGGCTCAAAATTTCAGAAGATTAATATATATTGTATGTTTAATGGTCATTTACAATTTAATGGTCTAATACAAAAATAGATGGCGAATGCATGTTTTATTCTCACATGAAAGTGGTCATAAATTAGGTTACTTTCAAATGTTTAAACTCAGGTTATTGTAAAAAAAAATTTTCAATATTTAAAACGAGCAAAAAAGTTTAATTTTGTTATTAGAAATATTTTAATTATGGAGAATGTATAAAATTCAGTGGTGTAGGCAGGGGTGAGGTCATAATTGCAATAATTCTCGAAAGAGGTTCATATTTAAAAATGAAATTTAGCACTTGACCATTCCACTTTTCGAGTTCTGGGCTATACCTTGGATACAATTTGAGCTTATAATTTTAATACATAGTTTAAAGATGTATTAAAATATGCATGTCTATACATGTAATTGTTTAACGTGTTTTTGTCTTTCTAGACCACTCAGAACCTCCCTGGTGACCTAAAAGACTGAAGCCAAGACTCTCCTTTGACCTAGAAGACTGAATCTTACCAAACTTATAGTACCGACTATGGTACAGAACCTTACGCAGCCGGACTTTAGATTTATCCCCTGGCTTTGGAAAAATGCGGGAGGGAGATTAAAAGTACTTTTAGATTTTTCAGAAGCCCCTTCTTCAACCTAAAAAGCTGAATCTTAGCAAACTTATAGTATTGACTATGATACAGAACCTAACAGAGCCAGGTTTTAGAGATACCCCTGGGGGGGGAGGGAGATAAAATGTACTTTGAGATTATCTAGAAGCCCCTTTCTTTGACCTAGAAGGCTGAATCTTAGCAAACTTACCATCGACTGCTGTACAGAACATAACCGAACCAGGGTTTTGACCCCCCCCCCCCCCCCCCCCCGAGAAGTTTCTTTGTTTTTGGCAAGTTTTAATACTAGTATAGCTATATAAAACTTATAGATGTACTGCATTGTAAATATATCATGTGACAATAGCTTGGATTACATTATATTAAATACTAGCAGGAATTATCCAGTGTTGTCTGGATCCTAAAAAAGCACCTTCTACTTAAATAATACACAAAAGCATTTAATATGCCCTAAATAAACACAGGAGAAAATGTTTATTCAGTAAACAAACAGTTCGTTCTTAGTGGTTGTTAAGGATGCATACTGTTCTACCTGTGCTTTTTGCCTGAAAAAGAGGGCCTATAATGCCTTCGAAACAATTGTTACCTAAATAACAGACCTTCTTTCTCCAAGACAATTTTGTAAGTCAGTGTCTTACAAGCATTATAATTTTACAACCGTGTTAATTTTCCAATAACTATATTGTATGTATTTTGTATTTTCTTTTCCACGGAAGTATGTACTTTGTATTTTTTGCTACATTTGATTTCGAAAGTATTTTGTATTATCTAAAAAATACACTGGACATCATGGTTTGGGGCGGTATCATGTTCGATCAAAGGGCAGCTCTTGTGCACATTGCAGGTAATCTGACATCAAACCGGTATGTCACAAGTTTTGATGCCTGTGGTTAGGCCACTGGTACAGACCGTCCCCGGTACGGCGAACTCTCAATAGCCTGAACGGAATTCACATCCTTTCATGACCAGCAGCCTCACTGGATCTCTCTCCTATTGAACAGGTGTGGGCCCCCATCGGACGTCAGGTGCACTGCGGAATACCAGTACATACCGTAGACGAGCTTCATGCCGCAGTGGACGCTGCTTGACAACTCGCCGTTTAGCGGCCTGTATGTGAAAGAATGTGGCGTCCGTGGGTGCCACATTCTTTACTGAATAAACAAGTTTCTTTTTCATGTCTTTCTTTGTTCTTTTAATCATTTGCATATGGCTACATGCATTCCTTCATGGTGTTGTAATTTCACTTTTGACGCGTGTATGTGGCTATGTATGTATATCCCGTTTATTTCAAAGCTAATACTTAGCATAGAACCTCACGGTTTCGTTTTTTCAATTCAACTAACGATTTGAGAAATTACATAAAACTTTCAAAAGTTTAAAATAATAAATAGATTTTTAAATATTTGCTAGATAACCCCCCTTAAAGATATGCTTGTATTTCTCTGCATGAGCGTAATACACCCTAAATAAGCGCATTTGATGCGTCCCAAGTAAGA
This sequence comes from Amaurobius ferox, assembly GCA_951213105.1. Classification (NCBI taxonomy): domain Eukaryota; kingdom Metazoa; phylum Arthropoda; class Arachnida; order Araneae; family Amaurobiidae; genus Amaurobius; species Amaurobius ferox. The sequence continues at coordinate 86,437,990 of OX578141.1, read as the reverse complement.
GTGTAGTTGCATGCAAATGGAAGGTACTAAACTTGCTTAAAATCAGTTTTCTAAATGAAAATCTTTGCAATCCAAAAATAACCCTGGGCCATTAGTTTTGCCTTTTATCACAAATAGATAAGATATATTCTTTTATTATTATTGATAGTTAATAATAATCCTTTGACTTTATAATCTAATGTTTACTATTTGCCTTTGGCAACCAGCCTCCTACTGTGCGGTAACTTTTTATCAATCATATTTTTAAAAATAAATTAACAAAAAATATTAATGCTGCACGGGTGCATAAGTGCAGCGTAACGCATATTGCACAGGCATAATACGTCGTACATAACTACCTAAACATGTCTTCGTTTGCTGCCCTGGCATAGTATCAATTCGTAAACCACTACCCATCTTACGTAATAAAAGATGTTTGTCTATCTGAGTGTGAATATCATCTACAGTGGAAAATCTAAGCACATCCATGAAATTTGGTACTGGATAAGTTGATCTCCTGGTGCAACATACCTCAGTGCGTTTTTTCAAAGCTGAATTAGGTTTTTAGTTATTTTATATTTTAGCACAATTTTGAGGGATTTTAACCTAAAGCAGTTCCTTAGCACAGAGTTTCAATCTTGACACCATAGGAAAGATTGAAAGGCATTTTTTTCAACGATGTTTGAACCGAATCCGTTAAACAATTCCTTCATATATATTTTAAATACACTGCTCACAACTGAAATCGCCACACCATAAAGTTGTAGGTGTAGCTTTATGTAAATCAGGCAATGGAAACAGCAAAGCGAGATATGTAAATGATCACAGTTTCGTTATGCATAGTGACGTAACACCTTGCCGAGCAGCATGAAAGCGTCAGGTCAAGGAGGAGCGATATCCCACCTAAATTGTAACGTCATTGATTTCAGGTTGTAAAAATTATCACAGTATGCCAAGAGTACGTCGACGTACCGCATGCGTTCAGTTGTCGTCAACGGAACGGCAACAATTCATTGTTTTTACTTGAGGGTGAAATGAGCTTTCGATGGATCGCTGAACTATTGGGTTGTAATGTGAGCACAGTTTAACGGTGCGTGTTACGGTTCGTGAGAGACAACGGAACGGCACGAAGATCAGGTAGTGGAGCTTCAAGGTGTACCACACCACGTGAAGATCGTATGCTTCTAAGAAGCGTTGTGCGGGAGCCGTTTAATACAGCAACCTTGTTACAACGACATTTATCCCACACTATAGGTAACGTGGTTTCGGCGCAAACAATTCGAAACCGTTTGCAGGACTCCAAGGTAGACGACCTTTTCGACACCTACCGCTTCAACGTCTTCACCGGTTACGTCGCCTTCAGTGGTGTCAAAGGAGACGCAATTAGTCGACAGAATGATAAAACATTCTGTTCACGGATGAATCACGATTCTGCTTTGGCATGCCAGATGGCCACACTGGTGTATGGCTGCGCTTTCAACAACACCACTAGGAAGCTTTTTCTTTCAGTCGCCACACAGCCCCCCCTAAGTGGCACCATGGTTAGAGGTGGTATAACATTTGGTGGACGAACACCTTATGTTCACGTTTCTGGCAGTATCACGGCACAACGATACGTCTCTGACATTGTGAGACCTGTGGTACAGCCATATCTGTCAACCAGGCCTGGACTGCTTTTTCAGCAGGATAATGCCACGCCACATACTGTACGGGTAACTATGAATAGTCTACACGGTTCTGATATCCTGCCTTGGCTAGCATATTCTCCGGATTTGTCGCCAATTGAGCATATCTGGGATATCATGAGTCGCCGATTAAGAGAACTCCCAATTCCAGCAAACTATGCTCAGTTACAAGCCCAATTGCATGCTGTGTGGAATGCCATGCCTCTGCACACCATTGATGGGATGCCTCGTCGTATTTAATCCTGCATAGCCGCTCGCGGTGAGCCTATTCCATATTGATCTACTGTCAATAAAGTTCCATGTTTTCATTTTCCAGGCATGATTTTTTGATCATTTGCACATCTCCATGTCAGAATTATATTCTGTAAATTTCATAAGGATACATCAATTTCTTCATGGTGTTGCGATTTCAGTTATGAGCAGTGTACATTGAAATTTGCATTTTGTTGGTTATTTGATACTTATTTTATCACATCTAAAAAAGGAAGATTAGCACAATTCTATAATTTAGCGAAAATATGCGTGTATGCTTTTGATTTGTTACATTGTTTTATTTTTGTGATTTATCAAGCAAACGCATAAAAATTTAAATTGTAAATACCACTAATGAAGTGTGGTCGAGTCTCTCCCCCCCCCCCCCTCCTCCCCAATCGATTTCTTGCATACACCCGTCAAAACAAGCCTTCAGTGACGTATTTTGAAATTTAATTTGGGGGTGTCAGTTTTAAATTAAATTAATATCCTCAAGGGGGTCTAAGTTAGGTGTCTGTACGGGTTTAGGTTCGACCTGGCCCACGGGCTGGGCCACATTTTCTTAAATCGGGTCAAAATAAACAAAAAAGTCGAGAATAGATCAAAATTGAAACAGCAAAATTTGAAATTACATATGAAACAAAATTCCCAATTAGCGGATCAAGTCTCCCTGTCCCATATTAAGTAATAAAAGTTTGCTCTACGGAAAGCGCAGATGGATAAATTCAACGAGTTAGAATATATGGAGAGAGTGCGGTCCAATTTGTTCCATGTTATTAACGTGGCCAAACATAGAGCAGGTGCTAGTGGGTGAGGAGGAGAAGGCCACTCATGCTTTGGCGATTTATCGCCTAAACTGTGTCGTGTACCTTCTGTTTTCTTTTTTAACTTCTATTAAAGTTGAGGATGAATGGGAAGTTGTTACACGTATTATATATACATGATTTTAAAAAATATGTATGAAGAAAAATACGAAATAAGATTAGAATATTTTTATTACCAAAAAATTTTATTACTAAAGACAAATTTTGTTAATGAAGTCAATTTCATAAAACAAATTGAACTGCTAAACAATTGCAAATAAAATATAATAGGAAATAGATTACAAGTATACAAATTGAAGAATATGTATAATATATTTAAAAACAATTATAAAGTATATGAAAAAATTATGTGCATGCTCGCTTAAAATGTGGAATTCTCCACTTTTATCCAGATAAACTTTATCTTTGAAAGTTATGTTAACAGTATCCATATCTGCTTTGAGGCGTAATACGATTGAGTCATTTTTACATCTAATTTATTTTAATGTATTGTATGCGTACCGTCAAATATAAAACAATGTAATATTTGCAATAATAAAATATTTAACTTTATTTGCATTTTTTTTAATATAAAATGACATTTCAGAATAAAATACAAAATCATGTCTAAATTCATAAATAGGGGCTCAGATATTGAAATAGCCACGATTCTTAAATTGTCAAAACGTGTTCGGAAGTGTTTTTGCTTGTTTAATCCACATAGAATCTGGAAATTGTTTAAAAGTGTTTTTCTATAAAGTATAGGAAATAAATACGATTATAATATATTACGGAACAAAATAGAAAAATTGCATTTAATTATAATAGTTTCAGAGATTTGACTGCTAATAATTCGTTTGAAAAATGCTTTAAATAAATATTGTGAAATTTACATCCAGAATTAAAAAGACCGTAAGCACAATTGCAGTGCGCTAACTCAATGTGGCATAAAAATAAATGTTGTACAATTATATTAAATACTAGCAGCATACCCGTTCTTCGTACGGAATATATAATATAACGAAACTTATAATTCGAAATCATGTGCAAATTCTGTTAAGATATTAAATTTATTGCTCCTAAAGAGAAGTTTAAGAATATCTGTTCTTACTCTGCAAAATTATCTTTATGGGCAGATCTGATCTGAAGAATAAAACATCCTGGCCCCTTTTGTAAGCAAATTTACAAAAAAAAAAGGAATTTTATCAATACATGCAACCCCGTACTACTTATATTGTCGCAGATTAGAAAATATGCCAGTGTGCTGGTAGAAGATTCCCCGTGTTACAATATGAGTCTCAAAAATATTTGCCAAAATAAAAGAGATGACGTAATAAATTGGAAATATTAATAATCCGCGTAATCTTTATACCAGAAGGCGTAATTGATTCCAATATATGCCAATATATAACAAAATATATGCCAATATACTTGTACTACTTATATTTTCATAGATTAGAAGATATAATGCATTTGTAGAAGATTACTCGTACAAAGTACTATATATGAGTTTCAACAATTTTCGGCATAATAAAACAATGGCATAATAACTTGAAAATATCAATAATCCCTGAATCAACAGTCCCCGAAAAAAAAAATAATAATGTTTAAACCTGGGGACCGTAATTGATATTATCCAGTCAAAAATGCAATGCCAATGAAATTTATTTTATATACATATCTTTATTATTCAAATCGGAAAAGATTTAATATAAAATCGTATGCGGCATAACACATTGGATCCGTTGCTAAGCGACATGATATCATTTGCTTCAAATAAATTGATGGAAATCATATCGTCTGAATAATGCGATCTCCATGGAAGGTTTGGCGACATTTTAGGCAATTTAGCGATAACTTAAAAAATCGAAAAATTTATCGCCAATTGGGACTGTAGAACAGATAGACCCATTTTGCGACAAATTGACGAAACATCATCCCAATACTATCCCCAAACAAAATACAATTATTTTCATATATTAACCGCGATTTTATCAATTCCAGGATATTTTAATAGACTCACAAATACTTTTATCAATTTCGTGATATTAAAAAAATTCGTTAAATGTGTTACTAAGGAGGATGGATGGATTGATCGACAAATGCTACCGAAACATCATTTCAGTACTCTATTCTAAAAAGCAAATCATTGATTTGCGCCAATTTTATAAATTTGGAAACATTTCCGCTAATTTGGTAAAGTTTAAGAGAAGTTACCAAGTTATTTAGAGATATTCCGCTAAATTCGTAGCTCTGAATTTGCAGATCTGAAGAATAAAATATCCTGATCCCGTTTGTATATACTAAATGAAAACACTAAAATTGCATTATAAGATACACCCGTTCTAATCTTTTTCTGCTTCAACAATCGGCTAAATGAATTTATTGGGTAAACACAATATATGAGTTTATTAGCTAAACACAATATATGAGCTGGAAACCACTTTGCTAAAATAAATGAAAGTCATGTACGCGGTCGGCAATTTATATAATTAAAAGAACAATCAAACCGTTCATTTAAAAATATATTTTTACATCCATTTATTTATTATTCAAATACAAAAAATAATAATTAATATTAACAACACATTTAATTTCATTCCGTTGCCGAGCAACATGATATAAGATAGAATCTTCCTCATAAAATGCAAAATTTAATAGCCATTTTTATTTCTTTATACTTTTCATTTTTCAGTAAAAACTTGTATAATATAAACCAAGGAGATAGATTTCCCATTTAAATCATGTTTCAAACAATTGATGTTTTCAGAAAGTGACTAATTAGTGCAAAAAATCTCCCCCCAAACTCTGAGATACAGTTTTAATTCACTTTCAAACGATTTTCAAGCTTTTCGTTTGGATAAACCACGGAGTTAGAGAGGAGAACTCCTAAGAAAAAGTTTCGTTTTTCATTAATATCTCGACAACCCCTGGTCTTAGATACTCGAATCTTGGGCTAAATTTATGGGGGGCTATTTAAAGACTATCCACAAAATTTCATCAAATTCGATTCAGCCGTTCTCCCGTGATGATGAGACAAACGAAAATATCGTTTTTTACTAATATCTCGAGAACCACTGATTGTAGAAACTCCATATATGGACTAAATTTTAAGTGGGACTATTTCCAGGCTACCCACAAAATTTCATCAAATTCGGTTCAGCCGTTCTCCCGTGATGATGGGACAAACAGACAGACAGACAGACAGACAGATTTTCATTTTTATTTATATAGATATCCTGCATTTCAATATTAACTTTTCCTCCATATGATTGATAGAAATTTCTTGCCTATGGCTATTGATATTTTCTTAGTTATTTTAAATTGCTCTATGGATATTGCACATGATTATAACATATTTCATGTTCAGTTATACATTGTACTATAGATTTTATACATGATTATTAGACAATGTACTATGAATCTTTCAAAGCATTTACTGATTACTAGACCTTGTTTTATGGATCTTGCATATGATTATTAGACATTTCATGATTGATAGATATTGCTCTATGAATTTTGCATATGATTTATCAGTAATTTCTTTAACATGAGTAAAAGGTTTTTCATGATTATAAGATATTATTCTATGAATTTTACACATGATATTAGATATATCGTGCACATGATTATTAGATATTTCTTGCACGTGATTATTAGATATTTCTTGCATATGGTAATTGGGATATTCATGATTACTTAAAACTATTTTATGGAACTTGTCCATGGTTTCTAGATGTTGCATGATAATTAGACATTGTTTTATAGATCTCGCACACAATTATTTAACACTAGCAGCATACCCGTTCTTCGTACGAAGTATATAATATAAAGAAACTTGAAATTCATAATCATGCCCAAATTCTTACAGTATACTAAATGACATGTTTAATCAAAATATTCTGTTAAAATATTTAATATAATGCTCCTAAAAGGAAGTTTAAGAATCTCTGTTCTCGCTATATAAAATTATCTTCATGGACATATCTGAAGAATAAAAAATATCTTGGACCCCTTATGTAAGCAAATATAAAAAAAAAATTTGGAATTGAATCAATATATGCAAAATAAAAGCGTTAAAATTGTATGGGATCCGTACTAATTATATACGCGAATATTAGAAAATATAACCTGTATTAGTAGATTACATGTCTAAATTGAAAATACCAATAAACCCGTAATCTTTAAATCTGAAGACAGTCATTTATTCCAATATATGTCAAAATTAAAGTGCTAAAATTATATGGGGAGATATACACGTACTACTTATAATGTCCGATTATTAGTAGAAGATTACCCGTTTTGCAATATGAGTCTCAAATGTTTTTTGGTAAAATACAACAGACGATGTAATAAATTGAATATATAATTAATCCCCTTAATCTTCATACCAGAAGACTGTACTTGATTCCAATATATATGCCAATATATGTCAAAATATATGCCAATATACCTGTACTACTTATATTCTCGTAGGTTAGAAGATATACCCGTGCATTCCTAGAAGATTACTCGTACAACGTACAATATGCGTGTGTCAGCAATATTTGCCGCAATAAAACAATGGCGTAATAACTTAAAAATATCAATAATCCCTGAATCAATAATTCCGGAAAATATCAATAATAATAATGTTTAAACCTGAAGAGTATAATTGATATTATCCAGTCCAAAATGAAATGGCAATGAAATTTATTTTATATACATATCTTCATTATTCAAATCGGAAAGGATTTAATAAAAATCGTCTGCCGCATAAACACATTGGATTTAAATCCGTTGCTAAGCGACATGATATCATTTGCTTCAAATAAATTGGTAGAAAAAATATCGTCTAAATAGTTATATTTCTACGGAACATTTGGCGACAGTTTCGTCAAATTAGCGACATTTTAAAAAATCGCCAAATTTATCGCCAAGTGGGACTGTAGAACTGACAGTTCCACTTTGTGACAAATTGATGAAATATCATCACAATACTATCCCCTAACAAAAAACAATTAATATCATTTATGTAGCGCCATTTTATCAATTTCAAGATATTTTTATAGATTTGAAAACATTTTTATCAATTTGGTGACATTTTAAAAATTCGCTAAATGTATTACTAAGTAGGATGGTTGGTCTGACAGATAAATGCTAACCAAACATCATTTCAGTACTCTCTTCTAACAAAACAAAAAAAAAATTCATTGATATGTAGAAGACCCAAGCCACACGACCAACCCGAAGGTTTATGGCAGCTGTTTGTGTGTCGTTTATATCAATTTGGCGACATATCCGGCAATTTGGCAAAGTTTAAGAAAAGTTGTCGAATTAGCGATATCCCTCCAAATTCGTAGCTTTGAATTTGCAGATCTGAATGAAACATTCTTATCCCGTTTCAATATACTAAATGAAAACACTACAATTGTATTAGAAGATATACCCGCTCTACTCTTTTTCTGTTTCAACAATCGGCTATATGAATTTATTGGCTAAACACAATATATGAGTTTAGTAGCTAAATACGATATAAGCTTGAAAACTCTTTGCCAAAATAAATGAAATTGATGTACGCAGTCAGCAATTAATATAATTAAAAGAAAAATCAAACCGTCCATTCATAAGATATACTTTTATATCCATTTATCCATTTATTTATTATTTAAATCGAAAAAAAATAATAAAAACATTAACAAACACATTTAATTTAATTGCGATGCCGAGCAACATGATATATCCTCCTAAAATGTTAAAATTTATTAACCACTAACAGCACACCCGTTATTCGTACGGAGTGTATAATTTAAAGAAACTTAAATTTCGCAATCATGTGCGAATTCTGTTAAAATATTAAATTTATTGCTCCTAAAGAGAAGTTTAAGAATATATGTTCACACTATGCAAAATTATCTTCACGATCAGATCTGAAGAATAAAACATCCTGCCCCCTTTTGTAAGCAAATTTACAGAAGAAAAAATAGGAATTGAAAGAATATATGCAACCCCGTACTAATTATATTGTCGCAGATCAGAAAATATGCCAATGTGTTAGTAGAAGATTACCCGTATTACAATATGCGTCTCAAAAATATTTGCCAAAATAAAAGAGATGACGTAATAAATTGAAAACATCAATAATATCCGTGCTCTTTATACCAGAAGGTCGTAATTGATTCCAATATATGCCAATATATATCAAAACATATGTCAATATACCTGTACTACTTATATTATCGTAGATTAAAAGATATACACTTGTATTTGTAGAAGATTCGTACAACATACAATATATGAGTTTAAACAATTTTTGCCATAATAAAATAATTGCATAATAACTTGAAAATATCAATAATCCTTGAATCAATAATCCCCGAAAATATAAATAATAATAATTTTTGAACCTGAAGACCGTAATTGATATTATCCAGTCAAAAATGCTATAAGAAAAATCAAATCGTTCTTTTCTAAAATATATTTTTATATCCATTTATTTATTATTCAAATCGAAAAAATAATTATTAAAATTAACAGACAGATTTAATTTAATTGCGTTTCTGAGTAACATGATATAAGATACAATCTTATAACATGTTAAATATGTCATGTCTTATAACATAAACTGCGAAATTAAATAACGATTTTGATTTCTCTATACTTCTCATTGTTCCGTAAAAGCTTGTTTTAAATAAACCATGAACCATGGAGATAGATTTCCCCTTGTTTTCAGAAAGTGACTAATTAACGCAAAAAATCTCCCATCAAACTCAGAGATTAAATTTCAATTCACTTTCAAACGATTTTCAAGCTTTTCGTTTGGATAAACCACGGAGTTAGGGAGTAGAACTCCTAGGAAAAAGTTCCGTTTTTCATTAATATCTCGACAACCCCAGGTCTTAGAAACTCGAAACTTGGACAAAAGTTATGGGGGGATATTTCAAGGCTATTCACCAAATTTCATTAAATTCGGTTCAGCCGTTTTTCCGTGATGATGAGACAAACGAAAATTTCGTTTTTTACTAATATCTCGAGAACCACTGATCGTAGAAACTCAAAACACGGATATAATTTTAAGTGGGGCTATTTCTGGGCTACCCACAAAATTTCATCAAATTCGGTTCAGCCGTTCTCCCGTGATGGTGTGACAAACAGACAGACAGACAGACAGACAGACAGACAGACAGACAGATTTTCATTTTTATTTATATAGATTAAAAACTTATAGCAGAAATTGAAGATCAATCTATCCAAAATTATTTCTAAAAATTTTAAAAACAACTAAAGCATTAGGACCAAAATTATAATTAAAGCTATGTGCAGAATTTTAAATTATAATGACCTTTAAATAGAGTTAATTTTGTATTAATACTTCTGCATTTGTTTTGTTGAAGTTTCTCAGTATGAAGTTTCGCAGTGTGACACAGCCTTATTTTAAAAAATTCAAAGAGTACGGATTTTATTAACAGAACTTTGTGGTTTTGTATTGGGTCGTGGTTTAAAATGTGATCATTTAAATTTGAGAAAAGATATGGATCCATCTGCATCATTGAATAAGTTATAAGTGTGTGCATAATGTTGCGTTTGTGTAATTTTCCAGCAGCTTCAATTATACGAAAAGATTTTTCTGCAACTTTGCAAAGTTTATGTACATCATCACCAGGCGATATTAATCCATCTCTGTTTTTAATTTTAATTAAATTGGAAAAAGAAGAGTTCACTGTTAATGCCAAAATACATTGTGAGCACTTGAGTGATTTAATTTTTTTATGATGAATCCTGAAATGTAGCCTACAACATCAGTAATAAAAAGGCTCAAATTGCTTAAGTCCATTATATTATTTTCTATGTCTCTAATATTTTGTTCTACCGTTTCATCATAAAAAGTAATATCTTCATTTAAAGTATTAGTGTATTTGTTTATAGATGATGAGACATTCAGGATATTAGTTTCATCTAAAGGCAAGCAGTTTGAATTAAGGGAGGATGTAATCTGGTGATGAGAGAGTAATCTAACGTATGCTGATTTAAATTGTATGGCTGTAGGGTTATTGTTGTGTCCGCCTTTGCTTCGTACTGCACTAAAAAACATTTCAATGTGATCTTGGGAAAGTTTGTACGTGGGTAAAAAAATTAGAAGCTGAGAATCAATTAAAATGCTATATAGTAATTTTGTGCTATTGATACATGTTAATAAACCTAAAAATCCCGTTTTTATGTTACTATGTAAAATTAAAGGGCAATTTATAGTTTTAAAAACAACTGAAGCATTAGGACCAAAATTATAATTAAAGCTATGTCCAGAATTAAGTTTTTAATGACTTTTAAATAGAGTTAATTTTTTATTAAATGCTTCTGCATTTGTAATGTAAAGTATGTAAGTAAAAATGTATGATGTAAGTAAAAATATTTATATTGGTAGAGCTGTTTCTAGATCAAGAAGCCTTTTACTTAAATTATGATGAGAAGAATGTGAGGTTCTTTTAGAGTTAAGATTGCTCATTTAATAGATTGCTAACGCATGATCAAGAAGTCGGTGATTCAAATACTTCTTTGGGCAAGGCATATTTCTTTCTCGAGAACTAAACAAGAGTTGTTGTTGTTGAGACCCAGACCGTCCGACCTACCAGAAAGGTGTAACTGTTTGGACGGCCGGAAAGAGCCACTCAATTTAGACCAGAACCCAGTGGGGAAGCATCCACAGGGACCGTACCCTCCTTCCCCTACCACCAACCTCTCGGAAGGACCTACTGACCCACATATTTAACGTGATCGTACTTCGCGTGAACACGGCGACAGTTTTAGCAGCAGAGGGAATCGAACCCAGGCCTACCGAGAGCAATTCCCGCGTGCTAACCACTGGGCTACCGCGCCAAACTAAACAAGAGTGTAATACCAAAATACTTCTTGAAAACACTGGGAGTTTGGTGATACATCCTTTGATTTTTAATTTGTGAACGGGGGGGAAATATATCTTTTTAATCGAGATGTTTATATGAAATTAATTCTAACCAGCATCGGCACCTATAAAATTTATCCGGAGGGATTCGAGGATAAGATTAACAACATTGACTAGTTTGATGTCCGCCTTTGTGATTTTGGAGTGTCCCCTTGTCATCCCCTATGGGCGTCCATGCTAACTAGTAATACTTATTAAGTACGATTTACTCTGAACTAGAAATGAGATCATGCTCATATATCATTATATAAAATGCACCGAAAAGTTATGATGTAAAATCTAGCTGACATTTTCAATGAATGTAAACTATTATTATATTTTATTATGAACGTAAAATTTGATCATACGACACGTCTTTACTCTCATTAAAACTCTCATTTTTCTTCCCTAGCCACCCAATCTTGCGAGTCGCCAACCGTCGCCAAGTTCTACCTCGAAGAGAAAACATACGAGGATACCGAAAATAACTCTATAACTATCAGCAAAGGACTCCAAATGTTTTTTTAAAGTGTTAGAATGACATTATAAGTCTTTTGCAATATCACAAACACCAAAAATAAAGCAAAACTTCTAATTATACAGCAATAAAAGCAATGAAATTAATAGCGAAATGAAATGCACCATGCTAAAATCTAGCACAATTACTTTTTAACTATATTTGTAAGATATATAATGGAAACCAATGTTATCCACGAAAAGAGTAAAGCCCTCCTTGTACATGCTTTTACTTGCAGCCGTAATTCCAACAGTACATAACCATTATTTTAGCATTTCTATTTGTCGAGTACGCTCTCTGTTAGAAATTGCCATTGAAATGTATAGGGTCACAGTCGGAAGAAAATGCGTTCTCGGGGAATTCGTCCCTAAGACCCTATAAAACCTGCCTTTATCTTTGATGACGATTGCAACCCTTAAGCTCTCTCCATATATTCTAACTCGTTGGATAAATTAGAACCGGAAACAGAAAAATTATAATATCGGAAAAGAAATTGAAGACTTATTCGACCGCATTCAGAAGTCAAAATAAAACATCACTCTTCGTAACAGTTGTTTAAAACTACAGTAACAGAACAAAAACATATGTTCTGGCCTGGATGCAGCAAAATAAATATACGAAGCCGATGTACTAGATGCCACGTTCCGTAGCCAGTGTTTTTTTTCAGGACTTTTTAGCCGGGGAGGGGGACAAGTTTTCTTTTTGATCTATATAAATATTAAATGCTGTCACATAAATAGAAACTAGGTTAACAACAAATGTCTCGGGGGGGGGGGGATACTCATCCGGGGACGCCCCTTCCCGGAGGCATGCCTGAAAGAAACACTGTTCTCAACATCATGTGATCCATAAATTTAATAGGGAAGAAACACATCCCAAATTTAATTATTCAGGAAATGATCATTCGGTTATTATCATTAGTCAAGTGCAAGCTGTAATTTGTTATTTTTAAATTTATCGCAAAAAAGTTTAATCGCTTGTGTACAATGATTGTTTGACTGGTGGTGAAAATATGAAATCCAATAGGTACTGTTTAAATATCAGTGTAAGTTTAACTATCAGTGTAAGTTTAACACTGATATTTTATTTTCAATTTCTTTTGTGTTCTAAACATATAATAGTTCTAACAATTTAGAAATATATAATATTTTTACTTTATCAAAATTAAACAAACTCTATTCTTAAATAATTCGCAGTTCCGTCAGTTTCTTTCCGATAACAAATATTGAACGAAAATTTATTTGAACAAACTGTTATAATTTTTAAATTAATATACGGATAGAACGAATTATTTTCCTTAAATTTATTTATATCTGCATTCTAAATAGCTTACACTTTTACTTTAACATTATTAAATTTTAAAAACATTTATAACATGTCACAATCAAAGAAAATAATATCTATGCATACGTACATGGAAAGTTTAATTGTATTAAAATGTTTTAAAAACATTAACAATTGTGGCTTATGACATGTTTGTTTTGCTACCACTACAGTCAAGAATATTTAGTGCTAATGAGCTCTAATAAAAGGGGCATTGCATTGTTTACTGATAACTTAAATGGGTGAAGAAAGAATTTTTCATAATTTCATTGAAGAACCGTTTCCTCATTTTATCTCTGATTATTAAACTAAAATGGTAAACTGAAATGATTGTATGATAAATGATATATTAAATTATAATAATGATTAAGTGACATTATTGAAAGTTTTGATTTCTTGATAATTTTTTAAAGCTTCATTGGAAAATTTAGGGGGCGGGGGGGGGGGGGGGGCTCTTCCGAACATTCGATTCCTTTTAAAATCAATAGGCTTTCAGTATTCCCTGAATGTAATTTTTGTACCAAATTTCATTCAAAACGCTTCATTCGTTTGTACCAAATATCGTCTCTACAGATTCACGGACACAAGCAGACATCACCTCAGAAGCGTTCGATTCGAGTTCAAGGATGCTTGTTGAAACGCACTCTTCTGTCGAAAACTCGAATTCAAATTTTCGACCTCTTCTTAATGCTTCCCCTATACATTATATTATGCATATAGGAAAGATAAAAAGACGTGTGCTTTAAATATATAGATATTAATTTTAGTCCAAATCAGATGATAATTCAGAATTACTTGTACGGATATTGCTCATTATTAAGAAAAGGAAAAAACGAGCCAGGAAGTCCTTGAATACTGCAATTCAATTTAGAATCTTATATGTAAGAAGTCAAAATCTGATGTAATCTTTGTAATTTTCTATTATAAAAAGTGTAATGAAAATTGAATATAACATCTGATTTTATCCGCTTTATATAATTCTAAACTAAAATATAGCATGCTTCCTGCCTTTTTTTTTTAATTTTTTCATAATGAAAACTTAAATAGTTCCTTGTTTCGGTCTCTCCCGTGATTTAAACGGCCCAGTGGTTAAAGAGTTGGGCATTGAACGCGGAGACATGTTGATAGCGAGTTCTGACTCTCATCAACGCATTTCCTTTTTTCTCGATTACTGTTTTAAATAATAAATAAACAATGTTGTCAGGATAATATATTTTGTGGGTTCTGACCCAGGTTTATTCTAATAACCAATCCAGTGGATACTTTATATAGTTAAAGTAAAATAAAATCGCAACGTCAGTCGTAACGCCACAGTAACAGCTTGAAGCTACCGTTTTTGTCGAGGATTCTGTCCCCCGAAAATTTTAGCCACATTTTTCCAGATTATTTAAATGGACATATTAAAATGTTAGTTTTGGTTAAAATCAGGTGGTAATTGAGCAATTTCCCTTGTGAATATTTCTCATCGATAGAAAAGGAAACAAATGAGACAGGAAGTCTTTGAATGCTACATTTTAATTTAGAATTTTATATGTAAGAGGTCAAAATTTGATATAATCTTTATAATTTTCTATTAAAAAAGTGTAATGAAAATTGGATATACATCTGGTTTCATCCTCTTTATCTAATTCTAAACTAAAACATGGTATTCACGGGCTTCCTGGCTCTTTTTTTATTTTTCATAATGAAAACTTAAATAGTTCCTAGTTTCGGTCGTTCCTGTGGTTCAAACGGTCTAGTGGTTAAAGAATTGGGCTACGAACGCGGAGACATGTTGATAGCGATTTCTGCCCTTTTACCAAATGAGATGTTTTTACAATATCAGTTTTATATAATAAATAAACAATGTTTTCAGGGTAACAGTTTTATTAACCTATAATTAATCCACAAAATATCAGATGTTAAACAAAAAAAAGTAAAATCGGTTCGACAGATCCTCTGATATTGAGTGCTAGGAAAAATGCTTTTGTTTTAAAAATAGATAGACGATGAACCAGATCTTTTAAAATCTTTATTAATTTTACTTAAAAAATGTAAATTTCCTTCAACGAGATCCGAACAGTAGAGCTTCTGTTAAAAAGCTTGCGCTTCTGTTAATAAGTTGATGCTTTTACGACTATGTCGCAGAGATCATACCGGACATCCATTTCATAATGAGAAAATAATTTAAAGAACGTACTTACCACCCCAATAAAAATCTGGGGTTTTGGAAGTAATTCTATATTTTTTTCCGTGTGGATATTGATTATCATTAAAAAGGGGAAAGGGAGCCAGGAAGTTCTTGAATGCTACATGCCAAGTTAGAATTTTATTTGCAAGAGGTCAGAATCTAATGTAATTTTTGCAATTTTCTATTATAATGTATAAAAGAAATTGAATATAACATCTGATTTTATCCTCTTTATATAATTCTAACCTAAAATATAGCATTCAAATGTTTCTTGACTCTTTTTATTTTATTTTATCTTATTTTATTTTATTTTTTTTTTTTTTTTTGTAACGAAAACTTGAATAGTTTCCAGTTTCCGTTTACCTTGTGGTTCAAGAAGTCTAGTGACTAAAGAGTTGGGTAGCGAACACGCTGATCTTTTGATAGCGAGTTCTGTCCTCGCCTCAAACGCTATGATTTTTCGAATTACAGTTTTAAATAATAAATGAACAAAGGTAGGGTATATTTTATGGTTTCTGCTGCACATTAAGCTTTTCCCGATCGGATATTGCTCATCATGAAACAGAGAAAAAAAGAGCCAGGATCTCCTTGAAAGCTACTTTTCAATTTAGAATTTTATATGTAAGAAGTCAAATCTGATGTAATATTTGCAATTTTCTATTATAAAGTATAAGGGAAATGGGATATAACATCTGATTCTATCCTCTTTATATAATTCTAAACTAAAATATAGCATTCAAAAGCTTAACGGCTCTTTTTTTTATAATGAAAATTTAAATAGCTTTCAGTTTCAGTCTACCTTGTGATTCAAGCGATAGTGGTTAACGAGGTGGACAGCGAAAACGCCGACCTGTTAATAGCAAGTTCTGTCCTCGATGCAAACCCAATGATTACAGATTTAAATAAACAGTGCAGTCAGGGTAATATATTTTATGGATTCTGTCCAAGATTTATTCTTATCGCCAATCTAGTGAAAGCTTTATATAGTTAAAATAAAATAAAATTGCAAAGCCATTCGTAGCATGGCGGTAAAGTTCCGCGTAACAACGTAAAGCTAACGTTTTTATCGAGATTTCTGTCCCCAGCAATTTTAACCGCGTTTTCTCATATTATTAAAACTGACATGTTAAAATGTTAAACTTAAATGCACCGAAATCAATGCTTCGGTCGTCGCCCTCTTGCCCGAGAGGCTTGGGGTGTCAAGTTGTGGGGCTTTTGGTTTCGGGTTTGATTCCAGTGGGTATAAAGGGTGAGATTGCAGTGTTAGAGGACTGCGGGTGTTCTGATGGGGTGGGTGAGGTGAAAGAGGATTTGGGGGCTCTTGATTAGGTCTGTCATCTTATGTCTTTCCTCTCTTATATTTCTTACTAAATTATATGCCCGATATGAAGGACGAGCGTGGTTGAGCTCCACCGTTACTGGTGGGGTTTCTCTTCGGGCCTGCTGGCTTCGGTGTCGCGCTCCCACCTTTCCTCGTGCAGGGCTTGTTTTACCTCCCGTGACACCTGCTAACGAAGTCCCGGAATTTTACGCATTTTTAAAATCGGTCCATCTCTTTTTCTCTATTCATTTATGGACGAAAAAAGACCAGACATGACGTTTCTTTATACGTCACTTCCGGTCAAATAATTATTAAAATATATTTTTATTAATGCCAGACACAAAATTCAGCAGAAATGGGATGTTGAGGAAAGTATAAACGTCTCAAGCCAAGTGGATGGACTCGAACCCATAGCCTCTGGAATTAGAACAGACACCAAGACCACTGAGTCAGCCCTGTTACATACCGAAAACCTTAATTAATCTATTTAAATTTAATAGGGGGACTAATAAGAAAAAGATAAGATATCAAAACGACCTCGAACCCACAACCTCTGAAATGGGAAGAATATTACTGACCACTATGCCAGCAACCTCACATACCAAAGATCCTAATCAACCTATTTAAACTTAACGGATACTGATAAGAAAAATCTCAAAACTTAAACAACTCGCTGTATTCAATGGTCTCGAACCCACAACCTCAGAAATTGGAAACAGACAACATGACCACGGAGCCAGCCAGTTTACATACCAAAAATCTTAATTAACCTATTTAAACTTAACGGAGAGACTTATCAGCAAAATCACAAAAATTAAACAAATTGCTATGATTAATGCGAGTGGTTGGTCTCGAACCCACGGTCTCTGAAATTGGAAACAGACATCAGGACCTGTGATCCAAGCAGTTCATTTATTAATGATACTAACTAATCTATTTAAACTTAACGAAGAGTCTTATCAGAGTAAGGACAAAACAACAAAATGTGCAATACTTAATGCAAATGTATAGACTAGAACCCACAGCCTCTGAATTTGGAAACAGACACCAAGACCACTGAGCCAGCCCTGCCACATAGTGAAAACCTTAATTAATCTATTTAAACTTAATAGGGGGGTTAGTTAGAAAATATTAGATATCAAAATGACCTCGAACCCACAACCTCCGAAATGGGAAGAATATTACCTGACAACTATGCCAGCCAGCTCACATACCAAAGATCCTAATCAACCTATTTAAACTTAACGGATGCTGATAAGAAAAATCACAAATCTTAAACAACTCGCTATACTCAATGAGAGTGGATGGTCTCGAACTCGCAGCCTCTGAAATTGGAATAGACAATATGACCACTGAGCCAGCCAGTTTACATACCAACAACCTTAATTAACCTATTTAAACTTAACGGAGAGACTTATCAGAAAAATCACAAAAACTAAATACATTGCTATAATTAATGCGAGTGGTTGTCTCGAACCCACGTACAGTAGACAATACCACGACAGCCACTGAGCTAACCAGCTCACATATCGAAGAACCTGCTTAATATATTTAAACTTGACGGAGAGACTGTTCAGGAAAAGTTCATATACAAAAACGACTCAATGAAACCGAACCGAATAAACAGCCTCTAGAATTGGAGGAAAACGACATGACCAGTAAACCAGTCCGTTCACATACCATCCTAATTAATCTATTTAAACTTAACGGAGAAACTTATCAGAAAAAGCATAAAAACCAAAACGACTCAACTTGTTGTACCCAATGCGAGTGGATGGACACAAATCCCAACCTCTGTAATTGGTAACAGACATCAGGACCGGTAAGCCAAGCAGTTCATTTATTAATAATACTAATTAATCTATGTAAACTTAACGAAGAGTCTGATCAGAGTAAGGACAAAAACAACAATACTCAATGCGAGTGTATAGACTAGAACCCACAGCCTTTGAATTTGGAAACAGACAATACAGCCACTGAGCCAGCCAGCTGACATGTCAAAGAAACTGATTAATATACTATTTAAACTCAACAGAAAGACGGTTCAGATTCCAAAACAACGCAATGGAATCGAGCGTACAGCCTCTGGAAATGAAGAAAAACGGCATGACCACTAAGCCAATCAGATCACATGCCGAGGATCCTATTAATATGTTTAAACTTAACAGAGAGACTGATCTGAAAAAGCACAAAAACCGAAACGACTCAACTCGTTATACTCAATACGAGCGGATGGACTCAAACCTCAACCTCTGAAACTGGAAACGGGCAACATGATCACGGAGCAAACCAGCTCACATACCAACGATCCTAAGTAATCTATTTAAACTTGACGGAGAAACTGATCAGGAAACGTACAGATTCTAAAACGACTTTACGGATTCGAGCCCACAACATCTGGAATTGAAAGAAAATAATATGACTAACGAGCTAGCCAGTTAAAATACCGAAGATCCCAATTAATCTATTTAAACTTAATGGAGAGACTGTTCAGAAAAGGAAGATATATCAAAAGACACAATGGGAACCGAACCCACAGCTTCTGAAATAGGAAATAGACAACATGCCTAGAGAGCTTGCCAAATCATACACCGAAAACCCTAATTAATCTATTTAAACTTAACAGACAGACTGGTCAGAAAAACCACAAAATCCATAAGGGTTCAACACGCTATACTCAATGTTAATGGATGGACTCGAACCCACAACTTCTGAAATCAGAAATAGACAACATGCCCAGAGAGCTTGCCAAATCATATACCGAAGTTCCTAATTAATCTATTTAAACTTAACGGAGAGACTGGTCAGAAAAACCACAAAATCCAAAAGGATTCAACACGCTATACTCAATATTAATAGATGGACTCGATCCCACAGCCTCTGAAATTGGAAACAGACAACAAAACAAAAGGGCCGACCAGCTGATATACTGAAATGCCTAGTTGATTTATTTAAACTTAACCGAGAGACTGGTCAGGAAAAACACAGATACCCAAAAGATTCTATGAAGTCGAACTCACAGATACTGAAATTGAAGGAAAACAACAGGATAAACGAGCCAGCCAGCTCACGTAACGGTGTTCCTAATTAATCTATTTCAATTTAACGGAAATACTGTTCAGGAAATGCACAAAATACAAAAGGGTTCAACTCGCTACACTCGATGCGAGGGGATGGACTCGAATTCAGAGCCTCTAAAATTGAAAACAGACAACATGACACTGAGCCAACCGGCTCACTTACCGAGGATTCTAAATGATCTATTTTAACTTAACTGAGAGACTGTTCGGATAAAGAAGGAACAGATACCAAAAAGACTCAATGGATCTGGAACCCATAGCTTCTAAAATTAGAAACAGACAACATGCCCAGTGAACTAGCCAGCTCATATATTGAAATCCTACTTAATTTATTTAAACTTAATGGAACGACTCTTCAGAATAAGGATAGATACCAAAACGACTCGAACCCACAGCCTTTTATATTATAACAGACAGCATGCTCAGTACAGACAACTAGCCAGTTCATATTTCAAAGATCCTAATTAATCTTTCTAAACTTAAGAGATTGATAAAACAAGAAAGATCAATCATGCTTAAAGCATTGATTATGAAACACTTTCCAACTTCAATGCAATTTTATTTAAACAAGTCTAAAATGCAATACATTCCTCGGTAATATTTTGAAACTTATCACAATACTGCATTAATTTATTATATTTGAAAACTTAAACCTTCATCGAAAAAAATGAACTTCATTCAAATGACGGCATTGAAATATAAATTGCCTGGATTAAACATCTCTAAAATGTTATACATTCCTCGGTAATAGTTTTAGAATGATCATAATACTACGATAATTTATTATACAGTGACCGCCGCTTATAAGAAACACGTTCGTTTCGCTCGTTTTGTTTCTTATAAGCAGTTGTTTCTTAAATCCGGAAATTTTTTAAATATCGTTCTTCCATTGTAAATACTAACTATTGAACACAATTTTACAGAATTTAAAAGATAAATGTATATAAGTAAAATATTAGTACATACATAATACATTTGTAAATTGAGTTTTGCATTCAAAAATATTTCTTATTTTACGAATTAAGTCTTACAACTTAAAATATTATCTATATGTATGCATATACTAGTATGTAATTAAATAAGAATAAAAAGTAAAACTCATAGGTCGTTCATTTATGTATAAGAGCATAGTACATTTTCATACATACCGTAATCTATTACTGAGGAACAGCAAAAAATTTATCCAGTGTTGTTTGTGCTAATGAGTCTGTGATTAGTTTACGTACATCCATTTCTAAATCATAAAATAGTCCATAAACTTTTTCTGATGCCCCTCTATGTTCAAGAGTTTTTCTAATTATAGTTAGGGCTTCTCGCGACTGTTTGGCTGTAGGAAAATTTTCTTCTTGTGGAACGTCGTCTTCATTTTCTTCTTCATTGCAAACATTCTGAATTTCCGCCACTATGTCATCATCACTTTTTTCTTCAGATGTTTGTAAATTTTCATCGATGTGAATCCATTCTTCGAAATGTGCTTCTAATTCTTCTACATCTTCTGCTGGTATGTCAACATTATTTTTCAAAAATCCTGCTTTACGGAAGCAATTAAAAATGCATATGTCAGAAACATTTTTCCATGCGCCTGCGATCATATGGATAGCATCAAGCAAGGTTATTTTGTTGCTTATTTCGCAAGCCGATCCTTTCTCTTCATCAATTGCATCTACTATTTTCTGTCGCAAATTTGACCGATACAGGGTTTTAAATGCTTTAATAATTCCTTGGTCAAGAGGCTGTATGATGGAAGTTGTATTGGGTGGCAAAAAACAAAGTTCAATGTTTGTCAGCTGTACTACAGGATGAGCCGAACAGTTGTCAAGGATTAAAAGAATTTTTTCTCTTCCCATCAGTTCCCTGTCCCACTTTAACAAAAAGTCTTCAAAAATTCTACTTGTCATCCAGGCATTCTTTGAATTTTCGTAGATCACTGGCAATTTTTTTATTCCACTTAAACAGCGCGGACGTTTGCTTTTGCCAATAACTAAAGGGCTCTTTTTTACAGTTCCCGTCATATTTGTTGTTAACAGAACTGTAACTCGATCTTTTTGTTTTTTTCCAACGGAGGATAGATCATTTTTGAACATCATTGTATACTCGGGCATCGCTCTAAAATAGAGCCCAGTCTCGTCAGTGTTAAAAATTTGATGAGGAGCGTATTTTTCTAATAGAGGTGGTAAGCTTTGCGTAATCCATGAAGATGCCGACTCGGAGTCCGCGTCCTGCTTCTCTCCATAATTTTTTTTGTACACAATGTTATTTCGTTCTTTCCAGCGGCTTAACCAACCATCAGTCGCACGGAACTCTTTTTCTCCTAATTTTTCCGCAAAATTTTCTGCTTTTTTCAGTAAAATTGCCCTACTGATAGGAGCGTTCTTTAATCTGGCGTTAGAAAACCATTGTACGAGTGCTTCCTCTATAGCAGCTGCCTTTCCTTCTCGTTTCCGTTTTCTTTGAAGATTACAATTTGGCGTCAAAATTTCATTTCTGCCTTTCAGGATTTTACATAATGTTGAGTGCGGAATTTCTAATGCAGAAGCAGCTTCTCTTTGACTACACAGAGGTAGAGAATCATACTTTTTAAGTAAACTTTGCTTTTCAAGCAAAGTAAGGGTTTTTCTCTTTTGCGACATGCTTCCACTAGCAAAACATAAAATGACTAACTAAAGCTGTACGAATCTTATTTGAGTGCATAAGCAGAGATGCCTTTCCTTATCAGTATGTTTCCTTAACTGCCAAAAGATTAAAACTCGTTTCTTACTGGTTTGGGGTTGTTCCCCCTAAGCCTTTCTACGGAGAAATTCTCTGTCATCCTTTGTTACATAGCAAACTCCCACCCCCTCCCCGTACGCCCAGAGACAAGAGATAACAACTCGTCCTTCAGTTAACCTTAAACAAATGGATTTTTTTCTTTTTTACACCCGCGTCGCAAGGAAATCAACAAATTTTCTGTAGAAAACTGTTTCTTATAAGCGGAATCGTGTTTCTTATAAGCGACACAATTTTAATGTTAAAATGAAGTTTGTATTTGTTTCTGTCGTTTTGGGTCTTATAAACGGCTGTTTCTTATAACCACTGAATCTTATAACCGGCGGTCACTGTATTTGAAAACTTCATCGAAAACAACTGAAATTAATTCAAATGACGTCATAGAAAAAATAACACGCCTTGATCTCTCTATAAAAACAGGATTTCATTCATAACTTTCTCCCATTCATTTCATTCATCACAATACTATAATAATTTATTTTATTTAAACATTTTGTTTAAGACCATGGAGCTACAAAAAATTAAACTCTATGCTTGAAACTTCATCGAAAAAAATCGTCCTTCTCTTTATAAAATCAATTAGTATTTCATTCATATCAGCCATGCAGACTCCATGGACTAAATTATTTTGTGTTAAAAAAATACAGGAATTCTAATACAACTCATTCTATATATTTTGCTGTTTACATTTTACATAGGTGAAAAATAGGCTTAGTTGCAGAGATAATCAAATTTAGATGAGCATTTAAACTCAAATATATTGTCATTGCGTTGTTTCAGTATGTAGATGCACACAGAATTTAAGCAAAAATAAAGTAGTTTTAGGACGGATACAACACTCAATATGAATTAAAAAGAACTTAAAAAAATCACGATTTTGAAACAAGATGGATGCCATATATCATTTTGAAGTGGGTCATGTGATCGTTTCATATCACGGTCACGTGATCGTTTCATATAAGAGGTGTAATTATTATTTTAATTTTTATTTAAAAAACTACTGAATATATTTCGCTGAATTTTTTTTATATATTTTATGGAACAATTTGAATATTACCTAAAATTTTCGAAGCAATTTGTGAATTTTAAATCCGCTTAAAAAATGTTTGAAATATTAGGTCCCGTAGGGCTCAATGTATTTCATTTTTTCGACCCGGGTTCAATCCAAAACTAATTGGGTGATATTATTCATTTATATTCCCATAGGTTCTACAGACCGTCTAAACAACATACTAAAATTTCATTTTGATTAAGTCATTTTTACGGCAGTTATCGTGCTAACAGACAGACAGACAGACAGACAGAATGAACAAAGTCATAAACACTTTTCAACTTTGTTGTAAAGTGTTAAAAAGACAGAACCCAAAACAACTCAGCTCGCTGTACTGAATGTGAGGGGATGGATTCGAACCCACAGCCTCTTTAAACAGACAAAATGACCACGGAGCCAGCCAGTCCACATACCGAAGATACTTCATGACAGCCTTCGGTATTCTCAATATAATTATTTTATTCTAGATAACAGTCAAGAATGAATTGATAAATTGCATTTAATTGACAAAATAGTTGGTTTCCAAATCTTTGATTTTAAAGATCTCGTTAATAATATTAATATTCAAGATCTTTATAATATCATCTTATCTCTTTATAATGCATTTGTTGGCAAACATTCCGATCATATTAAAATCAAAAACTTTCTTAAACTTGTCCACTTTGTTTTATTTAATAACTGTATTTTTCAGGGAAACCAATTATATTTACAAGTATCAGGAGTCCCACAAGGTGGTTGTAGTAGT
This sequence comes from Amaurobius ferox, assembly GCA_951213105.1. Taxonomy (NCBI): domain Eukaryota; kingdom Metazoa; phylum Arthropoda; class Arachnida; order Araneae; family Amaurobiidae; genus Amaurobius; species Amaurobius ferox. The sequence continues at coordinate 86,413,381 of OX578141.1, read as the reverse complement.
AGTATATTGGCGAATTTAATCTTTATAAATATGAATGTACATTTACATCAACTGACAATAATATCAATACGTAGACGATCTGATCTGTGCTGTTAAAAAGGATTTAAATAATATCAACATCGATTTTTATCTGGATAATCTGGAATTGTTGAATAGTGAACCTTCTATTAGTGCTAAGGCTAATTTTCTGGATTTAAATCTATGTATTGAATCTTGTTATAATATTATTTATAATTTATATGATAAAAAAAAGTGATTTAATTTTAATATCAATAAATTATTACCTTTTACTTCTTATAATTCGGTTCAAATTTTTCGTAACACCATTAAAAATCAATTGTTTCGAATTTATAGATTATCAGATAAAAAATTTCATCAATTTCATATAAAAAACCTTATTCGAACTAGTAAAACATATTTTTATCCATTATATTTGGTTAATAGTATAGTAAAAAAGTTTAGGGTAACTCAGCGTTGTCAATGTACCTCTTATTATGTCTAAATCACTATAGTATTTTAATCATTCCCTATTATTAACTACCTGATACTTATGGTTATATTTTCTATTATTGCGCATTTCGTTACACTTGCATCATCTGGGCCAACGGCCGTACCGTGCTGAAAACACCGGTTCTCGTTAGATCACCGAAGTGAAGCAGCATCGGGCGCGGTTAGTACTTGGTGGGTGACCACCTCGGAACGCCGCGTGCTGTTGGCCATCTCGGGTGCGGTATCCCCGTGGTTTGCGCGCTAGATTTGCACGCTGCCACAAATGCCGCCGTGTTCATGCGGAGTACGATCACGTTAAACATGTGGGTCCGTAAGTCCTTCCGAGAGGTTGGTGGTAGGGGAAGGAGGGTACGGTCCCTGTGGATGCCTCCCCCACTGGGTTCCGGTCTAAATTGGGTGGCACTTCCCGGCCGTCCATACAGTTACCTTACACCTTTCTGGTAGGTCGGACGGTCTGGGTCTCAACAACAACACTTGCATCATCTAACAGGGCATTTTGCCAGGAGATAGATGCAAGGAGTCAGTAGAAGGCCTTGTCTAATTTCTATAATCGATTAATATAATAGATTGTCTATTCGATTTATCTTTAATAATTCTTTAAATTATTTTATAGGGTTAATAATGATTATCATTTTTATCTATATGTATTAATAAGCACTCGCTGTACTTTAAATGCAGTTTATCTGGTTTTTATACCTTCTAATACTTTAGAATGGATTTACTATTTACAATTTTAAAGAATGGCAACATGGACATTACTCTTTAGGGTTGGCAACACCTCCTTTGTCCATTATGTTGGGTCGGTTTAGCTGTTTGAGCTTCTACACATGTGTAAGTCAATTCTACTTTTTTAATTTATTCAATTCTTTTTAGTTATTAAAATTTCTCAATCATTTTCCCATGTATAGCAATGTCAGTAGAAGCACATGGGGCTTCTATTGACATTTTGTTTACAGTAACAGGTCAATAAATGAAATGTGCTAATTGAAGCTGATGTATAATAGTAGACCCCTGAAGATTTTACTATTACATCAGCTTCATTCTATTGATTGATATTCCATTTTTCTTCGATATGTTTATTTTAAATTTTATGGGTGGTTTCCTGGTTTTTCATGTTTATGACTGACATTCTCTTGAGTGTTTTCTGATTGGTATTTGAATGTTTTTGCTTTTTTATATATGCTTTACTATTTCTCTTCAATAATTCTATTTTAAATTCATCTTTATTACTTATAAATTTCATCTTATTTATATGCTGCACTAGCTCAATAAGTAGATGTAGTTTAATTGTACCATTTTTAAATGCATTTGTATTGTCAAACTTAATAGTTTCATATGCTTAGTATTTTATACATATATATATATATATATATATACATATACATATATATATATATATATATATATATATACAATATAATTAAATTGAATTGAATTGATATGTATATATTTATATATATATATATATATATATGTAAGTGTTTATGCCACATGGTAATACAAATTTTCTTATCTTTATTTTTTCATCTTTTGATGCCTGTAGTCTGAGTTTGAGCATTTATAATAATGTACTATTGCTCAATCTGAAACAGGCATTTGTTTGGGTTAATTAGAATTAAATACTCAGACTTGAAGATGAATTTAATTCTGATTAATCATCGAATTTGGGCCTGTGCTGTTCTTTTCTCTTATCGGCATTATGGCCGTGGTTTTGCTTTTATGGTGATGTTAATATTACTTGAATTTTTTATTATTACATTTTTCTAATATATATATATATATATATATATATAGTATATATATATATATATATATATATATACATATCTATCTATCTATCTATCTATCTATCTATATATATATATATATATATATATATATATATATATATATATATTTGAATTTTCGTGTTACAGCTTCTCACTTTTCTTTCATTCGATCTTCAAACCTTTTTTTCTTATATATATATAAGAAATAGCTAGATCAATGGCAAGATTTTCAAACCTTTTATATATATATATATATATATTTGAAATGTAATAATAAGAATATATATATATATATATATATATATATATATATATATATATATAAATAAGAAAAAAAGGTTTGAAGATCCAATGAAAGAAAAGTGAGAAGCTGTAACACGAATATACACCTACAATCTTTTATAAAAACAATTGAACAATTCTGTATTTTATTCGTGTTCTGAATCATGCTATTAACCCTTTATCGACCAACATCACATCATGGACATGTAATCACTGGAAATCTCAATTTAATTAAGGAACCTAATCTCAAACTGTTTTTAAGCTATGGATCCAAACGACTTCCACTACTATATAATAAAAAGAAAATAATTCAAGCTTTTGCCATTGATCTAGATAAATATATACACTGGCGGAAAATAAAATCCCAACACTAAGAAGAAATTAGTTTAGAGGAATGAAATTCCGGCAAAGCAATTGCGTAGGTAACACATTTATTTGATTAAAGTTTCAAGGTCACAGGTTAAAGTATTTCAGAGAGTCATTTCAAAGAGAAGAGTCATTTTTCGAGAAGAGTCATTTCAAACGTGAAATGGTGGTACATTAATTACCGCTGTAGTTGCCACGATTTTGAATACAAGCATGCAAACGTGCATGCATTGTACAGGTGCTGTATGTCATTTTGTGGAATGGAGTGCCATGCCTGTTGCACTTGGTCAGTCAAATCAGCAACGGTTAATGCTGGTTGTGGATGACGCTGGATTTGTCTTCCAATAATGTCCCATACGTGCTCGATGGGAGAAAGATCTGGTGATCTCGTAGGACAAAGTCAACATGTTGACACTCTGCAGAGCACGTTGGGTGACAGCAGCGGTATGAGGACGAGCGTTATCCTGTTGGAAAACACCCTCTTGAATACTGCTCATGAATGACAGCACAACCGGTTCAATCACCAGTCTGATGTACAAATTTGCTGTCAATGTGCTTGGGATAACGACGAGAGTGCTCCTGCTGTCCTAGAAAATGGCTCCTCAGTCCATAACTCCTGGTGTAGGTCCAGTGTGTCTACGCCGCAGACAGCTTGGTTCCAAGAGCTTACCTGGCCTCCTTCTTACCAACATATGACCATCACTGGCACCAAGACAGAAACGGCTCTTATCTGAGAATACAACAGATCTCCACTCCGCCCTCCAATGAGCTCTATCTTAATTAACACCACTGGCGTCGCCGATGGCAGTGATTCGGAGTTAGTGGTATAGACGCTACAGGCCATCTGGCTCGGAGCTGCCCCTCAAGTAATCGATTTCTTAAGGCCCCATACACCTAGAGTATTGTTTCCAGACAGCGGGATTTATCAAAGGACGAGCTTTGAGTTTCCCTGGATGTGGTGCTGAAAGCAAGGAAACATTTTCCGTCGTTTTGCTTGAATGATATTTGGATGGTCTGCGGGGGGTCTTGCGGTTGAAGGGTTGTATGTTTAATGACCGTTTGGCACTGATTTATTTTCTTTTGGCGCTTTTTCTTCTTTCAGAATCCTTTGGTGTCTTTTTTCGTCGGGGTTAAAAAAATACTCATTTACTAAAATATTTTTGCTTCTGTAAATAGCTGCGAAAATATGTAAAGTTCTTAAGTAATTCTAGTAGAGCGAAACTTTGCACACTTGTTGTATCGTGGACATAACCGAATTGAACTCCTCCCCCCCCCCCCCCCTCAATTTCCGAATGAAATTTTGAAAAAAAATTACTTATAATTTTATGAGCTATTGATTAAGATGAAAAATAAATTGAGAAGGAATGCATATCATTTCAATCCGACCTTATTTAATTTCTACAGTTATTTTGGGCATTATTTTTTACTCAACTTTTTCGAAAAATCATACATTAACCATCGAATTTTGAAAATATACTTTTTCAGGGCGCTCCTTAAAAATTGCATTTTTACACAAAAAAGGAAGGGAGGGGATATTAGGTGTTTCACCCTCATTATGGAAAAATTACATTAGTTATCCAAAGGAGTCCATATTGTAAAACAAAATTCACCACTGTAACCCTCCATTCGCTCACATACCCATTTTACCAGATCATATGTGTGTGTGTCCGTGAGTCTGTGGAGACGATATCTCACAAACGAATGGTGCGATTTGAACGAAATTTGATACAAAAACTACAATCAGTGATTACTATAAGTCTCTTGATTTTAAACATAATCAAATGTTCGGAAGACTCCCCCCCCCCCCTTCAATTTTCGAATGAAACAAATTATCAAAATATATCGGAAACTTCAATAGTATGTATTACCTGAATAATCATTTCTTATGTCATTTTTAATTAGGAAACGATTGACACAAACTTTAAAACGCTAGCACAAACCTGTCTTGAGTTACTGTGCTTTTTTTCAAATAAATGTATCAAAAATCAGATAAAATTTAAAAAAATATTAACTATTACGAAATACGTACACTTTTCATATGTAATATTATGCGATAAATTTGTGAACATTATATATATATATATATATATATATATATATATATATAATCCAAGAAAAAGAAGAATTAAAGGAACTTGGGATAACCAAATGCTTTGCATTTAATGGTTGGGGAGGATTGCGACTCCCCCTCCCGTTTAAAGCTGCTTTTCCAGCCTAGGCAAACGCTCACGGTACCAATACAAAGCAAAGGTTGGTCCCCATTGCGTGCTAATACGAAGGCACCCGAATACGGAAGAACAAGACCAACCAAACAGAAGGAAACTGGACCAAAAGTGAATCTTGCCCAACTCGCTATCTTATATATGTTCAACTTACGCATGCGTGCAATCTTAGCAGGTACGCATAAACTTTATTTACCTGCAGATTGAAGAAGTAAACTGTCAAAATCTACCTGATCCTTGAAAATCGATCTATAACAATCCTTTAAGAAATATAAAGGATAATGTTTATATAAAGCCTCTTTTATGATTTTTATATTGCTATTATTGCAATCTTTTTTAAACGTGTTGTAAATTTGATTTCTCTTGAAGTGTCCGAGTATGATATTTCTGAAAATATTTTTGGTAAGATTTGTTTTCCAATCGATGAGATGATTGATCTTAATTTTATATAATTCTCTTTTGTCATATAACGTTGTATAATGACCATATAATCCATGTTTTTTTATTGAGATGTCCAGAAAATTTACCGCTTCATTTTCTTCTTTACAATTTTCTATTAATTCCAATTCCGGTGGGTAAAAAGTGAAATCGAAATTGGTGGTGGCTTCATAACACCCCAATAGCACATCGTCAACAAACCGGAAATATGGTATCTCAGACAAAATATGGGTTCCTTTTTCATATGTTGAGAGGTAAATATCAGCCAAGATTGATGAGCAGGCTCCTCCCATTGGAATTCCCTTTATTTGTCGGTAATAATTTTTTCCGTTATATAGAATATTTTCTTTTAATACTAGTTCAATAAGGTCAAGGTATCTTCGATAAGTAATAAAATCCTTCAAATTAAATTCTTCATATAATTTTTTCAAGATTGAGTATAAATTAGATAAATCAATGTTGTTAAATAGGTCGCGGAAATCATAGCTTTTAAAACATATATCTTTATTACAATGTTTTAATCGATCGATAACTTCTATTCCATTTTTGATCATGACATGATTCTGTGTTTTGATATTTTCCATCACAAGTGCTTTTGATTTTTGTGGATATGCATAGGAATTCTATTTGAATTTGTTTACTGGCTTTTATATGATATATATATATATATATATATATATATATATATATATATATATATATATATATATATATATATATATATATATATATATATATATATATATATGTGATATAAAATGTAACCACAAATGAACTGATATCCGTGTAAGAGTCAAAATGAAGAGGCATCTTTCTCCTCAGAAGCCTTTATTTACAGTCGCCGTCCTTCATTCTCATACATCCAATTTACTCCGTAGACGGAGCTCAACAGACATGTTAACAGTACATGATTACAGCTACAAATTTGCAATAAGCATAAGATTTCTGTGCTATGTGCAACAGAGATATGAACATAGATCTGCTTTCAAAATTCACATCGGTCTGCTAGATAGATCTGTGTCAAAAACGCTCTGCACGGACTTTTATAGGACACTTATCAGATCACTTATACACTTGTGATCCACTTCACATATACTTCTGAGGAACACTTATCTAGTTTCCCGAGACTTGATAGTGGAATGGTTTACATCATTATATTCAATTACTTCATATCGGAACTCTTTAGTCTGTCACCCTTCTCATTACCAAGATACTTATCTCAGTTCCCACTCTGATATTTACGTGATTACTGCCCCTATATGGTCTAAACTTCATGATATGAAGAGTTTCTCGAGTATTAACCTCTTACTAGTGCTTACAGCTTAGGCTCTCCATTCCTTCAACACAGTCTATCATTAACTTTTATAGCCCTCTCTCTTGATAATTCCTTCCATTAATGTTAAGAGCCAAGAATGTCGGCTACGTCTTTACAACTAAAATCTTCTCTGATATAGAAAATTTAAAATCTAAAAATATATGTATCATATATATATATCCAAATATAAATTTATCAACTACTCCGAAAAAACAACCTTCTGAAAATATACCTTTAGGCGCAATGCAGCTCGACCAAGTACATTTATATAAAACATAAAGAGAAGAAAGAAAGAACGACAATGTATCAAAATTTCGCAAGGGGGGATTGTGACCCCCACTTCCCGGTTAAGCCAGCTTAATGTCTTGACGACACTCCCGGAAGCGGATACACTGTCGAAAACCAAGTACACCATACTTAGAACACAATATGTAAAGTCAAAAAGGTGAAAGACCCATCCATACTGACTATACCACATAAACTCATTTTACAAGTTCATTGCTACTAACATCCACACAAATTACAATATAACATATGAAAGAGACTACAAGATAAACCAATCTCGTACATACGCCATTATCCAAGCTATTACATAGCAAATTGTCTCAACCTTTTCGGAATCAAAACTTCCTTTAACTGCTCTACGATTACGTCCTTGTTAGCTGTATGTCTTCTTCTGTTTGAACTGCAAGTGTTCCTTTATATAAAAATAAACTGTAACTTTCCGTTACGGTTATGTTGTACAATTGGATAATGGGGTATATACGAGGTTGGTTTATCTTGTTGTCTGTTTGATAATTTATATTGTAATTTGTGTGGATGTTAGTAGCAATGAACTTGTAAAATCAGTTTATGTGGTATAGTCAGTATAGATCTTTCACCTTTTTGACTTTACATATTGTGTTTTAAGTATGGTGTACTTGGTTTTCGACAGTGTATCTGCTTCCGGAAGTGTCGTCATGACATTAAGCTGGCTTAACCGGGAAGTGGGGGTCACAATCACCCCCCCCCCCGGTGAAACTTTGATACATTGTCGTTCTTTCTTTCTTCTCTTTATGTTATATATATATATATATATATATATATTGTAGAATCTGGCAATAGTGCGTAGATTTTCATTGTCCGTTTAAACAGAGAATTAAGTATTTGAAATATATAATACCCTTTTTACATTTTCCCACTGCATAAATTGGCTCCAATCACCAGATACATTTAAGAAGAGAGGAAGATGATGTCTTTCCTGCCTTTGGGTGCTCGTTAAAAAATTGCTTACAATTAAAGACGTGACAGCAGACAACAGTTCTCTATATGTGTCCACATCCATTCTGACAAAATTAAAAAAATCAGTGGGGAAATTCTCCAATTCCCTCATCAAGTTGATATGAGAAAAAATTTCTCTTTTTAATAACCAGCCCTTCACCCATTTTGTCCTGCAATGTCCTTGCAGTGGTCCTGCAATGTCCTTGCAATGGCAAGGGCAATTTCACCATCAAGCGACATTTTGTAAATAAATGACAGTCACATATGAGTGCGATCAAAACTCACAACAGAAAGTGACAACCAAAGTTGTTATTTATCACTCTTTGGCGATAACCCGCCAAATCAGCACACTTTCACTCTGTCACTTTCTCGGACCTTTCAAGATTGATGACTTCGGGAGTCTACGGAGGATGACAGATCCCCTGTGGTTCCCGTATCATCTGGAAATAAAACTCGTGATTCTCCAATGTATGGGGAGATTTACAGTTCGCTGTGTCACTCTGGGGCCAACAGAAGCTCTAATTGCTGCTGCAGATACAGTACGATCCGCCACAGCCATGCGGCGAATACGGCGGCTTCCCTCTCAGTAGTGGTCCGTATGCGGCTGGACCCCGGTCTTCTTGAGACAGTGTCTCCCCGTGATCACTGCTGCCAACAATCATGCACAGTGGATACATCCCTGCCAAGTCTTTCTGCATTCTGCAATATCGCGGAAAGAAAACCCACCTCCTCATAGCCCTATTATACGGCCTCGTTCAAACTCACTAATCCGCTGATACTACCTTCTTCGTCTCCTTAAAGGCATTCTTGACTCAAACCTAGCTCACAACGTCCAATCCGGACGATAAATAACGCTCACGAAGTTTACATCGCGTATTTAAAGCAAACGTCATTTGCATCACCATAGTGGCACTACTCTTATTCGTCTGGCGCGAAATTTGAATAGGCGTCATCTTTCATATGTGCAGAAACGCGCCTCCGAAATTTCGTTTATCTAGCACAACTTCTTCTTGGTGTTGGGATTTTATTTTCCACCAGTCTATATAAACTATCGGGTAAATACAACTGCCCTTTTGAAGCCTTTAAAACCTGGCAAGTACAAATCACTTGGTATGTAAAACAATTGCTTCAACAAATTCCTATACAAAAATATACGCATAATTACCAAGACATCTTAAAAGAAAACAAATTTGTAATCACTTATGTTAATAAGGCATCAAGTAATTATGCGTTTATTTGCAAAAAATTTTATTTGGGCGAACTCAAACTACAACTCAATTCCTCAATTTCATTAACTCTTATACACACTAATATCTCTATTATCAGTAAACAAATTATTGCTTACTACAAACTACTTAAACAAAAACACAATCTTAATTTTCCTTACCTGATATTTATACCAAAATTCCATAAATCACCAATTACTTTTAGAACTGTTACTATAGATTTAATTCATATTCCAATCCTGCGGACAAACAACTACTATTTATACTAAATCAAATTTATGATCATTTTACTACACAACGAACACATATAATCAAAAATAGTTTAGAACTGATTAATAACTTAAAACAACAACCTTACATACATGGTATTAAAACTTTTGATTTCAAAGACCTCTTTAATAACATTGATAGTCATGATTTATTTAAATCATACTAAATTTATATGAACAATTTACTCAATCAAAAAACATCTCTATTCCAAAATCCAAAACATCGTTAAAATTCATCCTGTTCAACCAGAATCTCTCTCAGGGTAATTGCATATACAAATTAAATAAGGGAATTCCACAGGGAGGAATCTCAACCACAATACAGGCCAACCTTTATCTAAATTTTTACGAAATTCAGTACCCTTTCAACAGTCATCTCATGTACAGACGCATTGATGATCTAATTATTATTAAAATTACTAATGATGCCACAATGTTAAACTTTCAGTTTTATCCTCCTAATCTACAACTAATTGAAAATGTATATACATCACACTGTATCAATTACCTAGACGTTAGTTTAAAAATTCAAAATGAAGACACATTAAAAATTTAAATATATGACAAAACTGAATCATATAACTTCAAAGTAAATAAACTTCAACATTATTCATCCAATCTATCAAAATCAGTATATAAAAATATTATTAATAATCAGTTATTAAGAATAAAAATATTAAGTACACCATGTTATTACAAAAAACATCTTATTAAATTCATAAACACCACTATATAAAATACATACCCGCCAAACCTTATTTTTTCATTTATTAAAACACAATTTAATTTTAAATTCAAAATCTTGCTCCAATTACAGCAAAATATTGACAGGTCAATCTCAACCATTTTTTAATAAAAATTTTAAACAAATTATCATCTCCCTGTTTCACGTCCAACAGTTGCACTCTTAGTCTATCAACTTAACTGTAACCTGTTTGGAGTTGGAAAAAGCTTAGTCAGTATCAATTACTCTCTAATGATAGCAGCACAAGGGGGTAACTCAATTTATGTTATTTTATTCTTATTCTTATTCTTTTTCATCTTATACATGACATTGTATTGTCATATATATACACAGCCATACGCTGGTATATTTGATTATTTTATTTGATTATTTTTTCAATTATATCTGATCCATTTTCTACTTTCTTCTACGGCGGGACCGGGACATATGCATTATTTCTGTAATACAATTTACATTAATGTCCACAGAAACGCGGAATCAGCATTAACGAACCCGGTATGGCTCTTGATAACGTACATGGTTTCGGAAATGCTTTTCACTTTTTTCAATTTATTCATTTTAAAAAAAAAAATTTGGGAGCCAGAAAGACCTAGCTTCACGTGCAAAAAAATTTTCTGTTTTGCAACTTTTCATCTTATGCACTATTCATGCTTTTACACCATGTATGTTTATGCAGGGAACAAGGGGATTAGTACCTTGAGTACCTGTATTACATATATGATTTATAACAAACAAGAAAGATCAATCATGCTTAAGGCATTGATTATGAAACACTTTCCAACTTCAATGCAATTTTATTTAAATAAGTCTAAAATGCAATACATTCCTCGGTAATATTTTAAAACTTGTCATAATACTACATTAATTTATTATATTTGAAAACTTAAACCTTCATTGAAAAAAAATGAACTTCATTCAAATGACGGCATTGAAATATAAACTGCCTGGTTTAAACATCTTTAAATGCGATACATTCCTCGGTAATATTGTTAAAACTATCATAATACTACGATAATTTATTATATTTGAAAACTTCATATCGAAAACAACTGAAATTCATTCAAATGACGTCATAGAAAAAATAACACGCCTGGATCTCTCTATAAAAACATCATTTCATTCATAACATTTTCCCATTCATGTCATTCATCACAATACTTTAATAATTTATTTTATTTAAAAATTAAGACCATGGAGCTACAAGTAATTAAACTCTATGCTTAGAACTTTATTGAAAAAAATCATTCTTCTCTTTGTAAAATCAATTGATATTTCATTCATATCAGCTATGCAGACTCCATGGGCTAAATAATTTTGTGTTAAAGAAATACAGCAATTCTTATACAACTCATTCTACATATTTTGCTGTTTACATTTTCCATAAGTGAAAAGTAGGCTTCGTTGTAGAAATAATCAAATTTGGATGATCATTTAAACTCAAATATATTGTAATTGCGTTGTTTCAGTATGTAGATGCATAGAATCAAGAAATTCAGATTTTGGATTCCCAGGGCTAAGAAAAATCTCTGCTTTTACCTCCTGCGGAAAATAAGTAGGGATAGAAAAACATATTTTTGAAAATAGAATTTTTAGGAGAGATAAGTATGAAGCGAGCAGGAGGTGAAGTGTCCCGAAGGAGGTTGGCGAAGGCAGCAGAGTCCCCCTAGTTGAATAAATTAAAAAAAAAAATAATTTCGAACAAAAACTATCTGTATATTACTATTATAATATCACTACGCCATTTAATAAACATACTTTTTAATAACATTCTGAAAAATATTCTTTCGTCTAACAATTTATAAAAGGTTTTATTCATTCCTGTTTTTGCAGGTTTGGAAAAAATTCTAGTCACGTCAAAGCTCTTTCGTTCGCATTTTTAGATGAAAATTTTATATTTCAGTAAAATGTTTAGATTTATACTTCTTTTTTTAAAATACATTTATTCATTTATCAGCATACTGATATAATCAAATATTTTTCTTTAAATATGCATTAGAATTTACAAACGATTCTGATAGTTTAAAAATAATAATTATAAGTACCGAGAGTGTGTGTTGATTGTTTCAACAAACATGACAATACTAATGATCAGTAATCATGTGCTCCAATTAAATATTAAAAAAAAAAGATAATTCACCTCAAATGTTTATTTTTGCATTAAATATATTTGTTTAGTTTTACATCGTTTACGAGATTCCATCAAAACATACCTCGACTAGCGAGGTATGTTTTGATGGCAGTCCAGGTCGACTATCGTCATACCTCGACTAGCGTAACAAGGAAGGTATGTGCATGTGCCTATACACGGTCAGTATCGGAATATCTAATAGTAGTAAGGCCATAAAATTTTTGGCATAGCTACTTTAGAAACCGAATAAGTTTGCTACGGAGTTATGTTCTTAAATTTCAAATTAGTATTTTAGTTATTTTATGTTTAACCAGATTTACAACGATTTTGGGCGATGTTCACACAAATCGATTCCTTAGCGAACAAAATATTAACCCAGAGTTTCTATCTTGACACAATCGGAAAAATCGAAACATTCCTTTTGAAGAAACTTTGAACGGAATCCTCACAATTAATTCGTCGTCACAATTAATAGACGAATAATCGTCCCCACAATTAATAGACGAATTTTCGTTAATTTTTCAAAAACATATACTTTTCGTGCGTTTTAAACTTAAACGATTTTTATACGGCGCTTTAAAAAAAATTGACATGCATTCAAAGTTTATAATTTAACAATAAAGATCAATCATGCTTAAAGCATTGATTATGAAACACTTTCCAACTTCAATGCAATTTTATTTAAACATGTCTAAAATGCAATACATTCCTCGGTAATATTTTAAAACTTATCACAATACTACATTAATTTATTATATTTGAAAACTTTATCGAAAACAACTGAAATTCATTCAAATGACGTTATAGAAAAAATAACAGGCCTGGATCTCTCTATAAAAACAGCATTTCATTCATAAATAATTTCCCATTCATGTCATTCATCACAATACTATAATAATTTCTTTTATTTAAAAATTAAGACCATGGAGCTACAAGTAATTAAACTCTATGCGTAAAACTTCATCGCAAAAAATCGTCGTTCTCCTTTAAAATCAATGAATATTTCATTCATATCAGCTATTCAGACTCCATGAACTAAATGATTTTGTGTTAAATAAATACAGTAATTCTAATACAACTCATTCTACATATTTTGCTGTTTACATTTTACATAGGTGAAAAATAAGCTTCGTTGTAGAAATAATCAAATTTGGATGAGCATTTAAACTCAAATTTATTGTAATTGCGTTGTTTCAGTATGTAGAAGCGCAGAATTTAACCAAAAATAAAGTGGTTTTAGGACGGATACAACACTCAATATGAATTAAAAAGAACTTTAAAAATCACGATTTTGAGACAAGATGGATGCCATATATCATTTTGAAGTGGGTCACGTGATCTTTTCATATCATGTTCATGTGATCACTTCATATAAGATGTATTATTACTATTTTAATTTTTGTTTAAAAACTACTGAATATATTTCGCTGAATTTTTTTTTATATATTTTATGGAACAATTTGAATATTACCTCAAATTTTCGAATCAATTTGTGAATTTTAAATCTTCTTAAAAAATGTCTGAAAAATTAGGTCCCATAGGGCCCAATGTAATTCATTTTTTCAACCCGGGTTCAATCCAAAACTAATTGGGTGATATTATTCATTTATATTCCCATAGGTCCTACAGACCGTCTGAACAACATACTAAAATTTCATTTTGATTAAGTCATTTTTACGGCAGTTATCGTGCTAACGGACAGACAGACAGACAGACAGACAGAATGAACATACTTTTCAACTTTGTTGAATGAGCATACTTTGAAGTCATACTTTTCAACTTTGTTGTAAAGTGTTAAAAAATAATCTAAGAGTTTAGCTAGGGGATTATATTCACTTGTCTTTAACACAAGTAATTCTTTTTCAATTCCATAACTTATATATAGAACTGGGAAAAAGGGGTATGTTATGTCAATTTCCTACCTGTTTCATTTATAATGTTTTATAAACACTTTACAACAAAGTTGAAAAGTGTTTATGACTTTGTTCATTCATTCTGTCTGTCTGTCCGTTAGCACGATAACTGCCGTAAAAATGACTTTATCAAAATGAAAATTTAGTATGTTGTTCAGACGGTCTGTGGGACCTATGGGAATATAAATGAATAATATCGCCCAATTAATTTTGGATTGAACCCGGGTTGAAAAAATGAAATACATTGAACCCTATGGGACTTAATTTTTCAAACATTTTTTAAGCGGATTTAAAATTCACAAATTACTTCGAAAATTTTAGGAAATATTCAAATTATCCCATAAAATATATAAGAAAAATTTCAGCAAAATATATTCAGTAGTTTCTTAAATAAAAATTAAAATATTAATTACACCTTTTATATGAAGCGATCACGTGACCACTTCAAACTAAAATATGGCATCCATCTTGTGTCAAAATCGTGATTTTTAAAGTTCTTTCTAATTTATATTTAGTGTTGTATCCGTCCTAAAACCGCTTTATTTTTGCTTAAATTCTGTGGATCTACATACTGAAAAAATGCAATTACTATATATTTGAGTTTAAAGGATCATCTAACTTTGATTATTTCTACAACGAAGCCTATTTTTCACTTATGGAAATGTAAATACCAAAAGATGTTGAATGAGTTGTACAAAAGTTGCTGCATTTCTTTAACGCAAAATTATTTAGTTCATGGAGTCTGCAATATAGCAGATATGAATGAAATATCAATTGATTTTACAGAGAGAAGGACGATTTTTTCGATGAAGTTTTAAGCATAGAGTTTAATTACCTGTATCTCCATGGTCTTATGTTTTTAAATAAAATAAATTATTATAGTATTGTGATGAATGAAATAAATGGAAAATTGTTTATGAATGAAGTGCTCCTTTTATAGAGAGAGAACTTGTTATATTTCGATGACGTCATTTGAATAAATTTCATTTGGTTTCGATGAAGTTTTCAAATATAATAAATTATTGTAGTATTATGATAATTTTAAGAATATTATCGAGGAATGTATTGCATTTTAGAGATGCTTAAACCAGGCAATTTATATTTCAATGCCGTCATTTGAATGAAGTTCATTTTTTTCGATCAAGTTTTAAGTTTTCAAATATAATAAATGAATGTAGTATTGTGATAATTTTAAAAATATTACCGATCAATGGTTCGGAAGTTAGAGATGCTTAAATAAAGTTGGAAAGTGTTTCATAATCAATACTTTATGCATGATTGATCTTTCTTGTTTATAATGTTCTGTTTATCGTCGTCACAAGCTTGTCGTATAGTCATTATTGATAGCAA
Source organism: Amaurobius ferox (assembly GCA_951213105.1). Taxonomy (NCBI): domain Eukaryota; kingdom Metazoa; phylum Arthropoda; class Arachnida; order Araneae; family Amaurobiidae; genus Amaurobius; species Amaurobius ferox. The sequence goes on along the minus strand of OX578141.1, from coordinate 86,397,588 downwards.
ATATTCACTTCAGACCATCTTTTTTTCATTTTTAACACTTTACAACAAAGTTGAAAAGTGTTTATGACTTTGTTCATTCTGTCTGTCTGTCTGTCCGTTAGCACGATAACTGCCGTAAAAATGACTAAATCAAAATGAAATTTTAGTATGTTGTTCAGACGGTCTGTAGGACCTATGGGAATATAAATGAATAATATGACCCGATTAGTTTTGGATTGAACCCGGGTTGAAAAAATGAAATACATTGAGCCCTATGGGACCTAATTTTTCAAAAATTTTTTAAGCGGATTTAAAATTCACAAATTGCTTCGAACATTTTAGGTAATATTCAAATTGTTCCATAAAATAGAAAAAAAATTCAGCGAAATATATTCAGTAGTTTTTTAAATAAAAATTAAAATAATAATAACACCTCTTATATGAAGAAATCACGTGACCATGATATGAAAAAATCACGTGACCCACTTCAAAATGATGCATGCCATCCATCTTGTCTCAAAATCGTGAGTTTTAATTCATATTGAGTGTTGTATCTTTCACACATCTTTCTTTTGATTCATATTGAGTGTTGTATCCGTCCTATAACCACTTTATTTTTGTTTAAATTCTGTGCATCTACATACTGAAACAACGCAATTACAATATATTTGAGTTTAAATGCTCATCCAAATTTGATTATTTCTGCAACGAAGCCTATTTTTCACCTATGTAAAATGTAAACAGCAAAATATGTAGAATGAGTTGTATTAGAATTGCTATATTTCTTTAACACAAAATCATTTAGTTCATGGAGTCTCCGTAGTTGATATGAATGAAATATTCATTGATTTTATAAAGAGAAGGACGATTCTTTTCGATGAAGTTTTACGCATAGAGTTTAATTACTTGTAGCTCCATGGTCTTAATTTTTAAATAAAATAAATTATTATAGTATTGTGATGAATGACAAGAATGGGAAATTATTTATGAATGAAATGCTGCTTTTATGGAGAGAGCCAGGCGTGTTATTTTTTCTATGACGTCATTTGAATGAATTTCAGTTGTTTTCGATGAAGTTTTCAAATATAATAAATTATCGTAGTATTATGATAATTCTGAAATTATTACCGAGGAATGTATCACATTTTAGAGATGTTTAAACCAGGCAATTTATATTTCAATGCCGTCATTTGAATGAAGTTCATTTTTTTCGATGAAGGTTTAAGTTTTCAAATATAATAAATTAATGTAGTATTGTGATAAGTTTTAAAATATTACCGAGGAATGTATTGCATTTTAGACATGTTTAAATAAAATTGCATTGAAGTTGGAAAGTGTTTCATAATCAATGCTTTAAGCATGATTGATCCTTCTTGTTTACTATACAGAACAATTTCAATAAATGATCAATCTCTGGTATATATTATACAAGTAAATTAAAATTCTTCAATTATATATATATATATATATATATATATATATATATATATATATATATATACATATATACAGGATGTCCTAAAAAGATTGAAACGTGCTTTAATTCTTTACCGGTAGGAAATACGACACTACGTTAATGAAATAGTCCTTTCAATAATTTTCAAAAGGTTACACTTTTTTTAACACTTTACAACATAGTTGAAAAGTGTTTATAACTTTGTTCATTCTGTCTGTCTGTCTGTCTGTCGGTTTGAACGATAACTACCGTAAAAATGACTTTATCAAAATGAAATTTTAGTATGTTTTTCAGACGGTTTGTGGCACCTATGTGAATATAAATGAATAATATCACACAATTAGTTTTTGATTAAACCGGGGTTGAAAAAATGAAATACATTGAACCCTATAGGACCTAATTTTTCGAACATTTTTTAAGCGAATTTAAAATTCACAAATTGCTTCGAAAATTTTAGGAAATATTCAAATTATCCCTTAAAATATATAAAAAAAATTGAGTAAAATATGTTAAGTAGTTTTTTAAATAAAAATTATTTAATATAGGGAGAAAAGCAAATTCAATTAAATTCTGACTCTTACTATATCCCCCATAAAGAAAAAAGAGATATATTTTATAATAATTATCTTTCCAAGAGAAGAGTTTATGAATGAAATGCTGCGTTTATAGAGAGGCGATTTATATTTCGATGTCGTCATTTGAATAAAGTTCATTTGTTTTCGATGAAGTTTTCAAATATAATAAATTATTGTAGTATTATGATAATTTTAAAAGTATTATCGAGGAATGTATCGCATTTCAGAGATGTTTATGTAAAATTGCATTGAAGTTGGAAAGTGTTTCATAATCAATGCTTTATGCATGATTGATCTTTCTTGTTAAGTTTTTATACGACCCCCGTAGACAAATTTGGGCAATCAGAAAATGATTATTTTTAATGCAACAAGATCATTAAAATAACCCGCATATCTGTATCTTTAAAATTGAGCGAGTTATATTTAATTGAAAATTAAACATTGTGAATGGGGACCATATATCAAATCAGAAATGTAAATTTGTGACATATAACAAAAAAATAAAACTGGATGATAATACTTGGGATACCCAACCGCGTAGTGAGTACCACTGCTTTATATGATCTCTGTCTGTGTAATGCTTTATTTATATGAATTTGTGATAAAAATTTTTGACATATATGTATTAACGTATTTTTGATCTAAACAATTTCCATCGTCAATTTGTTTATGATCCCTATTTTCACTGTTGAAATAGCCTACCACATGGTACTGAAAAGTGGCATAAGTCAGATTTTTTCTTTTATCATAATTTAGTTGATTTTAAAGATACAAATATGCGGGTTTTTTTAATGATCTTGTTGCATTAAAAATAAAAATTTTCTGATTGATCAAATTTGTCTAAGGGTGTTGATCTGACTTGTCAAATTTGTCTATATATATACACACACACACACACACACACATATATATATATATAAGAAACTGTACTGCTTAAAAGGAACTTAGCTTATCTCACTATGCTTAAAAGAAACTTGGCTTAGCTTTCTATGCTTAGAAGAAACTTTACTTAGCTCACTATGCTTAGAAGAAACTAACTTAGCTCACTATGCTTAGAAGAAACTTAACTTAGCTCACTATTCTTAGAAGAAACAAGCTTAGCTCACTATGCTTAGAAGAAACTAGCTTATCTTACTATGCTTAGACGAAACTTAGCTTAGCTCACTATGTTTAGAAAAGACTTTGCCTAGCTTACCATACATAGAAGAAAGTTCGCTTAGCTCACTATACATAGAATAAACTCAGTTTAGCTCACCATGGAACTTAGCTCACTATGCTTAGAAGAATCTTAAGAAATTTAGTTTAGATCGCTATGTTTAGATCTCCCCGAACTAAAAAAAATTCAATGAAATCTAAATAAAATTGTAGATGTTCGTTTTTAGTCATTTTAGACTAAAGTATTTCTGAAAACCCTACAAAGAGTCTATTTAAACATCCACCAATTTTTTATTGAAATAGATTTATTTAATTTGATACATTCTAACCATCTTTTAATTCTTTCTGTGGAATACAACACTGAAATGTTAATCAAAATATAAATAACATTTTACCTCATTCGTATTCTTAATGAGATATTTAAGGTAAAATTTAATTTTCGGTCCAGTAAAGCACAATGAAAAACTCATTTCCTCTAATAAGATCGACTTGACAAGCCCTAATCATCGACTGGTAGATCGCGATCGACAGGTTGAGAACCACTGGTGTAGAAGAAACTGTTAAGATATATTGCACCATTCTGCCTATGCATTGTACCATTCTGTCAAAATAATGAAAACATCTTGAAAAAAAAAAAATAATAAAAAGTTTTGCAGTTTTGAAGCGATTGTTGCTTCCCGCGTTGAACTACAACGGGGGGATTCTGGGACGCTAGGTTGAAAACAAGTTGACGCTTGCGCATGCGCCGCTGAGCCGTCGGGTCGGGTTGTGATGTTGAGGGTTTTGGTTTTGCATTCAAACCAGATACTAGCGTGATCGACTGACTTCCGGATTCTCGGAGGGCTGTGATCTGAGTTGGATATTGTGTGCCGGTTTGAGAGTTAGCAAGAAAGGTAAGTGGAGAAAATTTATAGTGCTTTGGTTACTGATTATACACTTTTAATGTTTTATAAAAAATATAAAATTCATTTTTACTCGATTATTAATCCTATTACTCTTAAAGTATAACATTCACACACACACACACACACAGCCGGCCGTCCAAATAGATGCTCAAGTCCTTGGTGACGAGTCGGACGGTCTGGGTCTTCAACACACACACACAGTAAAAAAAAATCTAATTTGTCAAATATGTATCTCTTCCTATACATTAACGAATTTCGATATTGTGGTAAAACAATTACTCAAATACTTGAGATTCAATATTGCTCAAAATCGTTAAGATTGTTGTTAACGATTAAAATAAGCACATCAAATTTCATGCAAATTGCTGAATTCTTTAGAGAAATATCACACTCTCTGTTGAAAATTAAAATTTCTATCTTGAGAAAGGCTCGCGATAATGCCTAAACAATTGTATTCATTCATTTATTGTTAAAAGTACTTTCAGAGAATTAACTGATTTGTTTAGTGAGTATATTTATTTTTTATTTATTTTTATTTTTAGAAAAAAAAAACGTACAATATCTGAAGAGCAGCTCTGTTGAAAATTAAAATGTCTATCTTGAGAAAGGCTCGCGATAATGCCTAAATAATTGTATTCATTCATTTATGGTTAAAAGTACTTTCTGAGAATTCACTCATTTGTTTAGTGAGTATATTTATTTTTCATTTATTTTTAATTTTAGAAAAAAACCGTGCAATATCTGAAGAGCAGCTCTGTTGAAAATTAAAATTTCTATCTTGAGAAAGGCTCGCGATAATACCTAAACAATTGTATTCATTCATTTATGGTTAAAAGTACTTTCAGAGAATTCACTCATTTGTTTAGTGAGTATATTTATTTTTTATTTATTTTTATTTATAAAAAAACACCGTGCAATATCTGAAGAGCAGTTAATGCCATAAAAAGATTGATATTTATTCTTAAAAAGTTACATGAAAAATTGCAACTTGTTTAATTACTTTTTATGTTATTTTGCCAATTGTTGAGAAGCAAAATGATATATTTATTACCTGGTTCGATCTCGTAAATCAATAAGTTTCTGATATTTGCCATTTGAAATACTCATACTAAATTTCACTTGAATCATTCTATTTCTTTCAGCTACATCTTGCCTACAGACATTTAAAAATGATTTATTCATATTCAGGGATTCCCAAAACATATTCAGAATACTTGAACGGAATTTTTGACCTCACCACAATACTTTTCTTTATATATACTATTATTGTAGGAAAAGTGGAAACGATTGTTTTGTCTATGTCCCCCTAAAGCTTAGAGGCTTTGGGTCATAAGACTTTTTTTGTTTACAAATATATTCACTTAGCATTTTTTTTTATCCATATGTATTTACTTCTGATTTCATTTTGTTTTTATTAATAATTTAATTTTATTTAATAATTCCAAAATTTTAAATTGCCTAGATTTCTTTTGATTTCTTTTTAGAATGTAATCTAACTATTGAATACATTGATGAAAAGTATATGTATTGAAAGAGAATACCATTAACGCTAATTTTTCTCGTGATAATTTAATGTGCTACAGAGAAAAAATTTAAAAAATTTGGATTGCTGACAAACTTATTTCTTTTATGATTGATTTTTAGCCAAATTATTCGTACTTAAACATTTAGGTATATATATATATATATATATATATATATATATATATATATATATAAAAGTGATAGATATTGCAAAATAATCGTTCACCCAATGTCATAGTTTTATTAAAAATCTATGCATCCTTCAGTTATCAGCATCTTTTTAATTTAATAATTTCTAAAAGTTTGATTTCGAAAAAAAATAAATAACTGCATTAAAATTTTGAAAGATGTAAATTGATGTAAGATGAAAATTGTAATCTGTAAAATTCGAGAATAATTTACAAATTTCAAATATGTATTAGTAATGTAGACTTTATAAAAAAATGTGTACATTAATGTAGACTTTATATTTTAAATGTGATTTCGGAAAAGAAAAAGAGAAAGAAAAAAAACTGCATTCAAATTTTGAAAGATTAAACTATGATGAAAATTGTAATCTTTAGAGAATAATTTATGAATTTCAAATATGTATTTAAATACGTAATGTAGACTTTATATTTTAAGTTTGATTTCGAAAATGAAAAAGAGAAAGAAAAAAAACTGCATTCAAATTTTGAAAGATTAAACTACGATGAAAATTGTAATCTGTAAAATTAGAGAATAATTTACGAATGTCAAATATGTATTTAAATACGTAATGTAGACTTTACATTTTAAATTTAATTTCGGAAAAGAAAAAGAGAAAGAAAAAAAAACTCCATTCAAATTTTGAAAGATTAAACTATGATGAAAATTGTAATCTTTAGAGAATAATTTATGAATTTCAAATATGTATTTAAATACGTAATGCAGACTTTATATTTTAAGTTTGATTTCGAAAATGAAAAAGAGAAAGAAAAAAATCTGCATTCAAATTTTTAAAGATTAAACTACGATGAAAATTGTAATCTGTAAAATTAGAGAATAATTTACAAATTTCAAATATGTATTTAAATACGTTAATGTAGACTTTATATTTTAAGTTTGATTTCGGAAAAGAAAAAGAGAAAGAAAAAAAAACTGCATTCAAATTTTAAAAGATTAAACTACGATGAAATTGAAATCTGTAAAATTTAGTGAATAACATATGAATTTCAAATATGTATTTAAATACGTAATGTAGACTTTATATTTTCTGCCATAATACCTGATTTCCATGCTTTTTAACTTTATTTTGTTTAATATTTATTTTAGAATCTTTGAATATAAAAAAAATGACACTATGTGCAATGGCTTTTTATTTAGCCTTTTCTGCAAGGTTAATTTTAAAGTAAAAGCTTTTGTGCTCTAGCTTTTATATATTTTGTCTTTTTGGAATTAAAAAAAAATTAATATGTTCTTTTTTTTTAATTTTTTAAATCGATTATCGAATAATTTTAATGCAGAAATTGATATGCCATTTTTCCTTTTGCACAAAACACCTTTTTTATAAGAAAAATATTATAGATATAATAAAAGCAGACATTAAATGAAACAATTTTAATATTTTGCTTTAGAAACTAAGCTTTGATATTTTTTTCAATACTTTAAATCGAATATAAAATACTTTTAAGACAGATATTATTTTTAAAACTTCTGTTTCCCACAAAACAACTTTTGTATATTGAAATTATGATATATGTAATACAATCGTACATCAAAAGGTATTGCTAGCATATCTTATAAAATGAGAAAAAATGGTTATTGAAACTTCATGTGCATTTTAAAATTTATTATATCTCAATAACTAATTAACGGAAATTCGGTAAAAATTGATTCCCAACACATTTTAATATTATATATTTTAATATTATATACACAATATTTTTGAAAGTTTTGGAAATTATTGTATTTTGATTCCCACAAGGTTGTTACTTTTCAAATTTGCTGTTTCACAAAACATCTATTTTATATAACTTAACATTAATCTATTATGAATAAAATATAATATATTTTATTCATATTATGAATAAAATAAATCGTATATTTTGTATTTTTTCTTACACAATTAAATTCAATATAACCTTTATATTTAAAATATAATTAGTGTATGTCTCGCATTGTGTGATTTTCTTGCATGAAACGAAAATAATTGCAGAACTTTTAATATTTAATAATATTCAATTCATAATGAAAACAACTGTTGCTCATGAGAATACAATTTCTTCATATCACAACAATTAAAGCTCAAAATTAAAGCTTAAGGGAAAATCAAATTAAAGCTTTCTTATGACTAGATCCCGTTGTAAACAAACATGCTTTCTCATTAAAGTAAGTAAACCAAATATAACGGAAATCACATTTCCTGTAAAAATATTAGTTTTCCGAGGAGAAAATAAAATTTCTTATACCTTGGAAACAACTCATGGCAACTTCAAAGCATTGGAGTCGATTCATTTTTGTTTGTTAATAATTTTATCATTTGATAATAGTGAGTATATTTAATGTTTTATAAATTGTTAGATAAAAAACGCGCAATATTTCGAAAATATACCTGCCAGCGTCTTATAAATGATGCATTCGCTTTTAAGTAAAAATGTCATTAAAAAACAATTTGTTAAAAACGTTTTTTTAATATAATTATTTTAATAATGTTTAAATATAATTATTTTCATAATGTTTAAATATAATTATTTTCATAATGTTTAAGTATAATTATTTTCATAATGCTTTTTTAATTTTGAAAAAACGTTCGACAAAAGTTGAGAGTTTTTCTTTTGCCCAATACCTTTGAAAATCATCTCACAAAATTTAATTTGAATTGACTAGTTTGTTCAAAGAATATCGTGCCCATAGACAGTTATATTATAGGGAGTATTCAAAACGTGCACCACTTTGCTCTGAATTATATATTTTATTGCCGATACATATTTTTAAGCTCTTGGTAAATCCAAAGATCGGATTTTTAACCCCATCACAATACTTCTTTATCTATAGCATGTATTGTTGGAAAAGAAGACCAGGATTTGAAATGGTTTTAAAAAAAGGGTAAAAGGTTCCACAGGGAACAAAAAAAAAAATGAAAAACATATTTTATTGTTTTAAAAAAATAAAATTTCTAACCGAAAAGTTTCGATGCAACTAAATGTAAATTCGTATCGAGGCTTATAATGTTTATAAATAAATGTAAATAATGTAAATAATTATTTTATATACAATAGCGAATTTTGTTCATCTTCTCTTCATTCATATCTATGTAATCTATTTATCTTCAGAAGATTAATTTGTTTGGTTAGTTGATTGGGGTTTTGTGGCACTAAGTCCTTAACGGATATGTCGCACCATTAATTTTTTTGGGCCACAATTTTCCCACTTTGCTCTGAATTATATGTTTTATTGCCGCTACATTTTTAAAACTCTTTTATTATATGTTTTGCATCCTTTATACTTTAGTTCACACTTTGTATGTTATAGGTTTGACTGCCGCTACACTTTTAAACCACTTAATATTTTATTTCACTGTCGATACACTTTTAAGTACTAAGTTTTTCTGCTACACATTTTGCTGTTACACACTTTGAGCACTGTGTGTGTGTGTGTGTGTGTGTGTGTGTGTGTGTGTGTGTGTGTGTGCTTGCGTGCGTGCGTGCGTGAGTGCGCGCGATAACTCACGAACGAATGAAATGTTTCGAATGAAATTTTATACCATTATTAGAATCGGTGAATGAGAAAACTCTTATTGCTTTTGAACGTAATAGAATGTTCAGAAGACCCCCCCCCCCCCTCAAGAGTCGAATTAAATTTTTTTGAAGAAGTTAAAATCATTAAAAATCAGAACTTTAAATAATGTTACATAAATAATCATTTCATTTGTAATTTTTCATTAGTAAACGAATGACACAAGCTTTAGAACGCTAGCACGGATCATTCAGGACAGATTACACGTTTTTTGCATAAATTTGTCAAAAAATTACATAAATTAACAAAGTATTAACTATCGCGAAATATGTTCAGTTTTCATGTGCAATATTATGCGACAAAATTGCTAACATCATTCTCGTGAATCTAGTTATTTCCATTCACAAGAGAAGATATTTTGTAGTAGATTTGTATTTTGACGTCTAATAATTAGCCAATAGTCATTGATAAGAAATGCTCTCCGTCTGTCTGTAATACTTGGTGATGTAGTAGATTTGTATTTTGACGTCTAATAATTCGCCAATAGTCATTGATAAGAAATGCTCTCCGTCTGTCTGTAATACTTGGTGATGTAGTAGATTTGTATTTTGACGTCTAATAATTCGCCAATAGTCATTGATAAGAAATGCTCTCCGTCTGTCTGTAATACTTGGTGATAAATTTGTCGAACTTGGTGGATAATTTCGCGTAATATCGCCAACTTGGGGACTTTATTAATGGTGCCAAATTGACAAAAATATCAGCAAAATCGTAAATATGACGCTAAATTAACGAAAATGATTCCAAATTGATCAATTATTTATTAAAATCTTTTAATATATCGACTATATTATTTATAACGGATACTATCAGTATTGACAATTGTCAAGTTAGATTTGCACAAAATATAAGGTAATTGGGTACTTTAAAATAGTATTATATGTTGTCATTCGAGAAAGCGGCGAATGTACAATTCAACGTTAAAAATATTATGCCGTTGATCTTGTACATTATTATTTCGTTGTGAAAGAAGCAGATTTATTACATTATATAAGGAAAGTCATGTGCTGCCCACATCAGATTTTTGCATTATGTGGTGGCTTAATTTAGTGGATAAATTTATTACATTATGTAATCATGGGCGTATGCAGGATTTTTTCCAGGGGGAGTGGTGCTAAAATGGATTGCATTCAAAATTTAGATATTAATATCAACCTCGAAATATGTATTGTTACAAAGTAAATTTGAATAGATGGTATGAGCATTACAGTTTAAGAATTAGTGTGTATAGTACTTTTAAAAATTAGTATGCACCAATTTTTAAAAATTAATGTGTACCACATTTAAAAAATATTCCCCTTTTCGTAACAGAATTCTAACCTTCCTGGAGAAAGAGTAAGTAAACTAACAAATTGGACATTCATAAACATACCAAATGTACCTCTAATAATTCTAAGTTTTCCATTCAGGTATAAGTTTAAATGGTTTTTATTAATATATACAAGTGGGAGAAAATACACAGTTGTGGTTGAATGTTCTAATTCCAAAAAGCATTTTCCTGACTTTTCTCTCATATTAGCTTTAATTAAATTAACAATTTTCCAGGGGGGACGCACCCCCCCCCCCCCCCCTTAGATACGCCCATGTATGTAGTGGAAATTATGTACTGCCCACGTCAGATTTTGTTTTCCTTTTCTAAGATTTATAGAAACAAATATTTTTGATGAAGAGAAATAACGCACGGAAAACTATGCTTTCTTTTCAACAATGGAAACATGCCTCAGGAAGGGAGAAAAAGCTTAAGAGCAAGCAAATCGTATCAAATACCGCATGCTCTCATTGAATTTTTAGAATGCTTTTATCTAACTTTTCCTTTTAAATATTTCAAAATCGCAATATGGGCAAGTTTAAGACATGAAAAGTTGTTTCGAAAAGCGACAAAGCTGAAGCTGGTTGCGGAGAAAGGCGCCTTATGTCTATTATCCGATGTAGGACGCACGGCTTCGTTTGTTTGATAGCGGAGTGAAAGTGTTCTACATAATTTCCGCATTCAGATAAAATCTTCTAACAAATTAGAACTACGGCTGATGACTATTGATGATTTCATTGTCCTGTTTTTTCATCTCTATTTTCTTTATTCTTTATTCTTATGCAAATCTGTACTGAAAACGTGAAGGCAAAACGTAATACGTGAATAAGATAGAGGTACCAGTAGTTAGAGTTGTAAAGGCCGGAAAAAAACAGGGGTTTTGGGGCAGGAAATTTTGTAAAAATTGAGATACTATATAAATATTGAGATCTTGACTTTGTAAAAATTGGGAAGAAAGTTTCCAAAATGTGCGGATATTCAACAGTGCATAATTCAAAAATCTGTTGCGTTTTTCATTGTAAGATACATACACCATACATGCGTATATGCATGTAGGCTTTGTAGGCGACTTTGTAGGCTTGTGACGAATATAATGAATTATTTTTTTATTTCATAATGAAAATTATGAATTTCTGTATTACAGTAAAATAAACCTTAGGCCTGCCTATGAAAAATTGCGTAGGTTTGCTGTCTTTAAAAAATATTAAAAATTTGAAGATTTTCTGAATATAAAGCAATATTTCTATACTGCAAAAATTTAATTTCATTTGTAATTTTACAAATATTAAAAGGCTTTGAACTGTAAAATATTAAAGTAACCTCGCCAAATACAACATGCAGCACCAAAATTAAAAGTATCGCCCGGTTTCGAAGGCATAAAATAGCCTTCTTCGTCAGGACACGCAAGAAATGCAACCTTCACCCGTCAAAGAAAGATCGGCGAGCGACGCTTATGGCTATTTTGATTATTTCTATTTTGATTTTGTTCGCTATTTTGATTTTGTTCTTTAGCAGCCGTTTGTGCTATACGTATATAAAATATTAGTTTCAAGAGATTAATTCAGTCGTATTTGTTCAATATGAAATGTAAAAAAGAAATTTATGTTAATGCTTTTAATTTGTTAATGCTGTTAATGCCTTCAAAGAGTTTTGCAAATATCCAAATTTGAAATATGAATTTTTATTTTAACAGATTCAAGATTCGTTAATGAATTCCTATAATATATATTTCTATGATATTTGAACGATATATTTTATCTAAAGTTCATTAAATATGGTAAGCAATAAATTCTACAGTAACTCTCATTCCGAAAGTTTTTTCATTTGAATTAGTTGCAAGATTTGGATGTTTGAATTTTTTAAATATTGACTATCAGTTGGGGGTGATATGAGGCCCTAAAAGTATATACGTTCTTTTTTTAACACTTTACAACAAAGTTGAAAAGTGTTTATGACTTTGTTCATTCTGTCTGTCTGTCTGTCTGTCTGTCTGTCTGTCTGTCTGTCTGTCTGTCTGTCTGTCCGTTAGCATGATAACTGCCGTAAAAATGACTTAATCAAAATGAAATTTTAGTATGATGTTCAGACGGTCTATAGGACCTATGGGAATATAAATGAATAATATCACCCAATAAGTTTTGGATTGAACCCGGGTTGAAAAAATGGAATACATTGAGCCCTATGGGACCTAATTTTTCAAGCATTTTTTAAGCGGATTTAAAATTCCCAAATTACTTCGAAAATTTTAGGCAATATTCAAATTGTTCCATAAAATATATAAAAAAAAATTCAGCGAAATATATTCAGTTGTTTTTTAAATAAAAATTAAAATAATAATAACACCTCTTATATGAAGTGATCACGTGTCCATGATATGAAACGATCACATGACCCACTTCAAAATGATATATGGCATCCATCTTGTGTCAAAATCGTGATTTTTAAAGTTCTTTTTAATTCATATTAAGTGTTGTATCCGTCCTAAAACTATTTTATTTTTGCCTAAATTCTGTGCATCTACATACTGAAACAACGCAATGACAATATATTTCAGTTTAAATGCTCTTCCAAATTTCATTATTTCTAATATTAAGCCTATTTTTCACCTATGTAAAATGTAAACAGCAAAATATGTAGAATGAGTTGTATTAGAATCGCTGTAATTCTTTAACACAAAATCATTTAGTCCATGGAGTCTGCTTAGCTGATATGAATGAAATATTCATTGATGTTAGAAAGAGAAGGACGATATTTTTCGATGAAGTTTTACGCATTGAGTTTACTTTCTTGTAGCTCAATGGTCTTAATTTTTTAATAAAATAAATTATTATAGTATTGTGATGAATGACATGAATGGGGTAATTATTTATGAATGAAATGTTGCTTTTATAGAGAGAGCCATGCGTGTTATTTTTTTATGACGTCATTTGAATGAATTTCAGTTGTTTTCGATGATGTTTTCAAATATAATAAATTATCGTAGTATTATGATAATTCTTAAATTATTACCGAGGAATGTATCACATTTTAGAGATGTTTAAACCAGGCAATTTATACTTTAATGCCGTCATTTGAATGAAGTTAATTTTTTTCGATGAAGGTTTAAGGTGTCAAATATAATAAATTAATGTAGTATTGTGATAAGTTTTAAAATATTACCGAGGAATGTATTGCATTTTAGACATGTTTAAATAAAATTGCATTGAAGTTGGAAAGTGTTTCATAATCAATGCTTTAAGCATGATTGATCTTTCTTGTTTAAATATGAAATTGAATTGCATGAACTCTATTCATTTCACGGTATTATTAACACATTTAGAAAATTATATATCGCAAGCATAAACTTAAAACAAAGATTAATACTAAAGAATAATTATTTGAAAAGCCATACAGAAGATTATAGTTTCGTAAAGACAATGAGGTTTAGTATTTTGTCTGTGGTTAGAGTATTTTAAGGTTTATATATACTCTATTAAGTATATAAGGTTTATATATATATTAAGTATAAAGTTTATATATATGTATATTAAGTATAAAATGTTCATAAATGGCATTCAATCTAACCAATTACCTAATAATGCCAAAGGGATTTCATACACAGAAAAGTAATACTTTTTTGACGTTAGTCAACGAATTTTTACCTAATAATTAGTCATCTGTATTTGTGATTATGCCAAAACATTTTCTATCAGATTCATTAATTATTGAACAGCATATTTAGTTTATTTTGAAAATCTGACGCCGAAACATTTCTTTCCTCATGAGTTTAACTAATTTCACGTGCAATTCATATTATTTTATGTAACATGTTATCTTTAATTTAATGAGTTTAATAATTTCGCATGTAATTACTTTTATTTTATTTAACATGTTATCTTTAAATAGCGTGTACATGATCTGCAATTTCCGTTATGGTACAATGAAGATCGTGTTTTCGGATGTTTAGCTCAAGGTAAATTATTATAAACGATAACCATATTTGATAAAGATAATTGGATACTGAGTTGAAATTGCAGATAATGCCTGACAATTATGCCACTTAGATTATAGTAAAATCTTCCTCACGGAGTCTTTTGCAGAATTAAGCACTTTATTATTCGAGGATATTATTTTTTTTTTCAATGATAGTATGGCATCAATGCATTTTAATACAGTTATGGCATTTATAGATAATTGACTGATCCTACAAAAAAGTTCTAATTACAATACGCATAATATAAAATATCTGATGTGGGCAGCACAATATTTTTTTTACAGATATAAATTCATTTTCTCTTTCTTCCTTCTTTCACAATTCATTAAATTGAATTTAATTGCACAAGATAACATGGATAATTATTTGAAATTACAATGCATTTGTAGTTCTAATTCAATTTTTGTTTCCACTTAGCGACTGGGCGTATTTTCAAAGGCAACGTGGTAAAAAATGCGAAAAGTTAAAATATCACGCGAACTTAGTTCTAGAGCTATGGGATTGATCTCATTCCTCTCGCTGTAAAAGAAAATACGTATAAAACAAGTATTTAATTGATACGTTTGATCATACGTATTTTTTATTTTATAATTCACTTTTGCGGGCCATTTTGCAAAATAGCAGGATTTTTTCCTAATGGCACCAAAATCTAATCCGCATCAGGGGTAACTCGCAAGTGACTTACTTATCTACCAAATTTTGTGAAATTTGATCTATTAGTTTTCCAGCTAGAGTGGATACATATGATTTTCGCGAGCCATTTTATAAAAAAGGCAAGGTTTTTTTTTTCTGAATCGTGCTAAAATCTATCTAGCACCAGGGTCACTACTGACTTATGTTGTTGAGACCCAGACCGTCCGACCTACCAGAATGGTGTAAGGTAACTGTTTTGGATGCCCGGGAAGTGCCACCCAATTCAGACCGGAACCCAGTGGGGTAGGCATCCACAGGGACCGTGCCCTCCTTCCCCCACCACCAACCTCTCGGAAGGACTTACGGACCCACATGTTTAACGTGATCGTACTCCGCGTGATCACGGCGGTAGTTTTTGCAGTGGCGGGAATCGAACCCGGGCTTTCCGAGTGCAACTCCCGCGCGCTAACCACTGGGCTACCGCACCCCCTATTGACTTATGTGTCAAACTTTTTGAAATATGGTCAATTAGTTTTGCAGATAGAGTAGATGCATATATTACACAGCCAGATACACAGATAGATGCACACAGACATCACTTTAGCAAAAGTTTTTTTCGGGTTTTAGAGTGCTCGAAATGTATAGATCCGTCGAAAACTCGAGTTGCAATTTTCGACATGATTCGAATACTTTCCCCTATACATTACCATATGTATTGTAGGTAAAGTAAAAATCTGATGTGGGCAGCACATGACTTTCCCTGCAGACTCATATTCACGTTCTCTTTATTTCTTCAATAATTCATTAGAGTTTAATTGCACAAAATAACACTGAAATTGCACATTTAATTCACTTTACGATTTTATTTTTAACTGGCCATATTTTCAAAGGCGGCCTAACCAAAATGCGAAAAAACTAAAATATCTCGAGAACGATTAGTCCTAGAGTAATTAGATTAGTCTTGTTCTTTTCCTCATCAAAAATTACGTATAAAACAAGCATTTAATTGATACATTTGAGCATACGTAGTCTTTTATTTTAGATTTTGATGATTTTTGCGGGCCATTTCGTTAAAAAAGGCAGGTTCTTCTTTTCCGAATAGTACCAACATCTAATCAGCATCAGAGTATCCCACAAGTGACTTATGTACTAAATTTTGTGAAATTTGGTCGATTAGTTTTTTAACGAGTAGATACATGAGACTTTTACGGGTCATTTTGCAAAAAAGGCGTTTTCTTTTATCCCGAATCGTACCAAAATCTAATCAGCACCAGGATCAGACACAAGTGACTTGACTATAAAATTTTATCAAATTTGGTACATTAGTTTTTGACTTAGAGTGGATACATACATTGCACAGACAGACGCATAAACACACACACAGACACATACATAGATGTCACGCTAAAAATAGTGTTTTCGTATTCTAGAGGTCCCAAAACGTCTAGATTCGTGGAAAACTCGAGTTCTGATTTTGCGGCACGATTTCAATACTTTCCCATGTATTCCATGTAACAATACCATGTACAGCAGGGAAAGTAAAAATCTGATGTGGGCAGCACATGACTTTCCCTGCAGACTCAAATTCATATTTCCTTTATTTCTTTAATAATTCATTAGATTGAGTTTAATTGAACCAAATAAAACTAAATTTGCATTTTTAATTCAATTTTTGTTTTTGTTTGGTAATTGGACATTTTTACAAAATCGGCGTAACAAAAATGCAAGAAATCTCAAATATCTTGAGAACAGTTAGTCCTAAAGTATAATGGAGTGTGTTATATTATTTTCCTCTTCAAAAATTGCGTATAAAACAAGAATTTAATTGATACATTTGAGCATTTTTGCGAGCCATTTCGTAAAGAAAGGCGGGTTGTTCTTTTCCGAATCGTACCAAAATCTAATCAGCACCAGTGTATCCAACAATTAACTCGTCTACCAAATTTTGTGAAATTTGGTCAATTAGTATTTTAGTTAGAGCGGATAAATGAAATTTTTACGTGCCATTTCGCAAAAAAAAGGCGGGTTCTGTTTTTACGAATCGTATCAAAAATTAATCAGCACCAGGGTCACATCCAAGTGACTCACCTACCAAATTTTATGAAATTCGGTTCATTAGTTTTTGAGTTAGAGTGGATACATACATTGCACAGACACACAGACAGACACACAGATAGACAGACAGACACACAGACAGACACACAGACAGACAGACACATACACAGACGTCACGCTAAAAATAGTTTTTTCGTATTCTAGAGGTCTCGAAACGTGTAGATCCGTCGAAAACTCGAGTTGTGATTTTCGGTATGATTCCAATACTTTTCCTATACATTACCATGTATTGCAGAGAAAGTAAAAATGATTTCTGTGTAATCATCTTACTTTTGTAAACTTACACATAAGAACACTATATTAATACCACTCACATCCTAGTGTTTCAATGGCTAACATGCTGTGGCAACTATATATAACTGTGATTCCTGAGGTCGTAACTTATTGGAACAAATATTTTTTTAATGGCATGAACTCTATGTTAAATATATTTGTATGTATCGATATTATCGAATGTTCAATAGGATCACATTCCGGTCAATAATAGAAACACACATATTTCTCGAACCAGTAGCCGACACTAATGCCTAATTAGTTTTATAAACATGACGTCAGTAAATAGACATTGTGATTACAATAATTCAACTTATTTCTTACTAACTCGATGAAAGTAATCAAGAAAACTAACAAAAAACATTTTTTTTTAGTTATCTGTGACAGCATTGGATAAGAAAGCACATTGTCAATGCAGAGGTCCCTAATCCTTATATTATACCATTATTAGCCAAGATATTCTTAGTCATTGGTAAATTGAAATGTTATGAATAAATTAACATTAATTTGTTATTCACGGTATAAATGGTACCAGAGAGCAATAGTCTAAAAAAAAAAGTGCTTTTAGATAAATTTGAAGCAAATTCAATTAATAATACTATAATAGTGTTAGTAAAATTTTTGCATTTTCTAATGAAAATGTATATGCCGATAAAACGATATACACGTGTTCTATTCCACTAAATCTGTCGTAAAGAGCCTTCAAATCGATATCCTTTAGAATGAGTTAATATTTTGAAATTGTTGAATAAATAAATTTAAATGACATTAAATTTTCCATCTTCACCATTAGAGTTCGTCATTGAAGATTTATTTACAGTTATCGCTCATTATAATAACAGTAATTTATAGAAGGGTGCATTTTTGCACCCTTGTGCGCATTTCCCTTTCTGGGTTTGGACGTATTCTATTGTCATGGATAACATAAAAAAGAAATGCAGTCATAACATTCAACTTTAGGATTAGCAATTGCAGGAAGACTCAAGGTTACAATACATCCCTAACACCATGAGAATAGGTAATTGCTCTATTGGAGCAATGGAAGCAAGGAAGCTTGCTGTTAGTCATAATTATTTGAACCTGTTTGGTAACTGTCAACATCAGTAGCACAATCAATTAGCAAGGGAATTAAAAAGGATATTTTTCTAATTGAACAAAGTATAAAATCTTATTAAGTATTATTATAGTACGAATTGACTGCATGGTTTGAATTCCGATTTTAAGTTAAGAATTGTGATACTCAATTCCAGGAACACATAGAGAATTTGTCCTGTCTGTTTCTGTACATTTCCTGGTCTTTTATCATCTGCTGTCAATTTTAATGATTTTCTGTCATGAAAAATGACCAATTTTAGACTATATCAAAATAAAATGTCTCAAATCGATTTGTTTTTCTTTCCAACCCAGACCGTCTGACCTACCCGAATGTGTATGGTATCTGAAATCGATCTGTCTGTAATGCCTAGATCCACAAGCTAGTGCTCGTGAGCATCATATTGTTTTTCGCCAGTATCCAACTGTATATTACGCGCTCAGGATCACCCATACAAATTGGGGGCACTTACAAACATTTATTACGAGCCCCTCTACAGATATTTAATACGGCTTCCCAATATATATATGAGCCCCCCTATATATATGATTTTTTCCACTTTGTGAATCTTTCCTTCCCCCTCCCTAAAAAATCGGGTGGCCAGCCCTCCTCACCCAAGTGATGTTCCACTCTATAAATATTTATTATGCATCCTTCTCCATATATGACTTCCTCCTTGCCCAAAATCATAGTCGCAAAAGATATATTGTACATATGTCTATATATATATATATATATTATATATTTATATATATATATATATATATATATATATATATTATATATTTATATATATATATATATATATATATATATATATATATATTATATATTATATATATATATGTCATTAAAGAAAACTACCATTTTAATGGAATTTCTATATATCAGCAAATTAAAGGCATCCCCATGGGAGGGGGGGTGTTCTTCTATACTTGCTGATCTGTACCTCAATTTTTATGAAAACCAATCACATCTTAATAATGAAATCATATACCTACGTTATGTGGATGATCTGATAGTCGGATATGAAAATGAAGATTATAGTATGAATTTCGATTTCTACCCTCCAAACTTAATTTTGAAAGAAAATCCTGCTGCACTTAAAAATGTAGTGGAATTTTTAGATTTAAGTATAGATTTCAGTAAAATACCTGTGAGTTTTACTATATATGACAAAAGAAAAATTTTAATATACCTATAAACAGTCTGATCCATTGGAATTCCAATCTTCACTTGAATATATTTAGGAATGTATTCTTGGGGGGATTGGCTAGAATTAAGCGAATTATCTACAATGAAGACATCCGTATTGATTTTGATCGGACATTTCTACAGCAAGCATATCTACAGCAATACCCCATTCCTTTTATGCTACATTATATTGATAATTTATACAGTAAAAATCAGGATTATTGTTCAAAGTTAAAATCTATTCTATATCATTTAGCAAATGAAGGTTCGCATAATCTGAATAACATGACCGCAGAACGATAACACAAAGTTATATACAGGTCATTGTGGTCTAAAGGACTAGTTGCTGATCCAGTGAAGGTCTTCATATTACCATTGGACTTTTCTTTTTTAACGGTCTTGTGATAATTGTTATTGTCACTCCGGGGGTTGGCTTCAGCCAGGGCTGGCGTCCAGGAGAGCAATGCCGCGGCATTTATGACAAGCTTGTTGACAACTGGGGTGTAAGGTCACAACCCCTTACCGCCATTAAGTAAGCTTCTCGCTAAGCCTTCCTTCTTTTTCCATTCTAAAATTCTTTTTATACTTATATATATATATATATATATATATATATATATATATATATATATATACATACTTTTGAGGTTGATCGCATATACATGTGGTGAAAGAAGAAAGGTTCCTTCCACATGCTAAAACATTTATAGAAATGTACTATTGTCCAATCTGAAGCAGACATTTATTTGGGTTAATTAGAATTAAATACTCAGACCTGAAGATGAATTTAATTCTTTTTAATCTTCGAATTTGGGTCGGTGCTGATCTTTTCTACTATCGGCATTATGGCAGTGGTTTTGCTTCTATGGTGATGTTAATATTTCACAATTACTTGAATTAATTATTTTTATTATTACTTCTTTCTAATTATATATATATATATATATATATATATATATATATATGCCCAAAATTGGGTGGCCGACTCCCCTCATTCAAGTGATGCCCCCCGCCCCCCATGAGCTGCCCTCACTGGCTCTATTAATTATGTTATTGTACGCTTCCTGGAGGCATGCTTCTTTGTTGATGTTAAAAAATTGATGACATATACTGATTTAGATATACATGCCCATGCCTCACCGTTCATGTAGTAAAAAGAGTTATTGAAGTATCTAATGTAATCTCCAAAATCTTCTAGTTATTTTGTTAAACTTCTCAGCCATTTATAAGTTATTCCAAGTAATTAATAAGCTTTATGAACTATTAATAAGCTTCCGTTTCATTTTGCATTAATGAGATTAGCCTCACGATTTATTGTAACAATGCCGGTTATTTGATTTGTTATTTTCTTTCAATATATTTAAATTATAACCTTGAAATTTTGATTAGTGGAGATAGTTTGATTCATAAAATACTTTGAAACTAATACAATAATTATTAAAAGTAAGATATTTCCTAAATTAAAGATAAATTGGAGCTGATGTCATCACTGTACAAATCATTATATTTGAGGCTTAAAAGTTCCATATTTAAATGAGTTTAACATCATGTAGACTTTTTACAACTTGCATGTAGCAACAATTCTAAATTTTAAGGTTATAATTGAAGCACATTGAGAAAATAAATATGATAAACTTTAACAGTGTTAAAATAGAACACTAGGATTACTCGCGAGAGGCCTTAAAAGTAATAAATTGGTGTAACACAGGTAAAAAACAGTTGAAATTCTATAGCCTGTATTTTTGGATTTTGTGTAAATTCCCCTTTTTACTTTAACATCAAAACATATAAAGGAAAAGTATGATAATGAGTCAAAAGATCTTTCTCACGTATCTTTGATGATTTAAACGCTTGAGGTATCTTTGAATAGTAATCAACCGGTTTTAAAACGATGTCTGAGTCTATAATAATATATCTAGAGCAAATTAAGCGATTCAGCGAAATGTGTTGGGATTATTTCAATCTGGGAATATACGAAGCCTATTAATTTTCTGCTAAATCGGATAAAGGGGTAATGTCATCAAATTTTCGAATTCATTTTTCAAAGAAATCAGTAACAATCATAAACAGTTATATCAAACAATATTAAATGAAAAATCATTTTATAAGTAATTTTTAAAGTGAATGAAATCATTCATAATACGTTAATATGTATATTTTTACGGTATTGCGTATTTTTTACTTTCCCTGCAATACATGGTAATGTATAGGGAAAGTATTGGAATCATGTCGAAAATCGCAACTCGAGTTTTCGACGGATCTACACGTTTCAAGACCTCTAGAATACGAAAAACCATTTTTAGCGTGACGTCTGTGTGTGTGTCTGTCTGTCTGTCTGTGTGTCTGTGTGTCTGTCTGTGCAGATTTTGTATCCACTCTAACTAAAAATCTAATGGACCGAATTTCACAAAATTTTGTAGGTAAGTCACTTGTGGGCGGGGCTGGTGCTGATTAGTTTTGGGTACGATTCGGGATAAAAGAACCCACCTTTTTTTGCGAAATGGCCCGCAAAAGCTTGTATCCACTCTAGCTGAAAAACTAATGGACCGAATTTCACAAAATTCGGTAGATGAGTCACGTATAAGTCACCCTGGAGCTGATTAGATTTTGGTATGATTCAGAAAAAAATAACCTGCCTTTTTTTGCAGAATGGCCCGCAAAAATTGTCAAAATCTAAACTAAAAAGCTACGTATGCTCAAATATATCCATTAAATGCTTGTTTAATACGTAATTTTTAACGAAGAAAAGAATAAGATCAACCCCATTACACTAGGACTAGCCGTTCTCGAGATATATTAGTTTTTTTCGTATTTTCTCCACGCCACCTTTGAAAATAAGTCCAGTTATCAAATGAGAACGAAAATTGAATTAAAGGTGAATTAAATTTAATTGAAATAAATAGAACGTGGATATAAGTCTGCAGGGAAAGTCATGTGCTGTACACATCAGATTTTTACTTTCCCTGCAATACATGGTAATGTATAGGGAAAGTATTGGAATCATGTCGAAAATCGCAACTCGAGTTTTCGACAGATATACACGTTTCGAGACCTCTAGAATACGAAAAAACTATTTTTAGTGTGACGTCTGTGTGTGTGTCTGTCTGTGTGTCTGTCTGTCTATCTGTCTGTCTGTGTGTCTGTCTGTCAATGTATGTATCCACTCTATCTCAAAAATGGACCGAATTTCATAAAATTTGGTAGATAAGTCACTTGTATGTGACCCTGGTGCTGATTAGTTTTGGGTACTATTCGAAATAAACCAACCCGCCTTTTTTTGCGAAATGGCCCTCAAAAATTGTCTTTAGCCCATGTAACTGAAAAACTAATTGATCAAATGTTACAAAATTTGGTACATAAGTCACTTGTAGGTCACCCTGGTGCTGATTAGATTTTGATACGATTCGGAAAAGAACAACCTGCCATTTTTACGAAATGGCCCGCAAAAATTGTATATTTCCACTCTAACTCAACTAATCGACTAAGTTTCATAAAATTTGGTAGATAAGTCACTTATGGTTGATCCTGGTAGTGATTAGATTTTGGTACGATTCGGAAAAGAACAACCTGCCTTTTTTTACGAAATGGCCCGCAAAAATTATATATTTCTACTCTAAAGCATCTAATCGACTAAATTTCATAAAATTTGGTAGATAAGTCACTTGTGGTCAACCCTGGTGCTGATTAGATTTTGGTACGATTTGGAAAAAAACAACCTGCAGTTTTTTCGGAAATGGCCCGCAAAAATTTCATGTATCCACACTAGCTAAAATACTAATTGACCCAATTTCACAAAAATTGGTAAATAAGTTACTTGTGGGATACTCTGGTGCTGATTAGATTTTGGTACAATTCGGAGAACAACAACCCGCCTTATTTTACGAAATGACCCGCAAAAATCGCCAAAATCGAAAAAAAAAAGACTATATATGCTCAAATATATCAATTGAATTTTTGTTTATACGCAATTTTTGACGAGGATAAAGAATATAACACACTCCATTATACTTTAGGACTAATCGTTCTCAAGATATTTGAGATTTCTTGCATTTTTGTTACGCCGCTTTCGGGAAAATGTCCAATTACCTAATAAAAACAAAAATTGAATTAAAAATGCAAATTTAGTGTTATTTGGTGCAATAAAACTCAATCCAACGAATTATTAAAAAAATAAAGAAAATATGAAATTAATTCTGCAGGGAAAGTCATGGGCTGACCACATCAGATTTTTACTTTCCCTGCAATACATGGTAATGTATAGGGAAAGTATTGGAATCATGTCGAAATTCGCAACTCGAGTTTTCGACGGATCTACAGGTTTCGAGATATCTAGAATACGAAAAAACTATTTTTAGCATGACGTCTGTGTGCGTGTCTGTGTGTCTGTCTGTGTGTCTGTGTGTCTGTCTGTGAGTCTGTCAGTGCAGATTTTGTATCCACTCTAACTAAAAACCTAATTGACCGAATTTCATAAAATTTGGTAGGTAAGTCACTTGTGGGCGAATCTGGTGCTGATTAGTTTTGGGTACGATTCGGGATAAAAGAACTCGCCTTTTTTTTGAGAAATGGCCCCCAAAAGCTTGTATCCACTCTAGATAAAAAACTAATGGACCAAATTCCACAAAATTTGGTAGGTAAATCACTTGTGGGACACCCTAGTGCTGATTAGATTTTGGTACGAGTCGGAAAATTAATCTGCCTTTTTTTGCAAAATGGCCTGCAAAAATCGCCAAAATCTAAAATAAAAAACTATGTATGCTCAAATATATCCATGAAATGCTTGTTTAATACGTAATTTTTAACGAAGAAAATAATAAGACCAACCCCATTACACTAGGACTAGCCGTTCTCGAGATATTTTAGTTTTTTCGTATTTTCTCTGCGCCACCTTTGAAAAAAATCTGATGTGGACAACATATGACTTTCCTTATATAATGTAATATATTTACTACTTTTACAGTTAAAAATAATTTTATTCTTATAGAAGATACTTATATTCTTTCCAAGATATAGAATTAATTAGTCGTCATTTTCATTGATTTAGCGTTATTTTTATCCATTTGGCGAGATTTTTGTTAATTTAGCAACAATTAAAAATGTCGTCAAGTTGGCGACATTCCGCCAAATTCGTCGCCAAAATCGCACCAAGCGTTATGGACGGAGAAATAAGTTATTCTTACAGCAGATAACTGACTATTGGTGTTCAAATGCAAAAGTATTACTCAAAGTATCTTTTTTCATGAATGGAATGAGCTAAATCCACGAGAATGATGCTACCAAATTTATCGCATGGTATTACATATGAAAAGTGAACATATTTCTCAAATAATATATTTTTGAATATATATATATTTTTATATTTTTCATTTTATATAACTTTTTGATAATTTTTTTTGAAAAATGTGCAATATCTCGAGAACGGTTCATGTTAGCGTTCTAAAATTTATGTCAATCGTTTTCTAATGAAAAATTACATAAGAAATGTTTACTTGCGTAACTTTATTAGCGGTTTTGATTTTACGATTTTTTCAAAATTTCACTCGAAAATTTAGGGGTCCTGAACATTCGACTGCGAATAAAAACAATAGGCTTCCAGTGTTTACGGATTGTAAATTTTATACCAAATTTTGTTCGAATCGGTCCATTCGTTTGTTAGTTATCGTCTCCACAGACTCATTGACACACACACACACACACACACACACACACATACTTTTACACACACACACACACACACACACACATACTTTCACACACACACACACACAGACATCACTTCAAAAATGTTTAATTCGTGATCAGAGATGCTTGAAACGTGCTCTCCCGTCGAAAACTCGAATTCGAATTTTCGACCCCCGTCACAATACTTTCCTTATACATTATGTATATAAGGAAAGTAAAAATGATTGTGCTTTAAATATATAGATTTTAGTTTTAGTTCAAATCAGATAATAATTGATTTTTCCCCGTGCGGATATTGCTCCTTATTATAAAAGGGGAAAAAGAGCCAAGAAGTCCTTGAATGCTACATTTTAATTTAGAATTTTATATGTAAGAGGTCAGAATCTGATGTTATCTTTGCAATTTTCTATTATAAGGTATAATAGAAATTATATATAACATCTCATTTTATCCTCTTTATACAATTCTAAACTAAAATATAGCATTCAAGGGCTTCCTGGCTCTTTTTTTTTTATTTTTTTCATTGTGAAAACTTAAATAGTTCACAGTTTCAATGTTTCCCGTGGCTCGCACGGTCTAGTAGCTAAAGTGCTCGGCAGCAAACGTGCGGGTCTGTTGATAGCGAGTTCTGTCCTCACTTCAAGCGCAGTGCTTTTTCGATTACAGTTTTAAACAATAAATAAACAATCTTGTCAGGGTAATAGATTTTGTGAATTCTGCGCCAGATTTATTCTAATTTACCAATCTAGTGAAAACTTTATATAGTTAAAATAAAATAAAATTGCAACGTCAAGAGTAGCGTAGTGGTAGAGTACCGCCGCAACAGATTGAAGCTAGCGTTTTTGTCGAGGGTTCTGTCCGCGGCAATTTTAGTCGCGTCTTTTCAGATTATAAACAGATATGTTGAAATGTTAAAATTAAATACAACGAAATCGAAGTGTTGTGCGTCGCCCTCTTGGCCGAGAGGTTTGGGGCGTCAAGTTGCGGGACTGTAGGCTGTGGGTTCGACTCCAGAGGTTTAAAACGGGTGTTACAGATTTGATAGAGTTAACGTGTTTAAAGGTGGGCGGATAATTGTGAGATAGGGTGTTATTCGGTATATATTTCTTCTTACATCCTTTCTTAACTTTCTTATATTTCTTACTAATTTATCTGCACGAGATGGAGGACGAGCGGTGAGCTGGCTCCGCCGTTGCTGGTGGGGTTTCTCTTCGGGCCTGCTGGCTTCGGTGTCGAGCCGCCACCCTTCCTCGTCCAAAGTTCGTGCAGGGCTTGTTTTGCACCACGTGACTCCTGATAAGGAAGTTCCGAAATTTTATGCATTTCGGAAAACAGCTCATCTCTTTTTTTACGCAATTTCAGTGGGCCAACAACAGGAAGTGACGTACCGAAAGTGATGTCACTTCCGGTACGTCATTTCCTGTACATCACTTCCATTACGTCATTTCCGGTACGTCACTTCCGGTTAAATAATTTTAATAGTGAAATATTATCCCAGGTAGATAAAATCAGAAAAAAATGTAACGCATGTGGATAGGCTCGAATCCACAGGCTCCGGAACATGATACAGACAACATGACCACTAAGCCAGTCCTTTCACGCTTCGTCTATCCTAATTAATCTATTTATATTTAACGGAGAACCTGATCAGAAAAAGCATAGATGCCAAAATAACTCAATGGACTTGAACCCAGAGCTCCGCTCCTGGAACTACAAACAGATAACATGCCAACTGGCCCAGACAGTTCACATACAGAAAACCCTTATTAATCTATTTAAACCTAATGGAGAGACTGATCAGAAAGAACACAGAAACCAAAACGATTCTTCTCACTGTGCTCGAACCCACAGCTCTTAAAATTGGAAACAGACGACATGACCGCTGAGCCATCCAGATCATATACTGTAGAACCTATTTAATCCATTTAAATTCAACGGAAAAACTGATCAGAAAAAACACAAGTACTAAAATGACTCGAACCAACATCCACTGAAACTGTAGAAAGACAACATGACCACTAAGCCAGCCAGTTTACATACGGGAGGTCTTAATTAATCTACTTAAACTTAATGGAGATACTGATAAAAAAAATAGAAACCATTACGACTCAACTCACTACACTCGATGCGAGTAGTTTGATTCGAACCCACAGCCTTTGGTGTAAGAAACATATAACATAGCCACTAAGCCAGCCAGCTCACTTACAAAAGTTCCTCATTAATCTATTTAAACTTAAAGGAGAGTCTAATCATAAAAAGCACAGAACAAAATGATTCAATTCATTATCATCAATGCAAGTGGCCAGTCTCGAACCCCAGCCATTAGAATTGGAAACGAACGACATGACCACTAAGCCAACCAGACCACACACCGAAGAACCTGTTTAATCTATTTAAATTTAACTGAGAAACTGATTAAAGAAATCTGATGTGGGCAACACATGACTTTCCTTATATAATGCAATGAATTTACTACTTTTACAGTAAAAAAATAGGTTTTTCTTATAGTAGATACTAATATTCTTTCCAAGATATTGAATTTTCGACAATTAGTCGTCATTTTCATTGATTTAGCATCATTTTTATCCATTTGGCGAGATTTTCATTATTTTGGCAACATTTAAAAAAAAATCGCCAAGTTGGCGACATTCCGCCAAATTCGTCGCCAAAATCTCGCCAAGCGTTATGCACTAAGAAAAAAGTTATTCTTACAGCAGATAAAGGACTATTGGCGTTCAAATACAAAAGTATTATTCAAAGTATATTTTTTCAGGAATGGAACGAACTAGATCCACGAGAATGATGTCACTCAATTTATCGCATGGTATTACATATGAAAAGTGAACATGTTTCTCAATAGGAATTTTTTTTTTTTATGTGTCTTTTTCATAATTTTTTTGAAAAATGTACAATATCTCGAGAACGGTTCATGTTAGCGTTCTAAAATTTATGCCAATCGTTTTCTAATGAAAAATTACATAAGAAATGTCTATTTGCGTAACTTTATTAGCGGTTTTGATTTTTTGACGATTTTTTCAAAATTTCATTCGAAAATTTAGGGGGGTTCTGAACATTCGATTACGTATAAAAACAATAGGCTTTCAGTGTTTACGGATTGTGATTTTTGTACCAAATTTGGTTCGAATCGGTCCATTCGTTCGTCAGTTATCGTCTCCACAGACTCACTGACACACACACACACACACACACACACACACACTTTCACACACACACACACACACACACACAGACATCACTTCAAAAATGTTTGATTCGTGATCAGGGATGCTTGAAACGTGCTCTCCCGTCGAAAACTCGAATTCGAATTTTCGACCCCGTCACAATGCTTTCTTTATACATTATGTATATAAGGAAAGTAATAAGTCCACAGTTATCAAATGAGAACGAAAATTTAATTAAAAGCGAATTAAATGTAATTAAAATAAAGAGAACGTGAATAACGTGAATATAAGTCTGCAGGGAAAGTCATGTGCTGCCCACATCAGATTTTTTACTTTCCCTGCAATACATAGTAATGTATAGGGAAAGTATTGCAATCATGTCGAAAATCGCAACTCGAGTTTTCGACGGATCTACATGTTTCGAGAGCTCTAGAAAACGAAAAATCTATTTTTAGCGTGACGTCTGTATGTGTGTCTGTGTGTCTGTCTGTCTGTGTGTCTGTGTAATGTATGTATCCACTCTAACTCAAAAACTTATGGAACGAATTTCATAAAATTTGGTAGGTAAGTCACTTGGGTATGACCCTGGTGCTGATTAGTTTTTGTTACGTTTTTTCATAAAAACAGAACCCGCCTTTTTTTG
This sequence comes from Amaurobius ferox, assembly GCA_951213105.1. Classification (NCBI taxonomy): domain Eukaryota; kingdom Metazoa; phylum Arthropoda; class Arachnida; order Araneae; family Amaurobiidae; genus Amaurobius; species Amaurobius ferox. The sequence continues at coordinate 86,368,141 of OX578141.1, read as the reverse complement.
CGAAATGGCCCGTAAAAATTTCATGTATCCACTCTAGCTAAAATACTAATTGACCAAATTTCACGAAATTTGATAGATAAGTTACTTGTGGGATACTCTGGGGCTGATTAGATTTTGGTATTATTCGGAAAAGAACAACCTGCCTTTTTTACGAAACGGCCCTCAAAAATCGCTAAAATCTAAAAAAAAGCTACGTATGTTCAAATATATCAATTAAATGCTTATTTTATACGTAATTTTTGATGAGGAAAAGAATAAGAGCAACGCTATTACTCTAGGACTAACCGTTCTCGAGATATTTGAGATTTTTCGCAGTTAGTTATGCCACTTTCGGAAAAATGTCCAATTACCAAATAAAAACAAAAATTGAATTAAAAATGCAAATTTAGTGTTATTTGGTTCAATTAAACTCAATCTAATGAATTATTAAAGAAATAAAGAACATATGAATTTGAGTCTGCAAGGAAAGTTATGTGTATCCACATCAGATTTTTATATTTTATTCAGTAAAAATGGAAGCAATTAAATTTTCTTACTATTATCAAATGAACAGATTGTTCTATAAGTACCTTTAGTCACAAATTGATTGACGCTATTTTGGGGGGAATTATCATGAACTGTACAAGAGATTTTAGAAATTTAGTTTTCACTACTCCAACAAAATGTCACTTTATCTAATTACTAAATCGCAATACAATTTGGTGCGATTATTGAGTTAGAAATTATAAAAGCCTAATAAGTGTGATCGAAGAAGTTGGCATCAAAAGATTTAATTTTTTAACACTTTACAACAAAGTTGAAAAGTGTTTATGACTTTGTTCATTCTGTCTGTCTGTCTGTCTGTCTGTCCGTTAGCACGATAACTGCCGTAAAAATGACTTAATCAAAATGAAATTTTAGTATGTTGTTCAGACGGTCTGTAGAACCTATGGGAATATAAATGAATAATATCACCCAATTAGTTTCGGATTGAACCCGGGTCGAAAAAATGAAATACATTGAGCCCTATGGGACCTAATTTTTCAAACATTTTTTAAGCGGATTTAAAATTCACAAATTGCTTCGAAAATTTTAGGTAATATTCAAATTGTTCCATAAAATATATAAAAAAAAATTCAGCGAAATATATTCAGTAGTTTTTTAAATAAAAATTAAAATAATAATTACACTTCTTATATGAAACGATCACGTGACCATGATATGAAACGATCACATGACCCACTTCAAAATGATATATGGCATCCATCTTGTTTCAAAATCGTGATTTTTTTAAGTTCTTTTTAATTCATATTGAGTGTTGTATCCGTCCTAAAACTACTTTATTTTGGCTTAAATTCTGTGCATCTACATACTGAAACAACGCAATGACAATATATTTGAGTTTAAATGCTCATCTAAATTTGATTATTTCTACAACGAAGCCTATTTTTCACGTATGTAAAATGCAAACAGCAAAATATATAGAATGAGTTGTATTAGAATTCCTGTATTTTTTTAACACAAAATAATTTAGTCCATGGAGTCTGCATGGCTGATATGAATGAAATATTAATTTATTTCATAAAGAGAAGGACGATTTTTTTCGATGAAGTTTCAAGCATAGAGTTTAATTTTTTGTAGCTCCATGTTCTTAAACAAAATGTTTAAATAAAATAAATTATTATATTATTGTGATGAATGACATGAATGGGGGAATTATTTATGAATGAAATGTTGCTTTTATAGAGAGATCCAGGCGTGTTATTTTTTTTTCTATGACGTCATTTGAATTAATTTCAGTTGTTTTCGATGAAGTTTTCAAATATAATAAATTATCGTAGTATTATGATAATTCTAAAACTATTACCGAGGAATGTATAACATTTTAGAGAGGTTTAAACCAGGCAATTTATATTTCAATGCCGTCATTTGAATGAAGTTCATTTTTTTCGATGAAGGTTTAAGTTTTCAAATATAATAAATTAATGCAGTATTGTGATAAGTTTCAAAATATTACCGATGAATGTATTGCATTTTAGACCTGTTTAAATAAAATTGCATTGAAGTTGGAAAGTGTTTCATAATCGATGTTTTAAGCATGATTGATCTTTCTTGTTGTTTATTTCCCCCAAAGTAGGACAGAATTTGTTGGTATTTACAGAGATTCCCAAAATTGTGGTCAATGTTTTCGTTACCATTGCTGGCATCGGATATTTTATTTTGAAGAGTACATAAAAAGCACGAAACCAACCCATAGGTACTGTTATTTGAAATGGGACAGCGATCTAACTTTAGGACATTTATAATGACCAAATAAAAATGACAGAGACAGAATTGATTATAGTCTCAACACTTATTTCAGCTTGTTTTACCAAAAGTTTAGTTTGGAGCAAATTCATTTAGGTTGAGTTTGTTCCTCTGGCCTTACCTCGACAACATGCCTTCTCTAGAGTATCAATCAGAACGCATCTTTTCTGTAAACTCAATTGGTGAATACAGTGTGCTTGTTTTACCAAAAGTTTAGGTTGGACCAAATTAATTTAGGTTGAGTTTGTCCCACTGGCCTTACCTCGACTACATGCCTTCTCTAGAGTATGAATCAGAACGCATCTTTTCTGTAAACTCAATTGAGGAATACAGTGTGCTACTGTTCTTTCCATGTGCGTGGTTCTGAAGAATGCATGAGAATTTTTATGGTTCAATGGACTTACACTCCAAACTCAAATGCAGAAGTGGAATATCACTTGAGAAAATAAATATTTCGCTTTGAAGTTAAAGAGAATGTATTTGTTGGAATGCAGCGTAAATAAACCAAGATGTAATTTGCGTTGCGAATTTGAGGCATGCAAAGTAGCAGTCAGCACGTATATTAGATTTTTTTTTTTTACGCTGTTGTAGATACGTACATTTCCTCGCTTTTGAACAATATAAGCATCTGATGGTGTCGAATTTTGTGTGAAGTACACTCGATGTCAATATTTAATGTAGTATATATTTTATCATGGTGTGGGCAGCACATGATTTTTCCTACAGAGTCAAATACATTTTCTTTTTCTTTTCTTCATAATTCATTAAATTGAATTTAACTGCGCAAAATAACACGGATAATTTATATATATGCGTAGGTTCGCTTAGATGCGTAGGTACGTTAAGCGAAAAATAGACGTAGTTATCCTTTGTCGAATGGAAACGAAGTTTTCCATAATTGTATTGTTCAAAACACGGAGGTAAAATACTTAAAAACTCCGCTAAATGGTTATATCCTTTGAGGTAAAATGTGTATTTCTAGCTCCAATTATATCACAAATGTAATTTTGCTCAAAAATAACCCAAAATATGACTCCAAAATACTTTGCAATTTAATTATAAGCATTTTACAACTAAGATTTTGTCTGAATATGTTTTGCAGTATAAATTATATAACATTTGATCTGAAGTTAATTTAATTTTAAGAATAAATATAGTGTTTATGTTTCATTAGAAGTTGTTTAATAATTAATAACAATTATTAAACGATGTCGTTTAATAATCACTAACTACTAATTAGTGCGTGATCGGCATGTGATCAGAAATATTAGGAGTGCAAGTGCTGCAGGCGGTCGGATTGGATGACATTTTTTACATAATATAATGATTGTGTACTATGGAATATGAATATCTGAGAAATACCAGTGGAGACGAACGTTTCAGATATTTGTTAATAAGTTAGCAACAGACACTGTGTATTATATGACACTAGAGTGCCGATGCTTTGCGTGGATTATTTTACATTACATTTACTGTAATTTTCGTTCATTTGGCAACTGGGCATATTTTCAAAAGCGGTAGGCTAAAATGCGAAAAAGAAAGTGAAATATCTCAAGTATGGTTAGTTCTATAAGGTAATGGAGGTAGTCTTACTCTTTTCCTTGTCAAAATTTACGTACAAAAACAATTTTGACGATTTTTTGGGGTATTTCTTTAAAAAAAATTCACGTTCTTTATTTTCCCGAATCGTATCAAAATCTAATCAGTACCAGGGTAACTGAGCTACTTTCTTACCTACCAAATTTTATGAAATTGGGCAGATGATGTTTTGAGCTAGAGTGGGCACATATATTGTACAGGCAGGCACACACAAACGTCACGTTAAAAATAGTTTTCTCGTGTTCCATGGATCCGTCGAAAACTCGAGCTGCGATTTTCAACATGATTCCAATACTTTCTCTATACATTACCATGCACTGTAGGGAAAATAATATAAACATGAATAACTATTGAATATTTTCCTATTATTTTCCCTATAATACATGGTGGTAATGTATAGGAAAAGCGTTGGAATTGTGTCGAAAATCGGAACTCGAGTTTCTGACGGATTGACACGTTTCGAGTACTCTATAACACGAATGTATTGTTTATAACGTGACGTCGTTTTCTGTGTTGGTCTGTCTGTGTGTCTGAGCAATCCACTTTACCTTAAAAACTGTTCGAAGAAATTTCACAAAATTTGGAAGGCAAATCACTTGTTGGTTACCCTGGTGCTGATTAGATCTTGGTACGATTCGAAAAGAAACTTGCTTTTTTTTTTTTTTTTTTTTGCGAAATGCCATTTAAAAACCGGCAAAATCTGAAAACGAAATTAAATAAGCTTAAATGTATAAACTAAATGCTCGTTCTATACGCAATTTTTGACGACCAAAAGAATAAGACCAACCCTATAACTTTAGGTTGAACCGTTCTCGAGATATTTTTTTTTTTTTTTGAGGAGCTGGCAGGTTTTAACAGACCACACTCACACAGCCGTCACTCTAAAAATAGTTGTTGTTGTGTTCTAGAGGGCTCGAAACGTGTGTATATCTGTTGAAAACTCGAGTTGCGATTTTCGACACGATCCCAATACATTCCTTATACACTATCGTGTACTATTGTGGATAAAGTGAAAAGCAACAAAACAACCCCCCCCCCCCCTACCAAAAACAAAAACACAAAAAAAAAACCTCTCATTTTCTACGGAAGAATGAATAAACGTAAAACGAACGTACCGTTTTGACTGACTGCAATTAGTTGCTTTTCTTTAAAATGTGTACGCAAAAGTGAAAGCAAATATTCGGTTGAAAATATTCTAAGTGGTATAGGGGTCATTGCATTCTGTCTGACGGAAGTTATATTCTGAGAAAACAAGTTGCCTTGCAGGATATTTGTCTATGCTTTTATGTAGTTGTTTATCTTAAGAATTTGCTCCAATATCATCCATGGTGATTGAAGTCGCTTTTTTTTTTCAATATGATCTACTACTAAGTATCTTCACACATGGCTTTTAAATGTATATAAAAATACTTTTATTCATGGTCCGAAGGAGATATTTCTCAGTTCGATTTTGAACCGCAAGAAAGGGTAGGGGAAGTTTCAATTGCTGTTAAGAATCTTCATGTGTAAAATGTAATGAAACATAGGTTTACAGTATGTTGTTTAAGAATATTTATTATTTGATTAAAATGAACTCAATTAGATTTGATCCCAAAGAAGCGCCATTAGATATTTATCTATATTTATTTAAAGTCCCCCCCCCCCCGTTTTGTTTAATTTAAAATTCTAAAAAATTCTGTGAAACAGCCACATTTATTAAGAAATACATCCAATAATTTTCTTCTCTATACTTCTCACTGATGCAGTTTGATAAACTTAGAAATAGCTCTCCATCTCAATTATTTGTATGGCTGACACTTTTTTAAAAGTGAAGAATTTGGCTTTTTTTTACAAGCTTGTATTTTATATCGGATATAAATTCTTTATATAGATTTTAAATACGACATTTGTGAGTTTTTAATAGCATTAAGGTTGATTAAAATTTGAAAATTTTGAATTTTATAATTTTTCCTTTATAGATTGCTATAGAAAACTCAGCATACCGAATTTAAACTGTGTATTTTAAACAGATTTTCTGTAGAATTCTGATTTAAGTCACCTTATTTTAGAGAAACACAGGAAAAACAGATGAATACGACATTTGAAAGATTTCGAATTATTTACGGTTTTTTAAAATTTGATAAGTGAGAAATATCTGTGTTTTTCCTCAAGAGAAACAAACAGTGGATTACTCAACGTGACGAATATGAAACTTCTAACTTTATTTGTTGGCTTTGGAGTTTTTAAGTGTAAAAGTGGAAATTTCACACAAAAACAAAAAGTACTACCGCATTGATACAAAATTGAATTGGCGAAGGCAAAATGAACAAAATTAATAATCGTATTGTCTCATTATGCCTACCAATCAGAAAGTTTAAAAATGAACATTCTACCCCTTTTAGTTTCTGAGATACAGAGGGGAGGGTAAAAAAAAAAGCACTTGATGGCAGGTGTAAAAGCTGTCAGTCAAAGCTTTCAACATCGTGCGTTAAATTTTTGAACAGAATTTGACTAGCGCTTTTGCTGCGCACTTTAATAACAAATTTCCTGCGTTTGTAGTTTTAATGTTCTTTTTAACAGCACACCAGCGGATTTATTGCAGTAGAAACTTTGATGGATGCTATTGCTGTCATTGGTGTAGCCACGATCTCAGTAAGAGGGGGGAGGGGTTGTGACCAAATATAGTGTTTGATTTCGTTTTCCAATATGAGCCTTATAGAGCATGGGCATGTGACGTCACATGCAAAATTTTGCCCTTTCGTTTCCAAATCAAAATCCTCTTATGCTTTGCAGTATGGGAATTTTAGTTATTTCTACATTAAAAACGGCTATTTTAGAAATTTACAATCGTTTAGCTTCTAATTTTAGTGGAAAATATCTAAATTTATCTTCTTTCATGAATACTTCTAATTTACCGGTAAATAAATTATTCACTTTCAATAAAATATATAACATAAGTATATATGCATGAGTTTTTTAAGAAAATGAGTTATGTACCTTTCTCTTCTCTCCTGCATATATATCTTCAGAACGCTAGCTAGTGACTGGGTAAAAACATGTAGTAGAGCACCTTCACTTAAAATCACTTAAAATGCACGTTGGCAAATGAAATGTTTGAATATATATTGTTTCTCAAGTATGCTAAACAACTTATTTACAGCACATAAATTTCGATGTTTAATGGGTCTAGTTTTAATTTTTATTTACCAACATCGTCAATGTACCATTCCCCGTAAACGAAAAATAATGCCCTTACTTTTCTGCGCATTTTACTGCGCAGGCTATTTATTTACATGCCCATGCTTCTCATGCTCTATGGGGAAACTTAGAATTTCCCTCTTTAATGGTAAGGTATGACCTTCCTATGCCTATGGAGTTCATAAGGGATTTTGGGGGCGGAGGGGGGCACTGTAAGCCGCCGGGGCTTTAACCAACAGCTTAGATTATTGGCGAATCCATCTCAATGCACACTTCTATTTCAGATTTATTTTGATTGCGAACATTAATCTGCCCAAACCCTGATAATACATTAACAATACAGAGATATTTATGGCCGCCATTACCGACCCTCTAATCCTTTAATAGGTATAATCCGAAAAAAAAAAAAAAACGGTTCGAGTTGTAGAATTGCTATGGATTCAATGTTATGATGAATATTATATTTTGAAATACGCACCCATTGCTGATAGCAGAGTACACGGACCGATTTCGCCCTGTGTGAAAAATGTCTTTGGACCCAGGCAGTTTCAGGACTTTTTGGCCGGGGGGGATGAAACTTTAAGGGGGGGGGGCAAGTTTTCTATTTGCCCTATATAAATATATCTAAATACTGTCACATAAACAGAAACTAATACAAAATGTCTCCGGGGGGGGGGGGGGGGGTTCGCCCCCCCCGGATGCATGCCTGAAAGAAACACTGCTTTGAACCGGCCCTGTCTGTGATTATGGGTTTTGTACAAGGGGAGTCCATCCCATATATGCCCAAAGTACCTTGTGTATGCCCAACTTTGTTTTTCTTTCCTCTCGTACTGTGCTTCATTTGAGACGTTATTGACTGACAATGTTGTCATCTTCGCACAGTAATTGATACATAAATGTGAAATGTGAGTTAAATGAAGTGGCTCGAACATATATTAGTATTAGTTTCTAACAAAAACAACACATTGACAATTAATCAATCATAAATATTTATCTTAGAAATTGATCTCTTATAGTTAAAGTAATTGATGTCTGTTAATTTGAAGCCAGATTTAACAGTCCAAATGCAAGTTCGGATGACGAAATGAATATTTTCTCGTTATTTGTTTAAAATGGAAGATTTTGCATTATCGCAGATAATTAAAGCAATTATATTTCACAAATTTGACAATAAAAAAAAAGAATTTTTATTCTGTAATTTTCTGTAATATTTATTCTTTAATCTTAATGCGTTCTATTCTGCAGTTTGGCAACGAATCATCTCCCATTGACGTAAAATCTTAACGCTTTTTCATTGGATTTCAAATTCACGCCACCTTTTATTAAAGAACCATCGCATCATACTTCTTTAAGCCAGTTTACATTGAGATATTTTCTGCATTTATTTCTTCTAAGATGCCTCCTCCTTTTTCACGGAGGAATGCTTTAACAGAATAACGACGTGGATGACTGAATTTAAAGCGTTAATCTTTTGATGAATAACAGCTTCATAGAATTTTTAGTGCGTTTAGCATTATCTAAGTATAGAAACGATTTCTTATAAGATATTTAAAGCATTTGGAGAAAGAGTACTTTCTATTCAAGTTTGGAAAATCCTATTGAATTTTAAAATTTAATAAATTGTACGCATGATTGTTTCTAAGTAGACATTGACGAATCTGCAATGGTTTGATTATTGCCGTAATGTAATATTAAATATATATATATATATATATATATATATATATATATATATATATATATATATATATATATATATATATATATATATATATATATATATATATATATATATATATATATATATAACTAATGAACATTTTAATCATATTTTCTATGATTTGCTCATTACTAGATCAAAATATTTAAAAATAAAATTTAATCAATTTCATAATAATAATTGTTCTAATTCTTATTGTGTAATATCATTTAAGCATCCTATTTATAATTCTATCAGTTTTAGGAATTTATTTAATCAGTTTCATCATTTATTGCCTGTTAAGGCTTTGAATGTTACTAAGACTTTTAAATACAACAAGCCTATTGGAAGAACAATTTATATTCAGATAAAAAAAATTTTATCAGATAAAAAATTTCATGCTTTGTACATTAATAACCTCAAAATTACCAGTAAATTATATGAGTATCCAGCATATTTAGTAAATGGTATAGTTAATAAGTTTCAATAAGCCTAAAATTCAAATAATCTCTCCTTAGTATCTTATTTTAGCCGTACTTCTACATTCTCTTGTATTTACATTACAATATATTTTCATCTATTTATTTTGCAATTTGTACTGTAGAATATCACATTTTACTGCCATTACGCAGTACTGTTATTTATTACTCACAATTGGCAACAGTAGATTTCTACTTTAAACTTTAGCGAATGGAAACATTGGTCTTGTCATTTATTGCTCGTCATGGATGTACATTGAGGTGTATTTTCAGGTATTTATGTTTCCTATCTATTTTTTTCAATCTTTATGCTTGTCTTCCAAATAACATGAGTTTATAGATAAAATCTATCTCGTGTTTCAGAAACAAGCATTTTAGTGTTCATTTCGATTAAATATAAGGACTTGAAAAATAATTTTTTCGAAATGAACTTTGCTTAAACCTAGCGCTCTTCCACGTGCAAGCTTTAATGGTTGATATTTTTTGTATTCCTATTTTCGATTCCTCACCATTGACTTTTGTTGATTATCTTCAGCTTTCTGACCTGTAAAATGTATTATATTTTCCTCATTTTGGTTGAATTTCATTTTATTTCATTGTATTTTGTAGACAAATTTTAAGCTAGTGTATTATGAGTTACTACTTCCATTCTACCATTGGATTTACAATTTTAATATTTAAAGTTGAAAATCCAATGATAGAATAGAAGTATAGAAGTAGTAATTCATAAAACGCTATCTAACTTAAAATGTGTCTACAACATACAAAAAAATAAAAATGAAATTCAACCATAATGAGGAAATTAAAATGTATAATATTGGTCATCAAGCTAAAGATAATCAACAAATATCGATGGTGTGGAATCGAAAATAGGAATACAAAAAATACCAAGCATTAAAGCTTGCACGTGGAAAAGCTCTAGGCTTAAGAATTGTTCATTTCGAAAAAAATATTTTTCAAGTCCAAATATTTAATCGAAATGAACACAAAAATGCTTGTTTCTGAAACACGAGATAGATTTTATCTATAAACTCATGTTATTTGGAAGACAAGCATAAAGATTGAAAAAAATAGATAGGAAACATAAATACCTGAAAATACACCTCAATGTACATCCATGACGAGCAATGAATGACAAGACCAATGTTTCCATTCGTTAAAGTTTAAAGTAGAAATCTACTGTTGCCAATTGTGAGTAATAAATAACAGTACTGCGTAAAGTCTGTAAAATGTGATATTCTACAGTAAAAGTTGCAAAATAAAAGGATGAAAATACATTGTAAAGTATATACAAGAGAATGTAGATGTATGGTTAAAATAAGATACTGAGGAGAGATTTTTAGTAATTAGGTTATTAATGTGCATTAGTAATTAGGTTATTAATGTGCAAAGCATGAAATTTTTTATCTGATAATCTATAAATTTTAAAAAGTTGATTAAGTATAATAATATTTCTAAACAATTGAATCGAGTTGCAGGTATTAAAAGGTAATATTTTGTTCTATATATATATATATATATATATATATATATAGTAGTAGTTTGAAAATCCAATGAACGAAAAGTAAGAAGCTGCAACACGATAAACCTAACTTTCTAAAACACCCACAGAATAAAATATAAAACAGGAAATCATCAATCAAATGGAAAAAAAATGCAAAACACGAGTTATCAAGTTACAGAAAATCAACAAAATTATATATTAAGTTGTTGGCATATTTTAAGTTAAAGTTTTATGAGTTACAGCTTCTCTTTAATCTTTCATTGGATTTTCATATTATTTTTTATTATATATATATATATATATGTATATATATATATATATATATATATATATATATATATATATATATATATATATATATATATATATATATATATATATATATATATATATATATATATATATATACGTAGGTGGTTCAAAAAGTATGGTAACAAGAGCTCTCACGGGTGCACAAATTCGGCGTGCGAATTAAATTCCATGTCTAGATAAGGTGTTGTGTTGTTGCACGACAACGCCCGACAGTATATATGGCCCTGGTTTTACGTGATTTAGTACAGCGTTTCCGATGGAATGTACTGGAACACCCACCCTACAGCCCGGACCTCGCACCAAGCGATTTTCATCTCTTCGGACCGTTGAAGAAGCACCTGGCAGGTAGCCATTTCACAACCAATGCCGAATTTCAGGAAGCTGTCGCTGAGTGGCTCCGCGATCTGGATCCTGATTTCTTCTATGCCGGTTTCGATAGATTGGTTTACCGATAGAGCAAATGCTTCGATAACTATCGTGACTATGTGGAAAAATAATATGTACCAGGGTTTTGCTATATTTGTGTATCTCTTTGATTTGTGTATCTCTTTGTGTATCTCTTTGATTGTGTATCTCTTTGATCTTGCACTTTGTGTATTTCTTTGTGTATCTCTTTCGTGAATAAACCTTTTCTCTCACAGAACCTGTTACCTTACTTTTTGAACCACCCTCGTGTATATATATATATATATATATATAATGTGATCACGCGACTTTCTCTACAGATTATCGAGTTTCAATATTATAGGAAATCAATAACACAAATTAAATATTCCTTATAATGTGATATCGATCAAAATCAATGGCTTTATTGCTACTTACTGATTGGAATCAACATGTTAAATTTATTTCATGAAAATCACTTGATTCTTGTCCGAGGGATATCATGCTCCTTGTGGAAAGGTAAAATTCAAAATATCTCGAGAACGGCTCTCGATAACTCCTAAACAGTGGTTTCCATTTATTTTTCCGTTAAAAGTATTTACAGAACATTTACTCATCTGATAAATATCAACATATTTAATTTTTTATGATTTGCTTTCCATTTCAACCCTTCAACAGCCGCGCTGTGCATTTAACACGCCAATGAGTTTTCGCTATCTATATTTCTCGCTTTCTTATTTACCTTAATCGTAGTTCTCTTCTAAAGTTTAGGTGCGTATTTTCCACGAAAAAATATTCAATTTTAGCGTTAGATAATGAATAAAGTGAGAGTGTACATTTTTTTTACTTTAATTAATCCCTTTACGCCTGAACAGAGGTTAGGCGGAGTCTTGGTGCATATACGTTATTAATTTATTATGTGAGTCACTAGAGTTTAGACTCCAAATGCGCGAGAAACGGGATTAATCAAAAGATGAACTATATGGCGCCATATGATTTATTTAGATAGCAATTTGTGACTTAAACTTTAAATAATATACCGACTCACCCGAGGGTATACGGGGAAATTTATGAGGTAAAGAAAAACATTTAGATAAAAATGTATATTAAAATTTTGCTCAAATGGAGTTTTAGATATTGTTACTACGTATCCTATGGAATCGTGGGTGTGTGCTAAGGACACAAGAATAAGTCAGAATTTCTGGATAACTAAGACGTTTATTCACAAGCACAGCGTAAAGAGGAATAATATACAGCTAAACAGCACTTAAAGGCTCCAGTAATTTACAAAAATAACGGCTACTATTCTCAAAACATTGACAAAAGTCACAGTTCAATGTAGCTCGTATCTCGTCAACTGTTCTCCAACTGATTTACAGTATCACTATAGAAACTTTTGGAAATCTCTCATATATCCAAGAATATTGGTTAGTTCGAGGTCTTTCTCGAATCTTCGAAACGTCATCAAATGTCGCCGAATTGGCTATAAATCGCCAAATTTGGTAACCCTCCGCAAAGGACTTCAGCACCTGGCAACCCTAGATGCACGTCATAGACTGCACGATTGTTTTTTTCCGTCTGGTTCTCAAAAGAAAAGCCTCCAGTGAGGGAATATTACACGTTCTCAACAATATAAATGCATTCTGGGGTAAAAGTAATCTTTAAAGGGGAACATAACAAAGCAACATTAGCAACTTTTTAATCTATGTAATAATAGTTGAAAAGCACCGTATTAGAGTTGTAAATGTTATGATTTTAGAAAACTCTAAATCTTCTAATATAGCACTTTTTTTTTGTTTCATTAAGTATCGTTGAAATCACAGAGATTCCGTCGCCATTTTTGGGATTTATTGTCACAGTCCAAAGATAAAATGAAATAACACCTTTAATGTAACCAATAAAGTCACAAACAATTACTTGAAGTAAATTGTTGCTGTTATTTTAGAATAAAAAGAGCTACAATTGGTCAGTAAAATGTTTTGAGGTCACCAGTGACTCCAACGGTATTAGAAGGGTTAATAATCTAGTGCAATTATTTTCAACCTAACCTCTTAGCTGGTTTGAAGAAAATCCCACATTTTGTTTCAGATTATTCAATCTCTTCACATTTTAGGTTACAAGGACATTATTTAGTCCAATTTTGTCTAAAAATAACCCATTAAATATTTCTAGAAATGTTAAATGCACCAAACCGTTCCATTCTGTTTGAACAAAATAACCTAAGCTTGACCTATTCAGTTGAGAAAAGAAAATATAACAAGCAAGTTTTGTTTTATTCTGTATGTGTGTTTAATTTTTATCATCTTTTCAGTACTGTTGTCGAATAGAAATGGCACGAGAGCACTAATATAGAGCAAAGACAGTATCTTATTGAGGGGGGGGGATGCTTAGAAATTTGATTTATAAATTTATAATCATGCAATAACTTTCGAGCGGTGTTTTCTAAATTATTACAGTGTCATTCAGTCAGTTTTTGTAGTTAGTCTGCAAGTTACATCATTATCAAAGACTACAATATAAGGCATTAAACATCTATTGATCAAATAATTCATTCACTAAAGTACGAAAAAAAAAAGAGAAAAAGAAAATCTGATTTGGTGAAAACAATTACTTGGAAACTTAATTTAGTCGTGGTTTCTGTAGTATTTCAGTTCCATTTTACCAGATTTTGTACTCAGTTACACCATTATCAAATAAACCAATGTTCCGCATTAGACATTATCAAACAATTCCTTCATAAAAGCAAAGAATCTGGCTTGATGAAAAAAAATATTGCTTGGAAATTTGGGTTATATTCATGCGATAACTTTCGAATCGTGGTTTTTATAGTTTTACAGTGTCATTTCACCAATCTTTGTAGTCAGATTCTAAATTACAACTTTATTAAAAATGATCATGTTACGCATTTAACATTATAAAATAATTCCTTCTCAAGGAAAAAAAAAATCTAATGTGGTTATAGCACATGACTTTCCTTATATAATGCAATGAATTTACTTCTTTCACAGTGAAAAAATGATGATTAACATCCACGGCAGAGTGTTTTTAACATTAAATTGTACATTTGGCGTTTTTTCCAAATGACAACATGTAATACTTTCGAAGTACCCGATTAAATTATATTTCAAACGACTCTAAGTTGACAATTATCAATATTGATAGCATCCTCAATGAGTAATATAGTCCATATATTAAAATGTTTTAATAATTAATTCATCAATTTGGCGTCATTGTTGTTTGTTAATTTTGAAGTGAAAATATCTAGGTGTAAACAAGTTACGCAAAGATTTCAAATTGTGCTCTGCACACAGGATCGAGTGAAGTCTAAGGACATTTAGTGACGTCTTTGAAGTAAGATGACAGTCGCAGTTAACAAGTTCAATCCCTCTTGAGAACCCGAGAATGACATGCGAGATTTCTTCCCATGTCGTTATAAGAGCAGAGTCAGGTAAAAAAAATCTAATGTGCAGCACATGACTTTCCCTGCAGACTTCTATCCACGTTCAATTTATTTTAATTAAATTTAATTCACTTTTAATTAAATTTTTGTACTCATTCGGTAACGTTAGCGTAATTTTCGCAATTTTAACAATATTTTTGTCAATGGCGATACATTTCGCTAAATTAATCGAATTACGTTCGCCAAATATATCACGCTATTTAAACCGTTATTCAGATATTTCTAGTTCTTTGGTATTATGGCTATCAGGCAACATTTAAAATGAGTTAAGTCGCCAAATATAAACATTAAATTGCAAATTCGATATAATGTAAAATAAGTATCAATTTTATGTGTTATTTTGCACAATAAACTTCACATTTATGTATGTAAAGACAGTAAAAGAGAAAAAAATGATTTTGAGCCTATGGTAAAAGTCATGTATTGCGCGCATAAGAATTTTATTTTAAGATGTAGTCTGTAAATTGAATTTATTTTTGCCATGAGCAAAATGGGCTTGGATTATTGTTGGTCCAGGGGCCCTAATATGTTTAACCCGACACTGAGTTTATCTCCCATCAGCAGTCCTTAAAACACTGATTGCATCAACCCAGATTTTTGTTAACATCGCAGAGATCTAATGCAGAAGAGCTTTGCTAAGGTCAGCTTTCTTGAAGCTTTACAATAATAATAATAAAAAACAACAACAAGAGGTGTTATTCTAAAGCCTTAATGTTCTATTTTTAACTTTAGATATCAAAGAATTGCCATTTCACGCTCATTCTAAAAACAATAAATTTCTGCAACCGATATCAAGAAAACACTAGCAGACCACTAGCCCTATTGTTTACTTAATATGAAACTCATTGTTCTAAACGCAGCAAAATAAAATAATAATAAAAAAATCCAATCCCATCTTCTCTTAGAGCATTTGTTTTTATCTGGCTGTTCAGCTTTTTCTGAGCACGGTCATTGTCGTCGTTCGTAGCTTTTCCGCTCAGCTGGCTCCAAATTTTCAGCCCCATCGGTTTCTGAGGTCAATTTGTTTCAATTTCTCTTATTCTTTCAAGGCCTCGCTGACTAAAAATGCATTTTGCATTGTTTCGGGGTATGCAGGTTTCGCCTAGAACTACGAAATATTAGTCCATTGTTTATTGTTCGGAATATAGAATAACAGCAAGAATTCCAGTTGCAGACTATATTTTATTATTTTCGTTCAAATATTAATCATTCAAATGATTATTCGCAGTTCCGGTGTCCGGTTTTCCTTTTGCTTTTTGTTTTTAACTTCCTCCTTCTGGTGATCATGATCTCGACTTGACTAAAGTTCAGCCAATCGAGTTAATTAGAGTGAAACTAAAAAAAATATCTTTGAATCAATGAACTTTCAGAATATCTGATGTGGGCAGCACATGCCTTCCCCCACATAATATAAAGACTTTACTTCTTTTACAACGAAATTATGGCGTATAAGATCCCTAACACAATGTTTTTAGGATTAAATTAATATTACGTAAATTGAAATTGGCAACTTATTAGTCTAAACAGAATGACTTATTTATACTCACGTGCACAATCTTCGTCAAAATGTAGTTGATATTAAGATCCTGTAAAAAAACCAGATGTGGGCAGCACATGACTTTCTCTGCAGACTCAATTGATTATATCGAGTTTAGTAGCAGAGAATAACACGATAATTATTTGAAATCACACTGAATTTGCAATTTTATTTTGATTTTCGTTTTTATTTGGTGACTGGATGCATTTTCGAATGACGTGGCATAAATTCGGAAAAAGTAAAATATCTTGAGCATGGTCCATCTTCGAGTAATAGGGTACGTATGAAATCTATATAAATAAAATTGAAAATCTGTCTGTCTGTCTGTCTGTCTGTCTGTCTGTCTGTCTGTCTGTTTGTCCCATCATCACGGGAGAACGGCTGAACCGAATTTGATGAAATTTTGTGGGTAGCCTTGAAATAGTCCCACTTAAAATTTAGTCTGTGTTTTGAGTTTCTACGACCAGTGGTTCTCAAGATATTAGTAAAAAACGAAATTTTCGTTTGTCTCATCATCACGAGAGAATGGCTGCACCGAATTTAATGATATTTTGTGGGTAGCCTTGAAATAGCCTCCCATAAATTTTGTCCAAGTTTCGGGTTTCTAAGATCAGGGGTTGTCGAGATATTAATGAAAAACGGAACTTTTTCCTAGGACTTCTACTCTCTAACTCCGTGGTTTATCCAAACGGAAAGGATAAAAATCGTTTGTTTAAAACGTCAAAAAGAAATAAAACTTTATTTCTGAGTTTGGTGGAGATTTTTTGCGCTAATTAGTCACTATCTGAAAGCATGAATTGTTTGAAACATGAATTTAAATGGAAAAGTCTACCTCCATGGCTTATATTTTTCACAAGCTTTTACTCAACGATGAAAAATATAAAGAAATCAAAATGGTTATTTAATTTCGCATTTTATGAGGAAGATTCTATCTTATATCATGTTGCTCGGCAACGCAATAAAATTAAATGTGTTTGTTAATTAATATTATTTTTTTTTCGATTTGAATAATAAATAAATGGATATAAAAATATATTTTAGAAAAAATGGTTTGATTTTTCTTTTAATTATATTAATTACGAACTGCTTACATCACTTTCATTTATTTTGGCAAAGAGGTTTCAAGCTTATATATTGTGTTTAGCTAATAAACTCATATATTCTGTCTACCCAATAAATTCATTTTTCCGATTGTTGCAACAGAAAAAGAGTGGAACGCGTATATATTCTAATAATATTTCAGTCTTTTCATTTATTATATACAAACTGGAACACGATATTTTATTCAGATCTGCAAATTTAGAGCTACGAATTTGGCTGGATATCACTAACTTGGCGAATTTCTTAAACTTTGCCAAATTGATTGAAATGTCTTCAAATTGATAAAAATGATGTAAATCAATGAAATTTATTTTGTTTTGCTAGAAGAAGGTACTGAACTGGTGTTTCGTTAGCATTTGTCTGTCAGTCCAACCGTCTTACTTACTAACACATTGAGCGAATTTTTAAAATATCACCAAATTGATAAAAATGTATAAAAATATCTTAAAATTGATAAAATTGAGTTAAATAAATGAAATTGTGTTTTTTAGAGGATAATATTTTGATGATGGTTCATCAATTTATCGCCAAGTGGAACTGTCATTTCTATAGTACCACTTGGCGATAAATTTGGTGATTTTTTAAAATCTTCATTAGAGATCGCTTTATTCAGACGATATTTTGACCATCAAATTATTTGAAGCAAATCATAACATGTCGCTTAGCAACGGATTTAAATTCAGTTTGTTTATGAGGAAGAAGATTTTTATTAAATATTTTCCGATTTTAATAATGAAGATATGTATATAGAATAAATTTCATTGCCATCGTATTTTTGACTGGATAATATCAATTACGATCTTCAGATTTAAACATTATTATTATTGATGTTTTCGGGGATTATTGATTCAGAGATTATTGATATTTTCAATTTCTTATGCCATTGTTTTATTGCGGAGAAAATGGTTGAAACTCATATATTGTACGGTGTACGAGTAATCTTCTATAAATGCACGGCTATATCTTCTAATCTGTGAGAATATAAATAGTACAGGTATATTGGCATATAGTTTGCCATTTATTGGCATATATTGGAATCAAGTACGGCTTTCTGGTATGCATATTTCGGGGATTATTGATATTTTTAATTTATTAATCAATCTGTTTTATTTTGGCAAAGATTTTTAGGACTCATATTATAAGACGGGTAATATTTTACTAACACTAGGACATATCTTCTAATATAAAACATTATATGTAGTATGGGTATATCTTCCAATATAATTTTAGCACTTTCATTTCGGCACATATTGGAATCAATTACTGCCTTCTGAATTAAAGATTACGGATTTAATGATATTTTCAATTATTCATGTAATCTACTAATACAGGTTATATCTTCTAATATTCGCGTGTATAATTAGTACGGGTCCCATACAATTTTAACGCTCTACGTATATTGATTCAATTCATATTTTTTGTAAATTTGCTTACAAAAGAGGCCAGGATGTTTTATTCTTCAGATCTGCCCGTAAAGATAATTTTGAATAGCGAAAACAGACATTCCTAAACTTCTTTTTAGGAACATTATGTTAAATACATTACCAGAATATTTTGATTAAAAATGCCATTTAGTAGACTATAGGAATTTGCACATGAGTGTGAATTTTAAGTACCTTTATATTATATACTCCGTACGAAGAACGGGTATGCTGCTAGTAATATATAAAATTATGTATAAGCATGTAATTGATACATTTGAGGATACGTATTATTTTAGTTTTTGGCAATTTTCGGGGGGAATTACCCGAATCGTACCAAAAGCTAATCAGCACTAGGGTAACCCACAAGTGACTTATCTACCACATTTTGTGAAATTTGGTCAATTAGTTTTTCAACTAGAGCGGATACATACATTACATAGACAGATACACTTATAGACGTCGCGTTAAAAATAATCTTTTCGAGTTCTAGGGTGCGCGAAACGTGTAGGTCCATCAAAAACTCAAGTTGCAATTTTCGACACGATACCAATACTTTGTACATTACCATATATTTTAGGGAAAGTAAAAAATGACTATTGACGAATTCTTGGGCGTTAAAATACAAAACGATTACAAAAATAACTCCTCTCGTAAATGGAATAGACCCACAAGAATGGTGTTAACAGATTTGTTACATAATATTGAATATAGAAAGTATACATATTGGAAGATTGCAATTTTCGCGAAAATTCTATTTAAAAATCGTGCAAAATATCGAGAACGGTTCATGCTAGCGTTCTAAAGTTTATGTTATTCGTTTTCTAATGAAAAATAAAGTACGAAATGATTGTTTATTTACCATTATTGAAGGTCTTGAGTTTTTAATGGTTTTTTAAAAAATTCAATGGAAAATTGTGTGTGTGTGGAGGAGTGGGGGGAGAGTCCGAGTTATCAAGTGGGGTTTGGTATTTACGTATTCACTGATTCTAATAACCGTACCAAATTTTATTCGAAAGGCTCCATTCGTTCGTGAGATATCGCATACACACACACACAGTCATCATTTCCAAAAATGTTCGATTCAAGTTCAAGAATGCTTGAAATGTGCTCTTCCATCAAAAGTTCAATTTCGAATTTTCGCCCCCGTTACAATACTTTCCCTATGATTGTTTACCAAAATGATTGTCTATTTACCGTTATTGAAGGTCTTGAGTTTTTAATGATTTTTTAAAAAATTCAATGAAAAATTGTGTGTGTGTGGAGGGGGGGAGGGTCCGAGTTATCAAGTGGGGTTTGGTATTCACGTATTAACTGATTCTAATAACAGTACCAAATTTTGTTCGAAACGCTCCATTCGTTCGTGAGATATCGCACACAGACACACACACACAGTCATCACTTCCAAAAACGTTCGATTCAAGTTCAAGATTACTTGAAATGCGCTCTTCCATCAAAAATTCAAATTCGAATTTTCGACCTCGTCACAATACTTTCCCTATACATTATGCTATTTATGTAGAGAAAGTAGAAATATTTAATTTTACGTGTTTTAATAATTTTTGGACTTTTAAAAATATTTTTCTACCATGCAATATTTAAAATATGAGAGAAATAACTTGATACACTTGAAGGTTTTCATTATACCCGCATAATTACTTCCTCATACTGTACAGGTTGTTTCAGCGTAGTTGACCTCGTTTTTTTTTTTTAGCTTCGGCAATTGGTTTTAGACACATACCTTCAATTTGAAATTTTGTTAAAATCAAATGCGAGATGCTTTCATGCATATTTTTTACCAGTAGGTGGTATTTTTTTTATAAAAATATGGGGTCTAAATTTTTATACGGTCCCTTGAGCAAGAAAAGTTCAGTTAGAATATGTTGCCCTACTCAGTACTAGTCTAAAGAAAAGAAACCAACTGACCAAAAAACCAACCTATTGAAAATATGTAAATTTATTGAACTATTCGTGAATAAGGAAAACTTGAGTAACGCACAAATAATAATAATAATAATAATAATAATAATAATAATAATAATAATAATTGTGCTTAATAGCGTTGTCAAGTTTTCCTTATCCTTTGCACAAATTCTTTTTCATTTATTGACTATTCACGAATTGTAAGCGGTCATTAGAGAAACACAACAGCTGTTGTTTTAATTCCCTTTACCCTGAGGGTAGGTTTGGGAGGATAAACTTAAGTCGAAGTATTCCATGGATTTATTCACATTGTCTGTGAAAATTTTCACTGAAATTGATCACGTATTTAGGCGACATTTTGATTAAAAGTTTCGAATTTTCAGTTTTATACATTAACGAGGTACAAATTCTGAAATATTTTTATCCAGAAACATATTTCTTATTAGATTTAACAACCCAGAGAAAAAAGTGTGTATATACGTTCAGCTATTATTGAGTTATAAACGATTATATCGGATAAAGAAATAGGTTTATTAATTTTTGTTAATCCACATTCGTTATAAGGTGATAAAACTTATATCAGAATAGTTCACGAACTCAGCTCCATTGCCTGAAAAAATCAACAAATTCATCGCGTGGTTCAGTACATATTTAAGTTAGAAGCGTGTATTAAAATTATTATTTTACCTATTAGACCGGTAACAGCAATATGAAATCTTTCAAGTAGTTGTGAAAAACCTTGCTGCTCCAAACGGGAATCAAACCTTGGATCTCCGAACTGGCTAACCGACGCTCTATCGTTGAGCTACTGGAACGAAATTGCAAGCTCTTATCGTTGAAGTGGACTCTACATTCTTCACCCTCTAATGTCAGATTGGGGGAACTGACAATCTGACTGACACCTCCTGCTATTTTTTATCTCAGCTTAGCCTCCTGCAACTAATATTTTTACCCAGGTTAGTATCCTGCCGGGTCGTTATTCTCTGAATTTGAAATCGACGTTCAATTTTCCAGCGTCCTCTGAATCCGTACTAGAGTCACTTTCAGACCTCCGACATCTTTGCACTAACCTACAGGGTTGATTTGTTGGGAACCATGGTAAAGAACCTTGCTTCCCCAACCGGGAATCGAACCCTGGATCTTCGAACTGGCCATCCGATGCTCTATCGTTGAGCTGTGACGAAATTGCAAGCTTTTATCGTCGAAGTGGACTTTGTATAGCGTATGTTCAAAGCTCAAAGTCTGGGTTGGAATTTTTAAAGCGTTGCTTTAGAGTTGTTAGTGCTTGTTAATCAAAGCTGTTCTAAGTAAATTTAAGGTCTTATGTTATACATACATAATAATAAAATTTAAATGCACTTTATTAGGTTTTCAAATATGTGATTGGAACCAGTTTTAGCTTCGGCAGGCTTCATAAGTATGCTTTAAGAAGATACTCTTCCAGGCAATGTGTTGTATAAAAGTTCCTTGGATATATTTCACTTTATTGAATTTTTCATATAAACAGAACTTTTGATTTGCACTGTACTCAAATTGCAATTTTTCGATTGAAAAATGGTACAGTTGTTTTGGACGATTGAAAAATGGTACAAATTTTCGTTTTACGCAGTACAGTTTGACGCGGTTGTCAATAATAAAATATAAGCGCTTTTATTTAATGTTTTTATCTTTCGATTTGCACAGTTTTCATTTACGCGGTAACTTTGCAGAACCAATTTACCCTATATATGAACAGTTAGGTGCAATGTACAAATTTATACTGAGAGGTTAAATTGCTATGCTCACATGTTTAATATCTCTGCTTCTGCAGTCAATACGTACGGACAAGTTATCACGTTGATAAGGTTTTTTATCTATTATTCCTTGAGAAATGCCCTTTTTAGGTCTCTGTTGCAGAGTCCACTTCGACGATAAGAGCTTGCAATTTCGCCTCAGTAGCTCAACGGTAGAGCGTCGGCTGGCCAGTTGGAAGATCCAAGGTTCGATTCCCGATTGAACATCTAGGAGATAGCTACATGAAATGGCCAGGCGGTCATAATTATTTGGTTGCTCAGTGTATCTTCTTCATTTACTACACTTCCTGTTTTTCAAACATTACAATGGTGCTCAAAAAATTGCACCATTAACATATTTCCATAACTGTGATGGAGAAAAAGGTCAATAACACATTTAAAGTGTTTAATATTGATGAGCACATTGAAAAGGAGGGTATGCAGCAATTAATGCACAAATGTTATTTATTTAGGAATGTGTGAAATAGTCGAAAATGAAAAATATGTGACATTCTTATTTTATTAAATATTTAAAAAAATAGTTTGCTAAATTTTTTTGATGCCATGGAGTAATAGCTACTGTTTCATAATAATGTCTAGACGCCGATGACATTTAAAACTTTCATATAAAGGTAAATGCACTGAAAATAAGACGCAACATTCCGAATTTTTACTCTATATTAAACATTTATTTCGAAAATACTGAATTTTTCGGGGGGATGCAATATTTTTGAGCACCACTGTATATCAAAAATCGACATTTTGAAAGCTAATGCCCATCTATGTTTGATTATCTTGCTAAAGCATACCATCGTTCTAATCATCATCATGTTGTCATCTTTATAAAGCATGAAAGCTAATGTTTTGTTTAGGAAGGAATCTATTGTCATATTAAATCTCCACTTGCCTTCTCAGCCGTTAAAAAGAACACAAATACAGCCTTAGAGATCAATAATTACATAACTAATTTTAATCTTGGTTGAGTGAATTTTATTTACACATATACAGGATATGCTATATTTATTTTACTTACATTATTTACTTATACTACTCGCTGCATTGCTTCATTAACATACTCCTCTTTCAATAATAAATCAAATTTAGAATATGAACCCTGCCTTAGTTCGCTAAAATTAGTCATACACTTAATAATTATTCATACACATGTAATTTCATAATAAGCTTTTAATTTGTACACTTAATTGATCCCTTTGCACACATAATTGCACACTTTATTTATAAAATTAGATAGTCTCGAAGGACGATAGCACAGCGTTCACTGAATATGATACTATTTACAAAAACATTATATGGCAAATGGATCTGCTCATCCTAATTAAGGTTGACTTTAGCACATAAGAGATGACCAAAGTGGTTTGTACAGCCAGGCTTTGCGGCATATCACACAATACATAAAGCTTTCGTGATTATCACATTGTATATCTCTGGTGTCCTTTTTCTCACAGGACCTTTTTTTGGGATTCGGTTGCTTTCCGTTGTTATAAAAATAGTATAAAAATAATATTTTTATAATGACTATTTATAAAAATATTATATGAAAATGGATCTCTGCTCACCCCAATTAAATTTGACGTTAGATCATAGCAGCTGGTCAGTGTAGTTCGCATAGCCAGGTTTTGCGGCATGTCACACTATATATAATTTTTTCGTGATTTTCACTTCGTATCTGTCTGGAGTCATTTTGTCACAGGACCTTCTTTTGGGATTTGGTTGCTTTCCCTCAGTTTTAACATTCTCCAATCATGGTGTCAGCAAGGAATGTTGAAGCTATTTTATTCCAGTCATGACTAAAAGCTTGGGGCGGAGTTTATTTCATTTGGACCCTGACTCTAGATTGGTGGTTTGACTTTCTCGCCATTGGACGGTAGGATCCTGAAACTTTAGAGAATTATGCTCACTCTTCCTTAATTTCTCTGCGGCATTGCATGGATGATGTGTTGGGTCATTTTAAACTTCTGAGGAGTATCATAAATTTGGATCATGTAACTGTCGGAGCAAATTTCAGTTCCGTTGTTTATTTCAGAGTCTGGAATAAACAATGTCCAAGAGGTCTGGAATTCATATATTTTGGTGGCCTCAGTTTATGAACTATCTTTCCACTATTTTGTCATCCGTATATCTAATGTATATTATCTAGACCTTGACTCTGGATTGGTAGCTTGACTTTATCGCCATTGAACGGCAGGATCCAGAGATTTCAGAGACTCATACTGACTCTTCAAGTTCCCTACGACATTGCATGGATGGTGTGTTGGGTCATCTTAAACCCCTGATGAATATCATGAATTTGGACCATTTAACTGCACGAGCAAATTTCAGTTTCGTTGCTTATTTAAGTGTCTGGAATAAACAATGTCCAAGATGTCTGGAATCTAGATATCTTGGTGCCCTCAATAATGCACTGTTTTCTCCTCCTATTCTGTCATCCGTATATCTATTGTGTTTTTAATGCATCTCTTATGTCCACTGGACTAAAAAATGTCTATTTTCATACACCATCTATGTAATTAACGCAATTCGACACAATTCCCGCACTCCGCCCATTTCTCACATTCCTCTTAATTGTATTATATTAAGCTGCTGAAACCAAGGCTGAGGCTAATCGCTATTTAGTTTTAACCTCCATTGTTTATCTGAAAATGTTTCAAAATCGGAAGATATTGGATCCGTGAGATGATCACATTAATGAACGCAAGATTGATTTTCATGGTGATTAACTACATAATGGTTAGGTAAAGCTAAGTTAAGTAGAGCGTTGCGATTGCGGATGAATGACTAATAAATATACATATGTTTTTGCGCACTTTTTTTTTTATAGTTCCTAACACCATTATGAAATAAGACAAGGGAAAACAATATAGATACTTAATTGCTTATACTCGCCGAACCCGCTTACAGGAAACGTTTCCAAAGTTAGAATCGCTCTTTCATTGCCAGTAACAGCATCCATGGGCCAGTTTTACACTTCTTATACACTCTTCAGTGTAGAATAGCCGATACCTGCAATACCAGTAAGATCATCCGTAATCACTTGCTATGTGTCACAATTTTGGAAACATCTATGGATACCGACAAATTCAGTCTTACTATACGCAGACTGTCTCAGGTTCGTAAAGACTGACGGCTGCACGAGACTACTAGAATAGGACTGATTATGAACTTGGTCATTGCAACTCAATCTGAGCTCAATCTTTATGAAATTTGATGCCGACTGCGTGATAGGATTTGATTTGTCTGTCTCCGTAAACGGTCGCGAAATTGTGTTACATAGAAAGTTTTATTTTTTTTTCTGCAGATATCGGTTATTTCATGAAAATATCGCATAAAGAAATCGAAGTGGAGCTGCAGGTTGATTTCAAATTCTCTGTGCAAACCAAAGAGCTAGGTACAAAATTTTAAAGAGAGATAGTGAACACTAAAGCAAACATTTTTCGTTAATGAATGCTTATCCGCAGACGCCATCCTTTGGTACTACAGGGCCTGTTGGTCAGCACGGAAATTGGCTATTTTTTGTCGTCGGCATTCGTAACGTGAACTCCATACTTGTAAAATACAGAATTTCACAAATTTTGAAATGAATGACACGTATATGGTCCGGGATTGCGCAGTTGTTATGGCAGGAAGGTCGCACGCGGTAGTCTCATTTTCGATCCTCGATGTCTCCCTAAAGTATCCCCGAGTATATATAGACCTCGAGTATATATATTGACCCCGAGTATATATAGACCCGCAAAATATAGGCATGATAAATCTGTAGGGCCGAAAGTCCATCCCAGATATGATGAGTTAGGAGAAGGATGGTGCGGTTCCGGCTGTTGCCACCCCCATTGGATTTAGTGGCCCCATTGGTTAAGTAGCTCTCTTCCGTCAATTTGCGGGTAGATCGGACGGGCTTGGTAGTATGGCTGAGACACATTTAGCGTATGAGACTGCTAATAGACATGAAAAAACGGATGTAAGATTGTACCGATAATTTTACATCAGCTCTTCCGTGCCGATTGACAGCCTTATACGATAGATACATGTAAGCCGCTTCAGCATTATTAACCACTTCAGCAGTTACGAATGATGATGGCTAAAACTAGCCATTTACCGCGCCGCTCAACAGTGCCCTCTAGCACCAAACGGTGAAGTCTGCGGACATACATTTATTAACGAAAAATGTTTGTCTTAGTGTTTTCTATCTCCCATTAAACTTTGTACAGAGTGTTCCTAATCACCCAGTTTAATTGCTGTTATGTGCAATGCAATCTAATTTCTGTTAAACAAATATTTTGAAAGATAAGCGTAAAGTTAATTAAAATTGTGATAAAATATTGGTATTAAGATATAATGATTTAGTTAAATAAAGCTGTGTATAGAGATACAGGAATGTTTTACGTCCGAATATTGTTGATAATTATTATTGCCAGACATATTATAAGGTGAATTCAACAATACATTCGATTGCATTTTCTATCATTAGTTCAATGTAAGTTTCATAATTGCATTATGATTTTTTTAAATTTTGATTAGTAATTTTGATGTAATTCCCTTTATAATATTATTTAGTAATAATAGATACCTAGATGTAAACAATTCACATCAAGGTATCTATTATTAAACTTATTGTATTGTTAATATTAATCTAGTATCCGTATTTAATATCTTAGTGCTCCACCTAATTTGAAGTTTCTGCTTTGGGAGA
Source organism: Amaurobius ferox (assembly GCA_951213105.1). NCBI lineage: Eukaryota > Metazoa > Arthropoda > Arachnida > Araneae > Amaurobiidae > Amaurobius > Amaurobius ferox. Next base: position 86,340,779 of record OX578141.1, on the reverse strand, counting down.
GACAGGGACGGATTGTATAAAACCACCCAAGCGAGGGGGAGATTGAAAATAATATATTTCACACCTTGTTAACCATAATATACGAAATATAAAAACTCATGGAAATAAAAATGGCTGAATGTGAAATGGGAAAAAATGGGTTTGCTCCAGGTTGAGTGCGAGCTTCGGCCTCAACCCTCACAGCAAAGATCGTCACATGTCTGACAGTGAAGTTGTAGTCACCTGACACCTGGGTCACAATTTGACATCATATTTGTGACTTCTGTGCGACGTTACGTATTAGTAACTTTGTAACTTTATTGTTACTATATTCTGTGACGTTTCCACAATTTAATTAGCACGTAACAATGTGACGACATTACAATGGCAATTACAATGTGACGTCACAAACAAGTTAATATGTGACATCACAAACGGCCATGAAAATGATCAAAATGATTTCGCTGTGACCTCAATATAACATTGCCGAGACGTACTGCGACATCCCGTGACGTCACAAAGTCACAGTGTGACGTAAATCTTACGTCACTGTGAAAAAAAATGCTGTTAGGGAAGACTGATAGAAGATAATGTAAACTTATCTTGCAACCAGTACGGAGAATTGGTAGAGATTGTACAAGTCATTTTCTAGGAAAACTCCCAAATTGTTTACAAATGGTCAAAATCTCATCTAGTTTAAAAGTGGCATAAAATTCAACATTTAATTTATAATTATGTGATGTAAGGGCAATTTTTATCTTGTTTACAGAAGATTTTACGAATAGACCCATCAGCTTGTACAGCTACCTGTCATTTTAAAAATTACCTACTGGCAAGCAGACCGATCGTGCGAAAACTTCAGAGACGGTATTTTGCCCCGCTTTCACTTCAACTCACAGCTTAAGCTACCGCTAATCTGCTTAAACCCCTGCTGTCTTCACCAGGTGAAGCGGATCCACGAGGCAGGAAGAATGAGGATGTGGATGGTACTGGAAAAGGTCAACTAAAAAAATACTAACACCAGATACAACATCTGAAAACAAATTCAAGAAAACTTTAATGTATAAATTTCTATCAAATGTTTTAACCCGTCAAGTCACATTTTAATATAATCAAGTCAAATTTACTCCATTTATCAAGAAGAAACCCTACCTAAAGAACACATCCAATTTGAAACTAGCGCTCTATGGGATAAAGTTATCTGAACGGATAAAGAATCCCAGGGTTAAAAACATTAGCGTTTCCAGTTCGTTTCCAGTGCTAACAAGTATCTGTCATTAAAATGTTCTGTTTCACCAACAAAATGTTCATTTCAGACACAGGAAATATTTTTAGCCTGTAAATTTATTAAACAATTTTACATATAACTGTTCCATCCTTCTCTGTTTCTTTTTTCAATATTAAAATCTCAGGTGGACGCAAAAATTCTCGAAAAAGGGATTATGTGATTGAACAATAATTTAATCTCGTTTTGTTGTTTGGTTTTGTTATCGTTGTCGCGTTTTGTTGTTTGGTTTGGTTGTAGAGTAATTATTGGGATAGTATCAGGAAACGCGCAAATGTATATAAAAACCCAAATGTTTTCATTTTATCAAAAATAAGAGATCAAAGTAGTACAAACATAATTTTACTTATATCCAACTTGCCTATTTCAATCAACAATGATTAGCATTTTTTTTTCACATGAATTTCTAGTTCTGCTACATCATTGGATATGCCTTGAGATTTAATCGTCACAAATAAATAAATGCATCACTTGGAGCATGCTAAGTTATTATGTTGTTGACCAAAATTTGTACAAAGAATTAAATAATTCAATAGTTATCTTTGTCCTTATTATTTGGCAAATATTTGTGATATTTTGTCATAAGATTGCGTCACCATTGTCATTGCAACAAAGGGATAATGCTTGAAATAACTGTGCATTATATTGTATTTGTAGAACACATTTTATCACATTTCAATAAACTGTTCTCTCTTTTTTTTATGTAAAGCATTCAATACCTATTACGAGATATTCTGATGTTTAACAAAACTAGTTTAACACAAATTATTTATTTAAAGGTAAAGGTTGTGATGTCTGTCAGCGGAGAACTGTCAGACTAACGGCCGATTCAGTTGACATAAATTGCTATACTCAAGGTCATTGAAGAGCCGGTTTCATTAATTTAAATATTTATTCCTCCAACAATGCATGCATCAATTGAATCGCTGATTTTTAAAGTGACGTAAGTCGTAATTTTTATGATTTTAACCTGCTAATGCAGTTTTATGGTATTAAAAATGCTCTATCTAATAGTGATAAGAAAGAAGGGTGAAAGTAGATGATTGTATCATTACTTTTCACACCAATATATTTATCGTTGAGCTTGAAAGCGAGATTTGCTTTTTCAAATTAAATGGTGTTTCTTCCCTGCCAAACGTACGATTATATCGATAATCTGGTAATTTATCGATATAATCGATCTGGTATAATCCATAATCTGGTAATTCCATGTTATCTTAGCATTGAAAACCACGACTGCCGATTACGACACAGACGTTGACGACAATTATTAGCATCACATTAACTCTTTAAAAGCATGTATTTTGTTGTACATAATGTACACATAATCCATTTTCATTGCATTAATACTTGTTTAAAACCTCCAGAAGCATTTTATTTCTCTTATTCCTGTTCTCTCCATAATACTATTAGCATGTAATAAACAATATTAACATATTTGGTTTGGAAAAGGTCGTAAGTCATGAGCATTTTATTAAGTCTAACGCCATCAGTATAGAAAACTAATGTAAAATCTATGATCACAATTGATCAACCTGATAAGGGTTGACATTTTATATATCTTAGATCTTTAAAAATCTATTAAGCTGTCAAGTAAAAATGTTTAGTTTTGAAAAGAGAGCAAGTCATGAACATTTCATTAAGTTTAACTCTTCCAATATAGAAAACCAATTTTAAATTTATGAACACAATCGATTAATCTGATAAGGATTAGCATTTTATATATCTCGGATTTTTAATAATTCATCAAACAGTCGAGTAAAATTTTTTTTGTTATTTACTCAAAATGTTTATTTTTGGACGTAGCCCGTTTCAAAATTAGCTATTTACATTATTTATAGGGTGCCCTTTTCAAACACGTTTCCTTTCTAACCGTGAGAAAAGCGATGGCTCACTCTCAGATAGATCTCTGGCTTTCGTCTCCAAATCATAAGTCTGTGCACAAAGTCCACTTATTCCATCATCACCATCGCTACAGAGTAGAAATGGCGATATGTCTATCTTGTAGATATGGTAATAATTCTACACTTCGCTCCTCCACCTCAACACCTTGTCGCTGTCTTCCTTGTCCCCCGTAGAGTGTCTTGAATCTAGTCCCTCGCAGATGGGCGAAGAAGGTAGGTCACGATGACGAGAACATCACAATGTCTAATCATTTAGAAATTTAATTTTTCCATAAGAGACAAAAATGAAATTTCTCTTCTCTTTATAGTAAATTAAATTTTCACTATTTCAAAACCAACACATAATTTTGTTATATTTGTTACACGTTATACAACGTAAATCTGAAACGTTTGAAAAAAAAGAGTAAATAAATAAAAAGTAAAATTAGTATACAAAATAATTTTGAGGCATAACTATATTCAATCTGCTAAAATATTTATAAGAAACGGTGCGGATATCTTAAACTTCTTGTCAAAAGAATAATTAATTCTTTAATTGCCAGTGCAATGAAGTAATATGACTTTGACATCGATTTATCTAAAAATTAATATCCAATATGTTAGAGTTTTAACAAGCGTCTTAGTAATTGCCGATCTTTCCGACAATAGACCACGCTCGATTGATGACATGCACAAATAAATCATCTCTTAATCAATTTTTTTGGAACAAAAATTTTCGGAAATCTTTCAAGCGAAGATTAGGTTTATAAATTTCAATGACAAGCTCTGCTCTCCCACTTATCCGTGCCATTTGTGTTTTCTCACCAATGTCATCCTTTCATACACTCTGTCCACGAAATTACAGTCGTTTGCCACTCAAGAACTCGTGTCCTCCCCTCCTTCAGTTTTCCGAGACCCCATCAGTAATTGCTAGTCAAATTCAGTCGCGAATGCAAGTCCTGGGGCAAATTGAAGTCTACTATAGATCTTGGAATGCCGCGCATACAAGTTTCCCCCAGTTTTCACCGGAAGAATCAATCCATGGTGCACTTTCCACGACTGGAAGATATGGAAGATTCGGTCGGATGCTTTTCTTTTCCTGCTGGCTAAAAGCCTTGGGTAGGCAGAATCCATCACCAACTTAACGTATCCGTTCGCTTGGAAATGTAATGGATTTTTTTTCATCGCAAATCACTGCTTGACAGCCGTTCAGGTATCAGTCTGGTATATTCGATTTTGAAGCAATTCAATTTTAGCCGCCGTCTGCTATGGCCATGCGCAGTGGAGTTGGAAGTGTTGAGTTTATGTTCTGCGAGTGTGCCGTTCCTGTGAGAACTTCGGACCTTTTACATGCTTGTGATATTCTGTACCCCAGTTCTGTACCCCAATTATTCTGTACCCCAATATTCTGTACCCCAATTAGTAAGTAATACTAATTTAGTGATCAAGTTATGTTTTGGATGATCGTGGTATGCTGTCGAAATCAAAATAATTGCAAGTCTACAGAGAAATCTTAAAATTGTAAGTAACATTTTTCTTACACTATTTGAGGGAGCATCTTCAAATGAAATGTAAGAAATTCTTGAATTTAAATATGCTGTTTCTATTATACATAGTGAAGCAAGTCTTAATGATATTTTTATATCAATCCAGTGGTTGAAATCCACGCTACAAAAATGTAATCTTACTATAGCATATTCTCGATAAATCCTAATATAGTTGAATAGTTTAATTTCTCCACAATCTTATTACTAAAGAAAATGGGATTTTTCTGTTTGGTATATTGCTTTCCAAAAATTGAGAAATTTAGAATCTGAGACTCAACAGTTAATGTTATATTTGGTTGAAAGTTGAACATATTGATATCAATTTGTTCAAGTAGAAAGCACACCAGATTCAGAAGTATCTTAATGTACTTATTACTTAGTAGCTTCAGTAATCTTAATCAAAAAGGTTTTCACTGGTTTGTTTGCATTTGCTTAAAGTGGAAAGCATAAAATAGATGTTGATTTATTATATGTAATAACTTTTGTATACGTACCTAATTATGAAACTAAAAGTAAAATATACTTATCAGCTGCTCCTAATATCTTAATGTATCTTAATGTACTTATTAGTGGCTTCACTAATTTTAAATGAAAAAGTCCTCGTTGGTCTGTACGCCATTTTCTTCAAAAGGAAAGTATGAAATACAATATTAGGTAAAAGCAGATTTCTTATATTCAAAAACTTTTACATAAATACCTAATTATGAAATTGAATATAAAGATGGCAAAATGTACTTATCAGTGGCTATTAATGTCTTAATGTATCTTAATTATCAGTGGCTTCACTAATTTTGAAAGTAAAAGTTTTCATTGGTCTGTTCCTAAAAATAAAATATAGTTATATTGGAAAGATGTTGACTTGTTTTATTAAAAAGTTTTTATGCGCATCTAATTATAAAACTGAATATGAAGAGGGTTAAATATACTTACCACTTACTATTAATGCCTTAATGTATCTCTGTACTTCTCAGTGGCTTCACCAATTTTAAGTGAAAGTTTTCGTTGATCTGATCTTTAAAATGAAAACATTTACGACAGAAAGAACGTTGACTTATTATATTTAAAAGTTTTTTATACGTATCTAATTATAAAACTGAATATAAAGAGAATAAAATGTACTTATCAATGGTTCTTAATGTTTTAATGTATCTTATCAATGGTTCTTAATGTCTTAATGTATCTTATCAATGGTTCTTAATGTCTTAATGTATCTAATTATGAAACTAAAAGTATATAATTATGAAACTTTAGTTTCATAATATAATTATGAAACTAAAAGTAAGTACTTATCAGTGGTTTCACCAATTTTATATAAATTGTCTTCGTTGGTGCGTCCTTTCCTTAAAATGTAAAACATGAAATACAATAATAGAAATATGCCGATTTATTATATATAAAATGTTTTATATACGTACTTATTTATAAAATTAAATATAAAGAGGGTAAATATACTTATCAGTGGTTATTAATGCCATAATATATCTTTGCACTTTGCAGTTAGCAGTAGTTTTACTAATTTTATATAAAAACATTTTAATTAGTCTATTCTATATAATATTCTATATAATATATAATATCTATATAATATCTACATATTTATATAATATTCTATATAATAACAAGATTGGGAAGACGTTGACTTATTATATTTAAAAACATTTTTGTACGTATCTAATTATAAAACTGAATATAAAGAGAGTAAAATATACATATTAGTGGCTCTTAATGCCTTAATGTATCTTAATGCACTTATCCGTGGCTTTAATTTTAAATGAAAGAGTATTCGTTGGTCTGTGCGCCACTTCCTTAAAATAGAAAACATTTTTATTTATTATATTTAAAAGCTTGTATATGCGTACCTAGTTATAAAACGGAATTTAATGAGGGTAACCAAATATTTTAGAGCATAAATAAACCAAATATTTTAGAGAATAAATAAACCAAATACTTTAGAGAATAAATATTAAAACAAATATTGATTTTTTCATAAAAGTATATATGAAAATATAAACGTCCTGACATTTTAAAAAAATTCGCATACAAAGTTCCTATAATTACTGGAATTATAGCCCAAAATATATATGAGGTCATGTATGGGAAAGTTTATTAATAACTTAAAGTCGTTTTCTTCAAAATGTGATTTTTAACACTTTACAACAAAGTTGACAAGTGTTTATGACTTTGTTCATTCTGTCTGTCTGTCTGTCCGTTAGCACGATAACTGCCGTAAAAATGACTTAATCAAAATGAAATTTTAGTATGTTGTTCAAACGGTCCGTAGTACCTATGGGAATATAAATGAATAATATCAACCAATTAGTTTTAGATTGAACCCGGGTTGAAAAAATGAAATACATTGAGCCCTATGGGACCTAATTTTTCAAACATTTTTTAAGCAAATTTAAAATTCACAAATTGCTTCGAAAATTTTAGGTAATATTCAAATTGTTCCATAAAATATATAAAAAAAATTCAGCGAAATATATTCAGTAGTTTTTTAAATAAAAATTAAAATAATAATAACACATCTTATATGAAACGATCACGTGACTATGATATGAAAGTATCACGTGATCCACTTCAAACTGATATATGGCATCCATCTTGTCTCAAAATCGTGATTTTTAAAGTTCTTTTTATTTCATATTGAGTGTTGTATCCGTCCTAAAACCACTTTATTTTGGTTTAAATTCTGTGCATCTACATACTAAAACAACGCAATTACAATATATATGAGTTTAAATGCTCATCCAAATTTGATTATTTCTACAACGAAGCCTATTTTTCACTTATGTAAAATGTAAATAGCAAAATATGTAGGATGAGTTGTATAGGAATTGCTGTATTTTTTTAACGCAAAACAATTTAGCTCATGGAGTCTGCATGGCTGATATGAAAGAAATATTCATTGACTTTACCGAGAGAAGGACGATTTTTTGCAATGAAATTTTAAGCATAGAGTTAAATTACTTGTAGCTCCATGGGCTTAATCTTTAAATAAAATAAATTATTATAGTATTGTGATGAATGACATGAATGGGAAATTGTTCATGAATGAAATGCTGCTTTTTTAGAGAGAGCCAGGCGAGTTATTTTTTCTATGACGTCATTTGAATGAATTTCAGTTGTTTTCGATGAAGTTTTTAAATATAATAAATTATCGTGGTATTATGATAATTCTAAAATTATTACCGAATAATATATCACATTTCAGAGATGTTTAAACCAGGCAATTTATAATTCAATGCCGTCATTTGAATGAAGTTCATTTTTTTCGATGAAGGTTTAAGTTTGCAAATATAATAAATCAATGTAGTATTGTGAGAAGATTTAAAATAATACCGAGGAATGTATTGCATTTTAGACATGTTTAAATAAAATTGCATTGAAGTTGGAAAGTGTTTCATAATCAATGCTTTAAGCATGATTGATCTTTCTTGTTTTTGCTTAAATTCTGTGCATCTACATACTGAAACAACGCAAATACAATATATTTGAGTTTAAATGATTATCCTGTATGGCTGATCCTGTATTAGTCTGTATGGCTGATATGAATGAAATATTAATTGATTTTATAAAGAGAAGGACGATTTTTTTCGATGAAGTTTTAAGCGTCGAGTTTAATTACTTGTATCTCCATGGTCTTAATTTTTAAATAAAATAAATTATTATAGTGTTGTGATGAATGACATGAATGGGAAATTATTTATGAATGAAATGCTGTTTTTATAGAGAGATCCAGGCGTGTTATTTTTTCTATGACGTCATTTGAATTAATTTCAGTTGTTTTCGATGAAGTTTTCAAATATAATAAATTATCGTAGTATTATGATGGTTTTAAAAATATTATCGTGGAATGTATCGTATTTTAGAGATATTTAAACCAGGCAATTTATATTTCAATGCCGTCATTTGAATGAAGTTCATATTTTACAATGAATGTTTAAGTTTTCAAATAAAATAAATTAATGTAGTATTGTGATAAGTTTAAAATATTACCGAGGAATGTATTGCATTTTAGACTTTTTTAAAATAAAATTGCATTGAAGTTGGAAAGTGTTTCATAATCAATGCTTTAAGCATGATTGATCTTTCTTGTTTTTGCTTAAATTCTGTGCATCTACATATTGAAACAACGCAAATACGATATATTTGAGTTTAAATGATTATCCAAATTTGATTATTTCTACAACGAAGCCTAGTTTTCACTTATGTAAAATGTAAACAGCAAAATATATAGAATGAGTTGTATTAGAATTGCTGTATTTCTTTAACACAAAATAATTTAGCCCATGGAGTCTGCATGGCTGATATGAATGAAATATTAATTGATTTTATAAAGAGAAGGACGATTTTTTTCGATGAAGTTTTAAGCATAGAGTAGTTTAATTACTTGTAGCTCCATGGTCTTAATTTTTAAATAAAATAAATTATTATAGTATTGTGATGAATGAAATGAATGGGGGAAAGTTATGAATGAAATCCTGTTTGTATAGAGAGATCCAGGCGTGTTATTTTTTCTATGACGTCATTTGAATTAATTTCAGTTGTTTTCGATGAAGTTTTCAAATATAATAAATTATCGTAGTATTATGATAGTTTTAAAAATATTATCGTGGAATGTATCGCATTTTAGAGATATTTAAACCAGGCAATTTATATTTCAATGCCGTCATTTGAATGAAGTTCATTTTTTTCAATGAAGGTTTAAGTTTTCAAATAAAATAAATTAATGTAGTATTGTGATAAGTTTAAAATATTACCGAGGAATGTATTGCATTTTAGACTTTTTTTAAATAAAATTGCATTGAAGTTGGAAAGTGTTTCATAATCAATGCTTTAAGCATGATTGATCTTTCTTGTTTGTTCTACAAATGGTTCATAGTTTTCAACTGTCTATAAAAAATATATATGTATATTATGTTTAAAAAAATTGAACACAGAAAGAAAACATTGCTATATCATTAGAAAGGAAAGGTATGTTTCTAAGATGTATATTTTTTATAAGATATAAAATGCTGAAAAGACGATTTTTTTTCACATTTTAACATTTTAAGAGCCCTATGATCCCCCCCCCCTAAATAAAAATAATCCAGCTACCCATAATACCGGATCTGAGGTACTAAACTTGATATCTAATTAAAGAAAATACGTATTTTTCAACAATGGAAATAAATCTTTTCTTACGCTTTTTCAACAATGGAAATCTTTCGGTTTTCTTCAACATACTAATTTAATTTTTAAATGTGTAGTTTCTTTAAGCACAAAGTGGTTATGAGCTCCAAAAATGAGTGCACAATAAAAGTTAAAAATAAACGTAAGGGTGCATATCAATTGCTGAAACGAGCTCAAAAATTTCTTCCTCATGTCTTTGTCACAAGGATAAATGATATATTTTTATTCTTTTGATCCAGATTACTAATTTTGAAATGAAATTCTTAAAATCTTCTCATAAAATGTAACAAAACAAGGTTTAGTTAGTATTTTGATTAGAGAACAATTTTAATTATACATATTGGAGGAGATGTAAATTTTTAATGTTTACAACTTTAGGTTCATGTTTTATATATGTGGTTTAATCTAGGATGTTAAAATTTTCGTTACGAGTAAATTAACTCATTATGAGTGTTAATTTACTTGCAATGTACTACGCCACGTATTATTATCAATATTTATAGTTTAATTCAAAATATATTTTTAAAAATTGATAATAATATTATTACAAATATTATTATCAATATTTTAAAAGTTAAATTAAAATAAATTTAGAGGTTAAATACTGTTAGTAAAAGAAACCGTGCACAGTTTTTTCACGGTTTTAGTTCAAGAATAATAACTCATAACTAAAAAGCTTCATGCAAAATTAAAAAAAAGTGTATGTTGAATTTTTTTTAAAATAACTTTCAGTATCACAGTAAGCTCTCATTAATCCGACATCCAATGGTTCGGAACGCCTGATAGTTCGGCATACTTCTCGAACTGAATTCAGGTTCGTTTGGCTGTACTGGAATTCATTTACAGTAAATGGCTAAATAACTTAATATGCAGATTTCTGTTTATTGAAGTTTACAATATATTTTTAAAATTAATTAAATTAAACTCACAGTAAAGTGTAATCCAGTCTATGTAACGTTTTAGGTAAATAAATATCATATTTATTGTCCATAATTTTGTTTTAAATTAATTTTTAACAATTTTTACCCCATTTTAGTTTAACTTGCGATAATCCGACGAATTTGGTAATCCGGCACCGCCGTACGTGCCGCCTTACCGGAAGTTTAGTATATTTATTTAAATGGAATAAAATACAATTATCCTGCATGCATTTTGCATCTGTTTATCTTCTTTTGTAGTTAAAGTTTAAATGGTGTCATTTCAAATTAACGCTATCACGAAAAAGTAATAATTATAATAACTATGTCACCGGATCATCTTATTTTTTATTAACTAATCTAAAGTTTTGAGTTTACCAAATAAAATATATAAGCATTTAATCCAAAATAAAAGTGGGACATTCATTTATTTATTTATTTTTTCAATTTACGTATTGCATTGCAAATTTCTTTTACATTCCATCAAACCAAAAATGAGGACAGACAGATCAAAATAAGTTTTGCAATCCTTGATTACAATTATTCTAGTACGAATTTCTCATCTTCTATCAGATTTCTTTTCTGACACCAAAACCTTTTTCTAGTTTTGCCCTTTAAAAGTAGATTAGTTTAATATATTAAGCTGCTTTATGAGGGCAATTAAATGAAACAGTTTTGTCACTTTTGCTTAGCTGACAGTCTGAAATGGACTGATGTGGCACAGATTGGAGGTCTGCATGGGCTTAATTTAAAAATGTTAACCAAGCCCGGTCAGAAAATGTTAAGATTTGACCCGATCTGAGCTTAAGAATTTTTCAAAATACTCGCGCCCGACTTGGCCCGGCCCGATTTTAAATACATTGAAGCTTGCCTAACACTAACACACTATTGCTTCGTATCATGATCATAATTAGCCATTTAAGGAATTAAATACCCATTATATGACATATTACATGCAATGATTTAAATCAGCAGGTGAAAGTTGCGAAGAGCAATGCTTTTTAACACTTTACAATAAAGTTGAAAAGTGTTTATGACTTTGTTCATTCTGTCTGTCTGCCTGTCTGTCTGTCTGTCTGTCAGCACGATAACTGCCGTAAAAATGACTTTATCAAAATGAAATTTTAGTATGTTGTTCAGACGGTCTGTGGGACCTTTGGGAATATAAATGAATAATATCACCCAATCAGTTTTGGATTGAACCCGGGTTGAAAAAATGAAATACATTAAACCCTATGGGACCTAATATTTCAAACATTTTTTAAGCAAATTTAAAATTCACAAATTGCTTCGAAAGTTTTAGGAAATATTCAAATTATCCCATAAAATATATAAAAAAAATTTCAGCAAAATATGTTCAGTAGTTTTTTAAATAAAAATTAAAATAATAATTACACCTTTTATATGAAGCGATCACGTGACCATTACATGAAGAGATCACGTGACACACTTCAAAATAAAATATGACATCCATCTTGTGTCAAAATCGTGATTTTTAAAGTTCTTTTTAATTCATATTTAGTGTTGTATTCGTCCTAAAACCGCTTTATTTTTGCTTAAATTCTGTGCATCTACATACTGAAAAAACGCAATTACAATATATTTGAGTTTAAATGATCATCCAACTTTGATTATTTCTACAATGAAGCTTAATTTTCACTTATGGAAATGTAAACAGCAAAATATGTAGAATGAGTTGTATAAGAATTGCTGCATTTCTTTAACCCAAAATTATTTAGCTCATGGAGTCTGCAATATAGCTGATATGAATGAAATATTCATTGATTTTACAGCGAGAAGGACGATTTTTTCGTTGAAGTTTTAAGCATAGAGTTTAATTACTTGTATCTCCACGGTCTTAAGTTTTTAAATAAAATAAATTATTATAGTATTGTGATGAATGAAATGAATGGAAAAATGTTTATGAATGAAATGCTGCTTTTATAGAGAGAGTCAAACGTGTTATATTTCGATGACGTCATTTGAATAAATTTCATTTGTTTGCGATGAAGTTTTCAAATATAATAAATTATTGTAGTATTATGATAATTTTAAAAATATTACCGAGGAATGTATCGCATTTTAGAGGTGTTTAAAGCAGGCAATATATATTTCAATGCCGTCATTTGAATGAAGTTCATTTTTTCGATGAAATTTTAAGTTTTCAAATATAATAAATTAATGTAGTATTGTGATAATTTTAAAAATATTAGCGAGAAATGTATCGCATTTTAGAAATGTTTAAATAAAATTGCATTAAAGTTGGAAAGTGTTTCATAATCAATGCTTTATGCATGATTGATCTTTCTTGTTTTTTTTACTTCGGAATGTCTTTGAATAAATAAGTCTTCAATGTCCTATCTGAAATTACTATTTTTCTATATCCAATTCTAATTTACCCATTTGTTTTTTTTCGTACAGAGCAAACTTTTATTACTGAATATGGGACAGGGAGACTTTCGACAGGGAGCTTATTGAGATTTTTGTTTCGTAAGTAATGTAAAATTTTTTCTGTTCGTTTAACACTTGATCTTTTTTTTTTTGACATCTTTTATTTACTTTTTCCCGGCCCGGCATGACCCGGATATTTTAAAACCTGACCCGAGCTTGGCCCGACCAGAAATAGTTTCCTTAAAATTCGTCCAGCCTGACCTACGGGCCCGGTCGGACCTAAGCCCACTGGTCAAGCCCAAGTCTGTGAAAAACCTTTAGCATAAATCTTTTCAAACGGTAGCGATGGATAGCTTCGAGTCTTTAAATCAATGTGATATCATAGAGTCCCTTACGTATTGTGCTATGCGGTAATCTACTTTGAGGCCCTTTTCAATTATTATGACCTTAAGCGTGATTTATTTTGTGTGTCGGTAAGTTATGACTTTATAAATTGTCAGGGAAAATGTTACAGCTTTTGAATTTCTATGGAAATGCAAATGCATCCTACGAAGGTATTTATTCATCTATGCACAATAAATATGTACGCAGTCGAGCCGATCATATAGCGAAGTCACAAGGGACAAAAAAATATTTGTTATAATCGGTATTCTCAATAATCGATAAACGGATATGAAATAAACAATAAGAACAACTTATCGGTCTGCGTATTGTGAAACAAAAATCATTATAGTAAGGTTTAAATGTATTGCTTTATAATTTACCTTGAAAAAAATCTGCAATTTTCTTTTGATCATTTGAATTTGCAACACATTTGCATAGCACTTTCCCCTATTGTATCTAATTTGTCACTGCAGTTAACGTTGTGAGCTTCGAAATAGTCAGAGTTTGGAGTCTTTCCTCAGCAATTGATATTATCTTTTCTCTTTTTAAATCAATTTTGATTTCTTCGATTGCGGATTCCTCAAATTCATCAGCAACTGTACCAATAATTGCATTATATGTGTTTAGTGCATATAATGTTTCAATATGTGTTTATAATGTTTCAATATGTGTTTATAATGTTTCAATGTGCATACAATGTTTCAATGCATTTATCGAGTGTAGCATAATCGTCAAAATAAAAATTTCATGGCAAAACTCTTTTCTCGTAACATATTTTACATTAAACTATCTTCATACACAATTGTTGGACTTCTTCTTGCTTCTAGCATTTTTTCTCAATTTGCAAAAGAACACCCGGCCAGGCGTCATGTAAAAATTCGCAGACTCTCTTCATGAGTTTAGGTAATCTCAACATATCTGGGGAATGTATTTAGGGAAGTGTTACTAAACTAATTGTTGCTCCTAAGATTTTACTTTTATTCTACGAAGTTCCATGGAAACAAATATTTCTTTAACTTTCCTACACTAAAAACTTCACAATACCCGATGCATAGGTATCTACTTGTTCACTATAAGTTATAGTTTAACATTATGAAAGTATTGCAGGTTCAAGGGGGTCGGCTCAAGGGGGTAGGCTCGGCTCCACTGTATTACTTTTCTCGTACTAAGCTATTATAGAGGAAAGTATGATGATAGTGATTGTGACTTGTACCCCTTTTTAACACTTTACAACAAAGTTGAAAAGTGTTTATGACTTTGTTCATTCTGTCTGTCTGTCTGTCTGTCTGTCTGTCCGTTAGCATGATAACTGCCGTAAAAATGACTTAATCAAAATGAAATTTCAGTATGTTGTTCAGACGGTCTATAGGACCTATGGGAATATAAATGAATAATATCACCCAATTAGTTTTGGATTGAACCCGGGTTGAAAAAATGGAATACATTGAGCCCTATGGGACCTAATTTTTCAAGCATTTTTTAAGCGGATTTAAAACTCACAAATTGCTTCGAAAATTTTAGGCAATATTCAAATTGTTCCATAAAATATATAAAAAAAGAATTCAGCGAAATATATTCAGTAGTTTTTTAAATAAAAATTAAAATAATAATAACACCTCTTATATGAAGCGATCACGTGTCCATGATATGAAACGATCACATGACCCACTTCAAAATGATATATGGCATCCATCTTGTCTCAAAATCGTGATTTTTAAAGTTCTTTTTAAGTCATATTGAGTGTTGTATCCATCCTAAAACTACTTTATTTTTGCCTAAATTCTGTGCATCTACATACTTTAACAACGCAATGACAATATATTTCAGTTTAAATGTTCATACAAATTTGATTATTTCTACTATTAAGCCTATTTTTCACCTATGTAAAATGTAAACAGCAAAATATGTAGAATGAGTTGTATTAGAATCGCTGTAATTCTTTAACACAAAATCCTTTAGTCCATGGAGTCTGCATGGCTGATATGAATGAAATATTCATTGATTTTAAAAAGAGAAGGACGATAATTTTCAATGAAGTTTTACGCATAGAGTTTTACTTACTTGTAGCTCCATGGTCTTAATTTTTAAATAATATAAATTATTATAGTATTGTGATGAATGACATGAATGGGGGAATTATTTATGAATGAAATGTTGCTTTTATAGAGAGAGCCAGGCGTGTTATTTTTTAATGACGTCATTTGAATGAATTTCAGTTGTTTTCGATAAAGTTTTCAAATATAATAAATTATCGTAGTATTTTGATAATTCTAAAATTATTACCGAGGAATGTATCACATTTTAGAGATGTTTAAACCAGGCAATTTATATTTTAATGCCGTCATTTGAATGAAGTTAATTTTTTTCGATGAAGGTTTAAGGTTTCAAATATAATAAATTAATGTAGTATTGTGATAAGTTTTAAAATATTACCGAGGAATGTATTGCATTTTAGACATGTTTAAATAAAATTGCATTGAAGTTGGAAAGTGTTTCATAATCAATGCTTTAAGCATGATTGATCTTTCTTGTTTTTTATAGATATGCTATTAGCTGTAGCAATATATTAAGTAAACTTTTAACTGTCACCTATGTAAGCAAAGAAAAGTATGGTGATTGTGATTTAATGACAAATTGAGTATTCACCTTAATACATTGGTGGGGTGGGTGCCTAGATATCAGAAATGAATTTTGCTGGTAGGTGGGCCGTGCGTGTTAAATCGTTGGCTCTTCATAATCTTGAAAACCACTGAAGCGATTTGGGCCGACAAGTTTCATATATTATAGATGTGAACGTAGAAGAGAAATTCCCCAAAATGTATATAGTTTAGCTATAGAACGAGATTTTGTTAAAATTTTTGGCCCTTCATAATCTCGAAAACCGCTAAAGCGATTTGGACCACATTTGGGTGGTATATTGCGTATATTGTCTAGATGTAAACACAGAAGAAAAAAAAAATCCAAAAAATGTATATAGTTCAGCTATAAATAGATATTTTGTCCAAATTAGAACTCTTCGTAATCTCAAAAGCCGATGAAACGATTTGACCTAAATTTTGTTGGTATCAAAGTACCCAATAAATTTACATTTCACTCAATTCTAAATTGGCAATTATCAATATTGATAGTATTCGCAACAAGCAATATAGTTAATATATTACAATATTATAATAATGAATTCAATTAATTTCCGTTAATTTATCGTCATTTTTGCAGTTTTGACTATATTTTCGTCAATCTGTAACGACATATCGCCAAGATGGCGATATTTCCCTAAATAAGTCGCCAATTTTATCGCCAAGAAAACTCGAATTAAAAAAAAGCTTTATCCAACAATCTTATACACATTAAAAATTTACAAGATTACTCTTAATTCATATGTATCTATTTTGCATTACAATATGTTTTATATCTTAATTATTTTGTTTCATCCAGTAGAGAAAGTATCATTTACTTTTATCTTAATCTTAATGACTGATGATTTATACATGAAGTATTACTATATCCATCCACGTGTGAAGTCATTTTTCCGGCCCTTATCACCTCCAATGAAATATGCAATGGGTATTTTGTATCGAACTTGTTACATCCACAGGATGACCTCTTTAATTACTGCTTCATGCAACACTGAATAAGGACAATACCGTAACTAAGGTCACTGTCAACGGTTGGGGGTTTATCAACCTTAGTAAAAGTGTTTCCTATTGTTCCATTGGTTATTTTGGAAGAATCCAAAAATTCTAATTGGTGAAGACTTCTGGACCATATAACTTATAGGTGGATACGCGGAAGATCATGTAGGGTGTGATGTATGAAAGGATGCTTGAAATGTATCAGTCAGAATATAAATGAAACTATCTGGAAAATATATAAATACAGCAAACAGCGCTGACATTTCTTTTTCTCTGCGTAGGACAATTTCTGTTGTTAGATAGTTGTTAGAATTTCAATATATTTTTGTACGTTGACTTTTCTCTCAATAGAGTTGAAATTGTAAAAAACAGAATCAAACATACATATTAAAGGCAGGTAACACATCTTGAGATACAATTTTGATGCAAAGTCTAACGTTTATTTATTTAAATTAAATAAATATATTAGTCATATAAATTTTACTTTCCTTGCAATACATGGTAATGTATAGGGAAAGTATTGGAATCATACCATAAATCGCAATTCGAGTTTTTAACGAATTTACACGTTTTGAGACCTCTAGAACACGAAAACACTATTTCTAGCGTGACGTCTCTGTGTGTGTGTGTGTGTCTGCGTGTCTGTCTGTCTGTACAATGTATGTGTCCATTGTAACTGAAAAACTAATTGACCAAATTTCATAACATTTGGTATGTAAGTTACTTGTGGGTGATTAGATTACTTGGTGCTTATTAGATTTCGGTACAATTCGGAATAACAAAACATGCCATTTTTTACGAAATGGCCCCCAAAAATCGCATGTATCCACTCTAACTAAAAAAAATTATAAAATTTATTGAATTTTGTATTTAAACAATCATTTCGATAATGCAATAATAATTTTTCGATAATTCAATTACATTACTTTCATAAAGATATCTTTCATTTTCAATGGTGTATCCAGAAAGTACATTTTCAGGTAAACCTATATTTTTAACACTTTCCAACATAGTTGTAAAGTGTTTATGACTTTGTTTATTCTGTCTGTCTGTCCGTTCGCACAATAACTCTCGTTAAAATGACTTTATCAATATGAAATTTTAGTATATTGAGACGGTTTGTAGAACATATGGGAATGCAAAAGAATAATATCACCCAATTAGTTTTGGATTTAACACGGGTTGAAAAAATGAAATGCATTAAACTGTATGGGACCTAATTTTTCAAACATTTTAAGCGGACTTAAAATTCACAAATTGCTTTGAAAATTTTAGGAAATATTCAAATTATAACGTAAAATGTGTAAAAAAATTTCATCAAAATACGTTTAGTAGCTTTTTAAATAAAAATTGAAATAATAATAGAGATCACGTGACTCGTTGCAAAATAAAATATGGCATCCATTTGTTTATCGCTTAGTGAAAATCGTGATTTTTAAGGAACGCTTATATCTATATTTAGTGTTGCATCCGTCCTAAAACCGCTTTATTTTTGCATATTATCTGTGTATCTGAATTCTGTGCCTATGCAATTGCAATATTTTTTATTTTAAATAATCACTAAACTTTGATTATTTCTAATACGAAGCCTAATTTTAACGTATGTAGAGTATAAACAAATTAAGCGACTGTAAGATGAGTTGTATAAGGATTGCTGAATTTTTTAATGGAAAATTATTTAGCTCTGGAGTCTGGAATGTAAGTAATATGAACGGAGTATTCATTGATTTTACATAGAGAAGCAGACGATTTTATAGAATTGCTTTTTTTGAGAAAGTTTTAAGTTCCCAAGTAAAATAAATTATTGTAGTACTGTGATAATTTAAGAAATATCACCGCTGAATATATTGCATTTTAGAGATGTTTAAATAAAATTGCATTTCAGTTGGAAAGTGTTTCACAATCAATACTTTATGCATGATTAATCTTTCTTGTATATATTTCAGTGTGTCTTCCCCTAAACATTTACTCTAATTCTCAATCTTTATTCTCGTCTTTAGAACACCGGACGTTAGGAAACTACAAAGATAAGAATATTTGCACGTTTCATATCTATGCACGTATTACGTACGTCCAGTCCTACATATTGTTGATTGTTTAGCAACACTTTTACTTAATTATCTACATATATCGCATTTAGAGCATATTATGAAATCAGTTAACAATTCATAGCATTGCAGACAAGAAATCCAGCTTTGTACTTTGTTTAGTAACATTAGGCAACAGTCTTTGAAAGCGCTATCATTTATTCTTTCTGGCATCAACTGTATCGCTTCTTATTATCATATTTGGCAAAAAAGGATTTCGAAAGCGTATTTTATCAAATCAACCAAGATACCGTAGTGTTTAAAGGCCTTACCCTTTTGTTTGTATTTAAATATGGGATATATTAGGTTATACTTTATTATATACAGAAAGTCCCCTCCAATTTTCGAATGTATTTTACCGTATGTATTTTTTAAAATATACTTTTTCGAATATAATTTTTCAATAAAAAAAAAAATATATATATATATATATATATATATCATGACATTCAATAAAAGAAAAACAAGTATCATTTTATACGCGATTTTGCATTAGAAAACGAATGACATAAACTTTAAAATGCTAGCTTGAACCGTTCTTGAGATTTGTACGCTTAAAATAAAGAAATTGTTTAGAAAATTACATAAAACATCGCCAACTTGGTGATTTTTGATGCTGCGAAATTAACGAAAATGTCGTCAAATTGGCAAAAATGATTCTAAAGTTACGAAAATAATGCCAAATTGGTGAAATAATTATTAACATCTACTATCTATATATATATATTAATTGCCAAGTGTCCGTCTGTCTGTCTGTCACCCTTTTTCTAGGCACTTCCCGAATAGATAGAGACTTGCAATTTGGTACACAGCTCGATCGTTCGATAAAACCTCCTGAAAAAAATCGAATTTTTCGAAAACGTTCTCTAGAGGGGGTGCTCCACACCAAGACGTTCGAAAAGTGAAATCATAGGAAAGCATACTTTGCCAGAAGATAGAGACTTCAAATTTGGTGTATGGGTAAATCGTTCGAAAGGAAGAAAGTCTGCAATTTCAGATTTCCAATATTTTCTACTTAAGGGGTGCCGCACACCAAAATGTTCGATTTGCCGATTAAATGAGAAACGGCTCCTTTAAAATTTGATAGAGGCTTGAAATTAGGTATATGGTCTAACATCGTTTAAAACTATATTCGTCTTGAGTGTTTTCATCAAATGAAAACACTCAAGACGAATATAGTTTTTCAAAATGTTCGTTTAAGGGCGTACTCCAGAGGAAAACGTTCAAAAGGTGAATTGATAAGAAACATACTTCGGGATGAGATAGAGATTTGAAATTTGGTGTACGGGTAGATAGTTTGGAAGTCAGAAAGTGTACAATTTCAGTTTTCCAATATTTTCCACTTTAGGGGGTGTCGCACACAAAATTGTTCAATTTTCGGAATGAAATAGAAACATCCCTTTCAAAACGTGATAGAGGCTTGATATTTGGTATATGGGCGAATCATTTAATAGAAAACCCAAGAAGAATGGAGTTTTTCGAAAATATTCATTTATGGGTGTGCTCCACAGAAAAACGTTCGAAAGAGGAGATGATAAAATAGTATACTTCGGGATGAGATAGAGACTTTAATTTGGTGTACTGGTAGATAGTTCGAAAGGAAGACGTGCGCAATTTAAAATTTACAATATTTTCTTCTTTAGGGGGTTCCGGACACTAAAATATTCGATTTGCCGAATAAATGTGAAACGCGAATTATTAAAAAAATGACAATATTCAGGAGTTGCTTATTGCGAGACTGTTGATTTTCAACGGGTATTCTGCTAGTATATACTAATTGCCAAGTGTCCGTCTGTCCGTCTGTCACGCGTTTTTTAGGCACTTCCCGAATAGATAGAGACTTGCAATTTGGTATACGGTTCGGTCGTTCGATAAAACCCCTTGGAAAAATCGAATTTTTCGAAAACGTTCTCTAGAGGGGGTGCTCCACACCAAAACGTTAGAAATGTGAAATGATAGGAAAGCATGCTTTGTGATAAGATAGCGTGATGTGATAAGATAATTGCATAATAAGCATGCTTTGTGATAAGATAATTTGGTGTATGGGTAAATCGTTCGAAAGGAAGAAAGTGTGCAATTTCAGATTTCCAATATTTTCTACTTAAGGGCGTGCCGCACACCAAAATGTTCGATTTACCAAATAAATAAGGAAAGGTTCGTTTAAAATTTGATAGGGGCTTGAAATTTGGTATATGGGCTAATCATTCGACGAAAACACCCAAGACAAATATAGTTTTTCAAAAATGTTCGTTTAAGGGGGTGCTCCAGAGAAAACAGTTCAAAAGGTAAATTGATAAAAAAAACATGCTTCGGGATGATGTAGAGATATCAAATTTGGTGTATGGGTAGATAGCTTGGAGGGAAGAAAGTGTACAATTTGAGTTTACCAATATTTTCTACTTTAGGGGATGCCGCACACCAAAATGTTCGATTTTCGGAATAAAGTAGAAAAGCCCCTTTTTGAAACGTGATAGAGGCTTAATATTTAGTATATGGGCGAATCATCTGATAGAAGACTCAAGAAGAATAGAGTTTTTCAAAAATGTATATTTAAGGGGGGTGGGTATTCCACACTAAAACATTCGAAAGTTGAAATGATAGAAAAAGAATGCTTCGCGATGAGATAGAATTCAAATTTGTTGTATGGGTAAAATGTTGGAAAGGAAGGGAGTGTGTAATTTCAGTTTTCCAACATTTGCTATTGTAGGGGGGTGCAGCTCACTAAAATGTTCGATTTGTCGAACAAATGAAAAACGCCTCCTTTACAATGTGATAAAGATTTGAAATTTAGTATATGGGCTAACCATTTGATGAATACGATTTGACAAAAATGTTCATTAACGGGGTGCTACACAAGAAAACGTTCGAAAGGTGAAGTGATAGAAAAAACATGCTTTGCGATAGAATAGAGGTTTCGAATTTGGTCTACAGGTAGATGTTTGAAAGGAAAAAAGTGTGAAATTTCAGATTTCCCATATTTGCTACTTTAAGGGGTGCCGCACACTAATATGTTCGATTTTACGAGTAAATGAGGCACACTTCCTTTTAAATGTGATAGAGACTTGATATTTGGTATATGGGCTAATCATCTGATAAAAAATCCAAGACAAACGAAGTTTTTTTAAAATGTTCATTTAAGGGTGTGCTTTACAGAAAAACGTTTGAAAGGAGAAATAATAAAATGGCATGCTTCGGGATGAGATAACTTTAATGTGGTGTACGGGTAGATCTAAAGGAAGAAACGGACAAATTAAATTTCCCAATATTTTTTTCTTTAGGGGGTTCTGCACACCAAAATATTCGATTCGTCGAATAAATGTGAAACGCGAATTATTCAAAAATTTACATTATTCAGGGGTTATTTATTGCGAGACCGTTGATTTACAAAGAGTATTCGGCTAGTATTTTAACTATATTGCTTAGTAGATGCTAGTAGTTTTTCCAATTGTCAAGTTAGATTGAGCAAAATGTAAGCTAATTTGGTTCTTCGAAATTGTTTTACATATTGTCAACCCCGACCGTCCAAACTGTTACCTTACACCTTTCTTGTAGGTCGGAAGGTCTGGGTTTCAGCATATTGTCAACCAGAAAAGCTCTATGTTGGTGTACGATTCAATGTTAAAAACATTCTGTCGTGTATTTCGTACATCATTATTTCACTGCGAAAGAAGTAAAGTCATTGTATTACACTCATGGAAATGAAAGTTGTGCACCAAGAAGAAAACATGGTACAACCGCGAAATGATGCAAATAGCTAGAGGGCGGATTGGTATGCAAATGATCCCAGTCTGGTGTGATTGCGCATGACCCGTGAGTGGCGTTGCAAGCATAAATCATCGGCCTTATAAACCGGCGTGTAGTCGATGTCCCATCAATGCGAGAAGCAAGCACGAGTACGGAGTGAAAAGAATGGTGGGTAGACGTCAGAAACGTCGATATACGCAACTGACGGACTTCGAGAGAGGCCTGATGATTGGGCTGAAAACTGCAGTGTGGTCAGCGCGCGGGATAGCCCGTCACGTGGATCGTTCGGATTATACCGACCGACGGTGTTGGAAGCACTGCTCACGGGATGCCACCCAGACACGGAGGGCCGGCTCTGGACGGACCAGGCATACCACGAGTAGAGATGATCAAATGATCATGCGGCAGGCACGTATAGAGCCCACGACGACCCGATCCGCGATACAAGCACACGTAGCGGCTTCTGTGTGTCCATGAACCATATCTAGACGCCTGAATGAAGCGAATCTGCGATTCCAGCGTCTCTTACGTGTGCTGCCGTTAACATGGGAACATCGGCGGCTCCGGTTACAGTGGTGCCGGGCCAGAGCAACGTGGAACGCCACAGATTGGCAATGTGTGGTGTTTAGCGATGAGTGCCGCTTCGTTTTGGGGACCGATGATCAGCGTGTCCGGCTGTGGAGATCCCCTGCACAACGCCACAATCCCAACCTCGTTATCGAGCGCCACACCAGCCCCACTGCAGGCATCATGGGCTGGGAAGCTATAGCCTACGACAGCCAATCCGCTCTAGTAGTTGTACCTGGAACATTGACGGGCCAGCGGTGCGTGGATGAGATTCTACGGTCCCATGTACTCCCATTCGTTGTTGGGACTTCAGGTGCGCAATTCCAGCAGGATAATGCCCGGTCGCACATGGCTCTGGTCACCCAGGCCTGCCCGAGTCATGTCCAGACACTTTTATGGCCTGTTTGCTCCCCAGACCTGTCCCCTATCGAACATGTTGAAACGCCAGCTGCCTCGTTGCCGTAATCTTCGGGATTTGGAACGTAACGTCCAACAGGTGTGGACTCGTCTGCCGCAGGACAACATCAGACATCTGTTCGACACTATGCCGAATCGTATTGCTGCTTGTATCGCAGCACCAGACGGTGCGATGCGCTATTGAGGATGACCGGACTGTGTACCACAGCTCCCTCTGCACGTGTTCTGCTGCGCTGTTTTTGTGATCATGTATATCATTCATCTGTATCCTTCCATCAATAAAATTTCAAGTCCATCCTATGCCTCCTTCTTGGTGCGCAACTTTCATTGTCCTTAAGGATATATAGGAAAGTCATGTGTTACCTGCATCGGGTTTTTATTTTTATATTTAGTTTATTTAGTTATATTTTTCTTTTTTGGGTTTGCTACCTTAATACTAAATATCTCGTAGCAAATAGGAAAAGTTTTTTATTTCTAAACAAGGAAGGGAATTATTATTTTACTAATACACACATCAACGCGTTCTATTTCTAGACATATTAATTCAATTCACTATTTTTCTTGCTACTGAAACTCGTGCATTCACAAACATTATTTGACAATTAAAATACTGTCAAATAGAAGATGTTATCTTCGATTAACGTCTATTAAGATTCTAGTCATACCAAAGTTTCCTATCCTTTGGTTATGCCAGAGTCCTTAATCAAAAATTAGAATTCTGTTCGTCGACGACCTTTTGCAAGAGAAGGTGTCTTGTTTTGAATCCCTTATGTTCGCTACTCTTTCCTTCTGGTGCGGAACCAGTTTACGGTCTTTTCACTTAATCCGTTGCCTACTGAATTTTCTTTTATTTATTTTAATTTTCGGGACCGAAATGCAAACTCGAGCTGCAACTTTCCGCAGCTCACCCGTGGCGGGCGTCGAGGCAATTTTTCGAATTTTCAAGCTTGACAGCTTTTGAGACAACATTACACGGGATGGTACATTTTCCCACAAATTGATACGGAAAGCCGCAGATTATTTTGGACTCATTTGTGAAAAAAATTCTTTTGTTCCTAGATTTTTATTTTATTATAAATCGGAAGATAACAAGCTTTTGGGTTACGTTTGAATGAATTATGTCAGGCGTAGTTTCGAAGCATTCAAGGCTGTTCAGAATAAGTAATGTATGCAAAATTTTTGTCGTATAATTACTGCGACCCTGAGCAACCACTTCTGCTGACCCATTTTAATTGGAATGTGTTGGGAAGGGCTACCATTGTGTGTGAAGACTTTTTATGGAATATTTGTCGTGCATTGTTTATATTTTCTTGCCACAGCAGCTCATTTTTAAATGGATGAAACGGCCTTTCAATTAATAAAATGGGATTCGGTCCAATAAACTTGAATGTTATATCACATCTAAAAGTAAGGTCGGATTAACTATTGGGGCAGGGTGCACAGCGAGGCCCCAAAATACTGAGGGATCCAAGAAAATTCAAAGAAATGGAAAAATTTATAAACTTTGTCTCTCATTTAAGTCCATTGAAATTGAGCTAATAAAAAAATAATAATTTTTATAAAGTAATGGATTAATTTATTAATATCAAGTTGTAAATAAGCCTAGAAAGAAAAAGTTTTTAGAAATTATTGGGCATATAAGTTTGAAAATTATTTATTTTTTCAATAATGTCAGAATTATTGGAATTATTTTTATTATTTACAAAGAAATATAAAAAGGCATATTGGAAAAATAAATTAAAAATATAATGGCTTAATTTGTGGGGTGGTGGTCGAACGGTCAAGGAGAGCGTTTCCTAGCGATCGTTCGGCTGCCGGATTGTGGGTTCGAGTCCCACCTTCAGGCATGGATGTTGTGTCGTTGGGCGCAGTGTGTTCCGCCCCCACTGGTGCGCCAGGGCAACGTCATGTGACGGCTAAATGGTTCACGATTCTGGCCGGTGTATAGGCGAATGATGAAGTATCAAGTACCTGGCCATTGGGGGAAAAAAATCTTTAGTATTTTCAATGATATTATTTTATTTTATAATTTTAATTTTTCAGAGAAACCTCGAAAAATTACTTTTTATAAATATGTATGTAAATCTGTTAATTTGAAATTTTTAATTATTTATACCATAAACAAATGGGGATCCCAAATTCTTAACAGGGATCTTACCTAAACAATTATTAACTTCCATTCCACTGTTTGACATTGTTTAACACAAATCTGCGAAAAGCCTTGTTGCAATTGTTCGTACCAGGTACACTTATGTATCACTATCGCATGACCTTTAACCTGCTATACAAGTCTAATGGACTGCAGAAAATATTACATGGATAGCACATGCCTTTTCCAATATAATGCAATAGTTTTATTTCTTCCCAGTGAAAAAATGATGTATAATGCACACGGCAACGTTGAATTGTACATTTGCCGTTTTTCCGGATGACAACATGTAAACTATTTTGAAGTACCCAATTAACTTATAGTTTACGCAATATTAAAATTACGCAATAATAAAAGGTTACGCAATATTAAAATATTTTAATAATTAATTCATCAATTTGGCGTCATTTCTGTAATTCAGCGCTATTTTTTTTAATTGTTAACTATATTTTCATTCATTTGAGGGCGACACATCGCCAAATTGGTGATTTTTCTCTAAATAAGTCGCCAAATGTATCTTCAAGCGTTACACACAGACGGAGAAAAGAGGTTTTTTTTTATATATAAATGACTATTAGCGAACTGTTGGTCACAAAAATACAAAACTGCTACACAAGCATCTTCTCTCGTGAATAAAACGCACTAGATTCACGAGAATAATGTTAATGAATTTCTCACATGATATTGCAGGAAATGCTAACACATTCCTCCTTTCCTCCTTTTTACGATAGTTAAGTTAATACTATTTTTAATTTATACAATATTTTTGATAAATTTATTAAATAAACGTGCAATAGTTTGAGAATGGTTCATGATAGCCTTTTAAAGCTTATACCATTCGTTTCCTAATGAAAAACTATATACTAAGTGATAATTTATGTAACATTATTAAAGGTACTGAATTGTTAATGATTTTTTCAATATTTCATTCGAAAACTTGGGAGGGGGGTGTCTTCCAAACATTTGATTGAACTTAAAATGAATAGGCTTCCAGTATTCACCGATTGTAATATTTGTACCAAATTTCGTTCGAAACGCATTATTTGTTCGTGAGATGTCGCTTCCACAGACTCATGGACACACACTTACACACATACTTACATACACTAACACACACATGCATACACAACACATACTTACACATACACACACACAACACATACTTACACATACGTACTTACACACACATACTTATACACACAAACAAACACACACGCATACACACAGACATCATCTAAAAAAAATCGTTTGTTTTTAGTTCATATATGCTTGAGATCATTTATGTTTACTCATATTTGATGATATTTACTACAGTTTATTTTTATGTATTTTTTAGATACATTAATTTGAAACGTACAATATCTTGAGAACGATTCACGTTAGCGTTCTAAAGTTTGTGTCTCTCGTTTTAGAATTAAAAAATGCGTATAAAATGATTACTTGTTTAACAATATTGAATGCTCTGATTATTTTATGCTTTTCTAAAGTTCATTCGAAAATTTAGGGGGGGCGGGGTATTCCGAATGTTCGATAACGTTTAAAATTAGTAGGGTTCCAGTATTCATGGATCATAATAATTGTACCAAATTACGTTCAAAACGCTCCATTCGTTCGTGAGATATCGTACACACACACACACACACACACACACACATCATCATCATCATCATCATCTCTCAATTTGAGTTCAGGGATGCTTGAAACTTGCTCTTCTGTCGAAAACTTGAATTCGACTTTTTGACCCGGTCACAATACTTTCCCTATACATTATACTGTTTGTATATGGAAAGTTAAGACTTGCCGAGAATGGATATATTGACATTTCATGCTTGACATGGTAGTAACGCTTGGTGAATAGCTATAACTGTATGGTTAAGGAGACAAAAAGAAACCAGGAAATTACAAACTTTGTGATTCCTCTCCAATTAAAACACTTGTAGGGGTAAATTACATTTGTTGAGCATGCGGGTGCAATCTTGATCAGAATCGAGAATAAGTGACTTCTGCCTGCATACATCCAAAGGCTGGAAGTTCCCGTCATGGGTCGATGACCATGATGTTGCCTTATTAGTCTTTTGATTAAGCCATCAACCACATAACCTAGTTCGGAGACGTATGCCAAGTTATTAAAAGATAACTCAGATCAATCAGCATAACACATAATTCGTAATTTAGATGATGCGGAGCATATAGAAGTGTTGGGAAAAGAATTAGCAAAAAGGTTAAGTAAATATCCTGAAATTTTTCTGAACTCAATTTTTGCCTTCCTTACATTGCATAGTAAATGCAAAAGAAGAGTATAATGATGGGGCTCAAAAATCCGACTCGCCAATTTTGATTGATCTACACGTTTTGATCATTCCTGTCGCAGAGTCCACTTCGATGATATGAGTTTGCAATTCCGTCCCAGTAGTTCAATGGTAGAGCGTCGGCTGTTCAGTAAGAAGATCCGTGGTTCAATTTCCGGTTGGGACAACAAGGTTCTTTACAATTGCGCCCGAATAAATCGACCCTGTAGGTTAGTGCAAAGATGTCGGAGGTCTGAAGGGGATCCTAGTACGACTAGCACGGATTCACTGGCCTTTAGGATATTGAGAATCGATTTTAAATCGGGAGGACAACAACCACGCAAGAAGCTACCATGGAGGATAAAAATAGCAGCAGGGAACTAACCTGTGGTAAAAATAATAGGAGGTAGTCAGTCAGATTGCCAGTTGCATGTGAATCTGACATTAGATGGTGGAAAATGGTCCACTTCGACGGTAAGAGCTTGCAATTCTCAGTAGTTCATCGGTAGAACGTCCGCCTGGTCAGTTCGAATGGTTCGATTCCCGGTTGAGACTTTACCCTGTTTACGAATAAACCATTTTTCAATGATATCTGTGGGTACGATATCTCTCGAATAAAAGATAAATGATTTTTCTCATTGCTTATAGGTAGGCTAGTAAATAATTCGCGTCGCGAATTTCAGTGGTTTTTTTTCCCCCGAATTTTAGGGGAGTGGTTCGGTTCAGTTTCTTCCCTTTTATTGCCAAGTTTATATTATACGTTTTAGATTATTGTTTTGCGGCACAAATTTCAGCGAATTTTAGTTATTTTTCTTCTGAAATTTCGCCAAGAATGATCTTTATCTAAATTTAAAATCGCGTTCAAGACAATAGACACTGAATTTAAGAAGAAAATCTGCGCATGTACAATATAGAGTATCAACATTTAAATTGAAAACTTGATCTCTTGTAATAGTGTTGATAACAGTGCCAGAATTTGAATGGTTTATAAATTAAGTATCAATTAAAAACATATATATAATATAATGCATTGCTTTATTGTGTTACGTAAGAGTTATTTGCATTACTGCTTGGTAACTGGTATAGTTTTTTTTCCTTGGAAATAGGTGTTCGTGTAAATCCTGGGTCGCGAGATTGGCAGTTTACCCCGTGATCGACCCGTCAATTAAGTCATTTTCTTCCTGCAATAAAATTACTACCCTATTTATAGGTCAAATTCCACGTATATTCAAATCTTCCAAGTTTTTACCCTCAGCAGTTTGGGCTGTGTAATGCGTCACTTAGTTAGTATCACTCGGCTCAGCTGTGTCATATATATAATCTTTCAAAAATTCTATTCAAAAAATTCCGTTATAGTTTAGCTGCTCATAAGCTGTGACATTAACACTTCTAAATATGTATTCTCTTGTTAATACTTCCTGTAATTATGCGATCACCCAGCCGTGGGAATCAACATCTAGCGGCTGTATAACTGGTTTCTGCCCCTGTACGTAAATGTAACGAGATGCAAGAGTACCTATAAAACTGTTTCCTGGCTGAAAATACTGAACACAAAGAGCATCCTTCTGTAAACAAAGGCACCTCCAGGCCGTCGTCCTTCGAACAGTTTTCCGATGTTTTTCGTGAGGGATCCACGGCAAGGGATTGTTGTGGGTCAACAGCTCGTCTGAAGCGGTTGGAATGTTTCCGCTCAGCCAGGCAACAGAAGCCAATAACCATGAAACAATTCGTGTCGGGTGCCTTGCACTCGAATTGCTCGAGTTCTCTCTCTTCCTACAAATCTTGATGACTGACGTGATAGCGTATCAACAAGAACCAGTCGACAAATGATTATGTGTAAAATAACTGTACACGACTAGTTCATTACGAGTTCAGCTGTCGGCAATCGATGTAAAAGAAATCAATCAGATTAAATGCAATGATTCGTAGCTTTAATAGGTTTCTGGCTTTCGATTTAAATTAATAGCTATGAAATAAGCATTTGAATTTGTATTATAGTACTGTCGAGCAAAAATTTCAAACTTAAATTTCCGAGCAATTTTTCTCATTTGTCTGCTTAGGTTAAACCAGTAAGTGGAAGGTAATTTATAGAAGTATTCAAGATAATTTGGATCAGCCCTGGGCTAATGAGTTCTTGTTGCTGAACCAAGCAGAGTTAGCTCAAAGATATTTTTCACCCAAGGCCAAGCATGATTTTGACGCCCCCCCCCCCCCCAAAATAACAATAATGAACATGCTAATCTAATATGGCCTACCAATGAATATGATGAATAATGGCCAATATAGACCACAAATAAGGAAAACGGAAAAAACATCCAACATTCTATCTCAATACTCTTACTGTTTTTATTTACATTTTTTTAAAACCTCATACAAAATGCTATACATCAGACTATACGAAACGAGTGTCTTTCTTACACAATTGCATCTGATAAGTCCTCAAAATGTCGCACCCAAAAATTTTAATATTTCTTTTACAAGGAAAATAAATAAAATGAAATAATATAAAATAATATAGAAAAAAGTTCAACAATAAACAAATATGCTTACTTTACATTATACGAAACAAGTAAGTATAATCTGGATCCATGGTTATCTACATAAATTTTCCCTGAGATTGCATTTGCCTAGTCTTCCTAATGTAGCTCTATAATCAAAATTACTGCTGTTTTTATTTGCAGAAAGTTAAAAAAATAGAAATATTACTATTACTTATCAACACAACAAAAGCATTCACATGTAAATTAATAATATTGATTTTGGCGTCTCTTTGTAACGGCTTACAGGGCCGCATCCGGCTAGTATGGGCGTTGAGGAACAAGATATTTTCAATGAAAATTATATTATTTTTGCAAAATAAGCTGCTTACGGGTGAAATGCAGACTTGACTCTCCTAATAGCTACCCCACTTGTAAAACTTAAGTTCGAAATAGCAATCGACGTATAACTGAGGGTCGAACCCTGGCTTTTTGGATTGTGCCCAAGAATGTTATTGAGGATCGAACCATGGCTTTTTAGATTGTGCCCAAGAATGTTATTGAGGATTGAACCCTGGCTTTTTGGATTGTGTCCAAGAATGTTATTGAGGATCAAACCCTGGCTTTTTATATTGTGCCCAAGCAAGAATGTTATTAAAGATCGAACCATGGCTTTCTGGATTGTGTCCAATTGTTGATGCTGTCATCCACACCACTCAGCCGTGCAAGGAATTCCATCGAATTACCTTAGACACTCTTTTAAGAGAGCAAAGAGTATATGTATAAGATAATTACTGAAATTTATGTATAAATACACCTTTTTAACAGTTTAGAATTTTCTTTGGTTGAAAGTAGCTAATGCAGAACCAAGAATTTAACTTGCAGTAGCTTGTTCCCAAGAGTCTTTCGATCCTGTGATTTGATTTAAAAGATCATCACAAAGTCTAAGTAATTCAAATTCCACATTTTCTTATGTTGAGAATATTCCATCAATGATTGCTGTTACATATATACACATTTCAGCACGCGTTACATGTGTAGTGTGTGGAAAAGGAGTTTTTAATAAAGCACATCTAAGTATGGCAATTCTGCTTAGAATATCTTTCATGAGGATTTTCTCGAGGAAATTATAACGCATTTATGATACACGCTAGGAAAATTACGAAAACCATGACATGGCGAAAACTTACTAGCCTGGCTATGTGAAGGATTGAATTTCCTCTCTTTCCTATTTTTAAAAGCTATTTTTTCAGAATAAAAATAATTTATTTCCATGTCGAAGCAACACAATTTCATTTTTACTAAAGAGTAAGATATTTCGGTTCCCCTTCTCCCAATTTACAAAAAATAATGTAGTTTGGTCGACGTGTACTGAAATGAAAACGCTTAGATAGAAACAAAAAATATTTTCCTACAATTTTTTGTCTCGCTGCAATAATTAATTAAATACATATAGGTATATTTGAATATTTTTAACCTTAATAGCTCTAATAGCTTAATTAGTTGATAATATCTATAATTAACGTTATCTTTTATAGATATTTTCTTAGATATTTTATAATCCTTTTTATCACGTTGCAACAACCTCTAAAACACAATAAATACAATGGATTTATTAAACTTAATTACTGATATGCTCTTTATTATTAAAGAAATAAACATAAATATCGTAGATTTGAAGATATAAAAATAAATATAGTCTATTTATAATATGTCTTTTAAAATTATGACTTTGTAAAAGTTATTTTTGTAAAATAAAAATCATTTATTTCTATTTCGGAACGACAGTTTCATTTTTGTTTTCAAATAAAGTTTCAGCAAAAATGTCATCTGCGTAATGCTATTTCTACGGGAGTTTTATTTTTATACCCACAGTGAAGAATAATCATACCAAATCTAAAAAAATCGTCAAAAACTGTGAATTTATATACGGAACAAACAAAAAGACAGAAGAGGACGACAGACAGGCTTTCAATTTTTCTATATTACGTATGGATTTACGCTTGACTAGATCTGACAAAGAAACATGTACTTAAGGATAAATAAAAGAACTGAATGTAATATTTTCTCAATGATAGAACTTGTCTCATCACGTTTCAGTTGATTGAATTTTACCTACAAGGTTTTGGTCACCTTTTTAATGCAAGTTCACACCACAAAGGTATATTCTGGTAGGCTGGACGGTTTGGGTCTCAACAACAACAACACCACAAAGGTATATGTTCCGAATGCAGACTTGGAAAACGGTGAAAATGTGAACACGCACACAACAAACATATGCTAATGAAAATTTGAGCTCCTGAATTTATTATGTTTAAAAAATAAAAATGTTATTCATCTGAAGAATAATACTTTTATATTCGCACAGCTCGCCTGAAAGGGGCATATTTAAAGATAGGATCGCACTCTTGCAGATAAAACCCCCCACGGATCGAACCGGTTTCGCGCATTTTATGCCATCCACAGTGCATCATAGAAAGTGCGAAATCAATCCATGGATGCTGTTACCTACAATGAGAGGGCTATCCTCACAATGCATTCATTCTTAAATGCTTTTTTCATTCGTAGAAATCTATACTACGTAAGCATTTGAAATATTGTAACGATCTCAAACGTTTGAATTTCAGTTTTCGGCAGAATTAGATGTTTCGAACGTCCTGAAACACGAATATACCACATTTAACGTCACACACACCCGCGTGTCTCAATGAAAAGAATGTATTCACTTTAACTCGAAAACTATTCACAGGATAGATAAAATCAAGGACAAAACGTTTTAAAAAACGAAAGGTCTTTTATTTAACACATCCTAAAAGATGTACAAAACATATATTAAAAACTGCCAGAGCGCTTTCGGACGTATATACGCCCTTCATCAGTGGCTACATGAATAGTAAAAAATATGGAATATTTATATATAGAGAGAGACCAGTTTAAAGCAAAATTGCATAAAAAATGGTAAATGAACTTACTAAAAATAATACAAGAAATATACACGGAAATTACAAAATAAGTTTAAATACTTACGAATTTTAAAATATTACAAGAAAAGAGCTAATACAAATTTTAGAGAAACGTCAAGCATGATATTCCTGAGAATGATGTCACAAATAACTTTTAAGAGATTTGAATTGCATAGAGTCAAGAATGAGTCGCCAAGCATAACTTAACATTTGAACAGGATCAAAATTACAAATTGATTCAGGTAAATATAAATAAACAAGGATTCATAAAGAAGAATACTACGTGGATTGTTACAACGAACCAAAAGGAAAGTTTTTTTCAAAAACGCGGGAAGAAATTTATCATTAACCACATATTGAGCAAGAGCCGTAGAAAGTTTACAAGATTTGACATCGCTAGCATGTTCTGTTAAACGGATGCCAACAGTACGTTTTGTACTACTAATGTAAAATTTATAGTCACCAGCAGGGAATAACAGGGGAACGACATACACCCAAGCAAAGCTTTTAAAGTCATCAAAATTCCCAAGTTTATCGGATCGAATACGAGTAAATAAAGTGGTAATATTAGAGTGAGCGGGTTTGAAACCAAATTCATGACAGAAATTAATAAAAGGCCGGAAAATCTTAGGATGGTAAGGAACACTAGATTTATGGACTAAACGATCTTTAATAGCAACAAGTTTAGTATCAAATTGAATAAATTTAAGGCGAACGTGGGCGAAGATCTTATAAATAAATTCAAAAGAATAAGCAGCCTCATTGCCAAGTTTAAAAATAAAATTATTTTCATCAGTCAAAGCGGGGATAGAAGAGCAAACATTGCTTATTCTTTTGAATTTATTTATAAGATGTTCGCCCACGTTCGCCTTAAATTTATTCAATTTGAAACTAAACTTGTCACTATTAAAGATCGTTTGATCCATAAATCTAGTGTTACTTACCATTCTAAGATTTTTCGTCCTTTTATTAATTTCTGTCATGAATTTGGTTTCAAACCCGCTCACTCTAATATTACCACTTTATTTAATCGTATTCGATCCGATAAATTTGGGAATTTTGATGACTTTAAAAGCTTTGCTAGGGTGTATGTCGTTCCCTTGTTATCCCCTGCTGGTGACTATAAATTGTACATTGGTAGTACAAAACGTACTGTTGGCATCCGTTTAGCAGAACATGCTCGTAATGTCAAATCTGGTAAACTTTCTACTGCTCTTGCTCAATATGTGGTTAATGATAAATTTCTTCCCGATTTTGAAAAAACTTTCCTTTTGGTTCGTTGTAACAATCCACGTAGTATTCTTTTTTATGAATCCCTGTTTATTTATATTTACTGTGAATCCATTTGTAATTTTGATCCTGTTCAAATTTTAAGTTATGCTTGGCAACTCATTCTCGACTCCGGCCACACAATAAACTGCTGTAAGCCTTAGGGTTGGCTGTGTGGTCTGGGCCTTCAACTCTATGCAATTCAAACCTCTTAAAAGTTATTTGTGACGCCATTATCTGGAATATCATGCTTGACGTTTTTCTAAAATTTGTATTAGTTCTTTTTTTGTAATATTTTAAAATTCGTAAGCGTTTAAACTTATTTTGTAATTTCCGTGTATATTTCTTGTATTATTTTTAGTAAGTTCATTTACCATTTTATATTTTATGCAAATTTGCTTTAAACTGATCTCTCTCTATATAAACATTCCATGTTTTTTACTATTCATGTAGCCACTGATGAAGGGCGTATATACGTCCGAAAGCGCTCTGGCAGGTTTAATATATGTTTTGTACGTCTTTTAGGATGTGTTAAATAAAAGACCTTTCGTTTTTTAAAACGCTTTATCCTTGATTTTATCTATTGAATGCAAACGTGATACCAATCTTGACTATTCATAGGATTTTTATTAAATTATATATTTAGGATTGCATATTAGATATTCATAGGATTTTTATTAATTGGATATTTTATTATATTAGATTTATTAAGTCAGATGTCTTATATACAAAGACGGACATGTGGCTCTGACGCCCCCGTGAGCATTGGCACATCTCCCATAAATATGCTACCGCTTAATTATCATTTTCCTTTGTCACTCTTATATATTTTATGCCATTAAAAATGCATTTGCCACTGTTCTGATGAAATACATCTGAAGTAATATCTTCAGAATCAGAATAAAATGTTACGCAGAATTTTGTCTTTTGATTAAAAAAAACATGATGTGGGCAGCATATGACTTTCTCTACATAAATCAAGTACTTTACTTTTTTTAATGCTAAATAATGATGGCCAAGATCACGGCACAATGTTTTTAACGTTGCAAAGTGAACTGATATTTGGCTTTTGTCTGGATGACAACATGTAAAATTATTTTTAAGTATCAAGTTAACTTATATTTCAAGTTCAAGTAAATATAACTTGACAATTAGAAATATTGTTTATATTTGCTAAGCAATATTACACTCCATTAAAAAGTATATTAATTATAATTTCATCAATTTGGCATCATTTTGATGACTTTAGCGTCCATTTGACAAATCTGGCGACATTTTCGCCAATTTGACCCCATAATAAAAAGGTCGTTAAGTTGGCGATGTTTTGACAACTTAGTCGCGAATGTCGCCAAATATTTTTGTCAAGTGTTACATGTATTTGATGAGGCTGTGGTTAGGCTGCCTGCATGAGCGGTCGCGGATGGAGTTGTAGTAGGAAACCTGCAAGTCGACTTCCGTCAAATTAGTCGGACGGTTGTCTTCCAGTGGAAAGTACCGTTATATTCCGTTTAGGTCGATATTATGCTGACTGCAATATACAAGTATAAGAAATTTTTATATATTTTTAAATTCAAACCCCTTTTTATATCTATGTGGTGTAATATATGTTTAACTGTAGCTGTAATATAAGAATAAATACTTTAAACCTCATTGGACATATTATTCCAGCTAACATGTAATAATGAAAATAATTTCAATAAAATCAAAGTCCCCCAATTCCCTCCTCCTATGTGTATATAGGAGGAAAAAATTCCATTTTTCAAGATCTATTTTGATGTTATATATGCATTGGTGAGATCTAAAAATAGTATATTTTTAATTTTTTAAAGTAGTCTATTTTTAAATATTTTCTTTCTTGATGAAGAAAAGTTATAAAATAATTATTTTTTATCTATAACAGGATTTTTTTAATGATAAATTTAAAACATTACACAAAAGGAATAGCAGGAAAAAGTAATTTAAAATTCTTAAAACGTAAATTATTAAATATAATAAATAAGAGTAAATTATTAAATTATAAGAACAAATTTAAAAATGATTTTGAAAAATATATTATTTAATATTATATTAGAATTCGTTTTAAATACTTACCGATGGGAAAACTTTTTGCCACTTATGAAAAAAATTAAATTAATAATAAAAAAAAAACATAATTTACTCAGTTTATTATATACATAAAAAATGCATTATTGAATAATTAAAAAAATGAAAAACCGGTTTATAATTAAATCTTTTTAAGAATATATTATTATATATAATATTAAAAAGAATAGCTGCTTGTAATTGAATGGTTGAATATTATGAAATGGAAGAGAAAATTTGCTGAAAGCTAAGTTAAGCATAAATTTAGTGCTATTAAATCATATTCCTTCACTAGAAGTACTTGCGTAAATATTTTGTATTCTTCCTTTACAACTTTACCAGCGTTTTTCTGAGAAGGAGTAAAATGTCACTTGTACCTTTCTCTTATTCTTTTTCTTCAAAATAAAGCACACACATGCAGGCCCGTGGAAAGCGAGCGGGAAGGGGCCTCTTCGGGTCGCCGTCCCCTCATTTTTGTACCTAATTTTTCCTGTCCGGGCCGGGTTCCCCTGCACACCGGGAGGGGGGGGGGGGGGCTCCAGCTTAGGTCTATCAATTGGACAATTTTATGATCAAATACTTCTTGTCAAAATTATTATATTTTATTTTCAATAAAATAGAAGTGGAAAAGAGAAATCGCTCCATTCTTCAAGCTTTATTTTAATGCTATATGTACATTTGTAGCAGCTAGAAACCGTAAAATTCGGCTCTTTTATCGGTAATTTATTTTTAAATATATTTGAAGAATTACAATTTAAATAACACTGTCGTCTAACGTTAGTAAACGAAATATAATTTGTTACCTTCCGTCGTAAGACAACAACCATCTGGTTAATTTGACGGTAGCCCACTGGCAGGTAACTCCGCAATATATATATTTTTTTAGATACATTTATTTGAAAACGTGCAATGTTTCGAGAAGGTTCAAGTTAGTATTCAACTTATGCCATTCGTTTTAGAATAAAAAGTTAAGTTTATGTCATCTGTTTTAAAATAAAAAAATACGTACAAAATGATTATTTATTTAACATTTTTGTATGCCCTGATTTTTTAATGACATTTCCAAAAATGCATTCGAAAATTAGGGGGGGGGGGGCGGATCTTTGATAGCTTTTAAAATCAATAGGGTTCCAGTATTCATGGATCATAATAGCCGTACAAAATTTCATTTGAAACGCTCCCATTTTCGTGAGATATAGCATCCATAGACTCACACTCTAACGCACACATACATACACACAGACATCATTTCAAAAAGTTTCGATTCGAGTTCGGGGATGCTTGAAACATGCTCAAATTCGAGATTTCGACCCCGTCACAATGCATTCTTTATACATTTAACTATGCATGTAGGGAAAGTAAAAATGTATTATATGTTTAAACATATCGAATGCAGTTTATTCATAATATGTTGAAATATGAAATTCTAACTCCATGTTTCTACAAGACAGTATTTTTAAATAAAATACTTCATTTTTTGTACTTGGTGCCTTTTCCTTATAAGCCCGTGATATATCCTATATTTCCTCGGGGCAGTGCTCCTTTCAGGACGTTTTGTCCGGGATAGGGGGGGGGGGGGGGGCAAGTGAAACTTTAGGGGGAGCAAGTTTTGTATTTGCCCTATATAAAAATATCTAGATGTTGTCACATAAATAGAAACTAGGTTAAAGTAAAATGTCTCCGAGGGGGGGGGGGCTTCGTCCCCCGGATGTGTGCCTGAAAAAAATACTGCCATGGGGGCGCTAGCAATTTTTCTTATAGCTGTTGATTGCCAAATTATATTTGCGCGAAATATAAGTTAATTGGGACTTTGCAATAGTTTTGCATGCTGTCGCTAGGAAAGTATCCTAATCTATATAAATAAAATTGAAAATCTGTCTGTCTGTCTGTCTGTCTGTCTGTCTGTCTGTCTGTCTGTTTGTCCCATCATCACGGGAGAACGGCTGAACCGAATTTGATGAAATTTTGTGGGTAGCCTAGAAATAGCCCCACTTAAAATTTAGCCTATAGTTGGAATTTCTACGACCAGTGATTCTCGAGATATTAGTAAAAAACGAAACTTTCGTTTGTCTCATCATCACGAGAGAACGGCTGAACCGAATTTAATGAAATTTTGTGAGTGGCCTTGAAATAGCCCCCCATAAATTTTGCCCAAGTTTCGAGTTTCTAAGACCAGGGGTTGTCGAGATATTAATGAAAAACGGAACTTTTTTTATAGGAGTTCTACTCTCCAACTCCGTGGTTTATCCAAACGGAAAGGATAAAAATCGTTTGTTTAAAGCGTCAAAGGGAATTAAAACTTTATTTTTGAGTTTGATGCAGGTTTTTTGCATTAAATAGTCACTATCTGAAAGCATGAATTGTTTGAAACATGAATTTAAATGGAAAAATCTACCTCCATGTTTTTACATGAGTTAACCTCCATGTATTTCACAAGCTTTTACTCAACGATTAGAAGTATAAAGAAATTAAAATGGTTATTTAATTTCGCATTTTATGAGAAAGATTCTATCTTATATCATGTTGCTCGGCAAAGGAATGGAATTAAATGTGTTTGTTAATGATTATTATTATTTTTTCTATTTGTATAATAAATAAATGGATGTAAAAATATATTTTATAAATGAACGGTTTGATTGTTCTTTTAATTATATATATTGCGGACTGCGTACAGTACTTTTATTTATTTTAGCAAAGAGGTTTCAAAGCTCATATATTGTGTTTAGCTAATAAACTCATATATTGTGTTTACCCAATAAATTCATTTAGCCGATTGTTGAAGCAGAAAAAGAGTAGAACGGATGTATGTATCTTCTAATACAATTTTAGTATTTTCATTTAGTGTATATACTGACGGGATATGGATATTTTATTCTTCAGATCTGCAAATTTAGAGCTACGCATTTAGCGGAATATCTCTAAATAACTTGGTAACTTTTCTTAAACTTTACCAAATTAGAGGAAATATCTCCAAATTAATAAAAATGACCCAAATCAATGAAATTAAATTGGTTTTTTAAGAATAGAGCACTGAAATGATGTTTCTGTAGCATTTGTCGGTCAGTCCATCCATCCTACTTAGTAACGCATTTAACTAATTTTTTTAATATCACTAAATTGATAAAAATATTTGTAAATCCATAAAAATATCATGGAGACGAAAATGTCGCCAAACCTTCCATGGAGATCACATTATTCAGACGACATGATTTCCATCAATTTATTTGAAGCAGATGATATCATGTCGCTTAGCAACGGATCCAATGTGTTATGTGTCATACGATTTTTATTAAATCTAATAAAAATATGTATATAAAATAAATTTCATTGGCATTGCATTTTTGACTGGATAATATCAATTACGGTCTTCAGGTTTGAACATCATTATTATTGATATTTCGGGGACAGTTGATTCAGGAATTATTGATATTTTCAAATTATTATGCCATTGTTTCATTATGACGAAAATTGTTGAAACTCATATATAGTACGTTGTACAAGTAATCTTCTACAAATGCACGGGTATATCTTCTAATCTACGAGAATATAAGTAGTACAGGTATATTGGCAAAATTTTATATATATTGGCATATATTGGAATCAATTACGACCTTCTGGTATTAAGATTACGGGGATTTTTGATACTTTCAATTTATTACGTCATCTTTTTTATTTTGGTAAATATTTTTAAGACTCATATTACAATATGTTTAAGCTTCTACTAACACACTGGCATATTTTCTAATTTGCGACAATATAAGTAGTACGTGGTTGCATATATTGATTCAATTCTTTTTTTTGTGTGTGAATTTGTTTACAAAAGGGGCCAGGATATTTTATTCTTCAGATTTGCCCGTGAAGATAATTTTGCATAGTGAGAACAGATATTCTTAAACTTCTCTTTATGAGCAATAAATTTAATATTTTATCAGAATTTGCACATGATTGCGAATTATAAGTTTTTTTATATTATATACTCCGTACGAAGGACGGGTATGCTGCTAGTGTTATTATAAAATTCAACGCCAAAAACTTTGTACTATGGGCATTGTACATTATTATTTTGCATTGTCATTTAAAGTCATTGTTTTATGTAAGTAAAACCATAAGCTGCTCACGTCAGATTTAAACAGCACCACTTGTGTAATTCTAAAATTGCAAAACCGGAAGGAATTTTATTTGCATATATTTTTCACGTATTTGAAATGTCCAGATTAAATGAACGTTCCCTTGATCTTTTATTTTAAAATATATTCGATGCAAATATTTAGGAAACAACATGTGTTGGTAGCGCCGACCCCCCCCCCCCCTTCTCTCAAATCCCTTGCACAATAAGAACTTCGCGTTTTTCTAAGATACATATTCTATTGTTAAGCACTTTTGTAATGTTCACGCTAAGGATATTTCATCAAACGACTTTTCTTTCTGGCTGACCTATATGCCAACAGTCTTGACGCAGCTTTTTTTTTTGTCGTCAGCATTATCGTCTTTTGTAAACAAAAGTGGGACAAAGACAACTACTTTCCATTGAATTTCTTCTCGTGAAACTAGAGGGCTGCTTTTGGATCTAATTGTCTTATATGTTTACCGTTCAATTGTTTAATTTAGTTATTGACTGAACTCGTAAGTTTAGGTCAAGTAGGAAATAACAATTCTCATTAATCATATTATCTAGTTATTCTACACTTAAATAACTCGCCTAAAGGGGGCGTTATTTAAGTATAGAATAAGAGCTATAGA
The DNA here is from genome assembly GCA_951213105.1 of Amaurobius ferox. NCBI lineage: Eukaryota > Metazoa > Arthropoda > Arachnida > Araneae > Amaurobiidae > Amaurobius > Amaurobius ferox. Next base: position 86,298,803 of record OX578141.1, on the reverse strand, counting down.
GAAAGGGCAAAGCTAGAAACTCTTTCCTTGCATATAACAGCATCCATGAATCGGTTTAGCTCTTTCTATTCGCTTTTCTGCTTAGCCAGTACCTGTATTTACAGCATAAATACTTGCTAGGGTGCGTTCCTTTTAAGCAGGTTTTGTGAGTATGATTATTTTTAAATTAAGATTCCTTAATTTAACAATAATAAAAAATTATCAAATACTGCGTATAATTAATCAGTATTTTTTCATAGTTGTAGAAAAGGGTATAGAATATATGGATATAAAAATAAGTTGAAAGTAAAATAATTTAGAAGTACGCAGGAATATTTTTTATTGTTTCAGTTCTAATTTGCAGTGCGCTTAATAACTTATTTCTACAAAATTGACAATTTAAATAAATATCTTAGGCATTTCGTCATAGAAATACATACAATACAGGACTGCCTGTCTTAACTCAGCGCCACCTGAATTATTGTCTGAAAAGGGTTTACTCAGTATGAGCTCCTTACATTTACTCCTTACTTTACAGAAGTTTTAGCTCCTTACATTTACCTTCATTTGTGGGTTTCCTCTCTTTCTTGCGATTTCAAGGATTTTTACGCGCTTATTTAGGACTTATCAAAAAGCTTATTTAGGGCGTTTTATAACTGGTATGGCTGCTCATGGAAAAAACGGAGCGAGGGAATGATTTTGGTTCAAAGCAGGAGATTTTGAAATTGAATGGTATTAGCTGTACCTGTATTATTTACATAGCAGGCGCTTATTTATGACGTGGTCAACACCGAGAACAGTGTTTATTTCAGGCATATTCCTCATACAGTGTCTCCGGGGGAAAGTCCCCCCCGGAGACGATTATTCATCCCCTTTTCCCAGCCGTCCTACCAGTCGTTCCAAAAGGGAGATGAGCCGGAAAGTCTGGAGCGTGGATTACTCATCCCCATGGAGACATTTATATGTTAATCAAGTTTCTATTTATGTGACAACACTTATATATATTAATATAGGGCAAATAGAAAACTTGCCCCAATAAAGTTTTATTTGGCTCCACCCCCGGTCAAAAAGTCCTGAAAGGAACACTGGCCGAGCATGCATTTCATGCTAGTCTGAAGCGCGAACCTGATAATTTTCATTTCATTCCAAGAGTTGTCTTTGAAATGTCTTCAACTTTCATACGAATTCTGTGTGTCTAGTACCAAATCAACCGCGACCGCGAACCATATAATTATCTTTCAAAATATTTCACATAGCAAAACGGTCAATAAACAACAAACTAAATATTTTATTTTTCAAACTTTTTCCCATGCATAAATACAAAAGTAACCGAAACTGGTTTTTGAAGAAGGTTCGAAGACAATTTTCGATCGCCATATGAGGAATGCCGTTTCCTCCTTCTGCTGACAGCATTCACGCGTCACCCCTGACGATTCACAACAGCAGCGGGAATCAATCTTTTTTTTCCCGGAGAAGTGAAGTTCGGACAAGTGGAAAATCACTTTTCTTGAAACTTGATCCCGAGTAGAGGGGTAGTTACCTTCAAAGAGCAATTCTGATAATAGCTCTTTGGTAGTAACTTGCTCCCTCTTGAAAAGTTGGAAGTGCAGTTGTGGTGCGGTTGAAGATCAGACGATACAATTTTCAGAAAGGATCGTGTAGAATACGAATGGGGAAGAGACCACTCATGCCCTCCAGGGCCGCATAAATAAATTGTTAGCCCTCTACAAGCATTTGTCACGCCCCCTCCACAGTCCTCCCCCTGTGAATCTTTCCATAGACCTTATAGGTTCTTTTCATGTCTTTCCCTGCCGAAAAATCTAATCCCCCCCTTCATGGGAAGTCCTGTGCCACCTCACTACACACTAAGTCATCCAGGGCGCCCTTTTAGTTGCATCAGCCCTTAAGAATTGCAGGTAAAATAAAACTGAAAATTACAAAAGGATCGTGGAAGAGTGGGAAGGAGAGTAGAAATTAAATCTTACAGGAAGACCCCTGCCTAATCTGTTACGCCAATGGGCTCAGAGGATTGAGAACAAACACATCGAGATACATATCTTTTAAATGTTCATTTGATGCAAAGTTTGGTTAAATTAAATAGGCCAGGAGTAGGAGTTTAGCCAACTTCAGGATCCGCTAGCCTCGTCTAAAATCTTCTGTCATACTTCCCTGGCTCATCAAATGAAATTTTCGCGATACTGCATAAAATATAAGGTTTAAGGTAGCCGTAAAAGTGGGGCGTCTTGATATCTTGTAAGTAAGTAAATTGTTTATGGAGAATTTGGATCTGGTCTTTAAAGTTCGAATAAAAACATTATAAAGTGATTGAAAATATTTTAGTGCTGCCACCTAGTGTTAAATTATAATACTAAACGTATATAATTTTTTTATGAAAATTGTAGTTTAAAACTTAAATCGATACAAAAATTTAATATTTAATAAATTTGTTGTCACATTCACTTCCTTTTCAGCGATAAAACGAATTAACAGCGGAAAATAGTCAATGCATACAAATTTCAAAATATCATTCAATTTTTTTTAATAAAAAGATCAGATTATTTTTACATTATCTATATCTTCAGTATATATTTTACATATGAGAGAGCATTTGAATGTGAACTTAAAAATTAAAATCTTTTCATTAGCGATAGCGACTATAAAAATATCATGTTTTTATGAAAAGTTGACTATTAGAGTCCCTTATTATAAAAGGACTTTATTGAATATATTGTAGTGCTGCCATCTAGTGTTAAACTGTAAAACTTCAAATTTATAAAATTTTCATAAGTATGCAAAATAAAACTTTGACAAAAATTTACCATTTTTTAAATTAATTATAATATGCAAAGACATTTTAGAAACAAAAATAAATAAATAAATGAAAAAATATCAAAATGTCTTATTTCGAGATTAATTTTTAAAAAGACTTTAAAAAATATTAATTCTTAAGACGCTTTAAAAGATTTTATTTAAAAAAAAAAAGAGCTTTGATTGGTCGTACATAGAACTTTTTCCTTGAGAAGACGAACTCAAGGATAAGACGTACAACATTGACCAGCTTGATGCTCGTCTTTGTGAAACTTAAATATCCCGCAGGGGACAAGTGCCCTGCTGGATATTTAAGGTCACCGTTTCCTAGGGAGTGCCCATGCCTAGTATTGATAAGTAATAATTTAACTCGTATATACTTTTTTAAAATACCAAACAATTTAAGTAAAAATAAGTTTAGGTTCACTAAGTGCACAATCATAAATTTTATGTTCATGGAAAATTGCATAAACATAGATGCTATAGAATTTACATAAAATGTTCTAGAGCAGGAAAAATAACATTTTGAGAAAACTCTTTTTGAACGACCTTTAGAAGAGACGCGGCGTGGCACTTGTTCACATCTTTAAGCTTAAAATTTTACTTTTTATGAGATAAAAGGTACATAAACTATATATTTTTGTAATTACCATTTTATTATTTTAGCTACTAAACAAAGAAATCGATGTTTTTCATATTTGTCATGCCTTGGTCCTAAATGAGGGCGGCTACCATTATTTATGTTCAAGGACAGTCATACGGGCTCGGGCCCGGCTCTCAAGCTTAGATCCATTTTATTACTTTCCTTATATACATAATGTATAAGGAAAGTATTGTGACGGGGTCGAAAATTCGAATTCGAGTTTTCGACGGGAGAGCACGTTTCAAGCATCCCTGATCACGAATCGAACATTTTTGAAGTGATGTCTGTGTGTGTGTATGTGTGAAAGTATGTGTGTGTGTCAGTGAGTCTGTGGAGACGATAACTGACGAACGAATGGACCGATTTGAACCAAATTTGGTACAAAAATCACAATCCATAAACACTGGAAGCCTATTGTTTTTATACGCAATCGAATGTTCAGAACCCTCCTAAATTTTCGAATGAAATTTTGAAAAAATCGTCAAAAAATCAAAACCACTTATAAAGTTACGCAAATAGACATTTCTTTTGTAATTTTTCATTAGAAAACGATTGACATAAATTTTAGAACGCTAACATGAACCGTTCTCGAGATATTGCACATTTTTTAAAAAAATTATCAAAAAGTTATATATAAAAAAAAAAAAAATATTTCCTATTGAGAAACATGTTCAATTTTCATATGTAATACCATGCGATAAATTGGCTGACATCATTCTCGTGGATCTAGCTCGTTCCATTCACGAAAAAAGATACTTTAAGTAATACTTTTGTATTTGAACGCCAATAGTCATTTATCTGCTGTAAGAATAACTTATTTCTCCGTCTATAACGCTTGGCGAGATTTGGGCGACGAATTTGGCGGAATATCGCCAACTTGGCGGCATTTTTAATTGTTGCTAAATTAACAAAAATCTCGCCAAATTGATGAAAATGACGCTAAATCAATGAAAATGACGACTAACTGAAGAAAATTCAATATCTTGGAAAGAATATAAGTATCTACTATAAGAATAACATTTTTTTTTTTGCTGTAAAAGTAGTAAATTCATTGCATTATATAAGGAAAGTCATGTGTTGCCCACATCAGATTTTTATATTTGGGTCGGGCTAAAATAAATAAAAAAAAACACAAATAGATCAAAATTGGAACAGAAAATTTAGAAATTACATATGAAATAAAATTCTCAAGTAAATGAAATTCTCCCTGTCCCATATTAAATAATAAATGTTTGCTCCATACGGAGAACGCGGATGGATAAATCAGAATCGGATACAGAAAAATAATAATTTCAGATGGGAAATTTGAAAACTTATTTATACGAAGACTTTCTAAAGTCAAAAAACATTGTTCTTCCCAACTTTCACCTGCTGATTTGGACTGTTTTACTCTCCGGACTAGTACCGGAACAAACAAGTTGTTTGAAACTGCAGTAACAAGTAAAAAAAAAAAAAAAAAAAAAAAATCTGGCCTAGATGTAGTAAAATAAATATACGGCTTTCAATGTACCAGATGTCTTGTTTCGTAACATTATGTGATCTATGAATTTAACAGGGTGGAAATACATTACAAATTTTACAAATTTAATTTTTGAATAAACGATCATTCAGTTTTAACCGTTGGTCAAGTACGAGTTGCAATTTGCTACCATTTTTAAATTTATCGTTAAAAAGTTTTATCGCTTCTTGACTGGTGATAAAAATATGAAATCCACAACAGGTACTGTTTGCTTTAAAATTTAACACTGATATTTTTTTCTCAATTTCTTCTTAAATTTTAATTTCAGTTATTAGATTGAGAATATTTCTAAATTATTAAATTAAATAAATCCTATTATTAAATTAAAATGCAGTTCCTTCTATTTCTTTCCGATAACAAATATTGAATGAAAATTTATTTGATCACACGGCTATAATTTATAATTAATATATAGATAAAACGAATTATTATCTTTGAATTTTGTTATATTTGTATTCTAAACATCCTATACTTTTAAATTAAAATTATTAAATTAAAGGAAAATATTCATAACTATGCCATAATCAAAGAAAATAATGCCTATGTACGTACATAGAAAGTTTAATCGCATTGAAATATATTTAAATACGCTAACAATTGTAGCATATGACACGTTTTTTTTATTGCCATGCCAGTCACGAATATTCCGTAGTAATGAGCTAGCTCTATTAAGATGGGCATTGCATTGTTCACTAATGAATAACTTAAATGGATGAAGGGTGCCTTTTTTTTAAACATAATTTCAGTGAAGAGCCGTTTTCTCATCTCATCTTTGATTATTCAACCAGTAATGCTCATTCTTGATTTGTATAGATTTTTCAAATTTGGGTTCTTTTTTTATTTATTACTATATGTAATATAATTTGAATTTAGTTCCTTAAATATCTAGTTTTGATCATGATACGAGGTAACAGTGTGATAGCTTTAGATAAGCTTTAATGTATTGCAGATAAATTTGGACCGGGCCGCGTCGGACCGGGATTTGAGTGTCCTTATGTAGCTGGGTCAGGCTCAGGTGAATTGTTTTGAAAAATTCTCAGGTTTGGGCTGGGTCGGATAAAAATATTAAAACTAAGTCCGTGTAACCTATGCTTAAGATAAATCTTTATCTTAAGCAAAGGTTACTGAGGGTCATCTTAAATCAGATTAACATTAATTATATGAGAATTTGTATCGTTAAGAGACATTTAGGACCCCGTGATTGAAAAATAGAAGAAACAGAAAACTTGCGTACGTTCACCGAAGTAAATTAGCATCTGCTTACAACCGCCCCCTTAATACAGCTACAATCACGGAACACATACTTCAGATGGCTATGAACAAAAATACATAAAATATTGACAAAATTTGGGGGCAGCCATGGTGGTTTTACCATCCTCTTCATCTGGGTATGCCAGTAATGATGAATGATTTTTTGGTATTTTGCACTGCAGATATTAAAAAAATATCAATCTATGTACTGCAGATATGCAATTTATTTCAAATTATACATTATGTTTACTTTTTTCAGGCATATGAGCGATGGATAGCTTGCGAAAGAATTCGATTCCTCGACTCGCAGAGTCCACAGATCCACGAATACCAATGGCATGGAGGCATCGTGAAATGACTTTCAACAACCCATACGCAAGGAGAGCCTCATCCTCGTCAGTTACATCTTCATCTTCCGATGATCGTGAAGAAGTTCCAATTGTCAGACAGCACTATAGACCCCTTAGTCGCCACAGCAACATGGAAAGACACGATGACCGTCTCGATCATTATGCCACAATACGCAATGAAAGATTAGAGCATTTTAATTCAGCCAGGAGTGATAGACTGGACTCTTATTCACATCGCAACACTCCTGTAGATGGTTACTTTCATGGTCCTTACAGAAGCAATGCATCTTCAGGCACTTTGAGGTCCACCAGAAGTGTACCGGCTTTAGCATTTGCGGCTGCAATGGAAAGTCAAGATCCTTGCCCAATACATGGAGGAAACCATGGCCCAATGAGAAGACATGGTTCATTATTTGATATTCGTGCTCCTCCAATGGGTGGTCCTTTGAGCCTTGCAGGTCTAGACAAGAAAAACTTTCATGGATCTAAACATTCACTTATTAATGGCCACCCACCTCCTCATTTTCAGTTTCACCCAGAAATGCCCCCGTTTGTGCCTCCACATATGATTAACCCCATGATGCGACCTCCTCATCATCTAGGTATGCCAGTAATGATGGAGCCAATCCCAATGAGGGATCCGTACAACAAGGCAATGACAATGCATCGCAATACCGCAAACGGTTATCCGACAAAGGAGCCAATCGATCCTTATAGTGTTGAACAAGTTTGCTGTAAAGGACATTTAATTGTTTTATGGATTATCTTAGGTGTTGTTACAGTCGGTGTTATTCTTGGTATCATAATGGGAGTTACCATAACTTAATGATACATGTCCTTGTTTGTAAAAGAATTGCAATGATATTCCAACTATTTATGCCAATAGAATTACATAAAATTTCAGTACTGTAAAGTAATCTGGAATCTTTTGAAGAAAATTATTGAACAGTTATTTCTACTTAAGAGAAAACAATGTTTGGAACAATATGAAGGAATTTTTGTTATACTCAGACTGAAAATAAGTAAATCACTTTTTGTAAAATTAATGCATAAATGCGGTTAAGGCTATTAAAAACAAAAAATAAAACTGAGTTTCTGACTAATATTTCTGAATTATGATTCTCATTTAACAAATCCACTAGTTTGTGTGTTCATGAAAATACTACTCTACTTCTGAATGCAAAATGAAAAGAAATTACGGCACAGAAAAAAAAAGTTGGTATGCGGTACATTACATTTTTGCTGTCTTGACTTTTTACACATTTTCACGGCGATATTGGCAATTCAGGTATTAAATGCACAATTAAACATGACGCTTTCGTGTCACACTATGTCTAATAACTCTACAAAGTTATGCATAGCATAACCTGGTGTGAATTGTAAAGAAAACATTTTAGAGTGAGAAAAATTACATAATCTTGTTCAAAGCATATAATATTGAAAAAACAAAATTGCCCTCTTCTAGAACATTTTTTAATTTTCACGGTCTACATTGACATAGTCGAAGAAATATTTTAAGTAAAATCACGATTTTAGTCCTCTTACAAGGGGAAACTAGAACCTTTTCAATGCTATTTTTCAATATCAAAAATGCTCCATGCTACAGGAATGCATCAACTCAATAGGTTTAGACAGTTCATTTCTTGAATAAGCTAAGAGTTAGTAATGCGATAAAATATGCAATGGAAATTGAAATCTTCGTGAAAATAATAATAAATAAATAAATAAAAAATAATAAAACACATAATTTTGTTCTACATACGTTATCTTATAAAGAAATCTACCCTTTCAGGAGACTGCATTTTGTTTGCCGTACTTAGCCAAAACCCATCAAATTTTACAGTTAAAGTTACGAATTTATTCCTTTCTAAAAGATAAACTAAAAGTTTTCTAATCCTATTTCTAAACTGGAGAAGTACTACAGATTTCATACTTCAGAAATACATCAAAACAATAGGTTCAAACAGTTCATTTTCTGGATAAAGTAGGAGTCAAAAACATAATGGAAATCGAAATCTTTCATTGAAAAAACGAAAAAAAGTACATAATCATCTTCTACGTACACAATCTTGCAAAGAAATGTACCTTTTCAGGAGACTTTTCAAGGCTAAAATTGCCGACGGACATGAGCGCTAAACATCATATGCGCGAACTTTCGCTGCAAAGGAAAACAACGTTTTCCCATACTAACTTTCCCCCCCTTTTTTTAAAACGTTTTTCACGTCTGTAGAGTATACTACTCAGCCACTCGTACTGATGTAACTGCCTATATTTGTATCAAATTTGGTAACATTGAGTTTGAGAAATACAATAAAATGCAAAATATCAATACGGCAATGCACGACAGACAAAAATAAAAAAAAATGCAACATCGTTTTCATATACATGTAGCAGCCGACTTTTGTAATATTTGGTTTCAGTCAGTTCGAGATATTGCAACGTTAAAATGACGTTTGCGCATATTGTGTACAACTTGCCCAGGCGGAACACCTCACATAGAATTCAAGGTGTATTTTTTTTAATGAGCACATTAAAAAATGTATAATTTCAATATGGCCGAAAAACTTTTTTGATACATAAATAATGCTTCCCTTTAGCAAGGGAAGTAATTCTAGATCATTACTATTTCATGACTTAGAATCATGCTCCTTTATCTGCGGGCGAATGCACCACATATATAATTTACTTTGGGTTCATTCTGCTAATAAAATTTGTAACTTCATTCGGAGCAAGAGCATATCTACGTAAAATGGCACCTATGGCAAGCACTAAAATTGCGCGCCTGGCCAAATATCTGACATACATCTTGTAGGTAAAATTACCATAATCATAGGCGGCACCAGTGCCAAGCTGTTACAATTGGGGGTGCTCATGAGAAGCATGTATAGTTTAAATACAACAAATAGTTTACTTGTGTAAATTTATATTTTGTGGATTTTTATACTTGTGGAACTTTATATTTCATTATATTTTGTCCACCAATTTCGGCATGATATAGCCATGGTCTTAATTCGTAAAAAACACTAAATAAAAATAAATTTGAAAACTTTGAACACGCTAGCACCATGAAGGTAGAGAAACCCTCTAATTTTCATGGCTAGCACAGACACCAATGGAATATTGACAATGTTCTGCCAAACTCGATACGAAACTGACGTCTCTGTATCCTTCCGCGATAGGAGAGAGTTCACGACAGATGTCTTTATTGAAGCCTTGCGGATGTGCAGTCATTTGAAACTGGGTCTAGCCAGAAACCCTAAAAATATCTGATCTCAGATTTATAAATCCGTAAAAAAAAAAAAAAAATAACGACTTCAAAAGAGAGAGAGAAAGAAAAACTGAAAACTGTTGGAATAAGGGACAGTTGTTAGGTTAAAAGGAGTGTTTGCTCAATTTGTAATGGGGGTGCTGAAGCACCCCTAGCACTGCACCCCCCCTCCATGGCGCCGCCTCTAACCATAATATCAATTTAGAAATACAAGTCAAGCTCGTTAGTCTTTTAATTGACAAATTATGACACCACATGAAAGTTATAACTGCACCTTCCTTGCGCACTGGCGTAAATTGGTTCATGATTGTTCCAAAGATTCTTCTCCTTCTAAACTTAGCAGTGCAAAATTACAGAATCTGCCTTGACCCATGGAGGCTCTCAAGCATAAAAGTGTTTGTTTTATCTTGCTGAATAATCTCTCACAGCTGGCGATGGAAACTGCGATGGTTAGCATTATCTAAATAGCAGTGCAATGATTGGGGAAGACGCTCTCATCTCCATGCTGAGCAATAAATTCGAGAAGCTGTTCAGATCTTGATATTTTCATGTTGACCCACCTTGATAGGAATAATCTGCAATCCAAAATCCTTTCATATAGCCTCTGTCCATCAACATTAGAGCCATTAATGCTTACAGCAATTCACCCAAAGTTTTGCACTTCTTATTTAGGTCGTTTCTGTCGGCATCATAACACAATCTCTTAATATCGGGAAGGAACCCAAACTACGCGTCAATGTCGTGCAAACGAGCTAACTTTTTCGTTTCTCAGTGAAAGCGGACAAGTGTTTCTGCCATGACTCTTTTCATTTTCTCCTTGGTTATTAGCACAGTCTCTCGAGGTCTAACAGCCATTTATTTATTTCGCTTCTGATGTCTTTTAATTTCAATATCCCATTCTTGACGGAGACGAAGCCTTTCTTCGAGTGACTCACAGATCAACACATTTCGTTCATAATGAAATTGATCTCGGAGGGCTTTCAAATCCAAGACAGCATTGTCGAAGTTCATGTTAGGATACATCAACTTGTTTTGAATACGGTCAATTTGAATGTGTACTTTATTCCAAAATTCTAGTAAAGCCAGAAAATCGCAATACAACATGCGGATGTACAGCTGCTTTGCGTCACTTCTTGCTTTACTGGTCTCGGTTTCATTGTCTATCATGTCATGGAGAGCTTGAAGTGTCTTTTCAAGGTCCTTCTTGATGGGCTTCATTGCTTCTGTCCTTACACTTCATTTGGTTTTGGACTTCAACTTAACGACCACAAGAATGGAGTTTGAGTTTTTTCCAGAGCCGTGATGAACGAAAAAAAAAATACAGAGTTAGATGGTTCCAAAAATGTAACTATCATTGCGTTCTGCTTGGCTGTACTGTATGTACATATCTAAGTTGAGTGAGTGTGTCGCAATTTGCAAACATTTCCAAGTTGTTTTTCTTACTTATTCTTTAATGAATACTATTTCTGTGTCGAGCCATCACAGCAGTATTATCATCAGTACTGTGATCGACATCTTATAACTCTATTTCGTCCTCTTCTAGTTGTTCCAAGATGTCTTTGACTAAACTCTCAGCATTTTTTTGGCTTCTTCATAAAAGGACTCTCTATTCATTTCTTTTAAAATCAACTTTCATGTACCTCACTACTTCTGACATCTGTTTACGGTGTGCTTGATCAGGAATTGAGTCAAACATGAGACCAACCATACCACTTTACGAATACTTACCAATAAACTCTGGCGAACAGTGCATACTTTCATGCGATGGAATTCGTTCTAGACACCCGGTGAAAGATAAGACGGGGAGGGGGGGGATCCAGGATAACTTTCCATATGAGTGAGGTGGTTTTACATCACAGGATCAAAGATGGCTAGTAGTTGTAGTAAGCCACAAAAATATCAGAAATTGGAGTCACAATCTAGCTGAAGTGACTCCTTGTATCCTTGCAAAGCTAGGTTCTGACTAGCGAGGAATTTTATGCTGTGGAGGATTTTCATCAATATACCACACCACTTCTGTTTTTCCGTCTCAATCTGTGACTTCTAATACTATGCTCTGAAATAAGAAAATTGCACTTTTAATAGGTTTCTCACCCAGGATAATCAAAAACAGTTGATACATATAAAGAAAATTCTTTCATTATCTGAAGATGGCTTGTCTGACATTAATAAAAACTGCTCCGTGGCGCCCCTGCCATACCCTAAATACGTCACTGATAGTGAATAGTTTTTATACAAAGGCAGGTTGCTACACAAGGATGAAAACAACGGTATAAATATTTGGCTTTTCAAGAGTCATATATGGGCATGCTGTGAAAGTCCTATAATGGAAGAAAGTTTAAAGGGGAAGGACAGAGATTTGGCAAGAGCCAAATGCTAACTTACAAGTGCTTTTTGCAGCGGGGTTGACCTGAAGGAATGTACGCCACATTTAATTACATTCTAAGTGAAAAATGAAAGTCAAATGCACAAAGGTATAAGACTCGAACGCATTCCCTGTGGGTTGATGTAGCCAATTTTCAATTGTCAGTATCGTAAGTGTTTCAGTGGGATTTTAAAGCAAACTATACTTTATTTATATTGCATGGTATGATACCTAAACCTAAAAAATATCAATACAATCTGATTATACTCGGCAAACAACTAACCTGTAGCACTTGGAAGGCTACAAAAGAGATTGTTCACTCAGTTGCCGTTGATTGGGTTGCCAGATCAAGCGCTTGATGTGAATTTTGGCGACATAAAATTATTGTAAAAGAAATTTTCTCCTCGCCAGTGATTGACTATATGCATACCAAATATAATAGAATTACATTTGCTTAAGAATACCATTATAAGCTCATGTACGTACATATAAAATTAAGAAAAATTATAAAATTAACATAAATAAATCGGCTCATAATGTCAATTCAAGGATTTATAGAATTCATGGCAACCATATTTATTCATTACTCATAGTAATATGAAATTTTATATTATTAGCTTTTACGGTACATTTTAGAACTTCTGATTTTGAACCTTATCGGACTAGCCCGTCCTGCGTGTGCCATATGGATGCACTAGTTTTTGGAGAATATTTCAGGACTAGGAGCAGATATAACGTGCAAATTTAGTACTTCGTTTTCTTTTGCGGTATATTTTCTTTCTGTGATGCTTTTGCTGTTCAACTATATTTGTATATCCATTTTCTTGTAGATGCCTTTGGAATGTTTTCAGAATGTACACTATGATAAGGAGCATTATTAATAACGAGTTTTTCCTTGAACCAGTTTTCGTATGATTCACCATTCATTTCCCCGTGATATTATCTAGCACATATTTTGCTTGGAACATTTCACAAGCATTTAACATGAAGCCATTGTTGCTTATAGATATGGTCTTGAATAGATATGGTAATAGATATGGTCTTGAATTCAAGAGCTCCTTTTACAATAATTCCTTATGCTACGAATGTTAAATATAAGAATGTATTACTATCTTTGGAAAGTAGTGATATTAAATTGAAATCATATACAAATCATGCAATTGGTATTTTAGGAGTACTTAATGTAAATGTTGGTTATATTGTTTGAAACAAGCTTCACTCCCTCCCTTAGTGGTTAAGCAGGGTTCTATAAACCTAGCTGGTAGGAATTGGATTAATTCCCTTTTATTTTTATCTTCTGATTCTAAAGAAGATTTTGGAATTATAAATGCATCTTTTGCTTCAGAGGCAGTTTAATGGCAAGATCTATAGATACCGATGTTTATTTAAAACATATTCTGGATAAGCATAAACAGTTATTTTCACCTGGTCTTTGAAAAATTAGAAATGTTCAGGTACATTTAACTGTACGAGATTCAGCACAGCCAAAGTATTTTAAAGCACGCTCAGCACCTTATTCTCATCGTAAGAAAGTTGATAAAGAAATTCAGAGGTTTCTTGAAGAAGGAATTTTAGAGCCAGTCTAAACTTCTGATTGGGCTGCAACAGTTGTTCCTGCGTTAATCGCTTATGTGGTGTCTGAATGTTAATCAAGCTGCCGAATTAGAACAATATCCCTTGCGTAAAATCGAGGATCTTTTTGCAAATTTATCCGGAGGAGAATCTATTTCAAAATTAGATTTAAAGGATGCGTATTGTCAGCTTGAATTAGACGCAGAAACAAGGAATTTGCTAGTGATTAATACTCACAATGGTTTGCTCAAATACACCAGATTGACCTTCGGACTGGCATCCGCTCCTGCAGTTTTTCAAAGAGAAATTGAAAAAAAATTCTTCAAGTACAAAGTGAATCTTCATGCTATTTAGACCATCTTTTAGTTAAGTGGTCTAATAGATCTAATCATCTTAAAAACTTAGATGGAATTCTAACCAAATTGGAAAATTCTGCAGCAAAATTACACCCAGCAAAGTGCGAATTTTTAAAAACAAATGTGGAGTACTTAGGTCATAGAATTGGTAAAGAAGGGTTACATCCAACTGAATCAAAAATTGATGCACTTGTTAATGCGCCAGAACATAAGAATGTTGATTAGCTTCGGTCATTTATTGGGTTTTTCTTCCCCACATGTCAACATATTGTCAGCACCTCTGTATAAGTTATTGGAACGCAATAAACATTGGGAATGGACTGGACATGAAAAGAATGCTTTTCTGAAAGCAGTGGCGGTGCGTGCATAGGCACTGCGACACTGCGGGAGCGACAGTGTTCTCTCTTCCTCGCAGCCTGGCGTGCAGCTTTCTACTTGTGCATGCGCACAACAGTCAAACACCACGCCGCTGGAACTGTGAAGCGTGGTGTTTGACTGTTGTGCACATGCGCACATAGGAAGCTGCACGCCAGGTTCCAGGGAAGAGAGAGCACTATCGCTCCCTCAGTGTCGCAGTGCCTATGCACGCACCGCCACTGTCTGAAAGTCAAAAATATTCTGAAATCCTCATGTTTTCTAGTGCATTTTGATAACAACAAGGGAGTGATTTTAGCTTGTGAAGCCAGTCCGTATGGAGTTAGAGCCGGTCTTTCACACCAAACTCCTGAAGGTGATCGTCCTACTGCTTTTGCTTCTCGTACATTATCGAAAGCAGAGAAAACTTATAGTCACACTGAGAAAGAAGCTCTTGCACTTGTATTTGGTGTTTTTCGATTCAGATATATCTTTTAGGACGAGAATTTACCTTACTGACATACCATCAATCATTGGTTAGTTTATTTTCGGAGACTAAACCTATTCCAACAGTGGTAGCAGCTTGAATTCAAAGATGGACCTTAACCTTATAAGTACAAAATACGGTTTCGCAAAGGAACTGCAAATAGTAATGTCAATTTAAGCACCTATTGAGGATACACCAGTACCAGCCGAGTGTGTACTTTTGATCGATAATCTAAATTCCAATTACAGCTTTTCATATCCAGAAAGTATTTGACCAGGATGTGTCACTTTGCAAAGTACGGAATTTCAACTTGCATGGTTGGCCAAAGGAGGTTTCTACCGAACTATGTCCTTTTCGGCTAGTTAGAAACGAGCTCACTGTCCACGAGAATATGATTTTGAGAGGGTCTAGAATTTTCATTCCTAAAAAATTTCGAGATTTTGTGTTTCATGAACCGCATCATCAAGATATTTCTGTAATTAAAGCTGTGGCTCGTTTTTTTGTCTGGTGGCCAAATATGGATAGGGATATAGAAATTCGAGTGAAAAACTGTTTATCCTGTCAAGAACATGCTTCATTACCACATTGAAGCAAATTGCATGGCCTTTCTCTAAGGATCGTTTGCATATCGATCATTTAGGTCCTGCTGAAATTAACATGTTGTTATTAATTATTAATTCAAGTACTAAATGGTTAAGAAGTATTTTGTATGCCATCTACATCTTCTTCAGCTACTATCACAGTTCTGCGCAGTTTTGCTAGATTTGCTATTCCTAAAACCATCGTTAGTGATAATAGAGCTTCGTTAACAAGAAGTTTCACTCAAAATGGCATCGTTCACATTCGTACTGCACCAAATTTACCCAACTTTAATGGGTTGACCGAAAGATCTGTTCGGACAGTCAAAACAGCATTAAATAAGATTCCTAAAGAAAATTTGCAAGAACGATTGGACAAATGTCTGTTTAGCTATCGTCGTGCTCCCCTAGCAGCTACAGGAGTTTCACCAGCTATGTTTGGTCGTTCATTTCGAACTTGCCTTGACTTTCTACGACCTGATGCTAAAACTTCCAAGTAGTCATCTTCTTATCGCCCCGAGGATAAGGTGTAGATTCGCAACTTTGAACGATGTCCTAAATGGGTTCCAGGAACTGTCGTTTCCCCACAAGGCAATATTATGTTAAAAGTTAACTGTACATCGGAAATTGTCACACGACATTTAGATCAATTTCGTCGTTGTGCAAATAGCCATGAGTCATCCACGCAGTGTCCTCCTTCCAGTTCTTCTTCCAACCAGAACTTTGGTATCCGGCGTTCTACAAGAATCTCTAAAACTCGCCAGAGACTAACTTTGACGTTTTGATTCTATCTTTTTAGAAGGGAAAGAATGTTGTAAATGTTTAAATTAACTAGCACTTTCTTGTCTCATTTGCTTTCGGCCAAGAGCTAGTGGTTGTCATATACTGGAATCTAGATGTAAGTGTGTTGGTGTTGATATTATGTAATGTGCTGTGGTTGTTATTAAAAACGTGTGTATAGTAATTCCTTGTCATGCATTGCTTCCCAGCTCAATCTCAAGCCCATGATGTACAACATAGACAGGCCTGATGCTCGCCTTTGTTATATTAATGTCCAAGGGGGAGTGTGACCTCCCTTTACATCCCCTATGGGCGACCATGACTTATTTAATAAAATGATTGTAAAAGTTCATCTAATTTAGAAATAAGAAAACATTTAAAATGTTATATCTTGTATTCATCTTACATAGGTAACATTTTAAAGTCTCTGTGCATTTCATGCACTCTTTGCATTTAAAAAAATTATTTTATTTTATTCATTCATTAAAATTATTTTATTTTATTCACCAATAAATAAAACTTCTTGAAATAAAACTTATGAAAATGCGAATTCCAATACAAATTTCACTTGTAATACCAAATTTTTTGCCAAATTTTCAGCCTCCCAAGCCCAAAATCTCACGCTACGCTACTGGCATGTGTACGAAATTTGGTTGCAAGTCGTCGAGTAGTTTTCCTAAAGAGGTCTAAACACCTTCTCTTAAATTTGGATCACCTGTTTTATATACATATACAGGGTGGTCATAATTAAAGTAGAGGTGTTTAGAGTCCGATAGTAAGAAAACTGTTGAGCCAAACTCAACCAAATTTGCAGTAAATACTATTTAGACCATGGGGGTGTTGATTTTTAAAAGAAAAAAAAAATAATTCGGATTTTTACCACCGCGGGTCAAAGTGGCTCTGTAAGGTCCATTTTTGGAGTAAAATAGACATAGGAAGTAAAAAAAAGTTAATATTTACACATGCATTTTGAAAAGGACATCACATTTACATTTTATACGTATTTAGTACATTTATATGCATTTACATTTGCATATTACATTTACATACGTATGACATTAATTTTTATATTGGCATCATTTACATGTGTGATTCAATATACTTTCCTTGCATATGTTCCAAAAAGTGCATTTTATGAACAACATTCTCTATTGCAGAATTCAGAAGATCTCCATTGATTTGCTTGACGTGCAATGCTATTCGGTCTTTTAAAGTGGCTAAATTATCCACATTCTCTTGGTATACCAAGCGCTTTACATGACCCCACAACCAAAAGTCACAAGGGGCCGTCAGATCAGCGAACGGGCTGGCCATTTTATAGGAAACGCTCGACTAATTATTTGCTTGTTGGTAAAATGCTGTCGTAGGACTTCCTGTACGCGCAATCCAATATGAGGCGGTGCTCCATTCTGTATAAATATCGTAGATTCAAGACATCCAATCTGTTGAAGTTGCGGAATAACAAAATTCAGCATCAGCAGCATTGTTTGATACCTCTCAGCATTGACAGAATTTTCTGTACTTCCTATGGCTATTTTACTCCAAAAATGGACCTTACAGCGCCACTTTGGCAAGAGGTTTTTCAAAAATCTATTTTTTTTTTCTTTTAAAAATCAAAACCCCATGTTCTAAATAGTATTTACAGCAAATTTGGTTGAGTTTGGTCCCACAGTTTTCTCACTATAGGGTTCTAAACACCTCTACTTTAATTATGGCGACCCTGTATATACACTCACGGACAATGAAAGTTGCGCACCAAAAAGAAAACATGGTACAACAGCGAAATGATGGAAATAGCTAGAGGGTGGGCTGGTATGCAAATGATCCCAGTCTAGTGTGATTGCGCATAACCGTACATCCGTGAGTGGTGCTGCAAGCATGAGCCAGCGGCCTTATAAACCGGCGTGTAGTCGACGCCCCATCAATGCGAGAAGCTTCGGCCGACGCAAGCACGAGTACGGAGTAAAAAGAATGGTGGGTAGATGCCAGAAACGTCGATATACGCAACTGACGGACTTCGAGAGAGGCCTGATGATCGGGATGAAAACCGCAGGGTGGTCAGCACGTCGGATAGCCCATCACGTGGATCATTCGGTCTATACCGTCCCACGGTGTTGGAAGCACTGGTTACGGGATGCCACCCAAACACGTAGGACCGACTCTGGACGGACCAGGCATATCACGAGTAGAGAGAATCGAATAATTGTGCGGCAGGTACGTATAGAGCTCACGGCGACCCGATCCGCGATACAGGCACACGTATTGGCTCCTGAGTACCCACAAACCATATCTAGATGCCTGAAGGAAGCGCATATGCGATCCCAGCGTCCCTGACATGTGCTGCCGTTAACACGGAAACATCGGCGGCTCCGGTTGCAGTGGTGCCTGGCCAGAGCAACGTGGAACGCCACAGATTGGCGATGTGTGGTGTTTAGCGATGAGTGCTGATTTGTTTTAGGGGCCGATGATCAGCGTGTCCGGGTGTGGAGGTCTCTTGCACAACGCCAAAATCCAAACCTCGTTATCGAGCGCCACACCAGCTCCACTGCAGGCATCATGGGCTGAGGAGCCATAGCCTATGACAGCCGATTCGCTCTTGTAGTGGTATCTGAAACATTGACGGGCCAGCGGTACGTGGATGAGATTCTATGACCCCATCTTCTCTCATTCGTTGCTGGGATTCCAGGTGCGCAATTCCAGCAGCATAATGCCCAGCCGCACACGGCTCGGGTCGCCCAGGCCTGCCTGAGTCATGTCCAGACCCTTCCATGACCTGCCCGCTCCCCAGACCTGTCCCCTATCGAGCATGTGTGGGACCAGTTGAAACGACAGCTGCCTCGTTGCCGCAATCTTCGGGATTTGGAAAGCAATGTCCAACAGGTGTGGACTTGTCTGCCGCAGGACAACATCAGGCATCTGTTCGACACCATGCCGGACCGTATTGCTGTTTGTATCACAGCAGGAGGTGGTGCGACGCGCTATTGAGAACTGTGTACCACAGCTCCCTTTGTACATGTTCTGCTGCGCTGTTTTTGTGATCATGTATATCATTCATCTGTATCCTTCCATCAATAAAATTTCAGGTCCATCCTATGCTTCCTTCTTGATGCGCAACTTTCATTGTCCGTGAGTGAATATATATATAGTCATTTTGCTGTTTAACTTGATATATTGTCTCGTTTCTTTTGTCTGTGAAACTGGTTGCCTTCTGCTGCTGGGCACAGATTGTTCAGATTTTTAACCACGTAGTATAAGCAATCATAGAAACAACGGAATTTAATATAGTCTAGAATGGGCCCCTGAGGGCGGTTTCTGGTTTTTTGTTGATTCATTTTCTTCTTTCAAAATCTTCCAATGGCCTAAATTTCTTGCTCACAATCGTTACTTTTTATATTTCATCACACATTAACTAGTGAAGGTTGAATCCCATGAGCATTTTTCTTCGGCTCGCGGTTTGATTTTATATATGCATATATTATTTTGGACTTTGTGCACTACAACATATGCACTCATCATAAATATTTTTATCAATTTAATCTCGTATATCTGTCTGCCTATATATATATATATATATATATATATATATATATATATATATATATATATATATATATATATATATATATATATATATATATATATATATATATATATATATATATATATATAAATGTAGCTAACAATCCGGGAACGTGCACACAACTTTTGAATATTTGAAAAATTCAATGATTTTTAAATATTTGTAATCCCCCCCCCCCCCCCCCCTAGCCGGAAGCATTTCCGCATTTCTCTTACCTAGCTTGGAATCGTAGACATCCTCCGCCAGGTTAAGTGGTAATTGAAATATACAAATTTAAATTTGAGAATTTAAGAGATAGCGATTTGGTTTTTCAAATATATAATTGTTAAATTATTGTAAGAATTCTTTAAAAAAATCACAGTGTTTCAATAAAAACATCACTATAGATTTTAATTTTACTGCACTCTGCCAGATGTCATGAGGTTTGAAGTTGTTTTGTTACCTTCAGATGGGGTTATTTATGATTTTAGGGGGTTCTGTCCATTGGGAGGATAATAAAAAAATAAAGATTAAAAAAATTCCAAATTTTTATTAAAAACTTTAAAAATTAAATTTTTTACCTGATCCCTTGATCTGATGTCATTTTCCTTGAAATTTTGCCTCCTGGATTCGATTCTATGTTTATTTAAGACCAATGTTGCTTAGATACTCCCTGGGCATAACTTTTATTTGAATTAGCCCCCAAATTTCCCATCTCGGCTCCTCATTTTGATTCTGCTGGTGACTATAGTGTCTGCACCATCTATACCTGTCATCTGGATATATATTTCTTGTGTCAACCCCTTGGGCATTACTTTTACTTCCCTTCCCAATCCGCATGTTCGCTCCCTTCCCAATTTCACATGTTGGCTCTTAATTGAGTGATTTTGATTCTGCTGGTGGCTATAGTTTCTACACAATCTGTACATCTCACCTGGATATACACACTTTTGTGTCAACCCCCTGGGTGTAACTTTTAGTTCAACTAGTCCTTACAATTTCACATCTCGGCTCTTAATTGAGTGATTTTGGATTGCTGGTGGGTGCATATAAACTCTACACCATCACTACAGTGTCTAGAAGTAATAGTGTGCCGACCGAGGCGAAAATCAGGTTCCCTAAAAACCGCCTCCGCCAGACGGCGTTGGTCCCGAATAAGCGGATAAAAGCGGAGGAGTTAACTTCGAAACTAATGGGAATTTAATGCAAATGAAATGACCAATATCTTTGGAAATAATTGAAGAATTTGTGTGAAATTTGGCATAATTATTGCAAGTGGTATACACAAAAAGTCATTTGATTTTCAGGGAGATTGAGCTAGGGATATATTCGTATTTTTTAAATTTTATTTAACTTTATCTGTGGTCGTTCAAACATTTGAGGTCCAAAATTATCAAGTTTATTCATCACAGTAACGTGAAATTCGGTATGACGTTTTCTCTTGTGGTACATTTCAGTTCTTTCGATTTTGAATCTTATCGGGCTAGCTCGTCCTGGGCTAGCTATAGGACTTTACTTGTTTTTGGTATAATTCGAGAACAGGTGTATCTAAAAATTCGAAGTTTAGCATATCCTTGTCATTTGCTGTATATTTTAACTCTCTGGATTAAAAATCTTATCGGGCTAGCCCGTCCTGAGCCCAACAAGCGGAATATATCGTTTTTCGAGAATAACTCAAAATTCGGAGCATCTAAAATAGAATGTCTAAATTTAATATATCATTGTCCTTTGTGGTATATTATATTTCATCGCATTTCGAACCTTATCGGGCTAGCCCGTCTTGGCGCGCCACAGAAATTTACCCGCTTTTCAAGAATAACTCGATCAAACGGAGTAGCTAAAAAAATGTAAATTTAGTATATCATTTCCTTTTGGATGGAATTTTATTTAGATTTTGAACCCCATCGGGCTAGCCCGTCTTGGATCCGCTGAAGAATGCATTGGTTTTTAAAGAATAACCCGAGACCCGCAATAGCTAAAAATTCCAAATTTAACATGTCGTTGGCTTTTGTGGTATATTTAAGTTTCTTCGAATTTGAACTTTATCGGGGTAGCCGGTCCTGGGCCCGACATAGGAATGGACCCGTTTTTTTAGAATAACTGGAAAATCGGTGCAACTAGAAAATATAAATGTAGTACATCCTTATCTTTTGGGGAATATTTTAATTCCTTCGATTTTGAACCGTATCGGGCGAACCCGTTTTAGGCCCGCCTTAGAAATTCACTTTTTGGGGGGAATAGCTCTATAACCGGAGTATCTAGAAGTTCCGAGTTTAGAAGTTCGTTGTCATTTGCGGTAAATTGGATTTTATTGGTCGTTGTCATTTGCGGCTCATTGGATTTAAAACCTTAACGGGCTATCCTGATCTGTGCTTGAAAACCGTGCAATTAGAATGTCTAAATTTAGTGTAGTATTTTCTTTTGGGATATATTTTAATTCTTTGGATTTTAAACTTTATTAACTTTTAACTACAACATCTTTGCCCGGCCTTAGGAATGCATTCGCTTTTGGAAAATAACTCGAAAATCGGAGAAAAATTATCATTTACCAAACAATTAAACAATTACATTAGTTCTCCTTAGGGATTATATTCGAAAAAGTATTTTGTACTGTTGTGTAAACCCACATTCGATCGTTGATCCCCCCCCCCCTTATCCTAGATCTTGGCTACGCTTATATGCAAGAGAATTAAATAATGCGAAACCAGTCCACGGTGCACTTTAAAGATTCATAGTAATATAGTGAATTCGTACTACATAGTATAATACAAAGAAAAGTCTTGTGATGGGATTTTTGAATGCTGAAATTTGCAGATTATGAAATGTTAAGCGATTTTTTAGCCTATTCGTCGAAATGCAAAATAAAGTAATATGCTGGATAAATCGAATTAATACATTTTTTCTAGGCAATTTCATACAGAAAAGGCAATAATGATAATTACAGCCCTACATTACACAGTTCTGTAGTATTAGTAATACCAGAATTGTTGAATTTATCAAATCAAGTAAATACACGATTTCACACGATAAAATAAATAAATACATAATATAAAGGGTTATAAAATTTTGGACTTGCCTTTTGATATGATTTAGCTGTATGTTTTAGCTGATTTGTGCAAATTTTAATACATTCTTGTAAACATATATCAATTTAGACAAAACGACAAATCATTTGAGAGCATGTTGTCATCCATGTCACATTAAAGTGAACTGTATCGCGGAAAATTTCAATTAACCAGAAAGTGCTGCCAAATATGATGTGAAAGTTATTGAGTTCAAATACATATAATTTCAAAAATACACGATTTTGTTCAGGGATATTCAAAATGCATTAATACAAAATTTGACTGCCACATAATGGATTCTTTCACAATTCATCACCATCACACTTACTATATATCGTGAGAGAGATAAGGATAATTCTATAGAAATCATAATCAAAGAACTTTTGAAGTCATGGAAATGTTAAAATAAATTTTCAGTCAGTTTAAGCTAATTGCATCAAATTGCCAAATTATATACAGAAGGCATGATATTATTTACTTGCTGCGTACAGTTTCGAAAACTATTTCCTTCTGAATGGGTCCATCCTGTCCAATCTTAGAGCAAAAAAGAATATTGTACATGTGACGGCAGGGCCGGATTAACCACGGGGCCACCGACTCTGGGGGCTCCCAAGTGGCATGACATTTATATTATATATAAATTAAAAATATAATATAAATATAATATTTTATGAATTAAATTTCGGCGGTATAAACGTGTAGCTTTTCTTCTAAAATAAAAATTTATCTTATACATTTTTCAGAGAATTAACTTTCGAAACACACTTAACAGTTAATAAAGTGTAGAAAAAATGTAGTGAATAACACAAAAAGTGAATAACACAATTTGTGATGAGGTCATTAACGTCATGGGTCAGAAGTTGTTAGCAGCAATTGTGGATGAAGTGAAACAAGCAAAATACTATTCGATATCTGTGGACTCTACGTCTGATGCATCTCGCATAGATCAACTGACTTTCATAATTAGATATGTAAGAAGTGACGTCTCTGTAGAAAGGTTTTTAAAGTTCATACCAATTTATGGATATAGTGCTGAAAATCTTTTCAATGAAGTTACTGGACTTCTGAAGGAAAACCAAATTTCCCTGTCTAACTGCAGAGGTCAATCTTACGATAACGCGTCTAACATGAGTGACAGGTACAATGGACTTCAGGCCAGAATCAAGGTTGAAAACCCTTTGGCATTATTCATACCATGTGCAGCTCACGCCTTGAAACTTGTGGGTGTCAGAGCAGCTGAAAGCTGCAGACAAATTGCTGCTTTTTTTGACTTCGTACAGAATCTGTGCACCTTTTTTAATTCCTCAAAGCATCGATGGGGAATTCTCTCATCCATGTTAGGTTCAAAAAAGAAAATTCTGAAAAATTTATCTGATACCCGGTGGTCTGCTAGAGCAGATGCAGTCATAGCCTTGAAGAGAGCTACCCAGCTATTGAGGCAACATTAAATTCCATGTCATCAGACTTGTTTGAATCATCTGAAACGAGATTGAAAGCTGAAGGCCTAAAACAGTATATGGAGAGATTTGAGACACTCTTCCTCACATACTTTTGGTGTGATTTATTAAGAATTAATAAAGTCAATACTTCTCTGCAAAAATCAACTGTAACATTGCATGTCGCAGTGCAACTTCTGGAATCTCTCACATTGTATATTCAGGAGAAGAGGGAAATCTATGATTGGTATGAAGCCTTGGCCACATAAAAAAAAGAGCCTAATTACCAGGATTCCATAATCCGAACAAAAAAAAAACGAAATTCTAGATTGACATTTTATGATAACAAAGGTACCCCAGATGTTGTTTCATCTGGTAAAGAAAAGATGAAGATTGAAACTTTCCTTCCTGTGGAAGACAGTTTAATCAATAACTTGAATGTTCGATCTAAAGCTTACCGAAACATCTTTGAGATTTTTGGATTCTTTGAGGATCTGCTTTTCTTAGAGGAAGAATCTGTAAGGTAGCATAGTGAATGTTTTGCAAAAATATACAAAGATGATGTTGATGGAAGAGAACTTGCAGAAGAATGCATCCATATCAAAATATACATTAATGCAAATTATCCTGAGACAGCAGTGCTCTTTATGGACATCTCTGCTGATGACGAAGAAGAGGAGAGTGATGAAGACGATGATGGAGAAACAGGTTCCAGATCCATCGAGTTCCAGATAAGATACATACAGGAGAAAAGAAGGAGACTGAACCTACAAAACCTTTATAGCTATATGCATGAAGTGGAATTTCATCTGCTTTCACTAACATAGAAATAGGGTTGCGAATGGTTGCATGATGGTTTCCAATGCAAGTGGTGAACGTCCATTTTCGAAGTTAAAAATTATAAAATCCGAAAAACGCAGTGTGATGAAGCAGGAGAAATTAAACGACCTAAGCATTTTAAGCATTGAAAACAAGTCACTTAAAGTAATGGACTTTAACGATATAATTGATGATTTTGCTACTAAAAAGTCAAGAAAAAAGATTGTGTAAGCCAGAATGTGCCTAGAGTCTTCTTGTAACTTGTTTTTCAACAAATCGTTATGTCACAGTCCCATTTTTATATTTTAATATCTCCCCTTATATGTTGTAAAGAATGTAAACATTTGATGTTAAAAACAAATGTAATATTCGTTGGAATCATCCAACTGGTGATTATTAAAACAATTTTAGCCATTTGTACATATTTAAGTATACGTTTTACAAGTTAGTACTATTACTGTACGTATATTATTGCAAAGAAAGAAATTTGCAAAATTTACAGTGAACAGGGGCCCCCACTCTAAGTTCTGGCCCGGGGCCACAGATATGCTTAATACGGATCTGTGTGACGGTTCTTAGTAAAAACAGATTCGAACTCAGATGACCAATGTGCTAATGAGATACTTCCTATTGTATCTAGAGGCCCTGAAGGCAGTACAAAATGTCCTTTCCTGGTGTTCTACCCATTTCCAGAGTCCCCGCTGATTTGCGGATATTTTGAGCATTGTTCGTGTAAGAGATGTGGCAATTTGCGGAAACGTATGTAAAGGAGACGCGCCTGTCGAAATAAAATAGTGGTCGATTACATGTCCACTCTCAATCGAAATTCTTATCAGCGCTATCTTTCACCGTACAAAGAGATAGCACTTGTAGGCAGCCCCCACCTTGTTCTTAGCGATGTTTAAACCAGGAATTTATATTTCAATGCCGTCATTTTAATGAAGTTCATTTTTTTCGATTAAGGTTTAAGTTTTCAAATATGATAAATTAGTGTAGTATTGGGATAAGTTTTAAAATACTACCGAGGAATGTATTGCATTTTAGAGATGTTTAAATAAAATTGCATTGAAGTTGGAAAGAGTTTTATAATCAATGCTTTAAGTATGATTGATCTGTCTTGTTTTTAAATACGGACAATTTGGAGAACTAATGTAATTGTTCAGCAAATGAGGTTTTTTACCACACATCCCATCTCCCATGCCAACGCGACTAATTGTAATTATATATACGCCGAAAATATTAAATTCTACCCGAAAAGGAATTAATATACTAAATTTGGATTTTCTATCTGCTCCAGTTTTCGGGTTATACTAAAAAAATGAGTATATTTCTATGGCAGGCCAAGCACGGGCTAGCTGAATGAAGTTCAAAGTCGAAAAAATGAAATATATCACAAAAGACAATAGCATGCTAAACTTGGAATTTTTAGCTACTCCGGTTCTCGAGTTATTCATGAAACACGATCGCATTCCTAAGGCGGACTCAAGACGAGCTAGCCCGATGAGGTTCAAATTATAAATTATGATAAAACCCAAAAGAAATTGATATTTTTTTGCTGCTCCGATCTACGAGTTATTCTCGAAAAACGAGTACATTATCACTAAGTCGGGCGAGTCTGATAAGGTTCAAAATCCAAAGAAATAAAATGTACCCTAAAAGACAAAGATATACTAAATTTAGATATTCTAGTTGCTACAGTTTTGGAGTTATTCTTAAAAAACGAGTACATTATTTTTGTTGGGACCGGGACGGGCTAGCCCGATCAGGTTTTAAATCCCATGAGCTTAGACATACCGCAAATGACAACGACATTCTAAACTTGAAACTTTTTGATACTCCGGTTCTAGAGTTATTCCACCAAAAAAGTTAATTTCTAAGGCGGGCCCAAAACGGGTTCGCCCGATACGGTTAAAAAACGAAGGAATTAAAATATTCCCCAAAAGATAAGGATGTACTAAATTTATATTTTCCAGTTTCCCCGATTTCCCAGGTATTCTAAAAAACGGGTCCATTCCTATGTCGGGCCCAAGACGGAAGTAGTGTGTGAATGAGAGAGCTGGACCACAGCCATAAACCCTCCATTAAAACCACACCCACTTTTAGAATGTAATGGCTCTATATCATCCCATAAAATTTCCACCCACTTTTAAAAACAATGGTGCGAAACCCACCCATAAAATTTCCACCCACTTTTAAAAACAATGGCTCGCAAAACCCCATAAAAACCACACCCACTTTTAGAATGTAATGGCTCTATTTTATCCACACAAATGTGATTACACAATGGTGTGAAACCTCCCATTAAAACCACACCCACTTTTAGAATGGAATGGCTCTATATCACCCATAAAACTTCCACCCACTTTTAAAACCAATGGCTCGCGAAACCCCCATAAAAACCGGACCCACTTTTAGAAAGTAATGGCTCTATTTTATCCACACAAATTCGATTAAATAATGGTTCTCAAAACCCCATTGAAACCACACCCACTTTTAGAAATACAATGGCTACAAAACCTCCATTAAAATCGTATCCACTTTTAGATATAAATGGTATGAAAACAGCCATAATACCCTTACCCCCTTTAAAAACAAAGGCTCTCAAATCCCCATTAAAACCACACCCCCTTTTAGAAAGTGATGGCTCTATTTCAACCACACAAATACAATTACACTATGGCTCGCAAAACCCCATAAAAATCGAACCCACTTTTAGAATTCAATGGTTATTTCTTATCCATAAAAATCTACAACCCCTCTTAAAACGATGGTATCGAAACCCCATAAAAACCGAACCCACTTTAGAAAAGTAATGGTCCTATTTTATCTATCGGAGCGAGCAAGCGAAAAGTCGTTGGGAGCGAAGGTACCCCCTTCGGCGAGCACCCCCGCGGACGGCCACCCCCTAAGCATGCCGCGACCCTAAGGATTCTAAAAGCATTGCACCGACATGGGTTCGTTGCTTTGCAACCATCATCTGCCAAAAGTATGCATACATTCCGAACAAGCGCTGAGCCCTACGCATGCCCCTTTTAGAATCTGCGTTAAAAAATGATACCCCAACAACATTTTAAGCACTTAAAGAAAAGAATTCTAATGTAAATTAGAACAAAAACCATGGAACTGTTGGACAAACTAAACGCAATTAGTACATTGGAAGGAAGTTTCAAGAAGATGCATGAGCTCAATATCGACGAAAAATACCCTGTCATGGAAATTAAACAGGTCAAAACCAAATATGGTGACAAACTAGTAGTGGAGTTAGAAGACGGCACAAAAATGTATCTACCGAAACGATGCGATAAAAACGCGTCCGACTATATGGAGCTTAATGAGATCGTAAAGAGAAAACCTCTATACTTTGTTTATTTGGGAGCTAAAGATGTCGGGAAAGCACAACCAGGGCAAATGTTTAAATTTGAACAATAAATTTTCTTTTAATGGTATCACCACCATTAAAAAATATACACCGATTTTCAGGCGGCTTCAGGCTGGTGATTTCACAATTGGACAAGCCTCGAATACTATAGCTGCCGCTGTGATCACAGCGGCAGCTTTTACGAGAGACCAACAACAATCATTGGGTGGGAGGTGTTGTGAGAAAATCTAAAAGCGGCATAGTCCCGAGAATATGCTGCTTTTGAGACAATGGCCACCATAACTCCTTGAACCAGTCGATGTCAATGGATAGCGCTTTACCCTTAATGAATCAAAAGGTGGACTTTAGTTTAGAGTTCACCCCATAACTCCTAAAAATTTTTGCAAAATGCCCCCCGGTAGGCTCAGAGTATATTCAATCTCAAATTCAACCCACCAAGGGGCCCTTCTTGATGAGCCGAATTCAAGACCAAATACACTCTGAGCCTACCGCCACTGAGGCTTACAAACAACATATAAGGACAACACTGTAAGACTTTGACGCCTAGCGTCGGGCCCGCCCACCACTTATTATCGATGAGTGCTGCTTTATTGGAACAACGACTAAAGCAAGCTGACATGTCATTTTTGGCTCGGTATAGTTCAATAAACCATCAACCCGGATTGATTAACAACCTGGGAGAGGTCGAGATTTGAACCTGGGACCTAGATGTTAATAGGTCTGAGCGCTAACCGTTTGCCATGGGTACCCATCTAAATATAAACATACCTTTAATTTAACCATTACACCACAGACGAAAATCTTCAAAAATAGCACTTTAAACAAGTTATAACCCTCTAATAATGTAAGAATTCTTCAAAATATCTATCACTATTGTATATCTGATTAAAAATATAGAATAAAATGCTTAAAATCAATCGCGAAAAATAAATACTATTCCCCTCCATATAGTGCTGCCATCTCCCTTTGATTCTCGTAATCTCCGCTTTTTTCTACCGCTACCTCTGAGAGAACTCTTCTTTAAAGAGGAAGAGATGTTAGTCAAGGTCAGCGCTCGCTACAGACGTTATGAAAGCAGGAAGTAGAAAACAAGGTCGAAACTCTCCAAGCGGAAAATAATACTGCTTCGTATTTTATCTGAGTTAAAGAAAACAAAAGATATAGATAAATGAATGAAATTGAGTCTGAGATATTTCGCTATAGAATTCTTTATCAGTATGTTCAATTAGATGTTTATAGCGATGACATTTCAGAAGTGAAAAAATCTTTAAAAAAGTTGCATGATCAGTTTGAAAAAATTGTCAAACTTATAAAAGAATATAATGATCGAAGACAAAACATCGAAGGAAATGTTGGAACTAATAAGAATGTTAGGTCTGGACAATAAAGTTTCCTCAGACGGAGACTTGAAAACTCATGAATGTGAACACAAATATGTAATTCAAAATGATGATGGCTGGTACATTTGCCAAGCATGTCACGAAGAGTTGAGGTATAATCCAAATAAACCCCCTATCAATAATCTCGATATGTATTTAAACATGTGGAAACAACAGAGGCGAAAACATCGAATGAAAAATCTGGCTAAATGGTTAGGTTCGCATAACCTACCCTTTGAAGAAGAGCTTTTGAACGACTTTTCTTCTTTTATCCATAAATATGAGGAGATGTACCCAGAGCGAAAAAACATAATCAGCAAAGACTATATCTTATACCATATGTTACGGAAAAGAGGTTACGACATCTATATTTCACGCCTTCTAGTTAAGTTACCTAAACTCAAGAAGACGCTTATTCAGAATGAAGAAATCTGCAGAACCATCTTCGAAGCATTAAATTGGAGTTTTTACCCTATTAATTAAAAATGGCTGGTACGTTTGAACAACATGTCACGAAGAGCTGAGGTATGACCCCGATAAGTGATTATAATTTTTAATAGCTTATTCGGCTATTAAAAATTAATTAACTAAATCTTTTTTATCAATCCAGCTAGTCTCAGGATAACCTAACCATTTAACTATATATTTGTCCCCTTTCTTTTTGATGATTTTTTCAATCTTATACACATTGTCTTTCTTATCATATTTTACTAATTCATATTCATAAAAAGTGCCTTTAACCTCATCATTATTTAAATCCTGAACTCTATAAGTGATTGGGTCGGTTTCTAATACTTCAGAAATGACAAATATTTCATCTGTAAAAGTTGCTTGATACCCCCTTCTGAAAGTAGACTTATATATAGATATTCTTACTTTATCGCCTACCTGGTATTTATGTTTACGTATGACCTTTTCTTTAAACAAATTGCGGTAGACTTCACTACTGTTTTCTTCTAGACTGGCCACAACAGGAGTCATTTTTATACTTCTGTGGTATGAGTTGTTGTAATTCTTCACTAATAAATCCAAGACATCTATGTATCTTTCAGTGTTATTTGCACACAAGTAGAGCTTTATTTTATTACCAAGAGTGAGATTAAATCTTTCAACCATAGCAGCTTTTATTTCAACATTTTCAGTAGTGAACCATTGGATATTATTTTCTTTGAATAATTTTTGAGTTGTTTTTCCGACGAACTCTAAACCCTTATCTGTTTGAACCCTTTCAGGTATTCTTTCTTTGAAGATCTTTTTAAATGCTTGAGTTACTTCTTCTGCTGATTTATCCTTTAGAGGAACAGCCCATGCATATTTACTGAAACAGTCAACAGCTGTTAATAAGTACTTGATACCATCATTAAACTTACTTCTCGCAAATTTATAGACAAACAGTAAATCAGCTTGCCATTGGTCGTCGATATGTGACACGTAAATTCTCCTTCTTTTGAACTTACGGATAAGTGGTTTATGCTTTGTGTATACATCCTGTCGGTGTAAAAAATCCGAGACTTCTTTTCGACTTAAACCAGTTTTTCTGCTCAGTACATTTATGCCACAAAATCCTGTTTCGGGATCGTAATAAACCTTTTCGGGGCAACCCTTCTCAGTTACCCCTTCAGCGGTAAAAAACGGCACTTCTTAGAACCACAACCCACACAAATTCCTTTCAACATAGGTCTAGCGTTTTTAGAGGTGACATGCTGTTCATCTTTAGTGTCGGTGTGTGTTTTACATTTGAGACAATATATTTTTGAGCCCATTCCAAATACCTTCTTTGCTTTGATAATAGGCTTCACAACAGCTCTATCTAGCCTTTCACGAAAACTTGGATTGGGAATGTCGTCCAATTCTTTTATCATGTTTGAGTCACACACTTTGTTTCTGGTTTCGGTATCTTTGTTTTTAATGTAGCACACGTCATGTTTATAGGCACTATCATCAACCCTATTAATAGGCTTACTCCATTCTTTGTATGTTAAATCGGGGTTCAGTCTAGTTTTTCCTCTGAGCAGTTGAGTTCCTGGTCCTGTAAATTGATGCCCTGGCAGATGCATTTCAAACGGTAAATTATTAATTGCTGCGTTAACAACACCTTTTCCTTTATTGCAAGTCTTTTTACCACACATTTATTTATATATAAAAAATTATTTACTCACAAATTGATATCCATTCAGCAGGGTTTGTTTCATATATTTTTCTCTGGGTAAGTAGACTAAATTATTGATGAAATCCTCCTCTCGCTTATACACTTCCTCTTCTGATAGGGTATTCGATTTGTATGAATTGAGCAGCTGTTTGTAAAACTTGTAAGACTGTTTGTACTCTTCTTTCCTTTCCGCGATATTCAAAGCTTTATCAAGAACTTCAACAATACCGACGCTTAAGCTCAGAGCAGCTAAGGGAACAAGTACAAAAGCTGATAAACCCAATGAACTTAAAACGAACTTGCTAACGGTCATAGTGACACTAATTTTATGGTAGTGGTGGTAGCTCTTTCTATATACGTAAATTTTCTTTTGCAAGTATTCTTCCATCTTTATTTATAGGGGTGAAATATTTCTTCCGATATCTCAGAGCCGGATTAACTAAATCAAGCATAAAGAAATCATACGGCTGTTGCATGCACTTTTTATATAATCTACTGAATTCTTCTTTTGTCAAACTACCATCTATCTCTCTTATGATCTGTTGAATCTCCCTCGGTTGAATATTAAAAAATATCAAGTAATTACAGTTTCTTCTGATAACAATGGGTGTTCTATAATAAGATTGAGAAAGATAAATGATTGAGGCGTTTTTCTTCCGACCTCTGATGAAAAAATCTTCTATGCTCCTCTGGTCCTTGTCAGTCATGCAGTCATCAAAGACAACAACATTTTTACAAGATGGGTCCAGGTCATCCACTTTTATAAATTCTTTTGTATCAGAGGAGAATAAAGTTCCTTTCTTGCCGAATCTTTCATATAACTCTAGGATAATTTTCTTCTTCTTTTTGGGGTACTTTATCGAGTCAATATCCACGCCTTCAAACATTGTGTACTTTTCTTTCAGTTTGCCATACTTGGGTTCGTACATATCTTTTGCACAAACGAACAAATTATCAAATTCTAGATAGTCGTATATAAAATTCAACAATAAGTTCGTTTTACCAGTACCTGAAGCTCCAGCGATTAGAAGTCTGAAAGGGTGTTTAGGTAATAAATAATGTTGATTTGCATCGACAAGTTCTTCTGCTTCTGTATAATTTTTAATTTGAATCATCTTTATTTAATGTTAAAAATTTGCTTCAGTAAAAATATAATTTGCTTAAGTAAAATTTTTCTTGCATAATAATAAAGATGAATGCTATACAAAAAGAACGAAATAAGAAATTAAGAAAGGAAGTTGAATATGAACTTAAAGTTTATAAGCTTCAGGCTGAAATTAGAAAAAACAACGAACAACAACTAGAGCAAAAATTAGGTATCCAGAAAGCACTATCGGACTTTCACAAGCCTGTAACTGAAAAGCTACAAGAACAAGAAATTAATCGAAAGGAGAATATTCAGGCTATAAAAGATGCTGTTGATCACATTCCTCTAGCTATTGAACCGCCTTTAGAAGTCTATGATTTTGATAAAAAATTGGATGTAGAGTTTTTAGAGAAAAATAACTTTCCAAGACCCTCAAAATTGTACCATGAGACCAAGGAAACTTTGCAAGAAATTATGAGTAAAGTAAATGATACTTACCTAAAAATGTCTCGTCAAAAAGGAAACATTATGAGTCAGATATCTCGAATGACTAAAAAGGATGAAGAAAGAGAAGATCGCTTATTAGCTAAGGTTGATTATTTGAGAGATCATATGACTACGTTAGGAGATTATCGGGATCGACTCAGAGACTTGCAAAGAAAAGAAATTTATATCGGTAAAGGAGTAGAAGACAAAATGGAAATTTTAGCCCGATTGACTGATAAGATATGTAAAGGATCCAAAAGTAAAAAGTTACACAATCAAGTCGTCGATTTATTGGATGCATTGTTGAGGGAAGGAACTATGACCAACGAGCAAGTAAAACAATACTACAAAAATTTTTCATTAAATAAATGAGTAATTACATAAAAACTAAAATACATTTAAGCAATCATCAGATTGCTAAGCTAAAATCTGCATACCAGAAAGGAGAAGAAGTATCTCTACAAATAGATAAGACAAAAGCCCCCAACAAAGATATACATTTAACTCGAACACAGATAGCTCAAATTGGGAAGGGGAAGCGTATCACTATCAGTAAGACGCAGCTCCAGAAAACGGGTGGTTTTCTACCTTTTCTATTACCTGCGTTAATTGCTGGGGCCAAGGCTTTAGCACTAGGTGCTGCAAGTGGGGCGGCTGGATATGGAGCAAAGAAAGCTTTGGAAAAAATTTCAGGATCTGGATGTGTAAAAAAAAGACCCATTGGAAAGGGCGTCTATCAAAACTGGGAATATCAGACGAAGTAATTAAACAAAATATGAAACATGAACAGGGGTTTAGGGGCGTCTTTACTTCCGATCTGTTGCCTAAAAAGATGAGTCGGTTTGAAAACGGTATTATTAATCTGGACATTGTCACAGGACCTGGTACGCACTGGGTCTGCTACTATAACGATCCTAAAAATAACTTTGTTGAGTATTTTGATCCTTTTGGAGAACACGTATACAAAATTCATCCTAACATTAAGAAGTATCTACTGACTTCTGGAAAGAAAAATATCGGGTGTAACTCGAGCTTTCTACAGCACCCTGCTTCCGTCAAATGCGGCTACTTTTGTATGAAGTACATTCGTGAAAGAAACAAGGGTAAGCCAGTTGTAGATGTGCTATATTCTTTTACCCAAGAACCCAGCGACTTCAATGAAAAAAATGTTCTCTATAAATAAAATGGTTCTATTGATATTAGATTCTAAAAACGCGGAAAAATCAGAAGATTTTACGATTGAATACACTAGACCTTTCACCTTTAAACAGATTGCCCTTCAGTCCTTTTCGATGTACGTTTCATGGGACAATATCAAAGATGAGGAATTATCATACTTTGATGGTCAGCAGTGGTTAAATTTGACGATACCAGATGGAAATTACACTATCAAGGGGCTGAATCGTTACATGATTAATTTTTTTGGAAGCGATCCGCCGATACAATTCGGAATAGTGGAGGAACGACAGCGAATAGCCATTAAGTTAAAACACGGGTATAAGATCGATTTAACGAAAACCAAAAACCTGCATAAACTTATAGGTTTCGAGCCTAAAATCCACGAAGAGCTTGAACAAGTAGGAAAGTACATTGCTGACTTATCTGGGGGAAACGATAACATTTATATACATTGCGATGTCGCAGAGGGGGCGTATATCAACGGTTTCAACTCTACAAACGTCATCTATTCATTTACAAACAGTAATCGTCCAGGTAGTCAGATTATAAAATCATTTGACAAACCTCTGTTTTACCCTGTTCGAATGGATAGTGTTTACCGAATCAGAATGCAAGTAACCAATCATAGAGGTGATTTAATTCCGCTCAATAAGCAAGAAGTACAATACAATTTTATCGCCCTATAATAAAGAAATGAATAAACACAGACTTCAAAGAAAGAGTAAGAAGATACAAGGAAGAGGGTTCTTTTCCGACGTACCAGTCCTGCAGGAGGCCGAATTAGAAGGTAAGTATGTGCAGGATAAAATAAAGGAGATATTATCAAAGCAGAAAAAACATGGAGCTGGACTAAAGTTTTTCTAAATTCGATTTAATAGCCATATAGCTATTAAATTGAGGAGAAGAAAAAAAAATTATATTATAATAAATGAATAAAATATTTGAATTAAACAGCACCAATTATTATTACGATGATGACATCGAAAGTTTCGAATATAGAGAGGTAAGGCATGAAAATAGTGATAATTCTATGGAAAATGCCTCTTACCATTTCTTTATTCAAGACACCAACGCCAACATTTTATACTCTAACGGTTATTTACAGCAAAAATTGAAAATTGTTAACAACGATGGTACTGCCATAGTGAATGATAATGTAGCTCTCGTGAATGGAGGTGGTTTGATCAATGCTAACAGGTTTACATTAGGAACCACTGAAATAGAATCCAACATAAATTATTCCGCTCTTATGCGACAAGTGTTGGGCTTAATACATTTTACGCCTGACTATTCTTCTGCCGAAGCTACTAATATGCTGTTCTACACTGATACGTCGGACACAGCTGATAGAGAACGCTTGAAATATGATGGCGCGTTAGTAGATACCACAAAGATTACTGAGTTTTTCGCAAAATTCGGAATTAATGAGAACCATAACCAGGGATTTACAGAAAGAAGCGAATTCACTAAAAATAGCAAGGTTGTAACTATATGGATCCCACTAAAGTACGTGTTTGATTTCTTCCGTGAATATAAAAAAGTAATCACGGGGTTCCAAGTCAAATTTGAGTTCCAGAGAAATCACAGTCTAAATATGCTGTACACCAACGAGCAACATAAGATCTATAAAGTCGTTGTAGAAGATTTATCACTCTGGCTACCTTACGTACGATTTAAAAATGCGGCGGCTTCAATATTTAACGAATTAAAGTTATCGAATAAGGATGTAGAAATAAACTGGAACCAACACAGCATTGTAAAGTCTAATATTTTCTATAAAAACGCTAGCGGCTCTTATACCATAAAAGCTACTTCTGATGAAGTCTTATCTTTGTACGTAATTCCTCAGTACACTGAAAGATACGAAAATTCGAAGCGCAATAACATGCTGTTTGATAACTTAGATATGACGGAATGTTGGTTAATGATCAACAATGTAAAAGTGCCAACTGTCAGTTACATGATGGATTTTGAGAAAAGTGATTATAATCGATTATACACAGCCTTTTTGGAATCTGGACTCAACACCATCACGTCTGAAACAGGTTGTATGGTCAATTATTCGAATTTTGGTAAGTTGTATCCAATCATCTGCTTTAATCTCTCTCATCATCAAAACTATACCGATACGAATAACTTAATGATTGAGTTTAACTGGAGGTTAAGGAACGCTGCCCCCAAAGATTATGTTTTTTACTTCATCTTAAAAGAGCACAAGAAATGCCTCTTAAATATTAACAATCAAAATATTACCATGATCAAGACTTTGAAATTATAAGCCATTTTTATAGTCCATTTTAAATTTTTATAGTCCATGACTATAAAAATTATTTTATATTTAAATAAATGGCTGCCTACTACCCGCTTTTCGATGAAGAATTAGAACAAGGACCTCCTGGTATTCCAGGCATAGGGTTTAAACTCACACACGACGGTAACTACGATATGGAAAATAAGATCTTGAAAAACTGTCAGACGCCGATTGAGAGTCGGGATGTAACTACTAAAAGTTATCTGGAAGCTGAGTTAATTCGTAACTCTACTACCGTCACTCACACGGTGAAGGTTCAACTACGAGAAGAGATAGCAAAAATTCTGGAAGATTTAGATCAGAAGTACCTGAGTTTAGGTGATAGAAGACCCATTGACGCTAAAGGTAAAAGGATAGGCAATGTCGCTGACCCTATTGAAGACATGAATGCGGTTAATAAAAAGTACTTGGAAAAATATGTTGACAATAAAGTATGTTATGCAACCACCACATCAGGATACATAACTATTAGACCTAGTACCAATGCGAATGCCGTTATTTTTACGAAGTTTTCCGGTGATGCTTTGAACTCAGA
Source organism: Amaurobius ferox (assembly GCA_951213105.1). NCBI lineage: Eukaryota > Metazoa > Arthropoda > Arachnida > Araneae > Amaurobiidae > Amaurobius > Amaurobius ferox. The sequence goes on along the minus strand of OX578141.1, from coordinate 86,261,109 downwards.
TTGTAAATTCTCTCGGGACGGTTTTTTTAGACTGGGATTGTACCTTGATCCTCAAAAGATAATCGATGAATTAATCGTTGTTAAGTTATACATTAATAACAAGCAGTACGTTCACAAGATAAAAGTAGCCACTGAATTCGTGTTAATTCTCGGAGAGGTTAAAAAAGATGACCAATTAAAAATTTTCTTACGATGTGATGCTGAGTTCACAGTTCAACCATTTCTAAAAATTGAAGAAATCAAGTGGACACTCCAGCTGCCGTAAAAAATTGTACATATAATAAATGGCGTGGAACGAAATATCAAAAAGCGGTTTGTCGGAAGAACAAATCAGAGTTAGTAAAAATTATGTTAACTGGTCGCTCATAAGTCAATATTCAACTTTATCGGAAGAGTTTATCGAAGAATTCGAAGGTTTGGTAAACTGGATGGTCATCTCTCAGTATCAGAAGCTTTCGGAGCCTTTTGTAGAAAAACACAGAGGTCTATTAAACTGGTACTATACATCCAAATATCAAGTTCTATCAGAGGATTTCATGGATAGAAATACTGAATATTTAGATTGGGAAGTAGTTTCCAGATATCAGATAATGTCAGAACCCTTCCTGGATAAACATGCTTCCAAATTAGATTGGAGAATGGTTTCTCAATTCCAAGTACTCTCAGAAGAATTTATTCGTCGGCATATAGACAAAATCGATATGGAACTCATTTGCGTCAAACAAAAGCTCACTGAAGATTTTATGACGGAATTCGCTGATTACCTTGAATGGGGTAGAATTGTTCAATGGCAAACCTTTAACGAAGATTTTATTATGAAAAATCTGGCTCGTATAGATCTTTGTCACCTCATGACTTATAAAGCCCATTTGCTCTCAGATACCTTTTACGAACTCCATTTTAAAAAGCTGGTTTGCATCCTTCTGACAAACATATGTAATAGATTTGTGATACAATATGAACCTGTCGACATACCTCCCGAGTTGGGTAAAAATGATCCTATCGACAAACAACCCGAGTTGGGTAAAAATGAACCTGTCGACACACAACCCGAGTTGGACAAAAATGAACCATAATTATATTTAATGGTTGATCAACCATTAAATGTTTAGATACCCTTTGTTACCTTCCTCAAGTTTGAATATATTTATCCTTTAAATAAAGAATATGGATCGTATTGTAAAAAAATTAAACGATTTGAGTACTGATAACTTTGAGTCAGTGGATGGCTTATATTTGGTTTCTGACATTACTGAGCACGGGAAATCTATCCTAATACGTTTGTCGAACAACTCAATTTTATTTTTAAAAAATGATATACCCAGGGTTGGTATGATTTTGACCAGGGATGAAATAAGATTATTAAGATTATATGTTGGCTTCAGGGTTTTATATTATTGTACACCATTAGAGGGTTTCGTGGTAAAAAAACCACCTTTTCGAAACCTCTACGAAACCTTTTCAATATATCAGGCTGACAGTGATAGCGATAGCGATCGACCGACATCGATGACATGCCCTTCCATCATTGTAACTTAGATTTTCAATTCTTTTTCCGAGGAAAAAGGTGGCTGGGCCCACCTTTACCGTTCATTTAACAGATGTAGATATGACTTTATTTTTAATGATTGAAATACTCATTAAAAATTGAATCGTAAAAAGTTTACCCCTTCAATAATAAAAGCATTTAAAGAAACGATTTGTAGTTCTAAAGAAAGACAAAATGGATTTTCAATCTAAAACCGTTCGACAGTTGCAAGGCTACTGTCGTGAAAATAATATTCGAGGTTACTCGAAACTTAAAAAGTTGGAGCTGGTCGACCTTATTCAATATCATATCATATGGTCGACCTCATTCAACGGCTTTCCCAGTTTCCACAATGACTTGTTTAGCAAGCCAAAGAAGAACAGAGTGCGTAAGATCAGGTGTTGCGGTAAGTTATTTAAGGGATCAAGCATGAATAAGCACCTACAATCTAAAGGGCACCTAAACTATATACCAAAGAAGGCAACCGCTCTCCCAGAGTGTGGAAGGGTGGAGCATCGACTACATCACATGACTCTCCCCCAACTACGGGAATTTTGTCGAACGCATGGCATTAGAGGCTATTCCAGGTTAGGAAGGAGGGCAGACATCATAGCATACATAGAAAGCGTATTGTTCAATCGTCATTTCGGGTTTGATTCAGACCTGTTTTTAGATACGCGAGAGAGAAGGCTCTACACCCTCCACAAAGTTAATACAGCCTTTGAATCTCGCTTGAAGACGTACGACATCCAAAATGAACACAACCTGATGCTTCCCAAAGACTTTTTGAACGATGTGGCGTCACTAGTCCGGGGACTCATCACTAAACACATAAAGAGGCTGCATGGTTTGAAGGTTAATTTCGAATTCCTCTGTGACTATCAAAAGGGTAAAGACGATGCTATTATAGAAATGGAGAAAAACTTCAAAACAGAAAACGCAGTCATCTTAGAATCAACTGATTTGGTAGCTTATTACAGATCGGTTATCCAAAAATTATTGACAGAAATGGAGGAGTTTGTTGCAAAGGGTTCGGGATGGACGCTTGTTAGAATTAAAAACCTTGAGGTGAGGATCAATAAATACAACCCACTGAGAGGATCATCCTACATTGATTTACCGAAAAGAATTAAAGATAAAAAGGCAGTCATTAACGTGAAAAATGAAAATGATAACGAGTGCTTTAAGTGGGCGATACTGTCCGCTATTTATCCAGCTGATAATCACGTAGATAGAGTCTCTAAATATAAGCCATATGATAATGAGCTAAATTTCGAAGGTATCGAGTTTCCAGTGAAGATGGAAGATAGAGTATTTAACAGGTTCGAAAAGTTGAATAACATATCGGTGAACATATATTCATACGAAGGTAATGATATATACCCATTGAGAATCACTAAAAATAAGGAAGACAAACACATCAATTTGCTGTACATAAAGAATAAGGAAGGAAACAGTCATTACTGTTGGATAAAAGACCTCTCCAAATTGATAAGCGGACAAGTGACTAAACACAACGGAAAGATATTCACCTGTGAGAGATGCCTGCTGTATTATTACTCCGAAGAGGACCTCCAAGCTCATGAAACGGATTGTAGGAAGAATACACCAGTAAAGATTGTAATGCCCGAGGAGAACGAATCTCTGCGGTTCAAAAACTATCAAAGGTCTTTACGATTACCCTTTGTGATGTATGGAGACTTCGAGTGCTTGACAAACAAGATAAACACCTGCTGCCCTACAAAAGACAGCTCATTCTTACATAAATATCAAAAGCATGAACCTATGAGCTTCACTGTCTACATCAAATATAAACATGCAGACTATAAGGCACCAATCACATACAGAGGACCCAATGCCACCAAGCTGTTCTTTGATACAGTGAAGACTGAGGCGCTAGCGATAAAGAACATTTATGATAAGAAGCAACCCATCAAAATGACCACCGAAGATGAAGAGCATTTCCAAAGGACCCATGTTTGCCACATCTGTGATGAAGATATCAGGAAGAAACCTTCACCCTATTCACCCAAGGATAAACCAGACTTCCGAAAAGTTAGAGATCATGACCATCTTCTCAATCCGGCGAAATATGAATCGAACTACAGAGGACCTGCTCACAACCTTTGCAACCTAAAGTACCAAGAGCCTTCGTTCATTCCAGTGTTTATCCACAACTTATCTGGCTACGACGCCCATCTCTTCATAAAGGAGCTCGGTAGAGACCAAGGTGATATCGACGTCATCCCGAACAACGAGGAGAGGTACATTTCCTTCAGTAAGGAGGTCGGGGCAAAAACTGTAGGCGATGGGAAGAAAGTAAAGGTACCTGGTATAAAGTTGAGGTTTGTCGACTCATTCAAGTTCATGGCCGCTAGCCTCGACAGTCTTGCGAAGAACGTAAAGGAGTTCAGGGAGACAGCCAAGTACTTCCCCAAGGACAAACTGGACCTCGTCACCCGAAAAGGCGTCTATCCATACGATTACATGGACTCGTGGGACAAATGCGAAGAAACCAAGCTGCCCCCAAAAGAAGACTTTTACAACCAATTGAATGAGTCACACATAAAGGATGAGGACTACGAGCACGCTAAAAGGGTATGGAAGGCCTTCAACATTAAGACATTGGGTGAATATTCCGATTTGTATGTGAAGACTGATGTACTCATCCTAGCCGACATCATGGAACACTTTAGAGATGTCTGTCTAAAGACCTATAAGTTGGATCCTGCATGGTACTTCACTGCACCCGGACTCTCGTGGGACGCCATGCTCAAAACCACAGAGGTTGAGCTAGAGCTGTTGACAGACTATGACATGATACTCATGCTAGAAAAGGGGACCAGAGGAGGCATCTCTCAGTGCTGTAACCGATATGGGAGGGCGAACAACAAGTACATGAGGGACTATGACGAGAACAAGAAGTCTAACTACCTGATGTACCTTGACGCCAACAACCTTTACGGATGGGCCATGAGTCAATACCTACCGCATGGTGGCTTCGAGTGGAGCACTGTGTCAGATGTGACCCAAGTAGAGGATGACTCAGACAAAGGATACATCGTAGATTGCGACCTACAATACCCGACCCATCTGCACAACCTCCATTCAGACATACCTCTAGCACCTGAGAGCAGGATGCCCGATGACTCAAAACAGCCAAAACTACTGACGACCCTCTATGACAAAGAGCATTATGTGGTTCATTACAGGGTTTTGAAGCAACTGTTGCAGTTGGGGGTGAAGCTCAAAAAGGTGCACAAAGTGTTGGAGTTTCAGCAGTCTCCCTGGTTGAAGAGGTACATAGACCTGAACACTGATATGAGGACCAAGGCAACCAACGACTTTGAGAAAGACTTCTTCAAACTTATGAACAACTCGGTCTTTGGCAAGACGATGGAAAATATCAGGAAGCGACTCGATATTAGGCTAGTATGCGATCCCCAGAAAGCGGAGAAGCTAGTTGCTAAGCCCAACTTCAAGGGAAGGACCATTTTTGACGAAAGATTAGCCGCCGTGCATATGAACAAGACGAAAGTGATTTTTAATAAGCCAATATACGTCGGCATGAGTATATTAGATCTATCGAAGCATCTGATGTATGACTTCCATTATAATCTTATGAAGCCTAAATACGGGGGCGATATCAAGCTATTGTACATGGACACTGACAGTTACATCTATGACATACAGACCGAGGACTTTTATGAGGATATGAAAGGATTGATTGACTACTTTGACACATCAGATTATCCAGAAAACAATAGGTATGGTATGCCCCGAGTAAATAAAAAGGTCTTGGGGAAGATGAAGGATGAAAATGCAGGGAAGATCTTAGAAGAGTTCGTTGGCTTAAGATCTAAGATGTATGCCTGTAAAACTGAGGTTGACCTGGTGAAAAAGTCGAAAGGAGTAAAGAAATGTGTCGTGAAAAACAGGATATCCTTCGAGGACTACAAGAACTGCCTATTCAAGCAAGAAGTACAGCATAGAACCATGAATCTCATCAGGAGCACAAAGCATGAGATTCATTCCATACAAGTCAATAAGATTGCCCTATCAGGAAAAGATGACAAACGTCATATATTGGAAGATGGTGTCCATACCTTGGCTCACGGTCACTATGCGATAAAGGAGTAGGCGATCATAATCTTTTAACAGTTTTCGAACTATTAAAAGATAATTAATGGTCCTCAGTTCGAAGGACACATTCTTCTGTTCTGAATGCCTCTTTAATAGTGTCTATATCACATCTAAAGTACTCCATGTAACCGTCCTCCTCCTCTATATAAGAGTCTAACTTTTCGCGGATTGTGAAATAGAGTTCTTTTGGTGATGGAGTGTCGTATATAGCCTCAACAACAAATCGAGGCTCCGGTGAAAATCTATACTCATTTAAAAACTCTTCAATATTTTGAATAGAGCTATGGACATCATCCCACCTATCAAAATAAATCATATAGATATTATTTGTTTTAAGGCTGGGTGTTGTATATACATATACAAATGATGTACTTTCAATATCACTCTCTGATTCGGTGTCGGTGGTATAATACCAACTTTCATTCCCACTATCAGTACTCATTTTGAATTTCTTTATATACTAAATACATTTCTTTAAATGAAAAAAATTCTGAGGCCCTATTTCATTTAAAAGGGGGTGGCCGTCCGCGGGGGTGCTCGCCGAAGGGGGTACCTTCGCTCCCAACGACTTTTCGCTTGCTCGCTCCGATAGATAAAATAGGACCATTACTTTTCTAAAGTGGGTTCGGTTTTTATGGGGTTTCGATACCATCGTTTTAAGAGGGGTTGTAGATTTTTATGGATAAGAAATAACCATTGAATTCTAAAAGTGGGTTCGATTTTTATGGGGTTTTGCGAGCCATAGTGTAATTGTATTTGTGTGGTTGAAATAGAGCCATCACTTTCTAAAAGGGGGTGTGGTTTTAATGGGGATTTGAGAGCCTTTGTTTTTAAAGGGGGTAAGGGTATTATGGCTGTTTTCATACCATTTATATCTAAAAGTGGATACGATTTTAATGGAGGTTTTGTAGCCATTGTATTTCTAAAAGTGGGTGTGGTTTCAATGGGGTTTTGAGAACCATTATTTAATCGAATTTGTGTGGATAAAATAGAGCCATTACTTTCTAAAAGTGGGTCCGGTTTTTATGGGGGTTTCGCGAGCCATTGGTTTTAAAAGTGGGTGGAAGTTTTATGGGTGATATAGAGCCATTCCATTCTAAAAGTGGGTGTGGTTTTAATGGGAGGTTTCACACCATTGTGTAATCACATTTGTGTGGATAAAATAGAGCCATTACATTCTAAAAGTGGGTGTGGTTTTTATGGGGTTTTGCGAGCCATTGTTTTTAAAAGTGGGTGGAAATTTTATGGGTGGGTTTCGCACCATTGTTTTTAAAAGTGGGTGGAAATTTTATGGGATGATATAGAGCCATTACATTCTAAAAGTGGGTGTGGTTTTAATGGAGGGTTTATGGCTGTGGTCCAGCTCTCTCATTCACACACTACTGACGGACTACCCCGATAAAGTTCAAATCCGAAGAAACTTACATATACCCCAAAAACCAACGACATGTTAAATTTGGAATTTTTAGCTACTTCGGTTCTCGAGTTATTCTTCAAAAACGAATGCATTCTTCAGCGGATCCATGACGGGCTAGCCCGACGAGGTTCAAAATCTAAATTAAAATCCATCCAAACGGAAATGATATACCAAATTTACATTTTTTAGCTACTCCTATTGATCGAGTTATTCTTGAAAAGCGAGTAAATTTCTATGGCGGGCCCAAGACGGGCTAACCCCATAAGGTTCGAAATGCGATGAAATGTAATATACCCCAAAGGACAATGACATGTTAAATTTATACATTCTAGATGCTCCGAATTTTTAGTTATTCTCAATAAACGATATATTCCTTTTGTTGGGCTCAGGACGGGGCTAGCCTGCTAAGATTTTTTATCCAGAGTTAAAATATACAGTAAATGGCAAGGATATTCTAAACTTCGAATTTTTAGATACACCTGTTCTCGAGTTAACGGGTGAGTTTCTAAGGCGGGCCTAAGACGGGCTTACCCGGTACGGTTCAAATTTGAAAGAATTAAAATACACCCCAAAAGAAAACGATATATTAAATTTAGATTTCCAACTTTCTCTGATTTTCGAGTTATTCTCTAAAACCAGGTAAAGTCCTATGGCGGGCCTTGGACGGGCCAGCTCGATAAGCTTCAAAATCGAAAGAACTGAAATGTACCATAAGAGGAAACGTCATAACGAATTTCACGTTACTGTGATAAATGAACCTGATTATTTTGGACCTCAAATGTTTGAACGAACACCAGATCAAGTTAAATAAATTTTTAAAAATACGAATATATTCCCTAGCTCAATCTCTCTGAAAATCAAATGACTTTTTGTGTATACCACTTACAATAATCACACCAAATTTCACACAAATTCTTCAGTTATTTCGAAAGATATCGGCCATTTCATTTGCAATAAATTCCCATTAGTTTCAATGTTAACTCTTCTGCTTTTAACCACTTATTCGAGACCAACGCCGTCTGGCGGAGGCGGCTTTTCAGGAACATCTCCCAGCATTGGGAGGTATAGGCAGTCAGCACACTATTACTTCTAGACACTGTACCATCACTATGTGTCACCTAGATATACATTTTTTTGTGTCACCTGTCTAAAACAAACCTATTTTTCGCGAATTCCAATGCGACCATGCTCTAAATTGTTTTAATTTAGGGGTTTTGATGGTTTTGTAAGATTTATGACTCCTTTTATGTGTCATCATTTACTATTACATTTCATTGAACATATGAATAGAATCTTGACTTGGTTCCTCTCAGCATTTTAACCCACTTTTGTGACTTCGGTGCCCACTACATGGGTGCCAAATTTGCTAAAAGACTGATTGATATAAAATCTGGTTGCTACACTTAGCGACCGTCAGCTGTGGTTATATGGAATAAGTATCATGTAAAAAGCATAAAATTTAGCATGCATTTTTTTACTTGGTGCTCTCATAAATAATTTATATAATAATGGGAGCTTATAAATTCGCTAGAAAAAGTTTAATAGTTTTAAATAATTACCTACAATATTAGGCTACTAGCTGTACCTCACAGCCAAATGCTAATTTTTTAAATTGTATTAATTTTTCAATAGTTTCACCAAAAATCCCGAAAATAATAAAAAAAAAAAGGTTATTGAGCCAATGAAAGAAAACATGTTTTAATGAAACTGAAAAAGAATTTGTTTTCTTCTGTACCACCCTTAACATAAATACAATACAACATCTTACACCTTTTCAAGTGAGGTACACTCCACAGCCAATATTCCACAGACAGCCATTTTCTAATTCTTCAAAATTTAGGAAACCGAATGCAAAATTTACTGAGGTAACTTTCTAATTGAATTACTGATAAATCCAGATTTTTGTATTTTAATAAATTATGTAGAAATATCTTTAAACAAAAGAAATCTTTCTTTATCAAGTGAAATCATGCATTTTTGCATACAGATAATAGATAAGCACCAAATAGTTTAAATAATTGAATTAAAATAAATTCCTCAAATTAAATCCTGTTCACACTGAAATAGAATCTAATTATGTGATGTATATCACAGATTGCACAAGAGTAAAATAGAAATATACCTCTACAAAAAAGATTCTGTGTAGGAAAAATAATATATCAAAACAAGCAGTGGAGCTTTCAATTCATTGCCAAATAAATTATTTGCAAATTCTGAGAAAACCTGTTTTTTCCATCTCCTCATTTGCCCTAAAATTCTTTATCTATATAAATAAAATTTAAAATCTGTGTCTGTCTTTGTTTGTCCCATCATCACGGGAGAACAGCTGAACCGAATTTGATGAAATTTTGTGGGTAGCCTTGAAATAGCCTCACTTAAAATTTAGTCCATGTTTCGAGTATAAGACCAGGGGTTGTTGAGATATTAATGGAAAACGAATATTTTTCCTAGGAGTTCTACTCTCTAACTACCTGGTTCCTCCAAACGAAAAGGTTGGAAACCGTTTGTTTAAAACGTGAAAGTCAATTAAAACTTTATCTCTGAGTGTGGTGGAAGATTTTTGCACTAATTAGTCATTTTCTGAAAACATAAATTGTTTGAAACCACGAATGTTTGAAACATAAATTTAAATGGAAAATCTATCACCATCATTTATTTTTCACAAGCTTTTAATCAACAATGAAAAGTATTAAAAAATCAAAATGGTTATTTAATTATTAGTATTTTATGAGGAAGATTCTATCTTATATCATGTTGCTCGCCAACGTAATTAAATTAAATGTGTTTGCTAATGTTTATTATTATTTTTTAGATTTGAATAATAAATAAAGGGATATAAAAATATATCTTATGAAGGATTTTATTTTTCTTTTAATTATATTAACTGAGTACTACGTATATCACTTTCATTTATTTTGGCAAAGAATTTTCAAGCGTATATATTGTGTTTAGCTAATAAACACATATATCATGTTTAGCCAATAAATTCATTTAACTGATTGTTGAAACCGAAACAGAGTAAAACAGGTATATCTTCTAATATAATTTTAGTGTTTTTATTTAGTATATATAAACGGGATCAGGATGTTTTATTCAGATCTGCAAATTCAGAGCTACGAATTTGGCGGGATATCACTAATTTGGCAACTTTTCTTAAACATTGCCAAATTGACGGAAATGTCGCTAAACTGATAGAAACAATGCAAATCAATGAAATTTGTTTTGTCAGAAGAGAGTATTGAAATGATCTATCATTAGCATTTGTCTGTCAGTCTAACCGTCCTACTTAGTAACACATTTAGCGAATTTTTAATGTGTCACCAAACTCATAAAAAAGTTTGTAAATCCATAAAAATATCTAAAAATTGATAAAATTGCACTAAATAAATGAAATTAATTGTGTTTGTTATAGGGGATAGTATTGTGATGATGTTTCGTCAATTTGTTGCCAAATGAGACTGTGAGTTTTACAGTCCCACTTGGCAATAAATTTGGCAATTTTTTAAAATATTGCCAAACCTCCTATAGAGATAGCATTATTCAGACGGTATTTTGTCCACCAATTTATTTGAAGCAAATGATATCATGTCACTTAGCAACGGATTTAAATTCAATGTGTTTATGCGGCAGATGATTTTTATTAAATATTTTCTGATTTGAATAATGAAGATATGTATATAAAATAAATTTCATTTCCATTGTATTTTTGACTGGATAATATCAATTATGGTATTCAGGTTTAAACATTATTATAATTGATATTTTCGGGAATTATTGATTCAGAGATTATTGATATTTTCAAGTTATTATGCCATTGTTTTATTGCAGCAAAAATTGTTGAAACTCATATATTGTACGTTGTATGAGTAATCTTCTACAAATGCATGGGTATATCTTCTAATCTACAAGAATATAAGTAGCACAACTATATTGACATATATTGGAATCAAGTGCGGCATTCTGGAATGAAGATTAAGGGAATTATTGATATTTTCAATTTATTACATCAACTGTTTTATTTTGGAAAATATTTTTGAAACTCATATTGTAATACGGGTCATCTTTTACTAACACTCAGATATATCTTCTAATCTATGACATTATAAGTGGTAAGGGTATATCTTCCCATATAATTTTTGCACTTTCTTTTTGGCATATGTTGGAATCAATTACTGCCTTCAGGTTTAAAGATTACAGGTTAGTTGATATTTTCAATTTATACATGCAATCCACTAATACAGGTTATATCTTCTAATATTCGCTTATATAAGTAGTAAGGGTCCCATACAATTTTAACACTTTTATTTTGCATATATTAAATTCAATTGCATATTTTTTGTACATTTGCTTACAAAAGGGGCCAGGATGTTTTATTCTTCAGATCTGTCCATGAAGATAATTTTGTATAGCAAAAACAGATTCTTAAACTCCTTTTTAGGAGCATTAAATTAAATATTTTAACAGAATATGTTGATTAAAAATGTCATTTATTATACTATAGGAATTTGTATGATTGTGAATTTTAAGTTTCTTTATATTATGTATTTTGTACGAAGAACGAGTATGCTGCTAGTATATAATAAAATTCCAGTTTTCAGCCTTCTTCAATCAATCAGAATGAAGCAAACCGTGAGTCTGCTATGAATACAAAGAGCATGCTAATTAGCACTTGATGGGAAAAGTACCATGGAAAAGGGATTAGTTCCTAATCATTCCTCCATGAAAAAACCAGAATAACCAGGAATTTTTACTTGCACTGCAGGCACAGGTGATGTACTTGTGATGACAGGAATTTCACCTGCCCCCTTTTAGAGATGATAAATAATGAAAAGAGAGTTATTCATTATATTAGTCTTTTCGAATCATAGTGCATGGATTTTTTATTACTTTCTCATATTATTGTATAGAAAAAGCATTGTTTTCTTGAATACTTTCGATTTTGAGAGATAAACATATTTTAAGTTTTTTTGGTCACATTCCCAAAAAAATTTTTTACATAGGTCATCAGACAAATTAATTTGCTGAACATGCACTGTCATGTTGCCAGAGCCGATGCCCATGCTGTCAGAGCCGAGCAAAGCAAAGCATTTGACGGGGTTGGTGAGCAAAAGTGAGCAGGGGCAGTAGCCCTCTAGTAAATATATAAAAACAAAACATCTATAAAAAAGAGAACAACCTTCGAACTCCTTCTTTCAAATCAGACAGAATACAACATTTGTTACTATGTGATGTCAAATTGGTTTACATTCCAATCGATGTTTAGGTGAATGATCTGTTAATAAAGTGCCTGGGCATTTACTACATTCATTAGCATGGAAAGCTCTGTGCATGTCTGTCTTCATTAATTAATTCTTCTGCAATTACCTTAAACAGTTGTTTGTAGGAGATTTTTTAAAGAGCGTTCACTCTCATCTTGCTTATAATTTTCTCCCTCTTTTTGAGACCTCAAATTCTGATATATATTTCCTTTGGCATTTATCTTATTTGTTCTGCTAACTCATTTTCCTATACATTTGTTCCACTAAATAAAGAAGACTCTGTAAAGGAAAACAGCAACTAAATAGTCAAATTTCTATAAGATGCGAAATAGATATTGAAACTTAGGATCAATAAAATGTAATTTTGGATCATTTTTTCAGCTTTTTCATTCACAGTTAAAATTTTTGTATTATATATAATTTATAAGTATTCAGCTTCAATTTAATAAAAATTGACTTTCTGAGTAAAGTTTTCACTTAGTAAACCCTTTAGAAGTTGCCAGAATTAGTAGTCATTGCTTCCCTATTACATGCAGTTTTCTATAAATGTGGTGATGGTAACTGGCACCTATTTTTCTCCCAGTTGCTTTTATAAATGGCACTCATTTTTAGAAATATTGCAGAAAGTTAGAAGCTGACTTTCTGAAAGGTAAACTATGTATATCATGCAACAGAATGTTATCGGTTTTAAATCGAATTTATAACAAGTAATACATAGAATGCTAAACAATTAAATACTTGAAACATCTTTGTCTTTGTTCATTTCCTCTTCTGAACTTATTAAACTAGTATAAATATTTTCATCTGAGTCAAAACTTAAGTTGATGCCATTATTTGTCACAATTTGTTCTTCTTTTGAATCTGATTCATTGGTTAATAAAAGTGTATCCAACTTTTGCTTTAGCACCATTTCAGTAACGAAATTACTGACAATATGTAAAATGAGAAGCACCTGGATGAACAGCAAAATGCTATCTCATTATGCAGAAAATTTTATAGTACCTGTAACACCATCTATATTCACTAAAGTCAATCAGTTTTTATGAGTGTTACTTGTCTGCAATGCAGAGAATATTGGTTCCTATCTAGAAGCAAGGTCACCTCAGTTGTGTACACTGGGGGAAAAATCCACTTTGCAAGTAGGACTCATTTGTGTTTTACTAGACAAAAATCAGTAATGCGAGTGGAGCACTGAGTATGTTCATGCCCACCAAAGGGTAAAAGTCTGGATGCATATACAAATGTTGCTAGATTTAATAGTATAAATGGAACTACAGAAAAAACATCATCACATCTATTTTTTATATATTTTATTTTCTTACTTAGAAATATTAAATAAAATATATCTAATATACATAAAGGAGCTTATTTTGAACATGGATGGTTTTACTGATGATGCATATTACATTGAAAACATAATATCAATCAATTTCAAAATATAAATACATAAGAGAAATAAAACTACACAAAAGATAACACCAGACAAGAAAAGTTACCCACTAACTTCAGCATATATGTATTACATTTTAAATCAGAATTCATTTATGTAAAACAGATTAGATTGATGTTGTTGCCAACCTCATGCTTAAGAATAATATTACAAGTAAAGAGTTACTGAATTAGATTTTACCAAACAATAACGATGCACAGGGACATAATATAATTTCTACAGCAATTTAAAAAGTCTTACTTAGCCTCTAAAGTGCATTTTCCATATAAAGTACATGTTATAACATTAAGTAGACCCATAAACATTTGTATATGGTTAAAAACCTGTCACTAAGGATGGATGTTCCAGGGAAAATCATGCATAATTACTAATATTACTGCAACATGAAATACTAAAAGACTCATAAATTGATTCTGAAAATGTAGAATTAACCAATGTGGAAAAAAATTAATAGGCATAAAATGGGCCTAAAATATATGCATTAGAGTAGTACAAAACTTAACTAGAAAATTGTATAGTGTTTTTATCAATAATGAAAGTAAAGTGAGTGGATTTTGGCTATGACAACTAAGGAAGAAGATGCTTATTATATTCATGATACAATAAACAGCCAGATCTTATTTAAAACGTTAAGAAACTTTGAAAAATTAGTTTCAATCACAAACATTTAAAAAATGGTATAAAAAGTGTTCACTTTCTGTAGGGGAATTTTAATTTTGTAATTATTCACATATATTTTCTGCATACATAGACTACACAATTCAAAATATAACTATTCTATTTGAGTTTTCCTAAACTGCACTGAAATGAAGTTTTTGTTATAAGGTCAAGTTTTCGTTTTAAGGTCAAAAATTAGAACTATAATTTCCATAGTCTAATGCAGGGGTGCACAAGCTTTTAGCACCTGTGGGCCACTTTCACATAGACTAAACAATGGCGGGCAGCCAGGGGGGGGGGGTGTTACCACCCAGCAATATATTTTTAGTAAAAACTGAAATAAAAAATTAAAAGTGAAAAATAAAAACAAATACAGAAATGATCAAAACAACTAACTTGCTTTAAAAATGTACAGACATCGCCAAAATCCTTTTATTTTTTTGTAGAGCTAGTGGGAAATTTAACATTGTTTGGTTTTCATTATTCTTTCAATGTCTGGTTCAATGTTGGATACAGCGATCTGTAGGTCTCCCTTCAAGTGTTCATCAATTAGCCGAGAACGACCTTTTGATTTCACTTGTTTCATTAATGAAAATGATTGCTCACATAAGTAGGTGCTCCTGAAAAATGTTATCATTTTTTGAGTGTAAATTTTTAATTTTTTCGTTTCACAAGACCAGTAATTTCTGTAAAATTCTAGTAAAGAAACTTTGGAAAATTTAGCTTTCGATTCAGAGTTACTCTGAATTTCGATAAGCTCCATTTGAAAATTAACGGGTGCTGTTTCAATATTTGTAGCAAATGGTATTACAAACACTTCCAAAGATTTCTCAAGTTTTCTGATATCTTGAAATCGACGACTGAACTCATTTTGCAGATTTATTATTAGTGAAGTATATTTAATAAAGATGATGGGATCGTCTTCACAACTTGCAATAAAATTACTTATTGTTGGAAAATTCAACAATTGGTCAGACTTGAGTTGTGAATACCATAATGCTAACTTAAACTCAAATGACTTGATTGAGTAAAATAGGTTATGTATCAGGTTATTTTCCTCCTGAAGCTTCGTATTTGGCTCATTCAGATGTTATGTCACATCAACCATAAAAGATAAATTATATAGGCATTCCTTGTCTTCAAAGTCTGCCACCAGATTATGATCATGACTTTTGAAAAAAGTAATGATCTCCTCACGCAAGTCATACACTCGCTTCAGCATTTTTCCAGTACTTAGCCAATAAACTTGTGTAAAATAAATGACATCATCATACTGAGAATCTAACTGGGATAGGAAATTTTAGAACTGACGATGAGCGACTCCTCTGGAACGAATAAAGTTTATTACTTTAATAATGATTTTTATTACATGTTCCATTTTAATAATTTTTGCATAAAGGTTCTCTTGGTGTAAAAGGCAATGGCATGCTACGATTTCATTCCCCATGGTCTTGCTATCTGTTGCCAAATAATTTACTAATCCTTGGTTTTTTCCCACCATAGTTGGTGTGCCATCGGTTGAAATACCATGTAACATTTTTAAGTCCAAATTGTACTTTTCCAAGACTTTCTTAATTTCTTGATAAATGTCTGCTCCTTTTGTTCTATTTTTCATTGGAAGTAACACCAGTAACTCCTCCGTAACATTGAAATAACAGTCAATGTTATGAATAAAAATTGATAGCTGTGCAGTGTCAGTGAAGTCTGTGCTTTCATCTATGGCCAATGAAAACCATGTGAATTCAGAAATTTTCTCTTTTAATGTTTTTTCAATATCTAATGACATTTCTTCTGATCTTTTTGCTACCGTCATACGATTAAGGCTTATCTTCGAAATAATACCTTTTTTCTCTGTAAATGCTATATTTGCCACTTCTTCCAAGCATTCTTTAACCAACTTTCCATCTTTGTATGATTTCAGATTTTTAACTAAAATTTTCAACACAACAAAACTTGCCTTGCCTGCAATTTTTGAATCATCAATCACTCTTTTGAAAATACATTTTTGGTTTGTAAACTTATGTTGCAAATCTTTAATTTCATCCTTTCTCATTTGTCCCGACAACTCCTTGTATTTGTCAGCATGCTTTGTATCGTAATGTCTCTTCACATTGCACTCCTTCATTACAACAATAGTTTCTTGGCAAATTAAACATGTT
Organism: Amaurobius ferox; assembly: GCA_951213105.1. Classification (NCBI taxonomy): domain Eukaryota; kingdom Metazoa; phylum Arthropoda; class Arachnida; order Araneae; family Amaurobiidae; genus Amaurobius; species Amaurobius ferox. The sequence continues at coordinate 86,244,497 of OX578141.1, read as the reverse complement.
GCTTTGCCTTTGTTCTCCACAAAAAAATAACTCTCACCCCATTTCTTCTGAAATGCACGATTCTCATCACTGACTTTATGCTTTTTAGACATAGTCACAGAAGTTATAACGTAAATCATATCAAACCAAAAGGCTTTATTTATCAACCTTCAACTACTCTTTGACTTAAAGTTTTTGACTACTCGGGAAAATGTTAACTGGAAACAAGAACAAATTCTCCTCCTACAATAAACACATTCCAGTTTCTGGTGTAGGTTTGCCATACGGAAAATTCTCGCTAAAAGCAAGCCAACGAAGGACTACCATGGCAGGATTTGATTCAAACATTCCACTTTTCATTGTAAGAAATAAACAGTTTTTAATTTAAAGCTGTTTGATTTGCTCTTTTTATTTGTTTTGTAGTCAAAATCTTAAAGAAAATTTGATATAAAAATAATTTTTTATAAAATTGATGCAGTTTTTTTAAATTTTTTTTTATTTGCAAAAGTCTGGATTTTTTTTTATGTGTTCACCAAGCTGAAGGTGGTGGCGGTCTGCACACGATTAGGCTGAGGGCTGCATGCGGCCCATGGGTTGTGCACGACTGGCCTAATGTTATTAATAAAGATAAATATATACAGAGTGGTATAAAATTGAAAACTGTCTGTGAACAAAAGTATTTGCCTAAAAATTTTCTGCAAAAATCTACCGAGTCATATACGGTATACGTGCACACATTTCACACAAAAATATTGATTTTCTGGTTACCTAATTTATTCAGGTAATATTTTCAGGGTACCAATAAATGGAAAAAAAGGGGGAAAATAAACATGATTTACCAGAGTTAGATATATAATATAGTTTTTTGAAAATGAAACTAACAGTGCATATGCATTGCTCATAATAATAATAATAATAATAATAATTAAAAATTTTTTTTTTAATAATTCTTTAAAATTTCTGCAATTCAAAAAACTTTCTGTGAATGGAGTTCATACATTCGTCTATATTCTTTGACTCTGAACATATATAAAAGTATTTATATAAAGATAAGTATTATAATAGCAAGATATTAAGCATTTATGTTCACAGTTATTATACTTTATAGCAAATCATAAAAGTCTGCAAAAATTATGTGTTAGATCATATAGTCTTTATATTTGTTTAATATACAGTTGGAACAAGTTATGAATTCATTTTTAAAATCAAGAGTTTGCTATAAACAAGTTATTGAAAAAGGTAGTGATAATACATTTCTTAAAAAATAAAAGAAATAGAAATAGGTGAAAACTGGCAATGATTTTTTAAAGAGATAAATTAAATAAGAATGAGAAAAATGGGTGAACTCAATAAAAATAGCAAAATCAATAGCAAAGCTCATTTTTCAGTTTTGATTAAAAAATTGAATCCAGAAAGCACTGAACAAGTATTATAACTGCAAAACTTTATTATAATCAAGTATTTTTCAACCTTAAATCTCAAATTTTATTAAATTTGAATATATAAAAGACAGTAATATTTAAAAATTCATAAAAATAGCAGTTAAAATGTTGACAATATATTGGTGGTTAATAAAAATGTGATATCTATAAATGTCTAATTTGTCAGCATATTCCTTATTTTTACTTTTTAACTAATTAGATCGAAAATGCATAAAATATTGCAATGCATCCCTAAAACTTTATAGCTTTTACAAAGATTTAACTTATTTTTACAACCACACAATTATAATAACAGGAATAAATTAGTTAACTCTCTTAGAGATTGAATTTTTCTCTATCCATGCAAATAGTTCGTTATTTCTTCTTCTTTTTAACTTCCAAAATTATTCAAACCTAAAGCAGAGTTCTTTTGCTTGTAGTGAAATTTTATATGTGCATCTGTCAAGGAATTTATATCTTAGCCACTCTTTAGCCACACTTTTTATAAACCAATAAAAATGGGTGCTTTTAAATGTTCTAGCTTCAAAATCACTATGCCTGGTTTTTAAAAACTTAATAATTTGTTTCAAATTTATGTGACAAATAATGTATGATTAAGATAAATTCAAGTACGATTGACCACAGATATTCCCACTTTCAATAGCTAATGCATATTGAGTACAAAATAATAAGGATGAAAGACAATAGCATTAATAAAAATATGTTGCAAAAGAAAAATCTACACATATGACAGATTCAACATAAACAAATTGAAAACAAAAGTAAAAGCTAAATATACATGAATTACAACATAAATTTCATTTAGTTTAAATAATTTTGCTCTTACATCTGAAAGTCTGAAGACTTCATTTCATACTATTTACACTTTGGCATTATATGGCAGCTGATTATCATAGGAATGCATATTCAGCTCAATATATTTAGGGAGAAAAATTTATGAATTTTATAGATTAATCTCCATACCACGAACAAGGCGGCCCTTAGCCTGCCAAACATCCTAAAAGGAAAAAAAAATCTCATAAGAAATAATGCATAAAATTAAATCATTTTAAACTTTTATCATTAAAACTTAAAAGGAAGCAGTCCCTTACATGGTAGCAACAATACAATATTTGAAAAGAATATGAAAATAAAAATATATAGAATTTAATTTAACCTACACAATTTTTTTTTTTATATATTAAGAAACTATATATTAAACATTTGTTAGTTTAAACAGTTTTATATACATGAATGATTATTTTATACTTTCTTGAGACACAGTCTAGCAGAGGTATTATTTGATACTTACATATCATACTCCAGACACATATTAAAAACTAGAATGAATTATCCGGCATTGCCCAGGATCTAAATAAGCTGCCATTATGTATAAATAATTAAATAAGCACCCACTGCTTAAATAATACTTAGATTTCTTGCCACAGGCTGCACACACAGATACATAGACATCTTCTTTTATTAAGTAAAATATATAGTTAAAAATTCATGTTATTACACGAAATATATTGACAACAATATGAGTTTAAAGTATTATATTTGGTAAATTTGAAGGATGATAAAATCAAAGAATTAAGAAAATGCAATGATTGTTGTATGAAATTTTGTCTCATATAAAATATCTTATAAAGAAAACAATATTGAATATTCCTTTTTAATTATAAAAGCTAATTAAATTCTTACATTGAATAAAAATAAAACAGAACCAGAAAAATAATGGTCAGATATTGAGAAAGATTAAAGATTTAATGAGTAAATGTTAAGGTTTTATTTAGTGTAGTAATGCTAAAACAAGTTTAATTTGATCAATCAATATGAATTTTGCCAAAACAATATAAAAGAAGAAAAATTGTTAGAATTATTAACATTAATATAAATATATAAGAAATGAATGAACTACCAACAAAGAAAAGGTAAGAATATAAAATGATTTTGATTTTTAAATGCACCTATGCAAAAATTAACACAACTGAAGTACATTTTATTTTGCAAAATTTTTTCCAAAATTCAGCTCTTGCAATATATAAAACTTCAAAACTGAATAGCTTGGCACACTAATATTTCTTTATAGACTTTAGGTAAAAATATTACAAGATCACAATGAAAACAAAAGATTTTTATATCTTTATACACACCATGAAATACAATTTACTAGCATATTTTATTAAATTTTATCTTTTTTGCATAGTACATTAATATTGCTACAGCATGCTGCATTTTTTCTGGACCATTGCTACTGTTGAATAAGTAATATTTCTACTTTTTAAAGTGATATTATAGATCAGCATTCATGGACATCAGTGCCCTTTAAACCATATTTAATCTAAATCTGAAATGTAGTGGATTAATTTGCTTTGAATTAAGGCATAAAATCTCATTTTACTGACTTGAACAGAAAGTTTGCAAAGCCACAAGTATAAATTTTGCTACTTTGTGGCTTTGCAAAGCAGTGATATTGAATATACACCCTGACAATAAATACCCTACCATACATTACAAGTGCAGTAATGGTAATGCCACTGTTGCCAGTAAATACTAAAAGGGAAGGCAGCTTTTTCTTTATAAACTTCACTCTCTAATACCCTTTTTTTACAAAAGGATATTTATGTAACATATTTTTACACATGTTCTACAAGCAATTTTGAATAAATGTTTTACTTGTAGTTTGAGCCAAACTAGTGCTATGTGCCATATTTGATGGAAAGAAATTGAAATTATTCCTTTAAAAGAAAATTATATAGTACATTTTGAAATGCATTCAATACTAATTGTTTAATACAATTAATAATCACAATATAAGCTAAATGATGTAAATAAAGATTAATCAGAGAGTATAAAAAGGTATATTTAAAAGAAAACTACGTAAATCTCTTAATAAGCAAAATGTCAAAATTTTTTGACACATTATAGTATAAATACTGAAATTAATTGTTTAAGGTCAAAGGAAGCTCAAAGCTGAGTTGAATTTTGGGTTATTTTCACTTTATGGCTGTTCTAGGAACAAAAGCTGTGAAGAGTGACAAAGCCAGTAAAATCACTTGGCTGGTAAAATAATTTTAATTACACAGAAAAACTGTCCAATTTGCTCATGAAGACAGAATTATTTTTTGCCCGTTACAGGAAAATTAGTATCATAGATAGTTTATAGACTATTACAACTGCATTCACAATGTTTAAGTATCAAGAAAAACAATGGCATGAAAACATATTAATACTATTTCAGTTTACATCTTGAATAATAAAAAATGAAAAAATTATTTTACATAAATCACAGTACAGGAAAGGAAATACAAACCTTCAAACCATCAATTTCTAAACCTCGTCTTTTAACAAGTTCTATAATTTCATTTTGAAGCTTTTCCTGAACTGTATTTGTCACATCTATATACTCACATTCAGAAGCTGCATAATGACCAGAAATTGCCTAAATTTAAATAAAAGAATTGTAATTTAAAGTTATGCATTGGAAAATCATTAAATAGTAAAATTTTTACAAACAGAAGTTCAAACATGCATTTAAAACTTTATTAGGTCAGAAGCATTTTATCAAAGTTGTGATAATACAACTGTAACAAAGTATGAACTAAACTAAAAATAAGCTAGATAAAAATTTTGAATACAAATATATATATATATATAAATTTGTATATATATATATATATAATTTGGGCTGGTGCTGTTCTCTTCTCTTATTGGCATTATGGCCGTGAATTTGCATCTATGGTGATGTTAATATTACTTGAATTTTTATTATTACATATTTATAATATATATATATATATATATATATATATATATATATATATATATATATATATATATATATATATATATATATATATATATATATATATATATTAAGGAAATCTTGAAAAAAAAAGTACTTACTAATTATTTCCAAGAAAGGCATAACACAAGTCTTGTATTAGCGACTTTTTTCAATAATTGTGAATATTAATAATTCCATTAACTAAATAAATATTTTTGAATATAGGGGCATAAATTAAGCTTTTATTATTATTAATTTTTTTAAAGTAAAGAGAACTTCTGCTGCAACTGATTGAAGTTTTTAAAATTTGAATTTAAAGAATTTTTATTTCATTTACTACTTTACTACATTGCATCAGAAAAGTTCAGAGCAATATTTTGATGCTCAATTTAAGCAGATGTAATCAAAGAATACCAGAATATTTTACTGGAAAACTGTCACTTTTATAAATTAAATTATTAATTTATTAATTAAAGTCACCAATTTTCCTTTTCTTGCATTTTGGAAAAAGACAACTTTATTAACTTTAGAGATTGATTAAAAAAATGCTATTTTGGATACTTGGAAACTTAATTTTAGCAGACACAATTTGTGAATAGATGAAGTGAGGATGTTTTTTTGATGCTCTGAAGTATATGCGTAAATTACATGGTGTTATAGTAATTGGAGAACTAGGAATACTCTAGGACTTGACAAACTCATGCTGGGTGTAGCATGGGAGGGAAGAGTCTCATTGAGAAGGCTAAGACCCATATGGGGTATGTGAAGCCAGTGAAGAAGACAAAAGCTATAGTTTGTAAATGTTAACCCTAAAGTTGTTGTTGATGTTATAGACATGCAAAAATAAAAGTAGACATTAGGTCTTAGTCTCATCTGCATGAAAAAAAAAATGTGACAAAATTACAATTCCTTTAAAATAAAATTCTGTTATGATTTTGAGACAATTATGTTCTGTAACTACTGCTCATTTTCAGAAGAAAAGAAAAAAAATTAAATCCAGAAAGGAAACAACTTTTGGACAGAAAATCAAAAAATTGTATGAAAAATCAGAAAACTTCTAGAAAAGCTGTCATAACAAAATGTTTATTAACCTAATTATCAATTGTAAAATTTAATACCTTGCGAAATCCATTTGTTCGATTTGCACCTGAGCCATGAATAAGAAGGGGGTGAAAAAATACTGTATCTCCAGCTTCCATTTCTAGATAAACTCTTTTAGACATTTTATCTTCATTCATATTAGAAATTCCATGGTACAATTTATTGACTCCTCCCTTAAACGAAAAAAAGGATACAAAAGGAAGGTATAAATAAAATCAAAATTAAATACATCATGCAGATATTATTGTTAAAATAAAAGATATTTATAGGTTTAAAATGAATAATATTAATGTTACAAAACTACTACTATAAAATATATTTAAAATGAAACTGGTACCTCTAAAATAATTCTATATTTATCAATTTGTGACCCAAATTTTGAAAATAAAACATATAAACTAAAGAATAATTTTCTGCTGAATATCCTTTTTTATGTTATCTATATAAACAAATTTGAAAAGCTGTCTGTCTGTATGTTTGCCTTATTCTCATAGGAGAATGGCTAACACCGAATTTCATGAATTTTTGTGGGTAGCCTTGGAATAGCCCAATTTAAAATTTTGTCTATGTTCTGAGTTTCTAGGACCAAGGTTGTCTAGATATTAAAATACACATAGGTAAACCTTCCATAGACATAGCTAGCATTATGCAGATAACATATTTTCCACAAATTTATTTGAAGAAAATGATATCATGTTGCTAAGCAACAGAATCAAATTCAATGAGATTATACAGCAGACAATTTTTATTAAACCTAAGAAATATAAATTTTTTTTTATCAGAATTACATTTTTAACATCAATTATGGATTTCAGGATGAAAAGTGACAGAGATAATTGATATTTCAATTTAAGTCATTTTGGCAAATATTTTTCAAATTCATATATTGTGTTTAGCCAATTGTAACAAAATTAAAACTGTACATGTATATTTTCTAATACCATTTTATTGCTTTCATTTTGGCATATGCTGATCCAATTTTATAGCGCTTTCATTTATTGATACAATTTCATATATTTTGTAAATTTGTTTACAAATGGGACTGGATGTTTTATTTTCAGATCTACCTGTGAAGATAAATTTGTATAGCGAGAACAGAGATGCTTATACTTATTTTTAGAAGAATTAAATTAAATATTTTAATAGAATGCTTTAAATAACAGTGTCATTTAGAATATTATAGAAATTCACATATGATTGTGAATTTTAAGTTTCTTTATATTATATAGTCTGTACAAAGAACGGGCATACTGCTAGTGTTTAATAAGTGCAGGTTTACAAAAGACATTTGTGTAACCAATATCCTATTTCTGAAGGTTTTCCTAATATGGGCTAGTAAACTTAATCTGTATATACTAAAATTAAGATCTTTATAGTGAAATTATTTTTTTACAATATTTGGTGGTATAAGTAATATTTGGGCATATGTCATGTGAAGTTTTATCAAACTAATTGAAAATACATTCACATATAAATTTTGAAGCATGTAAATAGATATCAAGAAAATACTTTCAAGTGTGACAAATATTTACTATGATAGAAACTCTATCACATATATAATTAATTCATTAGGCTGCTCATGTGCTTCAATTGCTTATGTGAACTAACTAGTTATATAAGTCCTGAAGATAACTGAAACTTTAAAATTAATATTATGCATATATTATTTATTATACATTGAAAACAAATGTTACAGGTACAGTGTTATAAAAACTGGTTTACTTTGTATATATGTATATGTCATAGTCTAATCATCATATAAACACTGTATTGTATTTATTTTGTATTCATTAAAGGAATGGAACATCTATCTGAAATTTTTTTGCACTGCTTTCATTATTATTTCCACTAAAATGCGACTTTTTTAGAAGAAAAGACATAATTTTTTATGTGATTCTATAAATTAAAGCTAAAAATAAAATAAATATTTTTAGAATATAGTTTCTTAAAAGTCGAGAATTGAAGTCTGATGCCTTAAATTTTAATTCATAAGATAGTTTTAGCTTTATTAAATGCCTTAGTTTATCTGCATGTCTTTCCTTAAACTTCTATAATGTCCCATTCTTTTTCCCAGCTTGCCAGCATGGATGTTTACAGATCCGATTTCAGAGCTGAGAGAGGACAAAATTCGGTGTATTACCATTTGCAGTTCGTTTTACCAGAAAGTTGGCGTATTCATTACCTACTGTTCATTTGTGTGCTGGAATCAATGTAAAATATCTTCTTTGCTTTAGTTGCTAACTAGTGTCATCTTGATAATATTGCCCATCAGTTTCAAGATTGATGTTGATTTAAACAATCCAAGATAAAACGACTAGCTGTGAATAATGTGGTCCTTGTATTAACACTTTATGTCAAAGATACAGGAATACTTACCTTTGTCAAAGATACAGGAAGCTGAAGCTGATCCTCTATTTTAAATTCATCTGTCAATATATGAATACTACTATGATTATATTTGTGACTTTGTTGTATAAGGTGGTTTATTCCATTTTTAGCTGGGTGAATTTTCCACATATAGTCTTTAGTTTTGAAATCACCAGGTGAATAAGTAGTTTGACCTTTTACTATGGTTTACAAAAGTAGAAAGACTTTCTCAATTATGGCCTCCTTTTCAATTTTTAGATGTAAGGGTGGCACAGAGCTAATTTCTGCAAAGCGGCTGTTGAAGATGTGCTGTATGATCTTGTCATTCAGAATAATGAAATTCTTTGCATGGTCTGAATTTTTTGCTTTGCTCTAATGGGAGATTTAATCCACAACAGCTTGCTGCATAAGTTAAGAATGTATGGAGACTGCACCATACTAAGCTTTTAAGAGGCTGGGTGTTACTTCCCACTATTTTGGAGCCAATCTACCCAAGAAACCAGAGTGAGTTTGAGCCCTATTCTTAATTTGTTGATGAGGGAAAACCATTTAAATTTATTTTCCAATGTGAGACTCAGATAAATCAATTTATCAAATTTAGTAATTGTCTTGTTTTGCAGTTTTACACTGAGGTCAAGCCTGACTGATGTTTTGGGGCCAAAAGTAATTACTTTCATTCTGCTAATAGAAATTTGGAGCTTCATTTCAGTACACCAACCTGCAAAGACATTTAATGCATTTTGCATGACCCCTGAAGTTTTGAGATACTGTTACCAGATTCAAGCATCAAAAAGTCATCGGCATAAGCTAATAAATCTGTGGCCAAAACATTAAGACCTGACAAAATTTCATTTGCAAGTAAATTCCACATCAATGGCCTTAAACAAAAATCCTGCAGATAGCTGTTGTAAAGAGGTGTATCTTTGAATGCTGTTACCCAGTTAAACCATACATTTCTCCTGCTTAGATAATTTTCAATAAGCTTACTTAGATTTGATGGACAACCCAACATTGAAAGTTAGCAAAGTGTGCCTTTTCATGAGAGGTGGTCGAATGCACTTTCTATATCTAATGCTACAATTGCCTTGAAATTATTAGTTTCTTAGTTACTTTTTATGAAATCCAAAACTGTGTCTATTGCATTTTCTGTCCTCTTTCCTTTTCAGAAGCCAAACTGTTTATCACTGAGTTTACCATCTGTCTCCAGGTAGTGGATTAATCTTCCATTAATTCAGTTTTCTAAAACTTTACCAACTGTTGACAAAAAGCTCAGTGGATGATAAGATCTATATTGGGCTGCATCTTTATCTTTCTTCAGGTAGAAAAATATTTCACCTATCTTGCAAAAAACAGACAAACAATGCAAACAAACAGCAGTGGTTGAATAGCCCTGTCAGAACCACTGGTGCTTCATGAAACAGCTCTTTTATAATTCTTATGTCTAAGTTATTGGGACTTTGTGCTTTATATAGCTTGAGTTCTTGAATGATATCTCTTGCTGTGTGAATGGAACATCGTCTCTTGAGTTAGTGGTTTTTTTCCAAGTTTATTATAGTTGTAAGGAATGTAATAAACAGTTTATTTACAAGATCTGATAAAACTTCTTCACTACTAATATTTGTTGAACCTGCCAATAGCTTTGCTGAAAAATGATCTGCCTGAAAGTTTTTATCATATGCTATTTTAAAGGCTGTTTCAAAATGACTTAAAGTGGCGGAATAGAGATTTTGATATGCTTTTGACTTAGCCCAGCTTTTTATAGATTGTCTTTTCTTTCTTGTATATTAATAAGTTTTCATGAATTTGCTGACTTTTCCCATCTTCTTTATTTTGCTTTATTTGTTTCTTTGTACTGCAAGTGCAGAAGTCCACCAGGTAAATTTTGGCATGTGACTGAGCTACTTCTTTCTGTAGCTCAAACAGACACATAGAAGAAAATAATCTATTTTATATTTTTCTTATCCAGATAGTATGTGCATGAGAATGGATTTAGGAGAAAGCTGGAAATGTATTCAGCTCCTTCAAAGGTTATTCGAGAAATGGTAGATATCAATAGTGGTGCAGTTAATGGAGCAATAAATTACTCACACCACACTGATACATGAGTAGGAATTTCATACACACTTCTTGGTGTGGGTTAACAGAGCGCCTAGCCAAAAAGGCTGTATCTCAGGGTTGAGGTTTATTTGGTTCAGCATATGGAATTAATTGAAATGCTCCATTAAAAGGAGAATGATGGATTTCGTCTTTCGTAGGTCAGATTAGGTGGTAAAGTGCTTCTTTTCAGGCCTCTCTCTCTCATGAAAAAAAAGGGGACCACATAAACAATGTATAATTTTTTTTTTTTTTTTTGATAAAGTTTATAAATCGACTCAATAAGAATGATTGAGATTTTAGATGCCTGTAGATGGCCGCACTTGTGTATACAGTTATTCTCAATTTTGTAGAATAGTGCATTTACATTATAGGATAGGATGGTGGCAAGGTAGTTGCAACATTTCTTCTCGAAAAAAAAAATTACCATAAAATTTATTGGCAATTATGTATTCATTATATAAAAAATTAACATAAATATACATACTATAACAGATGAGTGATATTTCACATGCACATGTCCCGTAGCCACAGCCATGGCTGGTTACCATGTTGCCAGTTTATATTAGCTGTTATATTAGGTGTACATGCAATGAAGCTTCAAGATATAGTTAAACCATTAATAATAGAATGTCTTGTACTATTATTATATTATGCTGAGCAGGACAATGAATTGCACTGGAAGGTGTTTCAAATCCATGAAGATTTTGATTTTGATAAATGCTGTAGCATTTTTAGAACAGGATAAAGCATCAAACCACCCCTCATATAATATGTATATTTTTATACCAGGCAGATGAAAAAGTATTCCCGCCATTGGCAAGTGCGAATTTCAAGTAACCATTGTAACTAGCTCATTTAACCATTTATATTATAACTTTCATTTAACCATTGCAACTAGCTTCTAAAGTTAGTTACAATGGTTAAATGCTAGTTAGAATGAGAATAGTAAGAGTGGTTAAATGCTCTTAAGTCATTTTTACTTGGATAAAACTAAGCTGTACACAAAGTTAAAAGTATGCTAACGATTTATTATTTTGAGTTTATTTACATAAACATAAATGCCTTTTAAGAGTATGAATAAAAGGTTTCTGTTTTGAAATTATCTACTTAAATGTTCTAAGAAGTTCATTAACTCTGTGCATCTCTGTTCTAAAATCTGGAAATAGCCATGACATCAACCAACCAAAAACTTAAATATGTAGTAACCTGAAAATTGATTTAACTTACAGTGTGTTAAGTTTAAACTGATAGTCATCTACTGTCTAAGCTTATTCTCCATAGGCATCTAGTCGAATAGACATTGTCAATCTTATTTGGATAAAACCAGCTCTCTGACCAGATATTCATCAGTACTGTGAGGTAAAGGCTACACATGTTAAAGGATTCTATGTTCAGGTACCATGAGTTTGTATCCCTTCGAGGGCTAAAGGACAAGCACGATTAAAGTGGTGTTGTCAGAATGCAACTTGAACAGAAGCACAATGGCCCATTTATGTGTCATAATTTTTTGCCCTAGATTCAGACAATAAATGTGTAAGAGTCTGGAAAGAATGATGAACATGCAACCAGCCTAATAACATTGTTGAACACTATGCCTTTAGTCATGGTAGTGTTATGGTATGAGCTGGATTTTCTTTGGGATATCATACCAACCTGCACATGTTCACAGAGGGTATTGTGATGGTAGAAAGGTATCCAGAATCAAAACCTTGAAACATTTGTGAGACTCTATGCTGCATCAGTGGGTCCAGATTATCTTTTGATGGACTATAACCCTCATACACACAGAGCAGGGCTGGTGGATAAGTACATTGAGAGCAAAGGTATTGCTTGTTTGTAGTGGTCAGCATAATCTTCAGACTACTATCTTATCAAAAATTTTAGGATGCTTTTGGAAGAACTGTTTCTGCTCATCTACTCCCCTCCAACTACTTTCCAAGAGCTGAAAATTGCCCTTCTGTGGAAATGGCAGTTCTTGTCTTATGCTGCACTGGATCATCTGATTGAAAGGATGAAACATCGATGCAAAGCTTGTGTCAAAGTCAGGGGTCACACTCCATATTAAGATTTGTTTGTATACAACAAAACTTTTTCCAAATATACTAAGTGTGAAGTAAACACTTAAAGGGTAAAAATATATATAAATATATATATTTTAAAATTTTATTATTATATTTATGAATATATTATTCAATTGACTACCTTCTTGTGAAATTTGCAGTCAATCAAAACAGAACTTTTTGAGTTATATCAGTTTTACTGCTGCAAGCTTAACTTTTAAAAGGAAGTACATATTTGTGAACTCTCAGCAATGCATGAGAATACAAACAAAATTGTCAATAACACTATTTGTGAAAATAATTAACCAAATTATGAAAATAAGTTAGTTTAGTAAACTTATTGTGCAATAATTAGGGGATGGAGATGGATGGAAAAAGATGCTTGGGGTCTCAGCAATGAACAAGAGAATACAAACTGAATTACAGAATAGCACTATTTATGTGAAAACAATTAAAATTTTAACCTTAACACTTCATCAAAATATGAAAATAAGCTAGTTTAGTCAATTTAATATTAAATAATGAGAAGATGGAAAAATATACTTGTGTACTCTTTCAGGAAAACATAAGAATACAATCTTAATTGCACAATTATATTATTTACTAGCCGCCTTTGGCGACCAGCCTGTTCGCAACCCTTGAAAATGCTGATCGTGGCAAATTCCAACCGTGGCAAACTCGTTGGCGCGACCTACCAGAAAGGTGTAAGGTAACTGGTTGGACGGCCAGGATGTGCCACCCAATTTAGACCGGAACCCAGTGGGGGCGGCATCCACAGGGAACGTACCCTCCTTCCCCTACCACCAACCTCTCGGAAAAGCATAAGGACCCATATGTTTAACGTGATCGTACTCCGTGTCAGTGGCGGAAATCGAACCCGGACCTACCGCGTGCAATTCCCGCGCGCTAACCACTGGGCTACTTCGCCCTCCGCGACAATCCCCATAACTTTCTTTTTATTCACCCAATTTAGACCGTACCCTCCTTCCCCTACCATCAACCTCTCGGAAGGACTCACGAACCCACATGTTTAACGTGATCGTACTTTGCGTGAACGTGGCGTAAGTTTTGGCAGTGGCGGGAATCGAACCCGGGCCTACTGAGTGCAATTCCCGCGCGCTAACCACTGGGCTGCCGTGCCCTCCGCGACAATCTCCATAACTTTCTATATATTCACCCAATTTGGACGGGAACCCAGTGGGGGAGGCATCCACAGGGGCCGTATCCTCCTTCCCCTACCATCAATCTCTCGGAAGGACTTACGGACCCAAATATTTAACGTGATCGTATTCCACATAAACACGGCGGCAGTTTTGGCACTTAAATATAAAAACACTTAAATATAAGTACACTTAAATATAAAAAGAGAAATAGAAATAAAAAAGAGAAATAGTGTTCTTAGAAGAACAAATTAAACAAAAATCTAAATACAATTCTAGAATAGAAGTCGAAAATAGCCCCTGTTTAAACACAATAAATGAAATACACTTAAAACGTAAAAAAAAAGAAAGAGAACTTTATGTTCTTTAAAGAACATGAAATGAATGGTTTGTTTTAGTTTAATGACGTTAACACTAATAATTCAATTTTAAGATTATTTAAGTTTGTATATATTAAAAGCTCTTTTGTTTTTAATTAAAACACGAAACAAAATTATAAACACCCATAATAACAATAGCCCATTGTTAAAATAAACTCTAAACTGAATCAATATGCTTTTGTAAAAAATATCGTAGCCAAAGCTCTATAAACTGATACACAAATAATAAAGTAAACAAAAATCTAAATATAATTCTAGAATAGAATTAGAAAATATGTTAAATCAGAACCCCTGTTTAAATAAGAACAATTTTAAAACATAAAACAATATAAATAAAATACACTATAAACGTGTAAATACACTTATTACGTAATAATGTTATACAAAAAAAAAGAATGTTCTTAGAAGAACAATAAATTCTTATCTGAAAAAGAGAAGTCAATCTTATCTCGATACAGAACAGTTAAAAAGAAGTTGCTAACACAACAGATAAATGTTTGGGTTGAGTTGTAAGAAAAAATCATGTTTTTAAAAAAATAATAAATGCATTTAAAATGAAAAGTAATTTAATAATAATTTACTCCAATAAAATGGATGAATAATTTATTCCAATGAAATGGATGGTTTGTTTTAGTTTAATGACGTTAACACTAATAATTAAATTGAAAAGTAATGTATTTCGAATATCGAATATATTCGATGATTTCGCTATTGCGTATTATTAAGAACCGTTACGTCCCCAGCCACCACCTTCCCTCCTTCTGCGGGGGAGAAACGCCGGTGAAGAAATGCTTTAACGGAAACCGAGAAATTGAAATTCGGAAAATCTTAAAATCCCGATCCTGTGGGCAATACGGAATATTTCTTGATCAGATTGGTCTTGTAAGAATGCTAGATATTTGACCTTTCTAAAAATGTAAATTATTAGTCGAAATTCTGAGTACTTTTTACTATGCGAGAATTTAAAAACCAAAAATCGTTTTTTTGAGTCAAAAG
This sequence comes from Amaurobius ferox, assembly GCA_951213105.1. Taxonomy (NCBI): domain Eukaryota; kingdom Metazoa; phylum Arthropoda; class Arachnida; order Araneae; family Amaurobiidae; genus Amaurobius; species Amaurobius ferox. The sequence continues at coordinate 86,229,146 of OX578141.1, read as the reverse complement.
TGACTTTTGTTTTAAAATCATAAAAAAATATTAGAATTTGTCCCTGAGATTTGAAATTGACATATGTTTACTCGAAATTCTCTGCTCTTTCCGATGGTGTGATTTGTTTTTTTCTACAATGTCTGGATCGTGGAGAAAAAGGGGCAAAAAGGTCAAAAAACGGTCGAAATCGCATAAAACATTAAATAACAAAAAAAAAAAAATTAAAACTTTAAAAATCGGTATTCACGAATCCCCTTCCCACCCCCCCGGGTCTCCGATTGCCAAATTTTGTAGCTCTCCGATGCGCGGTCGCTGAACGTTCAATAAAATATCCATTCGTTCAATTATTTAAAATATTCAATATCGTTCCACAAATACATAAATATAATAAGTTCAAATACATCACCACAATTCAATCCACCATAATGCAATCATTTAAATTATTTAAAATATCCATAAATTAAAATATCCATTTAAAATATCATATAAATATAATCATTTCACCCGTTGTATACAACACATATCTTAATTCATTTAAACCCGGAAGGGCGGTCGGTCTCCATGCAGACGGGAAGAAAATTTAACGGGTGAAAACGCGGTTCGCCGAGAAATTGGAAATCCTTAGGTCATTAAAATCGCGATCCTGTGAATATTTATAATTATTTCTTGACCAGATTGGACTTGTAAGAATGCCAGATGTTTGACCTTTCTAAAAATGTAAATTATTAGTCGAAATTCTGAGTACTTTTTACTATGCGAGAATTTAAAAACCAAAAATCGTTTTTTTGAGTCAAAAGTGACTTTTGCTTTAAAATCATAAAAAAATATTAGAATTTATCTCTGAGATTTGAAATTGATATATTTTTACTCGAAATTCTCTGCTCTTTTCGATGGTGTGATTTGTTGTTTTCTACAATGTCTGGATCGAGGAGAAAAAAGGGCAAAAAGATCAAAAAACGGTCGAAATCGCATAAAACATTAAATAACAAAAAAAAAAAATTAAAATTTTAAAAATCGGTTTTTATGTGTCCCCTTCCCACCCTCCCGGGTCTCCGATTGCCAAATTTCGTAGCTCTCCGACGCGCGGTCGCTGAACGTATAGTGTATAAGACAGACAGACAGACAGACGCACAGACAGACATTGCCTTTTATTATTTAAGATGCAAAAGTAATTAAAAAATTAATCTTTATAATTAACCAAAATATGAAAACTCATTAGTTTAGCCAATTTAATGTTCAATAAAAAGGTGATGGAGATGGATGGGAAAGATAAGTGGTTACTCTCAGCAATGCACGAGAATAAAACAGAATAGCCCAATCATACTATTTATGCAAAAATAATTACACAAAAACTTTATAATTAATCAAAATATGAAAATTCGTTTGTTTAGTCAATCTAATGTGCAATAATAAGGGAATAGAGATGGATGGAAAAAGATAATTGTATACTCTTTAGCTACACACAAGAATAAAAACTGAATTGTGCTAAACCTAATTTATGCAAAAATATTTGTTCATTTTCACTTGCACTATAAAAATAAAATAGTTCTATTGCTCTAATATAGAATCATTAAAAGATGAAAATTAATACAAATTGATACTTTAGAACAATCAGTAACGCATAGGAATATGAACTAAATATAACTAAACTGCTGTACTTCATAACAAAATGTGATAGTTTCCCTATGTGAATTCATACATTTTCTGGAAATAATCATAAAAGTTGGCATTTGAAAAGGTTACCTAAGTGCAAGGAGGTGCACATAGCCAACAATAATTGTGGGAATTTTGGAAAATATGCAAATAATTTTTAATATAAGCCAGACTTTTAAATATATTTTTTCTTCTTGAATTGAATTTCGAGATTGGTACAGATCGATACAAAATATATAAAAATACATGAAAATTGGCACACTTTGCATCAGGGTATTTGATTTGGCACAGGTGAAATATCCTAGTAGTTTATAAAAGTCAATGAAAATTAAGAAACTAAAAACATTTAGGAAAACAACTGGTTTCAGAAAGCTACGTTAATTTTTTAATCAACCAAATCTAAATAACATATGATTAAACTATTTTAGAAACATCAATGAAAAAGACTGTAGAATTAAGAAAAATACAGGAAAACAAACAGTTTCAAAAGTTAGAGGAGCTAACTTCATCATAAAAATAAATTACTATAAAAATACTAGCAAATAAAAGACCCCAGAATTAATAATAATAAAAACAAAATTGAAGGAAAACAACCTGTCTCAGAAAACTACATTGCTACATTTTGGAAAGATACAAGCAATATTTATGTGAGAAATAATGCTAAAAATTAGTAAATTTAACTTTTAAGTGGTGCAACCAAAGTTGGTTAATCAATGAATAAAATATTGCTCAAGTGAAAGAATTTAAGAAAAACTCTTGTAGTGACCATATGTGTGATATACATAAACATTTCATTTAGACTTTAACTTGTGCAGTTATGTGTACAAAGCACACACAGTGCTGCATGTTATAAAACCAAGGTTCATCATCATGCCTAATTCCTACTTCAATACTTCCTGGAGGTATTTCTTTAGATTGACCAAGTTCATCCACTTTTGATAAGTGCCTCAAGAGTTTTTTTAAAGTCTGATGCTGTAAGGTAGATTTTACAATCCCCATATGATGCACTATTTTCTTTTAATAGAAAATCTGATACTGCTTAATTTAAACATACATAGCTGTACAGTATGTATCTATAGATGATCCAAGCCAGTATATCTTTTGAAAGCAGCAGCTATTATTCTAGAAACAACTTCCTGCTGTCTGAGAATAACCAGATCTTTTACATCCACAGATGAAAAGCAAACTTTAGACAACTTGTGCAGGTTAATATGTCTGGTTTCTGGATTACTATTATGTTGATACTTGGGAGGTAGTGTGTAATGGCCAAATGAGTTATACTCTCACTTCACAAAAGAATGCATAGTACATATGTTTGAAGGCCCAAGAATGAGCTTTCTCTATTACGGTTTAGATAGTCTGAGTTAAAGGTCTGCATGGGCTCAAGCCTGGCCCATTAGCTGGGTTGGGCCTGATTTCTCTAAACAAGTTTCAATCCAGATGGGACATATTCAACCTTTTAAAAATTTATAAATGAAATTTAATAGAATACATAAAATTAATTCAATGATTTCAGCTATGTAAATGTTTAAAAGACTCCAAACTGTTACATTACTATTTTGTATAAAAGTTGCACAAATTCACGTTGTTGAAAGATTTGGATAAATATAATTTTGGGCTGGCGGGCAGGCTTGGATTTAATACTTGAAAATTTCTTCGGGTTTGACTATTGTTACTATGGAGCTGGGGTGGGTAATTCTGAAATTTAAGTATGTGCAGACCTGGAGTGTGAGTTTAGCTCTCAAACAGAGCAGTCACATGTGAGATGTTCTCATGTAATGTATTGTAAATATGTTGTATGTTTGCAGTTTGTGTTGTATATTTAAATTTGTTAAATATCAGGTGTTATCCCAACCATGTAATCTTATAAACATTTAACAATATTAGTTAAAAATTACCTCCCAGTCAGGATAATCATGGTCAAATAAATCTTCAGTATGAGTACCAGGAATAGCAACTAAGCATCCATTGGCCCGATTAACCTTTTCCATTGCAGTCCAAGAACATACTATTCTGTCAGCAGGCCTGAATGGAAAATAATGTAAATCCTGGTGAAGAGGATGACGAGAAGATAAGGTACCTGTCACAAAATAAAAGTAAGAAATATAAATAATTAAAAAAAATATTGCCTAAAAATCTAAAAAATCAAATCTAAGTAAAAGAACATTATGTTTGGCAAGTTTTAGGACTTGAACACACAAATCTAAAAAAATATTAATCAAATGTAAAAATATCTCTCTTCATAACTCCTTACCAGATACTACTTGCAATAATGATTTATGCTAAATTCTGAATTTAGATTAGCAGTGAGCGTGTATCATTAAAATTATTAACTAGATATGACTAGCATGTAACTCATGCTTCTGCTCAGAGCTTAACATAACACAATGCATTTTCTATTTAACCATTTACTTGCTGCTTCCAGCTCTTTTGAAAATTTTATTCACAAGTTGTTCAAAGAAGCATACTAGGTATTGTTATTGAGACCCAGACCATCCGACCTACCAGAAAGGTGTAAGGTAACTGTTTAGACAGCCGGGAAGAGCCATCCAATTTAGACCGGAACCCAGTGAGGGAGGCATCCACAGGGATCGTGCCCTCCTTCCCCTACCACCAACCTCTTGGAAGGACTTATGGACCCACATGTTTAATGTGATCGTATTCCACGTGAACATGGTGGCAGTTTTCACAGCAGAGGGAATCGAAGCATACTAGGTGTAAATTTCATTAAGAAGTAAAATATATCTGCATGTATAGCAGTTGAAAAAAAAAATGTTAAAAATTTTTGAAGTGTATAATAGCAATAAGAAAATTAAATGATGAAAAATTGTTAAACTAAATAATTAAAGTAGAGGCTAGCAGTAGCATAGCATGAGATTTTTGACTGGGGAGGCTGAACATTTGGTAAAAAATTTGGTATTACATATTACACATGAAATTTGTATTGAAATTCGCATTTTCATAAGTTTTATTTCAATAAGTTTTATTTATTGGTGAATAAAATAAAATAATTTTGCATAAAAATGCAAAGATTGGATGACATGCATAAGATTTTAAAATGTTACCTATGTAAGATACATATAAGATATAACATTTTAAGTGTTCTCTTATTTCTAAATCAGATGAACTTTTACAATCATTTTATTAAATATAAAGTCATGGTTGCTCATAGAGGAGGTAAATGGGGGGGGGGGGAGGGGGAGGAGGTCACACACCCCTTGGAAATTCAATATAACAAAGGCGAGCATCAAGCCAGGCGATGTTGTATATCATGTGCTTGAGTTCTCCCACCCCCTCTGGAAAAAGTTCTACAGGCACCTATGTATGAAGTAGAAATATATTAGATTATTATTAGTAAGTGATAGAAAATATATCAGTTTTGTAAATAGACTAACAAAACTAGAATTAATGAAATAAGGCTAGAACTAACGAAATAAAGCAATTCAAAGGAATGCACTGAAAATGGGTAAGAAATATATCTACAACATATGCTTAGTTGAAATTCACTGTAGTCAACAATGTCTTTAAACAATTTTGTGTATTAATTATTTACAAATATTATACTCTGAAAACTTAAAAATATCTTAACCACAATATGCTAAAAATCCACTGGAAAATTATCAATGGCTCTTGTTTAACTGAGATTCTTGTGTGACGTGATTTTTAAAGTGAAATCAGATTTATTCTTTCTAAAACTCCCAAATATGCAAACGGATGCTTCACCATATTGATGCTGTGACTAAGTCTACTTCACAAACTACTTAAGTTTAATGGTAGTCATTATTAGTGTGTTTCTTCATCTTGATATTGTTTAAATTTAGGTGAATGTCATGTTATTCATGGAAAATGCCTCATATATTTTAGTATTACATATGACTTTTTTCTGCAAAGATTAATTAATAGAACCATGTTTGACAAAAATGGCAGATCCATTACCCGTGCCTAAGAAATCTTCATTCATGAAATGTCACATCTTATATCCAATCATTGTCTTAAGTTACGCTGTTTATAAAAGGTAGAAAATGGGGGATGCAATAGTCACACCTTTCTGAAAGCTAGCTTACAGTTCTAGCTTATCAGCCAAAGCGGAGTTTAACAATTGGGTGGTCTTAAGATTATGCTTCTTTCAATGCACTGTAAAGGCTAGATGATTTCAGCTTCTAGATATGCGTTTTAATGGGAAAAATAATTTGAAACATCTCATTTTAAGTAAGTAAAGTGTAATAGTTTTCTAAAAAAAAAAAAGACTATATATATATAATCACAAAGTTATTTAACATTTTTTGATAATAAATAAAAGTATCTTTAAATTAGATTTTAAACAGGGGAAGCTTCTGAGCCTCAATGGAGTCTACGCCCTGGAGGCTAGATAATACATGATACTACTAATTAAGATATAACATGGTGAAGAATACATCTCATGAAAAGCAAAATTATTATTCCAGTGCAGTCACATATACCATGGTAAAGCTGTAATGTGAGATGAAGTATGTTCTCCTCCCAACAACCACACTACATTGGGCTTTTAATATATTTGAGTATGACAGGCTTATAGAACAACAAAATATACAATTTGTAATTGAATATTCTGCAATAAAATGACTATATTTGTATTTTGTCTCTGAAAAGCACTTTCAAAATTAGTAAATAAATTGTAAGGTATTTTCATATGGTGTATGTGCATATGTATACAGTCTAATGCTGGGAATCATAGCCAGTACCTATTCATGTTCAGAGATATTTTGTGCTTAGATGCAAAATGCTTAACTTTTAGGCTGAAGGATAGAAATGTTACACTCTATTGCTGCAACTAAAAGTGTATAAGTGCATTGACTACCACGGGGGTTCGTCAAGTCCGACCCTGAAAGCCACAGTCTGTAAATTACTATTCAAAGGGAAAATCTAGAATTATGATTTTTGATATTTTTTGTGACAAAATTAGTCTTGTTTAAAAGAAAAAACATTGCCATAGTTTCTTCCACCATCAAGGATTTTAATAGACTTGCCGCAGGCAGCATACATATAGTTAGCATATGTATAATTATTCGATATGTACATTTACTTAGCATGTATTTGCTACGATAAATGTTATGGGTTTTGAGGAAAAATGAATGTCCTTTAATTATATTTTCATCAACCAAAAGTCTGCATAATCAGTCTGTTATCCAGAAGTCAACATGATTTGACAAGGAAAATTATATGAGATAACTTGACATATTTGCCAATATTAGAGAATAAAAATCCAGTAGATAGTGCGGTGAGCATTTTCTTACAGCGTTGTACAAGTCAGCATATAATCTGCTCAATATCACTTAGAGGACAAAGGGATCTTTTTACATCACAAAAAATGTATGCTTTTTTAAAAAAAATGATAACTCACTGAAACACTGAAAATGTCTACTGCATAAGAAAATTGATTTTATATAGTTAGTGTATTAAAAAAAAACTTAGTGGCAAAAACAGATATTTTAGAGGGGGGGGGGGGGGCTCACTGAAATAGAGGATGTTCAGTTGTGTTCAATTAATTAGATAAATGTGGATAGGAAAATGCTTTAGGCACTCTAGAAATGCCTATAAATTAAGGGAAAAAGAGCATATTTTAAAGAAAATAATCCTTCATTTTTATGTAAACTGCAAAAATGTTAAAATGGATTACGTGGAAATTTTATCTATACATGTTTAATCGCACTTAAAAAATAATAAATATTTTACAAAAATATTAATTAATAATGAAATCCACTGCAAAGAAATTAATGTTGTGCATTTTTTAATTCGCATAATTTGAAACTAAACATGGATAGAAAAGGATGTTTCAACATTGCAGAAGAATGTAATCTATACCAGAGAAATCACACTTAAAAAACAATCAATATTTTATGGAAATACTGATTAAGAATGAAACCTACTACAAAGAAATTAATGTTGTGTAATTTCATTCACAGAATTTGAAATTAAACATAGATAGAAACGGATGTTTCAACATTACATGGCAATGTAATCTATATACACGAAATCACACTTATTCGAAGTAGTATTTATCAATAAAGTGAAAATGATGCAACTTAGTACTGGTACTAGGTTCATATATGGAAGAAACAAAATGGTGGCCGAAAGTTCATTTGAAATTCTCTTTAACAGCGAATTTTTATTGAAAAATCCCTAACTTTAGGGAATTAAAAAAAATTGATAAAAACCGAGAGATTTTCATCTAAAATGGGGAGAAATCACTAAAAACTGGGAGTTTCCCAGAAAAACCAGTAGAGTTGGCAGCTATTACTTGGAAATCCTTGGGGGAGGGGCACAAGTCCCCCCCCCTCTATGGTTGGCTGCTGTTATCAGTTGTATATTCTGATACTGACTGTCACAGTAGTTCTTAAACACTATGGAATTTGGAGACTCACAGAGCAGTTGTTTTTGCATAGAATGGAATAAAATTCACCTGCAGTGGTACAAACAACACTCTTTCTTCACAATTCTTAAAAATTAAAAAATTTTTAGAATTGACTGTCACAGTAGTTCTTAAACACTATGGAATTTGGAGACTCACAGAGCAGTTGTTTTTGCATAGAATGGAATAAAATTCACCTGCAGTGGTACAAACAACACTCTTTCTTCACAACTCTTAATTAAAAAAATTTTAGTACTTATTTAAATAATTTCATACCCAATATATTTTTTGCAACAGTTTGTGCAAATTGTTTTAAACTAGAAAATAAAATTTTGTAAGGGTAAAACATAACTGATAATAGGTATCAACCGGTTTGGGAAGTGAAAAACAGTCTTCCTTCTTCAGAATAAAAACACAAATTCAGTCACCTCAGTCAAAGAGAAAGAGGTTTCTGTCACCAAAGTTACCATACAGGAAAAATAAAATTGAAAGGAAAAATTAAGTATATATATATTAATCAGTAGCATAGCATGAGTTTTTTGACTGGGAAGGCTGAAAATTTGGCAAAAAATTTCATATTACAAGTGAAATTTATATTGGAATTCACATTTTCATAAGTTTTATTTCAAGAAGTTTTATTTATTGGTGAATAAAATAAAATAATTTTAAATAAAAATGCAAAGAGTTGATGAAATGCATGAGACTTTAAAATGTTGCTTATGTAAGATGAATAAAGATATAAAATTTTAAATGTTTTCTTATTTCTAAATTAGATGAACTTTTGCAATCACTTTATTAAATATGAAGTCATGGCCACCCATAGGGGATCCAAAGGGGAGGGGGTCACACTCCCCCTTGGACATGAATATAACAAAGGTGAGCATTAGGCCTATCAATGTTGTACATCATGGGCTTGAGTTTGCCATCCCCCCCTCTGGAAAAAGTTTTACAGATGCCTATGTATGAAGTAGAAATATATTAGAATATAATTAGCAATTGATAGAAAAAATATATCAGTTTTGTAAATATAAACAGCTAGAACTAATGAAATAAAGCAATTCAAAGGGGTGCACTGAAAATGGGTGAGAACACTGTAGTCAATAATGTACTTAAACAATTTTGTATATAAATTATTTACACATACTATACTTTAAAAATAAAAACTTAAAAATATCTTAACCACAATATGCTAAAAATCTGCTAGGAAATTATTAATGGCTTTTGTTTAATTGAGATTCTCCTGTAACGTGATTTTGAAAGGGAAATCAGATTTATTCTTTCTAAAACTCACAAATACGCAAATGGATGCTTCATCATATTGTTGCTGTGACTAAGTCTATTTCACAAACTACTTAAGCTTAATGCTAGTCATTATTAGTGTGCTTCCCTGTCTTGATGTTTAAATTTGGGCGAATGTAATGTTATTCGTGGAAAATGATTCATATTTTTTAGTATTATATATGACTTTTTTCTGTAGAGATTAATTAAAAGAACAATGTTTGATCTAAAATGGCAGATCCATTCACCTTGCCCAAGAAATTTTCCTTAATAAAAAGTCACATCCCATATCCAAGCATTGTCTATCATTATATTGTTTATAAAGGGTTGAAAATAGGGGAAGAATTAGCCATGCCTTCCTGTAAGCTAGCTTATAGTTCTAGCTTATCAGCCAGGGCAGAGTTTAACAGGTGGGTGGGGATAATACTATGCTTCTTTCAACGAACCGTAAAAGCTAGATGACTTCAGCTTCTAGATATGTGTTTTAATGGGAAAAATACTTTGAAACATCTCATTTTAACTAAATAAAGTGTAATAGTTTTTTAAAAATGACATATATATTTACAAAATTATATTAAAAAATATAATAAATAAAAATTTCTTCAAATTAGATTAGAAAGAGGGGAGGCTCAGCTTCTGAGCCTCAATGGGCGCTACGCAACTGATATTAATCTGGAATCAGTTTGACACCCTAATAAACCTTTGATTAATTATAGGTCATTATGCCTCCCTTACCCCTCTCCCCTCCCAAGTGGTTAGAATGTGTCCATTAAATTTGATTTGGGTGGTAACTCAGGTTTGGTAATGAAAGGTAACTTACCCATAGTTCATATAAGGGCAAAGTAATAAAATATATATACTTGTAAGTGTAATGTTCTACACTTTGTAACAAAATTTTCGATTCCGAGATTTTGACAAAAAACATGTTTTCAGACTACCTAAACAAAGTTTGAGTGCTTTCCTTCTGTGCTTCTGTATAATTAGATTAATAAAATCATTTGTTATATCATCCATTTAATTTTTTCTGTTACATTTACACTTTAATGGACATAACTAAGAATCTTTTAAGTAGTTTTCTAATGTACGTATTCATGGCTTATTATTTTTTTTTTATTAATTTAGGTTTTAAAAATATTCTGTTTCTACTGTATGGTAACTTTGGTGATAGAAATCTTTTTGCTTTGACTGAGGCAGCTGCATTTGTGTTTTATCTTAAAACTGAAGCTGTTTTTCCTCTCCGAAACCAGTTGATACCTGTTATCAGTTACTTTTTGTACTTACAAAATTTTCTTTTATAGTTTATAGTTAGTAGCAGTTTGCACAAATTGTTTTATATTTGATAGGAAACTATATAAATAAGTACTAAATTTTTTTTCATTTTTAAAATATGTGAAGAAAAAGTGTTGTTGGTAGCATTGCAAGTAAATTTTATTCTGTTCTATACAAAAACATCTGCATTATGAAACTGCAAACTCTGAATTGTTTAAGAACTACTTCTATGATAATTAGCATCAGAATAAAATACAGTACAACCTCGAAAATCCGGACTCGTCCGGACTTTGCCGATTCCGGATTTTCGATTTTTCCGGATTATGGAATTTGAATAAAATTCAGATTTAATATTAACTAAATGCACTATAAAGCACTATTTTTAGTAAAAATAATGGCAAAAGTTAAGTTAATCAATTAAAACATTGTGATATTATGTTCTTGTTTTGGCAACACTAACTTTAGGTACTTGAAGAATGGCAACACTACTATGTTTGATGTTCCAACTACTAGCGTGCGATACTGCTTTGCCATTTTGTCATGCATCATTCTAGTTGATTAAAGCTTTCTTTAAGTCTAACTCGTTTTCTAATGATCATTTCTATTACAATTTAATCAACTAGATTTCTTGGATCTAAATTCACATGAGATGGAACGACTTCTCAAGCCAGAGAGATTCGACGTGGATCCAACGTGCGTAGGAGCTGAAGCAAAATGGAAACATTGGAAACGGACATTTTCAAATTTCCTGGGCGAAGTTCAGCATTTGACTGAGGAAAATAAGCTTCATCTCTTGTGTAATTACGTGTCGGCGGGTGTTTATCAGCATATCAACGAAGCAGAAAACTACAATACGGCTATTACTGCCCTGGATTCTATTTACGTTACTAAACGAAACGAAATATTCGCCAGACACTGCGTGGCTTCGAGAACTCAACAATCGGGAGAGTCTGTGAGTGAATATCTACAGATACTTAAACAAATGAGCAAAGATTGTAATTTCGAATCTGTTACGGCTGAACAATACAAAAATGAGTATATTAGAGACGCATTCATCCGGGGTTTAAGGAGCACTCGAATTCGAGAACGCCTGTTGGAGAACACTACAATTACGTTGGATAATGCATTCGACCAGGCTAGGGCATTAGAACTGGCAGAACATCACTCCGCTTCATATTCTGCAAATTCGAATTCGGTACCTGTGGCTGCTATGGAGCAGAAAGACGAAAAACCCGAGGAGACTCACGCAACTGCAGCTATACCAGCCCGCACCGGAAAATGCTTTTTTTGTGGGAATGACCGCCATGTTCGAAACGTCTGCCCGGCCAAGAATGCACTATGTAGAGGGTGTGGAAAGAAAGGTCATTACCAGAGAGTTTGCAAGTCTAGACTGTCGCGCCCCCCGAACAATTCTACGGCATCAGTTCATACTTTAGCATCAGCATCAATTATCCCCAGCTGTCTCCAAAAATCTATTACTAAAGTGGATATAAATGGAATAGAGCTAAATGCTCTGATCGATACTGGCAGCTCACTCAGTTTTCTAAACCAATCTCTGGTAAAAAAGTGTCGAATACTAGTGAAGCCATACTTCGGTAGAATAACTATGGCTAACTCTTCCTTAAGCTCGGACATTACTGGCTGTTCCATGATAACGGTAAAATTACAAACTCATTCATATACAAACGTAGAGGTGTTAATCATGAAAAACCTCTGTGCAGATTTTCTGATCGGCCATGACTTACTAAAAAATCATTCTTCAGTTGAGATTGATTTCAACGGTGACAGACCACCTCTGAAAATCTGCTCATTGGCAATTGCTCAAGTCCCCTCTGTCTCACTGTTTGCTAACTTAACCCCTGACTGTAGACCAGTGATCACGAAGTCAAGGCGTCAAACGGAAGAAGATAGACTATTTATAGCTGCGAACGTAAACAGACTACTAGAAGAAGGTGTAATCGAACCCAGTAATTCACCTTGGCGTGCACAAGCATTTGTCGTGAAAGGAGAACACCACAAGCCCAGAATGGTTGTCGATTATTCACAGACAATTAATAGATTCACGATGCTTGATGCTTATCCTCTTCCCAGAATTGAAGAATTAATTTCACAAGTGTCTAAATATGAAATATTTAGTACTATTGATCTCAAAAGTGCCTATCATCAGGTACCCATATTAGAATCTGAAAAACATTACACAGCTTTTGAAGCTGAAGGTAAACTGTACCATTTTCTACGTGTCCCTTTCGGTGTGACTAATGGGGTAGCATGCTTCCAGAGAATCATTGATAAAATAATTAAGGATGAAGGTTTAGAAGGCACTTTTCCATATCTTGATGATGTAACGGTATGTGGGAAAAATCAAAGAGAGCATGACTGCAACTTGGAAAAATTCATGATTACTGCTAAGAAATACAACTTAACACTGAATGATGAGAAGTGTGTTTTTTCTACTAAATCGATCAAACTACTAGGATACTTTATCGAGAACAAAACTATAAAACCTGACCCCGACAGACTGGCTCCACTGTTGAACTTACCTATTCCTAAAGACACAGCGTCTCTACAACGTGCGCTGGGCATGTTTGCCCATTATTGTCGTTGGATTCCCACATTCTCTGAGAAGATTCGCCCTCTCTTGGCTAAGGGTCCCTTTCCTCTTCCAGAAGTTGCTGTGAAGGCTTTTGACTCATTAAAGACCGATATAGCTAATGCCTCCTTGTTTGCTATTGAGGACAACATACCCTTTAGAGTGGAAACAGACGCCTCTGAGTTTGCTATAGGGGCTTCCTTGAGTCAAGCTGAACGTCCTGTGGCATTCTTCTCAAGAACTCTGAACGCATCTGAGCAGAAGCATTCCTCGATTGAAAAGGAGGCCTATGCAATTGTTGAATCCCTACGGAATTGGCGACATTACTTAATTGGTAGACATTTTGAAGTTTTTACTGACCAAAGATCAGTCACATTCATGTTTGATCAGTGTCATAACAGTAAAATTAAAAATGAGAAAATCATGCGTTGGAGATTGGAACTTACCTGCTTCAAATTTGATATTATCTACCGACCTGGAAACAGATCAAGAATAACGGCGGCTACCAGCCCAGGAGTGAATATAAGAGAATTACATGAGGCATTGTGTCATCCGGGAATCACCCGAATGTATCATTGGATCAGATCTAAAAATTTAGCCTTCTCTTTGGACGACATTAAGAGGGTCATAAACGCTTGCCCCTGTTGCAACGAAGTCAAGCCACGATTCTGTAAAAATGATGGAAAATTAATCAAAGCAACTGCTGCTTTTGAAAGATTAAATCTGGATTTCAAAGGACCTTTACCAACAGTTTCCAGGAACCGCTTCCTCCTGACTGTAGTAGATGAGTTTTCGAGATTCCCCTTTGCAATTCCCTGTTCTGATATCTCGGCGTCTACCATTATAACTCACTTGCAAAACATCTTCTCAATTTTTGGAATGCCGGCTTATATACATTCTGATAGAGGTTCATCTTTTATGTCCCGTGAGTTAAAATCTTTTCTCACTCCACTTGGGATAGCGACTAGCAGGACGACTGCTTACAATCCGCAAGGAAACGGCCAAGTCGAAAGATACAATGGAATCGTATGGAAAACTATCCAGCTGGCACTAAAATCAAAAAACATGGCAATTGAACAGTGGGAAAATGTTTTACAACCTGCCTTACATTCGATTCGCTCCCTACTATGCACCTCCACAAATGCTACACCTCATGAACGAATGTTCTCCCACATTAGAAGATCCTACAATGGTTACTCCATACCTACCTGGCTTACCCATCCAGGTCCAGTGCTAATGAGGAACAACACACGAGCTAATAAGTATGAGCCTATTGTGCAGGAAGTAGAACTCATTGAAGCAAACCCAGACTATGCTTATGTTAGACTCCCAGACGGACGTGAAACCAGTGTCTCTATACGGCACTTAGCTCCAAGAGGGGAAACTCCTTTACCTATCAATGACGACGGAGACAGCTGCAGCAGCCATCTGCCTTCTTCTGATATTCTGAATTCTGAATTGTCTAACGCACATACAAAAACCCCACCGGTGAGTCTCAAAAATATGACAGAAGATGAAGCTCAAGACAGTGTACCACCATATCCTAGCAGTCCAGCCTCCTCATCAGAGAACTTCTGTAAGAATACTGGGGAGAGGTCCCAGGATCCTACTACACTTCGTCCCAGCAGACCGAAACGCCTGCCTTCCTATTTAGCCGACTATGTGATTGACTAACACTATGGGAGGGGTGAATGTGATATTATGTTCTTGTTTTGGCAACACTAACTTTAGGTACTTGAAGAATGGCAACACTACTATGTTTGATGTTCCAACTACTAGCGTGCGATACTGCTTTGCCATTTTGTCATGCATCATTCTAGTTGATTAAAGCTTTCTTTAAGTCTAACTCGTTTTCTAATGATCATTTCTATTACAAACATATTATTTAATCTAAAAAATAGGGCAAAAAAAATTTTTAGAAAAAATATACACATTAATAATTTAGAATGTGTGACGAAACGAAATGATAAAATTCCATTTTATCATTTCGTTTAAATATTTCAATTAACAT
The DNA here is from genome assembly GCA_951213105.1 of Amaurobius ferox. Taxonomy (NCBI): domain Eukaryota; kingdom Metazoa; phylum Arthropoda; class Arachnida; order Araneae; family Amaurobiidae; genus Amaurobius; species Amaurobius ferox. Next base: position 86,213,975 of record OX578141.1, on the reverse strand, counting down.
TTGTTATTTCATTAATTTTGGTTTATGGGAAAGCAGTTTTCTTTATCCTGTAGATGAACATTATTTCTGCTCGGTTATAAAGCTTCTTTGTTCAAGACCTTTAATTGCATGATCGATTGTTTGCATAAGATTATGAATGGGTATTTTTTCTTCTCCACATTTATCGTCGCTACTTTGATTTTTTTTATTTAATATCATATCGCGAATTTCGACATCATTCAATTTATTTACGATTGGCGCATCATCATCACAGTGCAGAACTTTCGTTATATCGGCTTCGTCGAGATTTAATGAAGCGCCGGAAGATTTAATTAAATGCCGAGATTTAATAAAGATCGATGATTAGCACTTTTGACGATATATTTAAAGGTGTAAATGTGTTCAAACTATTTTCGCTATTAACGAACGAAAAACAAAAAATAAGAACTTAAAAAGTTTTATTTATTTTCTAGCATCTATATAATGTTATGTTTAAAAGACTGATGACTCTGAAAAAAGTAAAAACTTTATTAGTCAAATATGTAATAAATATTGCAGTAGATAAAATAAATATCTTTTCCAAAAAAGAAAAATATCTCTCCTCTCAATGATTTTTCTAAATTACGATGAGTCATTCCTAGGCTGCAGCAGCACCGGGACGTGGAGGGGCAGGGAAAGCGAAGAAAGGAATTTGCTTAGTTCCTAATCGTAAACACAGCCGACTTCTTTGAAAGGTCTGTGACCTTGTTGCTCGGTTTTGTGGGATACGATATTATTTAGTTATTTATTTGCTATATATAGTATGTAAATATGGCTTTCTAAACAGAAAAGGCAAAATATACAGTCGATTTCAAGCTGACACGTTCAACGAGAACGAAAAAATCGTCAGATATGTATCGGGAGGGGGAGGAGATTCCGAAGATAAAACGGAATACATTGAAGAATGGAATTCATACTACAAAGTGAACAAAATGAATTTCCGGTAGCGTTAATATGAATTCTCGGGATTTTTAGATTTAATTGAACAATCTGTGATAACATGTTACGATAACGTTTTAAAGTGCTTAATATTAAAAATTACATTGTTTCAGAAAAATGTCTTTTTCAATAATGAGAAAAAGAAATTTTGATAATAAAAATTCCGTATTTAAATAACGATGTATATTTTACGCGAAATAATTCATCGGGAGCTGTGATTTAATAAGGGGAGGAGGGATTAACGCTAACAACGTAATTCACGCTCAAACCACGAGCCGATCTACGGCCAACCATCTAAACTTTTGTTTCATTTCCGGGTTCAGAAAGTCGACCGGAAAATACGGTAAAATAAATAATCTTACGTATAAAATAAATAATCTTACCCTGTTGTTTTAAATCCGCAACTTCGTCAGTCCGGGGGAAAAAAACAACAAAAAAAAAAAACCGAAAATTTGGAAAACGTCCGGATTTTGGAGGTTTCCGGATTTTGGATGTCCGGATTTTCGAGGTTGTACTGTACTATGATAACAGCAGGGAAACTATGTAGGGGTTTGCCCCTTCCCCACAAGATTTCCAAGTTATTAGTTCTTATATAATCATCCTTGTTAAATCATATTTCCATCATTAGAACATTAGTCAAATCCCTCCCCCCCTCCAAAGAAATTCTTGAAATAGCATTCTTGAATAACAGACTGATTAAGCATAATTGTGGTTTATGATTCTCCTCGAAACACATGAAGTTTATTTACAACTCTTTAAATTATAAGAAATCAAAAGGACTGCAATAAAAAAATGATAGATATGAGAACCTTTCCCACAAAACAAAATATTTCTAGTGACTAATAACACTATGTGCCAAATTCACTGGTGCTGGGTTTGTACCTTTAAAAACTAATACACATAAAATTTCAATGACAGATTCATATGCAGAATTTTGCTTGAAGAAAATATAATTAAATAATAAACCTTTCTTCTTAAAACTTAAAACGTTCATTCGTAACTCTTTAAATTCTAAGAAACCGAAAGAATTGTGATAAACAAATGCAAGGTATGTGAAATAGAGCAAAAAACGAAATAGTAAATTTCCCATTAAATAACACTGTGTGGTGAATTTATGCAATGTTGGCGGGAGTTGCTACAATTATCTTCTTCTTCCCTCCACAGAATTATACACCATAGATATATTTTAGTGGTCCCTTGATGACAGCCAAATGGCTTTGGTGGCAGCCACAATAATAAAATTAAAACTCTTTTGAGATGAATGAAAACAAATGGCGATAATGTGAGGGGCATCATACCGATACAAAGTAAAAAGAGAAAATTTATACCTGGACAGTAGATAATTTTTGTATGTATTCAATAATTTCAAAGATTTATGCAGTATTTATTTGTAGTGTTTGTTTTGTTTTATAAGATAAATGCCATATGCCAACTAACTGTATTTGTATATGTCTGAAAGGCAAATAGAATTTTAGATTTACCCCAGTACATAAAATGTGTTGTTGTTGTTGAGACCCAGACCATCTGACCTACCAGAAAGGTACATAAAATATGTGTGTTTCATCTTCAAGAAAAATTCTATATGGTAATGAACCAATTATCTGTAATCAAGAAAAATCAGAAAACAGGAAAAAATTTACATGATTTTTTTTATGTCTTTAATGGAAGTTGCTAATTTCCTTTAATATAAACATGATTAAAAAAATACTTATTTTATTTTAAATGTATATAGTGGTTTCATGATATAAAACAAATACAGAACAATCTTGAAAATCCGGACATTCAAAATCTAAAAACTTCCAAAATCCAAACATTTTTTTAATTTGTCAGTTTTTTTTAAATGATTGGACTGCCAAAGTTATAGATTATTAAAACATCAGGGTGAGATTTATATTGAATTATATTTTATAAACAAATACCATATTTTTAGGTGTATAAGTTGTCATTTTGAATCCAAATGAGACAAAAATTTAGGAGTTGATTTTCATCTCATTTTCAGGATATGAAAATGAATACCCATAGATCAGCTTGTAGGTGGAGCACGAATCATGTTGTTAATATTAACTTCTCCCCAAATGCAAAACTTTGATGGGAATTTATTTTGTTCACTTTATGATAATACAGATCTCATTCTCCAATGGATTCTATTTCATATCAACTATTTTCCTTCCAATATTTGATGAGGTTTTTTTCATGTTGAACTTCCGCACAACAGTTATGTTTATTAGTAAAAGTATCAACATTTTAGCTTGAAATCTAATGCATATATTTTGCTCTTTATTGTGTGGAAAACTAAGTAAGATCATATTGCGAAGCACAGAGCAACAAGGTCATTAACACACTGATCTCTCAAAGGGTTCAGTTGCATTTATAAGCCGAGTGCATGTCTTTCTTTCTTCAGGTTCAATGATCCAGCTCCTCCCAGTACTGCTGTGCAATAATGACTCAACATAACTTCAAAAAATCATTGAAAGGAGTGATAATTTCCCCATATTTAATTATTCATAATAAAGTTTTTCAATTTTTCAGAGGCATCAGCTTTTTTAAATATAATGATGTATACATACTAGAAAATACATTGGCTTCCAAAAGTTAAGAATGGAATCAACAAAAATGGAAAAGTAAAGTTTTGATTAACTCAAAATTGTACATGAAGGTAGCAAATGTGTTTATGCAATAAAGAAAACAAGAATAATGTACAAAGATGAAAAAATATTTACTTTTCGTAAGTTATATGATGATGTCACATTTGGGTCATTAACAAAATGATGTTTAAAGGCAAACAAATCAAACAAAACTTACATTAATACGGTATGTGACCACTCCGGAAATCACACAAAGTTTACAATGATTTTTCATGCTTTCAATGAGGTGATCAACCATTGCAGATGTGAGCAATGGCATTCCTCCAATAGGGCAGTTTCCAACGCTTGGAGACCGGTTGGAGGAGGTAAACGTGTAGAGACAGCAAGCCTGAGGGTATCCCAAAGGTTTTCAATGGGATTAAGGTCGAGGGAATATGCAGGCTACTAAATACGAGAAATGCCCTCACCTAGGACTTTATCCCAATACCACGCAGCTGTCATAGAACCGCCTTTAAAGATGTGCAGTTTTATCCCATTGAAATATACTGATATCCCACTGAAATTCCAGCCTACACCATGATGTTGCCACCTCTGAATGGGATTAAGGTCGAGGGAATATGCACGCTACTCCATACGAGAAATGCCCTCACCTAGGACTTTATCCCAATACCACGCAGCTGTCATAGAAAAGCCTTTAAAGATGTGCAGCTTTGTCCCATTGAAATATACTGATATCCCACTGAAATTCCAGCCTACACCATGATGTTGCCACCTCTGAATGCATGATGTTTGATGATGTTCTTGGCTTGATTGCATGTGCCTCATTCTCTCCAGACCCTTACACATTTATCATCTGAATCCAGGACAAATCTGGACTCGTCTGTGAACAGGACATTGCACCAATCTGAGACAGTCCAATTGACATGTTGACAACACCACTTTAATCTTGTTCCTCTGGCTTGGTCGGTTAGTGGAACACAAAAACATGACACTCAGGCATACAGTCCCTTCACGTGGAGCCTTCGGCGCACAGTGCTGGCAGATATTATCTTACCAAGTGTGGCTGCAACCATGGATGTAACAGTTGTGGAGGTCACTCGTTGATTCCGCTTGGCTACTATAGCAATATACCGATCACAAGACAACTGATTGACTTATTTCCATAATCGAGAAATTAAAGAATGGTCAACGCAAAAGAAAATAGCGACATCTTTGATTGACTGTCTTGTTTCAATGCATCCGACAGCACGCCAGTATTCACTATCTGTCATTCATCTTCTTTCAGCTATAGAAACATGAACATCATCAAAAATAATCCTACAAAAGCTATAAACACTTCATATCAGCATTTAAATGCACCTCCTCAAACCCTTCAGAATGCTGGTGTCTTCAATGACTGCCTAATTAGTGTATATCTGGACATCAATCGTGATTGGCTGTAACATATGATACTTGTATACTGCCATCTACATCTGCAGCGATTTTCAGCCACTCAAATTCAAATACGCTTTCAAAAAATGAAAAATTGCATTGCATGCTTAACTTTCGGACATCAGTGTAAATAAAATATTTATAAGTTATAAAATATGTATAATTTATAAGTTCTAAAATAAGTTCTAAAAAAAGTTTTATAGTGTATTTAGTGTAGCATGGCGATTAACCATTGGTGGCAAACCAAGGCTTTTAGTGGCAATGGATTAGAAATCCGAGAAGCTATCAGTTTGGAGAATTTCGGATAATTGGTCTGTTGCTGTATATACTTCTGCAGATGCTTAAATTAAAACAGATTGCAAAGAAATCAGGTAAATTTAATAATCTTTATTATAGAATTTCTTTAAGTGACAGTTTCTATCAATTGCATTATCATAATATATTCTTTTACTATTATATATGCTTTTAAAAAAATCATAAAACATCTTCATTCTGGGCAAATTTTACAAAATATCCATCTTGATCTGGTGACATAATAATAGTTAAAAGGATGTGTGCTGTAATAACTCTTAATATTGCATTGGAGATAAATATGCTTGTAATAGAAACTATAAATGTTATAAACAAATACTAACGTTTTAAAAAAACCAGAGTAATGCAAAACTATAAATTGATTTGTCTATTTTAATAACTTGTAGTAAGATGCTCCCGGTTAAGTCATAGTATGGAAATTTTAAAGAATATCTTAGCGTACATTACTTCAGAACATTCAAATGCAGTCCAATGAAAATTTCCAGCAGATGCTGTAATATTCATGAAAATACCAATTTTATATTTAATACATTCATTTTAGGATTCATACTTATTTTAAGTAGTCAAAATTATGGACTTTTAAAAATCCTAAGTTATAAAATACTACACTATAGGATATCAGAGAGTAAAAGAAAATTTAAGTGCTTTTAAGCACATTGCAAAAAATTTAACTGTCTTACAATGAAATGTAACACCCTTAAAAGTACTTGAATAAGTAATTTTAAGGATGTTTAATTTTTTGAATATTACATTTAAGGACTTTTAAATACTTTTAAGATACATATGAACTGAGAGTTTGAAATTAAAAAAAAATCATCAGAGTAATTTATTTCTAAAGTGTATTACATATGAAAAATGATTTTCATCACACAATACTCACAGAAAAATAAAGATTTTATGCATGCATAAAATAAAAATTTACAAAATGCCTACCCGAATCTGGAGGCTTATTTATCAACATTGTATGCATGGCCTTTATGTTAGGTCCACAAAAACATTCCACATAGTCTAGGATCTGAAATAAAGAAAATTTGTTTTTAAGAATTATTATTAATATAGAAGAGTATAGAATGTGAAAAGCACAGAAGTGTAGAATGTAGTTTTTGTCACAATAAATAATAAACTAGATTACAATGTAAAATGCTGTACAAAAAAATTTAGTAAGCAAACATATATTTCAGAAATCTTTGGATTATCCGATTTAGTGTGTACAAGTCTAGACCTGAATAGACCATGCTGGACTGCTAGACCATGTTAGACTGCTAGACCATGTTGGACAAACAGAAAAATAAATAAATGACAGAACTCAATATAGTAGTGCCCAATAGTGTGATGAAAGAGAAGTAAAGAGACAAAAAAATCAGAATATGAACTTGAGAAGCAAATAAGAAAAAGTAAAAATGCAGAGTATATGAACTCACAGTACAGTGCAGAAAGAGAGTGAGACAAAGAAACAAATAATTAGACATGGTCTTGCCACAACTTAGAGAAATAGGGCATCATTGAGAAATAATTAATCATATTACTGGCTTTTTTACTTTTCTTATGTACAGCTGCGGAAAAAAAAACTGCCCCACCCTCTGTTAATTGAGCATCGTTCATCGTAGAGAAAATTGAATGATACCATTCGATTAGGAATAACATCCTCTACAAATTAATATGCGTAAAATTTGCCGTCTTCATATCTAAATGGGCACAAACTTTGAAATTTTAAATAGCAACACCCAAGCTAATAGCAACACTATTTATATAAAACAATAGCAAATTATAAAACTATGTGATACTAAACACTATAACACGTAGCTTTACATCAAAAGACGAATTATGTGATACTAAACACTATAACACGTAGCTTTACATCAAAAGACGAATTTGCATAATTGCGGTTTAGTATGACAGTTATTACAACAACCTAAGAACATCTTATTCTAAGGTAAAATGATTCTATAATTTTATTCTCAGTTTATTTTCGCTTATTTAGCTGTATTACAAAGCAGAGTTATCACACCTAATAACATTCTTATTTAAAGTTTTACTGCGGTATATATGTTTGAAAGTTGGGTTTGTTATAAATGCGTATGTTTCGACTATATATTGTGCGTATGCTTCGGTACTTGACGAGATGACCAAGGGCACAATTATTGAAATGTGCCAATCTGGCACAAACATGAGGAAGATTGCACGGATTTTACAAGTCAGCCATAAAACAGTGTCTAGATGGATTAATAGGTGAGCAATGTTAGTGGCTGTTGATTGATGATGTTCTTTACATGCTAGGTTAAACTTATATGACAATTTCAATTCAAATTGGAAAATAAATGTTGCTATGTGAATTTATATTGTTTGTAGGTATCAAAACACAGGAAGTGTAGATCGACGAAGTGGCAGTGGTAGCCCTCCCATTTTAAGTGGGGATGAGGCTCAGGAGGTTGTTGCGGTGGCTGTAACGGACCCATTTATGAATTCTGTTCAAATTAGGAATGAGCTGCAATTAGACGTAAGATAACTTTTAATGTTGATATATTGGTTATATTTACGGTTGCTCCTTGAGCTATATTGTAACTTTCAGTTTATTAGGTAACACCAGGCACTATACGTAACACTCTCTATGAAGGAGGTCTCCAAAGCTAGGTGGCAGCCCGAAAACCAACATTAACTGATGATCAGCAGCGCCACAGACTGCATTTTGCAACAGCCCCTCTCAACTGGACCATTTCTGATTGGGGTTCAGTTCTGTTTACAGATGAGAGCTGCATCCAGTCGTTCAACATGCTGCGGTTATAGTGTATTAACCGAAGGGTTATAGATTTGACCAACGGTATATACACAATATTAATCACAGCAGAAGAATATCTGTTTCGGTGTGGGGTTGTATGTCTGCTCAAGGCATTGGTACTCTGCACCGGATTCAAGGACGATTGAACGGACCATCTTATTGCGACATACTAGAGCACGTTATGATTCCTGATGTCCTGGACAACCCCTTCCAAAATGGCTGTTTTCCCTTTCAGCAAGTAATAAGTATGGATTTTATTGTTTAATACATCATGCCATTTGCTTTGATGAAGAGAAGAAATTTTCTCCCGGTCTTCATCATCAATTATAATTCTCCACTCTTTTACAAAAATCTATACCAAACTTAAAAATAATCAACGGAAATGGTTCGTTTGAATGAAGGTTAAGAATATGGTGGGAGTGCATCATTTATGCATGCAATGCTACAATAGGTCGATCTGCAATGGAGGTAATGTCTGCCATGGAGGGCTTACAAAGAGGAAATGGGCCGCATTCGCGTAGTATTCTGGAAAATCCATGGACAATTTAATATACCCGACAGGGGACCTGTAATTTAAGGTAGATTTCAAACCACTACAAACATATGCATACTAAAGTAAGTATACAGCATAACATTCCCCGGAAATCGAGTCTACCACTTTTGGGTTCGAAATTCCTAATAATATTAAATATTATCGTCATAAACAATTCTTTTCCACATTTAAATTGTGTGCTTTTTTATTTGCAGGACAACAGCCCCATTCACACAAGCACTGTGGCTTAAACGTGGTGTCAAGAACATGAAATCAGGGAATTGGACTGGCCTAGCAATGCCACAGATCTGAAACCTATTGAAAATATTTGGGCTCTGTGGAAACACCAGATGAGTATGGATGGGATTAGAACCACTGATCAACTTTGGAGATCTGCAACTAGATCATGGGATGCAATAAGACCCGGATATTGTTTACAGCCTCATGCAATCCATGCCCTGCAGACTTCAAGAGGTGATTGATAATGACGAAGGTTGCCCACCGTATTGATACTTTATTATTCATCACCAAGTTCCAACTGAGCTGTTTTGTCACGTGATCTGCAGATATTTGTTAGTCTCATAAATTATTTTTGAAACAGCATTATAAAATAACATGTGAAAATAAACATTTCATTCTCCTTTATTTTTTTCTTTCTTTTATTGACCCTATTAGTTTTTAGAAACATACCCAGTACGGCTTTTTACTCCTTATAATTATACCCTATTTGAGGCCCACATAATCCTACCCATTACAGGCCCACTGTCTTAGTAACACACACACAAGACAACACCACACCCAGTCATGAAAATGCTTACCCTCTCATGCAGGAATCGAACCTGCAACCCTTTGGCTGTGAGGAAAGCCATAATGCTGATTGTCAAGCGGATAGTTCAATAATTTACAACAGTGCTGTGGTCAATCAACGAAACATCGCCCTTCAAATTGCTCTTTTCAATACGGAGCTGATCCCCGAAAATTGCACATTTCAGAATATTGAATATCTTCGGATATAAAGATAGAAACGTCGTGAAAATTTGAATTTGGACTAATTTGGGGGTCTAGAACTTGTGGGTGACGTCAAAATTGGGTGTTGCAATTGGAAATTTCAAAGTTTGTGCACATTTAGATATGAAGACGGCCCCTTATGCAAATTTTGCGCACATTAATTTGTAGAGGATGCTATTCCTAATCGAATGGTATTATTCAATTTTCTCTACGATGAACGATGCTCGATTAACAGAGGGTGGGGCGTTTTTTTTCCCGCGGCTGTACATAGTATAATGTATAAGGAAAGTAATGTGATGAGGTCAGAAATTCAAATTTGAGTTTTTGACGGGAGAGCATATTTCAAGCATCCCTGAATACGAATCAAACGTTTTTTGGGTGATGTCTGTGTGTGTGTCAGTGAGTCTGTGGAGACATTATCTGAGCATTATCTGGAGCGATTCGAACGAAATGTGGTACAAAAATTACAATTTGTGAATACTGGAAGCCTATTGTTTTTAAAAGCAATTGAATGCTCAGAACCCCCCCTTAAATTTTCGAGTGAAATTTTGAAAAATCATCAAAAAATCAAAACTATTAATAAAGTTATGGAAACAGTTATTTCTTATGTAATTTTTTCTTAGAAAACAATGGACATAAACTTTAGAATGCTAGCATAAACCGTTCTCAAGATATTGCACATTTTTCAAATAAATGTATAAAAAAATCAAATGAAATAAAAAAAAAATATTAACTACTGTGAAATATGTTCACTTTTCATATATAATATCATGTGATAAATTTGGTGACATCATTCTCTTGGATCTAGCTCATTCCATTTATAAGAAAAGATACTTGGGATAATACTATTGTATTTGAATGCCAATAGGCATTTATCTGCTATAAGAATAACTTATTTCTCAATCCATAATGCTTGGCGAGATTTTGGCAATGAATTTGTCGAAATGTCGCCAACTTGTTGATTTTTTTAAATGTTGCCAAATTAACGAAAATGTCGCCAAAGTAAAAAATCGCTAAATGAATAAAAATTTTGATTAATTGACGAAAATTCAATATCTTGGAAAGAATATAAGTATCTACTATAAGAATAACCTATTTTTGCATCCGTAATGTTTGGTAAAATTTTGGTTTCAAATTTGTCAGAATATCTCCAACTTGCTGACTTTTTAAATGTCGCCAAATTGACGAAAATGTCATCTAATTGATAAAAATTCACTAAATTGATGAAACAGATGCTAAATCAATGAAATGATGACTAATTGAGCTCAATATCTTAGAAAGAACATAAGAGTAGACTATAAGAATAACCCAATACTTGTCTGTCCGTCCGTCCGTAACACTTGGCGAGAAATTTAGAGGAATTTCGCCAACTTGGCAATTATTTTAAATGTTGCCAAAGTGACAGAAATGTCACCAAATTGATGAAAATGATGCCAAATGGGAGGTAATGTTTCGCAAATTCTGATTTCTGTCATATAACGGGTATACCTTCCAGTATATAAGAAATGCTTTATTCTCCGTTTGTCTGTAACACTTGCTGATGCATGTGGCGGCATTGGTCGAAAACCCAGACAGCCAGACTTGTCGTAAGACATGAGCAGATGTTTGGATGGTGGCATTGGTGACTAATCTAGCAACATATCGCCACTTTGGTGATATTTCACCCCAAATTGACGAAAATATTGTTAAAATTGCAAAAAAATAGTTTTACATGTTATCATCCAAAAAATTGCCAAATCTACAATCCAATGTTAACATCAATGTTAAACACAATGTCACAGTATCATGGATCTTATACATTAATTTTTGACTGTGAAAGGAGTAAATTCACTGCATTATATAAGGAAAGCCATGTGCTGCCCATATAGGATTTTTTAATATGAAAAGCTTTAAAGAAATCCAAATTAAAATCTGAAGGGCATTTTTAAATAATTGAGGCAGAACAAAAATCAAAGAGAGATTATTGATTGCATCAAAGTCCTAAAAATTAATAAATCATCAATCAGTAATCACTGCTGGAGGGCTAGTTACTAGTTTCTTTTGCCTCCATTATTCTTAAGTACTTTTCAGTTTTTTATTTGGATTTCTTTCATATTAATAAAAATTTTAGTAATCTGGTTAATGATTTGCCAATGGCAACCTATTTCTCTGTAGTATGACATAACCATGCCTAATTATTTATCACTCATTTTTGCATTGTACTTTGAGCTCATATAATTTCGATTTTATTTATTTTTTCTTTTATGCTTTCCAAGTTTACATTCTTTGCATTTATAATTTTTATTGTTTCATTTCCCTTTTGCCACAGGTGGTGCTACTATATTGGGTTCTGTTGTTCAGCCATTTTTTTGTTTGTCAGTTATACTTTAGCCTTAATTTGGGCATCCAGATTCAGGCTTGTTCACACTAAAGAGGGATATCCAAAGATTTCTGAAACATATGTCTGTTTACTAAACCTTATTTTTGCAATATTTTATTCAGTGATCTAATTTATTACAGAAAACATTGCTTCATGTAAATATATAACAGCAACTAAGCACCATATTTCCAAACACATGCCAAACATAAGTTTTTCAAATTATTCATTGACATCTGTTTGTCAAAATTAAACTTCATAATATGATATGGTCAGTAACAGTAATATGAGTAATAAAAGATTTCTACTCTTTCTATGTTTAAAATCAGTTGTAAAATTACAAGATTCATACTCTTTTGCAAGAATCCAAGAGATTTTATGGAGTTTTCTAGGAGGGTTTGAGCATTTTTCAGGAGTATTTTTACAAACTAAAAGCTATAATAAAACCAAGATTTTGCAAAGGTTTCTATTTGAGCCAGGTATCTTGCTTTTGTGATAGTTACACTATTTCAGCATTACAAACAATTCCCTTGAATAACATTACAAGCATGCACAAAAAATCAAAATAGAAAAAATTTACAAATTTCCACTTCATAAGTTATTAAATATCAGTAATGCATAAATATTTGCTGAGTTTAAATCATTAAAAGTTATATATGAATAAAATTACTCTTACTTGTAAATTAAATTAGTCTCTTTGTGATAGTTAGACTATTCCAGCATTACAAACAATTCCCTTGAATAACATTACAAGCATGCACAAAAAATCAAAATAGAAAAAGTTTACAAATTTCCACTTCATAAGTTATTAAATATCAGTAATGCATAAATATTTGCTGAGTTTAAATCATAAAAGTTATATATGAATAAAATTACTCTTACTTGTAAATTAAATTAGTCTCTGTACATTGGGAAATATGAGAGAATTTTTTCATTCGAAGTACCAGAAAACCATTAAAATTTACAATTTTTAGGAAAAAATGATTAAATTAAGAGATTATTGTTAAATAATGCTAATATTTGCAATTTTTACAAAAAAGTGTTAAAGTTCACATATTTTTTTTATGAAAGATTGCTTAAATTCATGATTTTTTTAGAAGAATGCTACATGTTGCAATATTTATAACACATTAAAATTTGTGATTTTTATGGAAAAGCATGAAATTTCCTGATTTTTATGAAAAAGCATTAAAATTCATAATGATACTTGAACGAAAAAGGGTTATACAAATTACAATTAGCAATTTTATAAATAATGATAAAATTCATCTTTTTTACAAAAAGCACTAAAATTCGTAATTTTTTTTACAAACGAATGTTTTAATTAGTAATGAATGCTAAAATACCAAATTATTACATCATATTCAAAAATAAAATATTAGGATGAAATAACTAGCAATTTTCAAGGAATCTAAGGTTAAAACAAATAAAATAAGGAGTTTAAAGGGTAGAATTAAAAAAAAATAATAAATTTAAACTTGGGAGTTTCTAAGGATTTCCAGCAGTGCAAATCCCGATATTAGTATTGAAAAAGATTTTTCCTTCTACACATATTGATCAACAGCTTCTATAAAATTTTGCAAATTTTATTACATATTTACATTGCAGAACTTTACTTAATGTGTAATCATCATTTACACCACATATGAGGGGCGTTATATGAGTGAGGTAGTTACATCATCTAAATATAAATGAAAATACCATATTTTATGGGCTAAGAGCCACAGTCCACATGATTTTAAAGGTTTGATTTTGCAAAGCTGAATTGCTGAAAAAGAGGTGACAGCTTAATATAACTTTATCATACCTGCCAACATTAGAGAATAAATATCCAGTAGATAGCATAGTGAGCATTTTCATGGTGCTCTACAAGTCAGCATATAACCTGTACAGTATCACTTAGGGGAAAATAGGGATTTTTTTTATATTACACAAAAATGCATGCTTTTATTCAAAAAATGATAACTCATTATAACATTGGACATGCCTATGGCACAACAAAAATGTTGTTACAAAGTGTATAAAAAAAACATAGTGGTATAAACAGAAAAATTTTTGGGAGGGGCTCACCTAAACAACAGATGTTCAGTTGTAATTTAGATAATTAGATGAATATGGATAGGAAAATGCTTTTGGAACTCTACTGCCTAGAAAATAAGGGGAAAATAATCCTTCATTTTTATGTAAACTGGAAAAATATGAAAGTACTCTATTTAATTTGAGATTTTATAAAAAAAAAAGATGGATAGAAAGGGATGCTTAAATATTACATGTGAGATTAATCTATATATGCGAAATCACATATAAAAATAATAAATATTTTACAAAAAAATTAACAATGAAACATACCTCAAAGAAATAAATGTAGTGTAATTTTTAATTCATATAATTTTTAATTCACACTAAACATGATTCGAAAGGATGTTTCAACATTGCACAGGAATGTAATATATACCCATGAAATTGCACTTAAAATAATAATCAATATTTTATAAAAATATTGAAACGTACTACAAAGAAATGACTGCTGTATTTTTCATTCACATAATTTGAAATTAAACATAGATGGAAATGGATGTTTCAACATTACATGGCAATGTAATCTATATACGCGAAATTACATTTATTTGAAGCAGTATCCATCAATAAAGTGAAAATGATGCAACTTAGTACTGGCATTAGGTTCATATACGGAAGAAACGAAATGGCGGTCACAAGTTTGATCAAAATTCCTTCTAACAGAGAATTTTTTTTGAAAAATCCCTAACTTTAGGGAATTTAAAATAATATGACAAAAACAGGGAGATTTTAGTCTAAAATTGGGAAACAGGGAGAAACCATCATAAACCAGGAGTTTCCTGGAAAAACCAGTAGAGTTGGATGTATTTGCTTAACCTGTTCATGACTGCAGATGAAGAAAGAAGCATTCCCGCAAGACCATACATAGTGAGAATCATCTGCTATTCCAGGACTAGGCATTTTTTATGTTAAGCCTAATGCAATAATAAAATCATATTATATAAACTTTGCTTTAAAATACATCTATCATTATCACAGAAATATACGAGTGCTATTGCATTTGAGGGACCTGACTCCACTATTGTTTTTCAAACGTGAGCCTTGAAAACTTGTTTGTTTTGATGACTATTGCTTGTATAATACCAATACTGAAATACAAATTAAAAAAATAATTGAATTTAAAAGAGGCTTTGAATTGTTTATATTTAGTCCAGAGTTCAGAAAACTGAAGAGATGGAAGGTTTTCAACATTTGAACTCTAATTATTTGTACCAAAATATAAATATCATCATCACACATATCAACATCATCATAACATTTAACTATCAAGTGTAAGGTTCATATAGATTCTTGAATATATATGCTGTTCATCAAATTCATCATTATATACAATCCATCAAATCCACACTCATAAGGAGAAGATCAAAATCTATTTTTACTTTATAAAATATATTATATAAAATAAAATATAAATAATATATACTAATAAAAATGCATTTAATAAAATATAATTAATTATTTATTTTCCTGTTACATTTAATAAGACTTTATGGAATTTATTTACATTCAATATTAGTTTAAGAAACATATTTGCGACATCTGATTTTTGTAAATACATGTGGCATCTGAACTAAAATGATAATATACTCAAAAAGAGTCATAGGTCACAGAAAATGGATTTGAGGGGCACAGTTTGTCCATGTGCAGTATATATTATATTCATTTTCTGTATCTATAAATTGCCTAATACAAAACTCATCTGAGTGTTTCTAAACACACCATGTACCCGCTCATACCCTAGGGTGAGTTGAGTGGCCTGGGTCTTTCACACACCATGTACCCATATGTTTATATTTAAAGAGTGAAAGGAATAGTTTAATAAATAAGAGACAAATATGATAATACTGTTATGGAATTGATAACATAAGCAGAGCTTGAATCAGATTCTGCAATAATAAAGTTATTTAGATATTTTTTTTTATATTTGAAATATAACATGATTTTAGAATTTTTACTTTTTAAATGTTTTCAATTTCATCCTACATTATTAAGAGAAAACACAATAGCAATACTTAAATTGATCAATTGAAAAATATTCTAATGGTTAAACATAAAAGATATACATAATGCACTAAAACTCATTAAAAACAATAGTTTAATAAATTGTTATACCTGAGGAAGCTGACAATATCCAAATAATATGTCATCATATGCAAAATCCTGAATTTTATAAATAATTCTTTCATTCCTGTTATCTTTTGCATAGGATATATCTTTCATAACTGTTAAAACCATACTCTGAACTTTGTTTTCACAAATATCTTTAAACCGTTGCCTGAAAGAAATTATGAAGTTATAAAATCAAGATATAAATAATTGTCATATGTATATTCAAGCCAAAATAATTTTAAATTTTAAATAAGATGTTAAAGTTTTATTTTTATAGAAAATTAGCATTTTATATGTATGCATTAAAGTATTTATTACACAGGGAAAGTGTTAGAAAATGGAAATTTGAAGTTAGGTACCAAACAACATCAATAACTTGGTTTCTAGGTGCCAAAAGAACACAACTAGTTGCGATTTTAAAAAAATCATTACATACATAAATCATTATATAGATGTAATAAACATAGAATATGTGTGTCAGAGATATGTACTTTTGTATTCAGAGTACTAC
The DNA here is from genome assembly GCA_951213105.1 of Amaurobius ferox. Lineage (NCBI taxonomy): Eukaryota > Metazoa > Arthropoda > Arachnida > Araneae > Amaurobiidae > Amaurobius > Amaurobius ferox. The sequence goes on along the minus strand of OX578141.1, from coordinate 86,197,319 downwards.
ATAGGGATTATTAGGCGTCAAATGCTACCTCTTTCAAAAAAATGTTCTAAGAAATATGTTCTGATTTTTTAGTATGAAATAATTTGAAACTTAAAACAGATGGAAAGGGATGCCTTTTTTTTATCTGGTGCAGACTAAAAGTGTTAGGAATATAATCTACAAAACTGAAATTGCCCTTTAAAAATAATCAATATTTTGAGAAAATAGTCAGTAATAGAAAAATATATTATGAAGAAACAAAAGTGATGTTTTTATAAATTCAAAAAATCTGAAAATGGAGATGGATATATGCTTGTAGCATATATCCATAGTAACATATGCTTGTAGTGCAAGTTGCTCTACCCAAGAATGTAAACTGAAAATGTGAAATTACATATTAAAAATAATCAATATTTTGATAAAATAATTAAAGTAACATATCATAAAGAAACAAATATTATGTTATATCAAATTGAAAGAATTTGAAAGTTAACAGTGATAGAAACAGTGAGATGTTTTCAGATTCGTAGTAATGCATGGGATTGCAATTGTGAAAAAAATCATAGTTGAATTCTGATTTCGTATAAACAATTGACAAATTGTCATTTCAAATGATACTAATTTTGTCACAAAATTTACCAATTGTTTCATTGTAGAAGTTGAAAATTTTGGAAAATTTCATCAATATTTTACACAGAAATTACTTGTAAGAGGTCATAAATCAACCTGCAATATTTACAGCCACTTTTACAAGCTAAGTAAAAATTGCATAAATTTGGTGCACAGGTATTTGATAGATTAGACATATTTTACAAATGAATTGTGTAAAACTGGAAAAAAAATCTTCTAATCAATAGATTCGAAAAAATTTGAAAATTTCCAGGTAAATTCGAAGGATATTGTCAGCACTTCCACCTGTCATGATGACCACTATATATCTGTAATTATATATATAGAGTAGGCAAGACAATGAGGTGTATATATATTTATACCTCACTTGACAGTATTGTCATTGGGGGAAAGAATGGTTAGGCATAAAATTGGATGACCAGGTTGAAGAATCCAGTCATCAAAATGAAATATTAAGTCACAAATTACGACTAACAATGCCTAATTTTGAACATTGTGTAGGAAATATATAGACAAGAACATATATTGTGCATTATATAGAAAAACTATGTTTAAAATAACAATTTAAATACAGAAGTTTTCTACCTACTCATATTCAGAAAGGCAGTTTAAAGGCACAAGTCCAGGTATTACTATAAAACCATTTTCATCATAAAACAACCTTTGTTCTCTAGATAGCATACTGTTATTTAATGTATATTTAAATTGTCTTGGTTTAGATGGCTTCTTAGTTTCAGAATAGTTGCCTTTATAAACAACAGCCTGTAAAAGAATTATAAATAAAATTTTTATTTGCATATAAAATAAAAACTGTAAAGATATATAATCTATTATGATGTTTGCCCACATTCTTAAAAATTTATTACAATTTAATATTTAGCTAAATATAGAAGTTAAAAAAAATACTGTCTAAAACAATATCATCTTGAAGACATTATTTTCCAACTCTTTTACTTTTCCTACAATACATGGTAATGCATAGGGAAAGTATTGGAATAGAGCCAAAAGTCGAAAAGATGGATCTACACATTTCAGGCCCGGCCCTGTAGAATACAAAACACTAATTTTAGCATATCATCTGTCTGTATGTCTGTGCAATGTATATATCCACTGTAACTCAAAAATTGTATATAGAATTTGGTAAATAAGCCACTTGGGGGTTATCCTAGTGCTGATTGGAATGTTGTACAATTTGTGAAAATAGAACATGACTTTTTTTGAAAAATGGCTCATGAAAATCATCAAAATCTGAAATATAAGATTAAATATGCTGAAATGTATTAAATAAATGTAAATTCTTTAACAAAACATCTGGTCAAACTGCTAATTTAAATAATCTGAAATTTAAAATACTTCATTCATTACAGCATAAATTAATTATTTATAGGCAGGGGTAGAAAAATACAGCATGCCCAGTTGTCATGGTGGCAGAAAAATTTTGCCTGACACTAAAGTTTTTCAAATTCAATTAAAAGAAAATCTGACAATTTTTCATCAACAACTAAGGTTTCCTGATTGATACGCTTTGCCAAATCCAATAACTTGCTTTGCGAGCTATTTCAAGCCAAACTAAAGTTTAAATCAGAAGACAGTTTATTTTACAGTGTTTCCCTATTACTTATTTACAAATGTACCAAATTTTATATTTTTGTACGCTATAGTTTTTGTGGTACGAGACAGAGAAACTCGAGAGATGCACCGATTTCATGAGCTGTTTCAAGCCAAACCAAAGTTTAAATTAAAAACGGTTTATTTCAGAATGTTTCCCTAACATTTCTCTACAAATGTACCAAATGTCATATTTTTGTATATTATAGTTTTGTGATATATGACAGAGAATTTTAATGGCATTTTTCACTTCAGACGTTCATAAAAGTAAAATAACTCCTGAACTACATAAAAATAAAAAAATGACTCCATCCTGCAAAAATTCAACTATGTAGGTACATGCCAGCAAAAATTCATGGTCTTGCTATTGTTTATCTGTCCAGGATGTGAATTTGCAGCTCAGATGTTTTGCTTTTGACATTAAATATTTCTTAAACTACAGTTTAAATTGGAAAACAGTTTATTTCAGCGTGTTTCCCAAACACTTTTCTACAAGTGTACCAAATTGTATATTTTTGTATGCTATAGTTTTTGCGGTACAAAGCAGAGAAACTCAAGGAACGAGAAATTTGTCAAACAGAGGATGTGTTGTTGTTGATGAGACCCAGACCGTCCGACCTACCAGAAAGGTGTAAGGTAACTGTATGGACGGCCGGGAAGTGCCACCCAATTTAGACCGGAACCCAGTGGGGGAGGCATCCACAGGGACCGTACCCTCCTTCCCCTACCACCAACCTCTCGGAAGGACTTACGGACCCACATGTTTAACGTGATCGTACTCCGCATGAACACGGCGGCATTTGTGGTAGCATGCAAATCTAGCGCGCAAACCACGGGGATACCGCACCCGAGATGGCCAACAGTACGCGGTGTTCCGAGGTGGTCACCCACCAAGTACTAACTGCTATAAAACAGAACATGTGAAGTGTGCAATAGGTTTCCCAAAATTGCATACAAAAGGTACTAAATTGTATCTCTCTTTCTTTCGATCCAGACCATCCGAGCTACCTGAAGGTGTAAGGTATCTGTTTGGGTGGTCAGGTCAGTACCACCCAATTTAGACCAAAACATAGTAGAGGAGACATTGACAGGGACCATCCCCTTCTTCTACTACCACTAATCTCTCAGAAGGAATTTCAGACCCACATATTTAATGTACTCGAACTCTGTGTGAACATGGTGACAATTCAGGAAGAGGCAGGAATCAAATTCATGTCCTTCCGTTCCTTAACCACTGGTCTGTCCCCCCCACATTAGGTTATGGCTGGATTTTTAGCTCTATTTAAACTAAAAGCTAAAAAATCATGACAAATACAAAGTGCCACTGGTATTTTTAATATGTATTCCTGGCCATTGTAAAAAATGTTGTAAAACTATGGTGATAGTGAGATTAGAGCTCTTGTCACACATTTTTCAAAACATCTTGATATTGAGGAAGACAACATAGATAAACTGCCAGTAGTATGAGTTTAAATTCGAAGTCAAAAAAGGTCTAAATGAGCTGTTGGAAAAATGTTTTATTCTAAAAGGAAACTTTCCTGATTAAGTAAAGTTCCTTAGTATTATGACAACAATACATTTCAACTGCATCATGTGAACAAGGATTCACCACAATGAATATCATTAAACATAAACGGCGAACAAAACTTTTGGTAAAAACTTAATAATGTAAGTAACTTAATGATGATATCTTTAAATGATCCCTCTATCCAGGACTTTGATCCAAAATAACTATTGATTAGTGGTATTTAAAAGTGGTACACTGACAATTTGGCATGTAAACCCTTTCATATTAATAAATTAGTTTCATTTTCAGAATATATAGATTCTGATTAGTTTCATATGACTATGACTTGCCACGTGAATGAAATTAGCATTGGTTTGAATATCATATTTGTCAAAAAGTGCTGGATTCAGGCAAAATAAGGTTGGTTCCTGAAATGTTTAGAGTTTTAACTATGCTTATTTTTAGGTATCAATCAGTTTCATAGGCAAAAAATCTCCTTTGTCAGATGATTGAGACAGAGCAACCACTTCAGCAAAGGTAAAAATATGTCTGTCAACAAAAGTATGTTCCCATGACTCAGAAAGATAGGCATTGCCAATCATAAAGTAATGATAATAAAACAAAAAAAAGGTGTTATGAAATCCCCTTGGTATTTTGCCATTATACAGCACAAATTTACATACAAAATAATAGGCATATACACGATATTAAATAATATGAAACTGGAACTTTTACTACCTTCATAGGATTTTGCATTCCAAATGCATGATATTTTCCAGGATGTTCCACGTGTGGATTTAAATGACGATAAATAGTTTTCATTCGATCTTCTGCCATTATCCTTTTATGGATTCTATATAAAAACACACAAAATGTAAGTTTTAGCTTAAATTTGATGAAGAAACAAATTTTGATGGAAAAATTATCAGAACTATGAAAATGGAATCAGTTGTTATACATATAAAAGAACATGTATAGCAACAGGACATGCCATCATATATCCTAGTCAAAAAGTTTTATGAAATGTTAATTTCATTGTCTAAATTCAGGGGTCCCTGAGTTTATTACCATCTATATCAAGAATTTTGAGGTAACATGTTCATTTAATAGGGATGTATCTTGGAAAGTAAACAAATTAATGTCATATCTGAGTCATAAAGTTAAATAAAAAGTGGATATTATTTAAGATTATTATTATGTATTAGAATATGAACATTAATTTAATCATCTAATCTAAAAGAACTTTTATCGATAACTCAATATTTTTGAGAAAGTCAGAATAAAAATGTACAAAAGTAAACATCTTACGTAAGACTGCTTATCACAAGGAGGTGGTAAGGTAGAAATATTTAAACTACTATGGTGGTATTGATATAATGGTGACTCATATATCTTTCATTTTATGATTAATCCTCTAATGCACCTATTTTTTTTCTCAATTGTGTTAAAAAATGATCTAATTTTTTATTGCTATTTTTACATTTATTTGAATAGAGAGTACTCAGATTAATAATAATTACTCATTTTTTTAAAACTAAGTAGCTAATTGAAGTAGAAATGGGTTTATATTATTATTCCGAGTTACCTCTGCAGAGAATATGAGAAAACTCTATGTAAAAGTATGAAAATGCTTTCTGCTTCGTCATTGGAATCAACAACTGTTTGGTCATTTTGCAGGGTTATCTGTGGTCGCTTAATGAGAGTAAAATTAACATGTCCATGGAGCTTTGAAATCCATTCCAGAAAAAGTGATCATTAAGAGATGCTTATAAATAATTTTATAATATACATGTATTAGAATAATAAATTTACTTTGAGAATGCTTTTCATTGTTTTTCTTATAAAAATAGTTGTTATATATCATTAAATTTTGAGTTTTATTTACCTACATATTAGTATTATGTTTTAGTATTTACAATTTTCTATATTTCAGTTGTACCCACATGCAATAATTATATTAGCATGAGAGCCAGATTACATGGCCACAAATAAAAACAAGCAACATTGATATGAAGACTCACTAACTGTGAAGTTAAAATAATAGAGATATTATGCAATGCCTCCTGATGGTTAATGTGCAAAGCATTAAACTATTAAAAGTTATCTTTATAACAGATTTTTTTTTAGCAGTGACGATGCCATAATATAATTTATCTGTGGTTATCTGTGGTCGCTTAATGAGAGTAAAATTAACATGTCCATGGAGCTTTGAAATCCATTCCAGAAAAAGTGATCATTAAGAGATGCTTATAAATAATTTTATAATATACATGTATTAGAATAATAAATTTACTTTGAGAATGCTTTTCATTGTTTTTCTTATAAAAATAGTTGTTATATATCATTAAATTTTGAGTTTTATTTACCTACATATTAGTATTATGTTTTAGTATTTACAATTTTCTATATTTCAGTTGTACCCACATGCAATAATTATATTAGCATGAGAGCCAGATTACATGGCCACAAATAAAAACAAGCAACATTGATATGAAGACTCACTAACTGTGAAGTTAAAATAATAGAGATATTATGCAATGCCTCCTGATGGTTAATGTGCAAAGCATTAAACTATTAAAAGTTATCTTTATAACAGATTTTTTTTTAGCAGTGACGATGCCATAATATAATTTATCTGTGGTTATCTGTGGTCGCTTAATGAGAGTAAAATTAACATGTCCATGGAGCTTTGAAATCCATTCCAGAAAAAGTGATCATTAAGAGATGCTTATAAATAATTTTATAATATACATGTATTAGAATAATAAATTTACTTTGAGAATGCTTTTCATTGTTTTTCTTATAAAAATAGTTGTTATATATCATTAAATTTTGAGTTTTATTTACCTACATATTAGTATTATGTTTTAGTATTTACAATTTTCTATATTTCAGTTGTACCCACATGCAATAATTATATTAGCATGAGAGCCAGATTACATGGCCACAAATAAAAACAAGCAACATTGATATGAAGACTCACTAACTGTGAAGTTAAAATAATAGAGATATTATGCAATGCCTCCTGATGGTTAATGTGCAAAGCATTAAACTATTAAAAGTTATCTTTATAACAGATTTTTTTTTAGCAGTGACGATGCCATAATATAATTTATCTGTGGTTATCTGTGGTCGCTTAATGAGAGTAAAATTAACATGTCCATGGAGCTTTGAAATCCATTCCAGAAAAAGTGATCATTAAGAGATGCTTATAAATAATTTTATAATATACATGTATTAGAATAATAAATTTACTTTGAGAATGCTTTTCATTGTTTTTCTTATAAAAATAGTTGTTATATATCATTAAATTTTGAGTTTTATTTACCTACATATTAGTATTATGTTTTAGTATTTACAATTTTCTATATTTCAGTTGTACCCACATGCAATAATTATATTAGCATGAGAGCCAGATTACATGGCCACAAATAAAAACAAGCAACATTGATATGAAGACTCACTAACTGTGAAGTTAAAATAATAGAGATATTATGCAATGCCTCCTGATGGTTAATGTGCAAAGCATTAAACTATTAAAAGTTATCTTTATAACAGATTTTTTTTTAGCAGTGACGATGCCATAATATAATTTTTCACAAATTTCCCAGAATACTAACTTAACCTTCCAATTATGGGTGAATATTTTATTTTCCAGTATAAAATAACAGACTGATTTTATTTGTTCTTTAGATTTGCAATAAAATTAATGTCAATGACTAGAACAGAAAACACAAAAATAATTGAAAAAATGAAATTTTTATTTATTTCTTTATATTTTGTGGGAAACATGATTATTGCATTTATAAAAAACAATGTTCTTAGTGCTCAAATACATTAATCAAAATGCAATAACAGTTTGACCTGCTGAATTTTACAGGAAAAGTAGAACGCAATTTCTATGTGTTTTGGCTGGAGAGATACTGATATAAAATTAATTACACAAATAGCTGACAAATATACTGTTCAATAGTACGTATAGTAGACAAATATACTATTCAATAGAAGTTTTACACGCAGGGACGGACAAATTTCTCCTCAATGTAGGAGCCAGGCCAAAAATTTAAAAGCTAGCTTTTAACTGACATTATTTTGCTTTTGATGACATTTGTTAGAAAGTGCTTATGATTAACAGTTACAATGGTATATCATCAGGCTTGGGAAACTGTTACTCTAAACCGCAAAGTGAGCCCTCTAGTCTGGGCCATGGAATAACGCACAGAGGTTAACACTAACACTTGAAAATTAATAAATTGAAATAAATAAATGAAAAAAATTAAAAAATGTTTCAATCCTAATCTCCAAACATGTGAAATCCATAGTTAAAGCTCATGCACAATCGTGTAGACAAAAGTCGACTGCTTTGGGGCAAATTTCCAGTCACCACCATTAATTTTTTAAGTGCAACGTCAACCCTGGTGTTATGTACAGTTTCTAAGCATATAATATGCTGGGATCAAGTAAGCACTTTGAACAGTTTTATGAGCTTTAACGTAAGTTTATATAGCATGCGCATATTTAATATTTTGCCACCCATGGTTTAAACATTTCTGATGCTCCTAATTAAATAATTAGTTGGAACTTTGGGTACTTCTCCTAGGGGATTACATGATGGAAATATTCAAAATCAAATTTTCAAAACACTATAAAATATAATTTGCCCGTCTACTTAACACGGTAAAAGTTCAAGAGCAAAAGTTTTGCCGTAATGTTAAATAAGTTATTTGCATATCTCCCGTTTAAGTAAGTGGTATACGTTTAGAGATATAGTATTTTAGAATCATTTTCAAGTTTTAAACCAATTCATAAACACAAAAAATGAAAATTTATAAAACTTAAATGCGTTTAAAAGTCAAAGGTCTTAAAATTAAAAAAAGAAAAAACCTGAAATAATTTAACAATGAATAACAAGAAATTGATAGATAAAATCCGAAATAAAATCTAAAACTTACACTTATGTTATTAATAAAATTTTAAATGGATAACCTTATGATAGATATTTTTCAATCTTATGAGGAGAAATATTGAGAGAAAACAGCCGTTAAAAGTTTTTTTACGCAATAAGAGATAATTTTACGCAAACGATCAGTCAGGAGACAGATAGATATTTACAAAATTTGATAAACAAACCCAAACAGTTACGGTTAAAAGGCAGCGTTGCCAATCTTATTTAAAAAATGACTCCGAATTATAAGATAAATAAATAAATTAGAAATGAAAAAAATATTTAAAATTGGGAATCAAGTTCATAGAACAGCAACTAGTAATGAGTCCAGTTTCAAAATTATTTGTATTCTTCACTAATTAGAAGCCGTTAATTGAAGTAACAGAAAGAAAACTTGCTATGTACTCTGTTTTTCCAACCTCAGTGCTGAAGATATTAGCGAAATCAGTCCACCGATGGTAGTCGTTGCACTGGCAATGTCATTGCAAACTTTGAGAACGTTATATATTGGTGAGTTTTGTGAGTAAAATTTATAAGTAGGTTACCTTCTTTTGTATTGGGTGCATCAGGAAAATTTATTTTTATGGAAACAAGGGTGCCTTTGATTACTACGTTCATAGTACCATAGGCGCCGAGTTTTTAAAATCTTAAGGGGGTACAATCCTATAAAGTTATACAAAAGATTCGCACAATCGATAAAGATATAATAACTTACAAGACCTCCCTGAAGAAAGTAACCATATGTCAGTTAGGTAACTGCAATTGCTTTGAGGGCATTATAAGCCCCTGCTTCAGGCTAAAAGAACAGTATGCACCCTTAACAACCGCCAAGAACGAACTGCCCAACGAACGGCAATAGTGGCTGTTAAGAACGCATGCTGTTATTTTGGCGTGAAAAGGGGGTCTTATAATGCCATCGAAGCAACTGTACTCACCTAACTGACATATGCTTTCCTCAAGGAAGTTTTGTAAGTTATTGTCTTACAAGCAGCAGTTTTAGAGTGAGATAACCGAGTGGTTAAGTCACGGGGATTGCACACGGAGGACCCGAGTTCGACTTCCGGCTTTGCCTACACTGTCCCCGTGTTTGAAAGTCCTTCCGAGCGGTTGCTTGCAAGCGAAGGAGGGCCGGTCCCTGTGGATGTTGTCCCCACTGGGTTCCAGTTTAAATTAGATGGCACTGTCTCGGCGGTCTAAACATATATCTTACACCTTCGAGAAGGTCGGACGGTCTGGAACGAATGTAAGAAAGCAGCAGTTTTATATATTGTACGATAAATATGTTTAATCATTTTAGGCCTTCGCCACTTTAGTTTACCACTTATAAAACTTGAGTTCTTTGACTCCTGAACTCACTCCCTTTTTGAAGTACCAGATGCCATCATGTCCGCATTGCATTTTCTCCCTTCGAGGAGCAATTAGGGGTTGAAAGCCATATAGACGTACTCTATATGTCTATGCTGAAAGTGAAGAGGGGTGGGCTACAAGGCTAGTGCATTGTAGTGTTGCCACTGATAGAGGTAACGCTTGTAGTTTTCCTAGCAAGAATCCGTCACGTTATGCTCTCCAGCATAGCGTTGATTATCCACACCAGACCTAGATATGATCGATGGGATCTCTATAGAGATTTCCTGGTGGGTTCCTTGCATTTAATTTTTTCCTTAATGTGTATGATGGGCCTAAAGGGACGATCATGCCCCGTTTTTCCTAGACCAATCTCGGAGCTAGTAACCGGGCCTGCCCCACACCCACTGAGGGTAAAAAATGATAAAGTTGCAAAACAATAAAATCAAAAACTGGAGTTATGATATGTAACAAAACTTTAAGATTTCGTTATATATAAATTTATATGAATCTGGATGATTATGCCATCATGTGAGTAAAATATGTAAAAACAAGTTTCATTAAGAAAATATAAACGTGTAAATGAAGAGCTATGTAATGAAATCCCATTTTTGCTAAAATTATAGCATTGTCATGTTTCGCCAATCCCTTTAAATTAAAGATCTAATATACTTATATTATTTAATTCAAAAACACCTATCAGTACAATTTCATAGAATGCGATGCGCAGAGCCATTATATCATATAGACTTACCAGTGTTACGCTTAAATCAAAATCTGTATGTTTAATATAATATGCTGGTCTTTCAGCAGTTTGGGGATTTCTCACGCAAAAAGAAATTTTTGCTGTTTTAACTTAAATTTATCCACGAGAAATAAGTATGTTTATATTTAATACAAATCAAGACGTAACCTTTACGAATAGCACAAAAATATTGCGTTGTTTTTGCATCACAAACCGAAACGAAACCTTTATTAACAGAACCAAAACATAACTCTGCCTTCACAACACCACAAACATCACATTGCCTTCAACACCACAAACATCACTCATCTGAGACCACACGAGTTGAACAAATGCCAAGTCTTCTTACAAAACGCAACTATTTTTCCATAAGGTTCCTACGAATCCCATATTTTCTCATAATTTATGAGTCTAGCTTTCTGGCCTCAAATGACTTGCCGCTGTTGGCTGCCAAACGTCCGGCATTCACCTGGAAAAAAGCTACCCACGGGGTTTGCAGTTTCAAACGGAATGAATGCCACCTGTAAAGACGGCACTGGCATATAGAATCCAGGAGTATTTACAGATAAGATCTCTTTAGGTAGACCAAATAAGTCATCTCTACTTGATGGTTATCATTTATAAATTACTGGAGGGAGACAGCTATTTTTTAGATATGCCAATACTATAGCTGTAAATATTCCGTTTCTCTTTGAATTAGGTGGCCAGTCGAAATAGTTCTGGTAATCAGGTGTTTTTGTCATTAGCGTAAACATGTTTCCTGGGAGTAAAGAGGAGTTTGGCTTGTGTGTGAAATAGTTTACGGCTCTATGGTAAGGAAAATGCGAACAAGACTGAACTGAAATGAGACATTTACATTGATAGGATTTTCTTTCAATTAATTTTATGTTTAAAAATTTTCATTTTCTGATATTCATAAAAATATGAAGTTAGAAAAAAAATCTGGAAATTTCCCAGAGGGGGCAAAGCCCCTTCTGAAAAGTTCAGCTGGGTCTCGTGCCCCAGTGCCCCCCCCCCCGCCCCCCGTAGTCAGCGCATATGCATAGTACACATGAAGTTGGGGTTGGGAGGAGGAGAAACGAATGAAAAGGGAATCGTGGTAGCATCGCTTCACATAATCACTCGCTTCCAGTAGCGTTTCTAAAAGAAATTTCTAGTGGGGAACAGTTACAATTCGGTAACCAAATATTTTTTCCTACACTTGGCGACGCCACTGCTCGATTAAATTGCATAGCCAGGATCTCGAAAATGGTGATAATGTGTGTGTGTGTGTGTGTGGGAGGGGAATGATCTCCTGCCCAAGCCACGTACTCGTATAGAGCATGGGTGGTGGTGGTGGTCGCCCGCTTTGGGCTCCTGGAGCATATAATAACGTTCGCAAGAACGGTTTTGCGCTCCGCAACTTAGAGCATGGGTACGAGTGTAGCGAGTGTAAATAAACAACCTGCGTGGTAGAATGCGCAGAAACGTAAGGGCAAAAGGGCCTTATTTTTACCATAGCGTGTAATGGTAAAAGGACGATGATGGCAAATAAAAAGTGAAACTAAACCCATTAAACATCGACATTTATCTTTGTGATGAAAATAAGTTATTTAGAATACTTGAATAACAACATATATTTAAAGATTTCTTTTGCTAAAGTGCACTTTAAGTGATTTTAAGTGAATGTACACTACTACTCATTTTTACGGTGGTCACTAACTAGCGTTCTAAAGATGTATACATTTACTAGCAAATTCTGCAATGTATATGCGAGCGTAAAGGGAAAGATATGTAACGATTTTTCTTTAAAAAAAAAAGAAAGAATGAAACTCGTATATATTTTAATTAAAGTGAATATTTTATTTTCCGGTTAATTAAAAATATCCATCAAACAAGGTAAATTTTGAAATTAGAGGTTAAACGATTGTAAGTTTCTAAAGTAACCGTTTTTAATACAGAAATAATGAAAATTTCCATACTGCTAAAGAAACGAGTGTTTTGTTTTGGAAACGTCACGTGCCTATGCTCTTAGGTTATATGGTAAGTTATGCCCATGGAGTATGGTACGTTAGAATTCTACCAGGGTATTTCCTTTTGTATTGGGTGCCGCAGAAAAATTTATTTTTATGCAGAAAATGCGGCTTTCGATTACTACGTTCATAGTACACATGAAGTTGGAGTTGGGAGGAGGAAAACGAATGAAAAGGGAATCGTGATAGCTTCGCTTCACATAATCACTCGCTTCCAGTAACGTTTCCAGTAGTCTGGGGGTCTCCACACCCCCAGAAGAAATTTCTGTGTGTGTGTGTGTGTGTGTGTGTGTGTGTGGGGGGGGGGGGTGAGGATTTGGAAACCAAATATTTTTTTACATTTCTCTCAAATTCTCCCCTTGGTGACGCCACTGCTCGCTTCAATTGCATAGCCAGGGTCTTGAAAGTGGGGTTATCTTCTGCCTAAGCCACCGACTCGTATTGCTGGAGTTATATGGCAAGTTAAAATTTCATAACTGAGTGAGTCAATTACACTAGGATTTCGCGGACATTGCCACTCGTTAACATGGGTTGGGTGACGTCTACTGAGCACAAAACTCTTTGAAGCAAGGATTTTAAATTTTTTTGGTAGAAGTATTTATTTTTGAACTAAAAGTGAGGCATAACATCATTTCACCCCACTCACAATAACATTTTCCCAATGCGTTAGGGATTAGAAGGAAGCCAGCGAAGCCATGTGCTGCCTATATAAGATGTTCTGCATATTACAACTATAAAACTGCAAAAGAGAATATTCAGAAGTTTTGGGTCACAATATTGATACGTTGATATGATGATAAGATTCAGTATTGATCCCATGAGGACCGATATTGATACAGTATCTACATAAGCGATATGTATCACTGTGCTTATCCATCACTGAAAGCATTATTAACGATAAACTTAAAAATGCAGATCGTTATGTGGCGCAAATGTTTATTATCAAATAGATTCAAATGAATCAACATGAACTTATGAACTTATTTTTTATTTTGATGAAATGATAAAACAATAAAAGCGATGTCAAAATATGATAAAAGTAATTGTAGCTGAAATTCGACGCTTAACAAACAAAAACAAATGTTATTTTAGTCAGAAGCCCTTTAAATGACTGGGAAAATGAAAAATTGTTATCGAAAAAAGAAATACTTATTTATGACTAGCAGCATACCCGTCCTTCGTACGGAGTATATAATATAAAAAAACTTATAATTCGCAATCATGTGCAAATTCTGATAAAATATTAAATTTATTGCTCATAAAGAGAAGTTTAAGAATATCTGTTCTCACTATGCAAAATTATTTTCACGGGCAAATCTGAAGAATAAAATATCCTGGCCCCTTTTGTAAACAAATTCACACACAAAAAAAAGAATTGAATCAATATATGCAACCACGTACTACTTATATTGTCGCAAATTAGAAAATATGCCAGTGTGTTAGTAGAAGCTTAAACATATTGTAATATGAGTCTTAAAAATATTTACCAAAATAAAAAAGATGACGTAATAAATTGAAAGTATCAAAAATCCCCGTAATCTTAATACCAGAAGGTCGTAATTGATTCCAATATATGCCAATATATATAAAAATTTTGCCAATATACCTGTACTACTTATATTCTCGTAGATTAGAAGATAAACCCGTGCATTTGTAGAAGATTACTTGTACAACGTACTATATATGAGTTTCAACAATTTTCGTCATAATGAAACAATGGCATAATAATTTGAAAATATCAATAATTCCTGAATCAACTGTCCCCGAAATATCATAAATAATGATGTTGAAACCTGAAGACCGTAATTGATATTATCCAATCAAAAATGCAATGTCAATGAAATTTATTTTATATACATATTTTTATTAGATTTAATAAAAATCGTATGACACATAACACATTGGATCCGTTGCTAAGCGACATGATATCATCTGCTTCAAATAAATTGATGGAAATCATGTCGTCTGAATAATGTGATCTCCATGGAAGGTTTGGCGACATTTTCGTCTCCATGATATTTTTATGGATTTACAAATATTTGTATCAATTTAGTGATATTAAAAAAATTAGTTAAATGCGTTACTAAGTAGGATGGATGGACTGACCGACAAATGCTACAGAAACATCATTTCAGTACTCTATTCTAAAAAAACAAATTTAATTTCATTGATTTGGGTCATTTTTAATTATTTGGAGATATTTCCTCTAATTTGGTAAAGTTTAAGAAAAGTTACCAAGTTATCTAGAGATATTCCGCTAAATTCGTAGCTCTAAATTTGCAGATCTGAAGAATAAAATATCCATATCCCGTCTGTATATATACTAAATGAAAACACTAAAATTGTATTAGAAGATACATACATCCGTTCTACTCTTTTCTGCTTCAACAATCGGCTAAATGAATTTATTGGGTAAACACAATATATGAGTTTATTAGCTAAACACAATATATGAGCTTTGAAACCTCTTTGCTAAAATAAATAAAAGTGTGATGTACGCAGTTCGCAATATATATAATTAAAAGAACAATCAAACCGTTCATTCATTATGAGTTTATTAGCTAAACACAATATATGAGCTTGAAACCTCTTTGCTAAAGTAAATAAAAGTAATGTACGCAGTCCGCAATATATATAATTAAAAGAACAATCAAACCGTTCATTTATAAAATATATTTTTACATCCATTTATTTATTATACAAATAGAAAAAATAATAATAATCATTAACAAACACATTTAATTCCATTCCTTTGCCGAGCAACATGATATAAGATAGAATCTTCCTCATAAAATGCGAAATTAAATAACCATTTTAATTTCTTTATACTTTTAATCGTTGAGTAAAAGCTTGTGAAACACATGGAGGTTAATACATGTAAAAACATGGAGGTAGATTTTTCCATTTAAATTCATGTTTCAAACAATTCATGCTTTCAGATAGTGACTATTTAATGCAAAAATCCTGCATCAAACTCAAAAATAAAGTTTTAATTCCCTTTGACGCTTTAAACAAACGATTTTTATCCTTTCCGTTTGGATAAACCACGGAGTTGGAGAGTAGAACTCCTATAAAAAAAGTTCCGTTTTTCATTAATATCTCGACAACCCCTGGCCTTAGAAACTTGAAACTTGGGCAAAATTTATGGGGGGCTATTTAAAGGTCACCCACTAAATTTCATTAAATTCGGTTCAGCCGTTCTCTCGTGATGATGAGACAAACGAAAGTTTCGTTTTTTACTAATATCTCGAGAACCACTGGTCGTAGAAATTCCAACCATAGACTAAATTTTAAGTGGGGCTATTTCTAGGCTACCCACAAAATTTCATCAAATTCGGTTCAGCCGTTCTCCCGTGATGATGGGACAAACAGACAGACAGACAGACAGACAGATTTTCAATTTTATTTATATAGATAGGGAAGTCTGGGTAATATGTTACACGCAAGAGGCGAATCATTTAAAATTTCTTTCGTGACCAAGGTTTTATTCATATTTTATGTTGTTGCTTCTGAATCAATTATTCTACTAACATACAGAATAGGATACACTAACGATATTATGCTGTTGTAGAATAATTAAAATATCTTAACGTACTGGCATATTCCACAGCAGGTTGGTGAATACGCGAGTCTTGGGAAAGTCACCATGAGAATTAGAAATACAACTGAAACTACATTGTTTATTGAGCAGGAAAGTTGATAATATTAGATAACAGTGTAATATAATTAAGAAAAGAACAGAAGTTTTTTAATCTTTACCCGAATCGAGGAAAAAAGAAGATGCTAAGGATAAGTTAGTAGTTGAGCATGATGCTTTCTTAGAAAGCATTATGCTCAACATCAAATATACTGTGTCTTTACTTTCATCATGGGGGGAATTTCTCCGAAACTTCTTGACTGGTCAGTTTTCGGCGCTGATTCATTTCTCCAGGCATGCATAGGCACATTACCCCAAAGGCAGCTTAAATACATTGTCATCCATCCAATACTCGTAACACGATTGCATTGAATCTAATTTTACTTTCTTGACGCACTTCATGCGAACAAATATACAAGTATTGTTATGATAATATCCACTGTGGGTCGAAAATGTGCAATATTTCGAGAATGGGGCTTGTTAACATTTTGCACATGATGCCATTCCGTTTTAAGCTAACAATTCAAAGTAAATATTTATGTAGCAAATTTTAGCATGATTATATTTTACTTATATATTTTTAGATTTTCGAAAATAAAACCTCGAAAAATTAAAGTAATTTTATTGATGAAAAATCCCTAAACTTTTGACTGTTATCAATTCCAACAAAAGTAGCAAATTTAATTTAATTTCGCGACTTTGTTCGAGTGATATCGTGCCGCAGATTCCCAGACAGACATCGTTGAAAAATTGTTGATTTGTATTCAGGGATGATAAAACTTGTAGATTCGTCAAAATTTGAGCGTCAAGTTTCTGACCTTACCATATACTTTCTTGTTATATATATCACTAGAAAATGCACCCGCCGTTGTCCGGGATTTAAAATGAGCAGTTGTGACATAACCGTGTGTGCACTCACGCATTTTTTTTTTTAATTTTAGTTTTGTTATAAGAGAGCGTATTATTAAAACGTTATTTGCTTTTTAGGAATTCGCTGTGTAGAATTTATCAGCTTTCATTTTTTTAGTTTACATTTTAAATCTCTGCAACGTCGGGAACACTTTCTAGTAGAATCATAGAACAAAACTAATGACATAAAACATGATGTCTTAAAGTAAAACACGCGTTTATTAAGTTTCACCAATTAAAAGTAATGGAACCACACGATGTCCCTTCCAAAAAAGTTAACAATTTTACAATGTAGATGGTGGCATTAGTCACAGTCTCTTAGAGTCCGGTCTCCAATGTTTCTGTAAGATACTAAAAGTATATCTTTTTTTAAAACGCACGAATCTATTTAATGGAATCGTATGAATTCCATTCAAATTTTGTCTTTCCGATGGTGTTAAGATGGAAAGTGCACGATTATCTTTTCGGTCTCTAACAATTTTACAGTGTATTGTTGAAAATTTTGAACATCGATTGCCTAAAGACATTCTCCTTTGAATCAAATGAAATGGAATGGTTTCAGGGAAGAAAACTCAATTACTCACAGATTAAAATATATGTGAAGGGATTACTAAAATTTATATTTTTGAGATGCACTAATGTGAAAGTTAATAAACGATCTATGATCTACATTTAACATGGCGGCAATAGATGGCACCACCAGCTACCATGCCATAGAATATATGGTTCAAATTAGCCGCAAACTGGAAATTTATTTGACTTAAAATAACTAACAAAATAATTCGAATAATAACAAAATCTCGCTGAGGCGTATCGTCTCGGCTTCCTGAAGTACATGTGTATCAAATTGCCAGTCCGTACGACGTTTTAAATTTTAGCTACAGAGGAACAGATAGACAGACAGACATTTTTCTTTATTATTACAGATGTATGATAGGGAACGTAAAAGGGATTGTTCCACTCTTAGTTCATAGTTTTTCATATTCAACAGACTGAATGACGCTGTTAAACTTTGAATTCATTGTTTATGAGTACTGAATTTCAAAGTAGTTCAATTTGCTGCTAAATTTTTTAATAACTTCATTTTTTTTTTATTTAATTAGCATTAAATGTCATATGAAGATTGAAAATAAATTGTAAAACAAGCAATATACGTATTATTAAAAGTAATAAGTTATGGGGCCCACTTAATCCATGCTTTAAATGAGCTCTTCCGTCGAAATCTCGAATTCGCATTATCGTCCCTGTCAGAATACTTTTCCTATACATTATACTATGTATGTATGGAACGTAAAAATGGTGTCATTTTAATGATATTTTTCAAAAATTGGGCAAGATAATAATTTGATATCAGCACAAATCTGTCAATAACAAGTCAGTAGTAAGTAATCTGTCAATAGCAAGTTATCATTTTCTCTAAATCTGTATCTTTTCAAAGCGGAAAATGATATTCTAATATATATTTTTTTTAGAAATTGAGAAAATTTTGCTATCAGCCTGCCAATAGCAAATCCGTCAGTAACATGTAATCCAATAGGAAGTTACCATTTTCTCTAAATCTGAAGAATTTTTTCAAAGCGGAAAATAATACCATCCTATAAAGATGTTTATATGTATGTCTTCCAGTCTGTGTGTGTCGTCTGTAGCGACAAATCGAAGCTTTATATAACGGCTAAATTCAGTACATGGGTACTTTAGGCCTCTAGATGACATTGCTTGGCGACCTTCTTTTAAAATTCGAATTAGTTAAAAAATTATGAACGTTTCAATCTCAAAGATTGATATTTTTCTCCCATTTTTAACACTTTAAAACATAGTTGAAAAGTGTTTATGACTTTGTTCATTCTGTCTGTCTGTCTGTTTGTTCCGACGATAACTTCTGCAAAAATGACTTTTAGTTTTGGGTTGAACCCGGGTTGAAAAAATGAAATACATTGAACCTTATGGGACCTAATTTTTCAAACATTTTTTAGGCGAATTTAAAATTTACAAATTGCTTCGAAAGTTTTAGGAAACATTCAAATTATCCCATAAAATATATAAAAAAAATTTCAGCAAAATATGTTCAGTAGTTTTTTTAAATAAAAATTAAAATAGTAATTGCACCCATATAAATGAAGAGATTACGTTAATCACTTCAAAATAAAATATGGCATCCATCTTTTTTCCCAGAGTAAAAATTGCAATTTTTAAAGTTCTTTTAAATTATATTTTGTGTTTCATCTGTCCTAAAACAAAACCGCTTTATTTTTGCTTAATTTTTGTGCATCTATATTCTGCGCCAATGCAATTACAATATTTTTGAGTTTAAATGATCATCACAATTTGATTATTTCTACAACGAAGCCTAATTTTAATGAAAGCAGAATGTAAACAAGTGATTGTAAGGATGAGTTGTATAAGAATCGCTGAATTTTTTTTCACGCATAATTATTTAAACTGGAGTCTGGAATAAAAGTGTATGATTGAAATATTCACTGCTTTTACACAGAGAACCAGAACATTTATATTTCGATGACGTCATTTGAATAAAGTTCATTTTTTTCGATGAAATTTTAAGTTTTCAAGTAAAATAAATTATCATAGTTATGTGATAATTAAAAAAATATCACCGCTGAATGTATTGATTACATTTTTTATTTCAGTTGGAAAGTGCTTCAAGATGTTTGTGATGTTTCAAGATGTTTGTGATTTCAAGTATTTCAGTGTCGTTATTTAGCGCGTATCAAAGGAGTTTTTTTAAGGGCGTATTAAGTCCGTGTTGTATGACTGGCATGGCTGCGCACGAAAAAAAAACGCATCGCGGGAATGATTTTGTTTCCAAGCAGTCAATCTGGATATTAAGTAGTATTATCTGTATCTGTAATGTAATATTTACTTAGCTGACGAATAGTTAAGGTTCGGACAACGCTGGTAATTCATTTTAGTTCTAATAATATTTTTCAGAAATTGCGGGAAAATAATAATTTGGCATCAGCAAAAGTATCTGCAATAACAAATGAACAACAGCTCTAAAGCTATTCCGTAATTCAATTGTTATTGAAACTTCTCATTAAACTGTGAATAAATACTCTTATTTCCTTTAATAACCCTTCCTCTTCCAGTTCCTACAATGCAGCAATCTAGTTTGACCCAATAAATGTCAACGAACTTAAACTATTTGAAGGTCTCTAAACTTAGATCGTTCCCAGTTGGAGAACCGGTAGAGTTGGAAAAGAAAAGAAATGGAATGTATTCCCCTTTTATCCTTTCCGGAAAGCATGCTACTTCTCATTATAAAAATAACGCAATAGAAAGTTATTGTGAATGTAGTTTAATTTATTCGTCTCAATTTTGCAAATTATTTTTATACATATTGTTGATATAATAGAAGAAATTAAATGTAAACTGTTTACAGATAATCAAACATCGATCAATACACATCGTTCAAACATCGATCAATACAATAAATAAAAAAAATAATACATGAATAGATTCATTTATACTACAGATAATTCTAAAAATTTAAAAATAAATTTATATAAATCTTGATTAATGTATTTAGGGACTTTTCACTTTTATCACAGGTTATCACGGTCTACATAGGCTTGCCTGACAATGAAAAAGGACGCAGGTTTAACGTAATTGTTAACCGATAGATACCAGGTGAGGTCCTCAATAATTTTCTATCCCAGAGCCTCTAGATACTTTAATCCAGCTCTACTTTTAACAGTAAGCATTTATAACACTATTAACGAGAATATTAGACACAGAGGCTTCCAACTTCAATTTCAGATATTTTCTTTTGAAATTTCATGATGTGATCCCTCCTGGGGAGTCTTGCAAGTCAAAATTGTTTTTTAACTATCTTAGTGTATTTGAATTTTATTATTTCAGAAAATGTAGATTTAAGATGAATTTTGCATTTATTTTGAATTGTATGAAGTATAAAGAAATCCGTCGCCCCTCTAAGTGTGCGTGTATGTGTATGTGGTGTGTGTGGTGTGTGTCCTAAGCATCCGCGACTTTCAAGTGGGTCCTAGGCGTCTGTTATGCACCCCTGTAATCTAATACAGTTTTATAGTTGCATAAACTGATGAAAACAGTATTAAACACTCAATAACAGATATTTACTTTTGTATAGATAGTTACAGATAACTGCAGTAAAATCAAAATTTCCCTTTTGGTGAGAAATTTAAAATAGCTGACGTCAATAACACGAACTTTTCCAGATTAGTATCGTCTGCTTTGTTATTAATATTCATTGGTGGAAAAATTTTGCCATACTATGTTTTTCATGAAATTTCTTTTCTCGAAACATCTATTTCTCATGATCTGCTATAGACAGAGCTTAGATGATGACTGATTCGCATTCAGCATAAAATTCAGGAGTATTGGATATTTCCACTTCTGTTTTTCCCCATTGCCGGTTCAAATTTTTTCATTTTACTTGAAACATCTATTTCTCAAGATTGGCTAAAAATATAGTTTATAAGATAACTGATGTGGATTAGGCAGCGAATTCTGGAGGAGGAAGGATGGTTCACTATGTATTTGCACTCCCGGTTTCTTTTTCACTCCCGGTTCAAAAATATTTCTTGAAATATCTATTTATAGGGATTGGCTATGCTAGAGCTTAGATAATGGTTGATATGAATTCAAATTTTTAAGGGGGTAAGAGGCACCAAGGTTTTCACACTTCCGGTTCTGGAGATTCTGGAGATGCCATTTCCGATTTCAAAGTTTAAATTTTCCTTGAAACACCTATTTTTCGAAATCTGCTATGACATAGCTTAGATAATGACTGATATGGATTCAGCGATTCAGCATCAAATTCTGGAGGAGAATGGGGGTACACTGAGGGTTTCCAATTCCGCTTCTTTTTCCACTTTCGGTTTCGAAAATTTCCCTGAAACATATATTTCTCAAAATTGGCTACAGATAGAGTTTTAATGATGATATATGAATACAGCATTAAATTTCGGAGGAGGTAAAAGATTCACTAGATATTTCCACTTCAGGATTTTTTCACTTCCGGTTCAAAACTTTCCTTGAAGCATCTATTCCTCAGGATTAGCTATAGACATAGCTTAGATGATGACTTATGGATTCAATATTGAGTTTACGAGGGGGTGATCAATAAAGGAGTTCTATTTCCGATTCTGGAGATGTCACTTCCAGTTTTCAGAAAATTCGTGTGACTGTACGAAATAAGTGTGTAAAAGATAACAAAATGCTCACTAACTCCGTCAGAAACTAAGTGTACATATCATTTGCCATAATATGAAGGGTACTTAATAAATTTCTTTGTAATATTAATTTTGAAATATTAATTACTTATGAAATGAATATACAGGTGAAGTTAATTTATTTGAAGATAATTTAGTGCAGAGTTACAGTTGACGTATAAAGCTGACGTTTAAAGTTGTAAATTACTTGCCAAAATGAAAAATAACTAGCTTTACGCTTCTTATTTAAATAACCAAAGAAATGTAAAAGGTGTTTGTGAAGGCCTGAATTATATAAAATACAAATAAATTTTGTAAATAGCTTTTTTGTTAAGCTTTCTTTGAACGTAGAGATTTCCTCAATAATTGCGTACTATATTTTAACGTTAAACATAGTAAGTGATATTTCAAACATATTAAATAAAGATATAGAATAAAGAAAATAGCTTTGAAATAACATAAATACTAGAAGTATTTATCCCGATAATAAATTCCAATACAATTACTCCACGAATTAAGCTTATAAAGATATAGAGTAAAATGCTAAAATTGCAAGAAAACAAATTATAGGGTATATCCGGGGTAGATGGCGAACTTTTTTTAAAATCAATATTCTGAGACCCATGGTGCACGAACAAGAAACTTATGTAGTCATAATAATTTATTTACATTTAGAAAACATATGTATTAGGATAAAATAAATTTTAAAATTTTTAATAAGCATTTATAACTTATTTTTATTTTTAATAAGCATTTTATAATTTATTTTGTAAATCCCTTCATTGCGGCATCCTTCCCGGATGAGTTGGGTGTTACGTCGCACCATAAGGGGAATTCTCCGCATTTAACATAAATGAATTTTAATGGACGTACCAAATATTTTTCTTAAAAAAATATGTATATTTAAATATAAAAAAGATAGAAACACTGATATTGCAATTTTGTAAAATATAAAAGATTGACTGACATCGAAAAATGTTTGCTTTTTTATTTTAAACTCGGTATAAGAATACAACCAACACAGACAAAATAATGACATTAATGAACAACGGAATAGGATGAAAATCGACTTAATAACATAATTCTAATGAAAATCGACTTAATATCATAATAAATTTTACTTATTTTTCAAATAACTCTTGAGTGTACCCATTTCTAGGGGAGAAATGCCGCACCTCACAGCTTTCTGACCTTGGATTCAAGCATGGCGAAATCCCAATAAGAACACTCTACACGAAGACTATGCTTCGCTCAAACAAGAAATCCACTGATATTTCTAGAGTTTTAGCTATAATTTACAATCTGTGGTAGCACAGCAAAATATTTCATGATAAATTCCACAGCTCATCTTAGGTATTTATCAATTTTAGGTGAAAAAAGGCACAGGAACACAATACTTTTATCAAACGCAGTTAAAACTCTAAATGGAACATTATTAGTGTTTACTGCATTACCATCTTACGGTAAGTTTCAGATATAGGAGCGGGGTGCGCAATCTATACCGGATGCGGCATCTATCCCGGAATTGCCTTACTGCAAAGAAGCAGTAGGGAAATTCCGGTTAGACATTTGAATTGGGGGGAGGGGGAGGGGGGGTTGAGGCCTGCACCTAAATGGAAATTTTTCGCATAAATATAAAATATATATATTTGGATTTTAGCAAGAAACGAAAATTTGTATTAATAATATTTGAGACAAAAGTTGGAAGGTTGATTTGATTGGAGTTGGCACGGGTAATGAATGGTGTACTATGAAGATAATGAAAGTTTTGACCCCGTCCAAACAGAGATGCCCTAACCATCATTTTCTGATATTTATCGAACACAGTTTTAATCAAGTAACGTCATAGCGATCTGTAAAAGCTATGGGGACCCTGGTATATTTTCATTCTGCCAACGGTAAAATAATTTAAAGAAAATAGCAAAAGCGAAATCAATATTAAATATGATGAGTGCTTCTTAAATGATATTCTTCAATGCCATTCTCAGTTATTTTAAATTATTCTTGAAAATTCAGACTATTATGTCAAAATTTGGGACCCCCTGGTGGCCATGGAGTAAATCAAGCCCTGCCAAGGCCCTTTTCACGCTTGGTATCATTAGTCACACTTCCTTGATGAACCCTCTTTGACCATGTAGCTTCTGGATATTGTTTTATTTTGTCCCCTGCACCTATGGGCGACCCTGGTGACGTAGCCCTAAATTAAAAAAAATAATTAAACCATGCAGGACAGCAGTGGTGTAACAGAGACGTAAAGCACCACCTAGTGCAAAAACCCATTTCTTTAATTTAATGGTAACTTGACGTCACTGAACTACATGAATTCAACATTAGATAATTTTTCTATATGATTTGTGGTGTCATACATATAGCAATGACACCACATGGCGTCTCTCAAATATGTAGTGTAGGGGCCCTGAAATTGTTGCTTCACCAGTGGTTAAGGATTTTCCTTTCCTTGTATTGTTTTGTCTATACAAAGGAGTACGATGTTCACCACAAACAACAGATAAAATATGATTATCAATAATATCTTTTCCCCGCTCTGTTGATAGTGAAATTCGAATTTGGAATAGGTGTTTTATAACTGGATATAAAAGTATACTTAAATAATTATTTATAGGCAATTATAATTATGGTGAATATAAGAATTTTTAGTGGTACTATCAATATTTTTTGCTTTAAATGGAAATTACAAGATATTGAAAATTACAACTGAAAATTTAGGTAATTGAAAAATCAACACGAGAACTGTGTATCAATCTAACTATCGGTCCAAGAATTTAGTTGGTTCAAGAACTAGGGCACAGCTTTATAAAATGTTTCACACTAAATAACATCCCCGGCCACACAGAAAGCTACCATTAGCCTATGGGTTGGTCGTGTGGTCTGGGTTTTCTACACTAAATAACATCCGGCCGTCCAAATGGTTGCTCGTGTCCTTTGGATGAGTCGGACGGTCTGGGTCTTCTACACTAAATAACATATTTATATGTGCTTTGAAAATGAGCAAATATTGACAATTAATTCTCATAAATTACGCAGTTCTAGTAATATTCGATACATATATCTAATAAAACATAACATTCGTATTATTTTTGGTGGGCAGAATTTCATTTGGGAGAACTTTAGCGCAGACGATTTTCATAGAATTGTTGGCCATTGACGTATGTTAGTAAGATACGATGTTTGAAGTAAAATATAAAACAGTTGTTGTTGATTGAAACCCAGACCGTCCGACCTACCAGAAAGGTGTAAGGTAACTGTTTGGACGGTCGGGAAGTGCCACCCAATTTAGACCGAAACCCAGTGGGGGAGGCATCCACAGGGACCGTACCCTCCTTCCCCTACCACCAACCTCTCGGAAGGACAAATATAAAACAGTGTTAATGTTTGATAGTGTTGGCAGGTTTTACTTTTGATTTATTAGATCTTTATAGATCTAATAAATCCTGCCATTGAAAAACCTGATTGAAAATAGAAACCTGCCATTGAAAAACTCAACAAGTTTTTCAATGTTGAGTTTTTATGTGTGGGGAAAGCAGTGCATGATTTGTTTTGCTTATCCTGCAAGAAATGCTTCCAAAATAAGTTGATATTATTCTTAGGTGGGATTTCAATATTAATTAAGGCAATGTAGTGGACTTTAAAATTTCATGATATTGTGCCACCGAAGGACGTATTTTGTATAAGTTTCAAAAAGTATTTTAATTTTTAATTATTTTTTTTTCAAATTATATTTTAGAAGGAATTAAGATAAAAGGAATATTTTATGCTAAGGTAAGATGTAGCTATGCTGCAATAAAAATAGTGACTTCCTATCTACAGAAAATTTTAGGGGAAACTACGTTTGCACGATATAATACCCCCTTTTTCACTCGAAATAAATGTACAAAAAGATAAATAAAAGTGTTTAAAGCAAATTATATGTTTTGATCATGGTATTGATTTCTCATGTCCACTGCCTTTCTCAAAATATGAATTTATACTTTGAAATGGCTATATTATCTACAGTTCTAGAAGAATAATTTTGATGAGAAGGGGGTGGGGACAAAGTGTGACAGTAGAAAAACTGTCCTTACAGATGCAATTTTTCTATTTTCATTAAGTACACAAAGTTCAGACAACTTTTTTGACATTGAGGTGGCAGTGTCAAACAAAACTGTCAAACAATGTCAAACAAAAATGTCAAACAATGTCAAACGAGGCAATTACCCCGTTTTGCCACTTTAAATGCAGCTTATGATATCTGCCATTATAATTTTCTTTTATGCTGTATACTACAAAGTATTTTCTCCACAGGCATTTTCTCCATAACAAAACTGAGTGCATTATTCTTGAATTTTTTGTTTGAACAATTACTTAAAATAAAATAAAATAAAATCTTACCTTATATGTCTATGAACAAGAAAAATGTAATTTTTTATATATCTTTCGAGTGCTTGGTTTTGTTACATTTCTAACGCAGGCACTAGAGATATTCCAGAAAATGAGAATACTTTTAATTTACCAGAGCAAAAATATGCTTAATCCAAAGCGGCGTAATCCAAAGAGTTTTGCTTGATAGGTTTTTCACCGGGAAGCGACAGTGATGTGAAGAACCACTGACACACTGACAAGCATCTGAGAAAATAATCCTGAGCAAGGTGTTGTTTTGCTCATGGACTAAGTTATCCTTCAGGAAATTCACGAAGCATGTGCCGTTGATTCGTCTGTTGCAGAAACGTGACCTCAAAGTTTTATTGACGTCAGACGCTGGATTGTAGAATGGTCTTTGATTACACATTCACAGATTCCCTGGAGTGCTTGTGGTTTTTTTTTCGAATACACGTTCGTTGCAGATACCGACATCTATGGACTGGTTTCACACCTTTTATGTGTTCCAGAACTACCCATACAAATTATGGGCTCCCTATAAACATTTATCGCGGGCCCCCTTTATATTTTATTTCCTCCTTTTTGTGAATTTTACACGTCTTCTCCTCCTTTAAAAATTATTGGAAGCACGCCCCCCTCCTAGTTGAGAGGTGTTACTCCTCCCTATGGACGGTCCTGTGTGCTCGTTAGCATGAAGTAGCTTTCATCTGTAATGGCGGCAAGACAACTTGATATATGCTACACAATTTCGTGCCTCTACGGGAACTGACAAATTCAGTCCCATCACGTATTTGGTTTAAAATTTCTTCAAAATTTAGTTCAATTATACGAGGTAGCAAATGCCAAGTTCACAGTCCCAGAACCCGCCTGTAGGGGGCGTTCCCAAAAATTTAGAATGCACTCCCATTGCAAATAACAACATCTATTAACCAATTTTGCGCTTATTATGTGCTCGTCAGCATGCCGCCGATATCTGCAATGGCAGCAAGCAAACTTGACATATGTCTCAATTTTGGATCAGTGACCATGGGAACTGACAAATTGTCCCACCGCATAGTCGGCTTCAAATTTATTCAAAATTTAGTTCAAGCTACATGAAGCTGCATGAAGCTGGCCCAGTTCATAGTTTGTCGTATACTAAGCGCGGAATCGGTCCATGGATATTGTTATCAGAAATGAGAGTGTGTTTCAGATTTTTGGGAACGTACCCTATAGGCAGGTTATGTGATTATGTACACGAACAATACAATTTATGTTATTTGTAAATTGTTTATTTGATTAATTTAAGAGAAAATGGCTTATTGCAAAAGTGTTAAGGATTCTGTTATACAGATATATTTACTAAGATTTTGCTCAATAAACAAATTTAAATATTTCCATTAATGTAATATTTATATTAATATTCTTATGTACGAAATGCTATGAAATTCTTTAACACATTTTTAATTTGTTTTTTTCCCTAACTCGAGTTTTGTACGTAGTGTTATAAGTATAAAATGAAATGCGAATTTACAGCATAAAATTATCTGTAAACGAATAGCACTAAGATTTAGATAATGAAAATATGAACAGGAAAGAATATCATTAAAAATCTTTATCAGATGAAGATTTAGCAAATTTTTTAATTGAGGTTTTTTAATTATAGGAAAGTTTCCTATGTAGCGCTGCTGCGTAAATATATATATATATATATATATATATATATATATATATATATATATATATATACACTCTAAGACAAAAAATCGATGCACCAAGAAATAATTATCCAAATGAGACAAATTTGGTACGTGTAATGTGATTGTACAGAAAAAGAAATGATTAGAATTTCAGAACAATTGGATGATTTATTGCACTGAAAGATCTACACAAAGTGAGCACGTCAGTATGGCGTTGGTCCACCTCTGGCCTTGATACAAGCTGTTACCCGACGTGGCATTGATGCATAAAGTTGCCGGATGATGTTCTGAGGGATGTCGTTCCAAATGGCCTCCAATTCACGAGCTAATTCATCTACATTCTGGAATGGTCTCAGGCGACGCCCCATTTCAGCCCAAATGTGTCCAATAGGCGAGAGATCTGGGGATCTGGCTGGCCAAGGAAGTATGTCGTAAGCACGCAGACAATCAATAGAGAGGCGTGCCGTGTGTGGTATGGCATTATCTTGCTGAAAAGTTAGCCCGGGGTATCGCGAAAGGAATGGAAATACAATGGGTCGTAGCATGTCGGCAACTTACCGCTGTGGTGCTGTAATGGTTCCACGGAGGACTATTAAAGGGATCCGGCTATCAAACGAAATAGCACCCCATAACATAACTCCCTGTTGTCGGGCCGTGTGGCGTGTGACAGTAAGAGCGGAATCCTGACGATGTCCGGGTTGTCTCGAGACTCAGTTCGAAACGAGACTCATCATTGAAGCCAATTTGTTCCTAAATCGAACAATTTCACTTTGATCGGGCCCGGCACCATTGCAATCGCTGTTGACCGTGCATACTGGTCAGTGGTAGGCTGTGTAATGGGCGCCGCGAGTATAGATTCCGCTCCCGTAGTCTTCTATTAATGGTCCGGGTGGTCACTTCCGCGTTTGTCACACGTTGGATGGTTGATAATGACGAGTCTCGTGCTGTCACAGCTGCTCTGACAATCGCCCTATCTTCCCGTTCTGTCGTCGCTCTAGGCCGCCAGTTTCCCGCTTGCCGCTGAAATCTGCCATTCCGGATCCATTCCTGCCAATATAGTCTAATTGTTGTATCGTTCCTACCCAAATGGCGAGCGATTCGTCGGTGTGCCCATCCACCCTCATGCAGTACGACCGCACGCCCTCTTTTGAATTCCTTCATATGCTCGTAGTGGCCGCGAATTCGCCGGTGAGGCATTGCTGCAATCGAGGTGCGTAAACGCAATCGAAATCCATTGCACGTTTTGTTCCTGAAAGCGAGGTTCGCTCCTTATATACACCACCATGGTGTTCAGTTTCAATGCGCTGTAGTTACGACTATTAATTCATTGGCTGCGAATTTTTGATCATTTGCATATTCGGTCGAAAGGTATTTGCCCGTAAAGCTTCATTACTATCGGATTATTTTGCGGAGTGCGTCGATTTTTTTTGTCTTAGAGTGTATATATATATACATAAGTAAAGGGCCTTGCTGCCCCAACGGGGAATCGAACCCTGGATATCTGACCTGGCCAGCCGACGCTCTACCGTTGCTACTGGAACGAAATGGTCACCTTCGGACCTCCGACTTCTTTGCACTAACCTACAAGGTTGATTTGTTCGGATGCTATTGTAAAGAGCCTTGTTCCTCCAACAGGGAATCGAACCCTGGAACTCCGAACTGGCCAGCCGACGCTCTACCGTTGAGTTACTGGGGCGAAATTTCAAGCTCTTATTGTTGAAATGGACTCTGCATATATATATATATATATATATATATATATATATATATATATATATATATATATATATATATATATATATATATATAAATTCCCAAAAAGGACAAGTAGCAATGTACTCGTACAGATTCTAGATGTGTGACAGAAGTACCGGCCGGGGGGAGTTGCGACCCCCAGCACTCCGGTTAAAGCTTTTTCCGCCATGGCAAACGCTCCCGGTAACCGATACTCCCTACACGATTTCCTTCATGACCTTTTATAAATCCGCAAAAATACATACATATACAATTTCAATAACATGTAAAATCTAAAAGTTTACTTTTCTACGCTAAAACTATCCATGAAGCATTCTGTAAAAATATAACAAATAATTTAAAATACAAAATTCTTAAGACTAAAGAAATCCCAGTCTGAGAGGATATTTTTTTAAAAAATGGATATAAGACCCATAAACCGCATTATTTCCATATAAAAACCTGTGTGTAAAATTACCTCACAATTAGTCATTTAATCCTTTTAAACCCTTTCTATTCAAAACTAATGTTTGAAATACTAGTCAGAGTGTCTGTATTTTTAAATATGGACTCAAGACCTATTGGCATAGTTGCCAATAGGTCTTGAGTCCATATTTAAAAATACAGACACTCTGACTAGTATTTCAAACATTAGTTTTGAATAGAAAGGGTTTAAAAGGATTAAATGACTAATTGTGAGGTAATTTTACACACAGGTTTTTATATGGAAATAATGCGGTTTATGGGTCTTATATCCATTTTTTAAAAAAATATCCTCTCAGACTGGGATTTCTTTAGTCTTAAGAATTTTGTATTTTAAATTATTTGTTATATTTTTACAGAATGCTTCATGGATAGTTTTAGCGTAGAAAAGTAAACTTTTAGATTTTACATGTTATTGAAATTGTATATGTATGTATTTTTGCGGATTTATAAAAGGTCATGAAGGAAATCGTGTAGGGAGTATCGGTTACCGGGAGCGTTTGCCATGGCGGAAAAAGCTTTAACCGGAGTGCTGGGGGTCGCAACTCCCCCCGGCCGGTACTTCTGTCACACATCTAGAATCTGTACGAGTACATTGCTACTTGTCCTTTTTGGGAATTTATATAGGAATACACATGTAAATATTGCAGCATAGCGCTTTACAAGATGTATTATAAATTATTTTTTGCTTTTAGCTTTTTAATCTGTTCACTAAAATTGAAAATAAATTTTTCAAGTTTTATAATGTATATATATATATATATATATATATATATATATATATATATGCATATATATATATATATATATATATATATATATATATATACACAGTTTGCCGAAATTATCAGCAAAGTAGTTGAAAGAAATGAGCAAAGGTTGCAAAATGTTTTGCAGTGTAGACCTAACTATCCTACAAGGGAATAATTTCCAAAAAAATCTTGATACTGACAGTTTTTATTTATTATTACAGAATTTCGAACTTCGCATTTTGCCGGGTAAACAAGAATATCATGTCTATACTATAATAGCGACTCACCTTACAAATGATGAATTATTAATAAAAAGAGGAGAGAGAGAGAGAGAGAGAGAGAGAGAGAGAGAGAGAGAGAGAATATTTAAGCAGGGAAAAACAGCTTGAAAGTTTGGGTTGATGGAGCAAATTTAATTTTTTGAAATTAAATGTTTAATTGCTGAAATTGTTCAACGTGTTTACAGTGTCAATGGATTTTAGACTTTTTTTTTCCCAACATTGTAACATCTTTTTCCAACATACATTGTAACTTATTTTTACTTTCCCTATTATACATAGTAAAGAGGAAAGTATTTCGATGTGGTTAAAAATAGAGCCCTCGAATCTTGATGGATCTGTACGTTTTGAGCACCCCTGAATACGAATCAACTATTTTAAATTATGCCTGTATGTCTATCTATCTGTCTGCGGGTACGATATCTTTCGAACAGATTGCTTAACTCGAATAAAATTCGGCATGATTATTGCAATAGGTAAACGTCAGAGGTCTTTTGATTTGGGGATGGGTGGAGGAGAGGGAGATGAATGGACTAAAGGATTAAAAATTTCATAATTGAAAGTTTTTTTTTCTGAAAAATCTAAAAAATATTATAAAACACAGTTACGATTAAAAATGTTCCAAAAATAAATATGTAATATGGAATTTCTTGTGTAAAAGCGAATGCATTCATAATAAGACTCTATCGTTCGCCGTTCTCAAGAATTTCATGCCTATGATCAAAAATGGAAAATTTCATAACAAATAAAGCAATTTCACCATTATCAAATGATAAGTTCTTTGTAAATACTTTATTCCTCATTTTGTTTAGACATTATTATGATTTCCCAGAATGAGCGCTATATAGCTCGAATAAATTGAGCAATCGAATAAAATTTCCTACGATTTTTTCAATCAATAAATCCCAGAAGCCTATTTTTTTTTATCGGAGAGCTCAAACTAAGGAAACAGTCCTATAGCATTTTTTTCCGAGATTCCCTCTGTCCCCCAAAATTTTAAATAAAAATTATGTGGAATTTTTTGCTAAAATAGCCATTTTATATGTAATTTTTATTTCAGAAACAATGACATAACACACAGAACTGTAGCCTGTCCCGGTGTTGAGATATTGCACGGTTTTTTTCGAAAATAAAAAAATCTGATGTGGGCAACACATGACTTTCCCTGCAGACTCAAATTCATATTTCCTTTATTTCTTTAATAATTCGTTAGATTGAGTTTTATTGCATCAAATAACACTAAATTTGCATTTTCAATCCAATCTTTGTTTTTATTTGGTAATTGGACATTTTCCCGAAATCGGCGTAATAAAAATGCAAGGAATCTCAAACATCTTGAGAACTGTTAGTCCTAAAGTATAATGGAGTGTGTTATATTATTTTCCTCGTCAAAAATTGCGTATAAAACAAAAAATTCATTTGATATATTCGAGCATATATAGTCTTTTTTTTCGATTTTCTGGATTTTTGCGGGCCATTTCGTAAAAAAAGACAGGTTGTTCTTCTCCGAATTGTACCAAAATCTAATCAGCACCAGAGTATACCACAAGTAACTTATCTACCAATTTTTGTGAAATTGGGTCAATTAGTATTTTAGCTAGTGTGGATAAATGAAATTTTTGAGGGCCATTTCCTAAAATAAGGCAGGTTGTTCTTTTCCGAATCGTATCAAAATCTAATCAGCATCAGGGTTGACCACAAGTGACTTATCTACCAAATTTCATGAAATTTAGTCGATTAGTTGAGTTACAGTGGAAATATAAAAGTTTTGCGGGCCATTTCGTAAAAAAAGGCAGATTGTTCTTTTCCGAATCATATCAAAATTTAATCAGCACCAGAGTGACCTACAAGTGACTTATGTACCAAATTTTGTAAAATTTGATCGATTAGTTTTTTAGTTACAGTGGATACAGACAATTTTTGAGGGCCATTTCGCAAAAAAAGGCAGGTTAGTTTATTACGAATAGTACCCAAAACTAATCAGCACCAGGATCACATACAAGTGACTTACCTACCAAATTTTATGAAATTCGGTCGATTAGTTTTTAAGTTAGAGTGGATACATACATTGCACAGACAGACAGACGCACACACACACAGACGTCACGTTAAAAATAGTTTTTTCGTATTCTAGAGGTATCGAAACATGTAGATCCGTCGAAAACTCGAGTTGCGATTTTCGACATGATTCCAATACTTTCCCTATACATTACCATGTATTGCAGGGAAAGTAAAAATCATGAAAAATGCAAATATCTTTACTACTATTATAAAATGACTGCATACTTTGCAAGCATTTTTAACCACAAATAAATGAACACTATTATTTAAAAGTTATCATGAGCCATTTTCAAGCTATTTGAAATGTTAATGTTCCATAGGATCTCGAAATAATTAAGTGAATTACATGAAATTTGGCACAATTATATTTATCAATAACAGACCCATTGACCTTTTTTTTATGTCGAGTTCTAGTAAAAATAAATTTGTAATTTGTAATACAGTGGACTTTCGTTAAGATGGCTCCCGTATAAGATGGATTTCTCATTATTAAGTACAAATACGGATTCCCCGGTTAAGGTCTAAGGGCGATGCATGTTATAAACATCGCAATACGATCCTTCATTCGTTAAGATATACAAAATTTATTTAATTTTTCATTCAGTAGAAGATGTTCCACAACATACATACTTTTGAGCAATAAACTAAAATTGAGAATGACATAAAAAATATTGTTTACTCAGAAAAAAAAAAGATTAATTCATTTTAAAAATAGTAATACATACAATTATATTTTGTTTATGCTTTGAATTTTAATATTTTTTCATATTTATCTCATTATACATATTAAAATTTTTTGTTTTGTGGTTTTAAGATTGCACTTTTCAATGTACAAAGTATGTTACATAAAATTGAGGATAACAAACTTTCATTACCATTTTACTATTTCATTATTGTTTTACGTCAGA
This sequence comes from Amaurobius ferox, assembly GCA_951213105.1. Classification (NCBI taxonomy): domain Eukaryota; kingdom Metazoa; phylum Arthropoda; class Arachnida; order Araneae; family Amaurobiidae; genus Amaurobius; species Amaurobius ferox. The sequence goes on along the minus strand of OX578141.1, from coordinate 86,162,524 downwards.
TTTATGGACTTTCTCTAATACGCACAATAAATGTTGGCTGTTGAGTGTCTGTCTTAACGAGAGATCATAGTATTTACTTAAAAAAAATTCTTAATTTTAGGGAAAGTTCTGTGTTGGTTATGCGGCAGCAAAGACATCTATCAAAGATGCCACACGAGCCAAATCCGAATTATAAGAACAGAGGAAGAGCTAGCTTTTGCTCAGTGATTATAATGTCGGTCTACGGTGCATCAGGTCCCTGGTTCGGGACCACGGCTACAATCGCTACAATGGTTACCCAGGACGCTTGAAACGCGCAACCTTTCCAACGACTTCGCCTCTCAGCACGAGATGGCAGCACCACAAGGAGTCAGAAGCCTTGACACTCCCTTCCTGGTTGACCACAACTGTCCGTCACGCCGAGGCAACACGCCTCCCGGCCCTGACGTCACGCCGAGGCGACACGCCTCTCGGCCTCCTCATCAGCGAGGGGAGTGTGCGGCAGCAAAGACATCTATCAAAGATGCCACACCGCCAATACCCGAATTATAAGAACAGAGGAGGAGCTAGCTTTTGCTCAGTGATTATAATGTCGGTCTACAATGCATCAGGTCCCTGGTTCGGGACCACGGCGACGCACAATCGCCACAGTTATATCAGATTGTTTTAGATAAAATCATCTATATCTTGCACTATTTTAAATTCCTGACTCCGAACTCTGTAGTTAAAAATGGGTAACTTCCTTTATAAGTAGAACATACATTAACTTTGATGGCCACTCACATCAGTTAACAAGCTGAAATGACAGGTAAGCAATTTTGTGTCATTTGATCAGTAAAGCGTAGCAAAGAAGGGGCGCTTCCTAAATGCATTTCAGTATAATTCGTGTTCTACACAGGTAAAAAAAAAATACTGCAAATGAGAATACAAGCAAGTTGCTTTGCAGGCATTTACTTTTGGCCAAAGTAAAGCATTTTAGAAGCAGATACTATCAAAAAGTCCCTTAGAATTCAATGGTGGTCATTTTTGAAAATTGCGAATTTCTTTTTTAAATTTCACAAAATTACTTTTTATCTTACCAAGGGGCGTTTCTAGACATTATTTAAGAGATAAACTCATAAAAAAATTGTCTCAGGCGTAATTCAGTTTCCGAACCCCCTTCCTAATTAAAACCGCCATTTCAAAAATTAGAAAATTTTTATTTTATTTTCCCAATTTGAGGAGAAATATGGCTTGCTATATGTCTTTTCCCATGTTTTTGAAGCCTGGGAGTGCATTTATAGCATTAAAAATAGAAGAATTTGCAAATTTAGCTCTTTTTGCAAATTTAGCTCTTTTTGCAAAGTTTTGGTCTAAGGAAATTACTATATTTTGTTATCGGTAAACTATACTTGAACTGTGTACTGAACTACACTTGAACTGTGTACTAAAGCATAACTTGAAAACTACTACTCAACATAACTTGAAGACTAAGTTACATTATTATTGTTATGAAAACATTTTGTGAAGTATATATATATTTGATGAGAGTTCAACAGGAAAATAATCACGTCATTACAGTTAGTTTAATAATCTATTAAGAAATTGCATAATTACAACATGACTAACACATCAATATGAAAAATAAAAAAAAAACACAAACAGCGCAATTATGTACAGCCGCGGGAAAAAAAAACGCCTCACCCTCTGTTAATCGACCATCGTTCATAGTAGAGAAAATTGAATGATACCATTCGATTAGGAATAACATCCTCCACAAATTAATGTGCGTAAAATTTGCATAAGGGGCCGTCTTATATCTAAACGCGCACAAACTTTGAAATTTTCAATGGCAACACCCAAGTTTGACAACATAGTTCGAATCTAGAGCAAAATTCAACCTGTGATACCAAATTTCAAATTATTTGGGTGAAGCGTTTTTGAGTTGTGAGTATGTAAAGTTTTGAGCTCCTAATGTTAAATTAGTTTCCAAGACTTCCATTCATATCTTCTGTAATAATTATCTGCTCACGCTGATTATTTGTATGACGTTAATACTAAACAACCCAAATACATTTATGGGAATTTTATTTTTGTGGAAATAATTGTTTGTAGGAAATATTAATTATGAAATCAATAATTGAAGAATATGAATACAAACCTGGACATGTTTTGATAAAAATCGATTCACAAAGACTTTTTATATGTTTATGTAAAGTTCCAGGTCTTTCCTCCCTCTAGTTCTTTCGAAATGTTTAAATATTCATCATCACGATGATTTTAGGGGTCGTATATTAGTTTAAAAAATGATTAATTTGAAAAAGTTATATTAATTGTAAGTTAATCTTTATTTAAGAAAACGGACATTTATTTTTACCCAGTTTTAATAAAAACTTTGTATAAACAGTGTTGTATAGATGCAACCTAATCATAAATGGGATTTACTTATGCTCCCGAGCTACTGCGAGTTGAAATCGCCCACAAAATGTGATAATTTATAATAGAAAATATTTATATAAAACAATAATAAATTATAAAATTATGTGATACTAAACACCAACAAGACTTCAAGCGGTGATTGATAATGACGGAGGTTGCACACCGTATTGATACTTTTAAATTCGTCACCAAGTTCTAACGAGTTGTTTTGTCGCATGATCTGCAGATATTTGTTAGTTTCATAAATTGTTTTTGAAACAGCATTATAAAATAATATATGAAAATAAACATTTCATTCTTCTTTATTTCTTCTTTCTTTTATTGACCCTGGCACGAATGCCCCATTAGTTTTTAGCAACGCACCCAGTACGGCTTTTTACCCCTAATACTCGTGCTCAATTGAGGCTCACATAATCCTACCCATTACAGGCCCATTGCCTTAGTAGCACATGCGCACACACACAAGACAACACCATACCCAGCCATGAAAATGCTCACCCTTGCAGGAATCGAACCTGCGTCCCTTTGGCTGTGAGGTAAGCCATAATGCTGAATGTCAAGAGGATAGTTCTATAATTTACAACAGTTCTGTGGTCAATCGACGAAACATCGCCCTTCAAATTGCGGTTTTCAATATGGAGTTGATCCCCAAAATTGCACATTCCGGAATCTTGGGATATAAAGATAGAAACGTCATGAAAATTTGAATTTGGACTAATTTGGGGATCTAGAACTTGTGGGTGACGTCAAAATTGGGTGTTGCCATTGGAAATTTCAGAGTTTGTGCGCGTTTAGATATGAAGACGACCCCTTATGCAAATTTTACGCACATTAATTTGTAGAGGATGTTATTCCTAATCGAATGGTATCATTCAATTCTCTCTACGATGAACGATGCTCGATTAACAGAGGGTGGGGCGTTTTTTTACCGCGGCTGTACAAATTAATAAAATAATTTGTGCTTAACTTTCGTATGTGCCACTTTTGTAATACGCACAGGAAAGTTAAGCGCAAATTAATAATACACTTGCGCTTAATTACGTTGTTTGTCATTTACCTTATCTTTTGCAGAAAGTGTTTTTACTTGTTAATAACACATTAATATCTACAGTGCAGATGACAACAGATTATCCAACATTCTAAAAACATTGTGAGCATGATAGATAAATTTGCGATCAATTTCCAGAAAAGTTCTTGAAATAGATCAGAAAATACAGGATATAACATTTTCTGAAGTCATAAAATTGAATTTAGTGTAACTTCAAACATAATGAAAGTTATTCCTGGTAACTGATCTTGCAAAAAGCTGGGAAAGATCGCTCTTAATGTCAGAGTTCCTATAAAGTCAGATTAAATTTTAGATAATGTTTAGTTTAATTATCGGAGACTTGTCGTAATCCATCTCTTTTTTACAGCTGCAAAGCTTTCTTGAGAGCGTGATCAATCCGTACGAAATACCTCAGGCTGTTTTTAAGCTTTGTTTTTGGAAGTAGTCCTGTATAAAATTCTGTGTTGCCTTTCGTCATTTCTCGTGGGGAACTAAAATACGGATATGACAGTTTTATGGAAACTCGGTTGGTGTGTCGTGCTATTTCAATTATGGTCTACAAGAAAATGTACCTGTGATTGCCCGGGAGTTAAAGACAAATAGAATGGGTGTAGTACGAAAATCATTCTCTTCCCCTACCTCTAAAACCTTCCACGACTAAGCGCAATATATATATATATATATATATATATATATATATATATATATATATATATATATATATATATATATAGGATCTTTTGATGATATTTCGGCCATGTGGCTGTATCGTTGAGCGAAACACATTTGGAACCTCTGTGGATGCAAAGATCCTTGATAAGCTGGATCCACAGAGCTTCTATCCAATTTCATATTTTCGGATTGTATCTTTTCTCTTATTTTGTCATTTTAATATTTTGAGCCTCCAGATTTTGATAATCCTTTGTTGTTTGAACTTGATTTGCATGCATCGTTCCTGAATGTTGATAAATTCATGTGTATTAATGATATTTAAATTTAAGATCATTTTGTCTTTTATGGTAGCATTGTTTTCCTTTTGTCTGATATTTCCTTTCATATCATCTTTACTTAATTTTCCTCCGTATTGTTTTTGAACCAGGCTATGACACTGATCATGTTTTAAATTAGTATAACTATTTTTATTTTATTTTTAATTTTATCTTTTTTATTATATATATATATATATATATATATATATATATATCTATATATCTATCTATCTATCTATCTATATATATATATATATATATATATATATATATATATATATATATATACATACATATATATATATACATACATATATAATATATATATATACATATATATACATACATATACATACATATATAATATATATATATATATATATATTCAATGATAGAATATATATACAGATCACTGTATATATATATTCTTTTTCTAGGAGCGAAGACTTTTAGTGCATGCGCAGCCTCTTAAACGAATGGAAAAAATGCGCAGCATCAAAATATATTACAGGTTTGCTCGCTTAAGAAATCCCAGAAAATGGAATTACGAATGAAATAAAAAAAAATTGCCAAAATACAAAGAAATATAAGGTGTATTTTGCTAAATCATAGAATTGTGCTAATTTTAGTTTTTCTGATGCTGGGAAATGAAAATCAGATAACCTAAAAATGCAAATTTCGATGTATGTAAAAAATAACTATGAAGGAATTATCCCACGGATTCGGTTCAAACATCCTTAGAAGGAACGTTCCTCGATCTTTCCGATGGTGTCAGTAAGGAAACTCTGATTAAACTTTCGTTCGCTAAGGAACTGATTTAATGAATATTGCTCAAAATCGTGCTAAAACAGAAAACAACTCTAAACTTAATTCGAACTAAAGAAATATCGCCGAGGTACACCTTCACGGGTTCTGAAGTACATGTGTACTAAATTTAGTGGTCATACGACTCTTATATCTCCCGCCACACACACACACACACATATATAGCCATCTTCTTTCATTATGTAAGATATTGTCATAGACTACCACGGTAAATATCCCTCAGAGGTTTCGTGGGTAGAGAACGCCTTCGTTTTCGGCTGTTTGGACAAGATTTTCAACAAAGAGAATAGTTGATCTCCTTGAGACGCCTCAGCGAAATAAATATAAAGTCCAAGTTGATGCCTTTCATCAATGCTGTTAATGCTCCTGCTGTCCTTGTATAGGTAGGTAGAACAACAAATGCTTGAAGTGGTAGCCCGTGAGACTTTTTCATCTTTATTAAATACTCGGAAGGAGTATTCTAAGTCGAATAGAATCAGCTTACTTAGTATAAAAGGTGGTTGAGTAGCTTAGCTATATTTCATCGTAGACGAATCATAGAATATATATTTACTTGAAGACTGCTGCAATATCAAGACTGTCTCACTCCCCCGAAGTTTAAAGTAGCAATAGGGAAACAGAATAGCAATTGCCATCTACATTAAAATCTGCCGAACCGCATATCGCAGCTCAAATTCGAGAACATCCCTGTAAACAGAATCAAAAGTTGTATCGGCGAATAACAAATGATCCCCCCAAAACCGATCGAGGTTTTGAAACTTTTCTTCCTAAAAGGTTTAAAATTTCCGAGGGTTGAAAATTTTCATTAAAACCTAAAGGAGACGAATTTTCATTTCCCCCTACATAAGCCGGAGAAAATAGAGGGTTGTGAAAAGTCCTTCCATACCCTCCATAAGCCTCCCAGTGACCTAGAAGGCCAAATATTTTCACATTTATAGTAGGGGGTTCACAGTTTACGGGATAAAAGTAACAGAGGAGAATTTTTGACTTCTCTCTGGGTACGGAAAACTGGGTCGAAAATATTTTCCAGATTCCTTTGTAAAGAACCTTGCTGTTCCAGCCGGGAATAGAATCATGGATCTTCAAACTGGCCAGCCGACTGTTGAGCTACTGAGACGGAATTGTAAGCTCTTATCGTCGAAATGGATTCTGCACATTCCAGAAGATCCCGGTGACCTCGAAGGCTGAAATTTTGCACAGTTATAGTATTGACCACATGACAGAACCTAACTGAGTTAATTTTAGAATTCGAGGACAATTTAGTCGATAGGCGGCTTACATTGCTAAACAAGATAAAACTTATTAAGAAATTTGCAACTTAATTTTTTTTAGAGTTTTAGTTAAATGTCCCAGAGATATGAAAAGACACAAATGCTGACTTAAACCACTTTTCGATGCACCGCCATGGTTTCTCAGAGGGGGAAAATCATGTCGGCAGATCGCTTTTCAGGGATCATGCACAAATTACGAAATAAATAAATGATTACATAAATAAATAATAATTTTCTATTTATTGGTACAAAAGTATATACATTGTGTAGAAATAATAACTTTATATAAAGATTGCAAAGCTTGTTCAAAATGTTTTCAATCTATGCCAAAGATCCATTAAAGATAAGAGGCAGATATTATTTGCCTATGATGCATTTTTGCGTTGCGTCATTTGCACTCTTGCTGCCATTTTTTTCAATTTCGCATGAAAATAACTTACCAGAATAAGAACTAATTTGAATTGTATAGTATATACCAGCCAATGTTTAAACATTTATGTATTCTTTTGGGGGAGTTCTATTTCATTAAATTGGTGATGGCCTTGTCTATAGCCAATCCTAAGAAATAGATGCTACAAGTGAAATGAAATATTTTGAACCGGAAATGAAAAAAAGACCAGGAAGTAAAAATATTTAGTGAACTTCTTACCTTCTCCTGTATGTGAGGCTGAATCCACATTAGTCATAAACTAATTTCTATCAATAGTAGATCCTGAGAAAAAGATGTTTCAAGGAAAACTTGTAAAAATAACTTTGCCACCAAAAACATACTCACCTATAAAATTTAACCATAAATTTTGAATTGTAAGGTTGATTTATAACGCTTATAAGGTGTCATTATATGTGACTTAGAACAAAAGCGAGTTTCATTCAATCAATCTGAAGTGTAAAACAAAAGAACAATTGATGAACAGAAGCGATAGGTCTCTATCTCAAATTAAAAAGAAAATTTCTAACTTATACTATTACTAGCAGATATACCCGCTCTTCTCGTGATTGTAAATATGTGCAAATTTTAGTAATAGTCTAAATAACACTGTTCAAAACATTATATTAAAATATGTAATTTAATTCCTCAGAAAAGAGGTATATAATCTCTGGTGTAGCGAAACAAAATTATCTGCACAAGAAGAATATCTGAAGTATAAAATCCGGTTTTTAAACAAATTTACAAAAACGGTGAAATTAAGTCAACGCCAAAGTGAAGACTCTAAAATGGCAGCAAAATATACCCGTGCTATTTTCATTCTGTTACAACAATCTGTTAAACACAATAAAAATGAAGGAAAGGGTGAGTAAAGTAACCACGCATAGAAAAAAAAAACACTTTTTAAAAATATTAATCAATTGAAAGTAATTAAAATTATGTGGATATATGTCTTTACATGAATTTAGTCAAGTGTCTAATAAGAAGTAACTGAGTATAGTCCTATCAAATGGCCATTTTACCCCACCTAGGAGGTTAAAGTGGTCACTATATAAACAAGAAAGATCAATCATGCATAAAGCATTGATTATGAAACACTTTCCAACTTTAATGCAATTTTATTTAAACATCTCTAAAATGCGATACATTCCTCGGTAATATTTTAAAAATTATCACAATACTACATTAATTTATTATATTTGAAAACTTAAAACTTCATAAAAAAAATGAACTTCATTCAAATGACGGCATTGAAATATAAATTCCTGGTTTAAACATCTCTAAAATGCAATACATTCCTCAGAAATATTTTTAAGATTATCATAATTGTACAATAATTTATTATATTTGAAAACTTCATCGAAAACAAATGAAATTTATTCAAATGACGTCATCGAAATATAACACGCCTGGCTCTATAAAAGCAGCATTTCATTCATAAACATTTTTCCATTCATTCCATTAATCACAATACTATAATAATTTATTTTATTTAAAAACTTAAGGGCATGGAGGTACAAGTAATTAAACTCTATGCTCAAAACTTCATCGAAAAAATTGCCCTTCTCACTGTAAAATCAATGAATATTTGATTCATATTAGCTATATTGCAGACTCCATGAGCTAAATAATTTTGCGTTAAAGAAATGCAGCAATTCTTATACAACTCATTCTACATATTTTGATATTTATATTTTCCATAAGTAAAAATTAGGCTTAGTTGTAGAAATAATCAAAGTTGGATGCCCATTTAAATTCAAATATATTGTAATTACGTTGTTGCAGTATGTAGATGCACAGAATTTAAGCAAAAATAAAGCGGCTTGAGGACGGATACAACACTAAATATGAATTAAGAAGAACTTTAAAAATCACGATTTTGATACAAGATGGATGCCATATCTTATTTTGAAGTGGGTCACGTGATCTCTTCATATAATGGTCACGTGATCGCTTCATGTAAAAGGTATAATTATTATTTTAATTTTTATTTAAAAAACTACTCAATATATTTTGCTGAAATGTTTTCTATGTATTTTATGGGATAATTTGAATATTTCATAAAACTTTCGATGCAATTTGTGAATTTTAAATCCGCTTAAAATATGTTTGAAAAATTAGGTCCCATAGGGTTCAATGTATTTCATTTTTTCAACCCGGGTTCAATCCAAAACTAATTGGGCGATATTATTTATTTACATTCCCAAAGGTCCCATAGACCGTCTGAAAAACATACTAAAATTTCATTTTGATAAAGCCATTTTTACTGCAGTTATCGTTCTAACGGACAGACAGACAGACAGAGAGAATGAACAAAGTCATAAACACTTTTCAACTTTGTTCTAAAGTGTTAAAAATGTTAAAAGTGATGTTAAATAATACCAAAATCATTGCACCGTGGATTTTCTACATCACGATTTAGCTGCGAAAGAAAGAAAACAAGAAAGATCAATCATGCTTAAAGCATTGATTATGAAACACTTTCCAACTTCAATGCAATTTTATTTAAACATGTCTAAAATGCAATACAGTCCTCGATAATATTTTAAAACTTATCACAATACTACATTAATTTATTATATTTGAAACCTTAAACCTTCATCGAAAAAAATTAACTTCATTCAAATGAAGTTAATTCATTAAAGTATAAATTGCCTGGTTTAAATATCTCTAAAATGTGATACATTCCTCGGTAATAATTTTAGAATTATCATAATACTACGATAATTTATTATATTTGAAAACTTCATCGAAAACAATTGAAATTCATTCAAATGACGTCATAAAAAAATAACACGCCTGGCTCTCTCTATAAAAGCAACATTTCATTCATAAATAATTCCCCCATTCATGTCATTCATCACAATACTATAATAATTTATTTTATTTAAAAATTAAGACCATTGAGCTACAAGTAAGTAATCTCTATGCGTAAAACTTCATCGAAAAATATCGTCCTTCTCTTTCTAAAATCAATAAATATTTCATTCATATCAGCTAAGCAGACTCCATGGGCTAAATTATTTTGTGTTAAAGAATTACAGCGATTCTAATACAACTCATTCTATATATTTTGCTGTTTACATTTTACATAGGTGAAAAATAGGCTTAATAGTAGAAATAATCATATTTGGATGAGCATTTAAACTGAAATATATTGTCATTGCGTTGTTAACACTTTACAACAAAGTTGAAAAGTGTTTATGACTTTGTTCATTCTGTCTGTCTGTCTGTCTGTCTGTCTGTCTGTCTGTCCGTTAGCACGATAACTGCCGTAAAAATGAGTTTATCAAAATGAAATTTTAGTATGTTGTTCAGACGGTCTGTAGGACCTATGGGAATATAAATAAATAATATCACCCAATTAGTTTTTTATTGAACCCGGGTTGAAAAAATGAAATACATTGAACCCTATGGGACCTAATTTTTCAAACATTTTTTAAGTAAATTTAAAATTCACGAATTGCTTCGAAATTTTTAGGAAATATTCACATTATCCCATAGAATATATAAAAAAAAATTCAGTAAAATATGTTAAGTAGTTTTTTAATTAAAAAAATTATTTAATATAGGGAAAAAAACAAATTCAATTAAATTCTGACTTTGGGATATCTTCCAGAAAGAAAAGAGAGAGATATTATATAATAAATATCTCTCCATTTGTTTAAACGTTTTGCATATGGGAGTGGCTTCATATTTTGAAACAAATTTGGTAGATAACAATTTTTCATTTTTTTTAAATTTTATATAACTCTTCATGATAAATTTAATTGATGGCATTTTAAATGCACTTTCCTACGTCCTAGAGAGTTAAAATTTGGTACACAGCTTAAATTTGTTGAACATTTTATTCGACAAAAATTTGATGGATCTTTAAATATAGATCATACATTTTTTTCGAAATGGCCTGAAAATAATCCCCGTTCACTTCTATAAATCATTGGTGTAATATTGTTAAAAATTCTGATGTGGACAGCACATGTCTTTCTCTGCAGACTCATATTCGTTCTCTTTATTTATTCAATGATAATTTGAGTTTATCTGCACAACATAAGTATTTTAAATGACATTGAATTTACACGTTAAACTTAAATTTGGTTCTCATTTGATAGCTAGACTTATTGTCAAAGGTGGCGTAGCGAAAACGCGAAAAAACTAGAATATCTCAAGAACGGCTAGTCCTAGAGTAATGGGGTTAGTCTTATTCTTTTTGTTGTCAAAAATCACATATAATATAGGAATTTAATTGATATAATTGGGCACACGTAGTCTTTTATTTTTATATATAACGATTTTTGCTGGCCATTTCGCAAAAATAGCCCGTTCCTTTTTCCCGAATCGTAGTAGAATAACCTACAAATGATTTATATACAAAATTTTGTTAAATTTGGTATATAAATCACTTGTAGGTTATTGAAATATTATACTCCAAATTTTGTTAAATTTGGTTCATTAGTTTTTAGCTAGAGTGGATAAAGGCAATTTCTGCGGCCATTTCGCAAAGAAGGCAGATTCTTTTATTACGAATCGTACTATAATCTAATGAACATCAGGATTTCCCACAAAAAACATACCTACCAAATTGTATGAAATTCGGTCCATTAGTTTTTCAATTAGAGTGGGTGTAATATCCACACAGACACACAGAAACATACACAGATACACCCTTACACACACAGACGTCTTCCTAAAAGTAGTTTTTTCGTGTTCTAGAAATCCCAAAACGTGTAGATACTTTGAAAATTCGAGTTCCGATCTTCGGCACGATTCCAATACTTTGAGTACATACACATACACATATATATTATCTGTGTATCTAAATTCCGTGCCTATGCAATTACAATAGTTGTGATTTTAAATGATCCCTAAACTTTTATTATTTCTTCAAGGAAGCCTAATTTTAACATATGCAGAATGCAAATATCTCAAGCGATTGTAAGATGAATTACATAAGAATTGCTGAATTTTTTTCACACAAAATTATTTAGCTCTGGAGTCTGGAATACAAGTTATATGAATGAAATATTCATTGATTTTGCATAAAGAATCAGATGATTTATATTTCGATACAGTTTTAAATATTTAAGTATAATAAATTACTGTAGTACTGTGATAATGTAAAATATATTACCACTGAATGAATCACATTTTAGAAATTTTTAAATGAAATTACATTTCAGTTGGAAAGTGTTTCATAATCAATGCTTATGCATGATTGATCTTTCTTGTTTTAGTATGTAGATGCACAGAATTTAGGCAAAAATAAAGTAGTTTTAAGACGGATACAACACTCAATATGAATTAAAAAGAACTTTAAAAATCACGATTTTGACACAAGATGGATGCCATATATCATTTTGAAGTGGGTCACGTGATCGTTTCATATCATGGACACGTGATCGCTTCATATAAGAGGTGTTATTATTATTTTAATTTTTATTTAAAAAACTACTGAATATATTTCGCTGAATTTTTTTTATATATTTTATGGAACAATTTGAATATTGCCTAAAATTTTCGAAGCAATTTGTGAATTTTAAATCCGCTTAAAAAATGCTTGAAAAATTAGGTCCCATAGGGCTCAATGTATTCCATTTTTTCAACCCGGGTTCAATCCAAAACTAATTGTGTGATATTATTCATTTATATTCCCATAGGTCCTATAGACCGTCTGAACAACATACTAAAATTTCATTTTGATTAAGTCATTTTTACGGCAGTTATCGTGCTAACGGACAGACAGACAGACAGACAGACAGACAGACAGAATGAATGAACAAAGTCATAAACACTTTTCAACTTTGTTGTAAAGTGTTAAAAAAATAGTCGTTGCATCATGAAGGGAAAGTCATGTACTGTCCATATCATATTTTTAAAAAGTGGAATTGATCTTAGAAATATAATTTTTCTTTAATTTCTTTTCACTGTAATAAAAATTGTAGCGAAAGTGCTAATGACATAGTTTGCATGCTCATATGCTTTTTCAAATCCTATAAATTCGCACGCAAGTAAAATATGAGCATGACATATGTGTATGTGTGGTGAGCAGAAACACTGTATGATAATTATAGTCGTGTCACAATACTATTTTGGATGAGTGATTTCTGCGGACACTTTATCACGGCATTAGTGTTGTTTATTAAATTTTTACTTTCCTTACATACATAGTATAATGTATAAGGAAAGTATTATGACGGGGTAGAACATTCGAATTGGAGTTTTCGACGGGAGAGCACGTTTTAAGCATCCCTGAATACGAATCAAAAGTTTTTGAAGTGATGTCTGTGTATGTGCGTGTGTCAGTGAGTCTGAGACGATATCTGACGAATGAATGGAGCGATTCGAATGAAATTTGGTACGAAAATTACAATCCGTGAATACTCGAAGCCTGTTGCTTTTAAACGCAATCGAATGCTCGAAATCCCACTAAATTTTAGAGTGAAATTTTGAAAATATCATCATAATATCAAAACCTTTAATAAAGTTACGCAAATAGTCATTTTTTATGAAAATTTTTTATTAGAAAAGGATTGACACACACTTTAGAACGCTAGCATGGCGTCTTGAAATATTTCACATTCTTCAAATAAATTTATCAAAAAAACCACAAAAATAAACAAAAATTATTAACTATTGTGAAATATGTTAACTTTTCATATGTAATATCATGTGATAAATTTGGTGACATCATTCTCGTGGATCTAGCTCGTTCCATTCATGAGAAAATATACTTTGGATAATACTTTTGTAGTTGGACGCCAATAGTTATTTATTTGCTATAAAAATAACTTATTTCTCCGTCCATAATGCTTGGCGAGATTTTGGCGTTGAATTTGGCGTTGGAAAATCTTGAAAAAATATAAGAATCTGCGCTTACTATAAGAATAACCTATTTTTCCTTCCGTAACGTTTGGATAAAAGTTTGGTGACGAAATTTTCTGAATATCTCCAATTTGGTGACTTTTTAAATGTTGTCAAATTGACGAAAATGTCACCCAATTGATAAAAATCGCCAGTGATGAAACTTTCTCTGAATCAATGAAATGACGACTAATTGATGAAAGTTTAATATCTTGGAAAGAACATAAGAATAGACTAATAAGAGATTAGTGAGAAATTTAGCGGGACATCGCCAGCTTGGCGACTTTTTTAAATATTACTAAAGTGACAAAAATATTGCCAAATTGATAAAATGACGCCAAATGAGAAGTAATGTTTCGTAAATTCGGATTTCCGTCATATGACGGGCATACATTCAAGTATATGAGAAATGCTCTTTTCTCGGTTTGTCTGTAACACTTGGTGATGTATTTGGTAAACTTGGCGAATAATCTAGCAAAGTATCGCCAACTTGGCGATACTTCGCCCCAGATTGACGAAAATTTCGTCAAAATCGCAAAATGATGCTAAATTAATGAAAATGACGCCTAATTGATGAATTGATAATTAAAATATTTTAATATATGGACTATATCGCTTATTGAGGATGCTATCAATATTGATAATTGTTAATTTAGAGTTGTGTGAAATATAAGTTAATTGGGTACATTGAAATAGTTTTAAATGTTGGCATCCAGAAAATCTCCAAATGTACAATTTAACGTTAAAAACACAGCGCCGCGGATCTTATACATTATTTTTTGACTGTAAAAGGAGTAAATTTATTGTATTATATAAGGAAAGTCATGTCTTGTCCACATCAGATTTTGAATTAGGTATTATTTTGTATTAACAAACTTTCTTATTGGTTCCGTTAAGTAGACCAATCAGTAAACGGGATGACCAACTTTCTGGGATTCTGTGGGGTAGCTACTATACTCAAATACTACAATCTATAGCCTGACGGTCTACGACCCACCGCTTTTGAAATCCTCCAAGTGGTCGAGGGCGCTTTTTTGCAGGAAAATCAAAGACCCGTACTAATGTACCAAACGCGGACGTAGTGCCCAAGAATTTGCATCATCTTTGAACTGTCCTGTTACATTTAATTCCTTTTCGACCTCGAGTTGAATCGTATCCTTAGCATTCGGATATCATGACGCAACTCGCTTACTTCTGAATCGATCAGTGATCGAGGACCCATTATTCTATATCCATTTTCATCGTCATCTTTTTTTTTATATATGACACCATTAAAAATTTTAATACATTCTAATAGGTAATAGGTTCGGCCTTAGATTTTTCTAATGCTGCGATAAAGGGCACTCGTTTCTCTCTTAACTTTTATTTTTAAAAATCACCACTTAATCTTCTATCCAAACTTAATTTCCGCAAGCTGTAAAAGCTGGAATTTTTGGAGAAAGCAGGAGAAAGCAGGAGAAAGCAGGAGAAAGCTTTAGGTTCGGTTGTAGAAAGGAGAAGAGAGAACCAATCACATTGAACCAATCACATTCCCCAATCACATTGATCAGCATGTGATTGGGGAAAGGTCGATTGCTGCAACTAAGGGTTCGTTTTTAGATGTAAGGTATGAGAAGGATCTCGAGAAATTTTTTTTTATAGGCGAGTGGAAGCGGTGTTCGAGCCTCCATACCGGAAGACGGCATCTTTAGTTGGACGTGGGTAAGAAATATTTAAGTATTTTTGCGAGTACGCGGAATTCGCCTGTATCACCAAGCCCAGTGTAATCTATTTTGATTTCAATCAACTAATGGACCTGTGCAATAGTTTGCCTTTAAAATTGTACAGAATCTTTGTTTAACCAGTCAGTAGCTGTTTCTGTTTAGTTCTGTAAATAAATTAGTTGGATTTTAAATCCTAGTCTCTGATCTTTCCTTGGCCATTAGAGGCATCATCGACGAGTTCTAGAGAGTATTAAGTTGTGTCACTTATAGATATATGATATAGGAAAACATAAATATTTTGCAAAGTATTGTGATGGAGTCAAAAATTCGAATTTGAGTTTTTGATGGAAGAGCATTCTTGAACCCGAGTCGAACGTTTTTGAGCTGATGTCTTTGTGTACGTGCGTGTAATTGTGCGTATGTTAGTGTCTGTCAGTGAGTTTGCGGAAGCGATATCTCACGAATATGGATCAATTAAAAATTATACGATTATTACAATCAGTAAATACTAGGAACCTATTGATTTTAAGCGCGATTAAATGTTCAAAAGATCCACAAAATTTCGAAGGAGTTGTTGAAAAACTCATTCAAAAATAGGGATCTATCACGTAATTTCTCATTAGAAAACGAATAACACCCACTTTAGAACGCAAGCATGAACTGTTCTAGAGATATTATAGCATGTTTAAAAAAATATTAGAAAAGGTACATAAAATAAAAAGAAGTAGCAAATATCTTTAAATAGGTTGTCTCTGGTGATAAATTTGGCGAAAAATCACTAACTTGATGACTTTTTGAAAATGTTGCCAAATTGATGAAAACGTAGTTCAGTTTGAAAAAATGACACTTAACTAACGAAAATGAGGCCATAATTGATGACAAATTAGTATTTTTTAATAATTAAAATCGCTTAATATATGAACTAAATTGCTTAGCGGATGCTAGCAATATTTATAATTGTCAAGTTAAATTTGCGCAAACATAAGTTAATACATTAAAACATTACGAAATAGTTTTATACATTGTCTTCTAAAAAAGCGTCAAATGTTAATATACCCTTCATCATTAAAAACATTGTAACCATATGTTACTTAACTCGAAAATCGAATTTCATCAGGACTTGAAATCCATGACTTACTGAACTTTGAGTGATGCCTTTTAACAACAGGGCAATTAGTACTACTTATTTACGTGGTCTTTTCTAAGTGAACGCCGAAGTCGACTAAGTCATCTCATGTTCATCTCCTATGGATTACTTTTCTTGCTCTACTCTCCACAATTTTACTAACTACTCGATGATTACTTCCAAAAGGTGGTCTTTTTTCACCCACAAGGACTAATTATGACAGAAAATAATTAAATCTGCAAGAATAATCTGAGAATAAAAATATTTCGTTAAAAATATATAAACTGTTTAACTAAAAACAGAGAGCTTTCTTAGTTAGGATAAATGGGATTAGGATAAATATCCTACCTTTGCTGTTGCAACAGCAAAGGTAGGATATTTTCTGTTTGATGACGTATCTGAAGATATGATATCCGTTTGAAAATATCTGAAGATGTACTGCCTGAACCTAAAGAATTTGTGTCTTATTGTTAGACAGAAATTTCTCTACCTTGAGATTGATTTTATTCCTTTCTTCCTTAAAAATTACGTAGTGCAGCATATGTAGTTATTTTTTTGAGATTTTGACGATTTTTGAGGTCCATTAAATAAAAAAAAACAGGTTCTTTCATTTTTGAATGATATCAAAGTCTACTCAGCTCCAGGGTAATATACAAGTTACCAAATTTTGTGAAATTTAGTCAACTAGTTTTTCATCTAGAGTAGATACATACATTGCACAGACATGTAGACACACACACAGACGTTACTCTGAAAATACGTTTTATGCGATCTAGAGTGCTCGAAATATTTAAATCCGTCAAAAACTCGTCCAGTTTCAACGGCATTCCAATAATTTTTCTATACATTACCATGTATTTCAGGGAAAGTAAAAAGTATTAACTATTATGAATTATGTTCACTTTTTATGTGTAATATTATGTGAAAATTTTGTAAACATCATTCTCGTGGATCTAGTTTGTTCCATTGACGAGAGAAGATACTTTGGGTAATAGTTTTTTATTTTGGCGCCCAATAATTCGTCAATAGTCATTTATATATAACAAATGCTTTTCTCTCCATTTTGGTGATAAATTTGAACAACTTGGCAACTCATTTGGCGAAATAAATTTCACCCCAGATTGACGAAAATATCGTCAAAATTTCAAAGATAACAATAAATTAACGAAAATAACCCCAAATTCATGAATTAATTATTAAAATAGTTTAACATATGGGACATGCAATTACTAATGTCGGATGCTATCAATGTTGATAATTGTCAGTTTAGAATTGCCCAAAATATAAGTTAATTGGGTATTTCGAAACAGTTTTACATGCTGTCATGCGTAAAAGCGCCAAATGTACAATTCAACGTTAAAAACATTCTACGGTGGATCTTATACATCATATTTTCACTGTGAAAAAGTAATTTCATTGCATTATTTATGTAAAGTCATGTGCTGCCCACATCAAATTTTTTTAAGAGTGGCATTCAGCTTCGCCTATTATCAATACTTATAAAAATTATTACATAATTCGAAAAGTAGTTAACGTGTAGATCATACGACAAGTCGCAAGGTTCTATTTGTGAAAAGTGTTCACGTTCTTTCGATGACAATTGATGGGCTTCTTTGCTCCGTGGTATGTTAACACGACTTGGCACAATCTGCACGCGTGCAACGACTGCGGCAATAAAAATAATACATATATAAATATCCCGCATATTTACAGGAACGGGTCATCATATTAGTACGCGTTTCCCACGTTGACATGGCAACGTTCTGGCAGCCAACCACATTGCCTACAATCACAGTTTTTTTAATTGATTCATGACGTCATCCGCTGGTCATCTGTTTTTCGTTTCTCACTTGACCATCGTCCAGCAAATCGTTCAGTGGAACAGCACTTTGTAGAGTGCATATGGAGCAAATGTAGTAATTTCTATGTGGCATTAGAGCGGAAATATAAAAAAGAAAACTTGTTTTTCTAGTATTGGAAAATACAAAGGTAGGTTAAATGTTTTTTTCTTCTGTTGAATATATCCCAGGATTAATTTTTGACGTTCAGCTTATGTTGTTTTCTTGGAGACGTATACACGTGTTTCTTTGTTTTGACATCAAATGCCGTTATCAACAATATTGATAAATCGACAGTGAATATGATGCGATTGGTAAACTGCAATATATCGGAAGTAAATGTAGTTTGTTAGTATTGAATAGGAGTTTTAATTTTGTATTATTTATTGTATTTTTTTGTTATAATATTAATTATGATATTTTATTTGTTATAAAATTTAAATATATTTTAAACGCTTGATTTTTTTATTTTTTATTATTCTGCATTTTATCTGTTATAATATTAATTAGTGCGTTTTATCTATTAAAATATCAAGGGATTTTTAAAAGTTAACTTATTTTATAATGCTATATTTTTAAGGGATACGGTACTTTTTTAACATTTCTTTTTATTTTAAGTGTTATGCTGCAAGTTGTGGTTGTATTACATTTTAATATTAAATTATAAACAAAAAAAATTCTCAATAAATAACATGTTTAATTAGAGAATTTGTTTTTAAATTTTCATGTCTTAAAAATATCTATTACTTTATCAAGTGTTCAATATTTTCGTTTCAATTATTTTTAAATTCCTCAATAAATTTTAAATTCCTCAATAAATTTTAAATTCCTTCTTATACTATATGAGATTGTGCATGGATTCTTATAGATGCTTCCTGATATTAGATTTAATGTAAATTTCTTACTGTCATGCATTGTGGTGAAGCGAGAAAATCTAGACAGTTCTTAATTTAATTCTTTTTAAAACAAGTTACAAATTTGAATGTTAATTCCACGCACAATTTTATCAAATAAATACACAATAAAACATGTATAAACATTTTGAAACTTGTATTTTAATTGTAAAAAATGATTTAGCATTTTTAAAACATGAAAGTTAGCAAAAAATAAACATGGAGTAAAACTAATTAAAAGTTTTCATTTGTGAGTTGTTTCCTTTCAGTCATCTTGCAAAATAAAGTTTAATAATTTCTTAAATAATGAAGATTCAGCTTTGAAATTTCAGCTACAATCTACATATTTAGAAATGTTACAGTTATAATTTGAATTAATAATAATAATAATAATAATAGCAATAATAATAATAAAATCTATATTTTGACCATTTTTAGAGACCCTTAAAAGAGTATTTTAAGAATATTTAAAAAAAAATATATAAAAATTATGAGAATATTTTAAAACTATTTGGCTCAGATAAAAATGACGAGTATAAAAGCATTTAAAAATATTTTACCAGAATTGTTTTAAAAATATATTTCAATATCAAAAGGATTACTAACAGACTCTTCGAACATGAAGTAACGAAAAAACGTCAGGAATATTTAAAAAAGGTTATAAGAATTATAAGACTATTTTTGTACATATTATGAGCATATGACATTCTAATATATTCTTGAAGAAGGCAGACATAACAAAAATTAGGCAAATTACCTAATTTTTCTTATACCTGCTTATTTATGCCAAAGTATTAGAAAGTTATATTCTTATAAACAGCAGTTTTATTTATTGTGGTATTATGAAGAATTTTTGAACCATTTAGCGGAGATAAATGTGAAGAGTTCAAAAACTCTTAACATGCATTTTATTAAATTTTTTAAAAAAAATAAGGTTTCAGTTACAAAATGATTACTTACAGACACTTCGAGTATCAAGTAAAACAAAATAAAAAAATATTTAGGATATTTTAAAAAAATCTGCTTTTTGTGTTATACACATGCATACACACACAAATACATGCACATAAGCACACACATACATATATTTATAATATTCAATTTATAGTTAGGATTTTAACTTGATAATGAAATTAAAACATACTTCTCTCTACAAGAAATATTGCGTGTTGAAACATCCAAAAATTGCCATATATCCCTTTATGAACTTAAGTACTGCCTCAAATTTAAAGAAAAACACAAAAAGAAGGGTGACATAACTCAAAATTAACTGATTTTGAGTTAATAACACCAAATGCGTAAGGTTTAGCCTCTACAATGTGTAAACTAATAATTTAATGTGTAACTAATAATTTAACGTGTAACTAATAATTTAAAATATAAAATTCTTGTTTATATTTAAAATTAATTCAGTTAGTTTAGTTTTTCTGCTCATCTAGAAAATTGCTTTTGTGAACTATGTTACTTTTCCTTGCAATGTGTTACTTTTCTTTGTAATGTGTCACTTAGTGATGTAAGATGATAATAGAAAAGTTGCACATAAACATGTCACATTCACTTATACAATATATATAAAGATTAAAAGGCATTGATTCAATGATCAGAATGCAAGATAATATAAATGTTTTTTTTTTGCGTTCAAGTGCATATTTGATAATGCTGTTGTGAAAGTATTGGCTAAATATATTTATCTGATACCATATCTAATTACATTAATATCTTTATAGAGTTTTGTACTTTGCCGATACTATTGTACACACGAACAAGTATATCCCTCTCAGGAAATAATCTGCAGAATACGAAGTATCTTGAATATAAAGAAATTCAACTAAATTAAGTAAATCTTATTACCATTAAGGTGTATATAATGTTAAAAACAATTTTCCTTAACAACATACACAGATTGAACTGGACAACACATTTTGACTTTTTGTGTGTCTCTGAAATTTAATTACATTAACTTTATGTTGTTTGGTCGGATGAATAAGAAAATGTCTGTTAAAGACCAGATTACATCTAGTTTTTGAAATACATATAAAACAAGTTTTGCATATTATATACCCTATTATAATCCTCATCGTTTTGCCTTTAGTTTACTATGAGTTTCTGGAATATCTCCCACAAGGGTCCAAGGTCCAATGCTAGTCTGCTAGTATTTCTGTATTCCATTTCCACTGTTTGGAATGATGAATATGAAAATGTCTATTAAAAGACCAGATTAGCTCTAGTTTTTGAGATACATGTAAAACAAATTTTGCACATTACATATCCTATTATAATCCTTATCGTTTGGTCTGTTTATTTCTATGAGATTCTGAAACATTTCCCACTAGGGTCTAAGGTCCAACACTAGTTTGCTAGCATTTCTGCATTCAATTTCCACAGGTACCTTCTTTCGAAGGTAGTAACGTCCCTATAATCCCGATAAAACCATTCTCTGTGCTCGTCACAGGTAGTTAGCCGGAAAGAAATTCAGATGACAGGGTAAATATCATATTTTCAATGATATGTTATACCCTAATCTCTTGTAGCTCTGCAAGAGGATTTTTACGAGATCATGTAATTGCTGAACGCCCACCGTATCTATAAAACTGGAGTTCACTCACCCATATCTTGACAGCTAGAACCAATCCGCGATGTTGAAGTTCATATTCGTGATCAGCATGTCAAAATGATGTCTAGTGAAACATATGATGTGGGCAGCCTATGACTTGCTTTACATAATGAAATGAATTAACTTCTTTTAATGCGAAATAATGATGGACAAGATTCACGGCACAGTGTGTTTCGAGTTGAAAAGTACACTAACATTTGACGCTTTGCAGTGTTACAACATGTAAAGTTATTTTCAAGTACTAAATTAACTTATATCTCGCGCAAATCTAACTTGACAATCCGAAATACCTGCTAGCATATGCTAAGCAATATATTCCATTATATTAAAATTTGTTAATTTTTAATTCATCAATTTGGCGTCATTTTCTGAACTTTAGCGTCATTTTTGTGAATTTGGCAACATTTTCGTCACTTTAACACCACATTAAAACTCGCCAGTTTGACGATATTTAGTCAAACCAGTCGCTAAGCCCCCCAAATGTATCGACAAGTGTTGAATATTTGATGATACTTACTACTGTTCATTTTATGTTATTTTTTATGTGCATTTATTTGATAAACTTGCGATATCACGGGAATTTGTTCAAGTTAGTGTTCTATACTTTGTTCATTTGTTCTAGAATTAAAAAATGCGCAGAAAATGATTATTTATTTAACATTATTGTATATTCAGATTTTTTTATTATTTTTTCAAGAATTCATTCAAAAATTTAAGGGTCTTCCAAGCATTTGATTACGTTTAAAATTAATAGGGTTCCAGTATTCAAGGATTGTAATAACAGTACCAAATTACGCTCAAAAAGCTCTTCATTTGTGAGATATCGCATCCACAAACTCACGGAGACACACATCACACACACACCCGGCCACATATTTAGCTATAGTAAGCCTTTGGGTCTGTCGTGTGGTCTGGGTTTTTCACATACACACACACACATACACACGCCTGTGCGTGCTCACACATAGACTCATACACAAGGGCATCACCTCAAAAGTGTTCGATTCGAGTTCACGGAAGCTTGAAATGTGCTCTTCCGTCGAATACTCTAATTCTAATTTTCAACTCCATCACAATATCTTCTTTATACATTATACTATGTAGGGAAAAGCAAATATAATACTTTTATCACATAACGAAAAATACTTTCATCTCATAACGACTCTGCCTGTTGTCAGTGATCATTGCAAGCATTAAACGTGATGGAAAAATATAAAGGTATAGAAGCTTTTTAGATGAAGACATTTAGCTTCTAAATAAATATATAACAGCATGACCACAGTCAGACTCGGAAAAATCAGCTGAACATAGCCGCGATGACAAGAAATGTGGTGGAAAATCATAATAAAAAACTTTGTATGCACGTGTAAAATATGTCTCAGTTCTTGTGATCAGAATAGGTTTTTAAACCGTGACTATTTTTCTATTATCCCGAATAATCGAAAATTTATCGTCTGAAAAGAAAATATTTAAAGTAAAACATGATTTAATAAGCAAGCATGCTCTTCAATGCAAGTTCTGTTCATAGAAGGTTTCACTTAAGCCGTACTGAATGCAAAATTGATATTTTCATTTTCTCTTAGTAATCTTGCTTGTAATCTAACATTTCACACCTTAATGGAAATTTTGAAATGTATTCAATTCCAACCGCCTCATATTTTCATTTTCCTCCATTTCGAAACGAATTGAAGCGACCGGGTAATTATTGCTGTATATTATTACGTAGCTTAATATATTCACGTTGAAAATAAACCAATGAAAGTTTATTAAGCAAAATTTTACTCGCAATTTGGAGCGAAGTGAAGCATCATGACTTTTAGAAATGATTTTTTTTTCAATATTGAATTGAAACAAAACTGTATATATTGAGTGTGAGGCTGGTTGTAGTTTGAGTACTGACAATCGCTAATGAAGATGTTGAACATAGTAGATTCACAATATCATTATTAATTTCAATATGTAGAACGGAATGACCCTACAAAAGATAGAGCAAGTGTAAAATGGCATTGATGAGAAAGTGTAAAATGGCATTGATGAGCAAGTTTAAAATGGCAGTGATGAACAAGTATTAAAATTTGTTGATACACCGTTCTTTTATCGGATTTTTTTTTGGTATTGTTTCTCAATAGCCGATGAATAAGAGAACACTGGTCAATGAGTATTCCTGCAAAATGTTTTGCTCGGATTGTGTTGCTCGCTGTGCAACGATTGGGGAAAAAACTTCGTGTTCTTGCCGACTTTGAAACCAATAGGGGTTGAAACTGAAGTCTTTCGTGCTTGGTACACGGAGACCATAACGGGGCTTATGCTTTATAGTTCATTACTTTAGAATCGGAGGCTTAAGGTCATAGTTTCCTTTCCTACTATAGGAATAGGAATGAGAGAAGAAATTTTCGTGACCGTGTTGATGATTTCGAAGGCAAGAAACAGTCTTCTTCGTCAGTATACACAAGAAGCTCAGCTGTCACTCGTTAGAGCAGATTCGCAAGCTAATTCCCTCGTTAACCATTTCAATTGCGAAATTCGATTGAGGTCCAGTAGAAGGATTAGTTAATGGTGTCCATTTAATCCTGGATTTAAGTAGTTACAACGCATTTTTAATAATAATAATAGTATATATATATATATATATATATATATATATATATATATATATATATGTATATATATATATTTATGATTTATTTCCATTTTAGATAAAAAAAAATGTGCAGTATTTCGAGAACGGTTACAAGTCAACGTTCGGAAAATGATACCATCCGCTTTTTAATTAAAAAGTACATACTAAATGATTATTCATACATGTTTAACAGCGAAATAATGATATGCAAGATCCACAGCACAATGTTTTTGGAATTGAGTTAATACCACGTATATTAAAATAAGGTGCATTTGGCAACTTGAGCCCAGATTGAATGACTTATACTATCGTGCAAAATCCTTATTAAAATGTAATGGATATTGAATTAATGTCCCATGAAATAAATGACTATCAGCGAATTCTTGGGCTGCGAAATATAAAAGCATTACAAAAAGCATCTTCTATCGGGAATGCTACGAAGTAAATCCACGAAAATGACGTTAACACATTTGTTGCAGAATATTGCATATGGAAAGTGAACATAAACTACTTACTTCATTTAAAAATTTATGCATGTTTTTGATAAATTTATTTGTAAAACGTGTAATATCTCGAGACCGGTTCGTGGCAACGTTCTAAACTTTGTGTCATTTGTTTTATAAAATGATTACGTATGAAATGATTATTTATTTAACAATATTGAAGGCCCTGATTAATTTTTCAAAAATTCAATGGAAAATTAAGGATCTACAGAAATTCGATTGCGTTTAAAATCAATAGGGGTCTAGTATTCACTGATTGTAATAATGGTGCCGAATTATTTTAGGAACGCTCCATTCATTCTTGAGATATCGCGGACACTCATGGACACACACACACACAGACACGGGCATGACCTCAAGAACTTCTGATTCAACTTCGAGGATGCTGTTATGAAAACTCAAATTCGAATTTTTGACCCCTTCACAATACTTTCCATATACAGGGTGATTATAATTAAAGTTTCCGGTTTGAAAATGGTCTCAAATAAAAAGCACTGGTCAGAATGATTTGAAATTTTGCGTGAACACTAGTGGAGCAATGGAATTTTGTTTGGTGAAGAAAAACATAGTAGTTCAAAAAGTCGCCGCTAGGAGAATAATTGGCGCTTTACTACACTAGAATGCAATACAAAAGTAATAAACGTTGACTTACTCATTGGCTAATGACGTAATAAATGTTTAATATGCTGTCCTTCGAATACTGAAACAAGCTGAAGGAGCAAAATAGCGTGTTCGACAACAGATTTGAGTGTTTCTGTAGAGATGTTGTGGATGTGATGCGTGATACTAGCTTTAAGTTTCGCTAAATTGGTAATG
The DNA here is from genome assembly GCA_951213105.1 of Amaurobius ferox. Taxonomy (NCBI): domain Eukaryota; kingdom Metazoa; phylum Arthropoda; class Arachnida; order Araneae; family Amaurobiidae; genus Amaurobius; species Amaurobius ferox. Next base: position 86,136,593 of record OX578141.1, on the reverse strand, counting down.
TGTCCATTAAACACCACATTCTTCAGATGCCCCCAAAGCCAAAAATCACATGGATTGGGGTCAGGGGAACGTGCTGGTCATCTTACAAGAAACTAGCGGCTGATGATTCTGTCATCTCTATAATGACTGCGAAGTAGCCGCTTCACTGGTTTTGCGATATGTGGTGGAGCCCCATCCTGCATGAAAATAGTGTTATCGATACACTGACGCTCTTGCAGTGTGGATATAACGTGACTTTTCAAAAGACGTTCATATCGATGGCCATTGACAGAACAGGTGACGGGGCCTTGAGCACCAACTTCCTCAAAAAAGAAAGGCCCGATAATAAACGCTGTTCTAAATCCGCACCACACAGTGACTTTGGGGGAATGAAGAGGCACCTGGCGTAGTTCCTGTGGATTTTCGGTTACCCAGATTCTGCAATTTTGCGTATTAACAGTTCCGTGGAGATGGAAGTGTGCTTCGTCAGTCCACAAAACGTTCCAGGGTCATTCATCGTCCATTTGTATCCGAGCCGGAAATTGACGTGCCAACATTTCACGTGCAACATTGTCCGCAGGTAGCAACTGTTGAACATGGGTCAGTTTATAAGAATAACTCATCAAAATGTGTTTCAAAATTTTTTGCACCGTACTGGAGGTATGTCTAATGATCGGGCAATTCCATGTGCAATCGTAGATGCATTAGCGTTACGGTCTTCTTCTAACGCTGTAGCTAAGTCTTTCACTATATCTCCATCGACTGCTTTTGGTCCCCTGCCAGGTTTGATGTCCAAAGAGCCAGTCTCTTCAAATTTTAAAATCATTTCGCGCAAGCTTTTGCCACACAGAGGACCAGATTTTAACTTTTTCATCGTTCTGAACTTTCTAAGAGCTAATAAACAAGAGCTGTTATTCTCATAAAACAATTTGACAAGAATGGCACTATCTTTTAATGATAGAGTCATTGCGACAGAATAATAGAGATTATTCATTAAGTTATGAGAAACAAGTTCCGCTCTTCCTTTTTTATAGCAAACGTTTATTGCAACGTCACTGTCTTATGCAAATTTGCAGCAGCATTTGAAGAGCAATTATGCAAAACAAGTTAAATCCACTTTTTGTGAAAAAAGATACGGTTTACGTTTGCTTAGAATTTAACATTATTTCAATGGATGAAATTTTTTTTCATTACTTGCATATGATGATGAAAGATCGACTTTTAATTCAGTATTCGAAGGACAGCATATTGAACATTTATTACGTCATTAGCCAATGATTAAGTCAACGTTTATTACTTTTGTATTGCATTCTAGTATGGTAAAGCGCCAATTATTCTCCTAGCGGCGACTTTTTGAACAACTGTTGTTTTCTTCACCAAACAAAATTCCATTGCTCCACGAAAGTTCACGCAAAATTTCAAATCATTCTGACCAGTGCTTTTTATTTGAGACTATTTTCAAACCCGGAACTTTAATTATAATCACCTTCTATATCAGGGTGTTCAGCTAATGCGACGACACACTCAGAGGGTTGGCAGTAGACATCAAGAGGAACAAAAATTGAAATGGAATATGGTGTCGTAAACCACGTTTAGTCAGTGAAAATCGCGAAAATACGTATGCAGGTTCTGATGTCACGCGGGACAAAAAAGAGTACAATAATAACTACAGAAAGATTTATTTGACAACATTTTTACAGCACAGCTTATGGCGCACTGTACAATGCTGGAAAGGGAAGGATAAGAATGATGTGAACGAAATTATTATAGGTGTTGTTCGAAGTGGCGATCGCGGACGTCTTTGCACAGTCTACAACGACGTCTGTGGCCGTCACTTTGAACACCTGTAATGATTTCGTTCACATCATTCTTATCGTTCCCTTTCCAGCATTGTACAGTGCACTACAAGCTGTGTTGTAAACATGCTGTCAAAATCTTTCTGTAGTTATTATATTGTACTTTTTGCTGTCCCGCGTGAAGTCAAAACCTGCATACTTATTTTCGCGATTTTCACCAACTAAACGTGGTTTGCAACATCATGTTCTATTTTGATTTTTGTTCCTCTTGATGTCTACTACCAACCCTCTGAGTTTGCCGCCGCATTAACTGAACACCCTATATTATACTATATATTATACTATTATAGTATGTAAGGAAAGTAATATAGCCAAAAAACTGAGTTATTGAGATATGAATAAACCAAAATATCAATTAAACCTGTAGAATGTAACATAAAGAAGTAAAGATTGAAATATTTGACAAAGTATTGTTCTCGGCTATACTGGTTTTAACTTAACTGTATGATTTTCTTTATTTGAGTAGAATACAGTAAATGGAAGTTACACACTTTCATAAGCACATTTGAAACACGGGTGCCACGCAGATAGCACGCAAATTCTGCTACGGTGATTAATTAATGAGCAAATTACGGTGATTAATTTATCAACATGTTTCAAAGGGGATGTCATCATACAATATTTGTTTTAATCTTATCTTGCTACTCATATTTTTCAAACGCTACTGCTACTCTGGGTGAACATTCACCTATACTTTTAATAGCTTCTTATATAAATAAGAGAAAATGTTTTTTTTTAATTTTACCCTTATTTTAACAAAATATTCTACAATTTGCTCCAATAAAAGTGAAAAAATCTACAAAAACGTTATATACTTTTAGATAAACATTAACAAAAATCAAGATAAACATTATATACTTCAACATTAAGATACTTTCACAACTTGCATTATGGGTGCATTTTCACTCACAGTAGCAAGATAAGGTTAAGGGTGTGACAAGATAAGGTTAAGGGTTGTTTAGTAATATGCAACTCCAAAGAATGACACTCAAAGAATGTTAATAACACAATAAGAATTGAAGTAATGGATGTGCAATAAAGACAATATTGGCTTTGAATTAAATTTGGCATTAAAGGGATAAACGTATTTAAAGTACGCCTGCATAAGCACCCATAATTTTTTAACATATTTAGATAGTAAGAGAGATAGTAGTTTTTAATCTTCAAAAATCGATTTCTCAAATTTAATTTTTAAAATTTTATTACATTTTTAAAACGAACTTGAAGTAAACAGCATTAAAATTGGACTAGAATTAAGCATGAAGTGATACAAAGTGCATTAGCATACGTCGCGATTCCCCTCAGTTTGATGTTTGTTTAAATCCTTTTTTTCAGTTTCAAATTTTTGTGCCTGTCCGCATGATTACAAAGGGAAAAAAAATAAAGTTGTTATGCTATTTGTTTAGAAACTAATATATACATGTTGAACTAATAAGTGTGCATACGCTAAACATAATATTTTTAATTTTTGAAAAAAACACTATAATAAAAAATATTTTTGTCTGATTTCAAAAGAAAATATCAAAATTAGCATTTATGAAGCTTCGGAAATGTTTATTTTGTAAATTATTTTCAAATACTTTGGGTTTAGTTCATGCACTTGCTTCAATTTAATGAAAAATATGTTTCTGGCGACTTTACTTAAAAAAAAAAATCTCTTCTGTGAGCAGCACATAACTTTCCCTACTGACTCAAATTCATTTTCTCTTTCTTTCTATCATGATTCATTAAATTTAATTTAATTGAACAAAAAATGATACGGATAATTATTTAATATTACACTGAAACTAAAATTTTGGTTTTCATTTGGCGACCGGTCGTATTTTCAAAGGCGGCGCTGCAAAAACGCTAAGAAACTAAAATATCCCGAGACCGGTTGATCCTGGAGTAATGGGGTTGGTCTTATTATTTTTGATGTTCAAAAATTACGTTTAAAACAAACGCTAAGAAATTGAAATATCCCGAGACCGGTTGATCCTAGAGTAATGGGATTGGTCTTATTATTTTTTATGTTCAAAACTTACGTTTAAAACAAACGCTAAGAAACTAAAATATTCCGAGACCGGTTGATCTAGAGTAATGGGGTTGGTCTTATTATTTTTGATGTTCAAAAATTACGTTTGAAGCAAACGGTAAGAAACTAAAATATCCCGAGACCGGTTGATCCTAGAGTAATGGGGTTGGTCTTATTATTTTTGATGTTCAAAAATTACGTTTAAAACAACCGCTAAGAAACTAAAATATCCCGAGACCGTCGGTCCTAGAGTAATGGGGTTGGTCTTATCATTTTTGATGTCCAAAAATTACGTTTAAAACAAGCCATTAATTAATTCATTTGAGAATATGCAGTCTTTTATTTTAGATTTGGCGATTTTGAGGGCCACTTCGCAAAACAGTTTTTATTGAATCGTATTAAAATCTAACCAGCACCATGGTAACCGATAAGAGACTTATCTACCAAAATTTGTCAAATTTCATTAAATAGATTCTGAGTTAAAGTGGATACATACGCAGATAGACGTCGAGCTAAAAATATGCTTCTCTTGTTCTAAAGTGCTTGAAATGAGTTGTTCTCGTTTTCGACAGGATTCCAATACTTTCCCCATACATTACCATGCATTGTAGAGAAAGCAATAATCTTGCGGACAGTGAACTTTATTATTTATTTTTTAACTATGACAAATCTTCGAAATTATGTGTTTAAAAAATTATGAAGTTAATGTGTTAATAAAACAGTAATGCATTCATATTAACAACACGCAAATGTTGAATCATGAAAACATCCGGTTAAAAATAGGAAAAACCCATAAAATAATATGGTAACACGTCAAAATAATTAATACTTTAAAAATAAAGAACACTCAAAAATGTGTGCCACAATTAAAGTCTTTTATTAAAATCTCCTTTTTACGATGTACAAAAATCACACAACCACAGCGCTTTCAGGCATTACTATGACCTTCATCAGTGTCGATATGTCCTTCATCAGTGGCGATATGCCCTTCATCAATGGCGATGAAAGGCATAGTAATACCCGAAAGCGCGATTTTTGTATGTCGTAAAAATAAGATTTTAATAAAAGACTTTTAATTGTGGCCACATTTTTGGTGGTCTTTATTTTTAAAGTAGTATAGGAAAAACCTGCTCCATTATTCAATCAAAATCAACGTCATAGCAATATATAAGTAATTTTGACACAGGAAAAGTACTTCTCTCTTTAGGATAGTGGTACCTGACTTAATGATACCCGTAGAAAATTCGCAAAAAATAAACCCGCTTGAAGTACGGGTAATAGACAAAATCTAATAAATGTTGCTCATTACTGTTATCAATTAAACACCGTGTATCAAAGGTGATGTCATCGTGCGATATTTGGTTAAAGGGTGTGGTTTAATGGCTTGTTGTAATTGAATAACACAGTAAAAATTGAAACAAAATAAATATGCAATAAATGCAATATTGACTTTTAATTAGACTTGGCATTAAACGCATAAACACATGGGAATACGTGTAACCATATTCTTAAGCACATTTTATGAGGGCACCTTTAGAAACTTGAATTAATGGCACCTGCAGAAAAATCGAATATATTCGCAGAAAATCTGATGTGAGCAGCATGTGACTTTTCCTATATAATGCAATTAATTTACTTCTTTAACATTGAAGAAATGATGTATCATATTTGCGGCACAATATTTTTGACGTTAAATTGTACATTTGGATGACAACATGTAAAATTATTTCGAAATACCCATTTAACTTATATTTCGCGCAACTTCACAATTATCAATATTGATAGCATCCGCAATAAGCAGTATTGTCCACATATTGAAATATTTTAATGATTAATTCATCAATTTGGTGTCATTTCCGTAAACTGAGAGCCATTTTTTCAGTTTCGACTACAGTTTCGTCAACCGACATATCGCCAAGTTGGGGTTATTACGCTAAATGAGTCACTAAGTTCGTCAAATTGATCCCCAACCGTTACATACAGACGGAGAAAAGAGCTTTTCTTATATATAAATGATTATTTGTGAATTAATTGTTGCTCATTAAAATGCAAAATTATTACACAAGTATCTTCTCCCGTGAACGGAACGTTTTAGATCCACGAAAATGCTGTTAACACATTTGTCGCATTATATTGCATGAAAAATTATTAATATATTTTTTTAATTTTATATAATATTTTTGATAATCCTATTACAAAAACGTATCATATCTTGAGAGCGGTTCATGCTAGCGTTCTAAAGTTTATGTCATTTGCTTTCTAATGAAAAACTATATAAGAAATATTCATTTACATAATATTATTAAAGGTCATGAATTTTTAATGAATTTTTTCAAAATTTCATTCGAAAATTTGGGGGTCCTCCGAACATTCGATTGCGTTTTAAATCGATAGGCCTACTGCCTCTAGAATGACACTTTTAATCAGGTAAATTTCCAGTTACACACTTAGAAAGGTAACTATATCTATGTGAATGTGTTATTTTATTCATGTATATAAGAATTACACGGAATAATGGGTATATTTTATTATACGCTGAAAAGACCGTTTTAAACAGGTCATTTTAAGCACCTGTTTACCTGTTATCCACTTGCTTATCTACTTGAAAGGTTCCTTTAAGAGGGCCCTGTTTAAGCAGGTAAACAAGTGAGTAAAAAGAACATATCAAGTTACCCCTTTACTTGTTTTAAACGGTATTTTCAGCGTAAAATAAAATATACCTATTAGTTAAATATATCAATTCTCATATAAATGAATAAAATAACACATTCATATAGATATAGTTACAGTTTTAAGTGAGTAACTGGGAATTTACCTGAATAAAAATGTTATTCTATTGGAAGTAAACTAGTAGGCAGGATTTTTGTGTGCTTTTACATATATTTTATTTTCGGCGTGTGGGAAATTTTTAAAATCTTGTCCGAATAATGTTAATTTCCTGATTACTGACGTGATGACGGAAAAATTGTCACTGTGATGATCTGAAAGACAGACAAATTAGTTGAAGTCTTGGCCTTAAATTGGGAGAAAAATGTGAGGTGTCTTATATGGGAAAGGACGTGCCACCATCTTTGTTTTCCACCCACTTATTTCTTGAAGATTTTATTCTTAATCCCGAAAGCATTAAAGATCTCGGGAACTATGTAAATCAGACAAATATGAAATAGGATGGATTTACATTTTGTTGCAACTATAAACCAAAATCTTTAATACAATTCCTGTCATGATCCAAATGTAACAAATCTGCAAATCTACATGCTTGTAAATATACGCAATTTTAAAGATTATTACACTGTAAAACATTTGCAAGCATGTTACTGAAAGTTTCAGGGGAATCATCTGTCCGTAATAGGGAGTAAAGTTCCTGATAATGATAATATATATATATATACAGGGTGGTCATGAAAAAACTTCCCCGATATATGAACCTCTAGAGGCCTATCCGCTCAACCATTCGAAAGGGAATTTCAGATATTGTTATTTGAAGGTATGCGCTCGAGATTGTAATGATTTCAAACAATAGAGCTCTCACGGTTGCGGTTACAGTGAAAAAATTTCGAAATTTTCGAATGGCAACACATACTTTTTTTCCTACGCAAATTGATCAGCGCCTTGAAAAACCATAAATGGCGGTGGAATGATACACGTATGACGAAATTTGGCAGCGTAAAACATTTGCAAAGAAGAGCATTGTAAAGGACCAATGACAACACAAGAGAGGAGAGGGAAATTTTTTTTATTGGAATTACAAGTTTTCAACGTGCCCACCTTCGCAGATGATAACGCATTGCATGCGGGATATTGTTGACAACAATGACGAAAGTAACATCGCAGGAGGAATCTCTATAACTTCACGTTTTATGGCATCTTTCAATTCTGACAAATCTCATGGATTTGATGTGTTCACCTTAGATTTCAGATAACCCCAGAACCAGAAATCCATCGGAGTGAGGTCGGGGGATCGCGGTGGCCACGAAACTGCAAAGTTACGGGAGATGACTCTATCATCAATGTTCTGTTGCAGTATTTGTCGAACACATGTAGCGACGTGTGGACGAGCACCATCTTGCATCCATACAATGTCATTAACGACATTTCGCTGCTGAAATTCTGGAATTACGTAATTCTGGAACATTGTTTTATACCGCGGACCTGTGATGGAGCACGCTTGCATACCATTGGAAGTGATCTCTTCTAAGAAGTACGGACCGAGAACGAATGTGCTTGCGATGCCGTACCACACAGTCACTTTAGCTTCGTGTAAAGGCACTATTGCCACATCGTGAGGATTTTCATCAGTCCAGTGAACGCAGTTCTTGGAGTTTACGTTCCCAGTTAAGGAGAAATGTGCTTCATCCGTCCATAATATCCGCAGCGGCCACCTGCTATCTTCATCATATCTGATGAGGAAAAAATTCGCAAAGTCGACACCTTGTTGTTCGTCTCTAGGTTGCAACATCTGGATGCGCTGGAATCGATAAGGGAACATTCGCAGAACAGAGCGCAGAAGCTTGAGGACTGTGGTTTTTGGTATATCCAAATTGCGGGCAACACTTCTTGTAGTACGCAAGGGACCTGCAGTAATCGTATTATGCACTTCCGCAATAATTTCAACAGGTCGTCCGGATCGCGGTCTATCACATGTGCATCCAGTTTCCTCATATTTTTTACCAAATCAAGTACAATTCGTACGGAACATGGGCCTCGTCTTAGCTTATGATTTCGCCGATAAACCCGCACTGCTTCGGCAGTATTTTCCCCGTTAAGATAAAACAGCTTTATCAATTCACCTCGTTGTTTCCCTGTAAGTATCATCTTGTTGTCACGTTCGAACACCTGATTGAAGAAACAATCTTCCCACACTGCTTATTAAAGGTTTTCCACAAGCAATGCTTTGCAAATGGTATTCTGTGATTGGTGCTTCTACTGTCTAACCCTGTGAATGATGCAAAGTGCGTCAATGCACCTCCTCTCTGTGTCGTCATTGGTCCTTTACAATGCTCTTCTTTGCAAATGTTTTACGCCACCAATTTTCGTCATACGTGTATCGTTCCAACGCCATTTATGGTTTTTCAATGCGCTGATCAATTTGCGCAAGAAAAAAAAGTGGGTGTTGCCATTAGAAAATTTCGAAATTTTTTGACAGTAACCGTAACCGTGAGAGCTCTATTGTTTGAAATCATCACAATCTCGAGCGCATACCTTCAACTAACAGTATCTGAAATTTCCTTTCGATTGGTTGAGCGGATAGGCCGCTAGGGGTTGTTCATATATCGGGGAAGCTTTTTTATAACCACCCTGTATATATATATATATATATATATATATATATATATATATATATATATATATATATATATATATATATATATATATATATATGTATATAATATATATATATATATATATATGTATATAATATATATATATATATATATATATATATATATATATATATATATATATACAAAGATAACGCTTCGGCAGACGATAATTAGTTGGATATTTAAGAAACAAAGCTGGAATTTTCATGAACGCTAGTAATTGTGGCTTTTCTTATCAGTTTACAGAAATTATCAACAAAGTAGATGTATAAAATGAGCAAAGGTTGCAGAATGTTTTACAGTGTATGATGTATGTATGTCAGATTTGTTTTTAGAAGTAAGACAAATAGTGCTATGCGTAAGGAAGACACCCTCATTGAAGGTAACAGTATCCATGGATCGGTTTCGCGTTTATTATGTTAGTTCGCAAAATTATGGCAAATCGCAATCTGTTACTGCCATTAAAGTTAGCGGCTTTTCCATGTTGATGAGCACATAATAAGCGCGAAACCGGTTCATGGATACTGTTATCTGCAATGGGAGTGTCTTCCTCATTTTTGGAAACGCCCTTTTCTGGCGGATTCTTGTGATTTTGAGTATTATACGTATAATGTATGAAAATTTAAGTTGTTTTGGCGAAATTGTCACAAATTAGGTGTGATTATAAGTGGATATTTTAGCACGTAAATACAGTCGGTTGGAATTTCATATAAAAAAAATCTGGTAACGTTATCCATGATCAAAACAAGAGATGGGTATTGTGATGATAGAAAAATAAATGAAATTAAAAAAAAAAAACCACGTTTTATTATAAAGAATTATACTTCTGCTGAGTTAAAAGTCACAAGTAAGATATATATCATAGTAAATTTCTACTTTGAAATTAAGCAAACGACGAATTATGCCATGTAACTGCCAATAAAATTATAATAACAAGCCAATAAAATTAACTGCAGTGTGGCTCAACTTGCCTTTTTTGTACCAGAATTCATTTTTAAGCAGCTTGTGATTTTTTTTTAGTTTTCTTTCTCTTTTTGTAAATTTTGTAAGAACGAACTTGAAAAATGTGTAATGTTAGTTCAAATGATCATAATTAAAGCATGTTGCAATTCATTTTAAAGGTTTGAAAAAATCTTTCGATTGATACCAAGTTTGACAATGAATCCCCTCGGGGGTGTCTAATGAAGTTACAAACAAAAAATCGTATCGCAGTCATAAATATTGTAGCCATCAGTGAGCCATAAATAATCCCTTTTATGTATAATTATGCCAAATTTTATCATACTTTGCCATGTTAAGGAAATATAAAATTTCGAATAAATTTCGAACATTCGAATTTCAAAATATTCTATCTTGTTTTAGATTTTTCATTAATAAAACCATTTGTGGCAGCTATTGTGTACATGAGAAATCGATCACAGACAGATGACAGACAGACGGACATCACTCATAACACGGACATAAAAAATCAAAATGTGTTCAGGAGGCCCCAAAACATATATTGCATCAAAATTTCTAAATAGAAAATTTTTGAGTAAACAATACTTTACCTATACTATATTCTATAGTATGAGAATGTAAAAAACTAATGTGAACAGCACATGCCTATAACTACATAATGCAATGACTTTACTTCTTTCACAGCGAAATTATGATGTATGAAATCCACATCAAACTGCTTTTGTCAATGAATTAGCAACGCGTAAACTGAAATTGGGCACGTTTGGAAATTTATATGCAAGACTAGATTCACGTATTCGTACTAATGTGCAAAATTCTCATTAAAATGCAATTGACAATTAATTGATATCTGTGTAAAAAATACTTTTGGCGAATTCTTTTGCGTCAAAATATAAAACTATTATAAAAAATATCTTTTCTCGATGGATCGAATGAATGGAACAAACTAGATTCACGAGGATGATGGCAACAGATTTGTAGCATATTATTGTATAGTATGAAAAGTGAATATACACTGCCTGGCCAAAAAAAAAAATGGTAGTGCAAGTTAATATTGTATTGGACCACCTTCAGCACAAATTACGTCATGCATTCTTCGTGGCATTGTGTCTATGAGTTCATGTAATATCTCAACGTTTATTTGAGGCCGGATTTGGCGTAGTATTTTGCCAAGCTTCTTGGTTGATAAAGGAATTACTCCTTAGCTGCTTCTTCAGAATATCCCACATATCTTCAATGAGTTTGAGGTCAGGTTTTTGTGATGGCCAATTCAAGTGTGCGAATGAGTTTTTGTGCTCCTTGAACCAATCTTTCACAATTTTAGCGCGATGAATCGTGGCGTTGTGATCCTGGAATATTCCATTGCCCTTAGGGAAGAAAAATACCATTGATGGAATAAGATGGTCATTCGGTATGCTCAGATACTCAGCTGACTTCATTTTATTGCTGCATAGTGTTGCTGCACCTAGACCAGCCAAACAGAAGCAACCCCAGATAACAACACTTACAAGGAAGTCTCCGGAAGTCTGTACAATGGGTACAGACAAGCAGGGTCCAATGCTTCATGCGGTTGGTTCCCTTCTAATCTTGATGCGTTCATCATGTTGGAAGAGAGTAAATCTGGACTCATCGGACTACATGATTCCCCCCCCCCCATTGTCCTGTAGTCCATTCTTTGTGTTCCTTGGCGAATTGGAGAGTCACGAGGTGACGATTGGAGTTTTTTTTCCCGAATATTTTTAGTAATAAGTGGTTTAATTTATGGAACACAGCTGTTCCAAAAGTCTAGCCATTTGAGTTCTCGTCTTATCGCGCGAGTGGAAATGGTCTTGCTTCCACTATTGGACATGGTTGTGAGTTCTAGGGTCGATTTTTTGCGATTCGGTTTTACTAAGCTTTTCAATGATCTATTGTCTCGATTATTTAGGATTGTTTTTTGACTACATATTTTCAGAAAAGTTGATGGTCCACCGCCATCTTTCCAAGATTTAATAATGCGCTGGACAATTCGCAATCCAGTGCCAGTGATTTCAGTAATCTCCTTGCACAGGCCAAGAATTTGGTCCTTTTTAAATTCTGTGACATCTTTTCCGCGACCGTGTATAACGTATTCAGTCATGATCGCTGTGAACTGATCAGCTGCACGCTGATCCCATTATATTTAAAGGTTGTATTGCCCGCAGAATTATGTAAAATTTCGAAATGCATCACCACTTCGCCACTCTTCAATATTTGCATGTTTCAACTCACAGCACGATTTAATTTTATGTAATTTTTTGCTGAATTTATTTGAAAAACGTGCAATATCTTAAGAACTTATGCAAGAGTTTTCAGTTAATATGATACGCTTCATAACGAAAAACTACGTATGAAATTATTACTTAGTTTACAGTATTGAAGATCCTGATTTTTGAATGATATTTTTCAACAATTCATTCGGAAATCGTGCAATATTATGAAAACGGTTCATGTTAGTGTTCTAAAGTTTGTATCATGTAGTTACGCCTGAAATGATTAATTTTTTTTATCATTATTAAGGTACTAATTTTTCAACTATTTTTCTAAACTAATTCGAAAATTGGGGGGGGGGGGGGGTCCGAACATTCACTTTCTTTTAATTTCAATAAGATTCCAATATTCACTGATTGTAATAATTGTACCAAATTATTTTGAAATGCCCCATTCGTTCGTTAGATATCGCGTACACAGTCTCGCTGACACACATAATTACATACACATACTAACACACACATATGAGATATCGTTTCCACATACTCACTGTGGACACACACACACACACTGGCATTTATAAACGCGCTATATGACATTTATACAAGCTCCTGTCAAGACGCTATCCAATAGCTAAAAGCATATAATGAATAAATACGTATTTAAAAGCAACAAGAATAAATACGTATATAATACGTAATACGTATATAAGCAATATGAATAAATACGTATTTAAAAGCAAGCTAAAATTGTCTTTCCCAACCTCATATACTCAGTGATTTCGAAGGGAGAAATATTGACTCAATTCAATCTGTTGAAAGCTTTGAAATTGCTCTCACTGTATGACAGAAATGGCACTATTAGGATGCAATATTGTTTTCATGAGGTTTTTAATTGAATGTAATTATCGCGTGTTACTTAAAACATATCAATAGTTCAATGTTTTTGCTATTTTGAAGGATTTAAAAGGTGGGTCTATGTAGAATCTTATGCAATAATTTTTACGGTTCTATTGTGAACAGATTATGTTGTGTAAAAATTCCGTTAATTTTAGTGCGTAAAAATTCCGATAATTTAAATATGTAAAAATTATGTTAATTTAAGTGTTGAAAACCCAAGCTACTCGACTCACCCAAGGGTACGAGCAGCTATTTGATTGGCCGGTCTAATTTAAGTGTGTAAATATTGATAATTAGTACTTAAGCCTGTTAAAGATAGGGAAAGTTACCCTTAAAAAATTAAATTGCAACTTTTTTTTATAACCCTTTTGTTGTATAACAATGTAGGGCACTGAGCGTCGAAATTAGTCGTCTTAATTGAAAATTGGCTCAGTTAGTTTCTATCCTGAGATTGACTCTTTCTTTCGGTCCAGACAGTCTAACCTACCCGAAAGTGTAAGTATTTGTTTAGACTACCGGGACAGTGCCAACCAATTTAGATCTGCCACCCAGTGGGGGTGGCAACCATAAGGACCGTATAGTCCTTCCCCTACCCATCACTTCTCAGATGGACTTGCGGACCTACGAATCTCTATCGTGCTCATATTTTCCGTAGACACGACGATAGTGTTGGGCGTCGTCGGGAATCGAACTCTGTCTATGATCGAAACTATAAGTGTGCAAAATTTCAGCCTTTCAGTTCACCGTGGAATATTCTGGACTGTCGGGAAAGTCTTCTCCCACTACTTTGCCGATCCTGGGGGAAAATTTAAAACTCTAATTCCTTAAGGTTCTATTTCGTGGACGATACTATATTTGTGGAAATATTTGGCTTTGTAATTTAACGGGGGCTTTTGAAGTGGCTTGAGTGGCTTTAAAAAAAACCTATTTCTTTCACTCCTGGGGGAGATAATCGGGAATTCGGTTCAGCTAGGTTTTGTCTCGTAAATGTAATGGTGCAAATATCTAGTCTTTTAGGTCAGTGTAGGATTTCTGGAGGGTCTTGAATGGTGTTTGAAAACCAATTTTTTTTACTTCGGTTTAGTTTGGTTTTGTTCTGGGTTCGATACTATGAGTATGCAACAATTTATTCTCGGTCACCAGGGACAACTAGAGGGTTTAGAAAGACAAAAACACGTTAGACAATTATTAGATAGATTTAAATCAATTAAAAAAGGTAAAATTCATTTGAGATAAAATTTCTTAAGTATATGCTTTGATTGCAACCAATAATATTGCAACATATTATTATTATAAATTTATATATAGTATTATAAATTTTTACCAAATGTATTCTTTAAATAAAATTAAGTAAGAGTTCTCACTGACTTAGAATAAAACAAATACATCCACAGTTTTATTTTGGTCACTATTTTGTTAAAAGTGGGCAACTACCTTCAAAGGAAACACTTTAACTATTTAAGAAGTACAGAGTCATACTAGGACATTCACCGGGATAAAAATTAAAACCTGTATTTTGGTATGTTTAATTTCTACTGCTTGCACTCGTATTTCTGTATTTTCATATATTAATACTATGTTGAAGGGGAAATTTACAGAACATTTAAGGAGAAACAGCAAGTTTTATATTGTAACTTGGTATAAATTTATACTTCCATGATAGAAAGTAGACATCTAAAAATTAGATGATTACTATTGTTTCAAATGCGTTTTGAGCTTCTTCATCAGGTCCCAAGCAATGTGTATCAATCAAGCGAACAAATATAATTGTGGTAGTTGCATTTGTTGAAGGTGGTAATTGGCATTGTAAAATATAAAATTTTTGTCTTTAAATAAATTGCTCTGTTAAAACAAGCAATCAGATCGCGAGCAATATGTATCAGTCAAAGGATCAAATATAACTGTGATAGTTGCATTTTTTGAAAGTGGTAATTGGCATTGTAAAATATTAAATTTTTGTCTTTAAATAAATTGTTCTGTTAAAACACGCAATCAGATCGCGAGCAATATGTCTCAATCAAAGGATCAAATATAACTGTGGTAGTTGTAGTTGTTGAAGGTGGTAATTGGCATTGTAAAATATTAAATTTTTGTCTTTAAATAAATTGTTCTGTTAAAACACGCAATCAGATCGCGAGCAATATCAATCAAAGGATCAAATATAACTGCGATAGCTGTATTTGTTGAAGGTGGTAATTGACTTTGTAAAACGTTAAATTTTTGTCTTTAAATATATTGCTCTAGTGAAATATCTTCATTAATTCTAATTAAATATAGTTCTTTTTTTATTATAGGGGACCACCATTATATGTCTTTCAGTGAAAATTTATGCAGTACAAAGTCCATTAATTATTAGTATCTGTAAACTCCAATAGTTACTATTATATAAACTCTCTTGCAAAAAAAAAAAGAATTAAAGAAGCACCCCTAAAAAATAATCCGATCATCTCGAAATATCGCATGCAACTTCCTTTATACCAAGTATGCAAATGATTAAATTTTCAAGGCCAATGAGTGTTAACTTCGGTCATAGCGAGGGTTTCCACTGCGTAACTAGCATCCTATAAAACAGGTTAAAAATATGGACGGGTTATCTTTGCTCGTTCTCGGCATTACAGTTCCGTGGAGACACAACCAATAATGCCGTTACGACGTTGCCGAAGACCTTATAAGCAATTAGACGAGTTCGAACGTGGTCATATAGTCGGGATGCGTGAAACTGACTGGTCATACCGAGCAATAGGCTGCCACCTGTACCGAACGGACACTGCTGTGCAAAGGTGCTGGCAACAATGGTTGCTGCAAGGAACTCATCGGCGGAATAAAGGCTCTGGAAGTCCAAGGTACACGAATACGACGCAAGATCGGATGATTCTGCGACAGGCCCGAACTAGCCCGACGGCATCAATGTCCGCCATCCAACCTGCTACAGCCTCTTCCATACCACTCGTGGTACCTTTCATCATCTCACGGCGCTTGGCTGAGGTGGGGTTATGCTGACGGCGGCCTATAAGACGTTTGTCCATAACCTCACAACATTGACAGAATCGTTTGGAGTGGTGTCGTAGTCGAGCATCATGGCTGTCAGCAGACTGGCATCGCATAGTGTTCAGCGATGAATCACGCTTCAGTCTTTCAGCAGATGACCATCGGGTACGTGTGTGGAGGCGCCAGGGCTAGCGGTCCCAATCAGCCTTTGTTTTACATAGGAACTCAGCCAGTACCCCTAGTGTGATGGTATGGGGTGCTATCTCTTACGACAGCAGGTCGCCCCTAGTCATACTGCGTGCAACTTTAACAGCTCAACGATATGTTGCTGAAATCCTGTGGCCGTTTGCGTTACCCTTCATGACACGTTATTTTGGGCCATTTTCCAACAAGATAATGCCCCGGCACATACAGCTCGCATATCTGTGGACTGTTTCCGTGCTGTTGACACTGTTCTTTGCCAGCAAGGTCACCAGACATTTTACCAATCGAGCATTTATGGGGCATGCTAGGCAGACAGATTCGGGCACCCCGAAATGTAGCAGATCTGGAGCAACAATTGAGGAATACCTGGCAGAATGTATCGTAGGATGACATTAGGCAACTTTCTCACTCCTTGCCTAGGCGTATACAAGCATGCATTGCCGCCAAGGGGGGTTTCACCAATTACTGATTTGAAAATTCAATATGCAATTGCTAAGCATTGATGGGTCCTGCGGCTTTGATTTTGTAATAACTTTATTACCTGTGTATGGGCTGTACGCATATTTAATTTCAATAAAAACAGTCACTTTCTTTATGGTGCGCATTTCAATGTATATAAGTTACTGTATAAATTTTTAAAAGCTAATACCTTTTGAAAATACATATAGCTGTAATACATCAATATTACTATATAATAATTGCAATTAATTTTAATAGAAGCATTAACTAGAAAATCCGTCGAAGAGCAGTTCTATAAATCGAAGAATTTCGATCGGTTTTCGAAGATCGATTTCTGAAATCGAAGAGCATTTCTATAAGTCAATACAAGTTAACGCATAATACTAACTCTATACCTACTTATATTTTTATTTCTATGATGTATAACAGTGAAACCCTCAACGATACAAAAGTGCCCTTAATACAAAATTTTTAATTTAATTTTATTGAAAAATTTAAAATTTTTACTACTTTCTCATACTATAGAATATAGTATAGAGAAAGTATTGTTTTCCCGAAAATTTTTGATTTCGAGATTTTGATGTCACTATATGTTTTAGGACGCTCTGAACATGTTTTGACTATTTTTAGAGTGATGTCCGTCTGTTTGTCTATGGTTGATTTCTTCTGTGTACTATAGTTGCCACAAATATTTATGGATTTTTGCAAAATTTATATCTGGCTTTGTTAACGAAAATTTTTGAATTGGATGTATATATGCTTTTAATAAGAGCAAAAACTTCAAAATTTTAAATATTCTTAACATGGTAGGATAGGACAAAATGTAACATAATAATGCCCATGAAACACATTTTAGTATTGTATGTATGTCGGATATCGAGGATTTGATTTCCCTTAAAAAAAGAGATCGTTAAAGTGATGCCAGAGTAATTTAATCATTCAGGTTAAATGAAGTTGATGGCTAAATAATACCAAAATGTATTCGAAAGGACATTACAATTTACAATTTATAAAAGTGGTTTCAAGTCTCGGAGAGTTATGCCCAACACCATGATTCTTTAATGTATATATATATATATATATATATATATATATATATATATATATATATATATATATATATATATATATATATATATATATATATATATATATATATATATATATCGTGGTAATTCTTGAATTCCTAATAATTTTTCCTCTTTTAATGCTTGTAGTCTGAGTTTTGGCATTTATAGTAATTTACTATTACGAAATCTGAAATAAACATGTGTTTGGGTTAATTAGAATTAGATGCTCAGACCTGAAGAGGAATCTATATCTGGTTAATCGCCAAATTTAAGCCAATGCTGTTCATTTCTTTTATTGGCATTGTAGCCGCAGTTTAACTGCTTTGGTGATTTTAATATTTCATAATTACTTGGAATTGGGTGTTATTATTATATCTTTCTAATATATATATATATCTATTAGAAATATATATATATATATATATATATATATATATATATATATATATATATATATATATATATATATATATATATATATATATATATATATATATATATATATATATATATATATATATAAAAGACAGAGGAATGAAGAAGCTTAAAGATCAGTTTTTCTTAAATACGAAATCAGAAGGAGTACGTGGAATACACTTAAAATATAAAAAGAAGGATAATAGCCTCATTAACTTAACGAAATGTGAGTAGGGGAATAGGGAGAGTTCTGCGCCACTTCAGAGGCGGTGAATCCCTATACTTTAACATGGGGAACCCTCCGAGGCCAGAAAATGAGTGCATCAACAGAGGCGGTGGTAAAGTCCCATGCTTTAACATAGGGGTTCTCAGAAGTCGGTGTGAGGCGGCACAGTTCCATAAGGTGACGTATATTGTTTATGACGTATAGAGTTTATGACGTATATTATTTTTTCTTTTTTTGTTTTTAGTAACAAAATTTCGTAAATGTAATTTTTTTCTTATATTTTTTCGCAAATGTAAGTTTTTTACTTTTCAAAAACCGCACTTGTGCCGTTTTCTCTATGGGAATTAACATAGGTTTTCACACTTGTGCTATTTTTTAACGTTTTTTCACAAAAACGAGATTTTTACTAACAAAATTTCGTAAATGCAAGTTTTTTTCTTATATTTTTTCGCAAATGTAAGTTTTTTACTTTTCAAAAACCACACCTATGCCGTTTTCTCTATGGAAATTAACATAGGTTTTCACACTTGTGCTATTTTTTAACGTTTTTTCACAAAAACATACTTTTTACTAACAAAATTTCGTAAATGCAAGTTTTTTTCTTATATTTTTTCGCAAATGTAAGTTTTTTACTTTTCAAAAACCACACTTGTGCCGTTTTCTCTATGGAAATTAACATAGGTTTTCACACTTGTGCTATTTTCTAACGTTTTTTCACAAAAACATACTTTTTACTAACAAAATTTCGTAAATGCAAGTTTTTTTCTTATATTTTTTCGCAAATGTATTTTTTTTACTTTTCAAAAACCGCACTTGTGCTGTTTTCGCTATGGAAATTAACATAGGTTTTCACACTTGTGCTATTTTTTAACGTTTTTTCACAAAAACATACTTTTTACTAACAAAATTTCGTAAATGCAAGTTTTTTTCTTATATTTTTTCGCAAATGTAATTTTTTTA
Source organism: Amaurobius ferox (assembly GCA_951213105.1). Lineage (NCBI taxonomy): Eukaryota > Metazoa > Arthropoda > Arachnida > Araneae > Amaurobiidae > Amaurobius > Amaurobius ferox. The sequence continues at coordinate 86,117,008 of OX578141.1, read as the reverse complement.
CTTTTCAAAAACCGCACTTGTGCTGTTTTCTCTATGGAAATTAACATAGGTTTTCGCACTTGTGCTATTTTTTAACGTTTTTTCACAAAAACATACTTTTTACTAACAAAATTTCGTAAATGCAAGTTTTTTTCTTATATTTTTTCGCAAATGTAAGTTTTCTACTTTTCAAAAACCACACTTGTGCCGTTTTCTCTATGGGAATTAACATAGGTTTTCACACTTGTGCTATTTTTTAACGTTTTTTCACAAAAACATACTTTTTACTTGTAAAAAACTAACAAAAACGCGTTTTTAAAGTAGCAGAATCGCGTGAATTGGTGTTTTAAAGTAGCAGAATCGCGTGAATTGGTGTTTTAAAGTAGCAGAATCGCGTGAATCGGGTGTATGGGAATCTCGGGAATTGGGTGTATGGGAGGGGTGTGTTTCCCCAATCCTTTCGATCTTGGAGTTCAAATATTTTAATAAATATTCCCAAAAATAAATATTTCAATAAATATTTCCAAAAATAAATATTTTAAAGAATCGTGAAAGTGTCCAAAATACTTGAGTGTTATGAATCGTGTATTCATTTAAGTCTTGGAGTTTAAATAATAACAGATACCAATGGCTGTATGCATATGTTTTTACAAGTGTACTACTAGCATAGGGGTATCTTTCAATCTTAACCTGTTTTAAAAATAAATATTTAAAAAACCCCACATACTAATTTGTTTATAGGAGTGTGTTATTTTATACGTGTGTGAGAGTATCTTTAAATCCCATCATGTTTTAAAAATAAATGTTTTAAAAACCGCACGACAGACCCGATTTTCATCAAATTTTTGAAAGGATGTCATATAGCTATAGGGATATACTCCTTTCCTAATAAGAGCATTCTGTTGTACTATATCAGGGAAATGTTCTCTGAGAATATGAAATTCACTCAAGTCTAAATTGGAAACTAGCTTTTCCAGGGAAGCATTCAGAAACTGTAGGCTATCAATAAATTGTAAACAGACACGGGGCCCCTCTTTCTTTGAAATCTTAAAAGATATATATTTTTCCATATTAGTGGCAATCACATCAATTTTATGGTCTTGCAATTTTCCAAAACTCAGCATAATATGATGAGAGTCATAATTTTTTAAATTATGAAACACTACAGGAATATTAATACTTTGCCTATAGTTAAGATTACAGGCATTATGCAGGGCACCTCTATATAGGCTCCAGTCACGTGATTGTGATCACGCACACGATCTGTTTTCAGTTCACGATGGCACACGTTACAATGGGTAGCTCTTTCAAAGTCAACTTCATTCTCTTTAGTCATTCGTAGTGGTTTAACATAACGTAATTTTTCTCCAAGATACTGTTTCTCCATTATCAAGTTGTTAAGAAAATGATTCACAGGGTCGATACCTCGATACACAGTAGCTTGTTTCAGGCATTTTCCATCAGGCCCTATAATAACATAAGCATATCCACAAGGTTCATGAATCGCTAGTCTATGCGTGTAAGATCTAATATTCGAGGGTTTAGTAGTGTCTTCTTTAACGATCAGGGCTTCAAAGTCAGCATAAATGATGAAAGGGATAGAATGCTGATACTGTTTGTTCGTGAATTGGAGATATTTCTGATCTTCCGAAGGCATTTTAATGCGTTGAGGTGCATGTTCTTTGCAATATTGAGCATGATCTTGCAAAAGATCGTCTCTGCTGTAACGATGTAAACATCTATAACATATATATTGGGCTCCATTATGCTTAGTTATATCCCCCAGCAAGCGTGACATATTCCTAATTAAAATATAGTGTTGCTTATCTTCATCACTAATCAACAGAAGATTCACACAGTCTTCATCTTCACGTTTGGATATATGCAAAGGAAAAATCTCTTCGTCTTCATATCCATATACATTTATTCGTATATTATTCAATTTTTCAATCTGAGGAATCTTCACAACTGAGATAGGGTATCGAATATCTCCAAGTTTAATGTCATTCTCAAAACTTTTATAATGTGACACTCTTTCAGGCTTATATTCACGGGATATATAGTATTTGTGGGCTAATAGGCACCACATCAGGCATTTCTCGTCTTCATTTCGAATATTGAGTAAAGCTTTCTTGGCTGCAAGTTTTGTTGGCAAGGGTATATAGCTAGAAGCTGCAAGAGGCTTATACTTTGCACAGAAAACATCTATCTTTCGCATCTTTTGTAAAGTCCATCCAGATCCTCGGCTGACAAATTCTTCGAATAACTTCAAGATTTGAGAAAAGGATTCTTCAACATTGTTGGGAGGGGTATCATCACGAAGTTCTGTCACAACATCTGTTCTAAAATATGAGCTGGATACCTCTTGACCATTTGCAATGTCACGAATAAATTGCACATCCGCAATAAGATACCACTTAATAGATCTGTATGCATCAAGTTCGTCTTTTAATATCTTCAATAGCTGAGGGCGAATTTCATCAAAACATAGCATAAGATCCCTCTCTACACTTTCAGTAGGTTCCAGAGTGTGTACAGAGAATACATCTAAACCCTTCTTCTTCTTCGCTGCAATCTTGGGGCGTTTATTAGAAGTTGAGGGTAAAGCAGGAGCTTTTCTCTTTTTAGAACCATGTTCAATACGCTGATGGCGCAGGGCATCACTTTTCTTGCTGAATATAAGTTCACAATGCATGCATTTCACACCATCCTTCAGATGAAGTAACAGGTGGCGCTTCAGGTTATCTCGTCTAGTAAACTGTATGGAGCATTGAGTGCATTCAAACACTTTAACAGGAGAATGCATATTCGCATGTCTAGCCAAGTCTTCCTTACGAACAAATGCACGTTCGCATACTTTACATCGATAAGTTAAGGCATCATCGTCAGAATGAATCTTCATATGTCTTGCTAAGGCATCTTTTCTGGAAAAGTGCTTATTACAGGATAAACACACCTGCAAGAGATAAAAAAAATACAAGACCTTAGTATAAACACGCTATTCTCGGTAACAATGTAATACATTTCAGATGTATATATATCATTACAAATGTATATAAAGTAATCGCTAATCCATTATACTATCCCCATTAGAAATAATAAAATTCCTGAATTAAAGAATATATCCAGATACAAGACATTTCATGTAAGATTCCCAAGACATTTCATTCATAAAAACACTCATTAAAAAAGTTGTTACGCATCATAAAAATACAAAGTTTAATAAAATGAGAGAATAAAATCACATTAAAACAAGTACTTACATGCCCAATCCTGTTCAAAGAGGGTGCATTACGCATAATAACGTCAGTAACGGTAGGGATAGTACCTCCGATATTACTTTCTAAGGCAAACATACTCGCAGAGCAACTTCAAACGCGTCCTAACAGCACAAAATTCACAGCAGAAATGATAAAATCGCTGCTTAAAGACCACCTACATCCATTCATAAAAAATAGTTCCTGGTGTATCCTTCCGCCAAGGTCACCCCAAGGTTATCTCTAAAGAGTTCTTGATGTATCCATCCGCCAAGGTCACGTGATAGTTATATCACGGTTACCGTTAAACTTGCAACACACGAATGTAATTATGCACACATCCGATAAAAAATAAACAATTCATTCAACATCGCAATCGATTATATCCTTTTTAATAATTGTAATCGATATATTAAATAAATTCACATCTTTAAAAAATAATAGATTTTAATAAAATAATGAAAGAAAATCCCTTTGCGAGACCCCTTAAAACCTCCAATCCTTAAACAATACAGCAACGCGCAAACCTAAAAACCCCGAATAACATACTCACCTTTTTAAGGTTGTAAGTGGTTATATAGCATATGTAGATGATAATTATAAGTAATTTGAGGGTTTTAGCTAGTTTCTGGGTGAATTTGTTGATTTTTTAGGATTTTTTGTTCTATGAATCCCTGTAAAGTGATTTTTGCTGTAAAAATACGGGTTTCACGTTGAATGACTGTGTATTTGGATGTACGTTGGGGGCGAAGGTGAGTGTTTTATTATGGATTCCGGTTGCTATGGGTTACGTTTAGTGTGTGGTGAAGTGAGTGTTGGTGTCTCGGGGAGGGAGGGGGAGAGAGGAGTATATGTTATTCGGGGTTTTTAGGTTTGCGCGTTGCTGTATTGTTTAAGGATTGGAGGTTTTAAGGGGTCTCGCAAAGGGATTTTCTTTCATTATTTTATTAAAATCTATTATTTTTTAAAGATGTGAATTTATTTAATATATCGATTACAATTATTAAAAAGGATATAATCGATTGCGATGTTGAATGAATTGTTTATTTTTTATCGGATGTGTGCATAATTACATTCGTGTGTTGCAAGTTTAACGGTAACCGTGATATAACTATCACGTGACCTTGGCGGATGGATACATCAAGAACTCTTTAGAGATAACCTTGGGGTGACCTTGGCGGAAGGATACACCAGGAACTATTTTTTATGAATGGATGTAGGTGGTCTTTAAGCAGCGATTTTATCATTTCTGCTGTGAATTTTGTGCTGTTAGGACGCGTTTGAAGTTGCTCTGCGAGTATGTTTGCCTTAGAAAGTAATATCGGAGGTACTATCCCTACCGTTACTGACGTTATTATGCGTAATGCACCCTCTTTGAACAGGATTGGGCATGTAAGTACTTGTTTTAATGTGATTTTATTCTCTCATTTTATTAAACTTTGTATTTTTATGATGCGTAACAACTTTTTTAATGAGTGTTTTTATGAATGAAATGTCTTGGGAATCTTACATGAAATGTCTTGTATCTGGATATATTCTTTAATTCAGGAATTTTATTATTTCTAATGGGGATAGTATAATGGATTAGCGATTACTTTATATACATTTGTAATGATATATATACATCTGAAATGTATTACATTGTTACCGAGAATAGCGTGTTTATACTAAGGTCTTGTATTTTTTTTATCTCTTGCAGGTGTGTTTATCCTGTAATAAGCACTTTTCCAGAAAAGATGCCTTAGCAAGACATATGAAGATTCATTCTGACGATGATGCCTTAACTTATCGATGTAAAGTATGCGAACGTGCATTTGTTCGTAAGGAAGACTTGGCTAGACATGCGAATATGCATTCTCCTGTTAAAGTGTTTGAATGCACTCAATGCTCCATACAGTTTACTAGACGAGATAACCTGAAGCGCCACCTGTTACTTCATCTGAAGGATGGTGTGAAATGCATGCATTGTGAACTTATATTCAGCAAGAAAAGTGATGCCCTGCGCCATCAGCGTATTGAACATGGTTCTAAAAAGAGAAAAGCTCCTGCTTTACCCTCAACTTCTAATAAACGCCCCAAGATTGCAGCGAAGAAGAAGAAGGGTTTAGATGTATTCTCTGTACACACTCTGGAACCTACTGAAAGTGTAGAGAGGGATCTTATGCTATGTTTTGATGAAATTCGCCCTCAGCTATTGAAGATATTAAAAGACGAACTTGATGCATACAGATCTATTAAGTGGTATCTTATTGCGGATGTGCAATTTATTCGTGACATTGCAAATGGTCAAGAGGTATCCAGCTCATATTTTAGAACAGATGTTGTGACAGAACTTCGTGATGATACCCCTCCCAACAATGTTGAAGAATCCTTTTCTCAAATCTTGAAGTTATTCGAAGAATTTGTCAGCCGAGGATCTGGATGGACTTTACAAAAGATGCGAAAGATAGATGTTTTCTGTGCAAAGTATAAGCCTCTTGCAGCTTCTAGCTATATACCCTTGCCAACAAAACTTGCAGCCAAGAAAGCTTTACTCAATATTCGAAATGAAGACGAGAAATGCCTGATGTGGTGCCTATTAGCCCACAAATACTATATATCCCGTGAATATAAGCCTGAAAGAGTGTCACATTATAAAAGTTTTGAGAATGACATTAAACTTGGAGATATTCGATACCCTATCTCAGTTGTGAAGATTCCTCAGATTGAAAAATTGAATAATATACGAATAAATGTATATGGATATGAAGACGAAGAGATTTTTCCTTTGCATATATCCAAACGTGAAGATGAAGACTGTGTGAATCTTCTGTTGATTAGTGATGAAGATAAGCAACACTATATTTTAATTAGGAATATGTCACGCTTGCTGGGGGATATAACTAAGCATAATGGAGCCCAATATATATGTTATAGATGTTTACATCGTTACAGCAGAGACGATCTTTTGCAAGATCATGCTCAATATTGCAAAGAACATGCACCTCAACGCATTAAAATGCCTTCGGAAGATCAGAAATATCTCCAATTCACGAACAAACAGTATCAGCATTCTATCCCTTTCATCATTTATGCTGACTTTGAAGCCCTGATCGTTAAAGAAGACACTACTAAACCCTCGAATATTAGATCTTACACGCATAGACTAGCGATTCATGAACCTTGTGGATATGCTTATGTTATTATAGGGCCTGATGGAAAATGCCTGAAACAAGCTACTGTGTATCGAGGTATCGACCCTGTGAATCATTTTCTTAACAACTTGATAATGGAGAAACAGTATCTTGGAGAAAAATTACGTTATGTTAAACCACTACGAATGACTAAAGAGAATGAAGTTGACTTTGAAAGAGCTACCCATTGTAACGTGTGCCATCGTGAACTGAAAACAGATCGTGTGCGTGATCACAATCACGTGACTGGAGCCTATATAGAGGTGCCCTGCATAATGCCTGTAATCTTAACTATAGGCAAAGTATTAATATTCCTGTAGTGTTTCATAATTTAAAAAATTATGACTCTCATCATATTATGCTGAGTTTTGGAAAATTGCAAGACCATAAAATTGATGTGATTGCCACTAATATGGAAAAATATATATCTTTTAAGATTTCAAAGAAAGAGGGGCCCCGTGTCTGTTTACAATTTATTGATAGCCTACAGTTTCTGAATGCTTCCCTGGAAAAGCTAGTTTCCAATTTAGACTTGAGTGAATTTCATATTCTCAGAGAACATTTCCCTGATATAGTACAACAGAATGCTCTTATTAGGAAAGGAGTATATCCCTATAGCTATATGACATCCTTTCAAAAATTTGATGAAAATCGGGTCTGTCGTGCGGTTTTTAAAACATTTATTTTTAAAACATGATGGGATTTAAAGATACTCTCACACACGTATAAAATAACACACTCCTATAAACAAATTAGTATGTGGGGTTTTTTAAATATTTATTTTTAAAACAGGTTAAGATTGAAAGATACCCCTATGCTAGTAGTACACTTGTAAAAACATATGCATACAGCCATTGGTATCTGTTATTATTTAAACTCCAAGACTTAAATGAATACACGATTCATAACACTCAAGTATTTTGGACACTTTCACGATTCTTTAAAATATTTATTTTTGGAAATATTTATTGAAATATTTATTTTTGGGAATATTTATTAAAATATTTGAACTCCAAGATCGAAAGGATTGGGGAAACACACCCCTCCCATACACCCAATTCCCGAGATTCCCATACACCCGATTCACGCGATTCTGCTACTTTAAAACACCAATTCACGCGATTCTGCTACTTTAAAACACCAATTCACGCGATTCTGCTACTTTAAAAACGCGTTTTTGTTAGTTTTTTACAAGTAAAAAGTATGTTTTTGTGAAAAAACGTTAAAAAATAGCACAAGTGTGAAAACCTATGTTAATTCCCATAGAGAAAACGGCACAAGTGTGGTTTTTGAAAAGTAGAAAACTTACATTTGCGAAAAAATATAAGAAAAAAACTTGCATTTACGAAATTTTGTTAGTAAAAAGTATGTTTTTGTGAAAAAACGTTAAAAAATAGCACAAGTGCGAAAACCTATGTTAATTTCCATAGAGAAAACAGCACAAGTGCGGTTTTTGAAAAGTAAAAAAATTACATTTGCGAAAAAATATAAGAAAAAAACTTGCATTTACGAAATTTTGTTAGTAAAAAGTATGTTTTTGTGAAAAAACGTTAAAAAATAGCACAAGTGTGAAAACCTATGTTAATTTCCATAGCGAAAACAGCACAAGTGCGGTTTTTGAAAAGTAAAAAAAATACATTTGCGAAAAAATATAAGAAAAAAACTTGCATTTACGAAATTTTGTTAGTAAAAAGTATGTTTTTGTGAAAAAACGTTAGAAAATAGCACAAGTGTGAAAACCTATGTTAATTTCCATAGAGAAAACGGCACAAGTGTGGTTTTTGAAAAGTAAAAAACTTACATTTGCGAAAAAATATAAGAAAAAAACTTGCATTTACGAAATTTTGTTAGTAAAAAGTATGTTTTTGTGAAAAAACGTTAAAAAATAGCACAAGTGTGAAAACCTATGTTAATTTCCATAGAGAAAACGGCATAGGTGTGGTTTTTGAAAAGTAAAAAACTTACATTTGCGAAAAAATATAAGAAAAAAACTTGCATTTACGAAATTTTGTTAGTAAAAATCTCGTTTTTGTGAAAAAACGTTAAAAAATAGCACAAGTGTGAAAACCTATGTTAATTCCCATAGAGAAAACGGCACAAGTGCGGTTTTTGAAAAGTAAAAAACTTACATTTGCGAAAAAATATAAGAAAAAAACTTGCATTTACGAAATTTTGTTACTAAAAATCGCGTTTTTGTGAAAAAACGTTAAAAATAGCACAAGTGTGAAAACCTATGTTAATTCCCATAGAGAAAACGGCACAAGTGCGGTTTTTGAAAAGTAAAAAACTTACATTTGCGAAAAAATATAAGAAAAAAATTACATTTACGAAATTTTGTTACTAAAAACAAAAAAAGAAAAAATAATATACGTCATAAACTCTATACGTCATAAACAATATACGTCACCTTATGGAACTGTGCCGCCTCACACCGACTTCTGAGAACCCCTATGTTAAAGCATGGGACTTTACCACCGCCTCTGTTGATGCACTCATTTTCTGGCCTCGGAGGGTTCCCCATGTTAAAGTATAGGGATTCACCGCCTCTGAAGTGGCGCAGAACTCTCCCTATTCCCCTACTAATGTGAGTCTTTTCGTCAGCGAGAGATCGTCGGAGGTTTGATCCCTGAGCCACAAGCTCTTTATACCTATTAGGGCTATATAGATTTCAGTATATAAAAGTTGAATACGGTATCAACTGGAAAGGCAGTAACGAGACTTTTTAGTCAGAACAGATAAGATAGAGCACCAGTGCTAATAAAGAAAGGGACGCGTTTGCCTTTCTTGCAGAAGAGAGTACCTTTGCTGTTCTGTTTCATTTATTTTGAAGAATGTTTTATTGTCTTTGAAACCGGTTGATTTTTTATTCAACCTTTATATGCTGTTGTCTAGCGAAGTTTTTATTTTCCGTGACTTATTTTCACAGCAGTCAGAGTGAAATATTGCTTTAAAATTTTGTGATATCCTGGGAATAGTGCATGGCAACAGAGAAAAATTAGTTTTGTTTCTTTGACGATGTAAAATAAGTGTGCGATTTGCAATTGTTATATAATGTTGATTTAATACTAGTATTTAAGCCCGCCAAATACAAGGAAACTAACACTCTTAAATAACAAAATCTGTAACATGTTTTAATAGTTTTATTTTGTTTAACAATGTATGATACTTGTCGAAAATAGGCAGCTTAATCGAAAACTTCCAAGTTAGGTTTTATTCGATGGTAGATACTATAAGTATGTAGAGTTTCAGCCTTCTTGTCTACCTTATGCTTCTGTGTGGTCTAGAAAGGCGTTTTTACCCTATAACCATTTTTGTCCTCCCACAGAACAGAGATCGAAATTCTGAAACTGTAAGCTTATGTTCTATAAATGATGCGTATATATTTACCTTTTTAGGTCCACAGGGGCTTCTGAAGAACCTAAATAGGCTTTTTGAAAACTTCAATTTTTTGTCCCGGGGGGGGGGGGGGTCGAAAATTTGGCTCCGTTATGCTCTGTCCCGTGGTTGATATTATAAATGTGTGCGAAGTTTGAATAAAAAATTTAGTCTTCTGAACCAATTGGGCTTCTGGAGAGCACGGAACGAGTTTTCAACCCCCAATTATTTTTTTGCCCCTCCCGGGGTAGTGAATCGAATATTTGGCTCCATTAGACTCCGTGATCAATACTATAATTGTGTAGCGATTCAGTCAATCTTCTAAGTAAGGCTTCTGGAGGGTCTGGATAGACAAACACGCGTTAGACAATTATTATATAGATTTAATCTAATTCTTTGTTATTTGATGATTTCATATTTAAAGAGGTTAGCAAAATGGTTGTCATTCCATGAATTTCCTGCCGCCCTAAAAATTTGAAAAGAAAATCATTAACGAAGATAATGATTAACATGCACGCATTTTTAATGAAACATCTAGGAGTGAAGATTAAAACATAATTTCATACACCACCCTCTTTTTAACAAGATCTGTGCTTGTAGGTCATCTTGGGTTTTAGTACTGTTTCTTTCATTATCGCTCATTACATAAGTCCTTGATAAATCATAATGAACACGCTGTGGAGAATTTCAGCTCATTGAATGGCTCTAAAGTATCAAAAACAGACATATTTTCAACGAATGTTTCGTGACATAAAAAGAGAATACATCATCAAGAGGTTCCATGTTAGTCTTGTTTTTAGAAACGATCATCCATACATATTAACAATCGCGTGCTGAAGGATCTTCCGATTTAGGAACATCCGCGGCAGATTCTTTAACCCCTAAGATAAAAATTGCATTTTTAAGTTTATGAACTTCTTAATATAGAGAGCAAGAATAGAACATGGCATAATTGGAGAATGTTACAACTACATTTTTATATGCTTTGAAGCGTTTTGTAAGAGTTAATATAGACTGCTTCAGGATTTATAGCCATTCAGATCAGATATTTGAAGCAATCTCAACCATAGGAATTAAAAGACAGTATAAAACATCTGATATTCGTATTCAAACCTGTCAAAGACAGATAAATTAAGTTGCAATTTTTTTTTAAATGCGCTTCAGTTAACGATTTTTGGCACTTAGCGTCAAAAATAGTTATCTTAATCTGAGACTGGCCTAGTTATGTTCTGTTTTGTGATTAATACTATAGGTCTGCAAAGTTTCTGCCTTCAAGTTCATCGAAGTCTTCTGGACGAAATGGGGAGATTTTTCATCGCCCTCTTTATATTGCCCGTCCCCAGGGTAGATATCAAAAACCTTATACCTCTAGGCTCTATTCCGTAGACGATACTATATGTGTTTAGATATTTAGCCATCTAGGTCAATGGGGGGGGGAGGCTTCTGGAGTGATTGGGAAGGATTTTCGAAAAAACTTTCTTCGTCCTTGGGGGAGAAAATCGAAAATTAGACTCTGTCAGGTTCTATCCCGTGGTTGATACTATATGCGTACAAAGATTCAGTCTTCTTGGCCGAGAAGGGATTTTGGAGGGCCTGGAGAGATTTCCATTTTTTTCTCCCCTCCTCCCACGGTGGAGGGAATCGAAAATTTGGCTCTGTTAGGTTCTGCCCCGTTGTCGATATAATAAATGTGTAAAGATTCAGTCTTTTAGGTTACGGGGGGGGGGGGGGCGGGGCTTATGGATGCCTGGAAATTCAAAAACACGTAGGCAATTATTATAATATTACCACACATGATTTGTTCGGGAGATTAAAACAAATTCGATATTGTGAAGCTGCAAGAACACAAATTATAGCCTTTTCACAATTCTGAACGTATAATATACGTACAATAGCGCATGTTAATATCTTGTAAATTATACCAATCATTTCTAAATAAAAATTTGCATTTCAAATGACTAAATTTGGCAAAAATATCTTAATTATTTTTAATACATATTTTTCGATTATCGAAAGAAAATATCAAATGACTTGAAGGTGGTCTCCGAAAAGTAGACCTCTGATGATTGCCATAATCGTACCAACTTGCATTTGATTCACTTAAGTCGAGAGCTCACGTGCCCACAGATTCATAGATACAGTTATTGAAAACATGGTTGATTAGTATTTAGTGATGCTACAAATATGTATTAAGATTCGACGGTAGGATTTTTGATCCTATAACAGTAATTTATCTTTACATACTTTGCAGTCATTGCCTCTCATCAGCAAGGGGAAAGTGCTAAGATAATCACAAAGAACAAAAGTTTAAGCCAGGAGTTTAGGGTAATCTGGTAGAAGTATTTGCTTCACATCCAGCAGCGATGCAAGATATTATATGAGCGTCGTTCACCATTGACATAATTCTAAATTCTCGGAATTATAGTGAAGTCGTTTCTGCTTTCTTGTACACCTTTTACTTGTATTTAACGCCCTGTTATAAGCTAGACATGTCTTTACTGCGATTCTGAGCGCTTAGAATTTTGACAACGGTGGGCGGGGCTAAGATAATGCCTTGAATTGTTTCTGGATTTGGAGTAAATACTGCTACCAGAAAATTTGCAAATTCTTATCTTTAAGGAGTTTTGCTGACACAAGGCAATGACAGCGAAACTATGGTTCGCGGCTAGTGAATGGTGACCAGTTGATCACTTCTTTGCTTATAGTTAGAAACTCTACAAATATGCCTTTTATGTATAATTGGATATGCTATTTCTGTATGAATGTTCTAGTAAGTAAACTTATTAGGGAATGTAGAACCTATAAATAAGTTGTTCCACAGCAGTAGACAGCTTCCTAAAAATGCATAGGTATGGTTTGGATTTTTACATATTAATTATATTGAATTATTTAATTGCATTTGAATATTACTACTTCTAGTTTATCTTACATTATAATCAACATTTTAACTAGTAATACTATTTTATAAGATTATGAGAAATAAAATTAAGTATCTAATTTAGTAATTATTGTAATGTAAAAGGATAAAAATTGTTCTTCTGTAAAAGACTACACAAAGGTCCTTTTGTCACTGAAAGATTGCTTCCCGGAATATAACAAAAATATCATATTCTCTTAACATTAGAAATTCCAAAGAAACTAATTTTCCGCTTTTACAGCTTTATGGTCACGGATAAATCACAAGACTTGCTAAACTGCAAGGTGAATTAAGAAGTGAAAATTTGCACTTTTCATAACACATGTCTGCAAAGAAAGTGTTTTCGCTTCCTATTACAATTACAATTCAAGGTGATTGTTTTTGACATTTCCAAATCCAAATATGACAATCAAATTGCACTAATATCCACCGCTGTTAAGAGAAAATGGATAAAAGAAAGGCGTTTTGCAAGGTTCATATTTTAATAGTTTTATTGTATATACGAGTATTACGAAATGTATTTATGTTGCATTAATTGGAAGGTGATTTTGACAGTTAACGGTTTTTGCAACTAATTAAATCCGGTAGTCTATTTTTAAAAAGTGGCATCAAAAGGATATGGAAGTAATGCAAAACATAATACCTAGAGTCATTTTACAAAAAATTAATGCGTTCCACACTTGGATTTGCTATAAAATAACAAATTTGGGTTTTGTAGGGGGGGGGGGGATTGCGTTTGCTTATGATTCGATTGAGCTGCAAATCAAAAGAATTATTGTAATTTCTATTAGATATAATAACATCGAATGTCCTAATCACTCAATTCTTTCAAAAGATATCGCACTCACTTTGGGGACAATAAAATGTATTCGATAACAATTCAGGATAGGTTTATAAACTGTGATGTAAATCAAACTCTCGAGGTCTTATAAATTGTTCACTCATTTTGTTAAATGTATGAATATTTAATTTTTTAAGAATTTTACCATTTTAGATAGAAATTAAATATGTCTAGAGCGAGGAATGGATCAGTGTCTTATAAATTATTTTTTATTTTTAAATAAAAAATATATTTTAAATGACTAGTTTTTTAATGTTATTTAGTTTAATTATTTTATTACTTGGGCTAAATTTTCGAACTATTTTGAAAATTTTAAACCATTCTTGTTCAACTTCGTTGAAAATTAATAAACTTTATTATAAAACTTACTAATAAAACTTTATACTAAATATATTAAAAAAAGTACATTGACGGTGAAGAAGGACCCCCCCCCTCCCAGAGCTTTGCATTTCCTCAGCATTTGCCTACATTGCTTATGGTTGAAAATGGCCCTAATGTATGCCAGTTTGTAACTTAGAGGAGAGATACGAAGTTCTCTCCTCTAAGATACGATACTTCTTATTCCTGCTCTAAGGTTTGTACTGCACTCCATCTTCAATCTTTTTTTCTGCTCAGTGTCACCCAATTTAGACCGGAACCCAGTGGGGGCGACATCTACATGAACCGTGCCCTTCTTCCCCGGCTACCAACCCCTCGGAAGGACTTTTGGACCCATAGGATAGCTTTCAAGGGGATAGATTTTGCAGAAACGGAATCGAACTCGGATAATCCGTGTACATTTGACCTGAAATTATATAAACTACAGACGATGCTGCACAACGCATGCAAACCTGTGGATCGAAGATTCAGTCGGAAAGCTATGCCATACGCGTCAATTTGACTTAATCTCTAGCATGGTTCTCCGGCAGAATTGTGGGAATTGCCACAGTCCAAAAGTCTAAACGATTTGTCAGCAAGCTACCCATATACATCAATTCTACCTTTCTCGTTTCCGGCATCAAGCAAATATGGGAACAGTTGAATGCTTATTTTTTGAGAAGAAAATTCTTAACTCTTCTATCATAAAACAAAACTTGGATAATGAAATTGGATAAACGATGTAGCAATTGTTTCTATGACACCATTAAGTCAAATTCATATTCGTAAATCCAACTCAGCAAAGAGAAGAAAGTGACTGAACCAATGGAAGCATAAGTACAAATGGTGGAATTATTCAACATTCAAAAAATTCATGCGGACGGTGAAAAGCTAATGTACCCTGAGCAGTCTGTTTCTGGCAAATCACCTTTAATTAAGGCATTAGCTAATGAATGTAGTGGAGCGGCGCTTGGACGAGAGTATATTAATGGTTCAACTCTTAACGTGTGAAAATAACAATTTATGAAACACTTTCAGGTCTCAATAAGGCAGATAGTTTGCAAGAACGTAAAAATAAATCCGTTTTGCAACCGTATATAAGGTCAAAATATTTAAAATGTGTTCATGAAGACGATTTGTGTAGTAATTTCTTACTTGTATCGCAAACAAAAAGATGGATCTGTGATCTATTCTGGGCATCTGACGGCTGCAGATCAAATTCTGAAGTTATACATAACATCCGAATCTCCTCAGGCAGTTCCAATCTCGTTTCATATCAAGTATTCAATAACACACAGATTTCAATATCTGAAAAGAATGGGGATTTCATTGTAAACAAAAAGAATGGATCAATGGTTTATTCCCAATTTCTAACTACTGTAAATCAAATTCTGAAATTATACATAATATCCGAATCTCCTCTAATAGTCTGGGCTTCGTTTCACATCAGGATAAATTATTCAATAGCAGACATATCTCATTAGTTGCGGAGAATGAGGAACTTTTTCAAACGTAAGCAACCTGAATTTAGTAGTTAAGGTGGCCTATTTCATGCAAATAGAATTATCATACATGAAGCAAATCATTTATATTATAATTGCCTGACGTGCGTTTTGTCTTTTAAAATCCTCCTGAAGCCTTCCGGTTACCCAATTGTCTGAATATTTGTCAGGGTCTTTTTTAAAGATAATTTCGTATTGCATAAGAGGTTGCTAATAAGTAACATATAAATTGAGCAGGGGGAGGGAAATTCTCTGATTTCAAAATTTTGAGATTTTAAAATTCAAAATGTTGCTGTTTTAGTAATTAATTTTATAAAATAACTTTTCTTTTGCATCTCGGGGGAGGGAGGAGGGATACAGCCCTTAGATAATTTGGCTATAAAATCTGAGATCTGCAGAATTGATAAACTGCCGACACTCGAACAAGGATAATGCTTAGATAAAATATTGAAAATTAACAATATTACTAAAATTTATTAAAACCCATCCACCTAATATTGCTATTTAATGAAATACTTAACTACAATAAAATGGGATGCATAAATATTACTGAAATAATTTTCAACGGCAGCAAAAAATATTTTGATCGAAAATTTTATTCTGTATCTTACAGCGTTGTCTGTATCTTATAGCTCTGTATTTAAACAGCGTTGTACAAATCTTAAAATATTAGAATGAGGAAAATGGTAAATATGCGTTTATGTTAATGCTTTTTTTCTTTTTGGAGATGAATCATTAATCCATACACACAAAACGCATTGAGAGATTTTCAGTAAATAAAATGGCTTGACTTACAAGAAAAGACTTGCTTACCTTCTTAAAAGTGTTCATTAAGAGCGATCCATTTAAGCAGATAAACAAGTGGTTAAAATGAGCATCTTATGTTACTTTCTACATGTTTAAAACTGTTTTTTCATCGTAAAATAAAAAATCTGATGTGAACACCAAATGAATTTCCTTATATAATGCAATGAATTTACTACTTTTACAGTAAAAAAAATAGGTTATTCTTATAGTAGATACTTATATTCTTTCCAAGATATTGAATTTTCGTCAATTAGTTGTCATTTTTATTGATTTAGCGTCATTTTTATCCATTTGGCGAGATTTTCGGTAATTCGGCAATATTTAAAAAGTCGCCAAGTTAGTGACATTCCGCCAAATTCGTCGCCAAAATCTCGTCAAGTGTTATGGACGGAGAAATAAGCTATTATTATAGCAGATAAATGACTATTGGCGTTTAAATACAAAAGTATTACTCAAAGTATCTTTGCTCATGAATGGAACGAGAACTAGATCCTCGAATGATGTCACCAAATTTATCACATGATATTATATATGAAAAGTGAACATGTTTCTCAACAGTTAATATATTGTTTTAATTTATGGGATTTTTTGATAAATTTATTTGAAAAATGTGAAATATCCCGAGAACGGTTCAGACTAGCGTTGTAAAGTTTATGTCAATCGTTTTCTAAGAAAAAATTACATACGAAATGTCTATTTGCGTAACTTTATTAAAGGTTGTGATTTTTTGATGACTTTTTCAAAATTTCACTCGAAAATTTAGGGGGTTCTAAACATTCGATTGTATTTAAAAACAACAAGATTCCAGTATTCATGGATTGTAGTTTTTGTACCAAATTTCATTCCAATCCCTCCATTCGTTCGTGAGATATCGTCTCCAAACACACCCAGAGCCATCACCTCAGAAATGTTTGATTCGTGATCAGGGATGCTTGAAACGTGCTCTCCCGTCGAAAACTCGAATTCGAATTTTCGACCCCGTCACAATACTTTCTTTATACATTATACTATGTATATAAGGAAAGTAAAAATGTACCCATCCTTCCGTGTAATTCTCACATAAATGAATAAAATAACACATTCATATAGATATAGTTACCTTTTTAAGTGTTGCAGACCCGGACTTCTCGACTGACCCAGAGGGATTACAGCAACTATTTGAGAAACTGGAATTTTTCCTGTTTAAAAGTGTCATTCTAGTGGCAGTAAACTCAGTTTTTTGTGTGTTTATACCCATATTTTTTTTGTGTGCAGTGTATATGACGGTGGTATCCGGACCCTTTTTGAATGATACACTTTCACAATGTATTTTAATAAAATTACAACAAGAAAGATCAATCATGCATAAAGCATTGATTTTGAAACACTTTCCAACTGAAATGCAATTTTAATTAAACATCTCTAAAATGCGATACATTCAGCGGTAATATTTTTAAAATTATCACAATACTATATTTGAAAACTTCAAACTTTATCGGAAAAAATGAACTTCATTCAAATGACGCCATTGAAATATAAATCGCCTGGCTCTCTATGTAAAAGCTGTAAGTATTTCATTCATACACTTTTATTTCATTCCTTTCATTCATCACAGTACTGTAATAATTTATTTTATTTAAAAACTTAAAACCATGGAGGTACAAGTAATTTAACGCTATGCTTAAAACTTCATCGAAAAAATCGTCTGCTTCTTAATGTAAAATCAGTAAATGTTTCATTCATATCAGCTATATTGCAGACTCCAAAGCTAACTAATTTTGCGTTAAAGAAATTCAGTAATTCTTATGCAACTCATCCTGCATCTTTATTTGTTTGCATTCTCCATAAGTGAAAATTAGGCTTCGCTGTAGAAATAATCAAATTTTGATGATCATTTACCCTCAAATATATTGCAATTGCGTTGTTTCAGAATGTAGATGCACCGAATTTAAGTAAAAATAAAGCGGTTTTAGGACGGATATAACACTAAATATAAATTAAAGAGAACATTAAAAATCACGATTTTGACACAAGATGGATGCCATATTTTATTTTGAAGTGGGTTACGTAATCTCTTCATATAATATGGGTCGAAAACTCAGGCCGACCGACTAATCCTAGGACATAGAGCAGCAAGGTGGGCGGCCGGTCATATAATATGGGCCGAAAACCCAGGCCGTCCGACTCATCCGAAGGTATAGAGCAGCAAAAATGGGCGGCCGGGAAACCATATAATATGGGTGTAATTATTATTTTAATTTTTATTTAAAATATATTTTGCTGAAATTTTTTTCATACTTTATGGGATAATTTGAATATTTTCTAAAATTTTTGAAGCAATTTGTGAATTTTAAATTCGCTTAAAAATGTTTGAAAAATTAGTCCCATAGGGTTCATGTATTTCATTTTTTTAACCCGGGTTCAGTCCAAAACTAATTGGGTGTTATTATTCATTTATATTCCCGTAGATCCCACAGACCGTCTGAACAACATACTAAAATTTCATTTTGATAAAGTTATTTTTACGGCAATTATCGTGCGAACGGACAGACAGACAGACAGAATGAACAAAGTCATAAACACTTTTCAACTATGTTGTAAAGTGTTAAAATGGCAGATATTTCTTTAAAACTGCTTTTTTATAGCGTCTTGAAAGTTCGTATCCTTGATATTTTCGTAAAATTGCAATAACGTAATTAATAAACTTGGTTTTATTTTAAATGATGTCTTATTCCTAGTATTTATTCAAAACTCTTAAAAACTGCAATTTTCTTAAAGACGATGGGTTTTTGAAGTTTGAAAATTGTTTATTTTGTATTCATGGAAAAAATTAGAAATTAATTGACTAACTGCTCGCCCGACAAAATTATACATTTTTAGTCATTTTAAATTTTAAATTTTAAATTATAAATTTTAAATTTATTAGCATAGTAAGTTTTTAACTTGGAATATCCTATAAAATATTTAGCACCCCTAAGGTATAAAAAAATTGGTTTTGGAAGATTGGTGCATTTGAAGCTCCTCTGGTATTATTAATTGACTGGTTCTGTGAGTATCAATTTGGCTATTGTAACCCCAAATTTGGCTGTTGAGGTCTGAACTAAGAAATTTTATGCTGGTTGCATGGTAGAAATGAATTTGTCGATATCTAATTAGGTTTGAAAAACTGTGGTATATAGTAAGTTTTTTGCAGCTATTACAGGTATCAGCTGTTCTATGCTAAATAGTGCATAACAAGTGTGAAACAGACCATGGTTGTGGTTATCTGTCATGGGAGCGATATCCCAAATTTGTTCCCTTTAGGCGAGTGCTGTGAGTATAAAGTAATAATTGCCTTGTCAAAAAGTGTTGAATATTGACATTGACTAATGGGCAAAATCAAACAACATCGTATCGAGTGTGAGTAATTTACGTACGTTATTATCGTTTGCCGAATAGCAACAAGCATATTATATACATATTAAAGAGAAACAAGAAAGATCAATCATGCTTAAAGCATTGATTATGAAACACTTTCCAACTTCAATGCAATTTTATTTAAAAAAGTCGAAAATGCAATACATTCCTCGGTAATATTTTAAAACTTATCACGACACTACATTGATTTATTATATTTGAAAACTTAAACCTTCATTGAAAAAAATGAACTTCATTCAAAAGACGGCATTGAAATATAAATTGCGTGGTTTAAATATCTCTAAAATGCAATACATTCCACGGTAATATTTTTAAATCTATCATAATACTACGATAATTTATTATATTTGAAAACTTCATCGAAAACAACTGAAATTAATTCAAATGACGTCATAGAAAAAATAACACGCCTGGATCTCTCTATAAAAGCAAGATTTCATTCATAAATTTCTCCATTTCATTCATCACAATACTATAATAATTTATTTTATTTAAAAATTAAGACCATGGAGCTACAATTCATAAACTTTATGCTTAAAACTTCATCGAAAAATATCGTCCTTCTGTTTATAAAATCAATTAATATTTCATTCATATCAGCCATGCAGACTCCATGGACTGAATTATTTTGTGTTAAAGAAATACAGTAAATCTAATACAACTCATTCTACATATTTTGCTGTTTACATTTTACATAGGTGAAAAATAGGCTTAATTGTAGAAATAATCAAATTTGAATGAGAATTTAAACTCAAATATATTGTCATTGTGTTGTTTTAGTATGTAGATGCACAGAATTTAAGCAGAAATAAAGTAGTTTTAGGATGGATACAACACTCAATATGAATTAAAAAGAACTTTAAAAAATCACGAATTTGAAACAAGATGGATGCCATATCTCATTTTGAAGTGGGTCATGTGATCGTTTCATATCATGGTCACGTGATCGTTTCATATAAGATGTGTAATTATTATTTTAATTTTTATTTAAAAAACTACTGAATATATTTAGCTGAATTTTTTTTTTATATATTTTATGGAACAATTTGACTATTACCTAAAATTTTCGAAGCAATTTGTGAATTTTAAATCCGCTTAAAAAATGTTAGAAAAATTAGGTCCCATAGGGCTCAATGTATTTCATTTTTTCAACCCGGGTTCAATCCAAAACTAATTGTGTGATATTATTCGTTTATATTCCCATAGGTCCTACAGACCGTCTGAACAACATACTAAAATTTCATTTTGATTAAGTCATTTTTACGGCAGTTATCGTGCTAACGGACAGACAGACAGACAGACAGACAGAATGAACAAAGTCATAAACACTTTTCAACTTTGTTGTAAAGTGTTAATAAAAATGTAACACATGACAACGCAAAAGGAGGTATTATAATAACCATTGTAAGATAGTTTAAAAAGAGTTCAATATTCAGCTTTGCTTCCATATATACTTTTACACGTGACAACGCAAAAGCAGGTATTTTGGGATATTTGATCCCAATGTCGTTCGTTCCGACAAATGAAACCTATTGAAATCAATTTCTCCGATCATTCCTTACGTGTTGATATAAATTTTATGAGCCAGAACAATCGCGAACATTGGGAACAACCTCTTTTTGTAACTAACGGCCTATTTTTGTAGATATATGTAATGAAAGCCAAAATGATTGTACTGAAGTAGATTATTACAATGCACATAAAAGAGCATGGAGTGCTCTAATGGAACTGTTGATGAAGTCTTTGACAGAGAAGAGAATCTGGTAGACGATGAAAATATTGAAATGAGTCTCAGCCAAGCAAGAAATGAAAAACTTAGATCTAATTAAATTGTTATTTTCAGACTACTATTTTTAAAAATTTCACAGATGCCTAGAGCGCAGAAACTCTATGCAGGTAACTAGTTGTCTAATAATTATGAGTATAATGTAATAATGTTATGTAATAATTATGTAATAGTTATGTAATAATTATGTGTTGCGTAAAAAAAAATGATTTTTTTTAATTTGAGGCATAATATATATAATATTCATTTCCTCCATTCGTTCCAAATTTATTTATCCTAAAACTAATTTTGCCCCTTCTTCTGACATTTTGCCGTATAAATCGAGTATTCCGTCCCATCCTGCGATTTTTCGTCCTCTTATCCAATTTTGCCCTGAATTTAAGTTTAAACCTGCCCATTCTACTGTTCGTTATTCAGTAGTTTTCGTTATTCAGTAGTTTCAGTTTTTCGTTATTCAGCAGTATTAGTACCGATAAATTTAAGGATAAAAGTAATTTCTTGAGTTACCCTGGAGTGTATGTTTTTTCTCTTTTATCTCCCGAGTTTTCTATTGGTAGTGCAAAATGTACTATAGGTATTTGTTTATCTGAACATGTTGGTGATATTAAAAATAATAAACTGTCCACTGCTCTTTCACAATTAATTATTAATGATAAATTTTCTTCTAATTTTGATAAAGCTTTTCTTTTAATTATTTGCAATAACCCCGTAATATTTTACTTTTGGAATCCTTTTATTAACACTTTACAACATAGTTGAAAGTGTTTATGACTTTGTTCATTCTGTCTGTCTGTCTGTCTGTCTGTCTGTCTGTCCGATAGCACGATAACTGCCGTAAAAATGGCTTTATCAAAATGAAATTTTAGTATGTTTTTCAGACGGTCTGTGGAACCTATGGGAATATAAATGAATAATATCACCCGATTAGTTTTTATTGAACCTGGATTGAAAAAATGAAATACATTGAATCTTATGGGACCTAATGTTTCAAACATTTTTGAAGCGAATTTAAAATTCACAAATTGCTTCGAAAATTTTAGGAAATATTCAAATTATCCAATAAAATATATAAAAAAAATTTCAGTAAAATATGTTAGGTAGTTTTTTAAATAAAAATTATTTAATATAGGGAGAAAAACAAATTTAATTAAACTCTGACTATCGTTATATTCTCCAGAACGAAACAAGAAAGATCAATCATGCATAAGCATTGATTATGAAACACTTTCCAACTGAAATGTAATTTCATTTAAAAATTTCTAAAATGTGATTCATTCAGTGGTAATATATTTTACATTATCACAGTACTACAGTAATTTATTATACTTAAATATTTAAAACTGTATCGAAATATAAATCATCTGATTCTTTATGCAAAATCAATGAATATTTCATTCATATAACTTGTATTCCAGACTCCAGAGCTAAATAATTTTGTGTGAAAAAAATTCAGCAATTCTTATGTAATTCATCTTACAATCGCTTGAGATATTCGCATTCTGCATATGTTAAAATTAGGCTTCCTTGAAGAAATAATAAAAGCTTAGGGATCATTTAAAATCACAACTATTGTAATTGCATAGGCACGGAATTTAGATACACAGATAATACACAGATAATATATATGTGTATGTACTCAAAGTATTGGAATCGTGCCGATGATCGGAACTCGAATTTTCAAAGTATCTACACGTTTTGGGACTTCTAGAACACGAAAAAACTACTTTTAGGAAGACGTCTGTGTGTGTAAGGGTGTATCTGTGTATGTTTCTGTGTGTCTGTGTGGATATTACATCCACTCTAATTGAAAAACTAATGGACCGAATTTCATACAATTTGGTAGGTATGTTTTTTGTGGGAAATCCTGATGTTCATTAGATTATAGTACGATTCGTAATAAAAGAATCTGCCTTCTTTGCGAAATGGCCGCAGAAATTGCCTTTATCCACTCTAGCTAAAAACTAATGAACCAAATTTAACAAAATTTGGAGTATAATATTTCAATAACCTACAAGTGATTTATATACCAAATTTAACAAAATTTTGTATATAAATCATTTGTAGGTTATTCTACTACGATTCGGGAAAAAGGAACGGGCTATTTTTGCGAAATGGCCAGCAAAAATCGTTATATATAAAAATAAAAGACTACGTGTGCTCAATTATATCAATTAAATTCCTATTTTATATGTGATTGTTGACAACAAAAAGAATAAGACTAACCCCATTACTCTAGGACTAGCCGTTCTTGAGATATTCTAGTTTTTTCGCGTTTTCGCTACGCCACCTTTGACAATAAGTCTAGCTATCAAATGAGAACCAAATTTAAGTTTAACGTGTAAATTTAATGTCATTTAAAATACTTATGTTGTGCAGATAAACTCAAATTATCATTGAATAAATAAAGAGAACGAATATGAGTCTGCAGAGAAAGACATGTGCTGTCCACATCAGAATTTTTAACAATATTACACCAATGATTTATAGAAGTGAACGGGGATTATTTTCAGGCCATTTCGAAAAAAATGTATGATCTATATTTAAAGATCCATCAAATTTTTGTCGAATAAAATGTTCAACAAATTTAAGCTGTGTACCAAATTTTAACTCTCTAGGACGTAGGAAAGTGTATTTAAAATGCCATCAATTAAATTTATCATGAAGAGTTATATAAAATTTAAAAAAAATGAAAAATTGTTATCTACCAAATTTATTTTAAAATATGAAGCCACTCCCATATGCAAAACGTTTAAACAAATGGAGAGATATTTATTATATAATATCTCTCTCTTTTCTTTCTGGAAGATATCCCAAAGTCAGAATTTTATTGAATTTGTTTTTTTCCCTATATTAAATAATTTTTTTAATTAAAAAACTACTTAACATATTTTACTGAAATTTTTTTTATATATTCTATGGGATAATGTGAATTTTTCCTAAAAATTTCGAAGCAATTCGTGAATTTTAAATTTACTTAAAAAATGTTTGAAAAATTAGGTCCCATAGGGTTCAATGTATTTCATTTTTTCAACCCGGGTTTAATAAAAAACTAATTGGGTGATATTATTTATTTATATTCCCATTGGTCCTACAGACCGTCTGAACAACATACTAAAATTTCATTTTAATAAACTCATTTTTACGGCAGTTATCGTGCTAACGGACAGACAGACAGACAGACAGACAGAATGAACAAAGTCATAAACACTTTTCAACTTTGTTGTAAAGTGTTAAAAAGAGATATATTATATAATAAATATCTTTCCAAAAGTTTAATTATTTTATATATGAGACAGGTTTCACATTTTAAAATAAGTATGGTAGATAACAATTTTTCAAATTTTTAAATAAAATAAATTATTATAGTATTGGGATGAATTAAACGATTGGAAAAATGATTACGAATGAAATGCTGCTTTTATATAGAGGCGATTTATATTTCGATGACGTCATTTGAATCAAGTTCATTTGTTTTCGATGAAGTTTTCAAATATAATAAATTATTGTAGTGTTATGATCATTTTAAAAGTATTACCGAGGAATGTATCGCATTTTAGAGATGTTTAAACCAGGCAATTTATATTTCAATGCCGTCATTTGAATGAAGTTCATTTTTTTCGATGAAGTTTTCAAATATAATAAATTAGTGTAGTATTGTGATAATTTTAAAAATATTACCGAGGAATGTATCGCATTTGAGAGATGTTTGTATAAAATTGCATTGAAGTTGGAAAGTGTTTCATAATCAAAGCTTTATGCATGATTGATCTTTCTTGTTTTGTATTTATTGAGAATTTGTAATTTTGATCCTGTTCAAACCCTTAGATTTGCATGGCGTCTCATTCTCGACTCCATGCGTGTTAAACCATTATATGATTTTCTGGAAATCTAGTGCTTTACCACTAGTGTTTTGTTTATGAATTGGCCTGATTTATTTATGTACATGGATTTTGAAATGAACTGAATTGAATTATTTTTTCTTGAAATTTACATACTTATTTGTAATATATGTTAATTTTAGTATCGATTTTTCCTATTTACCCTATGCGAATTTGTATTCACGATTTCAGGTTGTATAAAATCTCATATCTGTCAATTCCTTATTATTACCACTGATGATGGACTGCCACCTTATTATTCCTTATTATTGTCACTTATGTTCTCCGAAAGTGTTATGACATTTTGAAAAACTTTTCCTGTACGTCAAACTGGTGTATACATGTACAGTTTACATGTATATTCTGTGTACGGTTTACAATACTTGTAGTCTTTACTGAAAATATTAAAGTATTCTAGATGTGTTTTAACATATTTAAGAATCCATTAAACTGACTGAGTGAGTTAGTGAGAGAGGTGCTTGAAAATTATCGAGCACTTCCATTGTAGCTAGAATCTTGGTTTTGATGCCATTTGATATGTCCCAATTTTGAGACAGGGAAAAATATATAATTTTTAAAAATACGAATTAGGAGTGACGGAGCATAGGAACAATCAAAATCACTTTGCTTAATTATCGAGCACTTCAACTTTAGCTAGAATTTTGTTTTTGATCTCATTCGATCCATCTTTGCTTCCAGGTCAACGAAGAAATCTAATAATTCGAAAATTTGAATTGAGGGCGACGATGAAAAGGAATAATTAAAAAATTAAAAATAACTTTTCAAAATGATCAAGCATTTGCATTCGAGCCCAAATCTCGATTTTTGTCTCATTCAATATGCCTCTGCTTCCAGATCAACGAAAAATTAGAAAATTTTGAAATTCGGAATAGGGGCGACGATACAAAGGGATACTCCAAAAAACTTACATCACTTTTCCTCTCAAAAAGGTGCTCTATTCCATTTTTATGCTTAAATGTAAAACAATTTTTGATATCCAGAACTTTTATTAAGTGTGCAGGTGTCACATTTAGTAACTACTAGAGGTTGAGAGCGCGCAAAGTGGGGGGGAAATGGCTATTTAAATATATTCATTAACGTTCTATTTTAATACATTTTATTTCAATGTTCTATTTCAATTTATTTTGCGATTACTAGACAAAATAATGTACACACATAGGGCAGTGAATTAGAAACCTGGAAATATGTATGCAAATGCAGGTCACAGGCGGATATATGCAAATTACGTTGATCATGAGAGGTACATGTGATCCCAACACCCCTATAAGACTGTTGCCTGTGTGTATTTTGAGAGAAGTGGGGAAAAATGGGGAAAATGATAGCTTTGTCTCCGTTTGAAAAAGGTCTTATTGTGGGGGTCCGCTTGGCAGGATCCACGATTGCCAGAACATTTTTTTTTTCAAATGGCCAGGCACTTTGACCTTCGTCATTCGCCTTTATTACAGCGGCCAGAGTGTGAACCATTTAGCCGTCCATTGACGTTGCCCCAGGCGCACCAGAGGGGGCGGATCACATTGCGCCCACAACACAAACATCCATGCCTTACGTGGGGCTCGAACCCACAACGTGGCGGTCGAGCGATTGCTACGGAAACGCTTGCCTTGACCACTCGACAACCACGTCGGCCGATTGCCAGAACAGAGCAACTCACTGGCTTCTCGAAAAGTGAGATATCCAAAGTATATAACAGTTGGAAGCAGAATTCGCAGGCGTTGTCTAAAAAGAAGTCTAAAGCCTGTTATTCTCTTGCACTCCAGTTCCTTGTTCATAGAATCCATGTCTAACCGCATACCCTCTGCAATTCGGGATAAATACGGTCCAATAAAATATTGAAGCTGGGTTTCTAATTTACTGGCTGGTGTGTGTACAATGCAAGCCTTTATAAGATTTAGGATGTAGTAGAAAAAGAAGTTGTTAAGGTAACAAATATTCTCATGTTTCCATCATATCGTTATCGCAAATTTTGTGGATCGGAAAAATGGACAGTTTGGTGATCCTCAGATCGTTGCTTGAAAAATACCAATCTAGTAGCCAATATTTGCCGCTAATGTTACCGGTGAGGAGTGCAGAAAAATGGTTACAATACTGAAAAATACTCGACAGCATTACATACATATGCATTAAGGCATTGATTTATAGATCGGGTTTTTTGCGGTTCGCCGGTTTGGCATTTGAACGTATTCTCATACAGGGAAGTGTAACTCTGAAAAATGTATCAAACTTCACGGGTTTAAAAAATCAGATGTGTCTAACACAAGACTTTCCCTACATATTAACACATTTCGATTTTGCGAGAAAACGAAAACTCAAATTTGAGCTCTCTTAAAACTTGATCGCGTTAAAAAATATTCAGTTTCTTGATGTTATCTATTGCAGTAAGAAAACCATCTTTTTCAATTTGCTTGAATATTTCGAGAAATATGCCGCTTCTTGCGGAAAAGTAGAAGTTTAAATCTCTCGAGAACGACTAGCAGTAACCATTAAAGAAAAATTGTTCTTTTTAACATTTATTTAGTATTTAAAGTACTTTTAAAAAATACTTACTTGATAATAGTGTGCATATCTAATGTTTTTACGATATTCTCAGTTTTTGATAAAAAAAGATGCAATATCTAAACCGTGTAATATCCTGAGAACGGCGCATATTAGCGCCTTATAAATCACATAATTCGTTTACAAAATTAAAAAAATGATAGAAAAAACATTGATTTTGGTAATATTTTTATAACTACTTTTTTTCTTGATTTTCGAAAAAAAAAAAAATTGCTCGAAAAGCTGAAGTTCATCTTTTTTGTCTGTTCATACTCGAAAATAAATAGGCCTCTGATTAAAATAATCTGATTACAATATGGCCTGTGATTATAACAATTAATGATTAAGATAAGTTTATTGATTAAAATAATCATACATCCCATTTGTTCAATTTGTTCGTAATGTGGCCAAATACTGACAGACACACAGAAGTGGTTGATTCAGGGACGGTCAAAACCTGCACATTAATCGAAATCCTAGATTGCGATTTGTGACCTCATCACAATACTTTCTTTTTACATACTAGGGGCATCTGCCTCCTGTTCGCCATGCTTCTCCAACCTCCTTAACTCGCTTAGCCTCCTACTCGCTGCGCCTCTTACTGGCTCTCAGGAGCTATTTCAAGCCAAACTATAGTTTAAATTGATAAACAATTTATTTCATCGTCTTACCCTATTATTTCTTTATAAATGTACCAAATTTCAGAATTTCGTATGCTATAGTACTTGCGGAATGAGATAGATAAATCGCTGGACGTGTCGATACGAAAGGACATTTTTCACATCAAAAATGCATAAAAAGTCAGATATCTAATATATATATCTAACAAGAAAGATCAATCATGCATAAAGGATTGAATATGAAACACTTTTCAATTGCAATGCAATTTTATTTCAATTTCTCTAAAATGCGATACATTCAGCGGTGATATTTTTAAAATTAACATAATAATACAATAATTTATTATATTTTAAAACTTTATCGAAAACAAATGAACTTTATTCAAATAACGTCATCGAAGTATAAATCGCCTGGCTCTCTATATAAAAGCAGTAATAATTTCATTCATAAATTTTTTTCATTCACTTCATTCAGAGGTGACATTTTTAAAATTATCACAATACTATAATAATTTATTTTACTTAAAAATTAAAACAATGGAGAGATAGACGTACTTTCTAACCCCATGTTTAAAACTTCGTCGAAAAAAACAAAAATATACAGAATCGCCTGTTTCTCTATGTAAAATCAATGAATGTTTCATTCATATCAGCTATATTTCAGACTCCAGACCTAAATAATATTTTTTGCGTTAAAGAAATTCCTCAAATCTTATACAACCCATCTTATTGCTTGATGTGTTTACACCCTCCATTGGCGAAAATTAGGCTTCTTTGTAGAAATAATCAAAGTGTGATTATCATTAAACTCCAAAATATTGTACTTGCGTTGGCGCAGTATATAGAAGAACAGAAAAAAATGAAAAATAAACGGTTTTAGGAAGAATGCAACACTAAATATAAATTAAAAAGAACGTTAAAATTCACGATTTTGACACAAGATGGATGCCACCTTCCGGCCATCCAAACAGTTACCTTACACCTTTCTGGTAGGTCGGACGGTCTGGGTCTCAACAACAACAAGATGGATGCCATATTTTATTTTGAAGTAGGTCACGCGATTTCTTCATATAATATGGATGCAATCACTGTTTTAATTTTTATTTAAAAAACTACCGAACATATTTTGCTGACATTTTTTTTATATATTTTATGGGATAATTTGAATATTTCCTAAAATTTTCGAAGCAATTTGTGAATTTTAAATTCACTTAAAAAATGTTTGAAAAATTAGGTCCCGTAGGATTCAATGTATTTCATTTATTCAACCCAAAACTAATTGGGTGATATTATTCATTTACATTCCCATATGTTCCACAGATAGTCTCAACAACATACTAAAATTTCATTTTGATAAAGTCATTTTTACGGCAGTTATCGTGCGAACGGACAGACAGACAGACAGAATGAACAAAGTCATAAACACTTTTCAACTATTATTATAAAGTGTTAATAAAGTAACTGAAAGCCGCTGTTTGACGAATTTCTCGATTCTTGAGGATCTCTTCTTAGTACCGCAAAAACTACAGCATATAAAAATATCAAATTTGGTACACTTGTATATATATATAGAGCAAGCTTTGGGGAATATGCTGAAATAAACCATTTTTAACACTTTACAACATAGTTGAAAAGTGTTTATGACTTTGTTCATTCTGTCTGTCTGTCTGTCCGTTAGCACGATAACTGCCGTAAATATTACTTTATCAAAATGAAATTTTAGTATGATATTCTGACGGTCTGTGGGACCTATGGGGATATAAATGAATATTATCACCCAGTTAGTTTTGGATTGAACCCGGGTTGAAGAAATGAAATACATTGAGCCCTATAGGACGTAATTTTTCAAACATTTTTTAAGCAAATTTAAAATCCACAAATTGCTTCGAAAATTTTAGGAAATATTCAAATTATTCCATAAAATATATAAAAAAAATTTCAGCAAAATATAGTTAGTAGTTTCTTTAAATAAAAATTAAAATAATAATTACACACTTTATATGAAGAGATCACGTGACCCACTTCTAAATCAAATATGGCATCTATCTTGTGTCAAAATCGCGATTTTTAAAGTTCTTTTTAATTTGTATTTAGTGTTGTATCCGTCCTAAAATCGCTTTATTTTTGCTTAATTTCTGTGCATCTGTATTCTGAAACAACACAATTAAAATATATTTGGATTTAAATGATCACCAAACTTTGATTATTTCTACAACGAAACCTAATTTTCACTTATGGAGAATATAAACAGATTAGGCTGTAAGATGAGTTGTATAAGAATTGCTGAATTTCTTTAACGTTGTTGTTGTTGAGACCCAGACCGTCCGACCTACCAGAAAGGTGTAAGGCAACTGCTTGGACGGCCGGGAAGTGCCACCCAATTTAGACCGGAACCCAGTGGGGGAGGCATCCACAGGGACCGTACCCTCCTTCCCCTACCACCGACTTCTCGGAAGGACTTACGGACCCACATGTTTAACGTGATCGTACTCCGCGTGAACACGGCGGCAGTTTTTTGGCAGCTGGAATCGAACCGGGGCCTACCGAGTGCAACTCCAGCGCGCTAACCAATGGGCTACCGCGCCCCCGAATTTCTTTAACGTATAATTATTTTGTTCTGGGGTCTGCAATATAGATGATATGAATGAAACTTTCATTGATTTTACATAAAGAAGCAGACGATTTAATGGCAGATTTTCTCGATGAAATTTTATGCAGAGAATTAAATTACTTTTACCTCCATGGTTTTAAGTTTTTAAGTAAAATAAATTATTGTTGTACTGTGAAGAATGAAATAAAAATGTATGAATGAAATATTTACTGCTTTTGCACAGAGAGCAAAGCGATTTATATTTCGATGACGTCATTTGAATCAAGTTCATTTTTTATGAAGTTTTAAATTTTCAAATATAATTAATTATTGCAGTATTGTGATAATTTTAAAAATATTACCTCTGAATGTATCGCATTTTAGAGATGCGTAAATAAAATTAGAGTTGGAAAATGTTTCATAATCAATTCTTTATGCATGACTGATCTTTTTATTATATTTATAGTTTCAGAATTTTTTTATTTTTCATTTTAGATTTTATTGTAATGATGATATGTTTTGCTTAATATGCAGTTTAGAATCCATATTTTAATAGAGTTGCAAATATTTAATTTACTTGGATTACTGAAAGAGTGATATTTTGTATAGAACGTTCCATGTAACATCGTCTAAGAATTATTTAAAGAATTATTTAAAACTTTCAAAAGGAAATACTCTACATATTAAAAGTTCATTGTAAAATACCAATTCAGTTTCTTTCCTTGTTACTTCCCCTGCAATACATGATAATGTAGAGGGAAAGTATTGGAATCATGCCGAAAATCGCAATTCGAGTTTTCGATGGTTCCACACATTTTGGGACCTCTAGAACACGAAAAAACTATTTTTAGCGTGATGTCTGTGTCTGTCTGTGCAATGCATGTATCCACTTTAAAAAACTAATGGACCAAATTTCAGAAAATTTTGTAGGTAAGTCACTTGAGTATGACCCTGGTGCTGATTAGTTTTTGGTACGTTTCGGGATAAAAGATGATGCCTTTTTTTGTGAAATCGCCCGCAAAAATGGCATGTATCCACTATCTAGCTGAAAAACTAATGGATCAAATTTTATAAAATATGGTATATAAGTCACTTTCGGTTTATTCTGGTGCTGATTAGATTTTGGTACGATTCGGAAAAAAATAACCTGCTTCTGCTTTACGAAATCGCCCGCAATAATCGTCAAAATCTAAAATGAGAAACTACGCATACTCAAATATATCAATCAAATGCTCATTTTATACGTAATTTTTAACGATCAAAGGATTAAGACTAACCCCATTACACCAGGATTAGCCGTTATCGACATATTTTAGTTTTTTTGAATTTTCGCTAGACCACTTTTGAAAATAATCCCAGCTACCAAATGAAAACGGAAATCGAAATAAAAATGCCAATTCAGTGTCATTTAAAATACTTATGGCTGTTATTTTGTGCAATTGAACAGAATTTAATGAATTATTGAAGAAATAAAAAGAACGTGAATATGAGTCTTCAGGGAAAGTCATGTGCTGCCCACATCAGAATTTTATGTTCTGTACGAAGAACGTGAAGAATCTTTCAGTAAATAATTTTTAAACCATCTATCGCAAAAATTCCAAAATATGAAAT
Source organism: Amaurobius ferox (assembly GCA_951213105.1). Lineage (NCBI taxonomy): Eukaryota > Metazoa > Arthropoda > Arachnida > Araneae > Amaurobiidae > Amaurobius > Amaurobius ferox. Next base: position 86,084,366 of record OX578141.1, on the reverse strand, counting down.
TATTGTCTCCCACAGAAAAGAAAGAAAGAAAAGAATAATTAATTCTCCCCAAAAGAAAATACAAAATGCGACAAAGCTTTAAAAAAGTTAATAGTCATATAAGCCAAATTTCGTCTGCTAAATGAAATTTTTACCCAAAACTGCTTATAATTTATGCATGTAATATAGTATATTTTTGATTAATCACTATGTATTACTTTACATAGTTTTTAATGTTAAAGCTATAGTCACCTGTGTGATAATACCTCATTTTCGAAGGTTTTAAGAGTTTTTGGGAGCCAAAGTTGTTATTATATGACATATTTTACACAGTATATATTAAAGCAGTACTGTTGCTTAGCTATATTCAGCCATTGACGGAATTTTCATTTTCCCAATCGCAGACTAAATTTTTTCATCTACTCAGATGTAATTATTGAGCTCAATCGATTTAATTGGAAATAATAATTTCATGTGTTTCTAAGAAATAATTGCATTTCCTTCCTTACAATGCATTTATACTTCTTCACAAACCCTCATTTGATCATAGTATTTATTTTTGTAACACTTTACAACAATAAGTTTATGACTTTGTTCATTCTGTCTGTCTGTCTGTCCGTTAGCACGATAACTGCCGTAAAAACTACTTTATCAAAATGAAATTTTAGTATGTTCTTCAGACTGTCTATAGGACCTATGGGAATAAAAATGAATAATATCACCCAATTAGTTTTGGATTGAACTCGGGTTGAAAAATGAAATACATTGAACCCCATGGGACCTAATTTTTCAAATATTTTTTAAGCGGATTTAAAATTCACAAATTGCTTCGAAAATTTTAGGTAATATTCAAATTATTCCATGAAATATATAAAAAAATTTCAGCAAAATATATTCAGTAGTTTTTTAAGTAAAAATTGAAATAATAATTACACCTCCTATATGAAGCGATCACGTGAACATGATATGAAAAGATCACGTGACCCACTTCAAAATAAAATATGGCATATATCTTGTCTCAAAATTGGGATTTTTAAAGTTATTTTTAATTCATATTGAGTGTTGTATTCCTTCGAAAACCGCTTTATTTTTGCTTAAATTCTGTGCATCTACATATTGAAACAACTCAATGACAATATATGAGGAGTTTAAATGATCATCCAAATTTGATTATTTCTACAACGAAGCCTATTTTTCACTTATGTAAGATGTAAACAGCAAAATATGTAGGATGAGTTGTATGAGAATTGCTGTATTTTTTTAACGCAAAAGTATTTAGATCATGGAGTCTACATAGCTGATATGAATGAAATATTCATTGATTTTATAGAGAGAAGGACGATTTTTTTCAATGAAGTTTTAAACATAGAGTTTTATTACTTGTAGCTCTATGGTCTTAAGTTTTTAAATAAAACAAATTATTTTAGTACTGTGATGAATGAAATAAATGGGAAAATGTTATGAATGAAATGCTGCTTTTATAGAGAGAGCCAGGCGTGTTATTCTTTCAAAGACGTCATTTGAATTTGTCAGTTGTTTTCGATGAAGTTTTGAAATATAATAAATTATTGTAGTATTATGATGATTTTAAAAATATTACCGAGGAATGTATCGCATTTTAGAGATGTTTGAACTAGGCAATTTATATTTCAATGCTGTCATTTGAATGAAGTTCATTTTTTTCGATGAAGGTTTAAGTTTTCAAATATAATAAATTAATGTAGTATTGTGATAAGTTTTAAATATTACTTAGGAATGTATTGCATTTTAGATATGTTTAAATAAAATTGCAATGAAGTTGGAAAGTGTTTTACAATCAATGTTTTAAGCACGATTGATCTTTTTTGTTGATATTTTCCATTTTAAATATAGAAAAATATTATCCTGAGGAAATAGCTATTTTCTCAAAACGCTTTTTTCTCAAAAGGCTATTTTGCAACAGTGTTTAACATATTTTGTAATATATATTTTTTCGATTTAAAAAAAAAATTAAATTGTTGAAGACCTTCCCTAGTTTGGTCTTCCTAAAATTTAAGAGGTTTCTGACGTTTGTTGATTGCAATAGGCGTTAAAATTTACAATCTTTAATAGAAACAAAGCGCAAATCTAATTAATAGCAGCATCAACTGGTTTTGGATTAAACAAGAAAGATCAATCATGCATGAAGCATTGCTTGTGAAACACCTGACAAATGAAATGCAATTTTATTTAAACATCTCTAAAATGCGATACATTCAGCGGTGATAATTTTAAAATTATCACAATACTACAATAATTTATTATATTTGAAAACTTCATCGAAAACAAATGAACTTTATTCAAATAACGTCGTCGAAATATAAATCGGCTAACTCTCTCTATAAAAGCAGTGAATATTTCATTCATAACCTATTTTCGATTCCTTTCATTCAGTGGCGATATTTTTAACACTTTACAACATAGTTGAAAAGTGTTTATGACTTTGTTCATTCAGTCTGTCTGTCCGTTCGCGCGATAACTGCCGTAAAAATGACTTTATCTAAATGAAATTTTAGTATGTTGTTCAGACTGTCGGTGGGACCTATGGCAATATAAATGAATAATATCACCCAATTAGTTTTGAACTGAACCTGGGTTGAAAAAATGAAATGCATTGAACCCTGTGGGACCTAATTTTTCAAACATTATTTAAGAGAATTTAAAATTCAAATATTGCTTCGAAAGTTTTAGAAAATATTCAAATTATACCATAAAAATACGAAAAAAATTTCAGCAAAATATATTCGGTAGTTTTTAAAATAAAAATTAAAATAATAATTGCACCCATATTATATGAAGAGATCACGTGATCTACTTCAAAATAAAATATGGCATCCATCTTGTGTCAAAATCGTGACTTTTAAAGTTCTTTCTAATTCATATTTAGTGTTGTATCCGTCCTAAAACCGTTTTATTTTTACTTAAATACTGTGCATCTACGTACTGATATAACGCAATTACAATATATTTGAGTTTAAAGTGTCATCCAACTTTGATTATTTCTACAACGTATTACTATTTTGCACTTATGGAAAATGTAAATACCAAAATATGTTGAATGTGTTGTACAAGAATTGCTGTATTTCTTTAATGCAAAATTATTTAGCTCATGGAGTCTGCATTATAGCTGTTATGAATGAAATATCAATTGATTTTACGGTGATATGAAGATTTAAGAAGACGAAGTTTTAAGTATAGAGTTTAATTACTTGTATCTCCATGGCCTTATGTTTTTAAATAAAATAAATTATTATAGTATTGTGATGAATGAAATGAATGGAAAATTGTGTATGAATGAAGTGCTGCTTTTATAGAGAGAGCCAGGCTTGTTATATTTCGATGACGTCATTTGAAGAAATTTCATTTGTTTTCGATGAAGTTTTCAAATATAATAAATTATTGTAGTATTATGACAATTTTAAAAATATTATCGAGGAATGTATCGCATTTTAGAGATGCTTAAACCAGGCGATTTATATTTCAATGCTGTCATTTGAATGAAGTTCATTATTTTCGATCAAGTTTTAAGTTTTCAAATATAATAAATTAATGTAGTATTGTGATAATTTTAAAAATATTACCGATCAATGTTTCGCATTTTAGAGATGCTTAAATAAAATTGCATTGAAGTTGGAAAGTGCTTCATAATCAATGCTTTATTCATGATTGATCTTTCTTGTTCATATTTAGTGTTGTATCCGTCCTAAAACCGCTTTATTTTTGCTTAATTTCTGTGCATCTGTATTCTGAAACAGCCCAATTGCATTATATTTGAGTTTAAATGATCAATGCCATCCATCTTGTGTCAAAATCGTGATTTTTAAAGTTCTTTCTAATTTACTTTTAGTGTTGTATCCGTCCTAAAATCGCTTTATTTTTACTTAATTTCTGTGCATCTATATTATGAAACAATTCAATTACAATATATTTGAGTTTAAATGATCATCAAACTTTGATTATTTCTACAACGAAACCTAATTTTTACTTATGGAGAATGTGAACTCATCAAGATGCAGGAGAAGTTGTATAAGAATTGCTGAATTTCTTTAACGCAAAATTATGTAGCTCTGAAGTCTGCAATATAGCTAATATGAATGAAACTTTCATTGATTTCATATAGATGCAGATGATTTTATAACATTGCCTTTTCCGACGAAATTTTAAACATGGATTTAGAAAGTACTTTTACCTCCATGGTTTTAAGTTTCCAAATAAAATAAATTATTGTAGTATTGTGATAATTTATGAGAATGTAGACAAGTGATTGTAAGATGTGTTGTATAAGAATTGCTGAATTTTTTTCACGCAAAATCATTTAACTGTGGAGTCTGGAATAAAAGTGTATGGATGAAATATTCACTGCTTTTACATAGAGAGCGAGACTATTCATGATCTTATGACATCATTTGAGTCATTTTTTCCGATGAAGTTTTAAGTTTTCAAGTAAAATAAATTTTTGTAGTTCTGTGATAATTAAAAAATATCACCGCTGAATGTATTGCATTTTAGAGATGCGATATATTCAGCGGATTGCATTGTTGTTGGAAAGTGCTTCATAATTAAAACTTCATGCATGATTGATCTTTCATGTTTAATATAGAGATATACTATGATTTGAAAAGAAAGTAAAAAGTACAGGGTAATTCAAAATTAATTAAATTCATATTATAAAAGTAAGTTCGTTCTCCATTTCTTTGGACAAAATGAAGCTGCATTTATTTGAAGGTCTTAGGTCGTATATTGCGCTTTACAAATATTTTTCAATGTGACCCTTGCAGTATTCGTAGTTGTCTTCATTCATGCCCAATCAATAATATTATTACTTTGCTTACATGCATAGTATAATATGTATATAAGGAAAGTATTGTGATGTGGTCTACAAGTCGAATTAGAATTTTCGACCGAAGAGCACGTTTCAATCATCCCTGAACTCGAATCGAATGCTTTTGAGCGGACGTCTGTGTGTATGTTAGTGTGTATGTTAGTTTGTACATAAGTGTGTTTGTGTCCGCTCAAACGATGCCTCACGAACGAATACAACGTTTTGAATGAAGTTTGCTGCTATTATTAGAATCAGTACATACTGGAACCTTATTGATTTTAAACATAATCAAATGTTTGAAAGACCCCCAAATTTACGAATGAAATTAAAAAAAATTATTAAAAAATAAGATCCCTCAATAATGTTACATAAATAATAATGTTTTATGTAATGTTTCATTAGAAAACAAATGACACAAATTTTAGAACGCTAGTATGACACGTTCTCGAGATATCTTATGTTTTTCAAGTACATTTATTAAAACATTACATAAAATGGAAAAAGTATAAACTATCGTGAAATATATTCACTTTTAATGTGTAATATTATGTGTCAAATTTGTTGACATCATTTTCGCGAAACTAGTTCTTTCCATTGAAGAGAGAAGAAACTTTATAATAGTTTTGTATTTTGATTCCCAAGAATCATTTATTTATATATAGGAAAAACCTTTATATCCGTCTGTATGTAGCACTTGCTGATAAATTTGGTGAACTTAGTGACTAATTTGATTAACTTGGCGACTTTTTTAATGGTGCTAAATTGACGAAAATATCACCGAAATTGTAAAAAATGACTCTAAATTAATGAAAATGACGCCAAATTGATAAATTATTTAAAATCTTTTAATATATGGGCTATATTGTTTATCGCGGATGCTATCAATATTGATTATTGACGAAGTAGATTTGTGAGGCATATAAGTTAATAGAGTACGAAATAGTTTTATATGTTGTCATTCAAAAAGTATGTCATTCAATTCAAAGTTAATAACATTGTGTCGAATATCTTGTATATCCTTTTTTCGCTGTGAAAGAAGTTAATTCACTGCATTATGTGGGGAAAATCATATACTGTCCACATCAAATTTTTCAGATTTGAGTTTGTTGTAGCAAATAGTAAAATACTTAACTCCTTTAAAACGTGCTCAAAATTAGTGTTATTGAGAAACGTGTTATTTAATTGCAGGCTGAAAGTATAGCTTTGATCGTTAATAATGAACTATAATAATATGTAGATGTTGACAGTTGTAAATTGGTATTTTAAACGCTTAACGATTTGCATGTGATTTCGGTTTTTAAAAATTAAAATTTTTCATAATTTTTTTACTTAATTTTTACTTGGTTGACAAATTTTCCCTACAATTGTGTGATTCCGAAGAGTATCATAATCAAAAAATAAAATTTTAAATCCTCTTGAATTAAAGTATTTCTTACATATCTTAATATGTGCATTAGATAGGCATGAAATCCTGTCGATTTGAATAAAAAAGTAATTATAAATTACTTGTAAAAACTTCATTTACACAAATAAGAACATGCATAAAATATAACTGACTTTGCAAATTTCGAGGTTAAGAAGAATAAAATAAAACTTTGTCAATAAACTGCTTTTGATTGACTCTACAGTTAGGTTAGGATTGTCTTCTCTTAATGCTCATAATTTAAAATAATGGCAATTAAAACTATTCACTCTTTTTACGGTTAGAAGAAGCCTTCTCTGAACCTGTGTGGTTATTTTAACACTAGAACGACGGAAGCGGCCATTTTGACTTTATAACTACTTTGAGAAACAATACCCCCAAAACGGCTAATCCCAGCTTATCGAAATTTTTATGACTTTTCTAATTTTCTTAAAGTTATTGAAAATACAGAAGAAAATTATTCTAGGTATTATAATAAGAGAACAAGTCAACGATCTGCCTAGAACGACGTCAGCGGTCAAAATGACCGCAAGAGAGATTTCACACGATGATGCAATCCTAAAAAGAATGTTTGCATCTTGAGTACCCTGCATAGACACGTTGAAATTGTCGGGGGAAAAAAAAAAAAAAAAAAAACCCTTCCAGAAGCTGTAAAATTTTACAATTCTTCAAAGTGTGGCGTGGATGTTCTAGAGTGAATGAGCCTGCTCTACATGGTGACCCAAAAAGATTGAAACGTGCTTTAATTCTTTCCCTGTTGGAGATAAGTGGGCAATGTAAATTGCAAAAATGTTGAAAGTAAGGTAGGAAATAAGACTACGTTAATGAAATAGTCCTCCCATTAATTTTCAAAAAGTTACACTTTTGAAAATTTTATACGACCCCCTTAGACAATTTTGGTCAACCAGAAAATTTTTATTTTTAATGCAACAAGAACATTAAAGAAAACCGCATATCTGTATCTTTAAAATCAACTGAATTATGATAAAGGAAAAAATCAGACTTATGCCACTTTTCCGTACCATGTGAAAGGCTGTTTCATCAGTGAAAATAGGGATCATAAACAAATTGACGATAGAAATTGTTTAGATCAAAAATACGTTAATATGTGTCAAAAATTTTTATTGGCATGTCTCAATGTGAAAAGTACTTAAGAATCTGTGATTGCATCGTGAGCCTACGCGGAATTCGCAAAAATGTCTCCTATTTATTATCATCCGGTTTTATCTTTTTTGTGGTATGTCATAAATTTACATGTCTAATTTGATATATGGTCTCCATTCACAATGTTCAATTTTCAATTCAATATAATTCGCTCAATTTTAAAGATACAGATATGCGGTTTTTCTAATGATCTTGTTGCATTAAAAATAAAAAATTTCTGATTGACCAAATTTGTCTAAGGGGGTCGTATAAAAATTTAAAAAGTGTAACTTTTTGAAAATTAATGGGATGACTATTTTGTTAACGTAGTCTTATTACCAACCTTACTTTCAACATTTTTGCAATTTACATTGCCCACTTATCTCCAACAGGTAAAGAATTAAAACGTGTTTCAATCTTTTTGGGACACCCTGTATACAACGCGATCGGCATTAAGAAGATGCCCTATATATACATGCTCTACAATGTTCTGGATTTCGCGGCCATAAATGCCTGGATTTTATTTCGCGCATGCAATTCTTCGCAAATTGTTCGACGGTACTATATTTTGAATCTTGTGAACGAACTGCGATCCGTGTGCTGTACCATGCAGTGTCCAACCAGTCCTTCTTTGCGGAAAGGTAGCGAAAAGTAACAAAGTCATCAGTGCTCCTTCTGCCCTAATAAAACACAAGATTTGTGTTCATCATGCGATAAGATGACAAGAACGGTGCATCAAGAACGCTTATTGCAAAAAATGTGTCGAAGAAACATCCTAAATGCTGTAACTATGATGTTTTGGTTTTGAATTAAAGGTATGTTGTATTTTTTCGAAGGCGGTCAAATTGACCGCTGCCAGTCGTTCTAGGTAGTTCAAAATATCCGTCGTTCTAGTGTTAATACCGCAATGATTTCTTAAGATGAAATATTGCAAGAGCTGATCGGCAGATATACGTAGATATATGAATACTTGGTCATATTTTAGTAGTAAGATAGAGAAAGGTGATCAGTATGATTATTTTAAAGATAGGCTTTAAAGAATCAGAAAACTGTTCATTGAAGTTAGCGAAAATAGTTGTAAATATTTGGATGCTAAAAACCGGTCGGTGATGTATACACGTTTGTTCTGGGATAATTTTATCGTGGTGAATTAGTATAATATATGTCACTAACAAAGAACTAAAATCCTCAGACGTCAGATTTTGTTAGTGATGTTTAAAGGACTGAAACGGTTGAGAACGTCCAATTTGTGGAGAACGCGTATAAGGCAATATTAAATGTCTTGAGCTGGAGACGTCTTTAGCTCAACGCTATGATGCTTGATGTTGGCATACCACGCTTTGGTCCCCAGTATCAAACCACGACACTGCCAATTTGATGATTTCACTTTTTCGCTATATTGGTGACATTGTACGAGAATGAACAGTTGGGAATGTTAATCCGTTCATTGTAGTATAAAATAACTGTCGAGTTCAGAGATGAATTGTTTGTATCGAACTCCCCTAAGGCAGTATTAAACGACTTGAGCTGAAAACGTCTTTAGCCTAGCGTTATAATTCAACGCATTGGCGCTGAGATCAAACATCAGCAATGCCAAGTTGGTGATTACGTCTCTTCGCGACACGAGTGACTCGGGCTTCATAACGTGGCGAGAAGACAAAATCTAAGGTTCTTAATGTACAAGATGACGCAACCGCCATTTGGACTTCAACAGTCAGTTAGCATCTGCCGGTACTATTTCAATGGCGCGCGCCTGCTACATGGCTGATATTTGATACGCAATTTAGCTGTAAAATAGATGTTTCTGCTTTCAAAAAATTGCATCAATCATTTAAGAAAGCAGTCTAGAATGTTTTGATTTTCGCAAGATCCCGATAAAAGGACGAGAAGTAACTATCTTTTTGCCATGCACAGCTATCACTTTAACTGGGAGTCAAGATGGCTGCTGTTGCGTCAACCTGTGTATTTAGGAGCCTTAACAAAATCACCTAATTGGCAGCTCCGGGGTTTAAACACAGCGCCAAAGAGTCGTAGGACAGCACTATAACATTAAGCTATAGACATCTCCAGCTCAAGGCATTTAATACTACCTCAGGTGCGTTCTCCATATGTCTGCATGCTAATGCATTGCTTGAATTTAAAAGAAGTTGAGATTTATAAGATTCTTCTCTTGGCGACATGATTTCATAGAAAAGTAAAGGATTGAAATTGTTTTTAAAACAACTAAATTCTACTTCGTTCTATTTTATTACGAAATATTTCTTTACATTTATCTTTGTTTAACTTTGACTACATTTTATAAGGTTACCAATCGTGACGTCACCATCTCCGCATTAGTTGTATAAGAGAATTATTTCACACCAAGCATGATTAATGTTACGGGTTTGGGAAGAAAGGTAGCGTTCTAAAATAACCCATGATTTATCGCTGTTACTAAATTGTTTTGTCCCATAAATTTGCTAAAGCTATCTAGCAGTGTAATTTATTGTTAGCTTTGGGATCATATAGGACACGCGCATTGAAGTAATAAATGATTTTAATTATATGCGTGTGATCAAAATTTTATTTCATTCAATTTCAAAATTTTAATTAATAAAGATTATTAAAGAAACTTAATTAAAATGGATTAATTTTCTTTATTAATTAAAATTATTAAAGAAAATAAGAATTAATGAAAATTATATTTACTTTTTATATAAAGATAATATATAACGGACTATTTTTCTTTTAAATGTTTAAACTCCACAAATAGAGTGGATATCCCAAGACCTGCAGTCTTAATATTCCAAGCTCAAGGATTAAAATTGATAACATCCATCGGATCGAAATGATTGGTCTTTCATTTTTGGGGTTCGAATCTGGTGGTTTATTCGAGCTTACTATTAGTTGAATGAAAGTCTGGTTTTAACGAGACTGCATGAGCAGTGTTTTAAAAAGATTTTTAATATGTGGACGTGCGTAAAATATAAGTTTTATAATCATAAATTTCTTCTAGCAGTATATTTATATCGAGTCACATATTGAGTTTCATTCAGCAAAGAGAAGTTGACTGCCTATTATAGCAACAAACTATCGTGCTATTTTAATAATTTCAACACTTATATTGTGTAGAGTATTAGGTTTAATTATGGCTCAAAACAACCAAGGTCGGCAACAGGAATCAAACGAAAGGTAATCTAGATTGGTCCTAGACGCACTACTAACTGCACTACTCTACTTATTCAAGGAATAACTAAAATTACCTCGAATTTTGCCCTTTGAATCAAAGCCAGAGACCAAATCGAATCCACTACAGTCGCTACCACACGATATTTTAGCTTGGACAACAATGGTAGACTCGACTGAAAATAAACCCTAAACCAACATTCGGCTCAAAGTAAACCGCAAATCAACACTCTGCTCAACACATACCTCAAACTAAGACTCGGCCCAAAGAAAAGCTCAAACCAACACTCGGTTCAAAACAAATCTCAAACTAACACTCGGTTTAAAACAAACCTCATACCAACAATCGACTAAAAACAAGCATCAAACCAACGTTTGGCTATAGTGGCGTCAAAAGTGAACCTCCTGGATTGCACTCATATGTGCTAGTTACTAGCTACACTACTGTGGTCATATATGGACATGTAACTATGGACTAATTAAATTACCTTACAATTGTTTTAGTCAATTTTTTTACTTAAGAACTTCTGTTGGTTCTCTCTCATACGGAGAAAATATTTTTCTGATGCATCTGAGAAAATTTTGCGACCAATAATTTAACAAGAAACTCTAAACGGAACAACGCATTTGGAAGAATGGCAACCGTTTTAAAAAACAATTAACATTTAAAAATCTTTTAAAGTTTTACACAACATACAATCTCAAGTTATATGAATTGAGAAATTTGTTTATCACTACCAAAAAACAGGCTTTGAGTGGACTCGCGCATATGAAGTATGCGAGCTGTGAAATATTTCAAATTCAAACTTAATTTAACAACTAATTATGAAATTAGAAGTATAAAAAATTAATTTCAATATTTGAGAATTCTAATACAAAAGAGCATATAAGTTTTTAGAATTTCAATATTAAATTAAACAAATTAGAATATGGAAAACAATGAAATCAAAGTACATATTTAAATCGTAACATAATTAATATACAAAAGAACGTTTAAGGCATACTGCATGCAAGTGCTCACGCTTTGATTAGCTGTTTAAAAGTTGCTGTTTATGTTATTTGTACGAAGCATAGTGAGCATGCGCTGTTTAAAAATAAGCGTTTCACCCTGTTACAGTTCGTTTTAAATATTTACATTGTGATTCTGCCCATCTGAGTGCAATTTTACGTATATGTGCACATTTTCATTTTTCTGCCTATTGTAGTTTTCGAGTAAAAAGGATCACCAAATTCAGACAAATGTTGATTTCGCTTCTTTAGGAATGGAGAATGATAATGGAATTGATTCTCAATCATTCATTTGTTGAATCAAAATTTCGACTTATAACACTATATGCTTTCAAATTAATGTAATATTTAATGAAGTACATATAATGAATACATATAACACCGAAATGAAAAAAACTTAAATTGAGTGTAACTCAACTCGACATTTTCATACCAGAATCCATTTTTTTTTTCAAATTTTACAAAGAAAATTTGAAAAATTGGTATCGTGGGTCTAAATGATTATAACTATAACGTGTTACACTACACTTTACAGGGTTTGAAAAATCTTTCGATTGATATCGTACTTGACAATGTACCTCCAGGAGGGGGGGGGGGGGAAACTTGCCCCTCAAGGGGAGCTAACGACGTCACGAGCGAAAAAAAAATGTATCGCTGTTATTTTTCACAACAATGATTGGAACTATTAAGTCTCGTGATTGAGCCATAAATAAACCTTTTTATGCATGACTATGTTAAATTTTGTCCTATGTTGCTATGTTAAAGAAATATAACCCCGCAAATCAACCCTGTAGTTTAGTACAAAGATGTCGGAGGTCTGAGAGTGACCCTAGTACGACTAGTACGGATTCAGTGGACTCTGGAAGATTCAGCGCCGATTTCAAAATTGAGAAGATAACGACCAAGCAGGATATTAACCTGGGGTAAAACTACCAGCAGGTGGTCAGTCAGATTGTCAGTTGCCCGCCAATCTGACATTAAAGGGTAGAGAATGCCGAGTCCCCTTTGACAAGAGCTTGCAATTTCGTCCCAGTGGTAGAGCGTCCGCTGGCCAGTTCGGAGATCCAGGGTTCGATTCCCGGGTGGGCAGCAAGGCTCTTTACATAATTATGTGAAATTTTGTTCTGTGCTGCCATATTAAAAAATATAAAATTTCTAATAAATTTCAAAGTTTCCTCTCGAATTTAAAAAAAGTTATATTTAGTTCTAGTTTTTTGATAACAAAGTGGGACATAGTTTCGTGAAAATCCGTTAATAATTGTGGCTACAAGAAATCGATCACAGACAGACAGACAGAACTCCAAAAAATAGTCAAAACGTGTTCAGGAGGTCTCAAAACATATATTGGCATCAAAATCTCAAATTCGAAAATTTTCGAGAAAACAATACTTTATGCTATATCGCATAGTATGAGAGTAAAAATCTAGGTGGCATATGACTTCCTATACATGATGCAATGATTTACTTCCTTCACAACAAAATGATGATGTATCATATCCACGAAACAATGTCTTTGTCATTGAATTAACATTACTTATATTGAAATTTGGCGCTTTCGGCGACTTTTTTTTGTCTAAACAGAATGACTTAGATACTCACGTGCGAAATCCTCATCAAAATGCAATTGACACTTAATTGATATCCCTTAAAATATATCAGTATGGGCAAATTCTTTGGCGTCAAAATCCAAAACTATTGTAAAAGCTATCTTCTCTCGTGAATGGAACAAAGTAGATCCTTGAGAATTACGTAAACAGATTTGTCGCATAATATTGCATATGTAAAGTAAACATATTTGATGATACTTGCTGCTTTTGAATATCATGTAATATTTCGATAAATTTATTTGAAAAACGTGCAATATCTCGAGAACGATTCATGTTAACGTTCTAAAGTGTATGCCATTCATTTTGTGATGTAGTATGTCATTTCTTTGTCACCAGCCTTTGTGTATGTGATTCATTAAGTCATCATCATCATTCTCTTCGTGCCTAAGTGGCACTTAAGGCCTTCAGCTTAGATTTCCAAACACGGCGATCGCGTGCAGCAGCTCTCGCTTCAGTCCAGCTCGCCTATCCCGCCTGGTTTCTCTCACTCTCCACCAACCGTCTCCAAGTTAACTTCGGTCTACCTCTTGTCCGTCTGCCCTCAGGTGTCCAGTCCAGGGCAACAGCGGGAATGCTGTCCAATGGCATTCTCAAAACATGGCCTACCCATTTCCATCTTCGATATTTGATGTCATAGTCAATGGGCTTTAAATTGGTCCTTTTATATAGGTTCTCATTTGATATTGCGTTAGGCCAAAAAATTCCCAGTATTCTCCTAAGGCACTTGCCCTGCCAGGCATTAAGTTTGGCACTTTGGGATTTAGTCACTTGATTCATTAAGTAAGAAATGGTTATTGAAAACAGTATTAAAGGTCCTGATTGTTTAAATGTTTCTTCTTAAAAATTCATTCTAAAATCGTACAATGTCCCGAACACGGTTCATGCTAGTATTGTACCATTCGGTTTCTATTAAAAATGACGTATTAAATGATTATCCATTTATCATTTTTGAACGTACTGAATTTTTCAAACATTAAGTTGAAAATTTGAGGGCCTTCTGAAGATTCGATTGCGTTTAAATTAAGAGGGTTCAAGTATTCACTGATTGCAATAATTGTACCAAATTATTTTTGAAACGTTTCACTCGTTCGTGAGATATCTCATACACAGGCTTATGGACATACACACTAACACACACACAAACCGACATACACACGCATACACTAATGTACACACATAAACACTAATGTACACACACACTAATGTACACACATACATACATTAACATACACACACTTCAAAAACGCCCGATTCGTGTCGCTTTACTTTATACTATGTAGGGAAAGTAAAAAGGTGTGATATGTACTGGCTCATAACGAAAGTGTGCGTATAAGTAGTTCCTCTTCCAAATCCCAGAGTTGGTCGCGTGTGTTTGTCATTATCTATTATTTATCTACATTATCATACTGAGGCCCGAATCAGTAACTGCTGTTGGAAGGCCAAATCCATATGCTTTGTTTATTTAAACATTTTCCTGTTCACCCGTTTTTGCTGATGAGTTTTATCTTTGTACCTGAACCATTTAGTCGGATGAGGATGAAATTTTTATCACGGAACGAGAGAAAATGTTGCGCATCATTTATCAATTACGATGCTATCAGCTGATGAATTCTCGCATGAGTTTCCGTTAATCGCGGATATGATGCAAATGTTACATAAATTGCGCACTAAGTATTGTAGGGTTCATTTTAAATATAGAAGGAAGCATGATCGTTGTTATGAACTCGTCGATTTGCTCTCCTTCCTGCATCATAGATGATGTTATCTTAGTAGCGTTTGGTCTTTTGGTGCGTGTTAATAGAAAAGCACCGGTAAGATACCTGACCGTTTCCTTTCCGAGATGCATGAGTTTTCGAATCCGTGAGATAATGCTAAAGCAAACGGACTCTCAATGGGCTTGAATAACCAGGCAAAGTTTGGTAATAGACCACAAACTTTTATTCAATCATAACGTTGCATAATAACTTACAAACAACCCTCTGCTGGTTGAGGCATGTGAGTTCCCTTCGCTACGTCATCCCGAGAGCTCAATACGTGCGACTTAACTCGGCGAAAATCGTCGGGCGTCTGACCACCCTGTGCTAAGCCCCTCTGGGATTTTGCCAGGCTCCTCTTGTCACAGACCAAGTAGTGATAAGGAGTGTCGACTGGTCAGACGAGATAATAGGTGGTTTGATTTCTTGCTGAAACCAGCATACTCACAGCATGGGCTCTAATCTAAGGTTATCCATAGTAGTTCCGTGTTAATCGATAGAAGGCGCTCTTATAGTGGTGCGTTTGTAGCTCCGCTGTCGGAGCGCCGATCGACGCAGAACCACAAACGACAAAGATTGAAATAGGAGCCCCAGAGTAAAGAATTAGTCTTGCTAGGGCCACATTTCTTTTGTAGAGTTTCGGATCTGACTGAGCTTGGGCTGAGTTTGGAACTTTTCAAACCGGAGAAAGGACATGTTTTGAAAAGTTTTAAAGAAAATTACGTGAATATTGCGTTAAAAATTTATATTTAATTTTAGCAATGCATATAGAAAACCTTAAAAACTTTATTTCATAATTTGATCTTGATCGAACGAGATTAAAAATTTTTTGGGCATGGTTGAGATCAGGTTTTAGATTTCAAAATATGGTAGGATTCAGTTACTTTTGGGACGGGCTAGGCAAAGGTATAAAATTTCTGTCCCTTACAGACCACCTTAGCAGGACTTCGAAAAGGGGGTGGAGTGAAAAATCGACTGGAGGAGGGGTAACAGTAGTAGCTATCATTTAGAAAACCATTTCTCAACCAAATTAGAGATAAACGTTCTTTACGATGGGCACAAGCATCTAGTCTGGATACTGCGATTTAAGGCAACGATTACAATTTACGAAGAGTTTCTTCAAACAAGATACTGTCCTGAATAAAAATAGAAGAATGGGGAGTTCGTGAATACCAAAATTTGTACTTCGATATGAAATAGGAAGGGAGAGAATGTAGGGTCCACTTAAACATTGAGGGAAATATGATTGCCTAAATAACCCAATGGACGGAGCGTCGTATGGATTTAATTTCCAGTAATATAAGAGTTTTGTACAGGGTATTCTAGTTAGTCTCATAGCACGAGACTATTTAATTTAACATTCAGTGCTAAAAACCATATTTTTGAGTTTGTGTAAGAAAATACTCTTATTTTTAGTCTTTCAATTTTAAATATATTTTATAGGAACAAGAAACACAGGATCATAAAAAAACCGGTTGCGTTCGACGCATAACATTCCCCATACATTAACAATTTTGATTTTGTGAGAACAAAATGACAAAAATATGAGATTTCTAATTATTAGATCTCGCGAAAATCTACAAACCTGTTGCTGTTATCAACTTAAAACTGTACACCGAATTTAATGTAAACTGCTTAATTATTTCGAAAGATATTGTGTTACCAGTTGAAATCTAAAATGTATGATATCTCAAGAATGGCTCATGATAACTACTGAAAAATTGTTTCCATTTATTTTCCATTAAAAGTGCTTCAAAGCATTCCGTCATTTGAAAATAGTGAAATGGAAATATTAAAAAATTTCTTTATGATATTCCACATTTTATATTAAAACGGTGAATGTTATCGTTCTATAAATTATGCCGATCGCTTCTAAATAAAAATATAACGTGTAAATTGGTTAGCTATTTTTGCATCACATTTTTGCATACTTTTGTTTCTATAAAATGTTTTTCAATTTTCGGAAACATAATAATGTTAAAAAAATTGAAGTGTTCCTCTGGGCTGAAGTTTCCAATAATAGACATGCATCTGGAATTCATTGATAGGAAAAATAGTATAAAACTGTATTCAACATGAAAGCTTTGCAAAGTTATATAATTGGATTTAGAATAAGGTTTGAAGTTTTTGAAATAGTGGTTATAATTTCAATATTTTGAAATTACTTTCCTTATATACATAATGTATAAGGAAAGTATTGTGACGGGGTCGAAAATTCGAATTCGAGTTTTCCACGGGAGAGCACGTTTCAAGCATCCCTGATCACGAATCAAACATTTTTGAGGTGATGTCTGTGTGTGTGTGTGTGAAAGTATGTGTGTGTATGTGTGTGTGAAAGTATGTGTGTGTGTGTGTCAGTGAGTCTGTGGAGACGATATCTCACGAACGAATGGAGAGATTCGAATGAATTTTGGTACGAAAATCATAATCCGTGAATATATTGTTTTTAAACACAATCAAATGTTCAGAACCCCTCTAAATTTTCGAGTGGAATTTTGAAAAAATCATCAAAAAATCAAAACTTTTATTAAAGTTACGCAAATAGACATTTCTTATGTAATATTTCCTTAGAAAACGATTGACATAAGCTAGAATGAACTGTTCTCGAAATATTGCACATTTTTCAAATAAATTTATCAAGAAATTCCCTAAATTAAAAAAAATATATTAACTGTTGAGAAGCATGTTCACTTTTTCTATGTAATATCATGCGATAAATTTGGTGACATCATTCTCGTGGATCTAGCTCGTTCCATTCATGAGAAAAGATACTTTGAGTAATACTTTTGTATTTGAACCTCAATAGTCATTTATTTTTATTTTTTTTAATTTATCAAATGCCAGTTACATTGGCCGCTAGGCCATCAAACTTCTAGCTTGCCAGTAGCTTTCGAATCTACAAGAAAAATTGGATAGTGCAGCGCACAAGTCTAGATGATTTACCGTCATTGGTTGTCCAGAGTCACATAAAGTACATGATGGTGAATTAACAAGTCCAATACGGTGTAAATGATCCTGTAGACAATCATTCCCCGTCAAGAGTCAAAAGGAGGCAACAGCAATGGCCCAAGGGAGGTCTGGTACTACAGAAGGATCCACAGAGAGTACACTCCATGACTTTCCAGTACTTGCATGAGAGGCAAAGTCTTTGAAAAATTGTCGATAGCAGAGAGAGGTCAGAAGCTTTATTGAATGATAACCCCTGTTCATTGTAGGTTTTGTGGGACCGCTGCCCCTTTTTCAGCAAGCTGATCTGCCATTTCATTCCCGTGAATTCCACAGTGAGAGGGGACCCACTGGAAGGAAACCCTATGGGATATCTCCCTAATAACATCTCTACACTGCTGGACACAGAGGCTCGTGCACTCTTGTCTAGAGGAGATAGCCTGGAGTGCAGAAATCGAATCTGAGAGGACAACCGCCCTCACAAAGAATTCTGGTGCAGTGTTAGTTGTTGAAGTGCCACAAAAATGACTTTAAGTTCCCCGTCAAAATGTGTAGTATAAGCTCCTACTGCGAGGTAGAAACAAAAAAGCCTGATGTAAACTCCAGCACCCGCCCCTTGGCTCCTATCAGACAGAGCTCCTATCATCCGTATAGGTATGGATCCAATCCTCAGAAGGGAAACGATGTTCAATATTTTCCAGGGTGATAGCTCTTATTTGCTCAGGGCACATTTCTTTGTTGCTCACTTCCATCTCTAGATCCAACCTCACATCAAACAGATTATAATCCAAGGGATTTGACAAAAACATCAGTTCTTTTTTCAAGCCCTCAATTTCCCTAGTCATTTCAATAGTCATTTATCTACTATAAGAATAACTTATTTCTCCGTCCATATCTCTTGGAGAGATTTTGGCGATGAATTTGGCCAAATTGGCGACAAATCAAAAAGTCGCCAACTTGGCGACTTTTTAAATGTTGCCAAATTAACGATAATCTCGCCAAATAGATAAAAATGACGCTAAATCAATGTAAATGACGATTAATTGGCGAAAATTCAATATCTTGCAAAGAATATATGTATGTACTATAAGAATAACCTATTTTTTTCTTTGCTGTAAAACTAGTAAATTCATTGCATTATACAAGGAAAGTCATGTGTTGCCCACATCAGATTTTTTAAAAATGTTTTGAGAATGCCAAATGAAGACAAATCACTCACAAAGAAAGAATTTATTGACATAAAATCCTTTTGGATTTATCGGATTAGAGGCAATACCATTTTGACCCTATCACTATGTCCCTTTACATTGCTATATATGGTAGAGAGAGTAAAAATGGTTGATTCGCAGTTGTGTCAGAACAAAAGAACATATTTACAAAGTATTCAGGTATGTGATTAATATGTGGATCCATTAAAATCCGAGAGCCGTAATACAGTAAAAATGGCCGATTCATATTCATGTCGGAAAAAAGTATTTTCAAACTATTCATGTATGTGTTAAATGAGTAGATCCATTAATATCCAAGAGTCGTATTTTCAACGCTATCACAATACTTTCCCTTTAAATTGATAAGGTATGGAGAGTAAAGTTGACTGATTTGCATTCATATTGAAAAACAAAACAAGTATGTAAAAAGTATTTAGGCATGTGTTTAATGTGTAGATCCATTAAAATCCAAGAGTCGTATTTTCAACACTATCACACTTTCCCTTTACATTAATATGGCAGGTAGAGTAAAAATGGTCGAATTGTCTTCATGTCCCAACAAAACTATTTACGAAGTATTCAGGTATGTGTTAATGTGTAGGTCCATTAAAATCCGACAGTCGTATATTTAATCCTATCACAATACTTTTCCTTTACATAAATATGGTAGGGAGAGTAAAAATGGCCGATTCATATTCATGTCGGAAAAAAAGTATTTGCAAAGTATTCAGGTATGTGTTAAATGTGTAGATCCATTAAAATACAAGAGTCGTATTTTCAACGCTATCACAGTACTTTCCCTTTAAATTGATACAGTATGGAGAGTAAAGTTGGTTGATTTGCATTCATATCGAAAAAAAACCCCAGCATGCACAAAACATTCAGGTATGTGTTTAATGTGTAGATTCATTAAAATCCAAGAGTCGTATTTTCAACGCTATCATAATACTTTCTCTTTAAATTGATACTGCATGCAGAGTAAAGTTGGTTGATTTGCATTCATATCGAAAGAAACAAGAATGTACAAAGTATTCAGGTATGTGTATTAAAATCCAACAGTCGTATTTTCAACAGTATCACAATACTTTCCCTATAAATTGATACGGTATGGAGAGTAAAGTTGGCTGATTTGCATCGATATCGAAAAAAGCAAATATTCACAAAGTATTCAGGTATGTGTTTAATGTGTAGATCCATTAAAATCCAAGAGTCGTATTTTCAACGCTATCACAATACTTTCCCTTTACATTAATATACCAGGAAGAGTAAAAATGGTTGAATTGTATTCATGTCGCAACAAAACTATTTACGAAGTATTCAGGTATGTGTTAATGTGTAGGTCCGTTAAAATCCGACAGTCGTATATTTAATTCTATCATAATATACTTTTCCTTTACATAAATAAGGTAGATAGAGTAAAAATGGCTGATTCATATTCATGTCAGGAAAAAAAGTATTTGCAAAGTAATCAGGTATGTGTTAAATGTGTAGATCCATGAAAATCCATGAGTCGTATTTTTAACGCTATCACAATACTTCCCCTTATTCATTTACTATATAGTGTAAGGAAAGTCATGGATTAGAAAATTGGACACAAAATATTTGCAACAATTAAAGATAGATGTTTTTAGTTTCCTTATATACATAGATGTATAGGAAAAGTATTGTGAGAGGGTCAAAAATTCGAAATCAAGTTTTCGGAGGAAGAGCACGTTTCAAGCATCTCCGAACTCGAATCGAATATTTTTGAGGTGATTGATCTCTCTCTCTCTCTCTCTCTCTCTTTCTTTTGTGTGTGTGTCCGTGAGTCTGTGCGAAGACGATATCTCACGAACAAATAAAGCGTTTGGATTGAAATTAGGTACAAAAATTTACAATCAGTGAATGCTATAAGTCTGCTGATTTTTACCGCAATCGAATGTTCGAAAGATCTCCAAATTTTCGAATGAAATTTTGAAAAAATCATTAAGAAATCAGAACATACGATAGTGTTACATAAATAATTATTTCTTATGTAATTTTTCATTAGAAAACGATTGACATAAATTTTAGAACACCTGATACGTTCTCGAGATATCTTATGTTTTTCAAGTAAATTTATTAAAACATTACATAAAATAAAAAAGTATAAACTAATGGGAAATATGTTCACTTTTCGTATGTAATATTATGCGATAAATTTGTTAACATCATTATTGTGGATCTAGTTCGTTCCATTCACGAAAAAATACTTTGTGTAATAGATATGTATTTTAACGCCTAACAATTCGCTAACAATCATTTATAAGTAAAAATGCTCTTTCTCTCTTTCTATCTGTAACGCTTGGTGATAAATTTGGCGAACTTAGTGACTCATTTAGCGAAATACCACCAACTTGGCGATATTTTCATCAGATTAACGAAAATATCGGTTGCAGAATGTTATCGAAAATGACGCCAAATTGATGAATTGATTATTAAAGTATATATAAACTATATTGATTATTGCGGATGCTATCAATATTGAGAATTGTCAATTTAGACTTGCGTGAAATATAAGTTAATTGGGTACTTTGAAGTAATTTTATATATTGTCATCTGGAAAAGCTCCAAATGCACAATTTAATATTAAATACATTGTGCCGTAAATCTTAAACATCATTTTTTCACTGTAAAATAAATAAATTCACTGCATTATATAGTGAAATTCAGTCATCTATATTTATATGTTCAGTAAACGTTAATGTTGTGCCCTTTTGAGAAATTAGAAGTTTCAGAATCATTTTCTTCAAATGGAAAATACTATTTTTCTGTAGAATATGTTTTATTACCTTCTTACAATACATACTTTAAAGGAAAGTATTGTAATGGGGTCAAAAATCTGACGCTCTCGTTTTGATGGATCTACACATTTAGGGCATGGCTGAATGCGAATTAACATTTTTACTTTCCCTACGATATAGTAATGCAAAGAGAAGTATTGTGTTGGGGTCAAAAATTCGACTGGATTTTGATGGATTTACATATTTAAGGCATCACTGAATACGAATTAACCTTTCTACTTTTCCTACGATATATAGTGATGTAAATTGAAGTATTGTGATGTGGGGTTGTAAATTCGACCCTCGGATTTTAATGGATTTACATATTTCGAGCTTTTCTGAATGCTCCTGAATGATTTCGTGAAGTAGAGTGAAACTTCTTTATATATTTCCCCAATAAATTTGTTGATTTTTTAACTGTCATTAAAATTAATATTACTAGGAAATATATTTTCTACAATTTTTATGTTGTTTTTATAACTTCCAGTTAAACAACATCCCTACTTACCGTGTGGTGTATGCGGAACTTTCTGGTGGTAGTCGCAGTTTTATCATTAAAGTAGGAACAGGTTTTGCTTCTGAAACCGATTGATACGGTTTTTAATCTGTGTTACAAAGCTTTTCAATCCAGGTATTTATTTACCGCAGTTTGAACAAATAATTTGCATTTTTTATTTTCCACTTATATCACATAAACAAATATATTATTTTAAATATCTGTGCCATTTATTTACATTTCTATTCTTATGATGAAAAAATCGGCAATGGCTTCAGTCCGATGGAGCTGAAATTGTTTCGTGTAAATAGCGTTTTTCTTTGTGGATGGTTTGTTCTCTTTAGATATCTTTGAAATAGTTAAAAATATTAAAATATCGAAAGTAGACAATAATTTCAAAATAGTTCAAAATGTTAAAATATCGAAATAACAACCTCTATTTTTTGAAAACTTGAATCTAATCCGAAATTCAATTATATATTCTTAAAGAACTTTCAAAGTATTATAAATTACTTGCAAAATGCTCATAAACATCAAAATTTTACAGAGGAAAAGCATTGGGACCCTACACTTCTGACGTTTTAAATCTTACTGCTTTCCCTCCCATTGAAAAACTTAAATTTAAAATATCGAAATTATAACCAATATTTAGAAAAATTAAGAGCCTCTATCCGAAATCTAATTATGTGTTCTTGTAAGGTTTTCAAATGGGTACAAATTACGTGCTTACCGTTTATAGCTAGCACTTTTAATTCGGGAGATATATAAGCATTACAAACATTTAAAGCTGAAAATGTTCAATCATATTCAATCTGTCAAGACGATTTCTCGAAAACTATAATAACTTTGTAAAGAAAAACACAATTAACATGATTAGGAAAATATAGTACTTTGTAAGAAATATTAATCTACAAACAGAACTTTCTTCTGAATATTTTTTCGCTCAGTGTTTACATTTATATTTTACAGTTTGGAAGATATTGCGAGGGAAATTAAGTGGAGCAAAAAGTTTTTATTTTTTTCGAAAAAAATTCATAATATATAAAATATCGAATTATTTTTGTAATAGTATCATTTCCGATAAAACAAGCAAGAATTATTTACTTTTATCTAATAGGTTCGGACATATAAGCGTCCAAAGTGTTTACATTATTTTTGTAGCGCCCCAATTTGAGCCAGGGAAACCCCAACTACACATGCTATTCACGTCAAAAATGCTATTCACGTCAAAAATGCTATTCACGTCAAAAATGCTACACATGCTATTCACGTCGTGCTATTCACGTCAAATTTTCCAATATGTGATGCTCACATAATATAATATAATTAAGTTTCATCTTTATTTGTCGACGATTTTTGTTTCGTGCTGAGTTTCAATTACACATACTTTCATGAGACTAGTGTGATAATGACCATGTCATCATGATGATGAATTTCATTTTATCTTACAGCGAATGTGACAAAAGTACATATACTTCGCCATTTTCAATATTGCTAATTGAGTGAAAATTCTAGCGGATAAACGAACAGTTGAAAACTGCTATGATTACTCCAGAATATTAACAGTTCGCAGCACAAAAATTTTGAATCGATTACTTGTTTCGACTATCATTATAGCAATATTTAGTCACGTGACCTATCAAAAGCAGAGACCGTGACCGGCTGTAACCATGACAAACTCGAAAATATGGCATCCGTCCCGTAATATGCTATAAATACAAATACAGGCATGGTGGTAAAACGTTAGGCTGAATTTTCCTTCTGCAATAATATATCCTGTTAACACGTTATATACATTTAGCGCAGTGGTCTTCAAGTTGCGGCTGATTTTATGTGGCTCGCTAATGAACTTTAAAAAAAATTTTTTTCGTATAACAATACCTTTATTATATCATGACTATATTTAAATTAAATACTTAACTGAAGAGTGGCTCTACTCGAACTTTCATATATTGCTTCTAAAAAAATGTGAAAAACCTATATTGTTCATACAAATGATCACAATTATACCGTTTTGATGGAAACAAGATGTTTGCATACTCAAAATGTTGCCCTTTAGCAGTGATTATCGCCTGCAAGCTCACCACAAGAAGAGCACTTATGAGTTTTGGCATATCCGTATCAACAAGGGTACAGGCAGATGTGATCACTACCACACTTGAGGTGGCAGTGATGTG
Source organism: Amaurobius ferox (assembly GCA_951213105.1). Lineage (NCBI taxonomy): Eukaryota > Metazoa > Arthropoda > Arachnida > Araneae > Amaurobiidae > Amaurobius > Amaurobius ferox. The sequence continues at coordinate 86,059,819 of OX578141.1, read as the reverse complement.
ATACGCTGTTACAGATCTACTACATTTGACGGCGGTATTGCATAGACCTGCTATTTAAGATGGCCGCACAAGAAAATGTCTAGAGGGTTGAGGTCTGCTGTACGTGGAGGCCACGCTACTGGACCTCTTATTCCTATCCATCTCTGGGGAAATACATCGTTTAGCTGGGGAAAGACACCGTTTTGTTATGAAACTGACACATTTTTGCACTCAATTTGACTCTCTCTACAACTGTCTAGTTGACTCTTTTTACCTATCTGCAAAAGACACCGAGATGGGCCCATTAACCACCCAAAACGGGGAGTGGGCCATAGGGGTTTTTCTATACAACGGCACAAGAAGTACATAGCCAACTGTCAAAATTCGTGAGATATAGGCCTGAAGAAGTTCTTTGCTTGTAATCCTGTATAGTTCTTATTTACTTCTCAAGGGTCCAGAAGGACTTTCCGCCTCCCCCATTTCGTGCGCCCATGTGATAAAATCCGTGAATCTGGCACCATTAGTTCTGTTCCGTGGTTAATATAGGTTGTACACAGTTTTAGCCTTCTGAAGTCACCTTCCTATATCACCGGGAAAGCTTATGGAGGGTATGAAGAAACATTTTAAATACCCACCGTTTTTTTCGTTACCGGAGGGGGGGGGGGTCGAGAATCTAGCCTTGTTAGGTTTTGTTCCTACTATAAGATACTATAAGTGTTGTTGTTGAAACCCAGACCGTCCGACCTACCAGAAAGGTGTAAGGTAACTGTTTGGACGGTCGGGAAGTGCCACCCAATTTAGACCGGAACCCAGTGGGGGAGGCATCCACAGGAACCGATACTATAAGTGTGTAAAGATTCAGTCTTCTAGGTCAATGGGGGCTTCTGGAGGGCTCAAGTACGTTAGACAATTATTATATAGCTTATATTTCCTTCACAGACTAGCTGATTTGCTTTTCTGTGTACAGCAGGTACGACTTACGTTTTGTATCAGTGAGCCAGGCAGAGGCACTCATAAAGAAGGTTAAGGAGGGTACTTACCCCCCTGAACGTTCACGGTTATTAAGGCGGGCATTAATCTAGTAGATGTTGTATGCCTTATACCTGAGCCCCCCTGAAAAATGTTCTACAGATGCCCATGGAGCCAGATGGGATAATTGAATCAATCGTGGACTAGATTTCTATGCATAATAATTAAAATGTATGCACATTTTAACGTCCATTTAACGAAAACCCATATAAAAAAACCAGTTTTTAAAGAGATATAGGGAAAGGTTTACGATCAACTTTATTTATTTTATTCTAATGCAACGATTTCCATCGATTTAAAGAGTAAAAGTGTGGGTACCTTTTATTTCACTCAATTGGATATGTCTTTATTACTTTTCCTACAATACATAGTATGTGTGGGAAAGGATTGTGATGTGAATAAAAATCCAACACTTTGAATTCTATGGATTTGTACGTTTTTAGCATATATGAACATGAATCAACCATTTTTTTTCCAATGATGTTTTTGTGTCTACTTCTGCAATTGTTAGTGTGTAGAGACGATGTATTCAGTATGCATGACGTGAGCATTTGGCTCAGGGCTCACGGGTTGTTCATGTGCGGTGTACGGTGTACAGCTAATTACTAGGAATCCACGAATTTTGAAAATTCTGTTCTACGGCATTGGTAAAGTTCAGGATTAAATTCCTCCAAGAAATATAATTCTGCAATGAATATAATTGCTGCTAGTGAGAACTGAATTTCCTTGTACTTCTTTGATAGTAACAGTCACCCAATTTTTGTATGTCTACTTCTGCCCCCCCCCCCTCCTCCTCGATTTTCATATGTTTACTTTTGTAACCAATTTTCATACATTTATTTCTGTCAATCAATTTTCATATATCTGCTTCTGCCAGCTAATGTTCATGGTTGCTTTTTGTCACCCAATTTGCACACCTCCGCTTCTCAAGGAAGTACAAGGAATTTGTGTAAAATTTTTCCAATGAAACAAAGACTTAAATGTTTAAATGCTGGTTAACTTAAAATTTATGTGAGTAAATTTTAGAAATACAGATGACAGTGAACTTTTTATTCCACTTCAGCACAGGTAATATGTTATCCTAAAATAACTTATTTACGCTATCGTAAATTTTAAGAGATTTGCAATTTGTTTAGCCAACAGTGTGAGCAAGATTACTAATGACACGTATAAGCCTTTAACCCTTTCGGGACGATTGGCACGCCCGCGTGTGGCTGCGAACTTGGCTGCGTGTGGCTGCGTGTGGCTGCGGGCGGCACGCACTCGTGACGGAGGAGACTTTACCGTAAACGGCGAGTGGCACGCATGTGTGTCTTCACGTGGAACGTTTAAATTTGTCTACTAGATGGCGTTAAATGTTCGTGGAACTAACTTCAATGTATTTTGCAGATACATGACCTTGGGGAGGTTCCATAAGGAGGATTCAATGAATTATTTCTCCATTTGGAGCGGTAAAACATGATTTTGTAATATAAACAGACAGAGCAATTCTCGCAGCATCAACAATTCTATAATTGAGTTTCGGGTTTTGTTTTTATTTCAGCTTTATGATTTCGTTGGTGAATCATAGGTATATAAGAGAGTATTCTTTTTTGTTTGGGTTTTAGAGGCAGTGAAATTATTCGTTTATTTCGGATAAAAGAATGGGAGCAATTAACGAGTATTTTGTATTCAGATTTGTATGAAAAATATACATCAAATAGAAAATAAATGTTTCTTTTATTCCCGAAAAAGGTAGATTTCTGTGTTGAACAGGTGATTCTTAGTGAATTTTTTTCGAGAGTTAGGCTTAGCGCAAAAAATTTGTCGTCCTTTGGGAACAGTTCGGAAGCGAAGCGCTCCGTCTTTTGGGCCGCGGCAGTTCCGGAATGCCGCAGTCCGGAAAGGATTCATATGTTTACAGCAATATATCAAATAAAATTAAATGGAGTGTAACTCGACTTTTTCACACCAGAATACATTTTTAGTAGCTTTTTTTTTCGAATTTTACAAGAAAAAATTTGAATAATCGGTATCGTTGGTTCAGATGATTACAACTATAGCGTATTACCCTTCACTTTAAAGGGCTTGAAAACACCTTTCGATTGATACCGTACTTGATACTGTACCCCCCGGGGTGTAACTAGCACCCAAAAGGGACTAATAACGTCAAAAATAAAAGAAATTGTATCGCGGCTATTTTTCACGACAATGATTGAAACTATTAAGTCTCGTGATAATTGAGACATAAATAAACCCTTTTATGCATGATTATGTCAGATTTTTTTCCTATGCTGCCATGTTAAAAAAATATAAAATTTTCATTGGAATTTAAAAAAATTCTGTCTAATTCTACATTTTTGGATAACAAAGCCGGATATGAAGTTTCGTGAAATCCATTAATATTTGTGACTGCTGTCGTATACACAAAAAATCGAGCACAGATATCAGATAGACGGACAGACGGACATAACTCCAAAATTAGTCAAATCGTATTCAGGAGGTTTTAAAATATATATTGGCATTAAAATCTCGAAATTGGAAATTTTCGTGAAAATAATACTTTCTCAATACTACGTATGGGAAAGTAAAAAGTTCAAGAACGCGTTATAAAAGTATAAAAAATTAGAAGTGAACTAAAAATCCTAACACAGACCATATTAGTAGAAAAACTCTGATGTGGGCAGTACATGAGTTTCCCTGCCTACTTAAATTCATATTTTCTTTATCTCTTTAATATTTATTAGACTGAGATTAATTGCACCAAATAACACTAAATTTGCATTTTTACTTTAATTTTTGTTTTTATTTGGCAATTGGATATTTTCCCGATAGCGGCGTAACAAAAATGCAAGAAATCTCAAATATCTTGAGAACGGTTAGTCCTAAAGTATAATGGAATGTGTTATATTCATTTCCTCGTCAAAAATTGCGCATAAAACAAGAATTTAATTGATGCATTTCAGCATACGAAGTCTTTTTTAACACTTTACAACAAAGTTGAAAAGTGTTTATGACTTTGTTCATTCTGTCTGTCTGTCTGTCTGTCCGTTAGCACGATAACTGCCGTAAAAATAACTTAATCAAAATGAAATTTTAGTATGTTGTTCAGACGGTCTGTAGGACCTATGGGAATATAAATGAATAACATCACACAATTAGTTTTGGATTGAACCCGGGTTGAAAAAATGAAATACATTGAGCCCTATGGGACCTAATTTTTCTAACATTTTTAAGCGGATTTAAAATTCACAAATTGCTTCGAAAATGTTAGGTAATAGTCAAATTGTTCCATAAAATATATAAAAAAAAATTCAGCTAAATATATTCAGTAGTTTTTTAAATAAAAATTAAAATAATAATTACACATCTTATATGAAACGATCACGTGACCATGATATGAAACGATCACATGACCCACTTCAAAATGAGATATGGCATCCATCTTGTTTCAAATTCGTGATTTTTTAAAGTTCTTTTTAATTCATATTGAGTGTTGTATCCATCCTAAAACTACTTTATTTCTGCTTAAATTCTGTGCATCTACATACTAAAACAACACAATGACAATATATTTGAGTTTAAATTCTCATTCAAATTTGATTATTTCTACAATTAAGCCTATTTTTCCCCTATGTAAAATGTAAACAGCAAAATATGTAGAATGAGTTGTATTAGAATTACTGTATTTCTTTAACACAAAATAATTCAGTCCATGGAGTCTGCATGGCTGATATGAATGAAATATTAATTGATTTTATAAACAGAAGGACGATATTTTTCGATGAAGTTTTAAGCATAAAGTTTATGAATTGTAGCTCCATGGTCTTAATTTTTAAATAAAATAAATTATTATAGTATTGTGATGAATGAAATGGAGAAAGTTATGAATGAAATCCTGCTTTTATAGAGAGATCCAGGCGTGTTATTTTTTCTATGACGTCATTTGAATTAATTTCAGTTGTTTTCGGTAAAGTTTTCAAATATAATAAATTATCGTAGTATTATGATAGATTTAAAAATATTACCGTGGAATGTATTGCATTTTAGAGATATTTAAACCACGCAATTTATATTTCAATGCCGTCTTTTGAATGAAGTTCATTTTTTTCAATGAAGGTTTAAGTTTTCAAATATAATAAATTAATGCAGTATCGTGATAATTTTTAAAATATTACCGAGGAATGTATTGCATTTTCGACTTTTTTGAATAAAATTGCATTGAAGTTGGAAAGTGTTTCATAATCAATGCTTTAAGCATGATTGATCTTTCTTGTTTTTCTTTTAGATTTTGGTGATTTTTGAGGGCCATTTCGTAAAAAAGGCAGGTTGTTATTTACCGAATCGTACCAAATATTGTGAAATTTGGTCATTTAGCATTTTAGCTAGGGTAGATGCATGAAAATTTTGCGGGCCATTTCGTAAAAAAAGGCGGGTTCTTCTTTTCCGAATTGTACCAAATTCTAATCAGCACCAGAGTATCCAACAAGTAACTTATCTACCAAATTTTGTGAAATTTGGTAAATTAGTGTTTTAGCTAGAGTGGATAAATGAAATTTTTACAGGCCATTTCGCAGAAAAAGGTGGGTTCTGTTTTTACGAATCGTACTAAAAACTAATCAACACAAGGGTCACTGTTATATTGTAATTTTCAATTCCCAATATAACATTGCTCTTTTGAAAAAGGAAGTGGACCTAAGAAGACGGTCCCTCAAGAAGTGAGGCAATTTTTGTAACATTCCCTCGAACGCAGCTGCACCGGACATTCATTTCGAAAAGAGAGGGTGCTTCTCAAGTTCATGTCAGCGTTAGGTGTTACAACAAACGGAGGGGGTTGAACTTCCTGACCCCAGAGTCAATTAAACACGGAATTACACAAGGTGGAAAATAAATTTCAAAACACGGAAACAAAAATTCGCTTTGACTCTGGCACATCTTTGTCGGTTTGGCCTATTGATACTTTCAAAAAAATTAAAGAACAAACTCAGAAATTAAATGAAAACAAAATAACGGACGTTTCGGTTGATGAGAGCGCTGATCCCGAAAATTCACAAAACACAAGTACAAACTATGGCAATGAAGACATCAAAATTTCAAATGAAAACAAAGTAATGGATTCTTTGATTAGCAAAAATGCTGATCCCGAAAATTCACGAAACACAGGTACAAGCTATGGCAATGAAGATAGCAAAAATCCAAATGAAAACAAAATAACGGAGGTTTTGATTACAGAAAGGGTTCATTTTGAAAATATTCAAAATACAAAATGCAAGCTTCAGGACATTCGAATTACGAATGAGAATCACATGATACAAGATACACAAAATTCAAATGAAAGTGAAATGATGGATATTATGGACAACGATAATGGAAATACTAACTCTCAAAATTTACAAAATTCAAAGGAGACCACTAAAAATATTCAAAATAAAAATTCTAGTACAAGTAGACAGAAAAGCCAAAACGATAGTGAAGTGAATTGCGTCCAAAAACCTTCAGAAATAAATGAGAATCATAACAAAAGGTATGCTAGGCAAGAAATAGAGGTTCCACAGAAAATACAAGTTTGCAACAATAGTGTAAGTGAGGAGATCCAAAAGCGGAATGAAAGAAAACTCGGTTCACATTTTTTCATGAAACCAAAAATTTTTAGGAACTTAATATTGTATGACAATCGCTATATGGAAAATTTCAAGATGAGAAAGAGGTAAAAAAATAATAATTTGTCAAAAAAATGAATTCTTTGGAAATTGATCTGGCAATGGATAAATTATAAAAATGAAAAATGGATATGAAGTCAAAATTGTTAATGGAAAGCAACCTCAGTCTACAAAGAAGCAGCGTACGCACGATATTCACAGACAAACCGGAATTCAAATTTTTGAAAATTTTTGTAACAAAGAAAACACACGGCATTCACAAAATGCAACGCGAAAGATGGAACGCAAATTTTAAATAAACATTGAATTATAAATTAAAGAAATGTAAATAAATATTACATTAATTAAGAAAGTGTAAACAAATTGTGAAAAAAAAAAAAATTGAGGAAATTTTAAATAAATCATACATTAATTAGTTGAAAGTTTAAATAAACAAGAAAGTTTAAATAAATATGGAAGTATAAATAACTGGGAATTATGAATAAAAATTGTGATTTAAAAAAATAAATAATTGTTACAAAATAAATAACAAGTATCGTTGGAGGACAAAAGAAATTTTAGGGATGATAGGTTAAAGATGTGGATATATTAAATTCAAATTTTGGAAAGAACATAAATAACAGAGAAGATACGTCACATTTCATGAAAAAAAAAAAAAGCAAAAGGGGGACATCGTTAGAATTCTATAAAAAGTCGTTATAACTCTATAAAAAGAAAGTTTTTTTTTAAGAGAACTTTGATTTCCAGGCAATAAAAATTTCGATGGGTAAGATAATTAGGAATATTAAATAAAGGGATATTTTGAATTTCAAAAAAAAAAAAAAAAACTCTTTTCAAAGAACAGTGAAATTTTAAAACAGAAGTAAACTTTCTCCACGCGCTCTTCATGTAATTAGCGGACTGATCAACCATTGTTGGATGAATACGCGTGAGGAAATAGGAATTATAGAAATATAGTTTAAAATGATTAGATAATTGGTAAATATAAAAAAAAAAAAAAAAGAAAAACAAATTTTTTTTCTAGTTTAAATAAATAAATAATTCATAATTAAAAATAAAAATCGTAATTCAAATAACTAAATAATGGGTAATTAAAAATTAAAATTAGAGTTTAAAATGGATAGAGAATTTTAATTAAAAATCATAATGGCAGTTCAAAGAAAAAATATAATGGTAATGAAAATTATACGCAAATTATAATTTAAAATGAATAGATAATTTTAATAAACATACGCGAATTGTAGATTAAATAAAAAGCATTTGAAAAAAAAAAAAAGCGTTTCTACATATATTTTGATAGGGTCGCACATATAAAATTTTTGAGAGAGACACATTTTCGAAACGCTAGACGACGCAGATTTTGGATTTAGATGCTAGTGACGGGAATAAACGTGATATAATAATAAAAAGGAATGTAAGAACAAAATAACACTAACCGCATTTTAATTAATCCAGAGAATGAAAGTGAGAATCCTTGAGGTAATCCGTGTAATTCCAGAGTTTTTAATCCATTTGGGGGCCTCGGTAGAGCACTTTCACATCACACAATCCATAAGCCACTGAACACAACATGGCGGAAACGTAGACGAGAAAATTTGTACCATTTTACCAAAACGACATCTTCAAAAATTTGTACAGCTAATTGGCCATGGGAACTCACACGGAGAAATGCCCGTATTAGCCGCAGGCCAGAAAGGGGAGCTTATCCCGGGAAAATGACACAATGGCACAAGGACATGTTGACCTTGTATACCACTACGAGATTTTCTCTGGGGGCTAGATTTTTCTGTTTGAACAGGGAATTTAGATGCTAGAATAAAATACACAAAAGTTTGGCAATTGAAAAAGGAAAGAGGAGAAGTGAATTAATTCAGGAGACTTTGCATTCAATTACACCGGATATAAGAAAGGAAAACGTACATTTTGGTATTCAAGTATGGAATATGAATTGAGTTAGAGGATATTTGAGAGAAAATTTGTAATTATGTATGCATTGAGAGATTTTCAGTGAGTGATAAGATTTACGAAAAAAAAATTTTTAAGTATGTTTTCATTAAGTGGGAAAGTGAATAATGTAAGGAATTCGGGAAATTCCGTATCCAAGTATAAGATTTGGATTAAATCAGGGGAGATGTGAAAGAAAATGTATAATTATGGATAGTGTAATATAGAATCGCAGGGGAGTTATAAGAATTTAAGTAGGATGGTAATTAAATATTTATATATGTTTTTCTGTCATCTCAGAGATTGTAGGAAAATTTTAAAGTATATTGCGGAAATTTTTGGAGTTATATAAGTCTTATTTTGATAGTATTTGAGAGGATAGTGTAATTGTTTAAGTATTTTATTATAAATATGTACATGAGTTATATTTATGGCATGTCCGGTTCAGAACACATGATGGATTGGATGTTAGATAAGAAGTGTATATAATGTAAAAAAAAAAAAAAAAAAAATATATATATATATATACATAAGGCAGAGATGTAAAATAAATAAAAAGAAGGAATTTGAAAAATGTAAGTTTGAAGAGAGTATCAAATTTAAGAAAAAAAAAAAAATGTATATATTATATGGAAGGATGTAAAGTAGATAAAGTGTAGAAATTTCAAAGGGGGCAATTTTTGAGAGTGTTAACAAATTTAAAGGAGTTTGAAAAAAAAAAAAAGAGAGTTTTTTTTTGTAATGTTTCGTGTGCCGGGTGACAAATTAAAATTATAGAAATTGAATTTATAAAAAAATGATACTTAAGGGAGTTTTAAGAGAAGAGAGTATTTTAATAAGCTTGAGTGTAATCTATGTGTATTGATTGTCCTAAACAAAACATGAGACAGCGTACAGATCCGGTTACCTAACGATTCTCAAATGGTCAGCAATTCCTGTTGATCAGCGATTCCGAGTGCTCAACGATTCCTGGTGCACAAAGATTATCATTTGGTCAGCGACTCCAGCAGTTCAGCGCCTTACAGTTCAGCGAATTCCAGTTAGACAGCGGTCCAATCCTTCAGCGAGTTCCAGCAGTTCAGCGCCTTACAGTTCAGCGAATTCCAGTTAGACAGCGATCCAGTTCTGCAACGAGTTCCAGCAGTGGAGCGATTTACATTTCAGCGGTTTCCAAGTGTGCAGTGATATCAGTGTTTTTTTTTTCCAAAGGAAAGATATTTTATACTTTCCACCATAACTACAAGGGGACATAGTGATATTATTAGGGACCATATGCGTAAGTCCCTGATCCCAACAATTATCCAAGTGACGGTCAAAGTGACTTTGGTTATCATAAGTGAACAATTTTACAGATATACACCTTGAACTTGTGTGGAACTATATTGTTTAAAAAAAAAAAAAAAAAGACATATCACCAGTGGACGAACTTGTGCTTACATGAATAGACTTTTAATCGATAATAAGTACAACTGAACGACACAGATATCGTCATTTTCAGACACATTGAGAATTGTATTTTGTATAGTATTTTCGTGTTCTTTTGATGGCATATAAGAGTATATATATGATAATATGATTTGTGTATATGTGTATATAGTACATTTTTACAGTAGATACAGATGAGAGCAAGACGAGTTGTTGGACTACACAGTGGACACGCATGCAGCAACTATGAGCTGGCACTTTTGTAATTGGCTTTTTTCCCACCAAAATTTTGGGGGGGGGGAAGAAGGGTAATTGTTATATTGTAATTTTCAATTCCCAATATAACATTGCTCTTTTGAAAAAGGAAGTGGACCTAAGAAGACGGTCCCTCATGAAGTGAGGCAATTTTTGTAACATTCCCTCGAACGCAGCTGCACCGGACATTCATTTCGAAAAGAGAGGGTGCTTCTCAAGTTCATGTCAGCGTTAGGTGTTACAACAAACGGAGGGGGTTGAACTTCCTGACCCCAGAGTCAATTAATATCACTCGAACCTTGGGAAAATTCTCGTGAGAACTTTCAACGATTTTAAAACTGGAGACTGCATATCTCATATTTCAGGGGGGCCTTGACCAATAATATAGCCTGAAGGGCGTAGCCCTTAATTTACTTAGCCAATTATGGACAGGGGCGCCTTGTTAAGGGGGTAGAGACAGAGAGCAACTTTGGACTTTAAGTTTTTGAAATCGAGGACTTGAATTTTGGGAGTGAAAAGAAGAGGTCGCAAGAGCGACGGATCTCGGAGAGAGCGAGCCCTCGGGACAGAGCCGGAGCGCGCCGTCATAAAGTCCGACATCGGCAGTGATGATCGAGGTAGGACAATTCTACACATATTTTTGCACTTTGATTATTATTATCTCTCTGACCCTCCTAAATAAGGTTAACCTGGGCCATTAAGACGTAGGCTAGTAAGAATAGTGAGTTAATGCACATTAATGGGTTAATAATTGTAATGCTCATATTATGATCATAGAATGAGGAGATTTGATTGTCTTAATGTACTACACTAAAGATGTTGGTATATGAAATTTACCAGATGTTAATAGTTATTAAATAAGGTTTTATCTTAATGAAATAAATTCTTTGTTATTGTTTAAAATTAAGCCTCTTCATTTTAATTACTGGTATTATGTATTTCTTTATTTACTCCACTTTACGAGATCGGTCTATATAGCGTCAATACCTGACGTGTGAGGAATCACATATCAGGTCACATCCAAGTGACTTACCTACCAAATTTTATGAAATTCGGTCCATTAGTTTTTGAGTTAGAGTGGATACATACATTGCACAGACAGGCAGACAGACACACAGACAGACAGACAGACACACACACACACACACTTACACACACAGACGCTAAAAATAGGCTTTCCGTATTCTAGAGGTCTCGAAACGTGTAGATCCATCGAAAACTCGAGTTGCGATTTTCGACATGATTCCAATACTTTCCCTATACATTACCATGTATTGCAGGGAAAGTAAAAATATTATGAAACGCAGAATTTAAAAACATTTTATCCGCTTCGTTTTGAAAAGCAAGTGTATGTCGATTATTAGTTTTCAGTTATTTACAGAACATTAAATCGATATTGTGAACAAACGCTTCCAGACCCAGTTCAATAAAACGAATTTCTAACTCTCAAACAAATATAATGGAGTCATTTTCCACAGTGTATGAAAGAGATGTCGATTCATAAAAACATAAAATTTTCTTTTCCAGAAATAAAGTATTTATTGCAAAACAAAGAATAATGACGGCCGTTGAAACCTACTGCATATAATAATGGTTTCATAGAAGATTTATTGTTGAGTTTCTCTGAACTTCGAAAGTGATAAAATATTGCATTTCCTTTTATCATCCTGTTTACTACTTTATTACTAGAAAATATCGCAAAATAGCGTGAAATAGTTTCAGTTGTGAAAAGAAGTCGTTGACATTGATAGTCGATTAGCAAAGTTGCATGATTGCCACTTTATCTATCGTGGCTCTTTATGCTCCTTTTATGATAGTGTCATTATCATTGATTTTGATACAAACAATACAGATATCTGAACTACTTTATTATAGTCTATATTTTCACGAAAACATCTATAATATGAAGTTGATTATCTGAATTAATTGGATTAGCAAAGTTGCATGATTGCCACTTTATCTATCGTGGCTCTTTATGCTCCTTTTATGATAGTGTCATTATCATTGATTTTGATACAAACAATACAGATATCTGAACTACTTTATTATAGTCTATATTTTCACGAAAACATCTATAATATGAAGTTGATTATCTGAATTAATTGGATTAGCAAAGTTGCATGATTGCCACTTTATCTATCGTGGCTCTTTATGCTCCTTTTATGATAGTGTCATTATCATTGATTTTGATACAAACAATACAGATATCTGAACTACTTTATTATAGTCTATATTTTCACGAAAACATCTATAATATGAAGTTGATTATCTGAATTAATTGGATTAGCAAAGTTGCATGATTGCCACTTTATCTATCGTGGCTCTTTATGCTCCTTTTATGATAGTGTCATTATCATTGATTTTGATACAAACAATACAGATATCTGAACTACTTTATTATAGTCTATATTTTCACGAAAACATCTATAATATGAAGTTGATTATCTGAATTAATTGGATTAGCAAAGTTGCATGATTGCCACTTTATCTATCGTGGCTCTTTATGCTCCTTTTATGATAGTGTCATTATCATTGATTTTGATACAAACAATACAGATATCTGAACTACTTTATTATAGTCTATATTTTCACGAAAACATCTATAATATGAAGTTGATTATCTGAATTAATTGGATTAGCAAAGTTGCATGATTGCCACTTTATCTATCGTGGCTCTTTATGCTCCTTTTATGATAGTGTCATTATCATTGATTTTGATACAAACAATACAGATATCTGAACTACTTTATTATAGTCTATATTTTCACGAAAACATCTATAATATGAAGTTGATTATCTGAATTAATTGGATTAGCAAAGTTGCATGATTGCCACTTTATCTATCGTGGCTCTTTATGCTCCTTTTATGATAGTGTCATTATCATTGATTTTGATACAAACAATACAGATATCTGAACTACTTTATTATAGTCTATATTTTCACGAAAACATCTATAATATGAAGTTGATTATCTGAATTAATTGGATTAGCAAAGTTGCATGATTGCCACTTTATCTATCGTGGCTCTTTATGCTCCTTTTATGATAGTGTCATTATCATTGATTTTGATACAAACAATACAGATATCTGAACTACTTTATTATAGTCTATATTTTCACGAAAACATCTATAATATGAAGTTGATTATCTGAATTAATTGGATTAGCAAAGTTGCATGATTGCCACTTTATCTATCGTGGCTCTTTATGCTCCTTTTATGATAGTGTCATTATCATTGATTTTGATACAAACAATACAGATATCTGAACTACTTTATTATAGTCTATATTTTCACGAAAACATCTATAATATGAAGTTGATTATCTGAATTAATTGGATTAGCAAAGTTGCATGATTGCCACTTTATCTATCGTGGCTCTTTATGCTCCTTTTATGATAGTGTCATTATCATTGATTTTGATACAAACAATACAGATATCTGAACTACTTTATTATAGTCTATATTTTCACGAAAACATCTATAATATGAAGTTGATTATCTGAATTAATTGGATTAGCAAAGTTGCATGATTGCCACTTTATCTATCGTGGCTCTTTATGCTCCTTTTATGATAGTGTCATTATCATTGATTTTGATGCAAACAATACAGATATCTGAACTACTTTATTATAGTCTATATTTTCACGAAAACATCTATAATATGAAGTTGATTATCTGAATTAATTGGATTAGCAAAGTTGCATGATTGCCACTTTATCTATCGTGGCTCTTTATGCTCCTTTTATGATAGTGTCATTATCATTGATTTTGATACAAACAATACAGATATCTGAACTACTTTATTATAGTCTATATTTTCACGAAAACATCTATAATATGAAGTTGATTATCTGAATTAATTGGATTAGCAAAGTTGCATGATTGCCACTTTATCTATCGTGGCTCTTTATGCTCCTTTTATGATAGTGTCATTATCATTGATTTTGATGCAAACAATACAGATATCTGAACTACTTTATTATAGTCTATATTTTCACGAAAACATCTATAATATGAAGTTGATTATCTGAATTAATTGGATTAGCAAAGTTGCATGATTGCCACTTTATCTATCGTGGCTCTTTATGCTCCTTTTATGATAGTGTCATTATCATTGATTTTGATGCAAACAATACAGATATCTGAACTACTTTATTATAGTCTATATTTTCACGAAAACATCTATAATATGAAGTTGATTATCTGAATTAATTGGATTAGCAAAGTTGCATGATTGCCACTTTATCTATCGTGGCTCTTTATGCTCCTTTTATGATAGTGTCATTATCATTGATTTTGATACAAACAATACAGATATCTGAACTACTTTATTATAGTCTATATTTTCACGAAAACATCTATAATATGAAGTTGATTATCTGAATTAATTGGATTAGCAAAGTTGCATGATTGCCACTTTATCTATCGTGGCTCTTTATGCTCCTTTTATGATAGTGTCATTATCATTGATTTTGATGCAAACAATACAGATATCTGAACTACTTTATTATAGTCTATATTTTCACGAAAACATCTATAATATGAAGTTGATTATCTGAATTAATTGGATTAGCAAAGTTGCATGATTGCCACTTTATCTATCGTGGCTCTTTATGCTCCTTTTATGATAGTGTCATTATCATTGATTTTGATGCAAACAATACAGATATCTGAACTACTTTATTATAGTCTATATTTTCACGAAAACATCTATAATATGAAGTTGATTATCTGAATTAATTGGATTAGCAAAGTTGCATGATTGCCACTTTATCTATCGTGGCTCTTTATGCTCCTTTTATGATAGTGTCATTATCATTGATTTTGATGCAAACAATACAGATATCTGAACTACTTTATTATAGTCTATATTTTCACGAAAACATCTATAATATGAAGTTGATTATCTGAATTAATTGGATTAGCAAAGTTGCATGATTGCCACTTTATCTATCGTGGCTCTTTATGCTCCTTTTATGATAGTGTCATTATCATTGATTTTGATGCAAACAATACAGATATCTGAACTACTTTATTATAGTCTATATTTTCACGAAAACATCTATAATATGAAGTTGATTATCTGAATTAATTGGATTAGCAAAGTTGCATGATTGCCACTTTATCTATCGTGGCTCTTTATGCTCCTTTTATGATAGTGTCATTATCATTGATTTTGATACAAACAATACAGATATCTGAACTACTTTATTATAGTCTATATTTTCACGAAAACATCTATAATATGAAGTTGATTATCTGAATTAATTGGATTAGCAAAGTTGCATGATTGCCACTTTATCTATCGTGGCTCTTTATGCTCCTTTTATGATAGTGTCATTATCATTGATTTTGATGCAAACAATACAGATATCTGAACTACTTTATTATAGTCTATATTTTCACGAAAACATCTATAATATGAAGTTGATTATCTGAATTAATTGGATTAGCAAAGTTGCATGATTGCCACTTTATCTATCGTGGCTCTTTATGCTCCTTTTATGATAGTGTCATTATCATTGATTTTGATACAAACAATACAGATATCTGAACTACTTTATTATAGTCTATATTTTCACGAAAACATCTATAATATGAAGTTGATTATCTGAATTAATTGGATTAGCAAAGTTGCATGATTGCCACTTTATCTATCGTGGCTCTTTATGCTCCTTTTATGATAGTGTCATTATCATTGATTTTGATACAAACAATACAGATATCTGAACTACTTTATTATAGTCTATATTTTCACGAAAACATCTATAATATGAAGTTGATTATCTGAATTAATTGGATTAGCAAAGTTGCATGATTGCCACTTTATCTATCGTGGCTCTTTATGCTCCTTTTATGATAGTGTCATTATCATTGATTTTGATACAAACAATACAGATATCTGAACTACTTTATTATAGTCTATATTTTCACGAAAACATCTATAATATGAAGTTGATTATCTGAATTAATTGGATTAGCAAAGTTGCATGATTGCCACTTTATCTATCGTGGCTCTTTATGCTCCTTTTATGATAGTGTCATTATCATTGATTTTGATGCAAACAATACAGATATCTGAACTACTTTATTATAGTCTATATTTTCACGAAAACATCTATAATATGAAGTTGATTATCTGAATTAATTGGATTAGCAAAGTTGCATGATTGCCACTTTATCTATCGTGGCTCTTTATGCTCCTTTTATGATAGTGTCATTATCATTGATTTTGATACAAAGAATACAGATATCTGAACTACTTTATTATAGTCTATATTTTCACGAAAACATCTATAATATGAAGTTGATTATCTGAATTAATTGGATTAGCAAAGTTGCATGATTGCCACTTTATCTATCGTGGCTCTTTATGCTCCTTTTATGATAGTGTCATTATCATTGATTTTGATACAAACAATACAGATATCTGAACTACTTTATTATAGTCTATATTTTCACGAAAACATCTATAATATGAAGTTGATTATCTGAATTAATTGGATTAGCAAAGTTGCATGATTGCCACTTTATCTATCGTGGCTCTTTATGCTCCTTTTATGATAGTGTCATTATCATTGATTTTGATGCAAACAATACAGATATCTGAACTACTTTATTATAGTCTATATTTTCACGAAAACATCTATAACATGAAGTTGATTATCTGAATTAATTGGACATCAGCATTTGGGATACGTTTATTTCATATGCAAGGTTCCCAGGAAAATCCTTAGCAGCCAAATAACTTTGTAAGGGAAGGTTCACGAGTGTGCATGTTAGTTTTATCTACAGTAAAGTGACCATGCTCGATCGGGGAGGATAAAAGGGATTGCAGCGATCCTAGCGGAGGATTTAAAAAATTAAGGATAACGAACTCGGTAACGAAACGGGATAGACAAAAGAAAAACAATTACAAAGTTGTAGAGTATTGTCTAATTAGTAGAAATGGACAATAAAATTATTACAAAAGCTATTTATGGTTATTTTCTGTCATATTTAGATGGGCTAAAATAAACAACATTTATATGTATAATAATCTAATGTACAGCATGTTAAAAATGCCCTCCATCAGTAACAATGCACATTAATAATTTAAATATTTCCTAAAATTTTTGAAACAACTTGTAAATTTTAACTTCGCTTAAAAAATGTTTGAGAAATTAGGTCCCACAGGGTTCAATGTATTTCCCTTTTTCAACCCGGGTTCAATCCAAAACGAATTGGGTGATATTATTCATTTATATTTCCATATGTTCCGCAGACCGTTTCTACAGCATACTAAAATTTCATTTTGATAAAGTCATTTTTACGGCAGTTCTCGTGTGAACGGACAGACTGACAGACAGACAGACAGAATGAACAAAGTCATAAACACTTTTCAACTACACTATTTTTAAAAAAAACGAAGCATCCCTAAAAAATAATCCGATCATCTCGAAATTTCGCATGCAAATTCCTTTATACCAAGTATGCAAATAATTATACTTGCAAGGCCAATGAGTGTTAACTTTGGTCATAGTGCGCGTTTCTACTGTGCAACTAGCATCCTATAAAACAGGTTAAAAATGTGGACGGTTTCCTTTGCTCGTTATTGGGTTTGCAGTTCCGTGGAGACACAACCAATAATGCCGTTGCGACGTTGTCGAAGACCTTATAAGCAATTAGACGAGTTCGAACGTGGTCGTACAGTCGAGATGCGTGAAGCTGGCTGGTCATACCATACCGAGCAATAGGCCGCCACCTGCACCGAACGGAACTGCTGAGTAAAGGTGCTGGCAGTAATGGTTGCTGCAAGGGCTCATCGGCGGAATGAAGACTCTGGAAGGCTAAAGTGCACGAATGCGAGGTAAGATCGGATGATTGTGCGACGGATCCGAACTGGCCCAACAACATCCTTTTTCGCCATCCAACGTACTACAGACTCTTCCATACTACCCGTGGTACCTTCCACCATCTCACAGCGTTTGGCTGAGGTGAGGTTACGCTCACGACGGCCTTTAAGACGTCTGCCCATAACCGCACAACATCGACAGAGTCATTTGGAGTGGTGTCGTAGCATTATAGCTGACAGCAGGCTGGTATCGCATAGTGTTCAGCGATGAATTGCGCTTCAGTCTTTCAGCAGATGACCATCGGGTACGTGAGTGGAGGCGCCAGGTCCAGCGGTCCCAATTAGTCTTTGTTTTACTCAAGCACACAGCCATTACCCCGGGTATGATGGTGTGGGGTGCTATCTCTCAAGACAGCTGGTCGCCCCTAGCCATCCTGCGTACAACTTTAACAGCTCAACGATATGTTGATGAAATCCTGGGGTAGTTTGCTTTACCTTTCATGGCACGTCATTCTGGGGCACTTTTCCCAACAAGATAATGCCACGCCATATACGGCTCGCATATCTGTGAACTGTATCTGTGCTGTTAATACTGTTCCTTGGCCAGCAAGGTCACCAGACCTTTTGCCAATCGAGCATGTATGGGACATGCTAGGCCGCCAGATTAGGACACCCTGAAATGTAGCAGATCTGGAGCAACAATTGAGGAATGCCTGGCAGAATGTCTCGCAGGATAACATTAGGAAACTTTATAACTTCTTATCTAGACGTATACAAGCATGCATTGCCGCCAAGGGGTGTTTCACCAATTACTGATTTGAAAATTCAATGTGCAATTGCTAACTATTGATGGGTCCTGCGGCCTTTATTTTATCATCACTTCATTACCTGTGTATGAGCTGTACGCATATTTAATTTCAATAAAAACAGTAACTTTATTCATGGTGCTTCGTTTTTTCTGCAAAAGAATATATGTTGGAAAGTTTTAAAAACGCTCTTCACCCTGTATATAATGTTTGGCTATAAATTTGGCGAATTTGGCGACTAATTTATTGAAATATTGCCCGAGATTAACGAAAATATCACTAAAATTCCAAAAGTACGCTAAATTAACGAAAATGACGCTAAAACGATGAATTAATTATTAAAATATTTTAATATATAGACTATATTTCTTATTGAGGATGCTACCAATATTGATAATTTTCGACTTAGAGTTAATTAGCGCGAAATATGTGTTAATTTGGTACTTCGAAAAGTTTTACATCAAGAAACAAGAACGATCAATCATGCATAAAGCATTGATTAAGAAACACTTTCCAACTGCAATGCAATTTTATTCAAACATCTCTGAAATGCGATACATTCAGCGATGATATTTTTTAAATTATCACAGTACTATAATAATTTATTTTACTTGGAAACTTAAAACCATGGAGGTACAAGTACTTTCAAACTCCATGCTTAAAACTTCATCGAAAAAGGCAATGCTATAAAATCGTCTGCTTCTCTATATAAAAGCAATGAATATTTCATTCATATCACTTATTTCAGACTCCAGAGCAAAATAATGTTGCGTAAAATAATTCAAGAATTCTTATACAACTCATCATAGAGCTTGATTTGTTTACATTTTGCATATGTTAAAATTAGCCTTCCTTGTTGAAATTATCAAAGTTTGATGATCATTTAAACTAAAACATATTGTAATTGCGTTGGCGCAGAATATAGATGCATTGAAAATACGCAAAAATGAAGCGGACTTAGGACGGATGCAACACTATATACAAATGTAAAAGAACTTTAAAAATCACGATTTTTACATTGGGAAAAAAAGATGGATACCATATTTCATTTTGAAGTGAATAACGTGATCTCTTCATATAATATGGATGCAATTATTATTTAAATTTTTATTTAAATTACTACCGAACATATTTTGCCGAATTTTTTTTTATATATTTTATGGGATAATTTGAATATATCCTAAAATTTTCGAAGCATTTTGTGAATTTGAACTTCGCTTAAAAAATGTTTGAAAAATTAGGCCCCTTAGGGTTCAATGTATTTCACTTTTTCAACCCGGGTTCAATCCAAAACTAATTGGGAGATATTATTCATTTACATTACCATATGTCCCATAGACCGTCTCAACAGCATACTAAAACTTCATTTTGACAAAATCATTTTTTCAGCAGTTATCGTGCGAACGGACAGACATTAATGAATTTTAACTTCGTTTAAAAATGTTTGAAAAATTAGGCCCCTTAGGGTTCAATGTATTTCACTTTTTCAACCCGGGTTCAATCCATAACTAATTGGGTAATATTATTCATTTACATTCCCATATGCCCCACAGACCGTCTCAACAACATACTAAAACTTCATTTTGATAAAATCATTTTTTCAGCAGTTATCGTGCGAACGGACAGACATGAATGAATTTTAACTTCGTTTAAAAATGTTTGAAAAATTAGGCCCCTTAGGGTTCAATGTATTTCACTTTTTCAACCCGGGTTCAATCCATAACTAATTGGGTAATATTATTCATTTACATTCCCATATGCCCCACAGACCGTCTCAACAACATACTAAAACTTCATTTTGATAAAATCATTTTTTCAGCAGTTATCGTGCGAACGGACAGACATGAATGAATTTTAACTTCGTTTAAAAAATGTTTGAAAAATTAGGCCCCTTAAGGTTCAATGTATTTCACTTTTTCAACCCGGGTTCAATCCATAACTAATTGGGTAATATTATTCATTTACATTCCCATATGTCCCATAGACCGTCTCAACAACATACTAAAACTTCATTTTGATAAAATCATTTTTTCAGCAGTTATCGTGCGAACGGACAGACATGAATGAATTTTAACTTCGTTTGAAAAATGTTTGGAAAATTAGGCCCCTTAGGGATCAATGTATTTCACTTTTTCAACCCGGGTTCAATCCAAAACTAATTGGGTGATATTATTCATTTACATTCCCATATGTCCCATAGACCGTCTCAACAGCATACTAAAACTTCATTTTGATAAAATCATTTTTTCGGCAGTTATCGTGCGAACGGACAGACAGACTGGATGAACAAAGTTATAAACGCTTTTCAACTACTTGTATGTTGGAAAGTGTTAAGAATGTACAATTCAATAATAAAAACGTTGTGCCGTGGATCTTATGCACCTTTTTCTCACCCTGAAAGAAGTTGCATTATAGGGAAAGTCAAAGGTTGCGCACATCAGATTTTATTATTATTATTTATTTCCTTAACTTCAACAAGGCTTCCGAAATGAATTTCTAACAAAATGCAGCAATGAGTTAATTGAACGGTGAAACCTAAATCTATCTTTTTACAACCTATAGTGGAATATCCACATAGACGTCCAGCTAATACTTCCAACGTCAATTACAGTTTCGATCGAACTCAATCCGATATCGATTCTTGCTGAAACTATTTCTTCATCTATAGCTGTGATCCACATTGAAAAGGTTCGATAAATCGGTGTAGGAATAATTGGCTTCATGCCTCGATTCGAATCGACGCGAAATATATTACATGAGTCAGGTTATTCATGGCACTCCTCGGGAGTTTTGACGTTAGCAACCTTAATTGGATAAAGTCTGGAAGCTCCTGTGGGGGAAGAGAATTAGTTCCTTATTTAACTCCGAGAGAACTGGTAGAGTTAAATTTAGAATTTAGCTCATGATGTGCTTGTTTTTTTACCTCTGAATCAGAGCATATTTTGAGCCATGCAGTTTTATATTACCTTATATATGCATATAATTGAATATATTTTTTAAATTACTTGATGAGTAGTGTAAATCCGGGGTAGAAGCCGCACCTTTTTCTAAATCAATATTCTGAGACCCATGGTGCACAAACAGGAAACTTATGTAGTCATAATAATTTATTTACATTTAAAAAACATATGTATTCGGATAAAATAAATTATCAAATACTCAATAAGCAATTATAATTCATTTTGTAAACCCCTTTATTTCGGCATCTCCCCCGGTTGAGTCGGATGTTACGTCGTACAATAAGGGATACTTTAATTTTTCATTTAACATAAATGAATTTTAATGGACGTTGTTGCGTCGGTTTTTCCCACACGTCCGGTTTGGGCGCGATAAATACCATTATTGTTCATAGAACATTAAATTAAAGGCTGCTGTGTTGTATAGAATTACCTGAAAATCAAAAGTATCTAAAAGATTCGGAAAATGAGGACACCGATTGGATTTATAATAACAAAAAACAATTTGTTTACATAAACATAAAATATTTTGATTACTCGGATCTTTCATCCGATCAACTAACATTGGTCATTGCAGTCAACATACCTACTGTCTAATAAATCCTTCACTAAAATATTCAGATATCATTACAAGTTTTAAAATCACTTCCTCAAATTTTAATATGAGAAAAAACACAATTCCGTTAATTACCACAATTACACATTTAAAGTTTATCCATTCTCTACTCATTTAAGGTAATATATAAGTACATTAATACACTAACTGCAAATCTGACATTATATTACTTTAACGCTACTTGAGGCTCTTACATAAAAACATTTGGCTTGTGCCATAATGCAATGCAGTTAATCTCCTCATATAGAGGAATAAGGAGAGGGAGGGAGAGAGAAGTTCAAATTAGAGCATAGTATGAAGTCAAAGGCATACCTTCGTCTCTTGACCCGATGGACTCTAGTACGACCGTTGACGGAGACTTCGAGACCACATCGCTCCGTAGTTTTTTTAGACTTCTTCACTTTGAAAACTTAAGAAGCACTCCTGATTTTTAAAATCTGAAAAATCTGTCTCTTGAAAAAACTCAAAGTCGCCCTCTCCTCCCTCTTTTCTCTCATTCGTTCTGAGGTTTAGGCCCCCCTTAATATCATTGGGAGGTATAAGGTTACCCCTTTTCCAGTGGACAGATCTTGACAGGGGGCTTGATTACAGGCCCCAGAATTATTACTGCAGGTATCCGGACTTCTACGCTCAGATCTTGCACCTGCACCCCAACGATCGCTCGCCACCCATGAAGCACTCTTCTATCTTCAATGTTCCCCCCACTGGAACGATGTCCGAGTCCACTGTCCGTTTCCATTTCAGGTGGCCAAAGGGGAACCTTATAGATATTACCCAAAGGACTAGGGACAGTCCTTTGTAGGTAGAAGTCCTCCCCATAATTCAGCAATGTTACATATTTTAACAAGAAAGATCAATCATGCTTAAAGCATTGATTATGAAACACTTTCCAACTTCAATGCAATTTTATTTAAACATGTCTAAAATGCAATAAATTACTCGGTAAAATTTTAAAACTTATCATAATACTACATTAATTTATTATATTTGAAAACTTAAACCTTCATCGAAAAAAATGAACTTCATTCAAATGACGGCATTGAAATATAAATTGCCTGGTTTAAAAATCTCTAAAATGTGATACATTCCTCGGTAATAATTTTAGAATTATCATAATACTACGATAATTTATTATATTTGAAAACTTCATCGAAAATAACTGAAATTCATTCAAATGACGTCATAGAAAAAATAACACGCTTGGCTCTCTCTATAAAAGCAACATTTCATTCATAAATAATTCCCCCATTCATGTCATTCATCACAATACTATAATAATTTATTTTATTTAAAAATTAAGACCATGGAGCTACAAGTAATTAAACTCTATGCGTAAAACTTCATCGAAAAAAATCGTCCTTCTCTTTGTAAAATTAATGAATATTTCATTCATATCAGCTACGCAGACTCCATGAACTAAATGATTTTGTGTTAAAGAAATACAGCAACGCTAATACACCTCATTCTACATATTTTGCTGTTTACATTTTACATAGGTGAAAAATAGGCTTCGTTGTAGAAATAATAAAATTTGGATGAGCATTTAAACTCAAATATATTGTAATTGCGTTGTTTCAGTACGTAGATGCACAAAATTTAAGCAAAAATAAAGTAGTTGTAGAACGGATACAACACTCAATATGAATTAAAAAGAACTTTAAAAATCACGATTTTTGAGACAAGGTGGATGCCATATATCATTTTGAAGTGGGTCACGTGATATTTTCATATCATGGTCACGTGATAGCTTCATATAAGAGGTATTATTATTATTTTAATTTTTATTTAAAAAAATACTGAATATATTTCGCTGAATTTTTTTTTATATATTTTATGGAACAATTTGAATATTACCTAAAATTTTCGAAGCAATTTGTGAATTTGAAATCCGCTTCAAAAATGTTTGAAAAATTAGGTCCCATAGGGCTCAATGTATTTCATTTTTTCAACCTGGGTTCAATCCAAAACTAATTGGGTGATATTATTCATTTATATTCCCATAGGTCCTACTGATCGTCTGAACAACACACTAAAATTTCATTTTGATTAAGTCATTTTTACGGCAGTTATCGTGCTAACGGACAGACAGACAGACAGAATGAACAAAGTCATAAACACTTTTCAACTTTGTTGTAAAGTGTTAAAAATAACTATGTAACAGACGTAACAAATATTTTTCCTCAAAAAATTTGATTATTTAAATATAAAAAAGATGGAAAAACTGAAATTGCAATTTCGTAAAATATAAAAGATTGACTAAATTCGAAAAATGTTCGACTTTTTAACACTTTACAACATAGTTGAAAAGTGTTTATGACTTTGTTCATTCTGTCTGTCTGTCCGTTAGCACAATAACTGCCGTAAAAATGACTTTATCAAGATGAAATTTTAGTATGTTTTTCAGACGGTGTGTAGGACCTATGGGGATATAAATAAATAATATCACCCAATTAGTTTTTTATTGAACCCGGGTTGAAAAAATGAAATACATTGAACCCTATGGGACCTAATTTTTCAAAGATTTTTTAAGCAAATTTAAAATTCTCAAATTTCTTCGAAATTTTTAGGAAATATTCCCATTATACCATAAAATATATATAAAAAATTTCAGTAAAATATGTTAATCAGTTTTTTAAAAATCACGATTTTGACACAAGATGGATGCCTTATATCATTTTGAAGTGGGTCATGTGATCGTTTCATATCATGGACACGTGATCGCTTCATATAAGAGGTGTTATTATTATTTTAATTTTTATTTAAAAAACTACTGAATATATTTCGCTGAATTTTTTTTTATATATTTTACGGAACCATTTAAATATTGCCTAAAATTTTCGAAGCAATTTGTGAATTTAAAATCCGCTTAAAAAATACTTGAAAAATTAGGTCCCATAGGGCTCAATGTATTCCATTTTTTCAACCCGGGTTCAATCCAAAACTAATTGGGTGATATTATTCATTTATATTCCCATAGGTCCTATAGACCGTCTGAACAACATACTAAAATTTCATTTTGATTAAGTCATTTTTACGGCAGTTATCGTGCTAACGGACAGACAGACAGACAGACAGACAGACAGACAGACAGACAGACAGACAGACAGAATGAACAAAGTCATAAACACTTTTCAACTTTGTTGTAAAGTGTTAAAAAGTCGAAAATGCAATACATTCCTCGGTAATATTTTAAAACTTATCACAATACTACATTGATTTATTATATTTGAAAACTTAAACCTTCATTGAAAAAAATGAACTTCATACAAATGACGGCATTGAAATATAAATTGTCTGGTTTAAATATCTCTAAAATGCAATACCTTCCACG
Organism: Amaurobius ferox; assembly: GCA_951213105.1. Lineage (NCBI taxonomy): Eukaryota > Metazoa > Arthropoda > Arachnida > Araneae > Amaurobiidae > Amaurobius > Amaurobius ferox. The sequence goes on along the minus strand of OX578141.1, from coordinate 86,034,002 downwards.
GTAATATTTTAAAAACTATCATTATACTACGATAATTTATTATATTTGAAAACTTCATCAAAAACAACTGAAATTAATTCAAATGACGTCATAGAAAAAATAACACGCCTGAATCTCTCTATAAAAACAGGATTTCATTCATAACTTTCTCCCATTCATTTCATTCATCACAATACTATAGTAATTTATTTTATTTAAACATTTTATTTAAGACCATGGAGCTACAAATAAATAAACTCTATGCTTAAAACTTCATCGAAAAAAATCGTCCTTCTCTTTATAAAATCAATTAATATTTCATTCATATCAGCCATGCAGACTCCATGGACTAAATTATTTTGTGTTAAAAAAATACAGGAATTCTAATACAACTCATTCTACATATTTTGCTGTTTATATTTTACATAGGTGAAAAATAGGCTTAGTTGTAGAAATAATCAAATTTAGATGAGCATTTAAACGCAAATATATTGTCATTGCGTTGTTTCAGTATGTAGATGCACAGAATTTAAGCAAAAATAAAGTAGTTTTAGGACGGATACAACACTCAATATGAATTAAAAAGAACTTTAAAAAATCACGATTTTGAAACAAGATGGATGCCATATATCATTTTGAAGTGCGTCATGTGATCGTTTCATATCATGGTCACGTGATCGTTTCATATAAGAGGTGTAATTATTATTTTAATTTTTATTTAAAAAACTACTGAATATATTTCGCTGAATTTTTTTTATATATATTATGGAACAATTTGAATATTATCTAAAATTTTCGAAGCAATTTGTGAATTTTAAATCCGCTTAAAAAATGTTTGAAAAATTGGCTCCCATAGGGCCCAATGTATTTCATTTTTTCAACCCGGGTTCAATCCAAAACTAATTGGGTGATATTATTCATTTATATTCCCATAGGTCCTACAGACCGTCTGACTAAAATTTCATTTTGATTAAGTCATTTTTACGGCAGTTATCGTGCTAACGGACGGACAGACAGACAGAGAGACAGACAGAATGAACAAATTCATAAACACTTTTCAACTTTGTTGTAAAGTGTTAAAAAGAGATATATTATATAATAAATATCTTTCCAAGATTTTAATCATTTTGTATATGAGAGAGAATTCACATTTTCAAATAAATTTGGTAGATAACTATTTTTCAAATTTTTTTTTTAATTTTATATAACTCTTCATGATATACTTATTTGATGGCATTTCTAATGCACTTTCCTACTTCCTAGAGAGTTAAAATTTGGTACACAGCTTAAATTTGTTGAACATTTTATTCTACAAAAATTTGGTGGATCTTTAAATATAGATCATACATTTTTTTCGAAATGTCCTGCAAATAATCCCCGTTCACTTCTATAAATCATTGTTGTAATAATGTTAAAAATTTTGATGTGGGCAGCACATGTCTTTACCTGCAGACTCATATTCACGTTCTCTTTATTTCTTCAATAATAATTTGAGTTTATCTGCACAAAATAACAGCCATAAGTATTTTAAATAGCATTGAATTTGCACGTTAAACTTAAATTTGGTTCTCATTTGATAGCTGGATTTATTGTGAAAGGTGGCGTAGCGAAAACGCGAAAAAAGTAGAATATCTCAAGAACGGCTAGTCCTAGAGTAATGGGGTTAGTATTATTCTTTTTGTTGTCAAAAATCACGCATAAAATAGGAATTTAATTGATATAATTGAGCACACGTAGTCCTTTATGTTTATATTTAACGATTTTTCCGGGCCATTTCGCAAAAATAGCCCGTTCCTTTTTCCCGAATTGTACTAGAATGATTTATGTACCAAATTTTGTTAAATTTGTTATATAAATCTCTTGAAGGTCATTGAAATATTATACATCAAATTTTGTTAAATTTGTTCCATTAGTTTGTAGCTAGAGTGGATAAAGGAAATTTCTGCCGGCCATTTCGCAAAGAAGGCAGATTCTTTTATTATGAATCGTACTATAATCTAATGAACATCAGGATTTCCCACAAAAAAAATACCTGCCAAATTTTTTGAAATTCGGTCCATTAGTTTTTCAATTAGACTGGATGTAATATCCTCACATACACACAGAAACATATACAGATACACTCTTACACACACAGACGTCTTCCTAAAAATAGTTTTTTCGTGTTCTAGAAGTCCCAAAACGTGCAGATCCTTCGAAAATTCGAGTTCCGATCTTCGGCACGATTCCAATACTTTGAATACACACACACACACACACACACACACACACACACACACACACACACACACACACATATATATATATATATATATTATCTGATTATCTCTGTATTATCTGTGTATCTAAATTCCGTGCCTATGCAATTACAATAGTTGTGATTTTAAATGATCCCTAAACTTTTATTATTTCTTCAAAGAAGCCTAATTTTAACTTATGCAGAATGCAAATATCTGAAGTGATTGTAAGGTGAGTTACATAAGAATTGCTGAATTTTTTTCACACAAATTTATTTAGCTCTGGAGTCTGGAATACAAGTTATATGAATGAAATATTCATTGATTTTGCATAGAGAATCAGATGATTTATATTTCGATACAGTTTTAAATATTTAAGTATAATAAATTACTGTAGTACTGTGATACTGTAAAAGATATCACCATTGAATGTATCACATTTTAAAAATTTTTAAATGAAATTGCATTTCAGTTGGAAAGTGTTTCATAATCAATGCTCATGCATGATTGATCTTTCTTGTTATTTTAAACTCTAAGAATCTTTAAAACTAGTACTAAAATATAATGACATTAATGAACTACGGAGTAGGATGAAAATCGACTTAACGTAATTATGGAAATTTTATTTATTTTTCAACTAGCTCTTGAGTGTGCCAATTTCTAGGGGAGAAATGCCGCACCTCACTGCTTTCTGACCTTGGATTCAAACATGGCGAAATCCCAATAAACACTCTACACCCACGAAGACTATACTTCGCCCAAGAAATTAATCCACTGACATTTCTAGAGTTTTAGCTATAATGTACAATCTGTGGTAGCACAGTAAAATATTTCATGATAAATTCTACAACCCATCTTAAATATTTGTCAATTTTAGGTGAAAAAAGTCACAGGAACACAATACTTTTATCAAACACATTTGAAACACTAATTGGAACATCATTAGTGTTTACTGCATAACATCTTACGGTAAGTTTCAGAAATAAAAGGGTGGGGAGGTACGCAATCTATACCGGATGCGGCAACTATCAGAGAATTACATTATTTGTTTTTGTAACTGTAGCAAGGGTATCGAAATAAATTTCTGACAAAATGACGGAATGACTTAATACCGAAACATAAATCGATCATGTTTAACTTATAGTAGAATATTTACATAGACTTTAGATAATATCTTTAGCGTCCATTATGTTTTTTACCGGAATTCAATCTAATATCGGTATCTTGCTGAAACTGTTTCTTTATCTGCACACATCGAAGAAGTTCAATAATTGTTTTCATGCCTCGTTTGGAGGAATTGTTTTGGAGGAATAATTGTTTTCATGCCTCGATTCCAGCGGATGCGAAATATAATGCATTATCCAGGTTATCCATGGCACTCTTCGGGAAACTTCACGTTAGCAACCTTAATTGGACGAATCTTTGAAGCTCCCGTGGGAAAAAATTGATTCTTTAATTTACTCAGAGTGAAATGGTAGAGTTAAATTTAGATTTTGGTTTATGAATCGCTTTCGTAATAGCGTTAAATTTGTTTTGTTGTTGAACGACAGCACGTATTTCAGTTTTCATTTTCAATAGTCCATGGTCATTTTCATCTTGTTTAAAGTGTACGACATTGCAAGAAACTAAAATTAATTACAGTTTGCACATGACGGGAGCATCGTGTTTCAAAGATTAAAAAATCGAAATGAGAAAAAACGTATAAATAAAATGCGCACCCTTTATCAGTAAAAATGTATGTATTTCGATTAAAGTCATCGGTGTCATTCCAATTTCGAGAAACTAACGGGTAATTGTAAAAGTTGAGTGAAAAATGAGATATGATCAGCAAACAGAGGAGACGTTAGCTATAATAGCTGCACACCAAGGAAACTATAATTTCTTAAAAATGCAAAATAAATTTTTATATACGGCACCTTAATAAAATATATGTCAGTTAGTAAAATTTCCACCGTGCTTAATTACGGACAAAGGTATTTACCCAGTACTTTTTACTTTCCTTATATACATAATGAAAGTATTGTGACGGGGTCGAAAATTCGAATTCGAGTTTTCGACGGGAGAACACGTTTCAAGCATCCCTGATCACGAATCAAACATTTTTGAAATGATGTCTGTGTGTGTGTGTGTGTGTGTGTGTCAGTGAGTCCGTGGAGACGATATCTCTAAGCGTTAAATAACGGCAGATTGTAATTAGCTGAATATTTCAGAAATGAAACAGGGATTTTCATGAAAGCATGTAATTGCAGCTGTTCTAATAGTTTGCCGAAATTATCAAAAAAGTAGCTGAAAAAATGAGCAAAGGTTGCGGAATGTTTTACAGTGTAGAGTGGAGTGTTCTAGAGCTGTAAAAGCAGAGTCTACCAATATCAAAGCCACTATACGTTATCGACTGAAAAAAGAGTATTTGCAGCACTTGTTGAGGTGAATTGAAGAAGTTAGAATTTCAATCTCGAAAACCCATCAAGATAAGCGAAAATTTAAATTACAAAGTTATAGTGCTCTCTATTTAGAATGAAAAGGCACGCGGTTTGCACATAGCATGTACAGTGTACACAGATGGTAAAGAATGAGGTCAACAAAAAAGCTATAGTTAAGCAAATGTCTCGTTATATTGAAGTACTTTTGAAGAACTTGATGAGAAATACTCATGGAAAAGTAATGATATGTGCTATAAGTTAATTTTAATGCATATAGAATTATCCTTTTTTGACGTACTAGGGGGCTCTGTTCCCTGTCCGCTACGATTCGCTTATCCCAATAACTTGCTTCGTGAGTCGGGAGGCTTCACTTCTTACTCCCTACGTTCGCAAAGCTCGAAGAGCTTGTTTAGCGAGCTATTTCAAGCCAAACTAAAGTTTAAATCTATAAACGGTTTATTTCATCGTCTTGCCCTACTATTTCTCTGTAAATGTATCAAAATTTCATATTTTTGTATGCTATAGTTTTTGCAGTACGAGACAGAAAAATCGATGGACGTGCCGATACGAAAGAGTATTTTTCACTTTAGAAGTGCATAAAAAGTAAAATATTTCGTAAATTACATTGAAATTAAACAAGAAAGATCAATCATGCTTAAAGCATTGATTATAAAACACTTTCCAACAGCAATGCAAATTTATTTAAACATGTCTAAAATACAATACATTCCTCGGTAATATTTTAAAACTTCTCACAATACTACAATGATTTATTATATTTGAAAACTTAAACCTTCATCGAAAAAAATGAACTTCATTCAAATGACGGCATTGAAACATAAATTGCCTGGTTTAAACATCTCTAAAATGTGATATATTACTCGATAATAATTTTAGAATTATCATAATACCACGATAATTTATTATATTTAAAAACTTCATCGAAAACAACTGAAATTCATTCAAATGACGTCATAGAAAAAATAACACGCCTGGCTCTCTCTAAAAAAGCAGCATTTCATTCATAAATAATTTCCCATTCATGTCATTCATCACAATACTATAATAATTTATTTTATTTAAAAATTAAGACCATGGTGCTACAAGTAATTTAACTCTATGCTTAAAACTTCATCGCAGAAAATCGTCCTTCTCTCGGTAAAGTCAAAGAATATTTCTTTCACATCAGCTATGCAGACTCCATGAGCTAAATTCTTTTGCGTTAAAAAAATACAGCAATTTCTATAGAACTCATCCTACATATTTTGCTGGTTACATTTTACATAAGTGAAAAATAGGCTTCGTTGTAGAAATAATCAAATTTGGATGAGCATTTAAACTCATATATATTGTAATTGCGTTGATTTAGTATGCAGATGCACAGAATTTAAACCAAAATAAAGTGGTTTTAGGACGGATACAACACTGAATATGAAATAAAAAGAACTTTAAAAATCACGATTTTGAGACAAGATGGATGCCATATATCATTTTGAAGTGGATCCCGTGATACTTTCATATCATGGTCACGTGATCGTTTCATATAAGATGTGTTATTATTATTTTAATTTTTGTTTAAAAAACTACTGAATATATTTCGCTGAAATTTTTTTTATATATTTTATGGAACAATTTGAATATTACCTAAAAATTTCGAAGAAATTTGTGAATTTCAAATCCGCTTAAAAAATGTTTGAAAAATTAGGTCCCATAGGGCTCAGTGTATTTCATTTTTCCAACCCCGGTTCAATCCAAAACTAATCGGGTGATATTATTCATTTATATACCCGTAGGTCCTACAGACCGTCTGAACAACATACAGAAATTTCATTTTGATTAAGTCATTTTTACGGCAGTTATCGTGCTAACGGTCAGACACTTTACAACAAAGTTGAAAAGTGTTTATCACATTGTTTATTCTGTCTGTCTGTCTGTTTGTCCGTTAGCACGATAACTGCCGTAAAAATGACTTTATCAAAATAAAATTTTAGTATGTTGTTCAGACGGTCTGTGGGACCTATGGGAATATAAATGAATAATATCACCCAATTAGTTTTGGATTGAACCCGGGTTGAAAAAATGAAATACATTGAACTCTATGGGACCTAATTTTTCAAACATTTTTTAAGCGAATTTAAAATTCACAAATTGCTTCGAAAGTTTTAGGAAATATTCAAATTATCACATAAAATATATAAAAAAAATTTCAGCAAAATATATTCAGTAGTTTTTTAAATAAAAATTAAAATAATAATTACACCTTGTATATGAAGTGATCACGTGACCATTATATGAAGAGATCACGTAACCCACTTCAAAATAAAATATGGCATCCATCTTGTCTCAAAATCGTGATTTTTAAAGTTCCTTTTAATTCATATTTAGTGTTGTATCCATCCTAAAACTGCTTTAGTTTTGCATAAATTCTGTGCATCTACATACTGAAACAGCGCAATTACTATATATTTGAATTTAAATGATCAACCAAAACTGATTATTTCTACAACAAAGCCTAATTTTCACTTATGGAAAATGTAAATAGCAAAATATGTAGAATGAGATGTATAAAATTATTTAGTTCATGGAGTCTGCAATATAGCTGATATAAATGAAATATTCATTGATTTTACAGCGAGAAGGGCGATTTTTTCGATGAAGTTTTAAGCATAGAGTTTAATTACTTGTACCTCCATGGTCTTAAGTTTTTAAATAAAATAAATTATTATAGTATTGTGATGAATAAAATGAATGGAAAAATGTTTATGAATGAAATTCTGCTTTTATAGAGAGAGCCAGGCGTGTTATATTTCGATGACGTCATTTGAATAAATTTCAGTTGTTTTCGATGAAGTTGTCAAATATAATAAATTATTGTAGTATTATGATAATTTTAAATGTATTACAGAGGAATCTATCGTATTTCAGAGATATTTAAACCAGGCAATTTATATTTCAATGCCGTCATTTAAATGAAGTTCATTTTCATTTCATGAAGTTCATTTTCATGAAGTTCATAGTTCATTTTTTTTCGATGAAGTTTTAAGTTTTCAAATACAATAAATTAATGTAGTATTGTGACAATTTTTTAAATATTACCGAGGAATGTATCTCATGTTAGAGATGTTTAAATAAAATTGCATTGAAATTGGAAAGTGTTTCATAATCAATGCTTTATGCATGATTGATCTTTTTTGTTTAATATAAAGAAAATATAAATGTCGGACAAATGATGGAGTATAATAATTATCCTTTTTCGTTGACACAACGACACATCTGTGAGCATGCTATGTGTAAACCGCATATCTTTCCATACTAAATAGAGTTCGTTCTACAAATTTGCAATTGAAAATTTTTACCTATTTTGCTTTGTTTTCGAGATAGGAAATCTAAATCTTTCAATTCGCCCCTGAAGACGCTGCAAACACTCTTACCCAATAGCACATAGCTGTTTTTCTGTTAGTAGACCCTGCTTTTAAAGCTCTAAAATACGTCAATCGAAAACTAAATGGACGCATAAGGGCTTATGGGGCAGTGAAAAGAAAAAAACAACAAGAAAGATCAATCATGCATAGAGCATTGATTATGAAACACTTTCCAACTTCAATGCAATTTTATTTAAACATCTCTAAAATGCGCCACATTCCTCGGTAGTATTTTTAAAGTGATCACAATACTAAATTAATGAATTATATTTGGAAACTTAAAACTTCATCGAAAAAAATGAACTTCATTCAAATGACGGCATTGAAATATAAATTGCCTGGTTTAAATATCTCTAAAATGCGATACATTCTTCGGTAACATTTTTAAAATTATCATAATACTACAATAATTTATTATATTTGAAAACTTCATCTAAAACAAATGAACTTTTTCAAATGACGTCATCGGAATATAAATCGGTTGGCTCTTTAAATAAAAGCAGCATTTCATTCATAAACATTTTTCCATTCATTTCATACATCACAATACAATAATAATTAATTTTATTTAAAACTTAAAACCATGGAGGTACAAGTAATTTAACTCTATGCTCAAAACTTGATAAAAAAATCGTTTGCTTCTCTGTAAAATCAATGATTGTTTCATTCATATCAGCTATATTGCAGACTCCATGGACTAAATAATTTTGCGTTAAAGAAATGCAGCAATTCTTATGCAACTCATTCTACATCTTTTGGTATTTACATCCTCCATAAGGGAAAAGTAGGCTTAGTTGTAGAAATAATTAAAGTTGGATGATCTTTTAAACTCAACTATATTGTAATTGCGTTGTTTCAGGATGTAGATGCACAGAATTTAAGCAAAAATAAAGCGGTTTTAGGCCGGATACAACACTAAATATGAATTAGAAAGATAAAAAGAACTTTAAAAATTACGATTTTGACACAAGTTGGATGCCATATTTTATTTTGAATTGGCTCACGTGATCTCTTCATATTATGATCACGTGATCTCTTCATATAAAAGATGTAATTATAATTTTAATTTTTATTTAAAAAACTACTGAATATATTTTGCTGAATTTTTGTTATATATTTTATGGGATAATTTGAATATTTCCTTAAATTTTCGAAGCAAGTTTTGAATTTTAAATCTGCTTAAAAAATGTTTGAAAAATTAGTTCCCATAGTGTTCAATGTATTTCATTTTTTCAACCCGGGTTCAATCCAAAACTAATTGGGTGATATTATTCATTTATATTCCCATAGGTTCCACAGGCCGTCTGAACAACATACGAAAATTTCATTTTGAGAAAGTCATTTTTACGGCATTTATCGTGCTAACGGACGGACAGACAGACAGACAGACAGACAGAATGAATGAACAAAGTCATAAACACTTTTCAACTATGTTGTAAAGTGTTAAAAACAAAAAAACCCCTCAAAATGTGCTTTGCAGTCGCTGCGTAAATTGCGGAATTCCGCAAAAATTTCGCGGTCGGCAATTTACACTGACATTTGAGAAAAAGTCTACCAATTACGGAGATGTAATAAGTAATACCTACGCAAATCATTACGGATTATATGACAATTTCTTTTAAACTTATAGTTACATTTATAAACCGTTCAAACTCTGGAAATGCTGTCAAAGCCGTTACACGAGATCAATATTTTCACCTAAGTGGACGACGTTTTAATATATTATATTGTAGATACGCAGATTTTCTTTTTTAATGTAGTGTCTGTTGCCCTGTAACACGTTTTTACATTTAGAAAAAGATCGTTCGATCGACACTCTTTGTGGCTATTGACAGAAAACGAACTGATGACGACTTTATGTAGCTAGGAAAACGATTATCTTTCGTATTCCAGAAATCTATCGAACCTTTGTTCATACGTAGTTCTTTTGCACTCCCTTTATATGAACGATAAAGCAAAAATTTCGCTGCCGTTTAAAAGGCCCAAAGACATAAAATTTCTTCGAGAAACTTCTGATAAACCCCCCAAATTCGCGAAAAAAATCGCGGAAATTCGTGTTGTGCAATAAAAAAATATAATATAAATTTGGCAATAATAGAAGAAACAAATCTTAAATTCGCGAATAGATTTGATGTTCGCAAAGTTTCTGAAAAATCCCTAATATTCGAGGATAAAATCGCGGAAATTCGGGCTGCGAACATCATTTGTGTTGAGACTTGTGTTATACTGCTTATATTGTTGCTTAGTATTTTTACACCCATTTTTAATATGCGTATGTGTATGACAACTTTCTAGCCCCAAGTTTCTTATATAAGGACAGTTTAAAATTTTAAAGTCTTTCAGTAACTAAACATTCGAGGTTACTGCTGATAAATAACCCGTCCTTGACATTTTTTATCGTTTCCCAAAGATAAGAAGTTTTAAATTTGTCAATTGACTTATTAAAATTATATTTGAAAAACAAGAGGAAATGGATTTTGTTTGCTAATTAAATTGTTCGAAAAAGAGAAAGTAACGATGTCATTTACATACTGCCGACATAAATTACCATGTTACTGAAGTTGCATAAACAGGCACTTCAAATATAGAATACTGGCTAGTTTGCAGGATAGAATCACCAAACTGCACTGCTAGGTGAAGGAAGTTTTCCTGTTAAATAAATAACTTATAATTTTGTCGGTGACTTGAACACAGCTGTTTTACTGGGTGGGAACACGGAGTCGGGGCCTAGCCCCACCATAGACATCAGCGGCCTCTTAAATAGATATTTATTACATTTTATTAAGAAGCAAAATTCCCTGCAGCAAATTTATTTTCAGAATATTTTCCCAACTCACTATAAGAAAAACAAGAAAGATCAATCATGCATAAGCATTGATTATGAAACACTTTCCAACTGAAATGTAATTTCATTTAAAAATTTCTAAAATGTGATTCATTCAGTGGTAATATCTTTTACATTATCACAGTACTACAGTAATTTATTATACTTAAATACTTAAAACTGTATCGAAATATAAATCATCTGATTCTTTATGCAAAATCAATGAATATTTCATTCATATAACTTGTATTCCAGACTCCAGAGCTAAATAATTTTGTGTGAAAAAAATTCAGCAATTCTTATGTAATTCATCTTACAATCGCTTGAGATATTTGCATTCTGCATATGTTAAAATTAGGCTTCCTTGAAAAATAATAGAAGTTTAGGGATCATTTAAAATCACAACTATTGTAATTGCATAGGCACGGAATTTAGATACACAGATAATACACAGATAATATATATGTGTATGTGTATGTACTCAAAGTATTGGAATCGTGCCGAAGATCGGAACTCGAATTTTCAAAGGATCTACACGTTTTGGGACTTCTAGAACACGAAAAAACTACTTTTAGGAAGACGTCTGTGTGTGTAAGGGTGTATCTGTGTATGTTTCTGTGTGTCTGTGTGGATATTACATCCACTCTAATTGAAAAACTAATGGACCAAATTTCATACAATTTGGTAGGTATGTTTTTTGTGGGAAATCCTGGTGTTCATTAGATTATAGTACGATTCGTAATAAAAGAATCTGCCTTCTTTGCGAAATGGCCGCAGAAATTGCCTTTATCCACTCTAGCTAAAAACTAATGAACCAAATTTAACAAAATTTGGAGTATAATATTTCAATAACCTACAAGTGATTTATATACCAAATTTAACAAAATTTTGTATATAAATCATTTGTAGGTTATTCTACTACTATTCGGGAAAAAGGAACGGGCTATTTTTGCGAAATGGCCAGCAAAAATCGTTATATATAAAAATAAAAGACTACGTGACTCAATTATATCAATTAAATTCCTAATTTATATGTGATTTTTGACAACAAAAAGAATAAGACTAACCCCATTACTCTAGGACTAGCCGTTCTTGAGATATTCTAGTTTTTTCGCGTTTTCGCTACGCCACCTTTGACAATAAGTCCAGCTATCAAATGAGAACCAAATTTAAGTTTAACGTGTAAATTCAATGTCATTTAAAATACTTATGTTGTGCAGATAAACACAAATTATCATTGAATAAATAAAGAGAACGAATATGAGTCTGCAGGGAAAGACATGTGCTGTCCACATCAGAATTTTTAACAATATTACAACAATGATTTATAGAAGTGAACGGGGATTATTTTCAGGCCATTTCGAAAAAAATGTATGATCTATATTTAAAGATCCATCAAATTTTTGTCGAATAAAATGTTCAACAAATTTAAGCTGTGTACCAAATTTTAACTCTCTAGGACGTAGGAAAGTGCATTTAAAATGCCATCAATTAAATTTATCATGAAGAGTTATATAAAATTTAAAAAAAATGAAAAATTGTTATCTACCAAATTTATTTTAAAATATGAAGCCACTCCCATATGCAAAACGTTTAAACAAATGGAGAGATATTTATTATATAATATCTCTCTCTTTTCTTTCTGGAAGATATTCCAAAGTCAGAATTTAATTGAATTTGTTTTTTTCCCTATATTAAATAATTTTTTTAATTAAAAAACTACTTAACATATTTTACTGAATTTTTTTTTTATATATTCTATGGGATAATGTGAATATTTCCTAAAAATTTCGAAGCAATTCGTGAATTTTAAATTTACTTAAAAAATGTTTGAAAAATTAGGTCCCATAGGGTTCAATGTATTTCATTTTTTCAACCCGGGTTCAATAAAAAACTAATTGGGTGATATTATTTATTTATATTCCCATAGGTCCTACAGACCGTCTGAACAACATACTAAAATTTCATTTTGATAAACTCATTTTTACGGCAGTTATCGTGCTAACGGACAGACAGACAGACAGACAGACAGACAGACAGACAGACAGACAGACAGACAGACAGAATGAACAAAGTCATAAACACTTTTCAACTTTGTTGTAAAGTGTTAAAAAAGTATTGCACTTCCGAATAAAATATATTGTTTTTCTGTTTGGGCCTCCTCATAGTTTGATAAGTAAACAAGAAAGATCAATCATGCTTAAAGCATTGATTATGAAACACTTTCCAACTTCAATGCAATTTTATTTAAACATGTCTAAAATGCAATACATTCCTCGGTAATATTTTAAAACTTATCACAATACTACATTAATTTATTATATTTGAAACCTTAAACCTTCATCGAAAAAAATTAACTTCATTCAAATGACGGCATTAAAGTATAAATTGCCTGGTTTAAACATCTCTTAAATGTTACACATTCCTCGGTAATAATTTTAGAATTATCATAATACTACGATAATTTATTATATTTGAAAACTTCATCGAAAACAACTGAAATCCATTCAAATGACGTCATAAAAAAATAACACGCCTGGCTCTCTCTATAAAAGCAACATTTCATTCATAAATAATTCCCCCATTCATGTCATTCATCACAATACTATAATAATTTATTTTATTTAAAAATTAAGACCATTGAGCTGCAAGTAAGTAAGCTCTATGCGTAAAACTTCATCGAAAAATATCGTCCTTCTCTTTCTACAATCAATGAATACTTCATTCATATCAGCTAAGCAGACTCCATGGACTAAATGATTTTGTGTTAAAGAATTACAGCGATTCTAATACAACTCATTCTACATATTTTGCTGTTTACATTTTACATAGGTGAAAAATAGGCTTAATAGTAGAAATAATCAAATTTGGAAGAGCATTTAAACTGAAATATATTGTCATTGCGTTGTTTCAGTATGTAGATGCACCGAATTTAGGCAAAAATAAAGTAATTTTAGGACGGATACAACACTCAATATGAATTAAAAAGAACTTTAAAAATCACGATTTTGACACAAGATGGATGCCATATATCATTTTGAAGTGGGTCATGTGATCGTTTCATATCATGTTCACGTGATCGCTTAATATAAGAGGTGTTATTATTATTTTAATTTTTATTTAAAAAACAACTGAATATATTTCGCTGAATTTTTTTTTATATATTTTATGGAACAATTTGAATATTGCCTAAAATTTTCGAAGCAATTTGTGAATTTTAAATCCGCTTGAAAAATGCTTGAAAAATTAGGTCCCATAGGGCTCAATGTATTCCATTTTTTCAACCCGGGTTCAATCCAAAACTAATTGGGTGATATTATTCATTTATATTCCCATAGGTCCTATAGACCGTCTGAACAACATACTAAAATTTCATTTTGATTAAGTCATTTTTACGGCAGTTATCGTGCTAACGGACAGACAGACAGACAGACAGACAGACAGACAGACAGAATGAACAAAGTCATAAACACTTTTCAACTTTGTTGTAAAGTGTTAAAAAGGTTTGAAGAGCACTTTTTAAGGCATGTTTGAACGAAGATATAGAACAAACGATAGTCAAGGTCTAATCTTTTGAGAGCAAAAGTTTTCCCCAGTTGTCTACTCAGATATATTAAATGTGAGGGAAAACAAGTAAAAACGCATATCATCAAAAAATTATGATTAATATATTTTTTATTAACATTTTTGCGCATTTTTTTAACACTTTACAACAAAGTTGAAAAGTGTTTATGACTTTGTTCATTCTGTCTGTCTGTCTGTCTGTCTGTCTGTCTGTGCGTTAGCACGATAACTGCCGTAAAAATGACTTAATCAAAATGAAATTTTAGTATGTTGTTCAGACGGTCTGTAGGACCAATGGGAATATAAATGAATAATATCACCCAATTAGTTTTGGATTGAACCCGGATGAAAAAATGAAATACATTGAGTCCTATGGGACCTAATTTTTCAAACATTTTTTAAGCGGATTTAAAACTCACAAATTGATTCGAAATTTTTAGGTAATATTCAAATTGTTCCATAAAATATATAAAAAAGAATTCAGCGAAATATATTCAGTAGTTTTTTAAATAAAAATTAAAATAATAATAACACATCTTATATGAAACGATCACGTGACCATGATATGAAAGTATCACGTGATCCACTTCAAAATGAAATGATATATGGCATCCATCTTGTCTCAACATCGTGATTTTTAAAGTTCTTTTTATTTCATATTGAGTGTTGTATCCGTCCTAAAACCACTTTATTTTGGTTTAAATTCTGTGCATCTACATACTAAATCAACGCAATTACAATATATATGAGTTTAAATGCTCATCCAAGTTTGATTATTTCTACAACGAAGCCTATTTTTCACTTATGTAAAATGTAAACAGCAAAATATGTAAGATGAGTTGTATAGAATTTGCTGTATTTTTTAAACGCAAAAGAATTTAGCTCTTGGAGTCTGCATAGCTGATATGAAAGAAATATTCATTGATTTTACCGAGAGAAGGACGATTTTCTGCGATGAAGTTTTAAGCATAGAGTTAAATTACTTGTAGCTCCATGGTCTTAATTTTTAAATAATATAAATTATTATAGTATTGTGATGAATGACATGAATGGGAAATTGTTTATTAATGAAATGCTGCTTTTTTAGAGAGAGCCAGGCGTGTTAATTTTTCTATGACGTCATTTGAATGAATTTCAGTTGTTTTCGATGAAGTTTTTAAATATAATATATTATCGTGGTATTATGATAATTCTAAAATTATTATCGAGTAATATATCACATTTTAGAGATGTTTAAACCAGGCAATTTATATTTCTATGACGTCATTTGAATGAAGTTCATTTTTTTCGATGGAGGTTTAAGTTTTCAAATATAATAAATCAATGTAGTATTGTGAGAAGTTTTAAAATATTACCGAAGAATGTATTGCATTTTAGACATGTTTAAATAAAATTGCATTGCTGTTGGAAAGTGTTTCATAATCAATGCTTTAAGCATGATTGATCTTTCTTGTTTTATTATCATTTTTGCGCATTTTTTATTATCGTTTTTGCGCATTGCAAGTTATAAATTTCTTTAAAACTTATTCTGTCATCACTGTCAGAATTAACTGAAATATCGTAAAGTTGCATATTTTATTTAGCCACTCTGAAACTATCTTTAATTTCTGTAATTTCAATTGCAAGCTATATTCTTGTCTCAAAACCAAATTTATGAAAATGATTATGTTTTTTAAATATATTTTTGCAACTTTTCATAGAGCTTATGACATTATTTTAAATCATCTATAACTATCTCGTAAACTTGTAAAATTTTTATGGACAGTATGCTGGAAGGATTTTATAAATAACATTATTTTAAATTCGTGTTACAAAATGTACGTTTATTGATTGCATTTTAGAAAAAAATGAGCTGCATCATTTACGATTAGTAAATTTTATGCAAAATTATACAAGTCTATAGATGAAAAATTTTATCTGTACCTTGTTAATTCCTAGAAACTCATGGACTAGATGGATAGTAAATTTTGGGTCATCTCTAGATACTATCTTTAAATCCTAGTCCATCCTCTTTTCCAAATAGTTCAAAATATCAAAATATTGAATTATAACCACTATATTTCGAAAATTTAGAATCTGATTTGAAATACAATTATATATTTTTGTAAGGCTCTTTAAACGCTACACACTACTTGTTTATAGTTCACATTTCAGTTTCCGAAATATAAACATTACAAAAACTAAAAAACTCTTCTATAAAAACAGAAAATTTTCAATCTTTTTCAACTTGACATGTCGATTGTTCGAAATTTATATGACTTTTAAAGAAACAAATTATTGACTCTGAAACTAGATTTTCTACGGCACATTTTTATCGTATACTGTTTATATCTGTATTTCATAGTTTAGAAGACATTTCGAGGGAAAGTATGAAAACTGAAGCTCGGATAAAAACTTATTATTTTTTCTTTTGAAAGAAAGAATGATCAAAATATTAAATACTGAAATTATTTTTGTATAATTATAAATGGCACCATATTTATTTTACACATTGCTTTTAACAGCGGCTTTACAGTTCTTTCAAATAAATCATGCAATATTTTAACCGATAGTTTTGGGGACAAGACTTTGATCGATGCTTCGAAAGTAGAGTTCATTTAACTACCACTTGAAGCCAACGACCTCTGCCGTTATTATCTTTTTCAATCGTGAATAACTCGGTATTTGATGAGTTAGGTACATGCACTAACGGACAGAGTTTCCTAGCGGAAGGAAAATGGACTACTACAATCACGCAAACCAATAAAGTATTTGTTGTTTAGGGAAATACATCTAATGGTAGTAAATACGAACGTAAACAGAGAGACAGGACTTCGTGACCTGGTTTTACTTTCATGTATGAAGGACTGCACGTGAATCGTGTAGAAGAGGCCTCTGGCTGTTTTGAGGCGGAAATAATTCGTGTAATCCAACGTTTACTAACCTGGGATATGCGAAAGAATCGTTGGAGGTGCGCAGAAAATTTAGAGTAATGAATGTTGGGAATAAATTAATATGTATTCCAAGTCAGATTGCTTTTTTCATGAGACTGCAAACTAAAAATAATCTGATGTGGGCAGCACATAACTTTCCTTATATAATGCAATGAATTTACTACTTTTACAGTTAAAAAAATGTTATTCTTATAGTAGATACTTATATTCTTTCCAAGTTATTGAATTCTCTTCAATTAGTCGTCATTTTCATTGATTTAGCGTCATTTTTATCTATTTGGCGAGATTTTCGTTCAACATTTAAAAAGTCGCCAAGTTGGCGACATTCCGCCAAAATTATCGCCAAAATATCACTAAGCGTTATGGACGGAGAAATAAGATATTCTTATAGCAAATAAATGACTATTGGCGTTCAAATACAAAAGTATTACTCAAAGTATCTTTTCTCATGAATGGAACGAGCTAGATCCACGAGAAGGATGTCACCCAATTTATCGCAGGATATTACATATGAAAAGTGAACATGTTTCTCAACAGTTAATATATTTTTTTAATTTATGGGATTTTTTGATAAATTTATTGGAAAAATGTGCAATATCTCGAGAATGAATCGTGCTAGCGTTCTAAAGTTTGTGTCAATCGTCTCCTAAGGAAAAATGACATAAGAAATTTCTATTTGCGTAACTTTATTAAAGGTTTTGATTTTTTGATGAATTTTTCAAAATTTCACTCGAAAATTCAGGGGGGTTCTGAACATTCGATTGCGTTTAAAAACAATAGGCTTGCAGTATTCACGGATTGTGATTTTTGTACCAAATTTCAGTCGAATTTCTCCATTCGTTCGTGAGATATCGTCTCCACAGACTCACTGACACCCACACACATACTTTCACACACACACACACACACACACACACACACACACACACAGACATCACTTTAAAAATGCTCGATTTGTGATCAGGGATGCTTGAAACGTGCTCTCCCGTCGAAAACTCGAATTCGAATTTTCAACCCCGTCACACTACTCTCCTTATACATACATTATTGTATATAAGGAAAGTAATAACGTAAGAATCATGCAGTTAGAGAGGTGATAAAACTCCTATGGATGAAACGCTTGAAAATGCCATAGGGCTTTGAGAATTATATCTAGGTGTTGCTAGTGTTAGTAAAGCGCCCTTTGTTTCCATTTGGCACAATAGAGAAGCATAGTATTGAGTATATATATATGTATTTTTGATTATTTTTAAATTAAAATTCCTTAATTATCAGCATAATTAATTAGTATTTTTTCACAGTTGTAGGACAGAGTTCATAATATAGGGAGATAAAAATAAATTGTATGGCAAAATAATTTTGAATAAGTAGGAATATTCCTTATTCTTTCAGTTCTAATTTGCATTGCGATGTTATTTTATTACTACAAAATTGACAGTTTAAATAAATATTTTAAGGCTTTAATGCAGGGGCGCTTATATTATCGCAGCGCCACCTGAATTACTGTCTCAAATGATATTGCATTTTCTCAGTATGGAGTTTTAACTCTTTACCTTTACTTCTATGGTAAAAATAGTTTTACATTCAACGAAATACGTATTATAATTTTAAACTCGCCTGCTTCTTCGGCAATATTTTACATATACGCATAGTTACAGGTCTTAAAAAAGACTGTTGGTGTCAAAAATTTTGCCATACTATTATTTTCACTAATTTTCTTTTAAGAATATATTTCTCAGGATTTGCTATAGAGCTTAGATGTTAACTGATATGGATTTAGCATTAATATCATGATGGATTATGATTTAATTAAGGTTCTGTTTCCGGTTCTTTCTTCATTTCCGATTTAAAAAATTTAATTTGCCTTGAAGCATCTATTTCTCAAGATTGGCCGTAGATAGAGCTTAGAAGATAACTGATATGGATTTAACATCAAAGGCTGGAGGATGTTGGGTGATTTAATTCTATTTCGGAGGGTTAAGGTTTAAGGTTCTGTTTCCGGTCCTTTCTCTATTTCCGGTTCAAAAATTTTCATTTTCCTTGAAGAAACTATTTCTCAAGAATGGCTGTAGATAGAGCTTAAAGGATAACTGATATGGATTCAACATTAAATGCTGGAGGATGTTGGGTGATTGATTAATTTGCACCTCCGGTACTTTTCCAGTTTCGGTTTAAAAAGTTTCAATGAAAATCAATTTCGGAGGGCTTTAGGTTCTGTTTCCGCTTCTTTTTCCATTTCCTGTTAAAAAAATTTCATTTTTCTTGAAGCATCTATTTCTCAAGATTGGCAGTAGATAGAACTTAGAAGATAATTGATACGGATTTAACATCAAATGCTGGAGGATGTGGAATAACTTATTAATTTCCACTTCCAGTTTCTTTTCCATTTCCGGTTTAAAAAGTTTCATTGAAACTCTATTTCGGAGTGTTGGCTATAGATACGAATTTATATGATGAGTGATATGGAAACAGCATGGAATTTTGTGGAGGTTAGTAGGCTTACTAAGGATTTCTACTTTTGGTTTTGGAGATGCCACTTCTGATTAAAAAAATTATATTTTCCTAGCAACATCTAATTCTGAGAATCGGCTACAGATAGAGCTTTGGTGATGACTGATATGGATTCAGCATCAAATTTGGACTGCAATGGGTGTTCACCAAGTATTTCCATTTCCGCTTTTTTCACTTCTGGTTCAAAATTTTTCATTGAAACATATATTTATCAGGATTGGCTTAGGTGACGACTGATATGGATTCAGCATTAAATTCCAAAGGTTTTAAATGGTTGACAAAAGATTTTCACTTCCAGTTCTAGTTTATATGAATGTACGAATTAAACATGCGATTGTAAAATGATTAATTCTTTGAAAAGAATAACTAACAAGAAAGATCAATCATGCTTAAAGCATTGATTATGAAACACTTTCCAACTTCAATGCAATTTTATTTAAAAAAGTCGAAAATGCAATACATTCCTCGGTAATATTTTAAAACTTATCACAATACTACATTGATTTATTATATTTGAAAATTTAAACCTTCATTGAGAAAAATGAACTTCATTCAAATGATGGCATTGAAATATAAATTACCTGGTTTAAATATCTCTAAAATGCAATACATTCCACGGTAATATTTTTAAAACTATCATAATACTACGATAATTTATTATATTTGAAAACTTCATCGAAAACAACTGAAGTAAATTCAAATGACGTCATAGAAAAAATAACACGCCTGGATCTCTCTATAAAAGCAGGATTTCATTCATAACTTTCTCCATTTCATTCATCACAATACTATAATAATTTATTTTATTTAAAAATTAAGACCATGGAGCTACAATTCATAAACTTTATGCTTAAAACTTCATCGAAAAAAATCGTCCTTCTGTTTATAAAATCAATATATTTCATTCATATCAGCCATGCAGACTCCATGGAGTGAATTATTTTGTGTTAAAGAAATACAGTAATTCTAATACAACTCATTCTACATATTTTGCTGTTTACATTTTACATAGGTGAAAAATAGGCTTAGTTGTAGAAATAATCAAATTTGAATGAGAATTTAAACTCAAATATATTGTCATTGTGTTGTTTTAGTATGTAGATGCACAGAATTCAAGCAGAAATAAAGTAGTTTTAGGACGGATACAACACTCAATATGAATTAAAAAGAACTTTAAAAAATCACGATTTTGAAACAAGATGGATGCCATATATCATTTTGAAGTGGGTCATGTGATCGTTGCATATCATGGTCACATGATCGTTTCATATAAGATGTGTAATTATTATTTTAATTTTTATTTAAAAAACTACTGAATATATTTCGCTGAATTTTTTTTTATATATTTTATGGAACAATTTGACTATTACCTAAAATTTTCGAAGCAATTTGTGAATTTTAAATCCGCTTAAAAAATGTTTGAAAAATTAGGTCCCATAGGGCTCAATGTATTTCATTTTTTCAACCCGGGTTCAATCCAAAACTAATTGGCTGATATTATTCAT
The DNA here is from genome assembly GCA_951213105.1 of Amaurobius ferox. Lineage (NCBI taxonomy): Eukaryota > Metazoa > Arthropoda > Arachnida > Araneae > Amaurobiidae > Amaurobius > Amaurobius ferox. Next base: position 86,012,607 of record OX578141.1, on the reverse strand, counting down.
TTATATTCCCATAGGTCCTACAGACCGTCTGAACAACATACTAAAATTTCATTTTGATTAAATCATTTTTACGGCAGTTATCATGCTAACGGACAGACAGACAGACAGACAGAATGACCAAAGTCATAAACACTTTTCAACTTTGTTGTAAAGTGTTAAAAATGATATATTATAATCGAAAATGAAATGCAAACCACCATACGAAGCCACCATTTGCCACCATACAAAGACTCTTTTATAAATTTTTTGTTCATATTACTCACCAAAGACAAGCGTAGTATTATTTTCAATATTTTTCGAACATTCTTTCATAATGTATCTGCATGTTTGGACAATGGTATACATGTTAAATTTATACTTTGTAAAACACAGCATATATACAATAATTAACTGTTTAACCGTATTCAAAGACAGAAAACAACTTTGTTCAGGAGAGGACAACACGTGAGACCTCAGGTGCTAACTTGACGTCAGTAAATGAGGTCACGTTTCCTGTCGTTCCTGAAGAAGAAAGCTGTTTTTCAGCTTTGAAACTGGTCGACCTTCTAATTTTTGTATATATGATGTATTTTACGAAGTTTTAATTGATAGTGTTATTGTTGTATCAATTTTGGAGGAATATTTGAATTGTATACATATTTTATTCGTATTTATTACAGATGGTCGAATACTATCCGCGAATACTCGAATACCTCGAATACTGAAAAGTATTCGAGATTCGAAATATCGTATATAACGTAATTAGAAAAAATTCGAATACATTGATTGTTGCCTTATGATTAACATCAAGTTCTGAAATCAAAATTCAGGATACTCCAGAAGAAGAAATTCGAAAGTTCTTAGACAAAGTTTCCACCAATTTAAAATATTTTCGACTGCTGAAAAATAAAACAATCTGTATCCTCGCTTGTAAGAAACATTTTTGAAGTATTTAACCACTCTATCGTCAACAGTTTTCTAAGAGCAACTCTTCAGCACCTCGGGTTTAATTTGGGACAAAAAAAAAAAGCAGATTGCAGTAGGTAATGCAAAATCTATAGTAGGTGAGAAAAACTTACAATTTCCGGCAAAATAAGTAATAATTGTTTATATTTTTATCTGTTAGGTTCGGAGACATAAGCTTCCACATTTTTCGTAACGCTCCAATTTCAACCATAGATCAAAATTTCTGTCTGAACTTTTTAAATTATATGACTGGTGTAAAAATCGACTGTTCTTAAATATTGATGTGTTCTATTGTAACTTTTACAAGATCTATCCAATCATATTGTGTGATTATAAAATTAATGGAATAAAATTTCTCAATAGAAAATACAGGGTGTTTCCAAAGTCGCGCAACCCACATTTCGGTTGATATCTCTCATAAATATAAAGACAGATGTTTGAATTTCGCGCTATTTATACATTATATAATGCACAATAGATGGCGTTGTTAGTACAGAGTCAGTTCACATAGTTCTAAAATGGCGCTCAGTTTACCGGAGCGTGTATTTATAGTGGAGCATTATTTGAAGCCTAATTCTTACAAAACTGTTCGTTCAGAGTTTCGCAAACATTTTGAAACACGAAATGTGCTTAGTAAATAGCATTTGTTGTAACGCGCGATGTTATGTAGACATTAAACTATTTACTGTGTACATTACTATTTCATATTTTTGTATTGGGAAATATCAAACGAAATCTGGGTTGCGCGACTTTAGAAACACCCCGTATAATTTTTCCAACCTTGGAATTACGTATGATTCTAAATATACTTTTAATATATATATACTATTAAAAAAGAAACTTGATTTTTTGACGGGAATGTGCAGGGATTTTACAGATATTGCTGTGCTTAGTGGTCTTTTTAATTCTTTTGTAAAACCTGTTTTGGAATATGGATGTGTGGTCTGGAGTCTATATTATAAATATTCTAATAGTAATATTGAAAAAGTTCAAAATAAATTTCTGAGATACATTTTTTACAAATCTAATTTGTTTCGTAACAGTTTTATATCTTGCACTTGCTCCGGTCAAAATATTGTATTAAGTCATTGAAATGTCGACGATTTTTTTGTTTTCATATTCTTTTATAATTTATTATATAATAATGTAGGCCGTCCTAAATTTACTGAGTGAGATTAATATCTGTGCACCTTCTTACTATACTAGAAATAGGCTTGTACTTATTGAAATATACTTCAGTAAAAGTTTTTATGATATACGTTTTAAATTTTAGAAATTCTGATGATTGCATTATAATGTTAAATGCATTTCTGGTTTTTTTTTTTTTTTGAATTTTAGTGTTTTACGTACTTATTTTATTGTGTTTACATTTTCTTTTGTGTGTGTTTTATATTATCTGTAAGTTTTTCCCTTTCTCTATAACTGGTTTTGTGCCTGTTGAGAAGTGCATACCAAATAAATAAATAAAGTCCGTGTGTTAGTTGGAGTCTTGGCCCCATCTTAAAATTTTTTTATCTTTACATTTTCTATCTGTTGCAAGAAAAGTAAAAACGCAACATATACACTCTGTTGATGATGCACACACTGTTGATGATGTACTCTGTATACACTCTAAATGATTAAATTTGCAAGGCCAATGTATGCAAAGTATGCAAATGATTAAATTTTCAAGGGCAGTGAGTGTTCATTTCGGTCATAGCGCGTGTTTCTACTGCGCAACTGACATCCTATAAAACAGGTTAAAAATGTAGGCAGTTTATCTTTGCTCGTTATCGGCGTTGCAGTTCCGTGGAGACACAACCAATAATGCCGTTACAACGTTGCCAAAGACCTTATAAGCAATTAGACGAGTTCGAACGTGGTCGTATAATCGGGTTGCGTGAGACTGGCTGGTCATACCGAGAAATAGGCCGCCACCTGCACCGAACGGCCACTGCTGTGCAAAGGTGCGCAAGGAACAAATCGGCGGAATGACGGCTCTGGAAGGCCAAGGTGCACGATTGCGGGGTAAGATCAGATGATTGTGCGACAGGCCCGAACTGGCCCTATGGCATCATTGTCTGCCATCCAACGTGTTGCAGCCTCTTCCATACAACCCGTGGTACCATCCACCATCTCACGGCGCTCGGCTGAGGTAGAGTTACGCTCACGGCGGCCTTTAAGACGTCTTCCCATAACCCGACAACCTTGACAGAGTCGTTTGGAGTGGTGTCGTAGCCGAGCATCATGGCTGCCAGCAGACTGGCATCGCATAGTGTTCAGCGATGAATCACGTTTCAGTCTTTCAGCAGATGGCCATCGGGTACGTGTGTGGAGGCGCCAAGGCCAGCGGTCCCAATCAGTGTTGTTTTTCACAGGCACACAGCCATTACCCCTGTTGTGATGGTGTGGGGTGCAGCCGGTCGCCCCTAGTCATCCTGCGTACAACTTTTACAGCTCAACGATATGTTGATGAAATACTGCTGCCGTTTGTGTTACTCTTCATGACACGCCATTCTGGGGCTATTTCCCAACAAGATAATGCTACGCTACATACGGCTCGCATATCTGTGGACTGTCAAACTGTCTCCGTGCTATTGATGCTGATATTCTTCCTTGGACAGCAAGGTCACCAGACCTTTCGCCCTAGACCACCAGGCTCCTCGACATGTAGCAGATCTCTAGCAACAGTTGAGGAATGTCTGGCGGATTGTATCTCAAGATGACATTAGGGAACTTTATCACTCCTTACCTAGACGTATACAAGCATGCATTGCCGCCAAGGGGGTTTCACCAATTACTGATTTGAAAATTTAATGTGCAATTGCTAACCGTTGATGGGTCTCGCGGCCTTGATTTTGTAATCATTTCATTACCTGTGTATAATCTGTATGCATATTTACTTTCAATAAAAATAGTCACTTTCTTCATGGTGCTTAATTTTTTTCGCAAAAATATGTATATGTACAAATCCAAGAAATTTCTATCAAATCTTGTTTGGTTTAGCAGTTATCTTTACAGAAATTTATTCTCCGTTCAAAATATACCTTAAGCATTATACAAATCGCTGTTCTCAATACGCAGTAGAAACTAAATATGACAGGAATCAGAAAAGGAATCGGTCTCGAAGGTCATTAGGTCAATAGGCAGAAATATTAAGCGACATGAGACGTGACTAGACGACATAATGATTGGGTTACGATATAAAAAATAGATGTTAGGATCGGGGATAATATAACTATGTATACTCTTATGACATATTCAGTATATGGCAACTAACAAAAAGTCGGATTGAAATTTGTCAAAATTTTTAAGTGTTAAATTATTAGAAATGTTAATATTTTAGATGAAATTTTATAATACTATTTTACAGTTGTTTAAATAATTTGAGAGAGATTTCTGATATTTAATTGTGCAGCGTACGGAAACTAGTAAAATTATAAAAAATACCACTATTTAAATCTTAAACTACTTTGTAATATCAATATTATCTATATGCACTGAACTGACTGATTTATTGGGTGATGTACAGTGTTTCTTTCAGACATGCATCCGGAGAGGGGAGCTTAAGCCCTCTGGAAACGACAATTTGCCTCCCGGAAACATTTTGTTACCGAGATGCAATTACTATATATATATATATATATATATATATATATATATATATATATATATATATATATATATAATGCATGTAATGCCCGTTTTAACATTTCATTCTCCCCCTGGCTGAAGGTCCTGAATTAATATTGGTGAAGAAAACTGGTACCGCTGGTGAAGCAAAACTATCAAGCACTTTCACTACAGCTAGAATGTTGGTTTTGGTATCATTCTATTCGTTTCAATTTTGATACCAAGGAAAATATCTACAATTTTAAAAATTTGGTGCGAAGAGATAATCAAAACACTCAAATTCATTTTTCAAAATGATCCAGCTCTTCCACTCAAACAAGATTTTGGGTTTGGTTTCATTCGATCCATATAATCTTAAAGATCAACGGAAAAATATAATATTTTGAAAAATTCGAATTAGAGCCAACGATTCGAGGAATAATCCGAACAACTCAAAACCATATAAAGAACCTTGCTGCCCCAAACGGGAAATCGAAACCCGGATCGCCGAACTGGCCAGCCGACGCTCTACCGTTGAGCTACTGGGCCGAAATTGCAAGCTCATATCGTCAAAGTGAACTTTGCATTCTCCGCCCTCTAATGCCAGATTGGCGGGCAACTGACAATCTGACTGACCACCTTCTGCTATTTTTACCCCAGGTTAGCCTCCTGCGACTACTCTTTTTATTCAGATTAGTTTCTTGTGTGGTCGTTATTCTCTCACTTTTAAATTGGCGCTCAATCTTCCAGAGTCCACTGAATCCGAACAAGTCGTGCTAGGGTCACTTTCAGACCTCCGACATCTTTGCACTAACCTACAGGGTTGATTTGTTCGGGCGCCATTGTAGAGAACCCTGCTGTCCCAAACGGGAATCGAACCCTGATCTCCGAACTTGCCCGCCAACGCTCTATTGTTGAGCTACTGCGACGAAATTGCAAGCTCTTATCGTCGAAGTGGATTCTGCAACCACTCTGCTTAATTATTGGGTACTCTTGCTGTAACAGGAATCTCGAATTTGGTCTCATTCGATTCGAATCATCTTCAAAGTTAACGGAAAAATCTAATATTTTGAAAAATTCGAATTAGTGGTGACGATTTAAATGAATAATCAAAAACTCAAAACCACATTGCTTAATTATCGAGTACTCTCCCTCTAACAAGAATCTCGAATTTGGTCTTATTCGATTCAATTTATCTTCAAAGTCAATGGAAAAATCTAATATTTTGAAAGTTCGAATTAGGGGCGACGATTTGAATGAATAATCAAAAACTCAAAACCACATTGTTTAATCATCGAGAACTCTCCCTCTAACAAGAATCTTGGATTTGGTCTTATTCGATTCAATTTATCTTCAAAGTCAATGGAAAAATCTAATATTTTGAAAATTCGAAATAGGGGCGACGATTTGAATGAATAATCAATAGCTCAAAACCACATTGTTTGATTATCGAGAACTCTCTAACAAGAATCTTGAATTTGGTATCATTCGATTCGATTTATCTCACAAGGTTATATCTAACTCAACGGAAAATCTAATATTTTGAAAATTCGAATTAGGGGCGACGATTTCAGTAAATAATCAAAAACTCAAAACCACTTTGCTTAATTATCGATTATATCTACTCAAGCTAGAATCTTGGTTTCAGTTTCATTCGATTATCTCAGCTTCGAGATCAAAGAAAAAATCTAATATTTTAAAATTGGAATTGGGGGGAGGGGCGCAATGAGAATGTATCGTAAAAGTATCAAATTGATTTGGTACTATCACACTATCTGGAATCTAAGTTTTTGATCTTATTTAATCCATTTCAGCTTCTATATTAAGGAATTTTTTTTCGAAAATTCGAATTAGAGAGGACGTTGCAAACAGATTTTTTTTAAAAAAACTTACACCATTTTGATTCTCAGAAATAATAAAAACTCAATTTGATGTCCTTTCGCTACCAAAAATTGAAAATGGAAGAAATAAATACATTTATAAATATAAAGCAATAAAATTTTCCCAATTATTAAAAAATTACAACATTTTGTAAAGTGCAAATATAAAATTATATTTTACAATTTAACATGTTAACAGGAGATCATAATATGTGGGTCATTTTTATCACGGGTCATTTTTGAACGGGTTTTTGATATTCAGAAAAGTTATCAACAACTTTTAAGTGTGCAGGTGTCACATTTAATAACCACTAGCCATTTCGAGCGCGCGAAGCGAGGGATGGTAATGGCTAGTGATATCATATACATATGGCTAGTGATATCATATACTACATGTATGGGGAGACTTTACAGACTGTTTAAGGGGCACTTACACAGTACAAAATACTGATAGTTAAAACTTGGAACTTTGCATACACGTGAGATTTGACTACATTTAAATAATGAGAATAATCTGAAATCTTAGAATTTTGTTTTTAAAAATCAAACCGCGGAATGTTTTGTTTTTAAAAATCAAACTGCGGAATGTTTTGTTTTTCCTATGTAAATCAGCTGACTGGGACTTTACAGATTGATTAAGGGACACTTACACAGACCAAATTACTAAAGGTTGAATCTTGAAACTTTGAACTCACGGGGGACCTCGGGGGGGGGGGGACTTGCCCCCCAAGGGGGCTAATGACGTCCCGAACAAAAAATTATATCACAGTTACTTTTCATAATAGTGATTGAAACTATTAAGTCTCGTGATCATTGAGCCATAAATAACCCCTTTTATGCATAATTATGTTAAATTTTGTCCTGCGCTGCCATGTTTATAAAATTTCGAATAAATTTCGGCGTTTTCGCTCGAATTAAAAAAAAATTATCTAGTTCCAGCTTTTTTGATAACAAAGCCGGATACAAAGTTTTCGTGAAAATCCATTAATATTTGTGGTCGCTATCGTGTGCACGGGAAATCGACCATAGACATACAGGAAGACGGACATCACTCCAAAAATAGTCAAAACGGGCTCAGGAGGTCTTAAAATATATATTTGTAACAAAATCTCAAATTCGAAAATTTTCGTGAAAACAATACTTTATACTATATTACGTATTATGACAATGTAAAAATGATAACATTCAGTGATCTAAGATGAAATATTGTTTCACATACCACAATTTTCATGGAAACTGAGCTACGGAATGTGCGCCATTTATATGTTTAAATTTGAAGCGGTTTTTGATATTTCGAACTTTTAATAAGTGTATAGGTGATGCCCCTTTTACTTTTGCTACCATACATGGCAATGTATAAGGAAAGTAGTCGGAAATTAGAACTTGAATTTTCGATGTACTTAAACGCTATGGCTATTCTTGAATACAAAAACACCATTTTCAACGCGAAGGTTGTGTGTGCGTATGTCTGTGTAGTGTGTTATCTTCTCTAGCTGAAAAACTTTCTGAAGTTTCACGAAGTCTTGAAGTCACTTATGTGTTATTATGGTGCTTATTAGATTAGGAGATGAATAGGAAAAATATAGCTGGTCTTTGTTTTAAAATGGCTCACAAATATTGACAAAATCTGAAATAAGTAGGGGGATAAAAACAGTTTACCAACAAGAGAAAAGTCCCATGGGGACACTCGGACGTCATAATATAGGTATGAAGAGGTGGAGTTGAGGTTCCATAGGACATGCGTTAAAAAGATAGAATGATGACGTCACAGAAGATGGTGGAGTTAAAAGGATGTTACGTGTTGAGTAGAGTATTGCTATTATATATGTTACATATATTATATACTATATATATGTACTACATATATTATATATGTATTAATATATGTAGGTATTTTAATAAAATGTAATGTCTATCTTTGAAGGCTGTCCCCGCCACCACCACCCAATGCGCATGCGCATCGCGACCTCCTCGAAGATATGAATGACTTATGTATTATAATATTAGTTGAAAAAAAGTGTTTTTTTCAAAGATTGTCCCCACCACCACCCGATGCATAAATGCACAATCTCTGTAACTTTTTTTATTCTTTTATTTTTTAATTTTAAAATATCCATAAGCATAGCTTGTAATATCGTTCTCTTGTAAATTTCTTTTGTCGTCAATGGGAGACAAAGCTACTTTGTTCTGGCATACAGTGAATAAATAGCTTATGATTACTAATATCAATTCTAATTTGTTCTTCCATGGTAGACTTTACACTAAGCAAACACTGTCTATAATCACTATGGGTAATTTTCCCTGCTACCACATACTCAGAAACACCTTTAGCCCTTTTATTTTCTCCAGTAGATGATAGAATAGAGTACATTTTAGGTCTGAGGTCTATGAATTCTTGAAAAGGGGTTGAGTTCAATATATCCTTAAAGTTTGTTTTATACGTGATTTTTAATAACAGAACGAATAAAATACATCGAATTTTAATGAGTTCGTAACGTTTTAAAATGCGCCAAGTCACAAAATGAAAAAGAAAATGTTATAAAGCTGCAAATTGGATATCATTTCAAATAAGTATCCATTTTATGTGCTATTCCGTGTAATTCCGAAGATTAAATTATTCAAAAGAAAATATACAGAAAAAGCGGAGTAAGCAATTTTTAAATGGTTAGGGGTTGTATTATTTACTTTACCTTTTTCCTGCATGTTATTATTATATCCATTATTTTTCGTTTTTTCCTGTTTTTATATTTTTTCCTGTACATTATACTTTCCTGTACATTTATACATTTCCTATTGAATCTGTCATTGCTTCTTGTTTTAGGGTAAAATACAAATTTATTGCGAGCTTAGCTGAGTATAAATTCATTGTAATTGTGCTATACTTGATACATACCTCTGATGAAAGGTGTTTGATGCCCCAAAGCACTTAGGCCATTATCTGTATTTTATGTTCTTAATCATACCAATAAAAAGTTTCAACGTTCTTTTAATCTGTTTAACCATGGACGTCTCGCTAATTTATGTTAATATTAATAATAAAGCACACACACACACACACACACACATATATATATATATATATATATATATATATATATATATATATATATATATATATATATATATATATATATATATATATATATATATATATCTAATGGCAGATAATAAAGAAATTTAATGATTTTATTTTCGCAATTCATTTTATCTAACCTTCATAAGTTTAATTAACAATTTAGAAATGTTGCATGTCCTCGTCGCAATCTCTAAGTCTTTCTAACGGATCACTCACTAACACGAACTCAACATCACAATTCACTAGTTCACCCTGAGCAGCGTCCAGGTTGCCGAAAGTCCTTGAACTATCCTTTTGCGCACAAATAAGGTTTGGTTTGCATGTTTCATGAATAATGGGATTGTTAGTTACAGGAAATAATTATTGAACGAGAGCAAAATAAATTACTATAAACGCCTTTGGTCCAAACATTATATGTCATTTATGTGCTTTTAATGTTCAGAGGGCCTGACTAAGCTTTCTCAAATCCCGGTGCTCACGAAAGCATTCGGGCTCAAAAAGGCATTGTACTTATTAATACTCAGAGGACTGAGATTTTGCGGCACTTTCCCATCAGATTGAAACTGACTCAAACATCGGGAAATTATCAGAATTTTGCATTTTATACTACCTGTGTATTTTAATTAGTAAAAATAGCAATTTTAATATTTTGCTGTCAATATACATATATATATATATATATATATATATATTACAGAAATTTTAAGCCTTTCCCAATAACGCGTCCTTTTCTTTCACAATTATTATTCCAAATTCCTATCTCATGTCCAGCACATATTGCAACCTCATTAAATTCTATCCCACGCCACTGATATAACAAGTCTGCAGATACTTCCTCTTTTCCTTGATCATACCATATATGGTCACAAATCTTAAACGTTCTCATATGAAACTGCATTCCAATCACATTTTTAAAGCCTAATGAACGCAAAGGCAACAGCCACATGCATCGTATCATCCTTTCCCCTCCAATATAAATCTAATTTGTACTTGTAGAGAACTACGCAGACGGCATTAAGATTCCTTGAAAGCTAGATGCCGGAGCTCGGCTGCCTGATGTAATTATATCTATTTCGAGTGTGATATAATAAAGTAGATTTTGGTTATGTGAAAATGTCTCTTCCCTTGACTATTTACACACACACATACACACACACACACACACGCGCGCGCACACACACACATATATAAAGCATTGATATTTAAAGGGGAAAACAATGAATTAATTAACTACGGTAATGACTAAAAATCCATCTCTAGCATAGCTGTTACAGTTAAGTGTTAACCCAAGTAACTATAGACCAATACAAATAGGATAAAAGTAAGAGGTAACTTATCTCTATAATGGGAAAGAGGGGGAGGGATAATTAATGGAATGAGAATATACAATCGAAAAAGACATGAGTATAAACGTATACAAAAATCATTATTAAATATGTAATTATATATAAAAAATATATATATAAACTTATGAAAGAGTAAACATGCAAAAAAGAGAAAACCAATAGCAATTATCTCTAGATAAAAAGGTCAAGGCAAGAAGAACACATAATTGAAAATAATAAATGGTGACAAGAACATGACATTAGACTGTAAGTATACAGAATAAAAATTGCAGTTTAATACGGAATTGCACTCTCATCAGGACAGCACGTGCAATCCGAATTAGCCAGTTTAAAATAGCCAGTTTCTGACAATGGCGATAGTATATAACTAGAAACTTCATTGGCACTGTCTACTGGCTAATGAATAGTAAAATTAATGCGATTCAAAAGAAATAAATATCAGAAAAAGAAACTTACATGTGTTTGAACCAAGTGTTTGACGGCAGAACTCACAGCACAATATATCCATTCGTGAATGCCTATGCTTTAACTCGATACTCTACAATATTAAAACTTTCTTACCTATTCAGGACCTTAAGGTAAAAATGACTTACCGCTTTGTACGCACAAACGATAGAAGATTCTTCAACTACAACAATATCTGTAAAGAATTGGATACTAAAACAACAGAATGCAAATGCCTTGATAGCATACATATAAAGATCCTTATCATAATCACATCATTACAGGTGATCTGGATATTATCTCAGATAAAACTCTAAAAAGCATTTTCAAACTCGGAACTAAATACAGATCACAAGAATATAACCATGTAGTCGAAAATTTCAATCAAGATCTTGAGGAATTCATCTATAAAATAGCAGTAAAACACAGTTTACCATTCCTAGCCTTTCAAGAAGGGAAATATAATTTTTCAAAAGAATTTCAGTTTTATTACATCAAACAAGGTAACAAAATAAGGAATCTTTCAATACCTGCAGCTATACAAACAATAAAAGAAAATTTTGTAATAACTTATACTGACAAGATGGTATCACATTTTGCATTTACATGCAAAAAGTTTTACATGGATACACTTCTCCACTGCCACCAAGACAGTACTATGTACACCCCAGTACACAATAATGGAAATGTTCTATCCAAAAAGATTAAAGCTATGTACAAACGAATCGGTAATGAAATAAAATCTGTTAAATTTCCATATTTAATCCTCATTTCAAAGATGCATAAAGTGCCTGTAAAATTCCGTACTGTTACCGTTGGCTGTGGATCATATCTGACAATAGCTAATAAACGACTATTGAACATCCTCAAATTTGTGATGGAAAACATCAAAATACAAAATCATGTCATGATCAAGAATGGAATAGAAGTTATCGATCGTTTAAAACATTGTAATAAAAATATATTTTAAAAGCTTTGATTTCCGCGACCTTTTTAACAACATTGATTTATCAAATTTATACTCAATCTTGGAAAAATTACATGAAGAATTTAATTTGAAGGATTTTATTACTTATCGAAGATACCTTGACCTTATTAAACTAGTATTAAAGGAAAATATTCTACATAACGGAAAAAATTATTACCGACAAATAAAGGGAATTCCAATATGAGGAGCCTGCTCATCAATCTTGGCTGATATATACCTCTCAACATATGAAAAAGGAACCCATATTTTGTCAGAGATACCATATTTCCGATTTGTTGACGATGTGCTATTGGGGTGTTATGAAGACACCACCAATTTCGATTTCACTTTTTACCCAGCGGAATTGGAATTAATAGAAAATTGTAAAGAAGAAAATGAAGCGGTAAATTTTCTGGACATCTCAATAAAAAAACATGGATTATATGGTCATTATACAACGTTATATGACAAAAGAGAATTATATAGAATTAAGATCAATCATCTCATCGATTGGAAAACAAATCTTACCAAAAATAATTTCAGAAATATCATACTCGGACACTTCAAAAGAAACCAAATTTACAACACGTTTAAAAAAGATTGCAATAATAGCAACATTAAAATCATAACAGAGGCTTTATATAAACATTATCCTTTATATTTCTTAAAGGATTGTTATAGATCGATTTTCAAGGATCATGTAGATTTTGACAGTTTACTTCATCAATCTGCAAGTAAATAAAGATTATGCGTACCTGCTAGGATTGCACGTATGCGTAAGATGAACATATATAAGATAGCGAGTTGGGCAGGATTCACTCTTGGTCCAGTGTCCTTCTGTTTGGTTGGTCTTGCTCTTCCGTATCCGGGTGCTTTCGTATTAGCACGCGATGGGGACCAACCTTTGCTTTGTATTGGTACCGTGAGCGTTTGCCTAGGCTGGAAAAGAAGCTTTAAACGGGAGGGGGAGTCACAATCCACCCCAACCATTAAATGCAAAGCATTTGGTTATCCCATATTCTTTTAATTCTTCTTTTTCTTGGATTATATATATATATATATATATATATATATGCACCCTGCACTCTTAATAATTTGCACTCGCATATATATATTTTTAAATATACCTTGTTAAGTACGAATCGATATCAGGGACAAACGAAGTAATAAATACCAGTCATACTTAAATCAGTTGCTACATGAACATCCATGCCACAATACTGCTAAAAGCTGCCCAACGATTCACGAGAGTATAAAATTAAGGGAAATGATGTAGTTCCCATCTGTGAAATAAATAAATAGCTCTACACCAGATTTCTGAGCAGGTATTTTATTATTGTTACTAAGAATACTGTTCATTTTAGCACTCATGAATATAACAGCTATTCGCTAATAACCATAATATATGAAATAAATGTTTTATATAACAGTTCTATGGTCGACTCCTACTCATTGGATAGTGCTTTAAAACTATGCAATTAGCTTTCTATGTTTATCTTGCTTTGTTGACGAGTTTATTAACCTAATTTAAAAAATCTGATGTGGGCAGCACATGACTTTCTCTGTATAATACAATAAACTTTCTTTTTTCGCAGTAAAAAAATGATGTATAAGATTTACGGCATGATGTGTTGTTATATTTGGGGCTTTTTCGGATGATAACATGTAAAACTATTTTGAAGTAGCTAATTAACTAATATTTCGCGCAACTCTAAATTGATAATTATCAAAATAGATAGAATCCGCAACAATTAATTCATCAATTTAGCGTCATTTTCGTTAACTTACCGTCATTTTCGCAATATTAACAATATTTTTGCTAATCTGGGGTGAAAAATCTATACGTTGCGATATTTTACTGAATGAGCCACCAAGTTTGTCAAATTCATCGCTGAGCGTTACAGACTGACGGAGAGAAGAGCATTTCTCTTATATAAAGGACTGTTGGCGAATTATTAGGCGCTAAAATACAGAATTATTAAACGGTATAGTTTTTCGTGAATGGAATGAACTAGATCCACTAGAATGATATTAACAAATTCATCGCATAATATTATATATGAAAAGTGAACATATTTCAAGATAGTAAATACTTTTTACTTTCCCTGCAATACATGGTAATGTATAGGGAAAGTATTGGAATCATGCCGAAAATTGCAACTCGAGTTTTCGACGGATATATACGTTTCGAGACCTCTAAAATACGAAAAAACTATTTTTTAGCGTGACGTCTGTGTGTGTGTCTGTGTGTCTGTCTGTACAATGTATGTATCTACTCTAACTAGAAAGCTAATGAACCGAATTTAAAAAAATTTGGTATATAAGTCACTTGGGTGAGACCCTGGTGCTGATTAGTTTTTGGTAGGATTCGTAAAAGCAAAACCCGCCTTTTATTTGCGGCCCGTAAAAATTTCATGTATCCACTCCAGCTGAAATACTAATTGACCCAATTTCACAAAATTTGGTAAATAAGTTAGTTACGTGTGTTACACTCTGGTGATGATTAGATTTTGGTACGATTCGGAAAAGAGCATCCTCCCTTTTTTTACGAAATAGCCTGCACAAATTGCCAAAATCTAAAAAAAAAAAAAAAAGACTACGTATGCTGAATTGTATCAATTAAATTCTTGTTTTATACGCAATTTTTGACGAGGAAAAGAATATAACACACTCCATTATACTTTAGGACTAACCGTTCTCAAGATATTTGAGATTTCTTGCATTTTTGTTGCGCCGCTATCGGAAAAATGTTCAATTACCAAATAAAAACACAAATTGAATTAAAAATGCAAATTTAGTGTTATTTGGTGCAATTAAACTCAACCTAATGAATCATTAAAGAAATAAAGAAAATATGAATTTGAGTCTGCAGGGAAAGTCGTGTGCTGCTCACATCAGATTTTTACTTTCCCTGAAATATATGGTAATGTATAGGGAAAATATTGGAATCATGCCGAAAATCGCAATTCGAGTTTTCGACGGATCTACACGTTTTGAGATCTCTAGAATACGAAAAAACTATTTTTAGCGTGACGTCTGCGTCTGTGTCTCTGTCTGTTTGTGCGTGTTTCTGTTTGTCTGTCTGTGCAATGTATGTATCCACTCTAACTGAAAAACTAATTGATCAAAACAAAATTTGGTAGATAAGTCGCTTGTGCGACCCTGGTGCTGATTAGATTTTGGTATGATTCGGAATAAATGAACCTGCCTTTATTGAGAAATGACCTGCAAAAACTGTATGTATTCCCCCTAGCTGACAAACTAATTGATCAAATTACACAAAATTTGGCAGATAAGTCGCTCGTAGAATACTATGCTGGTTAGATTTTGATACGATTTGAAAAAAAGGAATTTCCCTTTTTGCGAAATGACCTGTAAATCTAATATATTCGATCTAAAATAAAATACTACATGTGCAAGATAGTTGAGACTCAGACCGTCCGACCTACCAGAAAGGTGGAAGGTAACCATTTGGACGGCCGTATGTGCAAGATAGTGAAACTCTCAAATGAATGACTAAAATTGATGAAATATATATTAATGCAGTACTTATTCTACATATAAAATTTGACAACTAAGCGTAGAAATCTGACCCCATGACTGTAGGATAAACCGTTCTCGAGATATTGTAGTTTTTAGAATTTTAAGGACTTGAAGAATTTAAAGTGAATTAAGTTGCCAAACGAAATGAAGATGCAATAAAAAAAACGAATTGGATATAATATCAGAAAATTATCCATATTATTTTCTGCAATTAAACTTAATTTAATGCATAATGAAATACAAAATTACAAAATGAATTTGAAGCTGCAGGGAAAGTCATGTAATGCTCACATCAGATTTTTTATTTTATGTAATTTATTTGATTAATTTATCTAAAGAATTGCAAGATATGAAGAACGATTACTGCTAGCGTTCTAAAATTTATGTCAATAGTTTTCTAATGAAAAATTACGTAAGGAATGATTATTTACGTATTGAAGGTTCTGTCATTATTGAAGGTTCTGTTTTTTAATGTTTTTTCTTCGAAATTTTATTCCAAAATTTGGGCGTCATCCCAACATTCGATTAAAATCAAGAGACTTCCAGTAATCACTGATTGTAACTGTTCTACCAAATTTCGTTCGAAATGCTCCATTCGTTCGTGAGATATCGTTTCCACAGAAGCACGGACACACACACATACTTACACACATCTACACACACACATACACGCAGACATCATATCAAAAACCTTCGATTTGAGTTCAGGGATGCTTGAAACGTGCTCTTCCGCCGAACACTCGAATTCGAATTTTCGACCTTGTCACAATACTTTCCCTACACATTATACTATGTATATAGAGATAATAAAAATTCTCCGCTTGGGGCGCTGTAATCAACTTCATTCGATTGGGTATGATCTCTTAACTACAGATAGACCTAACGTGCACACTGATGGCCCACCTTCTTTTAAAAAGTATTTGGGTGTACTTTAGGATTTTCCTTGTTTCAAAGAGCATAGAAATCTGTGAGTTAAAAACATACACTGTTAACAATTTCTGTGCAATGTTGCACTAAAAAATATCTACAGTTGTATTTGCTAGTAATTTTCGTGTAATATTACACCACTAAGTTGGGAAAACTGAGTTAGTTGGGTTTCCCACAATATATGTATAATATTTCGCTAAATTTAGTAAACAACACAACTAGAATCATAATTTAATGTTCTGTGCAAGAAATGTTTTTGACAATGTAGTTCAAATATATCTCTACGAGAAAAAGGTTCTGATGCAAATATTAATTAGTCTGTACAACAGAGGTGGCCAACATTAAAAGGTAAATCAAATTAATGGAATTACTTGCTACCACAAAAGCACTTTTGACCAAAAAAGGACTAGTGCGATTCATTTCTAAAACTATGTTTCTGTTCCGCACAGGCTGTATTCTTTTCTGAAGTTAAAAATATATGCTGTGTTACATCCATAAAAAGATAAAAAGGCTTTTATTCATTACCGGAATATAAATATCGCCTACTACCCTTGTCTGGCTGGCACAACACAGAAGCCCTTGCTCTACTGAACATGGAGCTTGCCATTTCTACGTGGCCGGCATAAAATTTGGAAACGGGGCTTTGTTCAGCACAGCATGGCTGGTTGCCCATTTGTAGCCAGGCAACGGTATGTGCTTTGTTTATTTGAAATCAATCACAATGTACAATAGAATGTTGAATTACGTAGGAAAGTTTCTTTACAACGTAGCACGATATGAGTAAAGTTATTTAAATAATCGTCAAGCCTTAAAACAGCAAAATGAATAAGATTAAGTATAATATAATTTGACAAAAGTAATATTTAACAATCTCGTTAAACGGCCGTTTGGGAAGTTTAGGCATTTTTTCAAATTTTAAGAAATACATTGAACGAAGTTAAAATTGCATGTTTGCGTGTTTATTTGCATGTTTGCATGTTTATGTGCTTGTTTGCATGTTTAAAATTGCATTGGTTGCATGTTTATACCCATGGCTCTTTACTTGACAGAGCTTGGGGGCAAGGATCAGAGTCTCTTGCACACTGTTTGATTTTTACTTACCTGTTGAAGCTTCTACATACAACACACTTTGTTGGGGAGATTAAAGCAATTTTTGTGGCATTGCAACAAATCGCTCTTCGACCTTTTTCTTTCAACAGTCATTCTCCCGGACTCTAGTTTGGCTCTTCAGGCACTGCCCGGCAACCAAAGAAACAATGGTCCCCGGATTCAAGAGATTCCGGCGCTTTTAAAGGAGCTAAAGCACAGAATCACTTTACAGTGGGTACCTGCACATTGCGGAGTACCAGGAAATGAAAAAGGGACTTTTTGGCCAAAAAGGATGCTATGGTGGAGCAGAAATTCACAAAGCCTATGACTTTTCATTTAGCACAACTTTGCATCAAAATGCTGTACAAGAAAGAAATTGAAGCAGAACCTCTGGAGGTATCTAAACGAAAGTCATGGAGCGTCCTCAGCAGGAACATTCAGTCATTCCAGAGGCTCCTCGACGGAAGCAGGTGCCAGGTTCAGACTTCTGACTGGTCATGACTGTCTCAGGGCTCATCTCCATCGAATTGGATTTGCTGCTTCCCCGGATTGTACTTTATGTCACCCAGGACAGCCTATATCTGGAAAACATTTAGACAAGAAGTGCCCTGCACTAGTGATTTTTAGTTCATCAATTGAGAAATACTGGAGAGCTCGCTGTCTAATGGCCTAACGGCCAAATGACAGTCATTTGTCAACAAGTTAAAATTACAACTAATAGAAACGCTTATTTGATTTTTTTCCTGAAAATTTGCCTACGAGATCGCAACGTTGATGCATGTAAGTGATTTAAGTTTCGTAGCTATTTCTCAGAAAAGGTTACTGATATTAGGCAAAAATTGGCAAAGTGCTAAATATGTAAATGTTTCATGCATTTCTATCAAGCAACTACTCTTTTAAAAACAGGTTTTGAATAAAACTTGTAACTGACGGGCGATTAAGTTATTCAGTATGCCCACTGTCCGTGTTTGTAAGGAATACAACGAGCTAATGGACTTGAGTCTTAATGAGGTTGGGTGGCAAGTCAATGTGTAAAGGCAGAAGGGATAAAACATACTAAGGTCCAATATTGAGTCCAGAAATGATTAAGAGAAGACATCCACTAAATTCGTTAAGTCGAGATTAGAGCACGTAAGGTCGCCGTAACGATTGTACAATTCGCTATAAGTCGCAGCCACTTTATCGACCGTCAGATGAGCGGTGATATCAACCATTAGTTTACCTCCGCACCATTTTACCATCCATGAACAATTACAGACTTTGCAATTTTCTGACGAGCATTCGATGTGAGCGCGGTAGCCCTGTGGTTAGCGCGCGGAGGTTGCACTCGGTAGTCCCGGTTTCAATTCCCGCCGCTGCCGAAACTGCCGCCGTGTTCACGCGGAGTACGATCACGTAAACATGTGGGTCCGTAAGTCCTTCCGAGAGGTTGGTGGTAGGGGAAGGAGGGTACGGTCCCTGTGGATGCCTCCCCCACTGGGTTCCGGTCTGAATTGGGTGGCACTTCCCGGCCGTCCAAACAGATACCTTACACCTTTCTGGTAGGTCGGACGGTCTGGGTCGAAGAAGAAGAAGACGAGCATTCGATAAAGAATATATTATATATACATACCTACATACGAATATGACGACATATATGCCTTATGTATACAGGGTGTCCCAAAAAGATTGAAACGGGCTTTAATTCTTTACCTGTTGGAGATAAGTGGGCAATGTAAATTGTAAAGATGTTGAAAGTAAGGTAGGAAATAAGACTACGTTAATGAAATAGTCCTCCCATTAATTTTCAAAAAGTTACTTTTTTTAAATTTTTTACGACCCTCTTAGACAAATTTGATCAATTAGAAAATTTTTATTTTCAATGCAACAAGATCATTAAAAATCAGCATATCTGTATCTTTAAAATCAACCGAATTATGATAATGGGAAAAAATCTGATTTATGCCACTTTTCCGTCCCATGTGAAAGGTTGTTTCATCAGTGAAATAGGGATCATAAACAAATTGATGATGGAAATTGTTTAGATCAAAAATACTTTAATATGTGTCAAAAATTTTTATCACAAATGCATCTAAATAAAGCATTACACAGACAGAGATCATATAAAGCAATAACATTCACTACGAGTTTGGGTATCTCATGTCTTATCACCCAGTTTTACCTTTTTTGTGATATTTCACAAATGTATATTTCTAAATTGATAAATGGTCCCCATTCACAATGTTCAATTTTCAATTAAATATAACTCGCTCAATTTTAAAGATACAGATATGCGATTTTTTAACACTTTACAACATAGCTGAAAAGTGTTTATGACTTTGTTAACACTTTACAACATAGCTGAAGCGAAATTAAAATTCACAAATTGCTTCGACAGTTTTAGGAAATATTCAAATTATCACATAAAAATATATAAAAAAAAAATTCAGAAAAATATCTTCTGTAGTTTTTAAAATAAAAATTAAAATATTAATTACACCCTGTATATGAAGAAATCACGTGACCCTCTTCAAAATACAATATGTCATCCATCTTGTGTCAAAATCGTGATTTTTAAAGCTCTTTTTAATTTATATTTGGTGTTGTATCCGTCCTAAAACCGCTTTATTTTTGCTTAACTTCTGTGCATCAATGTTCTGAAACAACGCAATTACAGTATATTTGAGTTTAAATGATCATCAAACTTTCATCATTTTTACAACGAAGCCTAATTTTCACTTATGGAGATTGTTAACACATCAAGCTGTAAGATGAGTTGTATAAGAATTCCTGTATTTCTTTAACGCAAAATTATTTAGCGCTGGAGTCTGCAATATAGTTGATATGAATGAAACAGTCATTGATTTTACATAGAGAAGAGGCGATTTTATAGCAGACCTTTTCGGTGAAGTTTTAAGCACAGAGTTAAATTACTCTTACCTCCATGGTTTTAAGTTTTTAAGCAAAATAAATTATTGTAGTATTGTGATGAATGAAAGGAATAGAATAAATGTTGATGAATGAAATTTTTACTGCTTCTTCATAGAGAGAGCCAGGCAATTTATATTTCAATGACGTCATCTGAATAAAGTTCATTTTTTCGATGAAGTTTTCAAATATAATAAATTATTGTAGTATTGTGATAATTTTAAAAATATTACCGCTGAATGTATCGCATTTTAGAGATGTTTAAATAAAATTCATTGTAGTTGGAAAGTGTTCCAGAACCAATGCTTTATGTATGATTTATCTTTCTCGTTTAATGATCTTGTTGCATTAAAAATAAAAATTTTCTGATTGACCAAATTTGTCTAAGGGGGTCGTAAAAAAATTTAAAAAGTGTAACTTTTTTTAAAATTAATGGGAGGACAATTTCATTAACGTAGTCTTATTCCCTAAATCAACATCCATCTAAATCCACTAAAGCATGGTTCTAAAGAGAAAAGATTGATGTTATTTCTTGACCGAGCTTTAGCCCGAGCTTTAGCCCTGACCAAAACCCCATAGAAAGGAAGTGGGGTTATTTGTCTCGCCAAGTATACGAAAACAACAAACAATATGATTCGGCATATGAATTAAAAGTCGTCATTATGGAGAAATGGAACAAAATTCTGGAATTTCTCCTTAAAAATTTAATTAAATCGATGCCAAATTGTGTGTTTCAAGTTATTAAAAAAAATGGTGGAGCAACAACTTACTAAATTTGCTAAAACTTTCTTTTTCCACATGTGGTCTTATAATTTTGTAACATGTGTTTGTGCCGCTTTTTTAACACTTTACAACATAGTTCAAGTGTTTATGACATTGTTCATTCTATCTGTCTGTCTGCCCGTTAGGACGATAACTGCCGTAAAAATGACTTTATCAAAATGAAATTTTAGTAGGTTTTTCAGACCGTCTGTGGGACCTATGGGAATATAAATGAATAATATCACCCAATTAGTTTTGGATTGATTCCGGGTTGAAGAAATGAAATACATTGAACCCTATGGGACCTGATTTTTCAAACATTTTTTAAGCAAATTTAAAATTCATAAATTGCTTCGAAAGTTTTAGGAAATATTTAAATAATACCATAAAATATATATATAAAAAATTCAGTAAAATATGTTAGGTAGTTTTTGAAATAAAAATTGTTTAATATAGGGAGAAAAACAAATTCAATTATATTCTGACGCTTGCTATATTCTCCAGAAAGAAAAAATAGATATATTTTATAATAATTAGCTTTCCAAGAGTTTAATTATTTTTTTTATATCATGCCCATGAGTAAATCTCGAATTCGAGGATTCTAATCAGACTGTGTAGAGTTAGTGAGTTCGACGCCAATGTTAATTTGACGCATATGAGCGCTATTTTGTAAAAATGTTAAGATATTACATAAAATAGTTTTTCACTTCTGCTGGACTGTCACATTGTGGGCTGCAATCAGAAATAATTTTGCCATCTGCAAACCCAGCAAACTTTTAATATAACGAGAAATTTATATCTTTTAATTTTCTACTTTCTTTCTTTTAATTTTCTCTCTTTCTTTTAATTTTCTAAATGAAATTCTAGCACAAATTAAAAATGTTTAAGTGTGATTTTTGACAAGGGGAAGCGTATTGGCATGAATTTAATTAGTATTCATATTTTTCATATATTTGTAAAATGCATTTAAACTTTAAATGTTATTAAATTTATTTTGTAATCTACATTTTAAACGTGCTTTAATATTTATTAGCTGCGCAGGCTCATTTTCTGCAACTACAACAAATGATATAGTTCGCTGAGAGAAAAAATAAAAAATAAATATTTCCTATTGAGAGACATGTTCACTTTTCTTATGTAATACCATGCTATAAATTTGGTGACTTCATTCTCGTGGATCTAGCTCGTTGTATTCATGAAAAAAGATACTTTGAGTAATACTTTTGTATTTGAACGCCAAGCCAATAGTCATTTATCTGCTGTAAGAATAACTTACTTCTCCGTCCATAATGCTTGGCGAGATTTTGATGACGAATTTGGTGGAATGTCGCTAACTTGGCGACTTTTTTAAATGTTGCTAAATTAACGATAAACTCGCCAAATGGATAAAAATGACGCTGAATCCATGAAAATGACTACTCATTGACGAAAATTCAATATCTCGGAAAGAATGTAAATATCTACTATAAAAATAATCTATTTTTTTTACTGTAAAAGTAATAAATTCATATATGGAAAGTCATGTGCTGCCCACATCAGATTTTTTTTACGTATTATCTGTTTATTTAAATTCTGAGCCAACGAAATTACAATATTTTTTATTTTAAATGATGAAATATTCATTGATTTTACATATAGAGGCAGACGATTTATATTACAATGGCGTTATTTGAATAAAGTTCATTTAGTGTAACTAGCATGGAGTTAGAAAGAAGGAGATAAAACTCCAATGGAAGAAATGCTTCAAATGCCATAATGTTTTGAGAATTATATGTAGATGTCGCTAGTACTAGTAAAGATGGCTGCTATTGCTAATTGACACAACAGAAAGTCATAGTATTTAGTATATGTATTTTTGATTAGTTTTAAATTAAGAGTTAACTAATTATGTGTAAAATTAACCACTATTTTTTCATAGTAGTAGGATAGAGTACAGAATCTATGGAGATAAAAATAAATTGAAAGGTAAAATAATTTTGAATGAGTAGGAATATTCGTTATTGTTTCAGTTCTAACTTGTATTGCGTTAATTATTTATTTTTACAAAACTGACAGGTTAAAAAATATTTTAGGTCATTCGCTATAGAAATTCATGCAATGTACTTATCCCAGCGCCACCTAAATTATTGTCTTACACGATATTGGCGTTTTCTTAATGTGAAGTTTTAACTCCTTACTTTTACCTCCATGGTTACTGGCAGTGTACTTGTATTTTTTTATTGTCTTTTTTGAAATTTTAAGTTTTAAAATATAATAAATTACTGTGATATTTAAAAAAAATATCAGCGCTTAATGTATCACAATTTAGAGACACTTAAATAGAATTACATTTCCAGTTAGAAAGTGTTTTATAATCAATTCTTTATGCATGATTGAACTTTCTTGTTACGTTGCTGTTATATTATTTATAAATGAATTTCGTACATGTAAGTTGTTAAATTTTATTTAAAACTTGTACTGAAAAGGAGTAGTTTTGATTTTGAATAAAAACATATTTCATTAATTACCTAAATAAAAAAAAGTTTCGTGGCTTTATACTTTTGTAACAGACTTTAGTTTCTCCTTGCTAACCGGATTTAGTCAGGATTTAACGCCCTAATTATTGAGTCCAAGACTTCTTGTTATAAGCAGAACCTACTGTGCATGATTGATCAAATAATGTTTAATATCATGTGCTTTTCCAGTAAATTTAGAGGTATGGTAGACTTCAAGTGATAGGTAGAATATTCAATAACTGGAACCAAATATTTTTAGCCACAACACGCACGTTGTACATAACGGGTATAATGAAAATCAATGAACAAGTAGACAAGGTAAAAAATGGATACTTCAAATGTCGTTCTGAAGAGCTTGATAATTACAAAATATGCAAAAGATTCGGATGCATGCATATAATGACAGAAAAGGAAAATATTGTATAGTTTCACCGACTTTGGATACCATGCTGAAATTATAATTGCGTCCGCAATGAATGGAAGCATGCTGTGCAAGGACGTAGCAGTTGAGTGAATTTATTTTCCTTCTACATCGTTAAACGCAACGATATAGATGAAATAATAGAAAAATTATGTGACTGCCTAAACATAATAAATGGTGTTTCAAACTGATTGGACGACTATATATCTTAAACGATTCGCCGTAGACGCATGGTTTGAATTCAAGAAATGCTTTAATTAAGGTAGACTATCATCGTACACTAATTTTGATCAAGTGACATTGTACAAAGTGTAAATTTTTATACGGGCAGGGAGGTCACCAGGAATTTTTATCTAGAAGGGTCAACGGGGGAGCCAGAAGGGAGCCAGAAGAAAAACAGGGGGAGGGGGGACACACATTTTTACATGTATGGACGATACATTGGGACAAACAGTACAGCGACTCTTCTCACTTCCTCTGTCAGTCGATACAACTTTCATTTAGTAAACATTCTAGATTTTAGTTACCAAAATAGTCTTACACAACAAAACCCGAAATTTCTTGACAACGTTTAATTAATTTTATATTTTCTATTATTAATTTTATGTTTTATTTATTTAATTTTATATTTTCTACTCATTATACTATCCAGTTGCAGTAGCGCTAAGTTCATAATGATCTTCGAGCTCCATTTTACATGAAAAACATCAGCCTTTTGTGTATTTTAATACACTTCTAGTTAACCACGAACTTTAACAATACTAATAACTTATCGAAGCTACACATGCTGTCAATGAGTTATATAAGAATTTGCATCTTCCTTTTTCCATATTTCTATATGTTTCTGTATATTATCTGAATTGTGTCTGTATTATGCAGTGTCCAGCCTCTCACCCCTTTATCTTCTCTACACGACCCCCGGTTTAATGTTGTATCTATAGATATTGACCTGATCTTTATGCATAATATGCACTCATGCACATTTTACTTCCATAATTTTAATTACACCCCCTCACACACACACACACACACACACACACACACACACACACACACATATATATATATATACAGGTTGTGAAGTAACGTCCTTATAAGACCAGCAACTTTGAAATGGTTGATTATAAACACATACTTCCAATTAGAAAAAGTATGCATATGATGTATAGATGTTCGATACGTCTTGAATTCGACAAGGGACCATATAGTTATAAAAATACGACATCGCAATTTTTATACGGTCCCCGGGTCCTACCACTGATATTTACAAAATTGAAGTCCTGTTGTTAACGAGTACACCAAAACAAATTCCATACTTCTAAGTGACATATTCGCTGAGATATGTAAAGGCAAATGTCATGACTTAAACCACATTACCTACCCAAGTTTTGGCGGCAAAAGAGCTCATTTTGGGGGCCGTCTATGAGATACACTAAGTTAAATAAAGATCCTGTGTGTTGGATAGCGAAAAAGCATGGAAACTCTGGAAGAAATAAAGGGTGCAGAGTACCATTAAACCTTTAAAACACGTAACAGCGCAATAAAAGAACTATTCCAGTTAGTAGCACTCATAAACGGACCTACACACATCTGCCAACTTCTTTTCAGATGCAATGTAATCAACGTTTCTCAATTTTCAGCTGATCCCTTACAACATGCTCCAAGTTTCAATGTGTGATATCTCAGCGAATATGTCACTTAGAAGCATGGAATTTGTTTCGGTGTACCCGTTAGCAACAGGACTTCAATTCCGTAAATACCAATGATAGGACTCGGGAACCGTATAAAAATTGTGTCGTATTTTCATAACTATACAGCCTCTTGTCGAATCCAAGACATATCGAGCATTTGAACATCATATGCATATTTTTTCTAATTGGAAGTATGTATCTATAGTCAACCATTTCAAAGTTGCTGGTCCTATAAGGACTTTACTTCACACCCTGTATATATATTTGAACAATAGGACTATTTTAAAATACCTTGTATATCCGTGTCAGCAGCATTCACGAACAGTCGAATATTATAAATAACAAAATAAAGAATACAATACATTATGTTTTAAAGCATGATACTGATTGCCTTGATAAACATTTGCAGTTTTATTACAAGTGATTTCTTTAGATAAACAAATGTAAACTGTTGTATTACCTGAAGTGTCCGTTTTTAACACTTTACAACATAGTTGAAAAGCGTTTATGACTTTGTTTATTCATTCTGTCTGTCTGACCTTTCCCACGATAACTGCCGCAAAAATGACTTTATCAAATTGAAATTTTAGTATATTGTTCAGACTGTCTGTGGGACCAATGGGAATATAAATGAATAATATCACCCACTTAGTTTTGGATTGAACCTGGGTTGAAGAAATGAAATACATTGAACCCTATGGGACCTATTTTTTCAAAAAATCTTTAAGCGAATTTTAAATTCACAAATTGCTTCGAAAGTTTCGGGAAATATTTAAATTATCACATTAAAAAATTTAACTTTAAATAAAGTTTTTTGAAATTTTAAAATTTCAGTTTTTTTTATAAAAAAGTTTTAAGTTTTCAAATATAATAAATTATTGTAGTATTGTGATAATTTTAAAAACATTACCTCTGAATGTGTCGCCTTTTAGAGATATTTAAACCAGGCAATTTATATTTCAATGACGTCACTTGAATAGAATTCATTTTTTTTTCGATGAAGTTTTAAGTTTTCAAATACAATAAATTAATGTAGTATGGTGATAATTTTTAAAACGTTACCGAGGAATGAATGTATCGCATTTTAGAGATGTTTAAATGAAATTGCATTGAAGTTGGAAAGTGTTTCTTAATCAATGCTTTATGCGTGATTTATATTTCTTGTTATAAATATTTTTGTTAATACTGAATAGGTTCTCTATAAAATGTTAATTCCAGAGTCCCCTAAATCATAAGGCCGAGTGTAGGGTTTGCATACATGTCATGTTTCAAGGAGAACATTGAAATAAACTTATTTCACAATAGTTAATACTTTTTAACACTTTACAATATAATTGAAAAGTGTTTATGACTTTATTCTCTCTGTCTGTCCGTTCGCACGATAACTGCAGTAAAAATGAAATTTTAGTATGTTCTTCAGACAGTCTGTGGGACCTATGGAAATATAAATGAATAATATCACCCAATTAATTTTGGATTGAACCTGAGTTGAAAAGATGAAATACATTGAATCCTATGGGACCTAATTTTTCATTTTTAAGCCAATTTAAAATTCACAAATTGCTTCGAAAATTTTAGGAAATATTCAAATTATCCCACAAAAAATGTAAAAAAAATTTCAGCAAAATATATTCGGTAGTTTTTTAAATAAAAATTAAAATAATCATTAAACCCATATCATATGAAGAGATCCTGTGACCCACCCACTCAAAATAAAATATGGCATCCATCTTGTGTCAAAATAGTAATTTTTAAAGTTTTTTTTAATTTTATATTTAGTGTTGTATCCATCCTAAAACCGCTTTATTTTTGCTTAATTTCTGTGCATCTGTATTCTGAAACAACGCAATTACAATATATTTGAGTTTAAATGATCAGCAAACTTTGATTATTTCCAAAACGAAGTCTAATCTTCACTTATGGAGAATGAAAACACATCAAGCTGTAAGATAAGTTGTATAAGAATTGCTGAATTTCTTTAACGCAAAATTACTTAGCTCTAGAGTCTGCAATATTGCTGATATGAATGAAATATTTATTGATTTTATATAGAGTATTCGACGATTTTATAGCAGACTTTTTTGATGAAGTTTTAAGCATAGAGTTAAATTACTTTTACCTCCATGGTTTTAAGGTTTTAAGTAAGATAAATTATTGTAATATTGTGATGAATGAAAGGAATGGAATAAAAGTGTATGAATGAAATATTTACTGCTTTTTAGTAGAGAGCCAGACGATTTATATTTCAATGACGTCATTTGGAAAAAGTTCATTTTTTTCGATGAAGTGTCAAGTTTTCAAATATAATAAATGATTGTAGTATTGTGATAATTTTAAAAATATTATCGCTGAATTTATCGCATTTTAGAGATGTTTAAATAAAATTACATTGCAGTTGGAAAGTCTTTCACAATCAATGCTTTATGTGCATGATCTTTCTTGTTAATATTATGTAACACTAGAGTTATATAACACCTGTTCTTCGTGCAAAGTATATAATATAAAGAAATTTAAAATTCAGAATCATGTGCAAATTCCTATAATATACTAAATGACATTGTTAATCAAAATACTTTATTAAAATATTTAATTTAATGCTTATAAAAAGAAGTTTAAGAATCTCTGTTCCCGCTATTCAAAATTTTCTTCACGAGCAGATCTGTAAAATAAAACAGGCTTGTATCGCTTGTAAAGAAATTTACAAAAATATAAAATTTAATCAATATATGCAAAATAAAAGCGCTAAAATTGTATGGGACCCGTACTACGTATATTCGCGAATATTAGATGATATACCCGTGTATTAGTAGAATATTACACGTACTAAAACATGTGAGTTTCTAACATCTTTGCCAAAATAAAACAGATGACGTAATCAATTGAAAATATCAATAATCCCATAATCTTTAAACCTGAATGTCGTAATTAAGGCGACGGTGGACGTTGAAATTTTTTTTATTTATTTATTGACTTAGAAACGTGAAAATTTGTATAAATATTCCTCTTAACATTACTATATACAATGCCATTAGATTTTTTTTCAATTTTGTTATAATTTTGTATTTTTTTTTAATTTAATTTTTTTTAACGAAAATTTGAAAATGCTCCTTGCGTGCCATTTGCTCACATTTTTGATTCATTTTACATTATGATCACTCAAAAACACATCATGAACAAATTTGGGTATTCATTTTTAAATCCCTTGGAAAGTTAATTTTTTAAAAATATTTTTCTGCATTAAAACTTAATTTTCATCATTTAATTAGGATCTTATTCACTTTTAATTACCTTAATAAAGTCCAATTATAAAATCCATACCCAGTTTCATTAAAAATATGAGAGGTGTCTTTTTGCCAAATTTCATGCATCTCAGACAAAAATTAAGACGCATGGAACATTTTAAAAATGTAAAACCTTTGAAAATTCCTTTTCGAAAAAACTGCATTCAACCTTTTGCTTACGGGTGAGACAGCGTCCATCCCAAACGAAGAACCTCCCAAAAAGACAGGTATTTGACATACCCAAAACCACATACCCCCACCTGCTGGAAGGTGCAATGTTTCTGTCGGCGATTTCCATGGATGCCAATGCCTGCAAAGGGGGGTCGAACTGTTAGGGATAGGGTATGTCAAATACCTGTCTTTTTGGGAGGTTCTTCGTTTGGGATGGACGCTGTCTCACCCGTAAGCAAATGTTAAATGTGTAAAATAATGTTATATATTAAAACATTTTTTAGTCGATTTTTGCTCATTTCAACGTCCACCGTCCCCTTAATTCAAATATATGCCACATTGAAAGCGCTAAAATTCTATGGGGAGACATATCCGTACTACTTATATTGTCGTAGATTAGAAGATATGTCCGTGTTTTAGTAGAAAATTACCCGTATTACAATCCAATATTATTATTCAGTTCGGTGCTACCGTTCTCCTGTGATTACGAAACAAATAAACACACAAATAAATGCACAGACAGAATTTCAATTTTATTTATACGCTAGCAGTATACCAGTTCTTTGTACGGAGTGTATAATATAGAGAAACTTAAAATTCACAATCATGTGCAAATTCCTATAATATACTGAATGACATTGTTAATCAAAATATTATATTAAAATATTTAATTTAATATATGCCAAAATGAAAGCGCTAAAATCATGTGTGTGTGTGTTAGTAGAAGATTATATGTATTACAATATGAATTTCAAAAATCTTTGTCAAAATAAAACATATGACGTAATATATTGAAAATATCAATAACCCCCGTAAAGATTACTCATACTATGTACAACATACTAGTTTCTAAAATCTTTGTCAAAATAAAACAGATGACGTAAATATATGTCAAAATATATGCCCGTACACCTGTACTACTTACAATTCTCAATATATATTAGAAGATATACCCGTGCATTTGTCGAAGATTATCCGTACTACTTACAATTTATGAGTTTCAACAATTTTTGCCAAAATAAAACAGTAACGTAATAAATTGATAATACCAATAATTCCCGAAGATATCAATAATAATAATAATGTTTAAACCTGAAGACTGTAATTGATATAATCCTGTCAAAAATGCAATATCGATTAAATTGATTTTATATACATATCTTTATCATTTAAATCGAAAAAGATATGTTAAAAATCATCTGCCGCATAAACACATTGGATGTAAAATCCGTTGCTAAGTCACATGATAAAATTTTCTTAAAATAAATTTTTTTCAAATTTCTAAAAATCTGAATCGTATGAACATAAAATGGCTCTTATTAAGCAATTGCAATCTTGCAAGGTTCGATTGCAATTTTATCAATAGATAAAAAAAATCGTAATGAGAAAAGAAAATAACTTTTCAGTCGGCAATGAAAAAAGAAAAAAGGCAACCAAGGGATGAAAAGGAAAACGTTTCCGCTCTATTTACCAGTTATCGGAAAAATAAGTTTCTCTGCACGTGCTTTGATAGTTAACTTGCAAGTCATCAAGGCTGAGTGAAACGCTCACGTGATATTGAATAATTTTAAGTATTTCCGTGAGTACTACGATGGCAGATGGATGTGGAATTAGGATATTTTCTACAAGAGTTGATATGAAGAGCATGAAAACTGTAAAGAAAGGTAGAAACTACGAGATTAGTTTGTGTTTCTAAATTTCACGACATTTTTGTGTAATTAAAGAACACTGACGTGTTCTTTTTCTATTGAAATTTGGTTATATATGGCAGTTTTTAAAAAGTAGTGTCTGACCAGAAATATATTGGAATGACGAACAGGATTTGTTTCTAATAAACTGGTGACTATTAGCGTTCAGAAATAGACTATCGTTTGTTTCTTTCTTTATCGATACGTTGAGGGAGTTCCAGTTAATTCACAGTATCGAAATTTCAAATACCAAATATATTTTGATGTAATTAAAATTAAAAGTAATCGCCGCTGTAATTCAGTCGCTGGAATAAACACTTTATCATTACGTAGCATAAAAAAATAAAATGTGACGACATTCAATATGTTTTACTTTACTTTTAAGCAACACTGTATTTTTTTACTGTTACACCATATGAATATGGTGTACCTTTATTGGTACACCATATGAATGTGGTGTACCAATAAAAGCAAAATATAAAAAGTAAGGGCACTTTTATGGGCACCATATTTTAAGCACTTTTCGAAAAGTTAAGGTGACAAGGGAAGTTGATTTCCAACTTTTTTTCATATGAATTTTTTTAATACTTATTAAATTGAGCATAAATATACTAAATGTAATGAATAAAATATTTAAATATTTTCTAATATTTACATTTTTGTTAAAATTTAAAATTTTTTAGCAAAATATTAAAATTTAATGTGAGACTAAAGTTGGAGTTTGAAATATATATATATATATATATATATATATATATATATACACTCAGGGACAATGAGAGCTGCGCACCAAGAAGGAAGCACAGGATGGAACTGACATCTTATTGATGGAAGGATACAGATAAATGATATACATGATTACAAAAACAGCGCAGCAGAACACGTACAGAGGGATTTGGTACACAGTCCGGTCATCCTCAATAGCTCGTCGCCGCGCCCCGTGCTGCGATACAAGCAGCA
The DNA here is from genome assembly GCA_951213105.1 of Amaurobius ferox. Taxonomy (NCBI): domain Eukaryota; kingdom Metazoa; phylum Arthropoda; class Arachnida; order Araneae; family Amaurobiidae; genus Amaurobius; species Amaurobius ferox. The sequence continues at coordinate 85,980,423 of OX578141.1, read as the reverse complement.
ATACGGCCCGGCATGGTGTCGCACAGACGTCTGATGTGGTCTTGCGGCAGACGAGTCCACACCTGTTGGACGTTACGTTCCACATCCCGAAGATTGCGGCAACGAGGCAGCTGGCGTTTCAAGTGGTCCCACACATGCTCGATAGGGGACAGGTCTGGGGAACGGGCAGGCCATGTAAGGGTCTGGACATGACTCAGACAGGCCTAGGCTATCCGAGTCGTGGGCGGCCGGGCATTATCCTGCTGGAATTGCGCACCTGGAATCCCAGCAACGAATGGGAGCACACGAGACCGTAGAATCTCATTCGCTTATCGCTGGCCCCATCAATATTCCAGGTACCACTACTAGAGCGGATCGGCTGTCGTAGGCTATGGCTCCCCAGCCCATGGTGCCTGCAGTGGGGCTGGTGTGGCGCTCAATAACGAGGTTGGGATTGTAGCGTTGTGCAGGAGATTTCCACACCCGGACACGCTGATCATCGGTCCCCAAAACGAAGCAGCACTCATCGCTAAACGCCGTACATTGTCAATCTGTGGCGTTTCACGTTGCTCTGGCCCTGCACCACTGCAACCGGAGCCGATGATGTTCCCGTGTTAACGGCAGCACACGTAAGGGCCGCTGGGATCATAGATTCGCTTCCCTCAGGCGTTAGATATGGTTCGAGTGCACACAGGAGTCTCTAGGTGTGCCTGTATCGTGGATCGGGTCGCCGTGGGCTCTATACGTGTCTGCCGCACGATCATTCGATCTTCTCCACTCGTTGTATGCCCGGCACGTCCAGAGCCGGTTCTCCGTGTCTGGGTGGCGTCCCGTGACCAGTGTTCCCAACACCGTATAGTTCGAACGATCCACGTGACGGGCTATCCGGCGCTCCGACCACCCTGCAGTCCTCAGCCCGATGATCAGGCCTCTCTCGAAGTTCGTCAGTTGCGTATATCGACGTTTCTGGCATCTACCCACCATTCTTTTCACTCCGTACTCGTGCTTGCGTCGGCCGAAGCTTCTCGCATTGATGGGGCGTCGACTACACGCCGGTGTATAAGGTCGCTGGCTCATGCTTGCAGCGCCACTCACGGTTTACGGTCATGCGCAATCACACCAGACTGGAATCATTTGCATACCAGCCCGCCCTCTAGCTATTTACATCATTTCGTGGTTGTACCATGTTTTCCTATATATATATATATATATATTCTAGTGATGGGTATTTTGTACTTACTGTAGTTTATGCATAGTTACAGATTGTTATCAATTTTTTATTTACACACACACACGCACACACACACACACACACACACACACACATATATATATATATATATATATATATATATATATATAAGAGACATCAATTTAAATTTAATGTAAAATTTTTCCCTCATTATTCTTCTTGCCTTAGTAACCAAGTTTTTAAAAATCTAATCACTAGCTATATGCTCCGCATCAAACGCTTGGATAGTAATAAGTGAACGCTATCACATATTAATCGTCTCAAAAGCCTATGCTATATGTACAATTTTCCCACCTTATTTGTAGATCGCAGTTAAGTACTATACTCAATAGTAGTGGAAACACCATAAAATAAACACCGCCCCTGCGGGCAAAGATAAAAATGTGCAAATATTACAAAAACAGTAATTTCGGTTACACAAAAAATGTGCAAAATTAAAAAAAACTCGCCTCGGTGGGTAAAGAAGAAAGTTTAAAACACTAATAAAACAGTTAAGGCGGATATCTAGAAAGCAAATGAAACAAAAATAGGCTATGGATCCAAAAAACAGTGTTATCCATACTTTAAATGTTTCCGATCGCAGTGGTCACTTCTCGTTTTGTTTTTGAACTCTTGGGTTTGTCTCACCGAAAAGCATTCAAGCTGTATCACGTGGTGGACTCCCATGAAGATTATTCACGCTGGCAGTCTTCAGACTTGTGAGTTGCCCTTTTTTTGCATGATTGTGCATTTATGCGCTTTATTTTTCATGATTATGTGGTATTTTATGTTTTTCAGTTGAATTTTTTTCCTCTTGGGTCGTTTTTCTGTTAATCTCGTTTATTTCGTTGTTGGGCACAGATTGCATAAAATTTTAACCTCGTGTTTTTATGCAATCATAGAAACAAAATATTTTAGTATATCTGTCTAAAATGTGCCCCTGAAGACGTATATACTATTCATTGATTTATTTTCCTTGTCCTGGTCTTTCCGTGCTCTACTTTTCCAGCCCGTCCTCCATACTCTTTACTTTCTGCTATTACGTTTTTATACACGTTATTACATTGCCCGCAGTTTGATGCTGTGTTTACTGATTTTTCACTCCTGCATTTTCGCTTTCATTATTTTAATATATATATATATATATATATAAATAAATAAATATATATATATATATATATATATATATATATATATATATATATATATATATATATATATATATATATATATATATATATATATATATATATATATATATACATAGAAAACTTCTTATAAGTTTAACTACGACACATATTTTTAATGGACTCGCGCATACGAGCTGTGGAAGATTTCAAATTAAAATTTAATGTAACAAATAATTATAAAATTAGAAGTATAAAAATTAATTTCGATATTTGATAATTCTAATAAAAAAGGGCATGCACTTTTTTAGAATTTGAATATTAAATTAAACAAATTAGAATACAGGAAAGAAATGAAATCAATATGACACAGTTAAATCGCTGAAACGTATTTGAGATAATAGCAGCATGCTTAAATCATAACGTATGCAAGTGCACAGGCGTAGATTTGCTGTTTAAAAGTTGTTGTTTACTTGTATTTTGTACGAAGCGTAGTGAGCATGCGTAGCTTGTAAATAGGCGTTTCACCCTGTTACATTTTGTTTTAATTAATGAAATTGCGATTTTGCACATCTGCGTGCAATTTTACGTATGTGTGCATATTTTCAACTTCCTACCTATTACAGTTTTTGAGTAAAAGAGTTCACAAAATTCCAGCAAATGTTGATTCTACTTCGTTAGAAATCGATAATACAACACTTCTTTAAAACTGTAACAAAAATAATTCATTATAGCATTTTGAAAGCTTATAAATCAAGGAAAACGGATTGAAGAGTGTGTTCTTCAATACAGAATTTATTCCATATAGCATTTTTGAATAAGTTCCATTAATATTATCGTATTTGAAAGCGGTGTTTTGCATATTATGTATGCGGATTGATGTGTTTAAAAATGTTATGCGATTAAAATTCTATATAGTCGACTTTTGCTACTTTCAACGTCCATTGTCTCCTTAAATTTATTGTTTTAGTTGACGTTGCAGAGTGCACTTAGACGATAAGGGCTTGCAACTTCGTCCTAGTAACTCTACGGTAGAGCGTCGGCTGGCCCTTTCGGAGGTCCAGGGTTCGATTACCGATTGGGAAAGCAAGGCTCCTTACAAAGTAGTCATCAGAATGTTTGTGTTGAACTTTGCGAATGTGGAAAAACTCTTAAAATAAAGTTTTAGCAAAAGACAAACGGACAGCCATAGATTTTATAATTATAGAAATTATTATATTACAAGTTTAAAACGTTTTATTTATAAATGGATAAATGCTGCTTCAAATAGCTCTATTTTAAACTCTGGCCCACTTTTTCCAATTTTAGATAGGCTGATAAAATAATTAAATAATTTAAGACTTGTATTATAAAGTCTGATGGGTTAATGATAATGTATACTGCACAATCAAGATAAATTGTCATATGCTGTGCCTCCAAATCAATCTATATTCCCTAAATCAATAACTGATCAATCGTCTTTAATCATACTTCTTTCAGCAAATTATCAATCATTGAAGGTCAGATTTTTCTATTTCTGTGATCCGAGTAAATCTATTATAAATGAGATTTTGTTCTTTTCAGAGAGTGGACAACAATAAAAAAAAAGGACAAGTACATTATATTTCGATTGATGTCATTATCATCTACGAGGCTCATCCGTTTTTAACACTTTACAACATAGTTGAAAAGTGTTTATGATTTTGTTCATTCTGTCTGTCTGTCTATCCGTTAGCACGATAACTGCCGTAAAAATGATTTTATCAAAATGGAATTTTAGTATGTCGTTCAGACGGTCTGTGAGACCTATGGGAATATGAATGAATAATATCACCCAATTGGTTTTGGATTGAACACGGGTTGAAGAAATGAAATACATTGAACCCTATGGGACCAAATTTTTCAAACATTTTTTAAGAGGATTTAAAATTCACAAATTGCTTCGAAAGCTTTAGGAAATATTCAAATTATTTCATAAAATATATAAAGAAATTTAAGCAAAATATATTCAGTAGTTTTTTAAGTAAAATTAAAATAATAATTGCACCTTTTATATGAAGAGATAACTTGACCATTATATGAAGAGATCACGTGACTCACTTCAAAATAAAATATGGCATCCATCTTGTGCCAAAATCGTGATTTTTAAAGTTCTTTTAATTCATATTTAGTGTTGCATCCGTCCTAAAACCGCTTGCTTAATTTCCATGAATCTGCATACTGAAACAACGAATTACAATATATTTGAGTTTAAATGATCATCCAACTTTGATTACTTCTACAACGAAGCCTTATTTTCACTTATGGAGAATGTAAATACCCAAAGATGTAGGATGAGTTGCATAAGAATTGCTGCATTTCTTTAATGCAAGATTATTTAGTTGATGGAGTCTGCAATATAGCTGATATGAATGAAACATTCATTGATTTTACATAAAGTAGCAGACGTTTTTTCTATGAAGTTTTAAGCATAGAGTTAGATTACTTGTACCTCCATGGTTTTAAGTTTTTAAATAAAATAAATTATTATAGTATTGTGATGAATGAAAGGAATGAAAAGATGTTTATGAATGAAATGCTGTTTTTATAGAGAGGCTATTTATATTTCAATGACGTCATTTGAATAAAGTTTATTTGTTTTCAATGAAGTTTTCAAATATAATAAATGATTGTAGTATTATGATGATTTTAAAAATATTACCGAGGAATGTATCGCATTTTAGAGATGTTTAAACCAAGCAATTTATATTTCAATGCCGTCATTTGAATAAAGTTCATCTTTTTCGATGAAGTTTTAAGTTATGAAATGAAGGAGAACCGGCAAAGGAGATATGATTTAATTTTAAATATTTTATTTTATTTTCGTGTAATCAGCTTAGATATAAAATAAAGTCATTGTTTTAATTAGATATTTAAAGGAATTTTATAAAAATATGAATTTCAGCACTGAAAATGTTATGGAAAGCATAGTTTTTTTTTTTACATTGATGATTTTTTGGGTTGTAGGATGTGCATATGGAAGAATTTTGAATATAATATAAATATATGTTCGTAATTTCTCAAAATCCAAGTTAAACTGTAGATTTAGAGAAGTGTTATACAAGCAGTCTTCTTTGATGCAACTTGACAACGTGTTTCACGGCATAATTGTGTATTTTGGGCCGCTTATAAGGGTGAATGATCCGGTATTAAGTACCTGACATAAAAATAAAAAAAACTTTATATGTATTAAAATTTTGAATAGATTAGATATCTTTAGGTCTACAATTTTTTTCTAAATTTGAGGCTTAATCACTCCAGGTAGGGAGTAGTTTAGAAGTATTTAAAAATAATTGGTTTTTTAACACTTTACAACAAAGTTGAAAAGTGTTTATGACTTTGTTCACTCTGTCTGTCTGTCTGTCTGTCTGTCCGTTAGCACGATAACTGCCGTAAAAATGACTCAATCAAAATGAAATTTTAGTATGTTGTTCAGACGGTCTGTAGGACCTATGGGAATATAAATGAATAATATCAGCCAATTAGTTTTGGATTGAACCCGGGTTGAAAAAATGAAATACATTGAGCCCTATGGGACCTAATTTTTCAAGCATTTTTCAAGCGGATTTAAAATTCACAAATTGCTTCGAAAATTTTAGGCAATATTCAAATTGTTCCATAAAATATATATAAAAAAATTCAACGAAATATAGTCAGTAGTTTTTTAAATAAAAATTAAAATAATAATAACACCTCTTATATGAAGCGATCACCTGACCATGATATGAAACGATCACGTGACATACTTCAAAATGATATATGGCATCCATCTTGTCTCAAAATCATGATTTTTAAAGTTCTTTTTAATTCATATTGAGTGTTGTATCCGTCCTAAAACTACTTTATTTTTGCCTAAATTCTGTGCATCTACATACTGAAACAACGCAATGACAATATATTTGTGTTTAAATGCTCATCCCAAATTTGATTATTTCTACAACTAAGCCTATTTTTCACCTATGTAAAATGTAAACAGCAAAATATGTAGAATGAGTTGTATTAGAATTGCTGTAATTCTTTAACACAAAATCATTTAGTCCATGGAGTCTGCTTAGCTGATATGAATGAAATATTCATTGATTTTAGAAAGAGAAGGACGATATTTTTCGATGAAGTTTTACGCATTGAGTTTACTTACTTGTAGCTCCATGGTCTTAATTTTTAAATAAAATAAATTATTATAGTATTGTGATGAATGACATGAATGGGGGAATTATTTATGAATGAAATGTTGCTTTTATAGAGAGAGCCAGGCGTGTTATTTTTTCTATGACGTCATTTGAATAGATTTCAGTTGTTTTCGATGAAGTTTTCAAATATAATAAATTATCGTAGTATTATGACAATTCTAAAATTATTACCGAGGAATGTATCACATTTTAGAGATGTTTAAACCAGGCAATTTATACTTTAATGCCGTCATTTGAATGAAGTTAATTTTTTTTATGAAGGTTTAAGGTTTCAAATATAATAAATTAATGTAGTATTGTGATAAGTTTTAAAATATTACCGAGGAATGTATTGCACATTTTAGATATGTTTAAATAAAATTGCATTGATGTTGGAGAGTGTTTCATAATCAATGCTTTAAGCATGATTGATCTTTCTTGTTTTTAAATTCACATCACAGAGTGACAATAAAATATTTTTTGTAATTAAAACGTCAGATACTTAATTACAAGTTGGGGAATAACACTTTACATTCAAAATTTCTTTTAACCATCTTTACACATTTTTATGAAATTAAAATTTGAATTAATTTTGTTATTCATAACATTCCTCGATTGATCATTTATTCTGTTATCAGTAATGAAGTTTACTATATATTCACACTATATCATAAGAAGTTTAGGTAAAATTTCAATAATTTTAGGTAAATTAAATATCTTAAAATCAACGATTATTCAATTGGTCGAAGTATCTTAAATTTTTATTTCTTACAGGTTAATCATTTTCAGCCCAAATCTGGCATTGAAGTGATTTCATTTTAATTTTCTTTTTAAAAACTTTTAAAAACATCTGATGAGGACAGCACATGACATTCCCTATATAATGCAATGAATTTATTTTTTACAATGAAAAAATATTGTATAAGATCCACCGTATAGTGTTTTAAACGTTGAGTTATTAAGTAAAAATAGGAAATATTATAACTGCGAATGATCCAAAAAGTTTAATTATTTACAATTTTTCATATAAAAATTGGCTGGGAATTTGTAGAGACAATACCTATAATATTTCTAATAACCTTTATAAAAATATAAGATATCTAAAAAATGGTTTGGCCCTATTTGGGTGTATCTCATGGTATCTCCTATCTCAGTCATTTAATATTTGTGAAGTGTAACCACGCCTCGTTTTTGCATTCAAGCTTCTGTAAGTTCGTACGTATCCTAGTTGGGCACAAAGACGGTCATGAAGGTCAGTTAACTTAGAACCTTTCCGTTTACTCTTTAATATTTAATGAAGCATCATTTGTGTAATAATAAGCTTTCTGCAAAATTAATTTGCAGGGTCGGTTCCACCCAGAGAGAAGAATGCTATCACGTGCTTCTCAGATAATATTGTTAGATGCTTCTGTCAAGTATTCAGCACATATTTATTCAAAATGATACTGAAAGATTTGATTACCAAATACAGGTATACAGGGTGTTTCAACATATAGTTGTCCTTGCTTTACGAGCTTCGGAAATAGGTTTTAGACATATATATTTCAAATTTGAAAGTGTGTTAAAATTAAATGTGAAATTATTTCATACAATTTTTTTTTCTGGTGGGTAGTATTATCATGAAAATAGGGGATCTAAATTTTTATATGGTTTCTTGAGGGGAAAAAATCAATTATAAAAAGCTTCACTGTAAGTAGTCTAAGGCAGTAACTAGTGATAAGAAAAAAAAATCTGGTGGATTTACTTGCAATATTCGGCGAGTTATTGCGTATTTAAAATTCGGGAGTTTTCCCTCAAAAATTCGTGGTCAGCTACAAATAAAATTTCATAGATACGTTTTATGCAAAGTCTGGTTTCAAGTTGCAGTTAGGCTCTAGAGTCCAAGGCACTTTAATATAAGTTTGGACACTCAGTCCGGCAACCAATCAAAAAGTTGTCAGCTTGACGTCATGGGAATTAAGTTTTGTAATTTGTGATATCATGATCCAGAGAAACAAACTTTTCCAAACTTTGAAAGGAATTACTATATTAATGCCAAAAGCCAAAACACAAAATGTTTTCACATTATTACAATAAATTTTTTTTTTTAATTTTGAAGTGGTGTAAACAGGTGTAAACAGATGTAAACAACATACGAAAAGATTTTAAATTGTGCTGTCAACGCAGGATCCAGTGATGTCCAAGGAAATTTAGTGATTCGCAGTTAACAAGTTTGGTCCCTCTTGAGAACTTAATAACAAAATGCGCGCATTCTTAATTCTCAGATCGTCATATGCACAAAGCTCAGTAAAAATAGTGAAGTCAGTCATTATTTTTACTTGAATAGGCACTCCTACTACAATCAAAGTCGAGGGACCACCAAATTATAATTTTCCAATTTTAGTCTATTTTGCTCATTTTTCATGTTATTTTTATTGTAAATATCTTCATGAATATTACAGATAATGGAACCGAGTTATTTTTTTCTTTTGACAAGTTACTAAACAGCGCAGCTTTTCTAATTAAGCTTTTCAACTCGAGGGACCATATAAAAATTTAGATTCTCTGTTTTCATGAAAGTACCAACAACCGGGAAAAAATTATATGAAATAATTTTGCATTTAATTTTAACAAACTTTCAAATTGAAAGTATTTATCTAAAACCAATTGCCGAAGCTCGTAAAGCGGAGTCAACTGTGCTGAAACACACTGTACATAACGGAACCGTGTGAATGTTTTGTTCTTTATTTTTGTTTCAAAATTCCATAAAATAATTTTAAATTTGAGTGTACCTAGCAAAATATTGGTTGTAATTATATATCTTCAAACGAGGGGTAGAGAATATCCGAAATATCTCGTGATTCATAATTTTCGCTTATTATAATTTTGAATAATGAAATATTGTCATCTTGGAGATGATTTAGATTTTTATGTCAGACGAGAACAGAAGCGCGACCGTTAACATGGTAAAGGGAACCTTACACCCACCACTAGTAGCAATCTTGTTATAATATAACTGTGGTGCTCATTTAAGAAAACTTAAAGCTGGGATTTTAGATTATTAAATTCTGCTACATATAATTAACATGGCCATCATTATCGTATTCGTGGAATCCATTGCATTGTGCTGCTATTACCCACCTATTTTATCTTTAGCGCGAGTTCTGTAAAATAATATTAATTAACATACTACTAAATTGATTTCACCATTTTAACTTCAAAATAAAACTATTTATTAACAACATGGATCAACTAATAACTCAATTACAACAATGATTATCCTTAATGGTGCCGGAGCGAGAAAGTGTGAGACCATTAAAATGTAGTTATTAAAAGGGTTCAATGACCTGCATACAATAGAAGCGGAGCGCATACCTTCTGGTTGCCTTTAAACATTAATACACAGCTCGTACAGTCGTACGTGTTCCATCAGTGTACTACGACGTACAATACCAACTCGCAGTGTGGTATGCTGTCTCGTACTGTAGTCGCTCACTGCACACTTAACACTTTTCGTACTCTGGCTGCACTGCCATTCTTGTATTCCCCAACTCTGTCACTTCGACTTCTCAAACTCTCCAACAACGTCTGCTGATATTCTATATTACTCCATCTCTGGACTCTGCTATTCGATATATCTGTGTCTACTCTCGTAAAAGTTGTGTAAAAACCATCTCTTGGTTGCCGCTTCTTTTTGCCTGAGGTCTGACACGCCTGTTTGGCCCTGATTGGCCGACCTTAGGCACTGCGTTCAGACATCTTCCATAATTGGTTATTTTTTTAACCACTCTCGTGATCTCACCTTATCCTTAGAGTCCTTCTACCTGTCTTGACGCCCCTAAATTTATGGTTTCAGCTGACCTCTCGGTCAGGGTGTTGTTATTGTTGTTGTTGTTGAGACCCAGACCGTCCGACCTACCAGAAAGGTGTAAGGTAACTGTCGGTCAGGGTGTTGTAAAAATTGGCGTAGTTTCGTCTGAAGTATTGTTGGTATTGCAGTCAGCCATAAATATTGAACTTAAAACTGTTTCACTTAAAACTGGTGTGAGATCTATTTCTGGTCTCACAATAATCTTCATGAAATCCACCATTTATTTTACAAAATCTGGGATTTAAGTGCAAATCGGAAAACTATTATGAAATTTGGTGTATATTATTGCTGTCTATGGTAATATAAATTTAAGTTAGTGAGTTGTGATATTGGTCACTTTGTAAGAGTTCTTGAGGGAGTCATTGATGTCTATATTATAAACCTCAGTTCCTTTTATATCCCTCTTTCATTAAGACCTTCTCATGAAGACCTTATACAAGGTAGGATAAAAAAATTCGGAGACTGTGCTGATATCCCCAACCTTGATTGGAGGAGAGGTGAAATATTTTACCGTGGCGTAGAGGCACATGTGACGCGAGATGTGAAAAGGAAGAAGCAGATGTTTTTCCAGACAATGCGTGTCAGTGAACTGTAGTCGTTCGCGGTCGTCGAAAACGGAAAAGACGTTTGAAGAACAACGAGCAAATATCAAATTCTGCCAGCGTTTGGGGAACTCGCCGACAGAAACACTGCACAATGTTTCTGTCGGCGATTTCCACAAACGCTGGCAGAATTTGATATTCGCACTTGTTTGACAAATTTATCTTTTCTCGTGATTCTTTGCTTCGTTCCGTAATAACTATTGCATATAAATATATGAAATTTGGTACACTTGTAGAAAAAACATTGGGAAATACGCTGAAATAAACCGTTTTTAACACTTTACAACAAAGTTGAAAAGTGTTTATGACTTTGTTCTTTCTGTCTGTCTGTCTGTCTGTCTGTCTGTCCGTTAGCACGATAACTGCCGTAAAAATGACTTAATCAAAATGAAATTTTAGTATGTTGTTCAGACGGTCTGTAGGACCTATGGGAATATAAATGAATAATATCACCCAATTAGTTTTGGATTGAACCCGGGTTGAAAAAATGGAATACATTGAGCCCTATGGGACCTAATTTTTCAAGCATTTTTTAAGCGGATTTAAAATTCACAAATTGCTTCGAAAATTTTAGGCAATATTCAAATTGTTCCATAAAATATATAAAAAAAAATTCAGTGAAATATATTTAGTTGTTTTTTAAATAAAAATTAAAATAATAATAACACCTCTTATATGAAGCGATCACGTGTCCATGATATGAAACGATCACATGACCCACTTTAAAATGATATATGGCATCCATCTTGTGTCAAAATCGTGATTTTTAAAGTTCTTTTTAATTCATATTGAGTGTTGTATCCGTCCTAAAACTACTATATTTTTGCCTAAATTCTGTGCATCTACATACTGAAACAACGCAATGACAATATATTTCAGTTTAAATGCTCTTCCAAATTTGATTATTTGTACTATTAAGCCTATTTTTCACCTATGTAAAATGTAAACAGCAAAATATGTAGAATGAGTTGTATTAGAATCGCTGTAATTCTTTAACACAAAATCATTTAGTCCATGGAGTCTGCTTAGCTGATGTCAATGAAATATTCATTGATTTTAGAAAGAGACGGACGATATTTTTCGATGAAGTTTTACGCATAAAGTTTACTTACTTGTAGCTCAATGGTCTTAATTTTTAAATAAAATAAATTATTACAGTATTGTGATGAATGACATGAATGGGGGAATTATTTATGAATGAAATGTTGCTTTTATAGAGAGAGCCAGGCGTGTTATTTTTTTATGACGTCATTTGAATGAATTTCAGTTGTTTTTGATGAAGTTTTCAAATATAATAAATTATCGTAGTATTATGATAATTCTAAAATTATTACCGAGGAATGTATCACATTTTAGAGATGTTTAAACCAGGCAATTTATACTTTAATGCCGTCATTTGAATGAAGTTAATTTTTTTCGATGAAGGTTTAAGGTGTCAAATATAATAAATTAATGTGTGATAAGTTTTAAAATATTACCGAGGAATGTATTGCATTTTAGACATGTTTAAATAAAATTGCATTGAAGTTGGAAAGTGTTTCATAATCTATGCTTTAAGCATGATTAATCTTTCTTGTTTGATATATATTGTAGTTTAAGAAATATTTAATGTCAAAGTCAAAGCCAAAATATTTAAGCTGCGAGTTCGCGTCCTAGATAGACTAACAATAGGAAGACCAGGAATTTTTACAGGTAGGTACCTATATGGGTGAATTTTTGCAGGACGGAGCCCGCTTTTTTTAACACTTTACAACAAAGTTGAAAAGTGTTTATGACTTTGTTCATTCTGTCTGTCTGTCCGTTAGCACGATAACTGCCGTAAAAATGACTTTATCAAAATGGAATTTTAGTATGTTGTTCAGACGGTCTGTAGGACCTATGGGAATATAAATAAATAATATCACCCAATTAGTTTTTTATTGAACCCGGGTTGAAAAAATGAAATACATTGAACCCTATGGGACCTAAATTTTCAAGCATTTTTTAAGTAAATTTAAAACTCACGAATTGCTTCGAAATTTTTAGGAAATATTCACATTATCCCATAGAATATATAAAAAAAAATTCAGTAAAATATGTTAAGTAGTTTTTTAATTAAAAAAATTATTTAATATAGCGATAAAAACAATTTCAATTAAATTCTGACTTTGGGATATCTTCCAGAAAGAAAAGAGAGATATATTATATAATAAATATCTTTCCATTTGTTTAAACGTTTTGCATATGGGAGAGGCTTCACATTTTAAAATAAATTTGGTAGATAACAATTTTTCATTTTTTTTAAATTTTATATAACTCTTCATGATATACTTATTTGATGGCATTTTTAATGCACTTTCCTACGTCCTAGAGAGTTAAAATTTGGTACACAGCTTAAATTTGTTGAACATTTTATTCGACAAAAATTTGATGGATCTTTAAATATAGATCATACATTTTTTTCGAAATGGCCTGAAAATAATCCCCGTTCACTTCTATAAATCATTGTTGCAATATTGTTAAAAATTCTGATGTGGACAGCACATGTCTTTCCCTGCAGACTCATATTCGTTCTCTTTATTTATTCAATAATAATTTGAGTTTATCTGCACAAAATAACAGCCATAAGTATTTTAAATGGCATTGAATTTACACGTTAAACTTAATTTTGTTTCTCATTTGATAGCTGGACTTATTGTCAAAGGTGGCGTAGCGAAAACGCGAAAAAACTAGAATATCTCAAGAACGGATAGTCCTAGAGTAATGGGGTTAGTCTTATTCTTTTTGTTGTCAAAAATCACGTATAAAATAGGAATTTAATTGATATAATTGAGCACACGTAGTCTTTTATTTTTATATATAACTATTTTTGAGGGCCATTTCGCAAAAATTGTCCGTTCCTTTTTATCGTATCGTACTAGAATAACTTACAAATGATTTATATACAAAATTTTGCTAAATTTGGTATATAAATCACTTGTAGGTTATTGAAATATTATACACCAAATTTTGTTAAATTTGTTCCATTAGTTTTTAGCTAGAGTGGATAAAGGCAATTTCTGCGGCCATTTCGCAAAAAAGGCAGATTCTTTTATTACGAATCGTACAAAATCTATTGAACATCAGGATTTTCCACAAAAAACATACCTACCAAATTGTAAGAAATTCGGTCCATTAGTTTTTCAAATAGAGTGGATGTAATATCCACACAGACACACAGAAACATACACAGATACACCCTTACACACACATACGTCTTCCTAAAAATAGTTTTTACGTGTTCTAGAAGTCTCAAAACGTGTAGATCCTTTGAAAATTCGAGTTCCGATCTTCGGCACGGTTCCAATACTTTGAGTCCATACACATACACACATATATTATCTGTGTATCTAAATTCCGTGCCCATGCAATTACTATAGTTGTGATTTTAAATGATCCCTAAACTTTTTTTATTTCTTCAACGAAGCCTAATTTTAACATATGCAGAATGCAAATATCTTAAGCTATTGTAAGACGAATTACATAAGAATTGCTGAATTTTTTTCACACAAAGTTATTTGGGGCGCGGTAGCCCATTGGTTAGCGCGCTGGAGTTGCACTCGGTAGGCCCGGGTTCGATTCCAGCCACTGCCAAAACTGCCGCCGTGTTCATGCGGAGTACGATCACGTTAAACATGTGGGTCCGAAAGTCCTTCCGAGAGGTTGGTGGTAGGGGAAGGAGGGTACGGTCCCTGTGGATGCCTCCCCCACTGGGTTCCGGTCTAAATTGGGTAGCACTTCCCGACCGTCCAAACAGTTACCTTACACCTTCCTGGTAGGTCGGACGGTCTGGGTTTCAACAACAACAACACAAAGTTATTTAGCTCTGGAGTCTGGAATACGAGTTATATGAATGAAATATTCATTGATTTTGCATAAAGAATCAGATGATTTATATTTCGATACAGTTTTAAATATTTAAGTATAATAAATTGCTGTAGTACTGTGATAATGTAAAAGATATCACCACTGAATGTATCACATTTTAGAAATTTTTAAATGAAATTACATTTCAGTTGGAAAGTGTTTCATAATCAATGCTTATGCATGATTGCTCTTTCTTGTTAATTTCGATGTAGTTTTTGAGATATTTTACTTTTTATTCACTTCTGAAGTGAACTGTTTTTCTCGTATTGGCACGTCTAGCGATTTCTCTGTCTCGTATCTTATAAACTATAGCATTAAAAATATGAAATTTGGTACATTTATAGAGAAATAATAGCGTAATACGATGAAATAAACCATTGATCGATTTAAATTTTAGTTTGGCATGAAATAGCGAAGCGAGCTCATGATCAAGGAATTCAGTTTTTGATTCCCTGGGCTAAGAAATCCCCCTGCTTTTCCCGCCTGCGGAAAATAGGCAGGGAAAGAAAAGATATTTTTGAAAGTAGAAAGTTTAGGAAAGATAGATATCGAGTAAGCTCTGGGACTAGGGAGCGAAGCCTCCCGAAGAGGGTTGCGTTTTTCCTTCCTGCGGAAAATAGGCAGGGATAGAAAAGAGATTTTCGAAAGTAGAATTTTTAGGAAAGATAGATATGAAGCGAGATCTGTGATCGCAACGAGTATGCGCAGCAGAGTCCCCTAACATATATATATATATATATATATATATATATATATATATATGTGTGTGTGTGTGTGTGTGTACAGGGTGTCTCAAAAACATTGACCTCGGCATTTATTCCTTAAATCTTGATCTTAGACATATATAATAAATTACAAAGTTGCGTAAAAAAAAGTACAGAATTTTACGAAATGGATTAAAATTTTCAAGGGAATTGAAATTTAAGAAATGCAAAATTTAAATTTTTATACGGTTCCCGTACGAAAACATTTCCAATGAGTGAAATGTGCTCCATACACTAATAAGGTGATGTACAAAATTTCAGCATTTTATCATAAAAAATCTCAGAGATATGAAAAGACAAATATGCTGACTTAAACCACTTTTCGATGCATCAAAATGGGTTCTCAGAGGGGAAAAATCATGTCGGCAGATTGCGTTTCAGGGGTCATACACAAATTACGAAAGAAAACAGTGATTACATAAATAAATTATAATTTTGCTATTTATTGCTACAAAAGTATCTACACTGTGTAGAAATAATAACTTTACACAAAGATTACAAAGCTTGTTCAAAATGTTTTCCATCCATGCCAAAGATCCATTAAAGACAAGAGGCAGATATTATTTGCCTATGATGCATTTCTGCGTTGCGTCATTTGCACTCTTGCTGTAAACATTTACATTTTAATTTGTGATTAATCCCTCACCAAATGTGTTTAAACATATCTCTGGGACTTTTTACGATAAATATACTGAAATTTTGTACATCACCTTATTAGTGTATGGGACACATTTTACACATTTGAAATGTTTTTGAACGGGGGCCGTATAAAAACCGTAATTTTGTAATTTATTATATATGTCTAAAATATCAATATTTAAGGAATAAAAGCCGAGGTCAATGTTTTTGGGACACTCTGTATATATATATATATATATATATATATATATATATATATATATATATATATATATATATATATATATACATGTGTGTGTGTATGTGTGTTGTTTGCAAAATTTGCAACACCATGAACGAATCATTAGAATTGAATGAAATTTATTCGTCATACGACATGTATTGATACAAATAAATGATTAAATTTACAAAGCAAAAAAAAAATATTACATGTCGAAAATCAGTATTTGGTGAAGCTGAAATAAGTGCTTCTATACAACGTGGTATCGAATCAAAAAGATGTTGAATTTGTACCTGAGGAAGAGCATTCCAGATTCCTTCTATCCGAACTCAAGGTTCAGCTGTACGAGACGAACATCACAAGCGAGACGCCGACCGATAAAATCCCTGACATGCTCAATCTGGTGACATAGCCCATAGCCGGTGAATAGTCAGGCCAAGTAAGAGGTTGCATCTGTTGTGCTGAAAAGAATTTTGAACATTTCTAGCAACATGTCGACATTGTCTTGTTGAAATACAGCTCCAGGAATGCGTTGAATGAAGGGTACGACTTCGGGCCCCAGAACTTCTTTGATGTACGGGTTTCTGTTGAACTTACCTACAATTCTTAACAGCTGAAATCGTCCAAGATATCCATTGGTGCCTCAGACCATCACGTTGATCGTTCGTTCAGGATGACGTTGGATAAAATCACTCCGGATGACGTTCACCGCTATAGCGTCTAACGCGGATGCAACCATCACTGTACCGCGAATTAAAGTGGGGTTCATCAGAAAACACGACTTGTTGATAATCGGCACGCCAGCGTCTATGTTGATGAGCCCATTGTAACCGCAGACGTTTATGGTTTTGCGTCAGGGGAATCCTGTACAAAGGAATTCTTACACGCAGTCCACGATGCAGCAGACGGCAACGAATTGTTGGAGAATACAATAACACACCTTCCGTGTGATGTGCGATAGGATTCATTAGACGATTAATGGAGCAAGGTTGATTATAACGGTAAGAATGATTCGTTTGTTTCTTCTTTGGTTCTGAGTCTGTTCTGGTGCTTTTGTTTTCGCACATTTGGGAGACTGACCATGGAATTATGTTGGTGCCGTGAGCGTTACCCGGGTTGTAAAAGCTGTTTTAAGCGGGAAAGGGATGTCGCAATCCACCCCTGCAATTTTTATGTAATTCATATGATCACTCCCGTCTTTATCTGCTTACATTCATGTATTCTACTAGGGAATTTGAGCAGCATTTTCGCTTCCTCCTTTGTAGTGAATCGTTCTTTAAATTTCAGGCTTCTATAAGATATATCCTATTTTTGTTTCACTTTATTGTAATAGTATACGGAATGTTTACATCCAGCTGCAAAGCGCGGAAGTTGTACATATCTATTATTTTTTATCTCAGCTTTTTACCTAAAGGCCACCTCTCGGACCAGCTTGGTGAAGTGCTTCTTGGTCTTCAGTGTGATGTGCGATAGGATTCATTAGACGATTAATGGAGCAAGGTTGATTATAACGATAAGAATTATTCGTTTGTTTCTTCTTTGGTTCTGAGTCTGTCCTGGTGCTTTTGTTTTCGCACATTTGGGAGACTGACCATGGAATTATGGTGCCGTGAGCGTTACCCGGGTTGTAAAAGCTACTTTAAGCGGGAAAGGGGTGTCGCAATCCACCCCTGCCATTTTTGTGTAATTCATATGGTCACTCCCGTATTTATCTGCGTACATTCATATATATATATATATATATATATATATATATATATATATATATATATATACATTATAAAACTTGAAAAATTTATTTTCAATTTTAGTGAACAGATTAAAAAGCTAAAAGCAAAAAATAATTTATAATACATTTTGTAAAGCGCTATGCTGCAATATTTACATGTGTATTCCTATATAAATTCCCAAAAAGGACAAGTAGCAATGTACTCGTACAGATTCTGGATGTGTGACAGAAGTACCGGCCGGGGGGAGTTGCGACCCCCAGCACTCCGGTTAAAGCTTTTTCCGCCATGGCAAACGCTCCCGGTAACCGATACTCCCTACACGATTTCCTTCATGGCCCTTTATAAATCCGTAAAAATTACATACATATACAATTTCAATAACATGTAAAATCTAAAAGTTTACTTTTCTACGCTAAAACTATCCATGAAGCATTCTATAAAAATATAACAAATAATTTAAAATACAAAATACTCAAGACTAATGAAATCCCAGTCTGAGAGGATATTTTTTAAAAATTGGATATAAGACCCATAAACCGCATTATTTCCATATAAAAACCTGCGTGTAAAAATTACTTCACAATTACTCATTTAATCCTTTTAAACCCTTTCTATTCAAAACTAATGTTTGAAATACTAGTCAGAGTGTCTGTATTTTTAAATATGGACTCAAGACCTATTGGCAACTCCATCGCCATATATATACTAATGTTTGAAATCATTTATATATATATATATATATATACATGTGTGTGTGTGTGTTTTGTTTGCAAAAATTGCAACACCATGAACGAATCATTAGAATTGAATGAAATTTATTCGTCATACGACATGTATTGATACAAATAAACGATTAAATTTACAAAGCAAAAAAATAATATTACATGTCGAAAATCAGTATTTGGTGAAGCTGAAATAAGTGCTTCTATACGACGTGGTATCGAATCAAAAAGATTTTGAATTTGTACCTGAGGAAGAGCATTCCAGATTGCTTCTATCCGAAGTCAAGGTTCAGCTGTATTAGCCACGAGACGAACATCACAAGCGAGACGCCGACCGAAAAATCCCAGACATGCTCAATCTGGTGTCATAGCCCATAGCCGGTGAATAGTCAGGCCAAGTAAGAGGTTGCATCTGTTGTGCTGAAAAGAAGTTTTGAACATTTCTAGCAACATGTCGACATTGTCTTGTTGAAATACAGCTCCAGGAATGCGTTGAATGAAGGGTACGACTTCGGACCCCACAACTTCTTTGATGTACGGGTTTCTGTTGAACGTACCCACAATTCTTAGCAGCTAAAATCGTCCAAGATACCCAATGGTGCCTCAGACCATCACGTTGATCGTTCGTCCAGAATGACGTTAGATAAAATCACTCCGGATGATGTTCACCGCTATAGCGTCTAACGCGGATGCAGCCATCACTGTACCGCGAATTAAAGTGGGATTCATCAGAAAACACGACTTGTTGCCAATCGGCACGCCAGCGTCTATGTGGATGAACCCATTGTAGCCGCAGACGTTTATGGTTTTGTGTCAGGGGAATCCTGTACAAAGAAATTCTTGCGAGCAGTCCACGATGCAGCAGACGACAACGAATTCTTGGAGAAGACAATGACACACCTGTAACAGTGCTCCAGCGTTCTGTCAGCATTCGAGATGAAGTTGTCACTGCCATGCGGATAAGGTGTCTATCATCTCGTGCTGACGTATCATTTCGTCATCCACTCCCGGATTTGCGACTCGTCCGGCTCTCTTCAGTTCAATGCTTCCCCGCTTGCATCACTGTCGTGGCATTGTGACTATGCAATTCTAATCATTTACATAGCACACCCTAATTTGCATTTTCTGTAAGTTTCAGCTCAATCGCGTGATTCCTTCATGGTGTTGCAATTTTTACTTGGAAATCTCTGAAAGGAAAAAATAACTTACAGGAAGTATGACAATTATTAACACGAGTGTTTTATGAAACAAAATCAAATTAGTATAATAATAATTCTATTGATTACATTCTGTTTTTAATCCTTTCTGTATACAGCCGTTGATGTGCTCCAACACATTTGCTGTCAATACTATATTAATCTCCTGAATCAATCTCTTCCAGCTCTGACTTAACTGCTTTTATTGAACTGGCTGTTCTGCCAATAAATTATTCTCAGATAGTAAGAGATTTTGAGAAAACCTGTTTTTTTTCTTTCAACGAGAGAAAATATCTTTAGTTTATTTTGAAATAAAGTCACTCATTGTTCTTCCTCTAAAGGTATAAAAAATAAATAAGAAAGATCAATCATGCATAAAACATTGATTATGAAACACTTCCCAACAGAAATGCAATAAATCCTCGCAGTACTACAGTAATTTATTATATTTAAAAACTTGAAGCTTCATCGAAAAAAAATCTGATGTGGCAGCATATGACTTTCCCTGCAGACTCAAATTAATTTTTCCTTTATTTCTTTAATAATTCATTCAATTGAGTTTCATTGCACAAAATAACACTAAATTTGCACTTATAATTCTAGTTTTGTTTTTATTTGGTAACTGGACATTTTTCTAATGGCAGCGTAAGAAAAATGCGACCGAAAAATATCGAATATCTCGAGAACGGTTAGTCCTAGAGTAATGGAGTTGGTCTTATTCTTTTCCTCGTCAAAAATTACGTATAACACAAGCATTTAATTGATACATTTGAGCATACGTAGTCTTTTGTTTTTAGATTTGCGAATTTTGCAGACCATTTGGTATAAAAAGGCAGGTTGTTATTTTCTGAATCCTACCAAAATCTAATCAGCACCAGAGTATCCCACAAGTAACTTATCTGCCAAATTTTGTGAAGTTTGGTCAATTAGTATTTCAGCTGGAGAGGATATCTTAGATTTTTGCGGGCCATTTCGCAAAGAAGCCTTTTTCCCCCCCGAATCGTACCAAAATCTAATCAGCACCAGGGTCACCCACTAGTGACTTACTTTCCAATTTTTATGAAATTGAGTCAATTAGTTTTTCAGTTAAAGTGGATACATACATTGCACAGACAGACACACACACACACAGACAGCACGCTAAAAATAATTGTTTCGTATTCTAGAGGTTTCAAAACGTGTAGATCCGTCGAAAACTCGAGTTGCGATTTTCGGCATGATTCCAGTATTTTCCCTATACATTACCATGTATAGGGAGAGTAAAAATGAACTTTATTCAAATGTCTTCATCGAAATATAAATCTTCTGGCTCTCTATGTAAAAGCAATGAATATTTCATTCATATTACTTTTATTTCAGACTCCAGAGCTAAATAATGTTGCGTGAAAAAAATTCAACAATTCTTATACAACTCATCTTACAATTGCTTGTTTATATTCTGCATCCATTAAAATTAGGCTTTGTTTTAGAAAAATCAGATATGGGCAGCACATCACTTTCCCTACAGAGTCATATTCACGTTCACTTTATTTCTTCAATAATTCAATATATTGGGTTTAATTGCGCAAAATAACGCCCATAATTATTTAAAATTACACTGAATTTGCATTTTTAATTCAATTTTCGTTCTCATTTGGTAACTGGATTTATTTTCAAAAGTGGCGTAATAAAAAACTATAATATCTCAAGAACGGCGAGTCCTAGTGTAATGGGGTTGGTTTTATTATTTTCATTGTTAAAAATTACGTATAAAACAAGCATTTAATCCATATATTTTAGCATACGTTGCTTTTAGTTTAGATTTTGACGATTTTTGTGGAGCATTTCGCAAAAAAGGCAGATTTTCCCCCCCATTCGTACCAAAATTTAATCAACAGCAAGATACCCCATAAGTGACTTATCTACCAAATTTTGCAAAATTTGATTCATTAGGTTTTCAGCTAGAGATTCATTAGATTTTCAGCTTTTCTTCCGAATCGTTCTAAAACCTAATCAGCACTAGGGTCATGCACAAGTGACTTACCTACCAAATTTTATGAAATTTGGTCCGTTAGTTTTTGAGTTAGAGTGGCTGCATACACTGCACAGACAGACACACAAACACACAGACAGACACACATGCACACACACGACGTCACGCTAAAAATTGTTTTTCCGTATTCTAGAGGTCCTAAAACATGTAGGTCCGTCGAAAACTCGAGTTGCGATTTTCAGCATGATTCCAATACTTTCCCTATACATTACCATGCATTGCAGGGAGAGTAATAATCAAAGTTTGGTGATCATTTAAAATATTGCAATTGCGTTGATACAGAATATAAATGCACAAACATTACGCAAAAATTAAGCTGTTTTAAGACGGTTGCAACATGAAATATACATTTAAAAGAACTTTAAAAATCACGATTTTACACTAGGAAAAAAAGATGGATTCCATATTTTATTTTAAAGCTGGTCACGTGATCTATTCATATAATATGGGTGTAATTATCATTTTAATTTTTATTTAAAAAACTACCGAACATATTTTGCTGAATACTTTTTTATATTTTTTATACGATAATTTGAATATTTCCTAAAACTTTCGAAGCAATTTGTGAATTTTAAATTCGCTTAAAAAATGTTTGAAAAATTAGGTCCCATACGGTTCAATGCATTTCACTTTTTCAACCCAGGTTCAATCCAAAACTGACTGGGTTTTCATTTACATTCCCATATATCCCACAGACCGTCTCAACAACATACTAAAATTTCATTTAGATGAAGTAATTTTTACGGCAGTTGTGCGAACAGACAGACAGAATGAATAAAGTCATAAATACTTTTCAACTATGTTGGAAAGTGTTAATTTTAAAATGACCTAATATAGAAACAATTTTATATACAAAAATAAACTTAAGAAACTTACTAAGACATTTGTCACCAATATCATTAGGTTGCACTGTTAATCTCTTTTGACACGTGGGCTATATTTATCAAAATGTTTCACTGTTTTCCTTTTTGTTTGAGAATCAACATCAGCATCAAATACTGATACAATTGACAGTTCTTTTGATTAGTATCAAAGACGTTTTCACAAATGCTGCAGAAAAAGATTTATCTTTCAGTTCCATCAGAAAAATAAATCTTGACAAAATGCTTTTATGCAGATTAACAGTTGAACCAGGCTCTTAAGTAAATCTTAACTACAAGCAAACATATATTTTATAAGGCTTTTTTAACACTTTATACAACATAGTTGAAACGTGTTTATGACTTTGTTCATTCATTCTGTCTGTCTGTCCGTTCGCACGATAACTTCCGTAAAAATGACTTAATCAAAACGAGATTTTAGTATGTTGTTGAGACCGCCTGTGGGACATATGGGATGTAAATGATTAATATCACTCAATCAGTTTTGGATTGAACCCGGATTGTAAAAATGAAATATATTGAATCTTATGGGGCCAAATTTTTAAAATATTTTTTAAGCTAAAATTCATAAATTGCTTCGAAAGTTTTAGAAATATTTAAATTATCCCATAAAATATATAAAAAAATGTTCACCAAAATGTGTTCGGTGGTTTGTTAAATAAAAATGAAAAGAATAATTACACCCATATAATATGAAGAGATGACATGACCCACTTCAAAGTAAAATAGGGCATCCATCTTTTTACCCAGAGTAAAATTTTGTGATTTTTAAAGTTCTTTTAAATTTACATTTAGTGTTGCATCTGTCCTAAAACCGCTTTATTTTTGCGTAAATTTTTTGCATCTATACTCTGCGCAAACGCAATTACAATACTTTTGAGTTTAAATGATCATCAAACTTTGATTATTTCTACAACGAAGCCTAATTTTAATGGATGTAGAATGTAAACAAGTGATTGTAAAGATGAGTTGTGCAAGAATTGCAGAGCTTTTTTCACGTAAAATTATTTAACTCTGAAGTCTGGAATAAAAGTGTATGAATGAAATTTTATGAATGAAACACTGCTTTTACATAGAGAACCAGACGATTTATATTTCGATGACGTTATTCGTATAAAGTTTATTTTTTTTCGATGAAGTTTTAAGTTTGTAAGTAGAATAAATTATCTTAGTTCTGTTATAATTAAGTAAGAAAGATCAATCATAAAACATTGATCATAAAACACTCTCCAACTGAAATGCAAAATGTGATACACTCAGCGGTGATATTTTTTAAATTATGCTGTATTACTACCTTATTTGTGTTTAAATGCTTTGCCCACGTTTTTTTTATCCTTTGCACAAAGTGTTTTTTACTAATTGAATATTATTTGTGTTTCAAGGTACTTATGGAAAATATCTCCATCTGTGTATTATGTCCCCGTCTTCTTTGTCACAAGAACTTGTGTATATCCCATTAGAATAAATTGTATTATCATTTATAAATGAAATAAGAGCAAAAATAAATCGATAAAGAACATTTATAGGACATGTTTTATGTTGAAAAAGAATCGATGCGTGCCATGGGAGAAATATATTTTTTAGGGCGGGTAGTAACACGCACATCGTAAATCTGTACCTATTGAATAGAGTCACAGGATTCTTTATACATCATATTTTAACATTCTTCCGGTTTTACCAGCTGAGGCAATTATACTATTTTTGTCCCCAATGTTGCTTAAAATTATGAAGTGTTTGCATTAAAACTGCGGCTTTTCACCGCTTTTATTAGCAAATTGGGTGGTATATAATTGTGATAGGAGATAAAGATTTTGTATTTACTTATGAATCAATTCACAATTAGTGACTCCTGCTTCAGCGGGTGACTTGTGTTATTGAAATAAAAATCAGATATGGGCAGCACACGATTTTCTTTACATGATGCAATGATTTTACTTCTAACAACGATATTCTAACAACTACAGTGCCTTCTAACAACTACAGTGCCTGGCAAAAAAAAAAAAAAACCTTCGCTGTGAGTTGAAACATGCAAATATTGAGGAGGGACGAAGTGGTATTGCATTTCGAAAATTTACATAATTCTGCGGGCAATACAACCTTTAAATGTAAGGGAATCAGTGTACAGCTGATCAGTTTACAGCGATCATGGATGAATACGTTACATACACTGTCGCGGAAAAGATGTCACATAATTAAAAAAGATCCAAATTATTGGCCTGTGTCAATTCTAGAAGATGTGCAAGCAAAAATCCTAAAATAACTGGCACTGTTAAGAACGAACTGTCCAGTGCATTATTAAATCTTGGAAATATGGCAGTGAACCATCAACTTCGCGGAAAATGTGTGATCGAAAAACAGTCCTAAATAATCATGAAAGAAGATCATTAAACGTTTAGTGAAATCTAATCGCATAAAATCGACCATAGAACTTCCAGCCATGTTCAATAGTGGGAGCAAGACCATTTCCACTCGCACGATGAAACGATAACTATAAGGACTGGGATTAAACAGCTGTGTTCCAAAAAGGAAACCACTGGTTACTGAGAGCAATTGAAAAACAAAGACTCCAATTCACCAAAGAACATAAAGAACAGACTGAGCAATGGGGGCAAATTAGGTAGTCCGATGAGTCCAGATTTTCTCTTTTCCAATATAATGGGCACATCAGGATTAGAATGGAAACGCATGAAGCATTGAACTCTTCCTATAGTTTACCCACTGTACATGCCTCAGGAGGAAGTGCTATCTGGGGTTGCTTCTGTTCGGATGGTCTAGGTACAGCAACACTATGCAGCAATGAAATGACGTCAGCTGAATATCTGAGCATACTAAATGACCATCTTATTTCATCAAAGGCATTTTCCTTCCCTGAGGGCAGTTGCATATTCACACGATTAAATTCGCTCTAAAATTGTGAAAGATTGGTTTGCAGGCGCACGAGGCCTCATTGGCACTCTTGAATTGGCCACCACAAAGTTCTGACCACAACACCATTGAAGACATGTGGGATATACTGGAGAAACAGCTGGGGAGTAATTTCCTTTTCCCTTCATCAACCAAGGAACTTGGCAAAATATTACAACAAATCTGGCCACAAATAAGTGTTGAAATATTGCACGAATTCATAGACACAATGCCACGACGAATGCATGCCGTAATTTGTGCTAAAGGTGGTCCAACGAAATATTAACATGCACGACTTTTAGATCTGGTCAGGCAGTGTAGTAGTGTACAAGATCTTCGATACAATGTTTTTGGAATTAAATTAACGTCTCGTAAATTGAAATATGTTGTTTGGCAACTTAATAGTCAAAACAACATAGCTTATTAATACTCACGTGCAAATTCTTCATCCAAATACAATTGATATTTAATTTATATCTCTCAAAATAAATGATTATTGACGAATTGTTTGGTGTCAAAATCTAGAAATGGGAAAAAGTATCTTCTCTCGTGAAAGAAACGAAGTAGATACACGAGAATGATGCTAGGAGATTTGTAGTATAATATTGCACATGAAAGTGAACATATTTCATGATATTTGCTACTTTTTAATCATGTAAAATTTTTTTGATAAATTTATTTGAAAAGCGTTCAATATTTCTAAAACGGTTTATGTTAGTGTTTTAAAGTTTTTGTCATTAGTTTTATGACAAAAATTACTTACAAAATGATTATTTATTTAACAGTAATAAAGGTCTTGTTTTTAAGGATTTTTTTTCAAGAATATTTCAGAAAATCGTGCAGCATCTCCTGAACGGTTCATGCAGTTTATATTATTCGTTTTTTTAATGAACAATTAAATGTGAAATGCTTATTTATTTATCATTGTTAATGATAATTATTTTTACAGAAATTTCAATTTTTAATGATTTCTACAAATTCATTCTAATTTTTAATGATTTTTACAAAAGGGGGGAGCTTTTGAATATTCGATTGTGTTTAAATTTCATGAATTTCTAATATTCACCTTATTGTAACAATCATATCAATTACATTCTAAATTATTCATTTGTTGGGAAGATATCGCTTCGACAGACTCACAGACAAGGCTCGAACCTACACATGCATATTAACATACACACACTCACGCACATACACACACATTAATATACCTACACGCACGCCCACGAACATACATTAATACATGAACACACAAACATCACCTCCGAAATGTTTGATTCGAGTTCAGGGCTGCTTAAAATATGCTCTTCCATCAAAAACTCGAATTCGAATTCTCCACTCCTTCACAATATTTTCCTCTATACATTATACATTTCCCTATATATTCCCCATGTATATACGAAAAGTAAAAATTAATTAATTAAGTGGTACGTTTACACGTACTGTGCAACTGCGTTTTCTATATTCTTAATTGTCTTAATTGTCTTATTATGAATCATCCCATTCCTTTGACAGATGTTAAAAAAACTATTAGTAAAATATTATATGACAAATGGCAACATTCATGGAATCAGCAAACTCAAAATAAATTGTATGAGATAAAGCCTTTAATACAGAAGTGGACAATTTTCAGTGTAGGAAACTTGATGTTATATTAACTCGTTTGCGCATTGGTCATACTCGTTTTACCCACAGACACTTACTTTTAGGAGAAATTGAACCCTTTTGTAATAGTTGTCAAACGTCAGCAAGTATCAAACATATTTTAATTGAGTGTTCGAGATATAAACATTTCCGTTTTAAGCATTTCAAGACTTATACTTTACATTTGGCAGAATTGATTGGAGAAAATCCTCATTTGGAGCTTTTCCCATTCCTACTGGACATTGGTTTTTTCCATCATTTTTAACTTCACTTTTTATAACCTTTTAGTCATTTTTCATCTCGTTTTCATTGTTGTACATGTTCCATAGTCATGGTTTTTTTCACACATTATCACTATTTTAAATTATACACATGTTTTAACCCATAGTAATTTATGTATCTTGGTACCATATGTCTGGCGCAGCATATCCTCTTTGGATCTTGTGCCATTAAACCATAATCAACCAACCAACCAACTTAATATGAGAGACTATGTAATCGTCTAAAACCTGAATCTGAGAATTTATTTTAATGTCCTTGAATCAAAAAATGAGTTTTCACATGACTGATATTTGACCCTGAAACAAGAAAACCACAAATACCATGAAATTCTGAACCTGTATGACTAGTCTTCCAAGTTGGAAAACCAATATTGTTAAAGATGTTTACAGATATATGAATATCCGCTTCTGAATATCCGCTTATATTACTATTTTTTATTTGAAGGTAAATTTTTCATTTTCTTTCTGCGTTGTAGGAAATAGAAAGTTAAGGGGGAGTTCATTCTTAAATGGATTAGAAAATATTGTTTGTGGAGGAATATTCAAAATTTTATGACCATGTCAATATTTTTTCGAATGAAATAGCATTTTTAGGGTGTGTTGTCTTACTCTTTACTTATTAATAAAAAATAAAAAAAAATTACATTTAACAAAACGTTAAAAGAATTTTATTTTTATAATGGATTAATTGATGATTTTT
The DNA here is from genome assembly GCA_951213105.1 of Amaurobius ferox. NCBI lineage: Eukaryota > Metazoa > Arthropoda > Arachnida > Araneae > Amaurobiidae > Amaurobius > Amaurobius ferox. Next base: position 85,951,849 of record OX578141.1, on the reverse strand, counting down.
GAAAGTGCATATTGTGATCTAATACTGCGAGCATGTTTCTAGATAAACTGTGACATATGCATTTCCAATTTTTTTATACAGTCAAACCCCGTTATAATGAACCCGAGATACAATGAACTCTCAGTTATAATGAACTTTCCACATGGTCCTATTCGACAAATGTTATTTCAATTACTTAGTACGAATTTCCAGTATCAAGGAGTTCGGATACAGTGAACTAAAATCACATTTTTTTTTAGTTTACCTTCAGGTATTTTACAGGAATTTTATTCTCCCCCACAACAAAAATTATTTTTCTTTTTGCTTTCTTTTAAACTTGTTTTCTCAAATATAACAAAGAGAATGTCTTTGTTGTTGCTGAAATTTGCTTTGTTGTTGATTAAAAAGCTTTTTCAATCGAAGATAAAATGAAAATTATTAAGTGGCTAGCATATGGAAAAAGCCAATATGCGACCTGCAAAGAATTTTCCTTGCCTAAATATACAGTTTGTATGATTTGGTAAAGTTGTGGCATGATCACACATGTCCATGAAAATAATCTGGATGGAAACAAAATACTGTGCAAGACTGAACGGGAAAATGTAGAAGAGTGACGGCTGAAATGGCTTATCATGCAAAAGAATCAAAATCTCTCAATAACAGAGACCATACTGCAAGTGAAAGTCGCAAAACGTTTTGAAGAAAACAGTTTCATGTGTTTAAATGAATGGCTCGAAAGGCTCAAATTAACTGAAGTGAGGTTCGACTCCATTTTCTCATACCATAATCCATTTTTAAGTACCTTGTGGTTTTTTGTTTTTCAAATGTTATAAGAAAAATTAAAAAAAAATCGGTATCGATGGTCCAAATGATTACAATTATAGCATGTTACCCGTCACTTTAAAGGAATTGAAAAAACTTGCGATTGATACAATACTTGAAAATATATCCCCCGGGGGGGGGGAGGTAACTCCCACCTCTCCGAGGAACAAAGGGGGTGGGGCGTCACAAACACAAAAATTGTATAGCGACTATTTTTCACAACAATGATTGAAACTGTTAAGTTTCGAGTTCATTGAGCCATAATTAATTCCTTTTATGCATGATTATGGCAAATGTTGTCCTATGCTGCCGTATTAAAAAAATATATTTACGCTCGAATTAAAAAAAATTCTATCTAGTTCTATATTTTTCGATAACAAAGCCGGATATAAAGTTTCGTGAAAATCCATTAATATTTGTGGCCACTACACAAGAAACCGACCACAGACAGACAGGCAAACGCACATCACTCCAAAAGTAGTCAAAACTTGTTCCGGAGGTTCTAAAACATATATTGGCATCAAATGCTCGTATTCGAAAATTTTCGCGAAAACTATATTTTCTCTATACAATGTTACATATTACATAGTACTAGAAAGTAACAGGAAAGATCAACCATTCATAAAGCATTGATTATTAAACACTTTCCAACTTCAATGCAATTTTATTTAAACATCTCTAAAATGCGATACATTCAGCGGAAATATTTTTAAAATTATTACAATACTGCAATAATTTATTATATTTGAAAGCTTAAAACTTCATCGAAAAAAATAAACTTTATTCAAATGACGTCATTGAAATATAAATCGCCTGGTTTAAACATCTCTAAAATGTGATACATTCAGCAGTAATATTTTAAAAATTATCACAATACTACAATCTATATAAATATAATTGAAAATCTGTCTGTCTGTCTGTCCCGTCATCACGGGAGAACGGCTGAACCGAATTTGATGAAATTTTGTGAGTAGCCTAGAAATAGTCCCACTTAAAATTTAGTTCATGCTTGGAGTTTCTACGGTCAGTGGTTCTCGAGATATTAGTAAAAACTAAATTTTCGTTTGTCTCATTATCACGAGAAAATGGTTGAACTGAATTTGATGAAATTTAGTAGATAGCCTTGAAACAGCCCCCCATAAATTTAACCCAAGTTTCGAGTATCTAAGACCAGGGGTTGTCGAGATATTAATGAAAAACGAAACTTTTTCCTAACTCCGTGGCTTATCCAAACGAAAAGTTTGAAAATCGTTTGAAAGTCAATTAAAACTTTATCTCTGAGTCTGATGGGATATTTTTTGTGCTAATAAGTCACTTTCTGAACACATGAATTGTTTGAAACATGATTTAAATGGGAAATCAATCTATCTCCATGGTTTATTTTTCACAAGCTTTTACTGAACAATGAAAAGTAAAAAGAAATCAAAATGGTTATTTAATTTCGCAGTTTATGAGGAAGATTCTATCTTATATCATGTTGCTCAGAAACGCAATTAAATTAAATCTGTCTGTTAATTTTAATTATTATTTTTAGATTTGAATAATAAATAAATGGATATAAAATTATATTTTAGAAAAGAACGATTTGATTTTTCTTATAGCATTTTTGACTGGATAATATCAATTACGGTCTTCAGGTTTAAACGTTATTACTATTATTGATATTATCGGGGATTATTGATTCAGGGATTATTGATATTTTCAAGTTATTATGCAATTGTTATGACAAAAATTGTTTAAACTCATATATTGTACGTTGTACGAGTAATCTTCTACAAATACTCGGGCGTATCTTCTAATCTACGAGAATATAATTAGTACAGGTATATCGGCATCTGTTTTGATATATATTGGCATATATTGGAATCAATTACGACCTTCTGGTATAAAGAGTACGGGGATTATTGATATTTTCAATTTATTACGTCATCTTTTTTATTTTGGCAAATATTTTTGACACTCATATTGTAATACGGGTAATCTTCTACTAACACACTGGCATATTTTCTAATCTGCGACAATATAAGTAGTACGGGGTTGCATATATTGATTCAATTCTTCTTTTTTCGTAAATTTGCTTGCAAAAGGGACCAGGATGTTTTATTCTTCAGATCTGCCAGTGAAGATAATTTTGCATAGTGAGAACAGATATTCTTAAACTTTTCTTTAGGAGCAATATATTTCAATATTTGAACAGAATTTGCACATGATTGCGAATTATAAGTTTCTTTATATTATATACTCCGTACGAAGAACTGGTATGCTGCTAGTTTATATAAATAAAATTGAAAATCTGTCTGACTGCCTGTCTGTCTGTCTGTTTGTTCCGTCATCACGGGAGAACGACTGAACCGAATTTGATGAAATTTTGTGGGTAGCCTGGAAATAGTCCCACTTAAAATTTAGTCCATGTTTAGAGTTTTTAGGATCAGTGGTTCCCGGGACATTAGTAAAAAACGAAATTTTCGTTTGTCTCATCATCACGGAAGAACTGCTGAACCGAATTTAATGAAATTTTGTGGATAGCCTTGAAATACCCCCCTCCCCCCATAAATTTAGCCCAAGTTTCAAGTATCTAAGACCAGGGGTTGTCGAGATATTAATGAAAAACGAAATTTTTTCCTAGGAGTTCTACTCTTTAACTCCGTGGTTTACTCAAACGAAAAGTTTGAAAATCGTTTGAAAGTGAAGTAAAATTCATCTCTGAGTTTGATGGGAGATTTTTTGCGACAATTATTCACTTTCTGAAAACATGAATATATGAAACATGATTTAAATGGGAAATCTATCTCCATGGTTTATATTTCACAAGCTTTTATTGAACAATGAAAAGTATAAAGAAATCTAAATGGTAATTTAATTTCGCAGTTTATGAGGAAGATTCTATCTTATATCATGTTCCTCAAAAACGCAATTAAATTAAATCTGTCTGTTAATTTTAATTATTATTTTTTCGATTTGAATAATTAATAAATGGATATAAAATATATTTTAGAAAAGAACGATTTGATTTTTCTTATAGCATTTTTGACTGGATAATATCAATTACGGTCTTCAGGTTTAAACGTTATTATTATTAATATTTTCGGGGATTATTAATTCAGGGATTATTGATAATTTTAAGTTATTATGCAATTGTTTTATTATGACAAAAATTGTTTAAACTCATATATTGTACGTTGTACGAGTAATCTTCTACAAATACTTGGGTATATCTTCTAATCTACGAGAATATAAGTAGTACAGGTATATTGGTATATGTTTTGATATATATTGGCATATATTGGAATCAATTACGACCTTCTGGTATAAAGAGTACGGGGATTATTGATATTTTCAATTTATTACGTCATCTTTTTTATTGTGGCAAATATTTTTCAGACTCATATTGTAATACGGGTAATCTTCTGCTAACACACGGGCATATTTTCTAATCTGCGACAATATAAGTAGTACGGGGTTGCATATATTGATTCAATTCTTCTTTTTTCGTAAATTTGCTTACAAAAAGGGTCAGGATGTTTTATTCTTCAGATCTGCCTGTGAAGATAATTTTGCAAAGTGAGAACAGATATTCTTGAACTTCTGCTTAGGAACAATAAATATAATATTTTAACAGAATTTGCACATGTTTGCGAGTTGTAAGTTTCTTTATATTATATAATCCGTACGAAGAACGGGTATGCCGCTTGTAATTTATTATATTTGAAAACTTAAAACTTCATCGAAAAAAATGAACTTTATTCAAATGACGTCATTGAAATATAAATCGCCTGTCTCTCTATGTAAATGCTGTAAATATTTTATTCATACACTTTTATTCAATTCCTTTCATTCATCACAATACTACAATAATTTATTTTATATAAAAACTTAAAACCATGGAGGTAAAATTTATTTAACTCTATGCTTAAAACTTCAATGAAAAAGTCTGCTTTAAAATCGCCTGCTTCTCTATGTATAATCAATAAATATTTCATTCATATCAGCTATATTGCAGACTCTAGAGCTAAATAATTTTGCGTTTAAGAAATTCAGCAATCCTTATACAACTTATCCTACGTCTTTATATATTTACATTTTCCATAAGTGAAAATTTGGCTTCGTTGTAGAAATAATCAAAGTTCAATGATCATTTAAACATAAATATATTGTAATTGCCTTGCTTCAGAATGTAGATGCACAGAAATTAAGCAGAAATAAAGTTGTTTCAGGACGGATACAACACTAAATATAAATTAAAAACAAGATCAATCATGCATAAGCATTGATTATGAAACACTTTCCAACTGAAATGCAATTTCATTTAAAAATCTCTAAAATGTGATACATTCAGTGGTGATATGTTTTACATTATCACAGTACTACAGTAATTTATTATACTTAAATATTTAAAACTGTATCGAAATATAAATCACCTGATTCTCTATGCAAAATCAATGCATATTTCATTCATATAACTTGTATTCTAGACTCCAGAGCTAAATAATTTTGTGTGAAAAAAATTCAGCAAATCGCTTGAGATATTTGCATTCTGCATAAGTTAAAATTAGGCTTTGTTGAAGAAATAATAAAAGTTTAGGGATCATTTAAAATCATAACTATTGTAATTGCTTAGGCACGGAATTTAGTAACACAGATAATACACAGATACACAGATAATGTGTGTGTGTGTGTGAGTATGTATTCAAAGTATTGGAATCGTGTCGAAGATCGGAACTCGAATTTTCGAAGGATCTACACGTTTTGGGACTTCTAGAACACGAAAAACTACTTTTAGGAAGACGTCTGTATGTGTAAGGGTGTATCTGTGTATGTTTCTGTGTGTCTGTGAGGATATTGCATCCACTCTAATAGAAAAACTAATGGAACGAATGTCATAAAATATGGTAGGTATGTTCTTTGTGGGAAATCCCGATGTTCATTAGATTATAGTAGGATTCGTAATAAAAGAATCTGCCTTCATTGCGAAATGGCCGGCAGAAATTGCCTTTATCCACTCTAGCTAAAAACCAATGGAACAAATTTAACAAAATTTGGTGTATAAAATTTCAATAACCTACAAGTGATTTATATACCAAATTTAACAAAATTTGGTATATAAATCATTTGTAGGTTATTCTAGTATGATTCGGGGAAAAAGGAACGGGCTATTTTTGCGAAATGGCCCGGAAAAATCGTTAAATATAAAAATAAAGGACTACGTGTGCTCAATTATATCAATTAAATTCCTATTTTATACGTGATTTTTGACAACAAAAAGAATAAGACTAACCCCATTATACTTGGACTAGCCGTTCTTGAGATATTTTAGTTTTTTCGCGTTTTCGCTACACCACCTTTGACAATAAGTCCAGCTATCAAATGAGAACTAAATTTAAGTTTAACGTGCAAATTCAATGTCATTTAAAATACTTATGACTGTTATTTTGTGCAGATAAACTCAAATTATTATTGAAGAAATAAAGAGAACGTGAATATGAGTCTGCAGAGAAAGACATGTGCTGCCCACATCAGAATTTTTAACAATATTACAACAGTGATTTATAGTAGTGAACGGGGATTATTTGCAGGCCATTTCGAAAAAAATGTATGATCTATATTTTAAGATCCACCAAATTTTTGCAGAATAAAATGTTCAACAAATTTAAGCTGTGTACCAAATATTAACTCTCTAGGACGTAGGAAAGTGCATTAAAAATGCCATCAAATAAATATATATCATGAAGAGTTATATAAAATAAAATAAAAATTTGAAAAATTGTTATCTACCAAATTTATTTTAAAATGTGAACCTCTCTCATGTACAAAATGATTAAACCCTTGGAAAGATATTTATTATATAATATATCTCTTTTTTCTTTCTGGCGGATATCCCAAAAGTCAGAATATAATTGAATTTGTTTTTTCCCTATATTAAATAACTTTTAATTAATATATTTTACTGAAATTTTTTTTATATATTTTATGGGATAATGTGTATATGTCCTAAAAATTTTGAAGCAATTTGTGCATTTTAAGTTTGCTTAAAATATGTTTGAAAAATTAAGTCCCATAGGGTTCAATGTATATCATTTTTTCAACCCGGGTTCAATAAAAAACTAATTGGGTGATATTATTCATTTATATTCCCATAGGTCTCACAGACCGTCTGAACGACATACTAAAATTTCATTTTGATTAAGTCATTTTTACGGCAGTTATCGTGCTAACGGACAGACAGACAGGCAGACAGACAGACAGAATGAACAAAGTCATAAACACTTTTCAACTATGTTGTGAAGTGTTAAAAACTTTAAAAATCATGATTTTGATACAAGATGGATGGCATTGATCCTTTAAACTCAAATATGTTGTAATTGCGCTGTTTCAGAATATAAATGCACAGAAATTAAGCAATAATAAAGTGGTTTTAGGACGGATACAACAATAGATATAAAGAAGAAAGGTCAATCATGCTTAAAGCATTGATTATGAAACACTTTCCAACTTCAATGCAATTTTATTTAAACATCTCAAATGCAATACATTCCTCGGTAATATTTTAAAACTTATCACAATACTACATTAATTTATTATATTTGAAAACTTAAACCTTCATTGAAAAAAATGCACTTCATTCAAATGGCGGCATTGAAATATAAATTGCCTGGTTTAAATATCTCTAAAATGCGATACATTCCACGGTAATACTTTTAAAACTATCATAATACTACAATATTTTATTATATTTGAAAACTTCATCGAAAACAACTGAAATTCATTCAAATGACGTCATAGAAAAAATAACACGACTGGCTCTCTCTATAAAAACAGTATTTCATTCATAACATTTTCCCATTCATTTCATTCATCACAGTACTAAAATAATTTATTTTATTTAAAAACTTAAGCCCATGGAGCTACAAGTAATTAAACTCTATGCTTAAAACTTCATCGAAAAAATCATCCTTCTCTCTGTAAAATCAATGAATATTTCATTCATATCAGCTATGCTGACTCCATGAACTAAATAATGTTGTGTTAAAGAAATACAACAATTCCTATACAACTCATCCTACATATTTTGCTGTTTATATTTTACATAGGTGAAAAATAGGCTTTGTTGTAGAAATAATCAAATTTGGATGATCATTTAAACTCAAATATATTGTAATTGCGTTGTTTCAGTATGTAGATGCACAGAATTTAAGCAAAAATAAAGCTGTTTTAGGACGTATACAACACTCAATATGAAATAAAAAGAACTTTAAAAATCACGATTTTGAGACAAGATGGATGCCATATATCATTTTGAAGTGGGTCACGTGATCTTTCCATATTATGGTCACGTGATCGCTTCATATAAGAGGTCTAATTATTATTTAAATTTTTATTTAAAAAACTACTGAATATATTTTTTTGAAATTTTTTTATATATTTTATGGAATAATTTGCATATTACCTAAAATTTTCGAAGCAATTTGTGACTTTTAAATCCGCTTAAAAAATGTTTGAAAAATTAGGTCCCATAGGGTTCAATGCATTTCATTTTTTAAACCCGGGTTCAATCCAAAACCAATTGGGTGATATTATTCATTTATATTCCCATAGGTCCTAGAGACCGTCTGAACAACATACTAAAATTTTATTTTGATTAAGTTATTTTTACGGCAGTTATTGTGCTAACGGACGGGCAGACAGACAGATAAACAGATTGAACAAAGTTATAAACACTTTTCAACTTTGTTGTAAAGTGTTATTAACAAGAAAGATCAATCATGCTTAAAGCATTGATTATGAAACACTTTCCAACTTCAATACTATTTTATTTAAAAAAGTCTAAAATGCAACACATTCCTCGGTAATATTTTAAAACTTATCACAATACTACATTAATTTATTATATTTGAAAACTTAAACCTTCATTGAAAAAAATGCACTTCATTCAAATGGCGGCATTGAAATATAAATTGCCTGGTTTAAATATCTCTAAAATGCGATACATTCCACGGTAATACTTTTAAAACTATCATAATACTACAATATTTTACTATATTTGAAAACTTCATCGAAAACAACTGAAATTCATTCAAATGACGTCATAGAAAAAATAACACGCCTGGATCTCTCTATAAAAACAGCATTTCATTCATAACTTTCTTCCATTCATTTCATTCATCACAATACTATAATAATTTATTTTATTTAAAAATTAAGACCATGGAGCTACAAGTAATTAAACTCTGTACAGAAAACTTCATCGAAAAAATCGTCCGTCTCTTTGCAAAATCAATGAATATTTCATTCATATCAGCCATACAGACTCCATGGGCTAAATTATTTTGTGTTAAGAAATACAGCAATTCTAATACAACTCATTCTACATATTTTGCTGTTTACATTTTGCATTGGTGAAAAATAGGCTTCGTTGTAGAAATAATCAAATTTGGATGAGCATTTAAACTCAAATTTATTGTATTTGCGTTGTTTCAGTATGTAGATGCACAATGTAGATGCAATTAGTATGTAGATGCAATTTAAGCAAAAATAAAATAGTTTTAGGACGGATACAACACTCAATATGAATTAAAAAGAACTTAAAAAATCACGATTTTGAAACAAGATGGATGCCATATATCATTTTGAAGTGGGTCATGTGATATTTTCATATCATGGTCACTTGATCGTTTCATATAAGAGGTGTAATTATTATTTTAATTTTTATTTAAAAAACTACTGAATATATTTCGCTGAATGTTTTTTTATATATTTTAGGGAACAATTTTAATATTATCTAAAGTTTTCGAAGCAATTTGTGAATTTTAAATCCGCTTAAAAAATGTTTGAGAAATTAGGTCCCATAGGGCTCAATGTATTTCATTATTTCAACCCGGGTTCAATCCAAAACTAATTGGATGGTATTATTCATTTATATTCCCATAGGTCCTACAGACCGTCTGAACAACATACTAAAATTTCATTTTGAATAAGTCATTTTTACGGCAGTTATCGTGCTAACGGACAGACAGACAGACAGACAGACAGACAAAATGAACAAAGTCATAAACACTTTTCAACTTTGTTGTAAAGTGTTAAAAATTAAAAAGAACTTTAAAATTCAGATTTTGACACAAGAAGGATGCCATATTTTATTTTGAAGTGGGTCACATGACCTCTTCATATAATATGGGTGTAATTATTATTTTAATATTTGTTTAAAAAACTTCCGAATATATTTTGCTGAAATTTTTTTCATATTTTTTATGTATAATTTTAATATTTCCTAAAACTTTCGATGCAGTTTGTGAATTTTAACTTCGTGTAAAAAATATTGAAAAATTAGGTCCCATAGGGTTTAATATATTTCATTTTTTGAACCCGGGTTCTATCCAAAACTAATTGGGTGTTATTATTCATTCATATTCCCATAGGTCCCACAGACCGTCTGAATAACATACTAAAATTTCATTTTGATAAAGTCATTTTTGCGGCAGTTATCGTGCGAATGGATAGACAGACAGACCGACAGAATGAACAAAGTCCTAAACACTTTTTAACTATTTTGTAAAGCTATAAAAATGGAACAATATTTCTCTCGGAAAATTTGTGGGAGAATTGGTGAGTGTTTCTACATCAGATGTGGAGCAATGAAAAGAGAATATGTGGTCTGCCGCAAACCTTGGCTACGAGGAAAAATATATTTTCAACGATGACGAAGCCGGCTTATTTCACAGCATGAAAGAGGAAACTAACTTAATGTGATTGGCAAATATCCAAAAGTCCAGATGCTTTAAAAATGTTAAAACGCTACCTATGACCTATGAAGAAAATAAACAAGATGGATGGCATATATAATTTTGAAGTGGTTCATGTGATCGTTTCATATCATGGTCATGTGATCGTTTCATATAAGAGGTGTAATTATTATTTTAATTTTTATTTAAAAAACTACTGAATATATTTCGCTGAATTTTTTTTATATATTTTATGGAACAATTTGAATATTACCTAAAATTTTCGAAGCAATTTGTGAATTTTAAATCCTCTTAAAAAATGTTTGAAAAATTAGGTCCCATAGGGCTCAATGTATTTCATTTTTTCGACCCGGGTTCAATTCAAATCTAATTGGGTGATATTATTCATTTATATTCTTATAGGTTCTACAGACCGTCTGAATAACATACTAAAATTTCATTTTGATTAAGTCATTTTTACGGCAGTTATCGTGCTAACGGACAGACAGACAGACAGACAGACAGAATGAACAAAGTCATAAACACTTTTCAACTTTGTTGTAAAGTCTTAAAAAGCATGGATGACTTTAGAAATTTTCGAAGATTTGCGATAATGGGACAAGGAATTGTTTACTCTGAAGCGCAAAATTCTGCACTTAAAAGACAAATGTATAGCCAATACCGATGTGAGAAATCTTAAATGTATCAAGCCTTAATTTAATTTTTTGTCCCTTTTAATTTTCCTTCCCCCTAGTACAACATCTGTACTATAATGCATGGATCAGTGTGTGATATGTAGCCTGAAATCTCACTGCAAAAAGCAGTTGGTTTTAAGCATTTTGGAGTGTTAAGAAAAAAAATCTGATGTGGGCAGCACATGACTTTCCTTATATAATACAATGAATTTACTACTTTTACAGTAAAAAAAATCTGATGTGGGCAACACATGACTTTCCTTATATAACGTAATGAATTTACCACTTTTACAGTAAAATAAATAGGTTTTTCTTATAGTAGATACTAATATTCTTTCCAAGATATTGAATTTTCGACAATTAGCCGTCATTTCATTGATTTAGCGTCATTTTTATCCATTTGGCGAGATTTTCGTTAATTTGTCAACATTTCAAAAAGTCGCCAAGTTGGCGACATTCCGCCAAAATCTCGCCAAGCATAATGGACAAAGAAATAAGTTATTCTTACAGCAGATAAATGACTATTGGCGTTCAAATACAAAAGTATTACTCAAAGTATCTTTTTTCATGAATGGAACGAGCTAGATCCACGAGAATGATGTCATCCAATATATCGCATGGTATTACTGAAAAGTGAACATGTCTCTCAAGAGGAAATATTTTTTTTTATTTTATATGACTTTCTAATAATTTTTTTGAAAAATGCGCAATATCTCGAGAACGGTTCATGTTAGCGTTCTAAAATTTATGTCAATCGTTTTCTAATGAAAAATTACATAAGAAATGTCTATATGCTAACGTTATTAGTGGTTTTGATTTTTTGACTATTTTTTCAAAATTTCATTTGAAAATTCAGGGGTGTTCTTAACATTCGATTGTGTATAAAAACAATAGGCTTCCAGTGTTTACGGATTGTGATTTTTGTACCAAATTTGGTTCGAATCGGTCCATTCGTTTGTCAGTTATCGTCTTCATAGACTCTCTCACACAGACACACACATACTTTCACACACACACACACAGACATCACTTCAAAAATGTTTGATTCGTGATCAGGGATGCTTGAAACGTGCTCTCACGTCGAAAACTCGATTTCGAATTTTCGAACCCGTCACAATACTTTCCTTATACATTATGTATATAAGGAAAGTAATAGGATTTTCTTATAGTAGATACTAATATTCTTTCCAAGATATTGAATTTTCGACAATTAGTCGTCATTTTCATTGATTTAGCATCATTTTTATCCATTTGGCGAGATTTTCATTAATTTGGCAACATTTCGAAAAAGTCGCCAAGTTGGCGACATTCCGCCAAATTCGTCGCCGAAATCTCGCCAAGCGTTATGCACTAAGAGAAAGTTATTCTTACAGCAGATAAATGACTATTGGCGTTCTAATACAAAAGTATTATTCAAAGTATATTTTTTCATGAATGGAACGAGCTAGATCCACGAGAATGATGTCACTCAATTTATCGCATGGTATTACATATGAAAAGTGAACATGTTTCTCAATAGTAATTTTTTTTTATGTGACTTTTTCATAATTTTTTTGAAAAATGTGCAATATCTCGAGAACGGTTCATGTTAGCGTTCTAAAATTTATGCCAATCGTTTTCTAATGAAAAATTACATAAGGAATGTCTATTTGCGTAACTTTATTAGCGGTTTTGATTTTTTGACGATTTTTTCAAAATTTCATTCGAAAATTTAGGGGGGTTCTGAACATTCGATCACGTATAAAAACAATAAGCTTCCAGTGTTTACGGATTGTGATTTTTGTACCAAATTTGGTTCGAATCGGTCCATTCGTTCGTCAGTTATCGTCTCCACAGGCTCACTGACACACACACACATCATCTCAAAAACGTCTGATTAGTGTTCAGGATGCTTGAAACGTGCTCTCCCGTCGAAAACACGAATTCGAATCTTTTCAACCCCGTTACAACACTTTCCTTATACATTATATGTATATAAGGAAAGTAAAAACAGTGATTGTAACATATCTCTTTTGGATGCCATTGTTTTGTTGGAAAAGTTTTGCAAACTGATCAATTATTTAGAACTTTTCCCGACATTCTGGACAATCAACAAATGTCTTGGAGGAAACTAAATCGACAAGTATTGAAGAAGATGATGAAAATCTACTAATCGCCAAGTAGCTGGAAAAACACAGGCTCACAGTATTTTCTGAAACAGAAATTGAGCAACTCGAATGTTGCGACGATGATATAATAACTTCCGATTCACCATCTGATGATGATGTAGTTTCGGTTATAAAAAGAAACAAGAAATATCCACCATGCATAAAGTATTGATTATGAAACACTTTCCATCTGAAATGCAACTTATTTAAGCATCTCTAAAATGCGATGCATTCAGCTCTGATATATTTTAAATTATCACAGTGCTACAATAATTTATTTTATTTAAAAACTTAAAACCACATCGAAACAAACAAGAAAGATCAATCATGTTTAAAGCATTGATTAAGAAACACTTTCCAACTTCAATGCAATTTTATTTAAACATGTCTAAAATGCAATACATACCTCGGTAATATTTTAAAACTTCTCACAATACTACATTGATTTATTATAGTTGAAAACTTAAACATTCATCCAAAAAAATGAACTTCATTCAAATGACGGCATTGAAATATAAATTGCCTGGTTTAAACATCTCTAAAATGTGATATATTACTCGGTAACAATTTTAGAATTATCATAATACCACGATAATTTATTATATTTAAAAACTTCATCGAAAACAACTGAAATTCATTCAAATGACGTCATAGAAAAAATAACACGCCTGGCTCTCTCTAAAAAAGCAGCATTTCATTCATAAATAATTTCCCATTCATGTCATTCATCACAATACTATAATAATTTATTTTATTTAAAAATTAAGACCATGGAGCTATAAGTAATTTAACTCTATGCTTAAAACTTCATCGCAAAAAATCGTCCTTCTCTCGGTAAAGTCAATGAATATTTCTTTCATATGAGCTATGCAGACTCCATGAGCTAAATTCTTTTGCATTAAAAAAATACAGCAATTCCTATACAACTCATCCTACATATTTTGCTGTTTACATTTCACATAAGTGAAAAATAGGCTTCGTTAGAGAAATAATCAAAGTTGGATGCTCATTTAAACTCAAATATATTGTCATTGCGTTGTTTCAGTATGTAGATGCACAGAATTTAAGCGAAAATAAAGAGGTTTTACGACGAATACAACACTCAATATGAATTAAAAAGAACTTTAAAAATGACGATTTTGAGACAAGATGGATGCCGTATTATATTTTGAAGTTGGTCACGTGATCGTTTCATATCATGGTCACGTGATCGCTTCATATAAGAGGTGTAATTATTATTTTAATTTTTATTTAAAAAACTACTGAATATATTTCGCTGAATTTTTTTTTATATATTTTATGGAACAATTTGAATATTACCTAAAATTTTCGAAGCAATTTGTGAATTTTAAATCCGCTTAAAAAATGTTTGAAAAATTTGGTCCCATTGGGTTCAATGTATTTCATTTTTTAAACCCGGGTTCAATCCAAAACTAATGGGTGATATTATTTATTTATATTCCCATAGGTCCTACAGACCGTCTGAACAACATACTAAAATTTCATTTTGATTAAGTCATTTTTACGGCAGTTATCATGCTAACGGACAGACAGACAGACAGACAGAATGAACAAAGTCATAAACACTTTTCAACTTTGTTGTAAAGTGTTAAAAATGAACTTTATTCAAATGACGTCATCGAAATATAAATCGTCTGGCTTTCTATGTAAAAGCAATGAAGGTTTCATTCATATCACTCTTATTCCAGACTCCAGAGTTAGATAATTTTGCGTGAAAAACAATCAGCAATTCTTATACAACTCATCTTACAATCACTTGTTTACATTCTGCATCTAGTAAAAGTAGGCTTCGTTGTAGAAATAATCAAACTTTGATGATCATTTAAACTAAATAATATTGTAATTGCGTTGGCACAGAATATAGATGCACAGAAAATACATAAAAATAAAGCTGTTTTAGGGCGGATGCAATACTAAATATAAATTTAAAAGAACTTTAAGAATTATGATTTTTACACTGGGAAAAAGATGGATGCCATATTTTATTTTGAAGTGGGCCACATGATCTCTTCATATTATATGGGTGTAATTATTATTTTAATTTTTATTTAAAAAATTACGGAACATATTTTGCTGAATTTTTTTTATATATATTTTATGGGATAATTTGAATAGTTCCTAAAATTTTCGAAGCAATTTGTGAATTTTAACTTTGCTTAAAAAACGTTTGAAAAATTCGTTCTCATAGGGTTCAATTTATTTTTTCACTTTTTCAACCCGGATTCAATCCAAAACTAATTTTATGATACTATTCAGTTACAATCGTCCCACAGACAACACATGTCAACAACAAACATGTCAACAACATACTAAAATTTCATTTTGATAAAGTCATTTTTATGGCAGTTATAGTGCGAACGTACAGACAGACAGACAGAATGAAAGTCATAAACACTTTTCAACTATGTTGGAAAGTGTTAAAAAATGAACTAACGGTCGATTTGTGTTCGGATGTTAAAGAGGGTGGAAATAAAAAGGAGTTTTAAACTCCCTCCATTTCTGATGAGGAGGCAGCAATAAATTGTCTCAACAGTTTTTTTTGCGATAGAAATTGGTGAACAAAACGTAACGGACTCTTTAATGATTGTTAACAAAAATATAGAGGAACTCTATTTGAAATCTATATGTTTTCAGCCAAACATTACAAATATTTTTCCTCCAGAGGAATGAATTCTAGTCATATAAATTGCCATTTTATACAATATTTTAGTCGGTTTTTCTAGTTTTTTATGAATTGATATATCATATATATTTCAATTTATTATAATTTCCTTAATTAGTTGTATTTCATTTACATTAATATTTGCAGCACATAATTATAAATATCTAAAATACGTTAAGAAATTTTTCTCAAAAGATTTTTTTTTGAAGAACCAGATATAGTGAACCCTCGGTTATAGTGAACATATAGTCCGCTGGTGTTCATTATAACCGAGTTTGACTGTATGATCTTTTAAGTGGTTATATTTAGTGGCATCTTTTAAGTGGTTATTTAAGTGGTTATATTTAATTTTCATCTTAAATTATATTTGTAAAATAAATAAATATATTTTTTAAGTAATTTTGCGATTAAATGTTAAAATTATTAAAAAAAATGTTGTAGAAAATTTTTAATAAGAATTTCTTGATAGATAGTTTTTTAAATTTAGGTGAAGTTTGTAAATGTGCACATAATACAATAGAATGTAAAGTTTAAAAATTCGGAGTTAATTAGTTCTGAAGCTACGATGCGCACAAGGATAGGAAAACAGTTTTGAGAAAAATATCTCAAAATATGGAGGCTTGTTGGGTTTGTACATGTATTGTTTTCACAATTTTATTATAAATACGTTCTAATGGGAATATTTTGGTAATTGCTTTTTAAAATATTCTTAACGGCTTTTTTTAGGTGTAAAGGGTTACCTCTTACACTTAATAAAATATGTGAAAATAAATATTTTAGTTAAGTCGATGTTTGTGGATCTCGGATTCAAGTGGATTGGAATTCCTTGTGCTCTATTCTTTCATTCCCAGAAGAGCAACTTTAATCGAAGCTTAATGTAGATTCTAAGCCACTAAAAGTATATGTGCATGTTCACGGCTTTCCATACTCACTCAGGATTCAAACCCAGTTCCTATGGATATAAAGCCATAAAATGGATCGCTTATGAGTGATTCAAACCCAGTTCCTATGGATATAAAGCCATAAAATGGATCGCTTATGAGTGATTCAAACCCAGTTCCTATGGATATAAAGTCATAAGGTGAATTGCTTAAGGTGAGTCGCTTAGTAGCATGTGACAATCGCTTAGTAGCAAAGAAAAATAAAATGCCGCTTTAGGTTACAACTTACTAATTCTACACAAATGTAAACATTTCAGGAAAACTTAGGAAATCTTTACTGTTTTCTTTAAGGAAATATAAAGATTTTTTAGAGGCAAGAAACCTCTTTAGGAGAGATTTTCTAGTGTTCTGAACACAGGCATTTTAACCATACGGTTCATTTCCTGTCTTTCAAATTTATAAGGCTGAATTCTGGTCTCTGGCGAACAGCCTTGACATGCTCATATTGGTTTGAAATCTGCATTAAATCATATATGTATCACTTTCAAAGTTATTCACGTGGTCAAAAAACCTTTTTGAGAGCTAAATATTCTAATCCAGTTCAATCCTTCAGCTTTAGATCCAAACATCGACCATTTTCCTTGTTGAATTCTTTAATTAACATGAAAATTATACATTATTTCCTACGGGGTAAGTGGATTTTTTTCATTCTACAGGAAATCTGACTGCATATGTTACGGTGCAGCAGTAAGTTTTCCACCAGTTACTCATATCATTTCTTTTTAAATATATTGGTAATTCGTAATTAAGCCGGGCATAGATAGGGAAAACCATGACAATATTGGTTCAATAATGTATATTTTGGCGTTTTATCGGAAATGTTTTCAATGTTAGTCTAATACTGTGTGAATATTAAGGACACATTGCCACCAATAGTGGCTAAATATAGGCATTACAATATCGCGCTACTGTTGCCTTTAAAATTGGAAATATATCCAATAAAATGCAAATAATGGCTAAATATTGGAATTACAATGTCGTTCTAACATTGTTATATTGGAAATATTTCCAACAGAACCCAATATTGTGCTAATATAGCTAAATATTGGGTGTATATTGGTGTTCCAATTTTGGGTATAAATGAACTGTTCAATATTGGCCCAATGTGAAATAAATAAATGGGGTCAATACAGGCAAAATGTCTACATTTTAATGCTGGATCAATGTTGGTTGGAAATATTGAGCCAATATTGGCATGCTACTAGGGACACCTTTAAAAAAATTAAGTTTCAACCTTGTTTTAATAAGTTTTATTTTGTTTAACTACGTATGGTGTTTAGTGTGAAAAATCGTCATCCTAATTGAAAATAGACTCCGAAAGGTTATGACCCGTGGTCGATACTAAAAGTGTGCTCAATTCAGCTTTTTAGGTCGTCGAAGAATTTTGAGGAGTTTCGAGAGACTTTCAACCTATTTCTTCATTTTGTTCATTCATGGGGGGTAAAATCGAAATCCAGTTCTAATAGGCTCTTTTTCGTAGTCGATTCTTCTTCGTATTATTATTCGACCCAGACCGTCTGACATAATCGAAGGTGTAAGGTATTTGTTTGGAAGGCCGGGAAGTATCACCCAATTTAGACCGGAACCCAGTGGGGGTAGCATCCACAGAGCATCCACAGGGGACGTGCCCTTCTTCCCCTATCACCAACCTCTCGGAAGGACTTTAGGACCCACATATTTAACGTATCTGTACTCCGCGTGAACATGGGGGCAGTTTGGACAGAGCCGGGAATCGAACTCGGATCGTTCGAGTAAAATCCCCGCGCGTTAACCACTGGGCTGTCCCACCCCGTAGTCGATACTGTAAGTGTGCGAATATTCGGCTTTTTAAGTTGCAGGGGATTCCTCAGGATCTGAAAAGTCTTTTAGTAAACACTCAATTTTTCGCGAGCCAGGGAAAGCAAATCGAAAATACGATTGAGTTAGGCCATGTCTCGGGTATATGTTTGCTAAATTTTAGCCTTCGAGCTTATGGGGAACTTCTGAACGGTCTGGAAAGATTTTTCGACCCTTTCCTTCATTTCGTTTGTCCCCGGGGGAGAAATTGAAAATTATGTTCTGTTAGATTCTGTCCCGTGGTCGATATTATAAATATGAACATATTTATACTTCTAAATTATCTTTGGATGATTTGGAAACTTTTCTCGGAAAAACCTTATTTCCTCTGTCCCCAGAAAGGTAAATCGAAAATCCGGGTTTTTAGGTTCTATCTTGTGTTCAATACTATGAGTTTCCAAAAATTCAGTTTCCTAAGTCACCGCGGGGCTTCTAGAATGTTTGGAAAGTCAGTAACACATCACACAATTATTATATAGATTATAATCTTACTCAATTGACATATCTTCTCAGATAAAGTTGCTTAATATACATGTTTTTATTCTTTTCCTATTCTTTCTCGCATTTTATCAACAATTTGAATTGCAGGATGTTTTGTCTATTCTTTTATCTTATCAAAGATAAAGAATTCAAACAATCTCTACTCGTTTGACTAATTCGCATATTGTTATACCCCGCAGCGTTGCTCGGCAACAATAGAATAATATCAGTGCTTGTGAAGCTCAAAAGAGATAAAAATAAATGACATTAAAGGAAAGTGAGCTGTGATATGGTAAAAGTCAATGTAATAAATGTAATGCAAGAAAACCCGTTCTTTCATATGTAAGGTATACCAGATCATTTGCCTCAAGGATCGATTTTGAAGTTACTATTTAATGAATATTAATTTTTACTTTTTGTATATCTGTCATGAGAGCATTTTACAGAGAATGAATTGTAGGTTATTTAGCCGATTCCTTCACTCCAAAATACAGTTTGAATTTCAAGAATATATAGAATATTATATCAAAGTGAAAGCAATACAACTGATTTGGTCTAAAAAATTAAATCTTTATAGTTGCAGTGAGTTTTGTGTTTTCCACTAAAATTAATGTAATGTATTTTTAAGATATTTAGAAAGGTTAAAATTAATATAGGAGAATCAGTAGGATAATTATACCTTTGTGGAGGTAGGAAAAATAACTGTTTCCTTTTGACAGATGAATACAAATCCATTTTCCCAGTGCCTTCAAAAGGTAGAAAACCATTTCTTTTAGTTATAATGAAAGTATATGCATAATTATCTTTGTATAATATGTATGGGTGTATAGAATAGAAAGTTCAGATGAAGCCCATATTTTAACGGAAATGTCATTAAGCAGGGCCGAAGCCTTTCATACGTTCCATTTCATTACCCTTACAGCATTTTTTTTTCATAGTGACGTAAGATTAACGTCACACTGTGACTTTGGCGCGTCACAGGACGTCGCAGTACGTCTCGGCAATGTCATATTGAAGTCACAGCGAAGTCATTTCGGTCATTTTCATGGTCGTTTGTGACGTCGCATATTAACTTGTTTGTGACGTCACATTGTAATTGCCATCGTAATGTCGTCACATTGTTACGTATTAATTAAATTGTGGAAACGTCACAGAATATAGTCACAATGAAGTTACAAAGTTACTAATACGTAACGTCGCATAGAAGTCACAAATATGATGTCACATTGTGATCCAGGTGCCACGTGACTACAACGTCACTGTCACACATGTGACGATCTTTGCTGTGAGGGTAGAGCCTATGTTAAAATAGCAAACTTAATGCACAGCTATCAAAAAATACCCAACCGCAATTGTACAATTTTTATCGCAGAACAAAACGGTCTGCGATAAAATTTGTGTCTCTTACAAATATATATATTTTAAATTTGCATAAGGGTCCATTTTCATATTATTTTGGCACTAACTCAAATTTTCAAGGGCAACCCCCATTGATCATTACATATTCGGATTCACCGATAACTTTCATGCAGATAAAAAAAAAGTGACCGAAATTGACCAAAGAAATTCTTAAAAATCATTAAGAATGCGTCTAAAAATCGAACTCTGCAGCAGAAAGGGTGAATTTCGATCTGATAATCTGGTTCCGCTAGTATGTAATGTTCTGTTGCTTTCATCTACGTTTTATCTTAGTGTTACACATAGATAGTCTTTGTTTTTGAGATATCGATGAGTTAGGTGCGGTGTTCGATGTTTTGAATCATAGAGGATTTTCTAAAACAGTTTTCTTCCAATAACTTTGGGAATGGTCACCGATAAGCGCAATAATCATCAAATTTTGAATACAATCTGATAGGACGCTGAATACTGCACGGATAAAACTGGAGTTTCGTATACCAATATTTCAGACACAGTTGCATCGAATGGTGCCAAAATTAACAGCTGTTTATAATTTTTATGAATATTAATTAAATAATTAGTAATAAATATTTTAAATATGTTTGAATATTAAAATTTATTTAAATTTTGTTTGTGTTTTTTAGTAGAAAAGTATGCAGAAACAATTTCTTAAAAAATTGATTTATCGCGAATATATATCCCCAAAACTGGAAAATCCATTTAACACTAGGATCAGGAAATTTCAACGCTTGCAAATAGGTGGAAAATCCTTTTAAAATGGTAAACCTATTTTTACATTTCTATAGAATTTGAATATGTTATGATTAATATGGGGTTATCCCGTGAGGATTTTGGAGTTAGTGCCAAAATAACTATGAAGACAAAGCAAACATATAAACTTACATAAAGCAAATTTTGAATATTGATATTTAGAGATAACATTAATCCATATAGAGTGATATCTTCCGATTCTTTCTTCGATGTAAATTGCGCAATTACGTTCGGGTGTTATTTATTTTTTTTCTTGATAGTTGTCCTTTTCTTCACAAAAACTGTTCATTGGTAATGTAACAAATTTTGAACATATATTTATGAACTATGTATTAATACACACTTTAACGTAGGTATTTGTTAAAATTTATATTTGTTTAAGAATTATAAATTTCGCACTTAAAAAATGACATTTCTGTCCTAAACATTCCAACAATTTAATTTTATGAAAAAATTTAAAGAAATTTATGGTAAATGTAGTGAAAAAAATTTAAATCGTATTTAGATTAAATTAAATAATTATAATGTATTAATTGGTGAGAGATATTATTTTAATATTTATTTTACTTGTTAAATAATAACTTAATTTGGCCTCGTAATCGTAATAGTATGTACAATATCATGCGTCCAATATATAACCCACCTTTTCTGCAGACCAGCATCATCCGACTATTTTCTTCATTTAGCTAAACTCTGATATTGGGAGGCAAGAGAAATCAACATTTTCATGTCTCTGGCCTCTCCGAACACTGGTAGCACATTTATTAATTGAAAATCCGGACCCATTTTGTTTCCTGTCAGCTAACTTTTGTAACTTAAAGTTTTAAATTGTTTTTCAGTAGTCTATTCTTACCATTTATAATTAAGTTAAATTAACAAATAAAAGAACTGTTAAAATAATATCTCTCACCAATTTTTTAGGTATAATCAGTTAATCTAACTATCTAAATACAATTTTTTTACTACAGTAAAATCCCTGTGTCTATTAATAAAACTATGCAATATAAAATCACTGTAAAAATTTTGAATTGATATATTAAATAATTTCTGAGGAAAAGGTACATAAAATGGTAAATAAATATTGTTAATCTACATTTTGAGTGCATTTAAAGTCAAAATTGACAGCTGCCTTAACATTAATGAATTTTTCAGTAGAAACCAGCACTATAGGAAGGGTCATCTACATCTTTTTTATATATAAATTTATCTTCCAACTGTTTCTTTCTTTCATTTATTTATTTATTTATTTTTGCTGAGACTTTTTCTCGATCTATGCATGTTTGTTTTTTTTCTGAGACTTTTTCTCGATCTATTTTTTTTTTTTTTTCTGAGACTTTTTCTCGATCTATGCATGTTTTTTTTTTTGCTGAGACTTTTTCTCGATCTATGCATGTTTTTTTTTTGTTTTTTTTTTCTGCAAACAAGTACAAATAAATGACAATAACTGAAGTAACAAATCTCCTTATCATTTGAACAAATTATTTCCATCAGGTTGAGCACCTACTGTTTTTAGAATATGAAATTTTATAATATAACACCGATTTAGGTTTGCCACAGCTTCGTGAACCCCAAGAGTTAAGGATCTTATTGAGAGAATCTTTTTTTTTTTTCCCCTCGTGACAGGTTAATATTATTTGGCGGTTTATTTGGATTTGGGATTTAAGCACAGGTGGTTATTTTTATTTTAATATTAAAAGAAAATAGAAATATTTCTTTAACACGTAACGGAAAACTGAGAACTCTCTATCATAACAAACCAATCAACGGTCAGTGGTAATTTTTTAAGATTATAACAATTTTTATAAAAAAAAAGATTACAAATACTTCTAGGAGACGTCACTGCTCATGTAATAAATTGCTTTAAAGCTACGAATTCCAAATTACCTAAATGCTCAGAATTTACTTTCTGACCATTTTTGTACTCCGCCCCCCTTAACATATGAAAATAAGAAAATAATAATTGAAACTTAATGAAAACTCTATCAGAAATTTTGAGAAAATAATTAACTTATAAAAATGTTTTCCCTTTAACAAGAATTTTTCTTACAGTACAGGAAAATATAGCTGACAATCTGACCTTTTATTTGAGGAGGAAATGTCCTTCATATCTAGAAAAACCTTCCGCAAATATTTTGAAAATTGAAATAAGGAAAGAATAATCTAAATAACTTTGTTAAATAACTGTAAAATAATATTTTAGAGTTTTTTAATATTTAATACCATGTTATTAAAATATTTATTTCGATTTATCATGAAATTAATGATTCTTTTTCCATTCAAGGATGCAGTATGGCGTCTGAGTTAGAAGCTGTTTTGCCGCCTATTACAACTGTGGGTCGACAGCCTCCAAATTATGGCCCTCCTCCATCAGCTAGGTACATATTCATTTAAAAGCAAATAATCTCATTTTTTTTCGTGACTTTTGAGTCACTTTAATTTTTAAACATGAGAAATTTTTCAACTGATTTATTGTTGAAATTTCCTTTGGTTTCATAAATTGAACAGTTTGATATATTAATTTGTTTTTAACTCTGAAATATTAATTGAATAAAATAGATTATCAAGAGGGGTATTGTGACAAGGATGATTCATTTGTATATATATTTCAGACAAATGACTGATTGGTAAAGCCCTTAAACTAAGAAAATAGAATAATTAATTGGTTTCCAATGTAAATTGAAGCTTAAATCAATCAAGATAAATAGAAAATCAATTGGATTTCCTTCTTCAAGGCAGAAGAAAATCCAGTTGTTTTTCGAAACGTGTATATATATTTATTTATCTTGATTTGCATTACATTGCGTTGTAAACCAGTTCATTATTGAGTGTGCGCAAAGTTATGTGCTTTACTTAAGAAAGAGTCATTTTTCTTTCTTTCAGAATCAATTAAACGTGCTTATCGAATTCCAATGTTATAGTTTCGAACATAGAAAATCAATTGGATTTCCTTCTTCAAGGCAGAAGAAAATCCAGTTGTTTTTCGAAACGTGTGTATATTTATTTATCTTGATTTGCATTACATTGCGTTGTAAACCAGTTTATTATTGAGTGTGCTCAAAGTTATGTGCTTTACTTAAGAAAGAGTCATTTTTTTCTTTCAGAATCAATTAAACGTGTTTATCGAATTTCAGTGTTATAGTTTCAAACATATCTGACTCATGTTTCCTTTAGAGAACCTATAATTTTAATTTTGTTTGGCACAAATAAAAAATACTTCTTGCCAATCTAAATTACATCGTTTAAATTAACAAGAAAGATCAATTATGCTTAAAGCATTGATTATGAAACACTTTCCAACTTCAATGCAATTTTATTTAAACATGTCTAAAATGCAATACATTCCTCGGTAATATTTTAAAACTTATCACAATACTACATTAATTTATTATATTTGAAACCTTAAACCATCATCGAAAAAAATTAACTTCATTCAAATGACGGCATTAAAGTATAAATTGCCTGGTTTAAACATCTCTGAAATGTGATACATTCCTCGGTAATAATTTTAGAATTATCATAATACTACGATAATTTATTATATTTGAAAACTTCATCGAAAACAACTGAAATTCATTCAAATGACGTCATAAAAAAATAACACGCCTGGCTCTTTCTATAAAAGCAACATTTCATTCATAAATAATTCCCCCATTCATCACAATACTATAATAATTTATTTTATTTAAAAATTAAGACCATTGAGCTACAAGTAAGAAAGCTCTATACATTAAACTTAATCGAAAAATATCGTCCTTCTCTTTCTAAAATCAATGAATATTTCATTCATATCAGCTAAGCAGACTCCATGGACTAAATGATTTTGTGTTAAAGAATTACAGCGATTCTAATACAACTCATTCTACATATTTTGTTGTTTACATTTTACATAGGTGAAAAATAGGCTTAATAGTAGAAATAATCAAATTTAGATGAGCATTTAAACTGGAATATATATTGTCATTGCGTTGTTTCAGTATGTAGATGCACAGAATTTAGGCAAAAATAAAGTAGTTTTAGGACGGATACAACACTCAATATGAATTAAAAAGAACTTTAAAAATCACGATTTTGACACAAGATGGATGCCATATATCATTTTGAAGTGGGTCATGTGATCGTTTCATTTCATGGACACGTGATCACTTCATATAAGAGGTGTTATTATTATTTTAATTTTTATTTAAAAAACTACTGAATATATTTCGCTGAATTTTTTTTTATATATTTTATGAAACAATTTTAATATTGCCTAAAATTTTCGAAGCAATTTGTGAATTTTAAATCCGCTTAAAAAAATACTTGAAAAATTAGGTCCCATAGGGCTCAATGTATTCCATTTTTTCAACCCGGGTTCAATCCAAAACTAATTGGGTGATATTATTCATTTATATTCCCATAGGTCCTATAGACCGTCTGAACAACATACTAAAATTTCATTTTGATTAAGTCATTTTTACGGCAGTTATCGTGCTAACGGACAGACAGACAGACAGACAGAATGAACAAAGTCATAAACACTTTTCAACTTTGTTGTAAAGTGTTAAAAATGATTCAAGTCATCCGATGACTTGCTAAAATTGTTGATTTGTCGCGTTTTTGTAAATTTTAAAGTGGTAGAAATAACTTCTAAAATTTTTAAAGACCTCACTGTCACAGCCGGAAATAAAACCGCGGATCTTAGAGCTGGCCAGCCGATACTTTACCGATTGGGCTACTGAGACAGTGAGACCTACAATTGCGCCCGAACGAATTAATCCTGCAGGTTAGACTCAATGATTATGATGGTCGAAAAAAACACAGTTACGGATTTTTAGTGGATTTTTTCATTATGGTGTTAGTTCCAACATCACGACCTCCCAAGACGCTTGCCTGGATAAAAAGCAGAGAATGCGAAGGTAGTCGTTCAGATCGACAGTTGCATGACAATCTAACTTTAAAAGGCAGGTATTATAGAGTTCAAATTTTATCCTAGCAACTTAATGGTTAGGGCATAAGCTGGCCAGTTCGAAAATCCACTGTTCACTTCTAAGTTGGGACAATGAGACTTTTGCAAAATTTATAATATTTCAAAAACTTATCGCTTGTGTTAAATAAAAGTCAGAATTTAGAAGTTACGAAGAATTATATGTTGTAAAAATTTGATACTTGTGCAGTATACCGATCTCCAAATCTTTCTACCCCCCAAAAAAGATAACAAGCTAATCATGATGTATGGCGCTTTTGGTATGTGACATCATATGCTACGGCCAGTCCAAATAACGCTCTTCTTGCATGTGGCGTAATAGTTTGTCAATGTAATATTTCCATTATTATACAAACATTCCGATGTTATTGCTTTAGTTATTAGTGTTTAATTTGAATATGGTGGAAATATGGGATCATGTTAACTAGATTTCAATTTGACAATATTTATATAGTAGTAACGAGAAAAAGACAAAATCTTTCCAAACAAATTATATTTGTTATTGAATTTTGACCTCCAAACTCTTAATTCCGTGGCTATTTTCATGGGAAAATTTGGCGATTTCAAGAAATCTACTACTTTTTACAGTAAAGCATTATTGAAATTTAAATCATTTAGAAGAAAACTAAATACTTTCTCATTTAAATAATTGAAAAGTAACTAACACCTTCTTAAAATTGATATTATTTAAAAGTAAACAAGGGTTTTAGATTAAAAGCATTTAAACATTAAAAGTTTTATTTATGTAATTTAGGACGTGAGTACACAAGATAAAAAGCCTTTAGCGCTTTTGAGCATCAAACGTACCCCCCCCCCCCCCCCAAGGAGGCATTTGGAAGATAATCATTACATTGGAAATTTATATCAAGTCAAACGCGAACAAAATTGGCTAGCCTCTAACCATTTTATTGTTCATCCATGGTTATATGTTACTTATATCGTGTCGTTTGAGACATTTCTTGTGCGAATTCTTATAAAACGACGATATTAATACACAAATACGACAAGCTGGCGAAGAAAACTTGAAAGCCTTACGATGCTCTGCAATATGTTGCTAAAGCACCTTTGAACATATCGTTATTTTAAGCAAACATTGACAAATTTGCTTACGACGTGCATGGAATATGCAGCAGTCATTTATTTCATTTGGATGAGAGTACATACGTATGTCATCTGAATGCCCATTTGGATGTCCGTATGTCCATGTATATGTCCGTACGTTCATGTATATGTCTGTATATTCACACAGATGTCCGTATGTCTATGTAGATGAAATGCAGAAAAATACCTGAAAACACTATATTACACAAAAATATTTTATCAGACGGATCTTTGAAACCAAACTTTATTACAAATTTTGCCATTGATTGGTGCTCCAAATTACTACTGCCTACAGAATATTTCGGGCCCCTATGTAGCAAATATGCAAGCGGCCTCTCTATTACATCCTACTTTTTCAAGTTATTGACCTTTTTTCATAAAATGTATTTATGCGGTTCAGCCTTGGAAGCCTCCCGATCCACTATGCAGAGCATCCATTTACTCTTCACCCCTGTCGGTGACTCTATTACAAACTTACATGTATTTTTCAAAGAATTAATAATTAATATTTCAAAATTTCGTTATACCTTCGTGAATGTTTAAAAGTATGTGATAAATAGTCTTGGAATTTTTTTTAATAATTAAAAAATTTCGGTTTTTGACATTTATTCTTTATTTTAAAATACTATTCTGTGATATGAAAATGATTTTATTCATGACGTTAAATTATCCTTATTCGCAGAGCTCTGAAAGAATTTATAAGCATATTTCTATGAAATTTAATAATTATAGAAAACATCCATAGAGAGAAGTGAAACACATAATTAAAATTTTCGCCACTATGGAACTGATAAAACTGGTGGAAACTTTTGGAACTGATAAAACTGGTACAGCGACATGCATTACAATTTAGGAAATTTAATTTAAATTAATGAAAATTTGAAAATTCTATTTATAAATATATCTGAAAGATAAAGACTGGAAAGCCACGTTTAGCTGAACTGAAGCCAATAATAATGAGTTTTTAAGTTATACAGTAAACGCTTTGGACAACATTTGATAATGCGAAATTACTCTTCCAGAATTTGAGTATTTTATACAAGGTTCCTAGGACTGTCCTGAAGTACCTCAATAACTTTGTAAGAAAGGGTCCATGAGTGTACACATTAGAGCTATCTTTAGTAAAGAGACTGTTCCAGATAAAATAAAGGTGATTGCAATGACCCTAGCTTGCAATTTAAAAGTTAGGATAACAAACTGGGAAACAAAGCAAAGGAGACAGAAAAGACAATTACAGAGTTGTCTAATTGGTCAGAATCGACAATAAAACTGTTTTAAAAGCTATTTAACACAATATAGTTTGGCGAATTGCTGTCCTGTTCGGGAATGATACAATAAACGACACTTACATGAACTGATATCTATTATAGAGACTGCTTGGAATGCTCTCCATTGGACACAATGCACATTTGAATTCCGGAAAAACCTTTACCGCGTACGTTAACAAGTATTGTAGGTGTCACCGTGTCAGAAGCCCTGATGATACAACGGATCTTCGTACTAGCCCGCCGACGCTCTACCGTTGAGCTACTGAGACGGAAATGCTAGTTCTTATCGTCGAAGCGAAGTTTGTAAGGTTATGGAAATTGATTCAGAATGATTTCTGCCGTCTATTTTTTTACAGTTTTGCCGAAGTGGACTCTGCATTATATGCGCGTTTCAGTTATTCTTGGTGTTGATTTCTAATCAGTAAACAATACTCTATAACTCTGTAATTGACTTTTCTTCTCTATCTCACCCTGTTGAGGAGTTAGTATCTTCATTATTTAAATTCTCCACTAGGGGCGCCACAGTCTTTTTATTCGATCAAGTATGGTCGCTTTAATATGGACTGAATTAACGTGTACACTCTCTGACCTTTCCTTACCTGCTTTTAAATTATTGAGGAAGGGGGACTTTTCTAGCAAGTAAGAAATATCCTATGAACCTGGATAAATCATACATTGAACAAATTTTGAAACAAACATTAAATTATATTGCAGTATCGAACTTCGATAGTCTTTGCAGTTTCTATTCCTAAATAGCGTCCTTAAGATCCAGGGAATATTAATATATAATTTCATAGGCATATTCCCAGTAGAAACAGTTTCTGAGTTCTGCAAGTTGATTTATTTCAGTTATTGCAACCCTGTACTAAACTAGACACAAGTCAAATGCTTTCCATTGAGAAAACGTAAGCATTGCAATATCAAATGTTTTCATTTCAATTCAGGACTCTAATAATTGTTTTGCATAATTTTATTTTAATTATAGGTATGGAAAGCTATCAGAAAAAATTCGGCGAACTGCCCCGGGAGAATTTCAATGTTCCGTCTTCTGTGGCGGAAAGAAATGCAAATATGACAGCTCAAGTTGGCATAAAGAAGATATGGCCATCAACGGAATATATTCCCATTGGTAATAAAATAAATAGTAATGGAAATAAATAGTCTTAACAGAGTAATCTATTGAGATTAAACTTGTGTAACCGATTGAATTACACTTCCCTCGTAACTAGGAAACACAATCTAACCCAACAAAAAGGAAGAACTCACCATGTTGATAAGGTATTAGTGTTTATTAATATTGACCCTTAAATCCCTTTTTGATCAAATAGCTGTTTGTTCAAAGCAAGTTTTTAAAGAGTGTCAAGTTTTGCTTAGCTTAAATATAGACATGATTCTTCCATCAATCCTACTTAACTTCTGATTGAACATTAACAATGCACTTGGGGTGTATTTTTCACTCGTAACTATTGAATTCACAATCTAACAAAACAAACAGGGAGAACTCAGCATGTCGATAAAATAATAATGTTTATTAATATTGACGTTTAAATCTCTTTTTCATCGAATAGCAGCTGTTTGTTCAAAGCAAGTTTTTAAAGAGTGTCCAGTTTTGCTTAGCTTAGATAAACGCGTTTCTCCTATCAATCCTACTTAATTTCTGATTAAATATTAACAATGTACTTGGGGTGTATTTTTCACTCGTAACTAAGGGATCTGATCCAACAAACATTGAGAATATAGCAGGTAGATAAAGTATAAATGTTTATTAATATTGACGCTTAAATATATTTTCCATCAAATAGCAGCTGTTTGTTTAAAGCAAGTTTTAAAGAGTGTCAAGTTTTACTTAGCTTAGATAAACGTGATTCTTTCGTCAATCCTACTTAATTTCTGATTAAATATTAACAATGCACTTGAGGTGTATTTTCACTCGTAACGAGGACACTCACAATCTAACCTAACAAATAGAGAGAACTTAGCATGTAGATAAGGTATTAATATTTATTAATATTTGAGCTGAATTTAAGTAAAGTTTTCTTCCTTAGCCGGGATAACAAACAAAAGCCAAATACAAATATAATTAAATAAAGATTGGCTATGCTATTCAACAACAAAACAGTTGGATCATGGCAATACCGAGACTTTTTACGCGAAACAAGTGGACATTCGGCCTCTGAGCCAAATTATATACATTTTTAAAACTTTCTTTTATGCATTCACATCTACAAAAAAGCTGATGTAGATAGCACATGAATTTCCCTATATAATGCAATGAATTTATTTCTTTCACGGTGAAAAAATGATGTATAAGATTTACGGCACAATGCTTTTAATGATGAATTGTACATATGGCTCTTTTTCGGAAGACAACATGTAAAACTATTTAAAAATACCCAATTAACTTATATTTCTCGCAACGCTAAATTGATAATTTTAATATTGATAGAATCCTCAATAAGCAATATAGTTCATGTATTAAAATATCTTAATAAACTTTTTTATCAATATGACGTCATTTTCGTTAATGTATCGTCATTTTTGCAATTTTGTTGATGATATTTTCGGGAAGCTGGGGTGAAATATCACTAAGTTGGCAATATTTTTCTAAACACGGATACTGAACACGGGGACAGTTTGGTCAGAGTCGGGAATCGAACTCGGCTCGTCCGAGTGCAATTCCATCGCCCTGACCATTGGGCTGACCGCGTGCTGACTATTGCCACCCCTGGCATTTTAGAGTTGGGAGGGCTCATTCCAGACAGGCGGGTTTAAGTTGTTCCGGCACACAATCCTGACCGGAACATATATCTCTTGTAAAGTTTTTGGTAGGATTGGGCTCAGGTTGAGTTTGAAAATTTCTGGACGAGACTGGAGGAGTTCCATGTTTTAGAAAGTTATAAATGAATATTAACACAAAATGTGTTGAAAAATTGTTAATTTCAGCAATAGCAGTAAGAAAAAAAAACTGAAAAAAATTGGCTTGGATTTAAAATTTTAGGTATATTTAGAAAGCGATTCGGACGGCAGATATTTTCGTGTCAGGGGCTCGGGAATTTTATTCCAAAATGTGTTCTGGTCAGGTTCGGGTTTACTGCCGAATCGGTAAAAGCATGAAATTTCGGCTTGCAAGGTGAGTGTTGGCAGCGTGGTTTTCGTACTGTAAAAGGGGATTGCTTTGCTTCCAAAATCGATTGATTATTGTGTTGCAGGCTATTTCTAAACTTTCTTATTTCATACATTTTATATTGATTTTCAATTGAAATAAATAGCTTTATGCAATGTTAAAAATGATTGCACAAGTGTTCAATTAAGCATGTCTTACAGGATCACCAACGATATTTTAGCGATGGCAAGGCCAAATACAGAAGCTATTGAAAAAGGAAACGTGATTCAGCAGTTTCGAGAGTAAGTTATAACATTTTTGTCTGGTAAAACTTATTTTCATGATTTATTTGTTGAATGCAAAATTATAAAATTATTTGTTTTTGCAATAAATTCATTTCTATTTTAGCAAAAACATTTCGTCTATAATAAACCTCCAAATGCCAGGCGAGCATTCATATTGTGGTAGTCCTCTGGATTCCTCGGGGTTTTCTTATAATCCTCAGTTGTTTATGGACAATGACAGTAAGTAAAATCACAGTTGAACTATTTAAGGATTTTAAGACTAAGAGACCACATTATTGTGATCGTATAGTTAGTACTTGTGATTCCATAATCTAATGTGTGGAGAACTGTACGTTGACTGGCTTAGTTCGTGACTCACAATATATGCAATTTGACGAATTGTTGCTCTTATGTGTTAAACTGAAATACTACGCAATCGCTGCACCAATTGAGCACTTCGCACCACTTCAGCATCTAAATTATATTATCGACCATGCGCCTTGCGATCCGACTCCCAGGCTTAGACCCGATTTTTTGTCTACCAGTCCATTCTCTATGGAATTAACTTGAAAATAATAATTCACATGTGTAACTGTGTTGCTAATGCTTCTATTACTGCTTAGACTGCCCACGATCATTTCACGTTCAAAGTCCGCCAGTTCACATCTTTTAATCATTATTTATTCAGCATAATACGCTTCATTAGTCTTTGCATAGCTTCAGCATCTGCGAGATAGCTACTTTTCATAAAATGGCCTCGTGGTCATAATAAGTTGCCAGTTTAGTACATTTTTTATTGTAATTAGGTTTGAGATACTGTTAAGCTCATTTAACTGAAATAAGATAGTGTTAAAGCGCGGAGCTTGACCTTCTTAAATTTGGAATTTGGAAGATACACAAAAAAGCAGCAGCACTATAACAAACCAGTGATCGAATAGGCTGCAAAAAAACCCCTTGAGTTCACCCTCCTGTCCGGAGAAGTAAATCTCCAAGATGACCTGCCTGCAAACACAGAAGAACCAAAACACTTAAAACTTAAACCCTTACCTTGAAAGAAACATTTTCATCTCCAGCAGAAATATTAAATAAAGAAAAATCACAGAAAAATCAAAATAAACACACAAGTATTTAGTGAACTTATAAAATAATAATTATTTATCATAGACGTTAATTTTATGGGGTTATCAAAACACATAAGTTGAATTCTTATTAGCAACACCACCACTGGACTCAGGCGCACACGAACCGTATTTAAAATTGCCGCCAGCTTTAAAGCCGTAATAATCAAAATGTAATAAATCAATGACAATCATCAATAATAAATATTTATATAATTGTGTGGTATGGTCCAAACACAGGGGCGAGCACTCGAAGAGCATTTAAAATAGAATTCAAGGATTTCAAATATAAATTAATAGATTAGAATTAAATATTATTTTGTTGTAGATACAAGAGCTGGCTTATTTCGTCAAACCAGCAAGGGCTGCCAATCATGCTCGGCTCGCAGATCTCTAGGAGATAACTTCAGGTGCTTCAAAAATATTCTGAGACGCCGGGCATGATTTCAAAGTAACAGAAATTAAAGTCTTACCATGAGCCACGTTGTTAAGTAAAACTGAGCAAAGAGCGGGGGCAAAATCCTCTCCGAGAAGTGGAAAGGGGTCTTTCACACCGACCCGAGATTCTGGCGAAATTATCGCCCTACGTAAAGACCCGGCACACCAGAGGTGCCCACACAGGTGACACTTGGCCCGAGTAGAAACTCAGCTTCGACAGAGAAGCATCTCCACTTCGCTCGTCGAAGTTACGGAGTCGGACTCGGCATGGCCTCTGGTCATCCCAAAAGGAGTGACGATGTTATTCTCCGATCCAGCAAGGCCTCGGATCGTCCGGATGTCTCAGGGCTACATTTCTTCAGTCCCAAGCAGCAGGAATCAAATGCTCACGAATCCCAAGGAACCGGCAATTAGGCCTGGTTCCCGAGGCCAGGGGTGAGCATCGGAAACTCCGGTGCCCGGACAGCCGTCAGATGTAAGCTCAAAAGAAGGAAATACGCGCGAAAAAAATGATGTCCCAAGTATTTATGAACACTTTGCGGACGCAGAGAAAGCTACCATTCAAATCCAAACCTTCAAAATTCTTCTGACGATATCAATTCCAGATGCCCCAAAGTCGCACCAGAAAAGAGGGGAAAATCTTCGTCCGTCGCAACTCAAAACCACCACCTCTACATATTATTTTTCCAGTAGAAACATATTGATGGAAAGACAGACGAAAATCCAGCATCCAGTTGCATCAGCCAAAACGGTGACCTCGAATTTTAACGGAAAAAAAGGCTCTTCGAATGCTCGAAAAGATGCTTTAAAAATGAATTCAGATTATGGTTTAAAGAGTATAAATGTTCTAAAATATATCAATTACATAAAATGACAAGAAGGGGGTTCAAAGCAGAATTAAATAATTTAAAAAGCTTTAAATAAATGAGATGACTTGATATACATTAGATGAGTTTATACGCTTCACACAAAAGTAATGCGGGTTCGAATACCGACATTACAATAGCTGCCTAATGGCTGTACCAATATATCGAATCCCTGTATCTGATGTATATTAAAGGATTGGCATAAACATTGTGCTTTAATACGTATATTAGGGCTTTGGTAGACCGGTATATACAAGTTTGCTCAGTGAAAAGCGTGTTTAGAGATCATCCACTGTGCCTGAAATACACACACTAGAAACCTCCGGCCAATCAAATTGCAGCTCATACCCTAGGGTGAGTCGGGTGGCCTGGGTTTTTTACATACTAGAAACCTAGGAACATGTATGCAAAAAGTAGGTCACAGGTGAATGTATGCAAATTGCATTGCTCATGGGAGGTACACGTAATTGCAACACCGCTATAGGAATGCTGCCGATGTGTGTTCCGAGAGAAGTACAGCAAAATGAGGAAAACGACAGATTTGTCTCCGTTTGAAAAAGGTCTTATTGTGGGGGTCCATCTAGCACGATTATTAAAACTTTTAGCATGCTAACTGTGTTTAATTGAAATCATTTAATGTATTCATATTTTAAACCGTATGTATTGTACATGCAGTTAAATACTGAATTAAATATTTACTTGGTTATTAAAACAGCTCAGATTCAGTTGCTTACATTACTATAAAATTCCACCAAACTGAAAACGATCTTATCTCACTAGGAAAGAATATCGGAAACTCTGTAGGTCTGTGGTAGGCATGTCAGGCTTAGGGACTGGGTCAAGGTGAGGTGCTCTAGAAGTGAGGTCCAGGGTTGGTAAGCGTCAGTGAGCAAGGGGTCTCTGAATACACTTGGTCATTTTTACAGGTAAAACTATATCTAGGGGTATAACACAGTTAGGAGAAAACCTCATTTTTAGTATCAATAACGGTGATAGTACAGTTTGTGACAGGTTAACTAAAGATCTCTTTGAGTTAATATAAATGCAAGTTCAATGGTTTGGTCGTATGATTTTAATGTACAGTGTAAGGGGGAGGGGGAATATAGGCATCTAATTCAGTGAAATATTTATTTTTTCTATTTGATGTTAGAGTACTACGACATTTCACAACTGTTACATTCAGTTCAAATAACAAAAGTACTTCAATCCTAAAACATCGTTACTTTAAAATAAATAATTGGCACACGATGTAGACATATTCTTTACAGATCTAGGTTATTTAAAATATGTTATATAATGTTACTGTAATTTGCAATTCAAATATTAAGCATGTATTTTATGTCGTATCAGAGTGAAATCAAGTCATTAGTATTTTGCATAAATATGAAAGAAGACTATTTGATAGATTATATATTTGTTAGACCAATACATATTAAAAATCTATTAGTTCTAGTCATTATATATTAATTAATGATTATTATTTTACAGTTTTCTTCTACAACTTCAGGTGGTAAGTAAAATTTATATACGGCACCATCAATGTAGCACATTTTTAAATAACATAATTGCTTCCATATGCATTATAACATTTTAATATAGCATGAAATTAGATTAAAATTGTTTTGCAGTATTTGCACGCTACTGAAACTATGCACTTAATTTGAACACGACATAATTTTCACTGTGCACTGTGTTTTATATAAATTGGTAATCTATTTTGTAGCAGTATACAGAGTTCTTCAAAAAAGTTGTACTACTAAATATCTTTGAACGATTGATCGCAGGCCCATAGGTACAATTTAAGAAACGCTTGAAATAAGGTAGACTTTCAGATTACGTCCGTTTTAGACAGGTGACATTTTTAAGTAAAAATTTACAGAATTTAACTCTTTATGCGGGTTTTCTACAAGGGATGTTTCCATTTGCAAGTTGCTTATTTATTAAAAGATCTTTTGAAATAAAAGAAAGAAAACCCAGGTCATTAAAATGCAAAATTGACTGTGATTCATTTTTTTCAAAGTTCCAGGATTAAAATCACTTTGACCCAATCAAAAGAAGAAGGGGAAAAAATTTCAGGGGTTGTACAATTATTTAATTTTGTTAAATAAAATTTACATTCGAAAACTTACATACCTAATAGTAAACTTACATATCTTTAGTAAAATTTTAATGCCGTCCCCAATTACTCGTTTAAAACTTTAATTGATGATATCTCAACAATTTGCATCGTATGAAAATGGAATTTTTTTTGTTTGATTAATTGAGCTATGGAAAATATATTTTGTAATTAAAATTTTTCGCTGGGGTGTGCGTATAAAATATAACATTTTGTAAATTTTACTGAAATGTGTCATTTTACCGAAATTTGCGTATAATAAATGTTATTCTTAATTGAATCATTAGTCAAGGATCGTTCGAGAGCTAACGCAACCTTTTTGAAACACCCTGGAATCACAATAATTCAAAATTGTTCTGTTATGACTATTGCATACATATTGAGCTCGTAATATGACAGGGTGCATTCACAAACCTTTAGTCACAAGAATATTAAATTAATAATTCGCACAAAGTGATAGGTTTTATCAAAGAAATTAAACTTATTTTTTCAAGATCTTAAATCCTCGTTAATTAAACGGCATTTTTGAAATTCGTTAAATTGCCAATTAAACGCTAAATGCGTTGTAAGCCCCAATACAGACATACTTACCTGTCAGAAAATTTTAATATCAACATTTTACTTCTTTTACTTTTTGGGAAAGGTGAAAAATGGCTCGTGTAATAGATGGCCGCGAGAGCTTTTAACATTGTACGTTAAATTTTTGAACGAACTTGGCTGGTGCTGTGCCGCACACCTTAATTCGATAAGTATTAAAACTGAATGTTTATATAGTTGTTGCTGAGACCCAGACCGTCCGACCTACCAGAAAGGTGTAAGGTAACCGTTTGGACGGCCGGGAAGTGCCACCCAATTTAGACCGGAACCCAGTGGGGAAGGCATCCACAGGGACCGTACCCTCCTTCCCCTACCACCAACCTCTCGGAAGGACTTTCGGACCCACATGTTTAACGTGATCGTACTCCGCATGAACACGGCGGCAGTTTTGGCAGTGGCTGGAATCGAACCCGGGCCTACCGAGTGCAACTCCAGCGCGTTAACCAATGGGCTACCGCGCCCTGAATGTTTATATAGTTGTTGTTGTTGAAACCCAGACTGTCCGACCTACCAGAAAGGTGTAAGGTAACTGTTTGGACGGTCGGGAAGTGTCACCCAATTTAGAACGAAACCCAGTGGGGGAGGCATCCACAGGGACCGCACCCTCCTTCCCCTACCACCAACCTCTCGGAAGGACTTTCGGACCCACATGTTTAACGTGATCGTACTCCGCATGAACACGGCGGCAGTTTTGGCAGTGGCTGGAATCGAACCCGGGCCTACCGAGTGCAACTCCAGCGCGTTAACCAATGGGCTACCGCGCCCTGAATGTTTATATAGTTGTTGTTGTTGAAACCCAGACTGTCCGACCTACCAGAAAGGTGTAAGGTAACTGTTTGGACGGTCGGGAAGTGTCACCCAATTTAGACCGAAACCCAGTGGGGGAGGCATCCACAGGGACCGCACCCTCCTTCCCCTACCACCAACCTCTCGGAAGGACTTTCGGACCCACATGTTTAACGTGATCGTACTCCGCATGAACACGGCGGCAGTTTTGGCAGTGGCTGGAATCGAACCCGGGCCTACCGAGTGCAACTCCAGCGCGTTAACCAATGGGCTACCGCGCCCTGAATGTTTATATAGTTGTTGTTGTTGAAACCCAGACTGTCCGACCTACCAGAAAGGTGTAAGGTAACTGTTTGGACGGTCGGGAAGTGTCACCCAATTTAGACCGAAACCCAGTGGGGGAGGCATCCACAGGGACCGCACCCTCCTTCCCCTACCACCAACCTCTCGGAAGGACTTTCGGACCCACATGTTTAACGTGATCGTACTCCGCATGAACACGGCGGCAGTTTTGGCAGTGGCTGGAATCGAACCCGGGCCTACCGAGTGCAACTCCAGCGCGCTAACCAATGGGCTACCGCGCCCCGAATGTTTATATAGTGAAATTATTTAGTCAAATTCTAGACGTCATACATTTTTGATAACAATGTAGCCACTACATCGTAAACCGTAACAAGTGCACAATGGTATCCTCCATTTAAACCTCAAAAGATATGACATTCTTCCTATAAATGTCATGGCGAGGGCAAAATTTTATAATTTTGGTTACGACCCATCATGCATATCTTAAAGACAAATTGGCAGTGTATATAGAGCTATAGGCATTATAACCTAAGGTTTGTAAACTGATTGGAAAATTATCGTAATAAAATAATTAAGTACCATAAATATTTAAATAAGTAACAAAAAAGTAAAATTAATACAGTTTTAGCTTTAAGATAGCTAAATAACCGCCTAGGCTAGGGAATTTTTATAGTCCCGTCTTTAAGGA
Source organism: Amaurobius ferox (assembly GCA_951213105.1). Lineage (NCBI taxonomy): Eukaryota > Metazoa > Arthropoda > Arachnida > Araneae > Amaurobiidae > Amaurobius > Amaurobius ferox. The sequence goes on along the minus strand of OX578141.1, from coordinate 85,912,750 downwards.
ACAGATTTATATGAAAGTCTTATTGAAAGTCCATATGAAAATCGTAATAAAATAATCAAGTACCATAAATATTTAAATAAGTAACAAAATACTAAAATTAACAGTTTTAGCTTTAAGATAGCTAAATAACCGCCAAGGTTAGGATTTACAGTCCCTTATATAGAAATAATGAGAAACTTACGTGGTTCTCAATAAAGTGCATTACCCACAAATTTACATGTCTTTAATGGAAGAAAGGATAGTAACACTTTTAAAGTGATATTTAAGTTTAGTGTTGATGAATACATTGAAGAGTAGGATAGGCAGTAATTCACAAACATTACTTATTTAGGAATGTCTATATGTGAAATATTCTGAAATAATGAGAAATATGTGATATTTTATTTTATTAAATAATAATAAAGAGTTTTTCATAATTCAAAAATATATTTTGTTAAATTTTCGAGATGACATGGAATAATGTCTATTGTTCCACAATAAAGGCTAAAGGGTGATGACACTTGAAATTTTCATATGCACCAAAAATAGGATACAACATTCTGGTTTGTTACACTATATTAAATATTTATTTTGAACATACTGAATTTCTTGGGTGACGCAATTTTTTTAGCATGACTGTTCCATGTTACAGGAAATATTAACCTATTAAATATGACTGTATTTGAAAATTTAACATTTCCTGTTTCAAGATACAAAAAAGAACATTTTTGTAGATCAATTTAATTTTGACGTTAAGTTTAAATAATGTAAATGCTTATTCTTCCTTTTACACACATCATTGATTAAAGTTATCAAAATATGTTCAAAATTTTATTTACATCATAGTACTTAAATTGTAATTTTTAAATGTACAACTCCTTTCTTTCATTATATGTTCATGATTTAAATAAGATATATTAATTTCTAGGAAAGATTATGGTACAGTATCTGAAACCATGATTCTGGATATGGTCAAAGTGATGGCCTTTGCTCTCAGTGAAGGAAAGGTAAAATAAATAAAATTCTTTATATACAAATAAAGCTACTTTATATATTTTTCTGTTTCATTATTTTTTTATTATCCTATTAAGAATTCTCTTGAGTTTACACTGTTAATTTGCATTTCTTACACATTGTAAATCCTTATCATTACAGATATTACTTTCTTCTGATACAATCCTTTATTAAAAGGATAAATAATAAATATTTAAATCCCGACGTCTATTATATTTTGGCGGATTGTACCAATAGTTCTAATTTTCATGATAAATGCAGTAGAGTGTATAATTAATTTTTTTAATTTCTCAAACATATTTCGAGTTATGCTTTTACTAGTTTACGAAAATGCAGCAGTAAAAAAAATTCAAATACTAAAAAGGCCCATTTTATCTGGATTTATGAGGATTTTATTTTTATTTAATTCTAATTGATCTATTACATCTAATAATATTCAGATTATTTTTGACATATAGTTCTGAATTTAACCCGCATAAAACATTCCAGTTATTAAACAGAACTTATATTTTGAAGAAATTTAAAGACAGATACGTAATATCACTAAATTAACCAGTTCCCATAGAATTTCTCAAAATTGCGGCAATACAAGTTACTTTGCTGACATTGCAGGTATCGGCTATTCCATGTTGACAAGCGCATAATAAGAGAGAAACCGGTTCATGAATGCTACTATCTGCAATGGGAATGTATTCCAATGTTTAAGCACTTATTTCAATATTTTTAAAGAGCAAATGTTGGTTTTATGTATTAATGAAACAAATAATCGTGTCAGGTTTCTTTCCGAGAGATCAAAATCTCAGTCGGTAGAGCGCTGACCTTGAGATCTAGATGTCGAGGTTTACTCCTTTCTTTAATAAACCTTCATGCTGGCATTCGAGAAATGTTGCTGACCCTGTATATGAAATACAATTGTGGTAATAAATATAAATGACTGTGTGAAAAGAAGATGATTAGATGAGGGAAATGGGTCTCGGTCTCAAATTAATCAAGGAAAATGCGAGTCCCCTTCATATTCCGGGTAGCCAAGTCGTTAGTGTGTTTGTTTGGAGACTCAGAAATCGAAGGTTTGAGTACTTCGCTGGACAGAAATTCGCAGTTAATAATTGTCTTTTTTTTTAACTCTGAATCTTCCATGAGATGAATTACCTCTGTAGATTGTTCGAGATAGCCTAAGGTGTTGTAATCAACCTCGAGCATTTGCAGAGACAGATCCAGCATTGCCACCCATCAATTTACGACTCACGAAGGCCGGTGAAAAATAAAATGAGAAAGATCAATCATGCATAAAGCATTGATTATGAAACACTTTCCAACTGCAATGCAATTTTTTAAACAACCCTAAAATGCAATACATTAAGCGGTAATATTTTTTAAATTCTCACAATACTACAATAATTTATTATATTTGAAAACTTAAAACTTCATCGGAAAAAATGAATTTTATTCAAATGACATCATCGAAATATAAAATGTCTGGCTCTGTAAAAGCAGTAAATATTTCATACACTTTTATTTCATTCCTTTAATTCATGACAAAACTACAATAATTTATTTTACTTAAAACCATGGCGACAACAGTACTTTAATTCTATGCTTAGAACTTCATTGAAAAAGCCAATGCTTAAAATAGTTTGCTTCTCTATGTAAAATCAATGAATATTTCATTCATATCAGCTTTATTCCAGACTCCAGAGGTAAATAATTTTGTGTTAAAAAATTCAGCAATTCTTATACAACTAATCTTACAGCCTGATGTGTTTACAGTCTTCATGGGTTAAAATTAGGCTTCGTTGTAGATATAATCAAGGTTTGATGATCATTTAAACTCACATACAATGTAATTGCGTTGTTTCAGAATATAGATGCACAGAAATAAAGCTAAAATAAAGCTGTTTTAGGACGAATACAACACTAAATATTAATTGAAAAGAACTATAAAAATCACGATTTTGACACAAGATGGATACTATTGTTCATTTAAACAACTCAAATGTATTGTAATTGCGTTATTTCAAATATAGATGCACAGAAATTAAGCAAAAATAAAGAAGTTTTAGGACGGATAAACACTAAATATAAATTAAAAAGAACTTTAAAAATCACGATTTTGACACAAGATGGATGCCATATTTTATTTTGAAGTGGGTCACGTGTTCTCTTCATATAATATGGGTGTAATTATTATTTTAATTTTTATTTATAAACCTATCTAATATATTTTGCTGAATTTTTTCTTTTTATATTTTACGGGATAATTTGAATGTTTCCTAAAACTTTGAAGCAATTTGTGAATTTTGACTTCGCTTAAGAAATGTTTGAAAAATTAGGTCCCATAGGATTCAATGTATTTTATTTTTATAACCCGGGTTCAATTCAAAACTAATTGGATGATATTATTCATTTACATTCCCCTATGTGCTACAGACCGTCTGACACAGCATACCAAAATTTCATTTTGATAAAGTCATTTTTACGGCAGTTATTGTGCAAACGGACAGAAAGGCAGACAGACAGAATGAACAAAGTCATAAACACTTTTCAACTGTGTTGTAATGTGTTAAAAAACGAAGAATCATTAAAACAGCTTCTATGCTAGTAATAAAGAAACTGGTATAATTACAAAATTTAAACGAAATTTGTTCAGTGGCATTTGAATAGAGAGATTTATGTTAAGCGTTTATACCTTTATTATCATCGCACGTATTAGTAGTGAATATACACGTGTCTGGTAAGGTTGCGAGTAGGCCAAATAAATTTTGAATGATGGTTACTAAAGCTATAAAAGTCAGGTATTGGTATAATACAGTGACCCTGCGTTTAGAGATGGGACTGATGGCAGCACCCTTCCGACAGAATGTGGAGTTAGCACTTCTGTCTCGGAAAGTATGAAAGATACAGAAAAAAGTAAATTAGAACAAGAAAGATTAATCATGCATAAAACATTGATTATGAAACACCTTTCAACTAAAATGCAATTTTATTTAAACATCTCTAAAATGCGATACATTCAGCAGTGATATTTTTAAAATTATCGCAATACTACAATAATTTATTATATTTGAAAACTTCATAAAAACAAATGAAATTTATTCAAATAACGTCATCGAAATATAAATCGCCTGGTTCTCTATATAAAAGCAGTGAATATTTCATTCATAAATTTTTTTCTATTCCTTTCACTCATCCGTGATATTTTTAAAATTACCACAATTCTACAATAATTTATTTTACTTAAAAACTTAAAACCATGGAGGTAAAAGTACTTTCTAACTCCATGCTAAAAACTTCATCGAAAAAGCAATAGAATCGCCTGGTTCTCATGTAAACTCAATGAATGTTTCATTCATATCAGCTATATTGCAAACTCCAAAGCTAAATAATTTTGTGTTAAAGGAATTCAGCAATTCTTATAAATTTCATCTTACAGCTTCATGTGTTTACATTCTCCACATGTGAAAATTAGGCTTCGTTGTAAAAATAATCAAAGTTTCATGATCATTTAAACTCCAAAATACTGTAATTGCGTTGGTGCAGCATATAGATACACAGAAAAAGTAAAAAATAAAGCGGCTTTAGGAAGGATGCAACACTGAAAATAAATTAACAAGAACTTTAAAAATCACGATTTTGACGCAAGATGGATGGCATTGATCTTTTAAACACAAATATATTGTAATTGTGTTGTTTCAGAATATAGATGCACAGAAATTAAGCAAAAATAAAGCGGTTTTTGGACTGATACAACACTAAATATAAATAAAAAGAACTTTAAATATCACGATTTTGATACTAGATAGATGCCATACTTTATTTTGAAGTGGGTCACGTGAACTTTTCATATAATATGGGTGTAATTATTTTAATTTTTAATTAAAAAGCTCTCGACTATATTTTGCTGAAATTCTTTTCATATTTCTTATGGGATAATTTGAATATTTCCTAAAACTTTCGAAGCAATTTGTGAATTTGAAATTTGCTTAAAAAATGTTTGAAAAATTTGGTCCCATAGGGTTCAATGTATTTCATTTTTTCAACCCGTGTTCAATCCAAAACCAATTGGGTGATATTATTCATTTATATTCCCATAGGTTCCACAGACCGTCTGAACAATATACTAAAGTCATTTTTACGGCAGTTATCGTGCGAACGGACAGACAGACAGACAGAATAAACAAAGTCATAAGCACTTTTCAACTACGTTGTAAAGTGTTAAAAATGTAGAACATAATCGAATTAATAAACAATAAAATGTTGGTAAAACAAATAGTGCAAATTGAAAACTTTATGCGTTACTGTGCCTAACATCTGCAAAATATAGCTATGACGTAACACCAGTTTCTGCAGATAAACATTCGAATGGGATGGGACAATCCAGTGGTTACAGGGCGGGAATTGCACTTGGACGACCCGAGTTCGATTCCCGACTCTGCTCAAACTATCTCCGGTTTCAAGCGGAATACGGACACGTTAAATATGTGGGTCTGTAAGTCTTTCCGAGAGGTTGGTGGTAGGAAAAGGAGGGTAAGGTCTCTGTGAATGCCGCCCCCACTGGGTCCTGGAATAAATTGGGTGACACTTCCTGACTGTTCAGATACCGGGTGGGTCAGATGGTCTGGTTCGAAAGAAAGAAAGATAAACATGTGAGACAATTAGTAAACGATAGTCTGTTACCAGATGTGTGTACTTTAATCTTTCGATTAACATTGTGTCACAAAAAATCATGACAGGCTATTTGATTGAAGATTATTGCAGGATGGTACTTTTATACGGCGAATTTAGATGAAAGTATGGCTTTCGGTTTTACAGTGCTCGTATTCACCCTTAATGCTGATGAACATGCCACAGAAAGTTAGTTCCTGTATACAAACATGCATTTTAGCAGACGGGGGTATTGAATATACTGTTCATTATGTAAATAGCGCTTTTGCATTAAATGAAATAAAGAAACCCAGTGGGGGTGGCATTCACAGGGACCGTATTCTCTTTCCCCTATACCACAACCTCTCGGAAGGACTTACTGATCCACATATTAGGCCGGATATCGAACTCTAGTCGTCAGAGTGCAATCTCTGCGATCTAACCACTGGGCTGTCCCACCCCTAACAATAGGTAGACGTTCGTAGTAATGCAATTCTATTGGTGATGTTGGAGAAAAACTGGTTTTGAAAGTGTTCCATATCACTCGCCAAGTTCAAGGGATTGCTTTGGATTGGAACCACAGCACATCACATCACATTTAAAGTCAATGCAACATGGGGCAGTAGCTACCTAGGACCAAGCGGCCTCAGGGGCTCTGGTCGAGACGCGCTCTCAAGAATGTATACAATGAAAAAACAAAACACAACTTTCTAGTATCTTGCAAAGGGCAAAATTATAGAAATTGTCCAAAGGAAACAATAGTAGTTTGTGGGTACCTAGATTGATACTTTTTTTACCTAATTGATATTTTTTTTAAATTTTGCCATCAAGGATTTCGACTATTTACTTCTAATTAGCAAAGACAGTATCCATATTAAAGAGGCACCGTCCAAACCATGTCTTAAACCTGTACTGCTAGGAAATAACCCATGCACTATTTAAATTATTGACTAAATTACATGATTATTACTTAAATACCTTATGATAGGCAGCCTTGCTTAACCCAGATTTTCTCTCATCCTTAAGCATTAGGAACCCTGTTCATCTCCCCACTCTTTAGGCTACACGCAAAGTAAAATATTCTTCAAACAAAAAAGTAAGACTGCTATTTCTAGGAATAACACATTCAACACTTCCTTAAAGGAAACAGGCATATGGAAATTATATGACTTCATTTTCATATGCTTGCTTTCTTGGAGGAAGTATTAAATGTGTTAAACATTCTCAGCCTTGGCTTTTTTCCTATTAATCCCCCACCTTTATATTCTATATTTTTACCCTACCTGTAGGTCGAATTGGCAAGTATTTCTCAAGTAGTTATCCCTGATGTTTTCCTTAGATCTATGACTTCCCTTAAACAGGCCAAATAAGCATCTTCTCATCCCAGTAGAATTGCAGTTTTTTACAACAAAGTGGAAAAGTGCTTATGACTTTGTTCATTCTGTCTGTCTATCTGTCTGTCTGTCCGTTAGCACGATAACTGCCTTAAAAATGACTTAATCAAAATGAAATTTTAGTATGTTGTTCAGACGGTATGTGGGACCTATGGGAATATAAATGAGTAATATCACACAATTAATTTTAGATTGAATCCGGGTTGAAAAAATAAAATACACTGAACCCTATGGAACCTAATTTTTCAAACATTTTTTAAAAGGATTTAAAATTTACAAATTGCTTCGAAAATTTGAGGTAATATTCAAATTATACCATAAAATACATAAAAAATTTTTTTGTAAAATATATTCGGTAGTTTTTTAAATAAAAATTAAAATAATAATTACACATCTTATATGAAGCGATCACGTGACCATCATATGAAGAGATCACGTGACCCACTTCAAAATGAAATATGGCATCCATCTTGTCTCAAAATCGTGATTTTTAAAGTTCTTTTTAATTCATATTGAGTGTTGTATACGTCTTAAAACCGCTTTATTTTTGCTTAAATTCTGTGCATCTACATACTGAAACAAGAAAGATCAATCATGCATAAGTATTGATTATGAAACACTTTCCAACTGAAATGCAATTTAAGTTAAAAATTTTTAAATGTGATACATTCAGTGGTGATATCTTTTACATTATCACAGTACTACAGTAATTTATTATACTTAAATATTTAAAACTATATCGAAATATAAATCATCTGATTCTTTATGCAAAATCAATGAATATTTTCATATAACTTGTATTCCAGACTCCAGAGCTAAATAATTTTGCGTGAAAAATTCAGCAATTCTTATATAACTCACCTTACAATCGCTTGAGATATTTGCATTCTGCATAAGTTAAAATTCGGCTTCGTTGTAGAAATAATAAAAGTTTAGGGATCATTTAAAATCACAACTATTGTAATTGCGCAGGCACGGAATTTAGATACACAGATAATACACAGATACACAGATAATATATGTGTGTGTGTGTATGTATTCAAAGTATTGGAATCGTGCCGAAGATCGGAACTCGAATTTTCAAAGGATCTACACGTTTTGGGACTTCTAGAACAAGAAAAAACTATTTTAAGAAGACGTCTTTGTGTGTAAGGGTGCATCTGTGTATGTTTCTGTGTGTCTGTGAGGATATTACATCCACTCTAATTGAAAAACTCATAGACCGAATTTCATAAAATTTGGTAGGTATGTTTTTTGTGAGAAATCCTGATGTTCATTAGATTGTAGTACGATTCGTAATAAAAGAATCTGCCTTCTTTGCCAAATGGCCGGCAGATATTGCCTTTATCCACTCTAGCTAAAAACTAATGGAACAAATTTAACAAAATTTGGAGTATAATATTTCAATAACCTACAAGTGATTTATATACCAAATTTAACAAAATTTGGTATATAAATCATTTGTAGGTTATTCTAGTACGATTCGGGAAAAAGGAGCGGGCTATTTTTGCTAAATGGCCCGCAAAAATCGTTAAATATAAAAATAAAAGACTACGCGTGCTCAATTATATCAATTAAATTCCTATTTTATACGTGATTTTTGACAATAAAAAGAATAAGACTAACCCCATTACTCTAGGACTAGCCGTTCTTGAGATATTATAGTTTTTTCGCGTTTTCGCTACGCCACCTTTGACAATAAGTACAGCTATCAAATGAGAATCGAATTTAAGTTTAACGTGCAAATTCAATGTCATTTAAAATACTTATGGCTGTTATTTTGTGCAGATAAACTCACATTATTATTGAAGAAATAAAGAGCACGTGAATATGAGTCTGCAGGGAAAGACATGTGCTGCCCACATCAGAATTTTTAACAATATTACAACAATGATTTAGAAAAATGAACGGGGATTATTTGCAGGTCATTTCGAAAAAAATGTATGATCTGTATTTAAAGATCCACCAAATTTTTGTCGAATATGTCAACAAATTTAAGTTGTGTACCAAATTTTAACTCTCTAGGACGTAGGAAAGTGCATTAAAAATGCCATCAAATAAGTATATCATGAAGAGCTATATAAAATAAAAAAAAACAAGAAAGATCAATCATGCATAAGCATTGATTATGAAACACTTTCCAACTGAAATGTAATTTCATTTAAAAATTTTTAAAATGTGATTCATTAAGTGGTAATATCTTTTACATTATCACAGTACTACAGTAATTTATTATACTTAAATATTTAAAACTGTATCGAAATATAAATCATCTGATTCTTTATGCAAAATCAATGAATATTTCATTCATATAACTTGTATTCCAGACTCCAGAGCTAAATAATTTTGTGTGAAAAAAATTCAGCAATTCTTATGTAATTCATCTTACAATCGCTTGAGATATTTGCATTCTGCATATGTTACAATTAGGCTTCCTTGAAGAAATAATAAAAGTTTAGGGATCATTTAAAATCACAACTATTGTAATTGCATAGGCACGGAATTTAGATACACAGATAATACACAGATAATATATATGTGTATGTGTATGTACTCAAAGTATTGGAATCGTGCCCGAAGATCGGAACTCGAATTTTCAAAGTATCTACACATTTTGGGACTTCTAGAACACGAAAAAACTTCTTTTAGGAAGACGTCTGTGTGTGTAAGGGTGTATCTGTGTATGTTTTTGTGTGTCTGTGTGGATATTACATCCACTCTAATTGAAAAACTAATGGACCGAATTTCATACAATTTGGTAGGTAGGTTTTTTGTGGGAAATCCTGATGTTCATTAGATTATAGTACGATTCGTAATAAAAGAATCTGCCTTCTTTGCGAAATGGCCGCAGAAATTGCCTTTATCCACTCTAGCTAAAAACTAATGAACCAAATTTAACAAAATTTGGAGTATAATATTTCAATAACCTACAAGTGATTTATATACCAAATTTAACAAAATTTTGTATATAAATCATTTGTAGGTTATTCTACTACGATTCGGGAAAAAGGAACGGGCTATTTTTGCGAAATGGCCAGCAAAAATCGTTATATATAAAAATAAAAGACTACGTGTGCTCAATTATATCAATTAAATTCCTATTTTATATGTGATTTTTGACAACAAAAAGAATAAGACTAACCCCATTACTCTAGGACTAGCCGTTCTTGAGATATTCTAGTTTTTTCGCGTTTTCGCTACGCCACCTTTGACAATAAGTCCAGCTATCAAATGAGAACCAAATTTAAGTTTAACGTGTAAATTCAATGTCATTTAAAATACTTATGTTGTGCAGATAAACTCAAATTATCATTGAATAAATAAAGAGAACGAATATGAGTCTGCAGGGAAAGACATGTGCTGTCCACATCAGAATTTTTAACAATATTACACCAATGATTTATAGAAGTGAACGGGGATTATTTTCAGGCCATTTCGAAAAAAAGGTATGATCTATATTTAAAGATCCATCAAATTTTTGTCGAATAAAATGTTCAACAAATTTAAGCTGTGTACCAAATTTTATCTCTCTAGGACGTAGGAAAGTGCATTTAAAATGCCATCAATTAAATTTATCATGAAGAGTTATATAAAATTTAAAAAAAAATGAAAAATAGTTATATACCAAATTTATTTTAAAATATGAAGCCACTCCCATATGCAAAATGTTTAAAGAAATGGAGAGATATTTATTATATAATATCTCTCTCTTTTCTTTCTGGAAGATATCCCAAAATCAGAATTTAATTGAATTTGTTTTTTTCCCTATATTAAATAATTTTTTTAATTAAAAAAATACTTAACATATTTTACTGAATTTTTTTTTATATATTCTATGGGATAATGTGAATAATTCCTAAAAATTTCGAAGCAATTCGTGAATTTTAAATTTACTTAAAAAATGTTTGAAAAATTAGGTCCCATAGGGTTCAATGTATTTCATTTTTTCAACCCGGGTTCAATAAAAAACTAATTGGGTGATATTATTTATTTATATTCCCATAGGTCCTACAGACCGTCTGAACAACATACTAAAATTTCATTTTGATAAACTCATTTTTACGGCAGTTATCGTGCTAACGGACAGACAGACAGACAGACAGACAGACAGACAGACAGAATGAACAAAGTCATAAACACTTTTCAACTTTGTTGTAAAGTGTTAAAAATGAATAATTGTTATCTACCAAATTTATTTTAAAATGTGAAGCCTCTCTCATATACAAAATGATTAAACTCTTGGAAAGATATTTATTATAAAATATATCTCTTTTTAACACTTTACAACAAAGTTGAAAAGTGTTTATGACTTTGTTCATTCTGTCTGTCTGTCTGTCTGTCCGGTAGCACGATAACTGCCGTAAAAATGACTTAATCAAAATGAAATTTTAGTATGTTGTTCAGACGGTCTATAGGACCTATGGGAATATAAATGAATAATATCACCCAATTAGTTTTGGATTAAACCCGGGTTGAAAAAATGGAATACATTGAGCCCTATGGGACCTAATTTTTCAAGTATTTTTTAAGCGGATTTAAAATTCACAAATTGCTTCGAAAATTATAGGTAATATTCAAATTGTTCCATAAAATATATAAAAAAAAATTCAGCGAAATATATTCAGTAGTTTTTTAAATAAAAATTAAAATAATAATAACACCTCTTATATGAAGCGATCACGTGTCCAAGATATGAAACGATCACATGACCCACTTCAAAATGATATATGGCATCCATCTTGTGTCAAAATCGTGATTTTTAAAGTTCTTTTTAATTCATATTGAGTGTTGTATCCGTCGTAAAACTACTTTATTTTTGTCTAAATTCTGTGCATCTACATACTGAAACAACGCAATGACAATATATTCCAGTTTAAATGCTCATCTAAATTTGATTATTTCTACTATTAAGCCTATTTTTCACCTATGTAAAATGTAAACAACAAAATATGTAGAATGAGTTGTATTAGAATCGCTGTAATTCTTTAACACAAAATCATTTAGTCCATGGAGTCTGCTTAGCTGATATGAATGAAATATTCATTGATTTTAGAAAGAGAAGGACGATATTTTTCGATGAAGTTTAACGCATAGAACTTACTTACTTGTAGCTCAATGGTCTTAATTTTTAAATAAAATAAATTATTATAGTATTGTCATGAATGACATGAATGGGGGAATTATTTATGAATGAAATATTGCTTTTATAGAGAGAGCCAGCCGTGTTATTTTTTTATGACGTCATTTGAATGAATTTCAGTTGTTTTCGATGAAGTTTTCAAATATAATAAATTATCGTAGTATTATGATAATTCTAAAATTATTACCGAGGAATGTATCACATTTTAGAGATGTTTAAACCAGGCAATTTATACTTTAATGCCGTCATTTGAATGAAGTTAATTTTTTTCGATAAAGGTTTAAGGTTTCAAATATAAAAATTAATGTAGTATTGTGATAAGTTTTAAAATATTACCGAGGAATGTATTGCATTTTAGACATGTTTAAATAAAATTGCATTGAAGTTGGAAAGTGTTTCATAATCAATGCTTTAAGCATGATTGATCTTTCTTGTTTCTTTCTGGGGGATATCCCAAATGTCAGAATTTAATTGAATTTGTTTTTTTCCCTATATTAAATAATTTTTAATTAAAAAACTACTTAACATATTTTACTGAAATTTTTTTTATATATTTTATGGGATAATGTGAATATTTCCTAAAAATTTCGAAGTAATTTGTTAATTTTAAATTTGCTTAAAAAATGTTTGAAAAATTAGGTCCCATAGGGTTCAATGTATTTTATTTTTTCAACCCGGGTTCAATAAAAAACTAATTTTGTGATATTATTTATTTAAATTCCCATAGGTCCCACTGACCGTCTGAAAAACATACTAAAATTTAATTTTGATAAAGTCATTTTTACGGCAGTTATCGTGCTAACGGACAGACAGACAGACCGAATGAACAAAGTCATAAACACTTTTCAACTATGTTGTAAAGTATTAACAACGCAATTACAATATATTTGAGTTTAAATGATCATCCAAATTTGATTATTTCTACAACCAAGCCTATTTTTCACTTATGTAAAATGTAAACAGCAAAATATGTAGAATGAGTTGTATGAGAATTGCTGTATTTCTTTAACGCAAAATTATTTAGCTCATGGAGTCTGCATAGCTGATATGGATGAAATGTTCATTGATTTTACAGAGAGAAGGACGATTTATTTCGATGAAATTTTAATTATAGAGTTTAATTACTTGTAACTCCGTGGTCTTAAGCCTTTAAATAAAATAAATTTTTATCGTATTGTGATGAATGATATGAATGGGAAAATGTTTATGAATGAAATGCTGCTTTTATAGAGAAAGCCAGGCGTGTTATATTTCGATGGCGTCTGGCGTCATTTGAATAAATTTCAGTTGTTTTTGATGCAGTTTTCAAATATAATAAATTATTGTAGTATTATGATAATGTTAAAAACATTACCGAAGAGCCAGGCGATTTATATTTAATTGACGTCATTTGAATGAAGTTCATTTTTTTCGATGAAGGTTTAAGTTTTCAAATATAATAAATTAATGTAGTGTTGTGATAATTTTTTAAATATTACCGAGGAATGTATCGCATTTTAGAGATGTTTAAATGAAATTGCATTGAAGTTGGAATGTGTTTCATAATCAATGCTTTAAGCATGATTGATCTTTCTTGTTTCTTTCTGGGGGATATCCCAAATGTCAGAATTTAATTGAATTTGTTTTTTTCCCTATATTAAATAATTTTTAATTAAAAAACTACTTAACATATTTTACTGAAATTTTTTTTATATATTTTATGGGATAATGTGAATATTTCCTAAAAATTTCGAAGTAATTTGTTAATTTTAAATTTGCTTAAAAAATGTTTGAAAAATTAGGTCCCATAGGGTTCAATGTATTTTATTTTTTCAACCCGGGTTCAATAAAAAACTAATTTTGTGATATTATTTATTTAAATTCCCATAGGTCCCACTGACCGTCTGAAAAACATACTAAAATTTAATTTTGATAAAGTCATTTTTACGGCAGTTATCGTGCTAACGGACAGACAGACAGACCGAATGAACAAAGTCATAAACACTTTTCAACTATGTTGTAAAGTATTAACAACGCAATTACAATATATTTGAGTTTAAATGATCATCCAAATTTGATTATTTCTACAACCAAGCCTATTTTTCACTTATGTAAAATGTAAACAGCAAAATATGTAGAATGAGTTGTATGAGAATTGCTGTATTTCTTTAACGCAAAATTATTTAGCTCATGGAGTCTGCATAGCTGATATGGATGAAATGTTCATTGATTTTACAGAGAGAAGGACGATTTATTTCGATGAAATTTTAATTATAGAGTTTAATTACTTGTAACTCCGTGGTCTTAAGCCTTTAAATAAAATAAATTTTTATCGTATTGTGATGAATGATATGAATGGGAAAATGTTTATGAATGAAATGCTGCTTTTATAGAGAAAGCCAGGCGTGTTATATTTCGATGGCGTCTGGCGTCATTTGAATAAATTTCAGTTGTTTTTGATGCAGTTTTGAAATATAATAAATTATTGTAGTATTATGATAATGTTAAAAACATTACCGAAGAGCCAGGCGATTTATATTTAATTGACGTCATTTGAATGAAGTTCATTTTTTTCGATGAAGGTTTAAGTTTTCAAATATAATAAATTAATGTAGTGTTGTGATAATTTTTTAAATATTACCGAGGAATGTATCGCATTTTAGAGATGTTTAAATGAAATTGCATTGAAGTTGGAATGTGTTTCATAATCAATGCTTTATGCATGATTGATCTTTCTTGTTTTATTTTAATTTCCTTCTTTCCTTAGGGATTGCACAAGGGAGGCCCATTTATTTGCCCCTGTTAGCTAGAGTACTTTAAGGTAGTGATGGTAACATTGATATATCAATTATAAATATTTTCGGTAATAGTTGCACTTTGACATGACCTTTGGAGTGGATTAGGATTATGTAGCTTAGCGGTTAGGATATGGTATTTGGTTTACTTGAATAGCATTCATTGGTCGAGTTTGTGTAACAGATGTGGCTCACTATTTTTTTTCGAGGGGGTGGGGATATTTTGGGGTTGTATAGCAGGAAAATATTTCGGGATTACAACAAAGTATAATGCAATGCGTTGCTGCATTTTTAATGAAAGGAATGAGTATGCATCAGTAGCTTCATTTTAAAATAATAATATTTGTAAATCAAACATTTACAATATAAATGCCAAACATACTATACTATTGCAGATATGCATCTATAACAATACAGGAAGATGTCTGTGTATTTGTTTGTCTGTCTGTCTGTGTCGTCTGCAGCGGAAAATCTGAAGGTCGTACGTACATGAAATTTTGTTAACAAGTGCTTCAGAACCTAGGACGATGCTCTTCGGCGAGATTTCTTTGAAATTCGAATTAGTTTTTTTGTTATTTTAAGTCGAATAAACTTCTCGTTCACAAGCCACCATCTTTTGCACGATTGCTGATGTTGGTGTCGTCTTCTATTTATGCGCACATACATTATGAAATTCAGATATAGGAACATTGAATTTCAATCTTCATGATTTAAAAGAAAAAGTGTTCCTGATGCTTATTCCTCTATCAAACTTTGAACGGAATCTATACAACAAAGGGCCGAATTTTAGTAAATTTTAGTAAAAATGTATAGTTTTCAGGTTTTGAAAAGAACTTGACTGGTGCTGCCATCTATTGCACGATCTTGGGAATTCGCCGATTAATAGACGAATTTTTAGACGTCCTCAATTTTAAGATTGTGATACAAAAAATGGACTCTAGGTTTCCGTGACGCCTAAAAATTAGTGCTGATGTCTGAAATTTGGCCCTGAGCCGTCGACCTTTGTGTAAGGACTGCGTATGAGCTTAAACTAAGGATTTAATTTCCGTGGGAATTTGCATTAAAACTGATTTTTAATTGTTTTTGTAATTTTTTAAGTGTTAGTGTCAGTTTCTATAGATTATGTCATTCTAACTCTTAATCACAAGCGTCAAATGTAGTCAACACGATAAATAATGCCAATGAAAATCTGCCTTCTAACTTTTTGACCAGCCTCCTATATAGAGGGGAAATGTGTCCAGTTTTGGTGGAGTTTGACGAAGGGTCTGGCACCTGGGTTCACAAATAAATCCCTAAACTAAGACACCACGAAAATCGCTGGTGTCAGGTTTCTGATGGAACCACCAAAAGCTATAGTTTTAGTAGTTTTGTCTCTAATAGTACTTCTACCAACTTTTGCAAACTTGAATGAATAAATAAGATTAATTTATGTTTTAACTCCCGGACAACGTCGGGTACATTTTCTAGTATTTAATACTTTTGTCTAATTTTTAGGTTGCTGTGCACTGTCATGCGGGATTGGGCAGAACTGGTGTACTGATAGCTTGCTATTTAGTTTATTCTTTACGATGTAAGCCAAATGACGCCATTCGATACATACGAATTAAAAGGTAAATTGTTTTTTTAACTTTTGTAATAGTTGATTTCTCATTTTTTGAGACATAATCTCATTTCTCATATTTTGACATAAACATTGCTAATTTTTCATTATTATATTTAGACCATGTGCAATTCAAACTCGAAGCCAAATAAGCTGTGTTCAACAGTTTGCTCAATTTATATTACCACTTTTCACGGTCTTTACGAATGTGTAAGTACTCAGTTTGCATTATTTAAGTTTCATTAGTAAATGAAATCATTAAGAAATATGTTTATATTATCATATTTACTATAGAAGTAACCAGTGAATGGTAAAGGTCGGAGAATATAGTTACTAAGTTACTAATATATTAGAAGTTACTAATATATTTGCGCTGCATTACCAATTACAGTATGTAGCAGTTGAAGTGGATTTAATTAGAATTAGGGTATACAATATTATAATACAACGCTTTCTAAAACCGGTATTCTGTTCTAATTTTGAGGTAATTAAATATTAGTATTGATAAAAAAATACCAGTAGTGATAGGAAAACATCAGTGTTTCGGTATTACTTATTTTCATGTTTATTAAATTGTTAAATTGAAAACGTAATTATTAATGCATACTGCTTTTTATTTTCACTATTTTTAACGTTATTAAATATCAACGTATGAATTGTCAGCCATTGCATCAATATGCTGAGAGAGTTGATTTAGGTTTTTTTTTTTACCATTTAATAAATATATTAATTTGAACTATATTCTCAGTTTGACCCGTTAAATGTATGAGAGCGAAATATATTTTCGCAAATTTTACCTCTGGTTCCTCTTAATTGAGTATTTTAATGTTTATTGCCATTTTGTACCTTATTAGTGCAACAAACTTACTTCTGCAATATGTTTAAAATCAAATTTGAGTCGGCATTTACTAATCCGTTAAAATATGTTATCCTATAATTTTTATCTTTCGTTTTTCAAGTTTTTTTTTTATAATACCTTATACCGGCGTGTTTTAAAAATATTGCATGACTGAATATTTCTTGAGCGATTAGTCACAGACTCATAGTTGCAATTTAAGAAATACTTCAAATAAGATAGACTTTCAAACTATCGCAGGTTTGGCTAAGTGATATTAAATGAAAAGAAGTACAATATTTAATTTTTATATGGGCCATCTGCAAAAGAAGCTCCAATTAGCAAATTGTTCTTATTCATTTGAAAATCTCTCTCGAAAAAAAATCCCCGTTCTACTATGCAAGATTGGCCTTAAAAATATTTTCAAAGTTATAGGACTTAAACCACTGATTAAAAGAAACAGCGGAAACATACATTTCAGGGATCTTACGAAAATTGAATTTCATTAAGAAATTTCCATTCAAAAACTTACATACGTACCACTTTCTTTAACAAAAAATTTATACTGTTTCAAATATTTCCTCAAAACTTTTAATTAAAGATATCTCAGGTCATTTTAATCGTATAACAACGGAGCTTCTCTGTTTGAGTAATTGGGCTATGAAATATTTTTATAATTCGAAACTTTGTTCTATGGGCCTTTATAAAAATTTGCATTTTGTACTTTTATATTGTAAGCTGTCACATGGTCAAAATTTGAAAATCATGATATTATACATTAGTTAAAACATTTCTTAAATTGGAATCTTGTGTTAACGACCAATAGTTCAATTGTTTAGAAACACTATATATAATAATTTTTTCTTTAAATGGCAAATTTTTATTGCTTCTTTTGTTGTTTTTAACACTTTGCAACATAGTTGAAAAGCGTTTATGACCGTGTTCATTCATTCTGTCAGTCTGTCTGTCTGTCCGTTATCACGATAACTGCGTAGAAATGACTTTATCAAAATGAAATTTTAGTATGTTGTTCAGACGATCTATGGGATCTACGGGAATATAAATGAATAATATCACCTAATTAGTTTTGGATTAAACCCGGGTTGAAAAATGAAATACATTGAACCCTATGGGACCTAATTTTTCAAACATTTTTTAAGCGAATTTAAAATTCACAAATTGCTTCGAAAGTTTTAGGAAATATACGAATTATCTCATAAAAAATATGAAAACAATGTCAACAAAATATATTCAGTAGATTTTAAAATAAGAATTAAAATAATAATTACACCCCTTTATATAAAGAGATCACGTGACCATTATATGAAGAGATCACGTGACCCACTTCAAAATAAAATATGCCATCCATCTTGTGTCAAAATTGTGATTTCTAAAGTTCTTTTTAATTTATATTTAGTGTTGTATCCGTCCTAAAACTGCTTTATTTTTGCTTAATTTCTGTGCATCTGTATTCTGAAACAACACAGTAACCATATATTTGAGTTTAAATGATCATCAAACTTTGATTATATCTACAACGAAGCCTAATTTTAACCTAGGAAGACTGCAAGCACACCAAGCTGTAAGATGAGTTGTATAAGAATTGCTGAATTTTTTACCACAAAATTATTTACCTCTAGAGTCTGGAATAAAGCTGATATGAATTATTTCTACAACGAAACCCAATTTTCACTTATAGAGAATGTAAACAGATTAGGCTGTAAGATGAGTTGTATAAGAATTACTGAATTTCTTTAACGCAAAATTATTTTGCTCTGGCGTCTGCAATGTAGATGATATGAATGAAGCATTCATTGGTTTTGCATAGCGAAGCAGACGATTTAATGACAGACTTTTTCGATGAAGTTTTATGCATAGAGTTAAATTACTTTTACCTCCATGGTTTTAAGTTTTTAAGTAGAGTAAATTATTGTAGTTCTGTGATGAATGGAATAAAAATATATGAATGAAATATTTACTGCTTTTACACAGGGAGCCAGGCGATTTATATTTTGATGACGTCATTTGAATCAAGTTCGTTTCTTTCATTAAGTTTTAAATTTTAAAATATAATTAATTATTGCAGTATTGTGATAATTTTAAAAATATTACCGCTGAATGTATCACATTTTAGAGATGTTTATATAAAATTAAAATTGGAAAGTGTTTCATAATCAATGCTTTATGCATGATTAATCCTTTTTGTTTTATTATTGTAAGAGTCGAGGTGGGTAATAACGTTATTATTATTATTATTACTTTCCTTATATACATAATGTATAAGGAAAGTATTGTGACGAGGTCTAAAATTCGAATTCGAGTTTTCGACGGGAGAGCACCGTTTCAAGCATCCCTGATCACGAATCAAACATTTTTGAAGTGATGTCTGTGTGTGTGTATGTGTGTGTGTGTGTGTGTGTGTGTGTGTGTGCGAAAGTATGTGTGTGAAAGTATGTGTGTGTGTGTGTGTGTGTGTGTGTGTGAAAGTATGTGTGTGTGTGTGTGTGTCAGTGAGCCTGTGGAGACGATAACTGACGAACGAACATACCGATTCGAACCAAATTTGGTACAAAAATCACAATCCGTAAACACTGGAAGCCTATTGTTTTTATTCGTGATCGAGTGTTCAGAACCCTCCTAAATTTTCGAATGAAATTTTGAAAAAATCGTTAAAAAATCAAAACCGTTAATAAAGTTACGCAAATAGACATTTCTTATGTAATTTTTCATTAGAAAACGATTGGCATAAATTTTAGAACGCTAACATTAACCGTTCTCGAGATATTGTACATTTTAAAAAAAAAATATGAAAAAGTCACATAAAAAAAAAAAGTTCCTATTGAGAAACATGCTCACTTTTCATATGTAATACCATGCGATAAATTGAGTGACATCATTCTCGTGGATCTAGCTCGTTCCATTCATGAAAAAATATACTTTGAATAATACTTTTGTATTAGAACGCCAATAGTCATTTATCTGCTGTAAGAATAACTTTTTTCTTAGTGCATAACTCTTGGCGAGATTTTGGCGACGAATTTGGCGGAATGTCGCCAACTTGGCGACTTTTTTGAAATGTTGCCAAATTAATGAAAATCTCGCCAAATGGATAAAAATGATGCTAAATCAATGAAAATGACTACTAATTGTCGAAAATTCAATATCTTGGAAAGAATATTAGTATCTAATATAAGAAAATCCTATTACTTTCCTTATATACATAATGTATAAGGAAAGTATTGTGACGAGGTCGAAAATTCGAAAACGAGTTTTCGACGGGAGAACACGTTTCAAGCATCCCTGATCACGAATCAAACATTTTTGAAGTGATGTCTGTGTGTGTGTGTGTGAAAGTATGTGTGTGTGTGTGAGAGTCTGTGAAGACGATAACTGACTAACGAATGGACCGATTCGATCCAAATTTGGTACAAAAATCACAATCCGTAAACACTGGAAGCCTATTGCTTTTATACACAATCGAATGTTAAGAGCACCCCTAAATTTTCAAATGAAATTTGGAAAAAATAGTCAAAAAATCAAAGCCACTAATAAAGTTACGCACATAGACATTTCTTGTGTAATTTTTCATTAGAAAACGATTGACATAAATTTTAGAACGCTAACATGAACCGTACTCGAGATATTGCACATTTTTCAAAAAAATTATCAGAAAGTCATATAAAATAAAAAAAAAATATTTCCTCTTGAGAGATATGTTCACTTTTCAGTAATAGCATGCGATATATTGGATGACATCATTCTCGTGGATCTAGCTCGTTCCATTCATGAAAAAAGATACTTTGAGTAATACTTTTGTATTTGAACGCCAATATTCATTTATCTGCTGTAAGAATAATTTATTTCTTTGTCCATTATGCTTGGCGAGATTTTGGCGACGAATTTTGGCGGAATGTCGCCAACTTGGCGACTTTTTGAAATGTTGACAAATTAACGAAAATCTCGCCAAATGGATAAAAATGACGCTAAATCAATGAAATGACGACTAATTGTCGAAAATTCAATATCTTGGAAAGAATATTAGTATCTACTATAAGAAAAACCTATTTATTTTACTGTAAAAGTGGTAAATTCATTACGTCATATAAGGAAAGTCATGTGTTGCCCACATCAGATTTTTATTTTTGTCTTAATAATTTAAGAGTTTTCGTTTCATTGGTTTTCTTTATATCTTTATGCTTAATTCAATTGGTAAAAATATATTTCCTTATTTCCTTTAAAATATATTGCAATATAAAATGTTTTATTAATTTTTTTTCTAATTTTCCCATAAGCCAAGTGTTAACATTTGAAATTTTCTTCTAATTTTCCTATGAGCTGAGTGTTAGCATTTGAAAATCCTGAATTGTCGGTATCAATAAACCCGGTTTTCAAAACTAAAAATGCCGGAATTACCTATTTTAATTTATTTCCAGTATTGAATACATGCTAGAATGTGTAAATCTTTCTTTTATTTCCTTAGAATATCTAAGGGAACACCTTTCACTTTAAACCAGCACTTAGCACGGCAAAAAAGAATTATACATGGACTGGAAGCAAGACAACTTAAGTTCATTCCAAAAGTAAGCAAAGTTAATCAAGTTCTACGTGAGAGTGAAATTTATCTATATATACTAATTCTCCAAATGTCCATCTGTCTGTCCGTATGTCTTTCTGTCACATCTTTACTAGGCACTTCCCGAATAGATAAAGACTTGAAATTTGTTACACAAATCAATCGTTTAATAAAACCTTCTGGAAAAATCGAATGTTTAACAAATGTTCTGTGTGTGTGTGTGTGGGGGGGGGGGGGGGGGGGTGCTCTACACCCAAACGTTCGAAACGAGTAAAAAATAATACTTTGAGATAGAAAAATAATAATTACGAGATAGATATTAATTTCAAACTGGATGGTGTATGGATATATAATTAGGAAGAAACTGTGTAATTTTAGTTTTTCAAATTTTGTTATTTTAGGGGGTGCCGCACATCAAAATGTTCGATTTGCCGAATAAATATGAAACAGCTCCTTTAAACTGTGATAGAGGCTTGAAATTTGGTGCAGCTTCCAATCATTTAATAAAAAACTTCAAAAGGAAAAAGGTTTTAAAAAGTATGCATTTGAGGATGGGGGGAGGGGGTACTTACACCAAAATATTCGGGAGGTGAAATGATGGAAAAACATACTTTACATATTGAGAAAGATAGACTTCAAATTTTGTGTAATGGTAGACTATTCAAAAAGAAGAAAGCGTGCAACTTCATTTTTCAAATATTTGTTACTTTAAGGGTGCCGCACACCCAAATGTCCTACAGGTCAATCGTATAATTACAAATGATAGAATACATATTTTTCGATGAGATGGAAACTATAAATTTGATGTAAAGGTAGACAGTTTGCAAGGAAGAAAGTGTACAATTTCAGTTTTCCCACATTTGCTACTTTAGGTGTACTGCACACCAAAATTTTCGAATTCTGAATAAGGGAGAAACACCTTCGTTTAAGTGAGATAGAGACTTGAAATTTGATACACGTGTGTTAATTACACCATTACTCCCCCCCCCCCCGGGAAAAATTAAATATTGCAATAATATTCTGTAGAGGAGTGCTGTACATCAAAATGTTCCAAAGGTTGAATGATAGAAAAAAACACTTTGCAATGAGATAGATACTTATAGAAAATGTACAATTTCCGTTTTCTACTATTTGTTACTTTAGGATGGTCGCACACTAAAATGTTCGATTTGTAAATTAAATTAAAAAAACCCTTTAATCAGTGAGATGTAGACATAAAAGCGTCGGCTGGCCGATTCGGAAATTCAGGGTTTGATTCACGGTTGGGATAGTAAGGGTCTTTACAATGCTGCCCGGACAAATTATCCATGTAAGTTAGTGCAAAGACGTCGGAGGTCTGAAAGTGACCCTAGTACGACTAGTACGGATTCAGTGGACTCTGGAAGATTGAGCGCCGATTTGAAATTGGGATAACGATCAATCAGGATACTTACCTGGGTGCCGCCCAGGCGGTGAAGTGGATGGCGTGTTCGGCTGCTGTCTGGTGGGCTCGGGTTCGAATTCCGAGTAAGGCATGGATGTTTATTGAGGCAAGTCAGTCTTCCGTCTTCTGGGTCCTCGTCTAAATGTGAAGCGGCACCCCTCCGACCTTCGTCAGTGATGCTTGTTTGTAATAAACTTTGTTCTCTTGTCTTATGTGCCTTTCTTCGTTCCTTCCTGCGTCACTGGTCCTGTATCGGCTGTTCCGAAACAGGAGGTCATTAGAAACAACAACAACAGCAACTAACCTGGGTAAAATAGTAGTAGCGGGGAGCTAACCAGAGGTCAAACTAGCGGGAGGCTAACCAGAGGTCAAATTAGCGGGAGGTGGTCAGTCAGATTGTCATTTGTCCACTAATCTGACATTAGAGGGTGAGAATGTAGAGTCCACTTCGAGAATAAGAGCTTGCAATTTCGTCCTAGGAGCGTCGGCTGGCCAGTTCGGAGATCCAGGGTTCGATTTCCGGTTGGGCTAGCAAGGAGTGTATCCCTAATTTCTGTCTGTTACTAAAATATAATCAGATATTAACTTTCAATTGGTGGCTTTATTGAAAAAAAAAGTTTAAGATGTCACTAGAATCTAAAAGGTAAATTAGGATTGATGAATATTTTATTCGCTATAATCTTCTATGAACTAAAGTACTTTCTTTGAGAATATTTATATGAGGTATTTATAAGCTTACACTATTCTTAATTTAGTAATGCTTACTCCTAAAGATCAAACAATTTTGAGATTCCATTTCTAGTCCGAGGATTTATTTCTAGACAGTAAATGCTACACCCGTTGGTTTTATAAGTGTTTGATTTAAAAAATTCAAGAGACTAAAATGAGGCAATATAATATATATGTGATTTCGATTTTTCTATATGTTGGGTACCTATCTTTCATATTTTAATTTTCGTTTGCATAATAATTATTTTGGGGTATATATATTTATACGTATATGCATATGCTTATGTTAATTAATTTGCATCAGACACTAAACAGAAGTATGTTACAGATCCTGTACCTCATATGTGAGCGACTTCTTCACCTCTCCAATTGCAATGTGCTATCTCCGATGATTCAGCAAATATGTTACGACATGGATAGTCCTGTGAGTTTCAGCAACTACTTCCTTTCTGCCACTTCCAGTGATGACAGCCACTGGAGACCCATGTCAAGTCTTACAATGATGGATTTAGACTGTTCGTCTGGGGAAGCTTCAGCTACATCTCCAGACGGTAGTCAAGAGTTTAAACATCTGGATGATTCCAAACATCCTGGACCTCCTAGTAGAGGAGCTGCTTACTACTTAGACACATGTGACTCAAGGTGTGATCAAAGCTCTAGTGACTGTGCTTCAACACCTGATCTTCAAAATCGCCTTCCACCAGATGGTAGAAGCACTGGCAGTCTATCAGCAGAAAGGCGTATGTATCAAGATGAATACTTAGATCAATATAATGACTACGCAGATGATGATTTTGAGACAAGTGATGAAAGTATAGACTCAATGTTGATGGAAGGACATCCAGGAATGTATTTAGCAAACAATACATGTTATCAAGAGCTGAATAGCCATATGGAACTCAGTTCGAATGATGGATCAAGTACTAATGATGGAGACACTCTTCTAATGGAAGAAAGATTAACGCCTTCAGATATTGTCAAAGCTATACTATCTGATCATTTATTACTAGGAAATGACTTTCAAAACAGACTAAAAGCGTTTCAGGTATGTATGTATTGTTTTAAATACTCATTTGTACTTTAAATGCTGAAATAGTACTTTAAAACATAAAATAAGTTTTAACATGATAATATGATTCCATGGTAAAAATTTTTGCTGTAAAATTTAAACGATTTTACTAAAAATAAATTATTCAGTTAGTTTTACAACATTGACTTATGTTATATTTAAGGAAATCTAAAATAAAAACTGAAAAATCGTTTATAATATAATTCTAATATAATTATTATTATATAATTCTATTGACATGGGCAATTTGGCGTATAACTGTATAATGAATCCCACGAGGCTGTAGAGAAAGAAGGGTGTCAATAAAAGCATTTATCAATGTTTAAATAAATATTCCTAAAGTTTCGAAGCTTAATTGTTTTGATAAACGACTAGTTCACTGCTACTTATTTTGATAGGCGTTTATATTGCATCACTGTAGTATTTTAAAATATTTGACTTGAAAATATTTATTCGGAAAGTTTTCCCTGTTAAGGATTGCATCTACATACGAATCCCTTTCTGGTAGGTCGGACGGTCTGGGTCTCAACAACAACATACGAATCCAGTTGGGCCCAACAAGCCAAAAGGGTCAAACTCATTCGTGTGTTCGATCCGCGCTTGGAGTCAGGCATAGCATTTTCTTTTTTTTTTTTTTTTGCTTTCAATAAATGAAAAATGAGTGATTGATAATTTGATTCTTAGTTTCTCATTTAAATGCATTTACATTATTTGTCTAAATACAGTAATTTATAGAATGCAATGATTAAAATTAATTATATGAGCCAAACTTTTCTTTTTATGATAATATACATATCCACGGTTTAAAGTGCTAATGTTTTATGTCTTAGTATTAATGAATTCAGAAAAGACACCATCACCATAAACCAATGAAATCTAATAATGAAAATGGATCTTTACAGTTCAGTGAAAAACATGTTAGTGTTCAACGAAGTCATCAACATCACATCAAACAATGAAATATAATAACGATGCATAGTTGTGTGCTCTTTGCAGTTCAAAGAAAACATGTTAGGGTTAATGGGGAAAAATATATTAATATGTGCAAATGATGTATGCTGAACAAATCACAAATTTCAAGACGTAATTTTCATGACAACAAAATTCGCTGAAATAGTAATAATCTAACTTTCTGATTTCACCCATATTACTTGAACTATATACCTATATCTCAGTCCTTTCATACTCAAATAAGGGACTAGAAAAAATTTAATTTTGACATTGAATTAATAGTTAATTTATTGTTCTTTTCCATTGTATACGAAGAGTCATTTTTATACAACTGACTCAAACTATGCATCAACTACACCTATACAGAATTGAAAACTTTTCATCGTCTGTAAACCTGTTTTAACTCAACTGCAGTAACATTCCGACAAGTTGTTTCGATTAAACTACACAGGTATGTTAGTTTGCTTGGTGATGTATTATACAGAACACTGTAATATACATTGTGGAGATGAACGAACAAATAAAAGATAGAAAAAATCAAAGAGTGCAGGATCGTAATATTTAGGTGGTCATTCTATAGATGTTTCCATCCTCCAACGTAGCGACCACTTGTAAATTCTGCATTGAACTCATTTTTAAATCTATTATGCTAAAGTGTCTCGTGTGGAGTTGATACCATACTTGTTGATACAAGGCTAGCGGTAGATTTCCAAAAATTACTTATTACAGTCTTTAAAATGTTCTCAAGATATCGAACATCTGTAATGACTGTGGTGTGGTTTATTTTCCCACCAACCTGTTGCACCAAATTACACATCACACTTTTATTGAAATCCGATTCTGACATTTGGATGATATGCAAAGTTCTGATAGATTGCTGCAATTTCACCTGCTCCTCCAAGAGAAACAAAGAATCCTATGATTTACGGACTAATTAATAGATAAACATTAGGGATAAAGATCGAGAGTTTGGATTCCAATCTCGGCATTTCTTTGCAGCGTCTTTAGCATTGCGATTGCACTCATAGTAAATCATTACCATTTCAAAAGGTTCCGCATTACTTTAGTCAGACATCTTCAACACATGTAATGCTGGAGCGATGGCAGGATGAGACGAGTTTAAATACTGGCATTTTCGAATGATATTTTAAATATTTGCAAGGAGAGTTTGATTGGACAATCAAAATTTAGAGATTTGAAGAATATACAAATTTGTGACTGGTCGTAATTTCTGTGTGAACTTTTTCTTCTACGGTAACAAAAGTCACATTTCATAATTTTAATTGATCCAGATTTCATATTTAATAAATTTGGAGTTTAAAGCTGTTAAGAACAAAACGGCTGCTCAAACTTTTGTAACACACATTTCATAGATAGCAGATAATTATTACTATTTACAGCATTCCCCAGACTTCTATATCCTCCATAACTGTTCTACTTTGTACGGATAATAAGTTTGGATGTATTACTATGAGAAACATTTTTTTTCGATTTGGGTCCAAAAGCATTGATTAGTTGTTTAAACAGTTTCTAAGAATTTCACCCCGTTAAGAATTCTACTAGGTTGCCATTAATTCTGCCAGGTATAAGTTGACATGTTTGGGAAGAAGTCAGCAGCTGTAATGAAATATAATATTCTTCCATTGGTGCCCGAACAAGAATATAGTGTGATAGTCACTTAAGAGGTTTAGTGTGACCCTCCGCCTTGTTTCAAAGGAGGAGGGTATGAGGTATTATATAACATGGTCTAGATGGTATTAAGGTAGCATACGTAAGTGCAAATCATCAAACCTAGGTTCAATTCTTAGTTCTGACCGACTGTAATTGTTAATGGAAAATGGAGCATAAAGTTCTATAGTTTTAACATCTTTACTGCCATTTGTAAACTGTATTTTATATTATTCCATGTATATTGCATTCTTTGATTGCACATTTTAAGGAAAACAAACGACATTTTAACGAAGTTTGCATATTTATTTTTCAAATTTATGATTTTTTTTTAAATAGTTCGGATTTCAGCATAGTAAAGATTATACCCAGGCAATATGCATTTCGTAAATGTATTATTAATGATCACTTTAAATGTGTTCCAATAAAAAAATGTATAGTGTTTTGTAAAGCATTAGAACTACTTTTGATAATAAAACGTAATTAATCGTAACCAAGATTCGAACCCGAATCTCAAGAATCGCGCTTAGTTATGAAAATCGATGCACTTCTCTGGTTATATATCTGCTTCTCATGAATTTCCTTTGATTCTCCTCCATTGGAACAATGCCGGTTCATCGCCAATCTCCTCTGACCGCCACAAACCTATCTTGGGCAGGGAGCAAATTTCTAAACCGGAATATCTCGTTTTAATGACAAGATGACAGAGATGGGAATAGAACCCGGGTCTCATAGATGTAAGGATTTTGATCGAATTACTTTCAGTACTAAGTTAAACTTAGGTATTGAATTTTGTGTTTATATCTTTAAATTCTCTATATTTATTATTAGTAATATTGTTTTTAGAAAGAGCTCAACAACAGGTCCTCAACATGGG
Source organism: Amaurobius ferox (assembly GCA_951213105.1). Lineage (NCBI taxonomy): Eukaryota > Metazoa > Arthropoda > Arachnida > Araneae > Amaurobiidae > Amaurobius > Amaurobius ferox. The sequence continues at coordinate 85,884,083 of OX578141.1, read as the reverse complement.
AAAGATTGAAAAGGGAAAAGGATATAATGTTTCTAACCGGTCTTATGTGGAGCTGGATTGAGAATTTAAAGGTATATAATAATTAGACACTCCACACATATTAGATACTTACTTTTAGTAATAATAATAAAGTAAAATACATTTGATAAAATATTTTTTCTATCTATTGCAGGAACCAATCCTTTCGAAGCAAGATCTTACCTACATAGTTATCAGAGCAGAGAAACCAGTTGACGCTTTAGTAAGACTTGATAAAGTAAGAATTTCTTAAACTAATTTTACTGTTTTATATCGAGATTTATCAAATATTTTTTACTGAAATCCTTCCGTACTGAATATTTTTTAGTCCAACTGTTTAGCCTCGGGCTACTAATCTATAGGTTGTGGGTTCTGTCCTCACCACGGACGATCAAGCTGTCCCCCACAGATTAATGGAATATTGAATTCTTAAGGATACCTCCAAAATATATTTTTTGCAAAATATTTTTGAAAAGTAAAATAAAATATTTTTCATTTCCTATGCATGACTAATTTTCAGATCCAGTCTATATTTTATATTGCTAGATTTATAGTAGATTTTATAAAATAGCGTATAATAATTTGAAGAAATACCGTAAATCTGACAGGCATTATTAATGTGTATTTTTGTGTTATATGTTTCAGGGAACACGCTATACAACGGAGTATTTAATCCGATTCATCGCTCGATTGGTGCCAAATTCCAGCAACATAGTGGACGATCTGTTGAGGCGTCTAGTAGGATCACTCACCCACCAGTGCATAGGAATTAAAGGATCTCTGTGTCCAGTAGGAGCAAAATGGCCGAAAATGCGCGAAGGAACAACTCGGCATTTGATGATGTTTGTGCAAGGACTTTACGATGTAGTAACTGGCTTGCAAAGCAAAAATCAAACTCCACATAAAGTGGACAATCATCCAAACAATGGTCGTTCTAACAATATCAACAGTAACAAATTCAGTAGAGTTGCTGGTAGAGCATATTTAGGGTTAAACTTAATGGTAAAAGCTATTGGTAAGCCAACGACGCATTGACTTTAAACTGTTCGTTTTTGATTGACTCAAATGTATGACACGCATCTTGTAAGGTTGTTTCAAATTGCTGTCCAGTGCTCTTCACAATGAATTGTGGAGATGTTGAAGTATATCTATCTCTGTAATTGGAGAAGAAATTAATTGCTTAGAGTGGTTGTACAAGTGTTGTATCATAATGGTTGTATATTTATTAATTTTAAAATTTTTGCACTTGTTTATATGGCATACTTCTTCCAGTTTTTCGTAGAGATGAAAGTTGAAGGATGATTTTCGCATAATGTGACATGTGTGCTTGGTTTTTATTTACTATTTGAAAGCACTGTTCTTAAACTTAAGCTCATTTTTTAACTGTAAATTTTCTTAAAGTATTAGCATGAATAGGTGTGACGTTTTGCAGAATTTTCCACTTATTTCAGCAACAGTGTCTTTACAAGCACTTAAGTTTGAGTCTCTAGCTTAGTTTAAAAATATTTCGAAAATTTTATACTGTATATCTAGGCTTCCATATGCAAATTATTACTATTACTGTAGCATTTTAAAGCTAAGACAAGTACTTTATGGCGTCTTTTACTAGAAGTGAAAATTAGACGCAAATTTTAAACTATCTCAGTTTACAATTCCTTAGTTTACTAAATCGTAAATTCACAAACAATGATTTTATAAACTCATTTAGGCTTTGAGATTGCAAAACATTTGTTAATTGATTTAATTAAAAATAAATAGTGATAAGTAATTAAATGCTTTTTAATATTATTAGAATATTTTCTCGTTTATGAATGTACTAATATAAAATATGGAGTTAACGTGAGATTTTGAAAATTATTTGATTTTTTATTTATGTTATTGATACGTTTTTATATTTGAATCAAAGTAAATTGAAAATGATGTACATAGAATTTCAAACTATTTTCTCAGATGCATATTGCACCTGATAAAATTATATGCACGTTTTGTTGTCTAATATCTACGTTAAATTTTGTATATAAGTAAAAGTGCCTTTTTTAGCTTCAATAAAATTTAATATGTTTTGATTCATTTCATTTTGCTCTATTTTCCTGAATCGTGTTGCACAATTTCTTCCCTTTTTGCAATAAATAAAAACTTCGATATACTTACTCAAGTATGAGGATGGCACATGCGGTTGCCGCTTTATTTTCTTCTTACTCTCCTCTGTGGTTTCGTATGTTCGTTGTTTCCTGCCAGTCAGTTTGGTTTTCCCCCTTTCTTTTCCTCGATGTTGGCTACTTATTTTCTCTTACTTTCAACACTTTCAACAACTTGTGCCATCTTCAGTTGCTTACTTATCTTGGGTAAGTGCGGTCGCGTTTCTTGCTGGTCCTGAAGAATAAGGTTCTTATTGCCTTTGAAACTAGTAGAACATTTTTATATATATGCTGCATTTACGAAGATCTTATTTATTATGTAAAGCAGTTTCACTTTTCTTTTCTTTTAATTTCTAGCAGACGCCATATGTGTAATGTACTCTATAAAATGTATTTGACTATGGCTTGTTATTCATGCTCCTCAGGTCGACAATGCATGAGGTACAATCTATGTAGATTGTTATCGTAACTATACATAAATATGAATTTCACTTACTAGGTCATCTAACATCGTCACTTTATACCAATTTCATTTTCTTCAAAAGGCAACTCTCATTTTTGATTACAGATTCTGATTCTACAAGTCAAAGTAGTCCGTAAAACATTTACAAATCCATATAAAGTTTATTTATTTTGATGAAGTAGACGACAAAATACTAGTTCTTGAAATTTTGAGCTTCTATTGTAAAATGTTTGCATGCTTTCACGATAGCATCCGAAATAATTAGTTTGAACCGGTAATAGTGTTTGAACAATAGTGATGACACTAATTTGAATGCAGAGTTCGATACATTTTTGACATATTTTTGAACACATATTATTTTTCGACGCATTTTTAATCAAAAATTTTGTTTATTAGAATGCACATTGTCAAATACCTGCAATTATGGCACATCGCTTCGAGGAGAACTTTATATAAATTATTTTCAAACACCAGGCTAAAAAATCAACTGGTCCATCATAATAAGCAACAATAATAGCGAAGCCTATAATGTGGCAAAATAACTATGTGGCTGAAGTTTCTCTCTTTGTATAACGTCTATTTAAGGGCAGAATTAATATTTTTCATTTTTAGCACTTTACAACATAGTTGAAAAGTGTTTATGATTTTGTTCATTCTCTCTGTCTGTCTGTCTGTCCTTTCGCACCATAACTGCCGTAAAAATAACTTTATCAATATGAAATTTTAGTATGTTGTTCAGACGGTCTGTGTGACATATGGGAATGTAAATGAATAATATCACCCAATTAATTTTAGATTGAACCCGGGTTGAAAAAATGAAATATATTGAACCCTATGGGACCTGATTTTCAAACATTTTTTAAGAGAAGTTAAAATTCACAAATTGCTTCGAAAGTTTTAGGAAATATTCAAATTATCCCATAAAATATATAAATAAAAAATTCAGCAAAATATATTCGGTTGTTTTTTAAATAAAAATTAAAATAATAATTACATCCAGAGTTTATGAAGAGATCACATGATCAACTTCAAAATAAAATATGGCATCCATCTTGTGTCAAAATCGTGATTTTTAAAGTTCTTTTTAATTTATATTTATTGTTGTATCCGCCCTAAAACCGCTTTATTTTTGCTTAATTTCTGTGCTTCTATATTTAAATCAACGCAATTACAATACATTTGAGTTTAAATGATCAATGGCATCCATCTAGTGTCAAAATCGTGATTTTTATAGTTCTTTTTAATTTACTAGGGGACTCTGCCTTCTGATCGCTCTGCTCGCTCAACCCCCTTCGGGAGGCTTTGCTTCCTACTCGTTGCGCTCGTTCCATACCTATCTTTCCTAAAAATTCTACTTTAAAAAATATTTTTTCTATCCCTGCCTATTTTCCGCAGAAGGGAAAATCAGGGTTTTTTCTTAGTCCAGGGAATCTAAAAACTGAATTCCTTTATCATGAGCTAGCTCTCTCCGCGAGTTATTTCATGCCAAACTAAAGTTTAAATCGATAAACGGTTTATTTCATTCTCTTACCCTATTATTTCTCTATAAATGTACCAAATTTCATTTCTTTGTATGAGATAGTTTTTACGGTACCAGATAGAGAAATCGCTAGACTTGCCGATACAAAAAAAAAAAAGTTCACTTCAGAAGTGCATAAAAAATAAAATATCTCAAACGCTACATTGAAATTAAAAAAAGAGGCTCTAAAAATTCCTGTAAAAATTCACCCATGTAGGTACTTGCCTGCAGAAATTCGTTGTCTTGCTATTGTTAGTCTATCTAGGACACGAACTTGCAACTCAAATATTTTGTCTTTGAATTTGACATTAAATATTTTTTAAACTACAATATATATCAAAAAACGATTTATTTGAGCATCTTTCCCAAAACTTTTTTTACAAGTGTACCCAATTTTATATTTTTATATGCAATAGTTTTTGCGGTACGAAGCAAAGAATCTCGAGAAACGAGAAATTTGTCAAACAGCGACGGCGCGGCGTCAGTTACTTTTTTTTTAATATAAAGAGAGATATTACTTTCCCTTGAATACACGGTAATGTATAGGGAAAGTATTGGAATCATGTCGAAAATCGCAACTCGAGTTTTCGACGGATCTATGTGTTTTTGGACCTCTAGAATATTTCCCGAAATGGCCCGAAAAAGTTGCCTGTATCCATTCTAGCAGAAAAACTAATTGATCAAATTTTACAAAATTTGGTAGACAAGTCACTTGTGGATTACCCTAGTGCTGATTAGATTTTGGTACGATTCGGATGAAAAATAACCTGCCTTTCTTTGCGAAATGACCCGCAAGAAAAACTACGTATGCTCAAATATAGCAATTAAATGCTAGTTTTATAAGAAAATTTTGATGATAAAAAGAATAAGACCAACTCCATTACACTGGGACTAGCCGTTCTTGAGATATTTTAGTTTTTTCGCATTTTCGCTTCGTTATCTTTGAAAATAAGTCCAGTTACCAAATGAAAATGAAAACTGAATTAAAATGCCAATTCGGTGTCATGGGTGTTGTGCAATTAAACTCAATTTTGTGCAATTAAACTCAATTTAATGAATTATTGAAGAAATAAGGAGAACTTGAATGCGGATCTGCAAAGAAAGTCATGTGCTGCTCACATCAGATTTTTACTTTCCCTGCAATACATGGTAATATATAGGGAAAGTATTGGAATCATACCGATAATCGTAACTTGAGTTTTCGTATAATCTACACGTTGTGGGACCTCTAGAACACGAAAACATTATTTTTAGCGTGATGTCTGTGTGTGTGTGTCTGTCTGTGTGTGTGCCTTTCAGTCTGTCTGTCTGTGCACCACTCTAACTCAAAAACTAATGGACCAAATTTCATAAAATTTAGTACGTATGTCACTTGTGGGTGACCCTGGTGCTGATTAGTTTCTGGTACGATTCGGAATAAAAGAACTAGCCTTTTTTTTGGCGAAATAGACAGCAAAAATTGTCTGTATCCACTCTAGCTGAAAAATTAATACATTGAATTTTACCAAATTTGGTAAATGAGTCACTTGTATTTTACCCAGGTGCTGATTAGATTTTAGTATGATTCAGAAAAAAATATCCTGCCTTTTTTAGCGAAATGGTCTACAAAATCGTCAAAATCTAAAATAAAATCTTTCTCAAATATGTCAATTAAATACTGTTTTATACGTAATTTTTAACGATAAAAATAATAAGACCAACCCCTTTAACTAGTCGTTCTCAAAATATTTTCGTTTTTTCATATTTTCCCTAAGCCAACTTTGAAAATAAGTCTAGTTACCAAATGAGAACGAAATTGAATTCAAAGTGAATTAAATTGAAATAAAATAAAGAGACCGTGAATATATGTCTGCTGAGAGAGTTATGTGCTGGCCACATCAGATTTTTACTTTCCCTGCAATACATGGTAATGTAGAGGGAAAGTATTGGAATCATGCCGTAAATCGCAACTCGAGTTTTCGACGAATCTACACGTTTTGGAACCTCTAGAACACGAAAAAACTATTTTAGCGTGAAGTTTGTGTGTGTGTCTGTGCAATGTATGTATCCACTCTAATTCAAAACGAAATGGTTGAATTTCATAAAATTTGGTAGGTACGTCACTTGTGTGGGACTCTGGTGCTAATAAGATTTTTGTACTATTCGGGATTAAAGAATCCGCTTTTTTTTTGCGAAATGACCCTCAAAAATTGCCTTTATCCACACTAGCTGAAAAACTAATGGATCAAATTTTACAAAATTTGGTATATAAGTCTTTTGTGGGTTACCCTGGTGCTAATTACATTTTGGTATTATTCAAAAAAATATAACCTGCCTTTTTTGCGAAATGGCCAGCAAAAATAGTCAAAGTCTAAAATAAAAATTACTTATGATCAAATACATCTATAAATGCTTGTTTTATGCGTAATTTTTGACGAAGAACAGAATAAGATCAACCCCATTACTTTATAACAAACCGTTCTCTCAAATATTTGAGTTTTTTCGCATTTTACTTACGCCGCCATTGGAAAAATGTCCAATTACCAAATAAAAACAAACATTGAATTAAAAGTGCAAATATAGTGTTATTTTGTGCAATTAAACTCAATTTAATGAATGATTAACGAAATAAAGAAAAAATGTATTTGAGTTTGCAGGGAAAGCCATGTGCTGCTCACATCAGATTTTTTAGTGTTGTATCCGTCCTAAAACCACTTTACTTTTGATTAATTTCTGTGCATCTATATTATGAAACAACGAAATTATAATTTATTTGAGTCTAAATGATCATCAAACTTTTATTATTTCTACAATGAAGCCTAATTTTAACGCATGCAGATAGTAAACACATCAAACTGTAAGATGAGTTATATAAAATTTGCTGAATTTTTTAACGCAAAATTATTTAGCTCTGGAGTCGGGAATAAAGCTGATATGAATGGAATATTCATTGATTTTACATAAAGAAGTAGACGATTTTAATCATTGACTTTCTCGATGACGTTTCAAGCACAGAGTTAAAGTACTTTTACCTCCGTGGTTTTAAGTTATTAAGTAAAATAAATTATTGTAATATTGTGATGAATGGAATAAAAGTGTATGAATGAAACATTTACTGCTTTTACATAGAGAGCCAGGCGATTTATATTTTGATGGCGTCATTTGAATAAAGTTCATTATTTTCGATGAGGTTTCAAGTTTTCAAATATAATATATTATTGTAGTATTGTGGTAATTTAAAAAATATTACCGCTGAATGTATCGCATTTTGGGAATGTTTAAAAAAATTGCATTGCAGTTGAAAAGTGTTTCACCATCAATGCTTTATGCATGATTGATCTTTCTTGTTCGTCCGATGCTCTTGTTAACAAAGCGAAAGGCGTACTCTTACCAAAGAAGGACTTATCCGAACATGAAAATCTAGATGTACATTTTCACACGAGAATCAAAGATGGTGGGCACCTGAAACAGTAGTTGTATACGTTTACCACTACAACTAATGCACTGGTAAGAAGTCTAACCCCAGATTTGGAATTTTTTCATTTTCTCAGATCTTTAAACAAGTTTCGAAGTTTTTATTTTTACTTTCCTAATATACATAGTATAAGGAATATATTGTGACGGGTTCGAAAATTCGAATTTAAGTTTCCGAGCAGCATTTTTAACAGTTTCCGAGAGCATGTTTCAAGCATCCCTGAACACGAATCAGACTTTTTTGAAGTGAAGTTTGTGTGTGCGTGTGTGTGTCAGTGAGTCTGTGGAAATGATAACACACGAACGAATGAAGCGATTCGAACGAAATTTCATACAAAAATTACAATCAGTCAATACTGGAAGCCTATTGTTTTCAAATGCAATTGAATGTTGAAAATCCCCAAATTTTGAAATGAAAATTTGAAAAACTCATCAAAAATCAAAACCTTCAATAAAGTTATGTAAGTAATCTTTTCTTATGTAATTTTTGATTAGAAAATGATTAACACAAACTTTAGAATGATTGAGCCGTTCTCGAGATATTGCACACTTTTCAAATTAATTTATAAAAAATCGCATAAAATTAAAAATAAAGTATCAACTATTGCGAAATATGTTCGCTTTTCATATGTAATATTATGCGATAAATTTGTTATCATCATTCTCGTGCATCTAGTCCGTTCCATTCACGAAACAAGATACATTGGGTAATAGTTTTGTATTTAGACGCCATTAGTCGTTTATCTACTATAAGAATAACCAATTTTTCTATCCATAACTCTTGGTGACATTTCGGCGACGAATTTGGCGGAATATCGCCAACTTGGCGATTTTTTTAAAAATGAAGTCAAATTGACGGAAATGTCGCCAAATTGATAAAAATGTCGTTAAATCAATAAAAATAACGACTAATTGATGATAATTTAATATCTTGGATAAAATATAAGAATGTATGAATAGCCTATTTATCCGTCTGTAACGCTTTGTGAAATTCTGGCGACGAATTTTGGCGGCATATTGCCACCTTGGCGAGTTTTTCTCAAATGTTGCCAAATTGACGAAAATTCTTCCAAATTGATTAACATGACGCTAAATCAATTAAAATGACGAGTAAATGATGAAAATTCAATATCTTTAAAGAAACATAATAAACGACTATAAGAATAACCATCCGTATATTCGACTATAAGAACGTCCATCCGTAATGCTGGTCGAAAAATTTGGAGGAATGTCGTCAACTTGGCGACTTTTAAATTTTGCGAGATTAACGAAAATGTCGCCATAATGTCGCCAATTGACATATATGCCACCAAATTGATAAAAATGATGTTTAATAGGAGACAATGTTTTGCGAATTTTTTATTCTGTCATATGACGAGCATATCATCTAGTGTATAAGAAAATGCGTTTGTGTATAAGAAAATGCGTTTGTAACACTCAACTATACATATGGCGAACTTGGTGAATAATCTAACAAAATATCGTCAATTTTGCGATATTTTGTCCCAGATTGACGAAAATATCGTCAATATTGCAAAACTGAAGCCAAGTTAATGAAAATGAGGCCTAATTGATGAATTTATTGTTAAAATATTTTATTATATAGACTATATTGCTTATTGAGGATGCTATCAATATTGATAGTTGTTAATTTAGAGTTCCGTGAAATATAAGTTAACTGGGATCGAAATAGCTTTACATGTTGTCCTCTGGAAACGCGCCTAATGTACAATTCAACGTTACAAACACAATGTCGTCGTTATTTTCATCATTTTTTCAATGTGAAAGAAGTAAATCCATTTCATTATATAAGAAAAGTCAGGTGCTGCCTACATCATATTATTTTTCTATCATGTTGTTTAAGTATTGCACAATGTCCCTTAAAAATTTCTCTATAACTGGAAGCCCACCTTTAGCACTGTTTAAGACATCAGATGATACCTAATAAATTTCCTTTCGTCCTAAACAACAAAAAATTATTCAATTTTTTCCAATCGAAACAAAACAGTTTTGAACTTTTTGCTATATTAACTTATTATATTGCACACAGCAGTAATTAGAAGATTTTTTTTATTCCAATTATGAATTTCCAACCAGCATTTTGTAAATTCCATATTAAAATTTCCGATTACATGGATTTTCTAAAAATCATATACATAACTGCTTTTAGAAATTGTTTTTTTTTGCAAAACTTAAAATATAGTCGATATATAGAAAAATTAATAAAAAAAGAAAAGAAAACAAAAACATTTTCTTAAAAGTACGTTGGTTTAGTAAAAGTACGTTGGCTCCAAAATTAGTTTAAGGGCTGCATGAGGAGAGGAGAGCATCTCGGATTGAAGACCCCTGCCCTAAGTTATCCGGTTCTATAAATAATAGTAACATGATGTTTGGTATGTCGTCATTTCTTGTGCGTGGTACAGTTAGTTCTTTGGATTTTGGGCCTTATCTGGCTAACCCGTCTTGAGCCGGCAGTAGGAATGTACTCCTAGTCTTCCCTAATCTAAACTTTTATTGCCAATACCAATTACCATGATTTGTGAGTTTCCAAATTCAACTTCAGAAAACAGCGAATGTACTGCATCGCAACTAATCTTGCTCGCCCTACAAACTCGCAAGGTGGTAATTAATACTCGCACACACAGCAATTTTCCTTGAAGTTTTCTTCCAGAAGGGGAAATAAAAGAGTTCTCCCAGAGAGAAGTGCTCTACAATAAAATCTTTCTCCCAGAGAGTGCGCAGTAAAGAGATGCAGCAAAAGTCTAATAACCGCAGACATACCATAAGCACCGGACACACACCCTCCTGCAAACGTTTACATATTTCGCAGGTATATTCCATCTGTACTAGGAGTAGAGGTGGTTTTGTAAGGAAGCTACTGCGTTACAGCATGGGGCCCACTGGGCATGAATTTGGTCAGAGGCGGCGGAGCGAATAAATTTTAAGGGGGGGGGGGGGCAAGAAAAAAATTCTTAAACAAATTTTAGAAATCCTCACCATCATGCATTATTCACAGTATTTTATTAGCACGTATAAAAAGTAAAAAAATAATAATAATGGAATAGAAAATATTTGTTAATAAAATCAGAGCACTGGACGTTTTTTTTCTGTTTTTTCTATGTTGAAAAATAAAATAAAAAAATATTATGAAACGTGCGAGTTGAATATTTTTTGACTAACAACATGAAAAATATCGTGAAATATAATGTTTCAAGTTTTAATTCAAAATAAGTTTATAATAGATGTAATTGCTGAAATTAAACGGGTTTTATTGAATAAATTGGTGAAAGATCTGTGGAACGAAACTGCACCAGAATTGTTTAGTCATATTCTAATACATGCAGCAACATTTTCTGAGAATTTTATCTCTTTATCTATTTTAAGTTCACAGTCATTAATTTGTCCACGGACGGACAAAATGATAGCAATAGGAGACTTTTATAAGGGGAAAAAAAAGAAAATTTCTTAAAAAGATGAAAATAAAAAATATCATGCATATACAATCATTATTTAACACGTACTATGATTGTATTTCCTTTGTTAAAACATGATAGTCAGTTTATTAAAAAAAAAATTCATTTTATTAAAAAAACATTATTAAAAATGTTCAAAATAGTTTCGACGGCTGCCATTGCTAGAAATAAATTTTCCAGCAACTTTAATAAGATCTAGCTTATAGCATTGGCTACTTTGTGAACATGGAGTATAACGTATAAGCAAAGAGTTTAGTCTGATTTGCGTTATATTTGCCCTTAAATAAGTTATTAACATTTTAAAAGCAGAAAAGGACCCCTCTGCTGTTGCAACAGTCACAGGTATAATCAGATATACAGGGTGATTAAAAAAAGATGGGTCAAATTTTTCGATGTGGCAATACACACCAAACCAAGCATTTTTCGTCATAGTTTATCGGGTCGGAAATGAATAGTAAAGGCCCCAATGGGCGCTTAATGGTGAAACCGATGAGGTGAAGCGAAAACACAAGAATGACTAAAAGTTTTAAAATAACAATTAATAAACAATAATTACAGTAATGGCTCAAAAACGCAACCATCAACCTGAATGCACGTCTCACAGCGGCGATGGAGGGATTGGCGAACTCTCTTGAACAGACCAAGCATGTCGCGCACTTCGGCAGCAGCGGCCGAAATTCTGGCGAAGAATTTCTCTTTTCAGATTCAAAGAGAGTGTAATAGACGAGACTCTTGAGATATCCCTCACAAAAAGAAGTCAAGACACGACAGAATGGGCGATCTTGGGGGGGGGGGGGGGGGGCAAGCTATGGGACCATCTCCAGCGCTCTGTAACGCTTGTACGTTTCCAGCGCTCTGACCAATCCAGCGCTCTGTAACGCTTGTACGTTTCATTTCCGACCTGGTAAACTATGACGAAAAATGCTTGGTTTGGTATGTGCTACAACCACGTAAAGTTTGGCCATCTTTTTGAATCACCCTGTATTTGCAAAAGTATCTGTGTTCTACTAAACGATAGTTGCTGGCCCATTTTCAAAATTTCGCATATTGTTGAGATGGTGTTAATTTTTACTTTCCCCGCAATACATGGTAATGTATGGGGAAAGTATTGGAATCATGCCGAAAATCCCCGACCAACTCGAGTTTTCGACGGATCTACACGTTTCGAGACCTCTAGAATACGAAAAAACCATTTTTAACATGACGTCTGTGTGTGTGTCTGTCTGTCTGTCTGTCTGTGTGTCTGTCTGTGCAATGTATGTATCCACTCTAACTCAAAAACTAATGGATCGAATTTCATAAAATTTGGTAGGTAAGTCACTTGCGTATGACCCTGGTGCTGATTAGTTTTTGGTACGATTCGTAAAAACAGAACCTTTTTTTGCGAAATGGCCCGTAGAAATTTCATGTATCCACACTATCTAAAATACTAACTGACCAAATTTCACAAAATTTGGTAGATAAGTCACTTGTAGGATGATCTGGTGCTGATTAGATTTTGGTACAATTCGGAAAGGAACAACCTGCCTTTTTTAACGAAATGACCCGCAAAAATCGCCAAAATCTAAAATAAAAAAACTACGTATGCTCAAATATATCCATTAAATACTTGTTTTATACGTAATGTTTAACGAAGAAAAGAATAAGACCAACTCCATTACATTAGGACTAGCCGTTCTCGAGATATTTTAGTTTGTTCGTATTTTCTCTACGCCACCTTTGAAAATAGGTTCAATTACCAAATGAGAACGAAATTGAATTCAAAGTGAATTAAATTGAAATAAAGTAAAGAGAACGTGGATATAAGTCTGCAGGGAAAGTCATGTGTTGCCCACATCAGATTTTTACTTTCCCTGCATTACATGGTAATGTATAGGGAAAGTATTGGAATCATGCCGAAAATCACAACTCGAGTTTTCGACGGATCTACACGTTTCGAGACCTCTAGAATACGAAAAAACTATTTTAGCGCGACGTCTGTGTGTGTGTCTGTGTGTCTGTCTGTCTGTCTGTGCAGATTTTGTATCCACTCTAACTAAAAAACTAATGGACCGAATTTCACAAAATTTGGTAGGTAAGTTACTTGTGAGCGAGTCTGGTGCTGATTAGTTTTGGGTACGATTCGGAAAAAAGTGACCAGCCTTTTTTTGCAAAATGCCTTTCGTCCAAATCTAATTTAAAGAACTGGGTATACTCAAATATATCCATTAAATGCTGATTTAATACGTAATTTTTACGACGAAAATAATAAGGCCATTCCCATTACACCAGGACTAGCCATTCTCGAGATATTTTAGTTTTTCGTACTTTCTCTACGCCACCTTTGAAAATAAGCCCGGTTAACGAATGAGAACGAAAATTGAATTAAAAGTGAAATAAATTTAATTAAAATAAGGAGAACGTTAATATAAGTCTGCAGGGAAAGTCATGTGCTGCCCACATCAGATTTTTTTGAAGTTCAAATCATGCTTATCAAAGATTTTATGAAATCCAGTAGTATATTAATTTGCATTTTAGTTGACATTTCCTTATGTCATTATAAGATTTAAAACTCTTCTTGTTCTAAGCCCATTTCATTGGTGTTTGCTGCAGGTCCCGTAAGAAAGTAGCAATTCGAAATATTCCTTTCTGAAGTAATCCTTGGGTATTTGGAAAATAGAAGGTAGCAACCCTACATTGTATCTTTTGGGCATTTTATTACGGATTCGTGGTAATATTGGTGAATTCGTCAAATTCTTAGAAAAATTCAAAATAAAATTCAAAAGTTCGTCAAAACTACCATCGCTTCGTAAACCCTCAAAATATGACAATGGTGTATAGATAACAATTGTTTTCTTCCTGAGAATTAATCGATTTTAATTGTAACTATTTGTTGATCTTTTCTGCTGTCGAAAGCAGTTTCACACAAGCATTTAGCTCAAAATAGACAGAAAACAGCTCAAATGAATGCTTCAGTCCTGTGATTTGCCGGTCTACATCATAGACATTTCTTTGGGAAGTTCCTCTAATTCTATAAGAACTTTATAATTAGAATGGATGCTTTGAATAAAATCTTTTCGGACAGTCCATCTGGTGAGACGCAAGGATTTTAAAGAGGTGGACGTAGTTTGAGCTCTACTATCAGACTCGTGAGTATCAGTTGAAACATTACTGTGTCTAAAAAGTGCAATACGTTTTGAAGAGCAACGTAGCAGGGTGGTTATTTCCTGGGTTATATCCAAAGCTTCTTTCACTATCTTAAATTTTTTGTAGCATCCTGTAAAGATAGTTGAAGATCATGGACTGCACATTGTACATAAATATAGGCTCTCTCTCGTTCGGAAATGCAGGCTGCTACTCCTGAATATGTGCCACTCATTATTGATGCGCCCATGTTCCTCCTGATCGCTGGCGCTGGCCAACCTTTGGAGCTCATTTACAGCCCTGTTCACTGACGCTTACTAATCGCCGGAGCTCGCTTCGTAACGCCTACTACACAGGTGTAATACGCCCGTTGGAGCATTGCTTCTTGTTCGCTTACGCTCACCAACCCTGGAACTCGTTTCACGAGCTGTTTCAACTCGTTTGACCTTATGCCCCAGCTTATTAAAGATCGACAACCACCAGATCATGGAATTTTTGCACCATGTTCGCTGCTGCTCACTATCAACTAGAGATCACTTCGCAATCTTTTTCGTCTCGCCTGCTGCGGCCTTTGAAGCTCCGCTCCTTGTTCGCTTTCGCTGTATAAACCCTCTATCTGGCTTCGCGAGCTCTGCCACCCCGCCACGATGTGTAAATATATAACTTTTAATCACATATTTACACTAAAAAGACATATATTTGTTCTGTAATAATAATTACATTTTAATCGTATTTGTTCATGACAATAATAGTTGCGAAGCAGATCTGTTTGTAAGAATCAACAATAAAGCATATCATTGTCCACATTGCTCATAGCGTAGTAAATAATGTTTTAGTCTACCATGCTTGTCGTACGAAGTCGTGACGTTTCTGCCAGCAACCAATCAGAGAGAAGTTGAAAATAGGCTCGACCAATTAAATATTTGCTAATACAAAAGAACATTTTTCACTGCAGAAGTGCATAAAATTAGAGTAACTCATAAACTAAATCGAAAATAAATAAAGTCTCCGTCTTAATAAAAATTCAAGTATGTAGTTACATGACTGCAAAAATTCGCGGTCTTGATATTGCTAGTCTGTCCAGGACGCGAATTCGCAGCTCAAATATTATTTTTTTGACTTTGACATTAAGTATTTTTTAAACTACAGTTTATATTGGAAAACGGTTTATTTCAATGTGTTCCTCTAATATTTTTCTACACTATATATGTACTAAATTTCATATTTTTGAATGTTATACTTTTTGCGGTACGAGACAAAAAACTCTAGACACCCGAAACTTGTCAGTCGGCGTCGGTGTCAGCTATATTTTTTAATATAGAGAAATACCCAGATCATCCAACATAATTAAAAAGTTTGGTAACTGTTTGAATGGCTGGGATAGTGCAGAACCCAATGGGGATGGCATTCACAAAAACCGTGCCATCCTTCTCCAAACCCAATACTTTTCGAAAGGACTTTCGGACCTACAGCTTTAACGTGCTCATACTCCACGGAGATGAGGATGACTCTCCGAGGAGAAGAGGATGACTCTCCAGAAACTCGTTTCAGGCCTCAAAATTCTCGGGATGTCACTGTGTACTCAGGGACGTAAGTGGGCAATCTTAGCTGGGGGGGTGTGAAGGAAATTTTTCCGACTAATATTGAAAATTTCCGACTGTACAAACAAGTAAGTTAACTTTTGGTTTTGAACGAGTACATTGCTGTTCTAGTGACTTTTGTCCAGTTCAATGTCTACTATTTGTTTTAATTTTTGAATGTTTTGTGTATATATCCAAATCATACCCCAATTTATAAAAAGAAAAATGTCTCAAAACCAAATTTATGGTTTTGAGGGTTTTGTTTTATAAATAATTTTACATTTGTTATTTAATTATCGGATGTGTTATGCAAATGCCCAAATTTTTAGCTATCATTTGAAACAAGGCAAGTTTCTAGGGCAAGGATTAGCAGAATGTTAAATATATTTGAAAAAGTATTAAATTTCATATGTTTTGGGATTTTTTTTCAAATGCACTGGACACATTCCCAGATGATTGCTTTTAGCACTTAAAAATCCGTGAGTTTCTATACCAAGAATTGGTTGAGTAAATTTCGGAACTTGTATCTTTTTTTTTTAGCTACATTTGGGTCTTTTAATAGGTTTTTGTAAATAATTAAAACTTTATTATTTTTTTTCTAATTTTCGAATGCACATTGTATATTTCCAAATAATTTCCTCAAAAAAGGAGAAAAACACGCGTTTCTACACCAAGGATTATCTTTGTAAAACCCGGGATGTGCATAATAGCATACATACATTGTTCAAAGGAAATTAATATGATATGATTTGTAGTGCTCATAAGGGATGCCGTTGTTTCATTTCCTCGATATTTGTTTTAAAAAAATTGTCTAGACACGGTCTTAAAAAAAATTCCAAATGGTCCACCAGAAAACCTACTTGCATGTGGCTATACACATATTCTTAAATACATCGAAATTGCATTTTTTAGTTTATATGATACTTATTTTGTAGCATCCAAAACAGGAAGATTAGCTTAATTCTACAATTTGAATTCTACAGAAAGTTGTGTTTATCTTCGCAGTCTAACAATTTTTTTTTTTAATTACTACATTTTTTTTTAAGAAAACGCATCAAAGCAACAAATGCATCTCCCTTAATGAGATGCATAAGACTGCGGTTTCTCCCCGGTAGATTGCACATGCCTGAGCACTCTCCTAGAGAAAGGATCGTTTACTTTCTTTATTTTTTTTTCCAGGTTTGTGGATCGCATGCTTATAAATTTGGTATGAAACTAACATTGAGTTATACAGCGTTTTTCAACGTGTGTTATAGTTTCGTGTAAATTTACGGAAAATTAAAGAATTTTGATGTACAGTTTGGACCACATTGGACTTTTTCTCATTTTGGGGTTCCGGTATTAAATTAAATTTCCAAAAGGAGTTCCGAGACCAAAAAACTTCGAAAAACAGTGAGCTATGGAATACAACTGGAGTGAGTGCATATTACACTTTAACATTGTTGGGCCGCGGTTCCTTTCGGAGTTGGCGAAAATCATCCACGTTTGAAAATACAATTCTTTATGTAGTATAGCGGGCTGTTATCTAAGACTTAAATATGTGGGTTACAAGAAGTTGGTGGTAGGAGGATGGTACGGTAACTGTAGTTGTGTCCCCCACTGGATTCTAGTCTAAATTAAATGGGAATATCCCGGCCATCCAAACAGATACCTTACACTTTGGTGTATGTCATACGGTCTGGGTCGAAAGTGGAAAGATCTCCTCTAGTTGTTGCAAGCCAATCTGAAGACTCGCTTGTACGTTGACGATATTCTGCCTATACTGTCAAGTCGCCCAGGTTCCATTTACCAACAAGACAAAGCTCGAACACATACTGCACAACTTTCTCAATAATGTCTTCAAGGATTTAATACCCTCCTATTGCCATCCAGATCTCCAGACCTATCACCAATAGAGACGTACTGTGACAGCAATTGCAGCCTTCTCTGAATACCACTGAATTAGCTGATCAGTTGCAACATTTGTGGCAGAATCTTCCGCAGAGGGACATAAGCAACCTAACTGACCCTATGCCGCACCGAATATCGACTTGTATAGTCGATTACCACTTAATAAAATATCAGTTTCTTGTTGTCACCATTTCTTAATAAAACGTTTTTTATTGATTCCAAATTCTAATCATTTGCATATTTTCTCAAACGACACATACATGCCGATCTTCGTGGCTGTAGGCTCAATTTCTTATGGGTGCATATAATTTTTTGTGTGTATAGTTTCAATGCTTTTCATCACGGATTTGAACGAATTTTTAATCACCTTTTTAAAAGCGCAGTGTCATCATGTCAGAGCACCAAATGCAATTTCGAGGGCTAAAATACTTATGTTTGCTGACTTTAAAATGCTTAATTTAAATCTGAAAGTCGTTTTTAAAATTAACCCTTGGATCTGGAAAGATAGCCCCTCAAAGTTTGGCCTTTTTTGCTATTTTTGTGTTTATAATCTCAGGTCGAAGATGTTGCCACAATATGATGCAATTGCATGGTTATGAGAACTTAATGCTTTAAGAAATAACAGGAAAACTGTATTCAACTCATGAAGTTAGAGGTGAGACCACCTCCATGATTCAGCTGAGTGGGAAATTTAATTTTGTGAGGTCATCCCTATTTAAAAATTCAGAATATGAATATCTAAGCCATGGATTTAGAGATACTTATTTTCTGCTTTATCTTCAAAATCACCTTGTAAACGATGCAATTATACAAACTTTGTTTATAGGTAGATTGGTTGGAGCTGAATATGATCCATAAAGTTAGAGATAGTTAGACTCTTTTCTTCTATGGTATGGCTAGACCAATTAAAAACTTAAGATGAAAAGTTTGAAGTATTAAACTTGATAAATTGATTTGCTAAGGTTATAGGGGAACGTAACTTTATTGCGTTATGTTAGGAGTCGGTATAGTATGTATGTCTTTATAGGGAGATATTATCCTATAAGAGATAATAATATTGAATAGGGGGTGTATGACTGGTATGTGACTGTGGATATTAGAAGTGGGTGGGCAGATCGGTGGCAGTTGATGTCCGCCGGTTCCTGTTTCTCATGCATGGTCGTGGTGTACATAGATGAGCTTAGCACCCGAAGTGCGCGGAAGTTTGCTGGTTTATAAAAAAATTTCAACTTCGATCAAAGTTTTCGAGAAATAAATATTTCGAAAGAACGTAAGATTAAATAAACCAATTGCAGAGATGGGAAGTCCACAAAATATAAAAACAATTTTTTTTTTAATTGAACACCAAAATTTTTAGTATAAGTAAATTATTACTGGAAACGAGTGCATATTAAGTGGTGCAAACAGAATCAGAAATGAATGAAGTAATATAAAGCATCGCCATATTTTATGCACAGCTGACTTTCAAAAACAAAAAATTATGTTATTCATTATTTTGATCTATTTTATTGGCTTCTTCATCGAAATTGAATATGTAGGATCATTTCATTACTTTTATGTTTCCTACTTATAGGGGCAACTCTAGTAGAGAGGTTTTGACTATATAAATACCAAATGATGACTACAAAAATCTGAATATAATATTTCGCAACAATCAATGTTGGTATATTATTTTGAAATAACTCTGTTTAATTTTCAGAAATATTTTGGCGGATTTTTATTTGAACGAGAAAGAAATATTTTAATTTAAAAATAAAATAATAGTAATTATAAATAAATTATTGATTATTTATTAATAAAAATATATAAAATGTGTCTACAAAATGTACAACGGTAAAATTATAACTAATGAAAATTTTGATTTATTGGAAGCTCAACTATTTAACATATTTTTCTCTATTAATAAAAGGTTTATAAAAACATTTTGAAGTAGTTAACATTTTACTGTTACATTCTAATTTATATACAATTTAATATCGAACGGTCGAATAAATGTTGCATTATTATTACATATTTAGTATTTTTCAAAAGGATGTCTGTTTCTGTGTGTGTGTAACGCGCAGCAGAAAATTCAAGCTTTCAACAGCTTCGAAGATCTGTATAGAGTTGGCATCTCAGCTTATGCAAATATGCACTTCGCCGGGATTTTTTTTTTTTTTTTTAATTTCAATTAGTTTAAAGGTTATGCATATTTAAAGTCGAAATTTCGTTGTTTCTAAATCCATTTATCCCAGCAGACTATTGTTTGCAGAATGGCAGATGTTTATAGACAATTAGCGCGACACAATGTGGATGATGAAATCAAAAATTCTAAGTTTCAGAATTTTACAGATATCATTTTGATTTTTTTAAACGAGCAATTATTTTATAAGATCTCGCTTGACAAATCTCTTCTATAGCACGAAAATATTCGGAGATAGTATTTAATTATCTAATTTTACTTTTCAGCATATATTTCACGAAAGTGCAACAGACGAAACACATAAAGTGATTTAAATAGAGAAGTTTTCTTATTCCTTGAATTTTAAAGATATGATTCATATTTTTAAAAATACAATTATTTGCCATTAAAAGCATTGTAAAAAAATCATTTGAATCGGATAACTACAACCATAATCCCCATTTTTACCTCCTTGCTTTTTCTTCAATCCTAAAGGTGACGCAGCGCAACGAGAAAAGGCGTTGTTGTTGAGACCCAGACGGTCCGACCTACCAGAAAGGTGTAAGGTAACAGTCTAGACGACTGGGAAGAGCCACTCAATTTAGAACGAAATCCAGTGGGGGGAGGCATCCACAGGGACCGTACCCTCCTTCCCCTACCACCAACCTTTCGGAAGGGCTTACGGACCCACATGTTTAACGTGATCGTACTCCGCGTGAATACGTTTGGCAGCGGAGGGAATCGAACTGAGGCCTACCGAGTGCAATCCGAGCGCTAATCACTGGACTACCGCGCCCCACAAGAAAAGGCGTGTTTAACCGCGTTAATGTGTTTTTATAGATCTAATGCAATTTTTGAGGAATCTTCTTATCAAGTTTAAAAAGATTGATAATATCCTGTTTTTAACACTTTACAAAATAGTTGAAAAGTATTTATGACTTTGTTCACTCTGTCTGTCTGTCTGTCCGTTAGCACGATAATTGCCGTAAAAATGACTTTATCAAAATGAAATTTTAATATGTTCTTCAGACAGTCTGTGGGACCTATGGGAATATAAATGAATAATATCACCCAATTAGTTTTGGATTGAACCCAGATTGAAAAAAAGAAATACATTGAACCCTTCAGGACCTAATGTTTCAAACATTTTTTAAGCGACTTTAAAATTCACAAATTGCTTCGAAAATGTAAGGAAATATTCAAATTATCTCATAAAAATATAAAAAACATTTCAGTAAAATATGTTAGGTAGTTTTTTAAATAAAAATTATTTAATATAGGGAGAAAAACAAATTCAATTAAATTCTCACTCTCGCTATATCCTCCAGAAAAGGACACGAGATATATTATATAATAAATATCTTTCCAAGGGTTTAATTATTTTATATATAAGAGAGGATTCATATTTTAAAATAAATATGGTAGATAACAATTTTTCAAATTTTTAAATAAAATAAATTAGTATAGTATTGTAATGAATGAAACGGTTGAAAAAATGTTTATGAATGAAATGCTGCCTTTATAGAGAGGCGATTTATATTTTGATGACGTCATTTGAAAAAAGTTCATTTGTTTTCGATGAAGTTTTCAAATATAATAAATTATTGAAGTATTATGATAATTTAAAAAATTTACCGAGGAATGTATCGCATTTTAGAGATGTTTAAACCAGGCAATTTATATTTCAATGCCGTCAATTGAATAAAGTTCATTTTTTTCGATGAAGTTTTCAAATATAATAAATTAATGTAGTATTGTGATAATTTTAAAAATATTACTGAGGAATGTATCGCATTTTAGAGATGTTTATATAAAATTGCATTGAAGTTGGAAAGTGTTTGATAATCAATGCTTTATGCATGATTGATCTTTCTTGTTTAAGTTTATAAATGCTTATTTCTCCCTCCTGCTTCAAAAAGTGGTAGCTATAAATAATATTAGGTTATTTGTAGTCCTTTGAAAACCATATAGGAGTGTACAATTGGATTTTGGATAGGTTCTTAGTTTTTGAAAAAAATAGTGGCAACAATTTCGATATTTTAATATTTTGTAGATGTGGTCCTAATTTCGATATTTTAATAATTTAAAAAAATTGAAAAGGTGGTTCTAATTTCGATGTCTTAATAATTTGAACCATTTTGAAAAAGTGGTTCTTAATTATCTAAAATTATTTTAAAATTGCCAAAAAAAATAAACTACCTACATAGAAAAATATTATTCAAGCGAAATCATTTCGACTCGGGCCGTGCCGGAGATTTAGAAAGCTGTTTCGGGCCGGGCTCGAACTTGACTTTTAAAAAAGGCTAAACATATTTGATTTTGAAAATTTTTCTGGGGCCGAATATATTTATTTCGCCAGGCCGAACATATTTAATTTTGAAAATTTTTCAAATGAGTTTTTATTGAATACATGAAATAATTGTCTTTATTTCAGCTATATATAGATACATGTTTAAAAAAAAAAACTTTTATCTCAATTCTTCGTAGAAAATTTTCACACATTCATGTTCCCGGTCCGGCCGTCCAAATAGTTGCTCTTAGTCCTCTGGACGAGTCGGACGGTCTGGGTCTTCAACACATTCATGTTCCCGGCCGTCCAAGTGGATGCTCTATGGTTTCGGATAAGTCGGACGGTCTGTGTCTTCAACACATTCATCCATTCATGTTTGCGGCGGCTGCTCACATTCCTGCTCATAACCTCGGGTGAGTCGGGCGGCCAGGGCTTTCTTCACATTCATGTTTTTAACACATATGAATATACATTATTTCGGGCCAGATCAAGTCGAGACTCAATGGTCTTCGGGACTGGTTTAAGTACTGGCATTGTTGTACCAGGCAGGGAAAAACTCTAAATTTTCGGTCCGTTCTGACCCGTATTGGAACCACTGCTGATCTTTTTGTATAGTCTAGTGTTTCAGTTTCATTCACAATTTGCGATTTTATTTTGTCGCAGAAAATTGATTTAAATGACGTATGGATTGTTAAATGATACCTTTAAAAGCACAATTTTATAACAAAATTTAAAAATGCAATAAAAATAAATAATAATAATTATGAGAAACGTATATAAACGATTCTTATGCATGCCTTTATATAATTTAAAAATATTACCTTACTTTACGCAGTCACATTCTAGCTCTGCGAAAAATTGAAGCAATCTGGACTGAATGAAGATTCCCTTGCTTTTCAGCATTTTACAGAAAAGACATTCACATTTTTTGAGTCATAAATTACTTGCCCAATTATAGACACTTTTAAGGGAATACATAATGGGTTTACTTTCCAAATCCTTGGACAATGTGTTTCAGTATTTTTCTCCTGCTGTTTTACCGACAGCATAGCGAAGAAAATAGGTTTTGTCTGAAGAACTCGTACCAGAACCTAATTGCTCTTTCATGGTTTTGTCCCCACCAAAGAGCTAGAATCACGTGATTGCTTCTCGAAGGTCACCACATATGTGTATTACAAATGATCTGCACCCTCCGGTTGCAAGATCTGCTTCTCCGAATTTCCTCAAGAAAAATGCCGACAAAGTTTGGGGACTTCCTGGACCACCCTCGTTGACATACCCCTTATCCAGGTGGCTGATACGTATTTAAATGAGATTTATGACATCGCAAAGAAACCATTGCCCCACGTTCATCAGATGGCTTTGCTTCAACATGGATTTCAAGGATTTTGGTTCACGAAAGAGAATCGGTGATTTTGTAGTGAACATTTAGAAAATTAAAGTAAAAAATAAATTTTTAAAATGAAATTTATGGAGAACAAAACACACTCTTATTCCGATTTTTTTTCCGAGTGATTGCCAAATTTTCCGACTTTTTTGAGTCAGGGGGGGTGTGACACCCCCCCACACCCCTCCGGTACTTACGTCCCTGTGTGTACTGATTCTTTAAATATAATGTTTATCGTACTTTTATATCACAAATAAATAAATATGTAAATCTGAAAAAGTCAGTTAGACATAAAAATTTAAGAATTCTACTTTCCCATCAATATAGAAATCTAACAATCCCCTTAAAAATGAACAAATAATTTCACGTAACTTGCAGTACCTGACAAGGTCGATCGAACAGTAATTAAATAACCACAAATACAAATACATTTCTTAACTTTCCATTACTATATCTACCTCTCTTCAACCTTTTTCCAATTCGGTTTAATGATATACTTATCGATTTTAATTGCTGTTCCGTTTCAACTCTGAACTTTACCTCATATTAGCGACTTGAAAACTATACTAAATCTAACTAAGTATGCATCTACCTACTTTTGATTTTGTTCTGGTGTAAGTTTTGGTTTATATTAAGCACTTAGCGTGGCGTGATGCCTGGTCTGGCGACGGCTGCAAATAATATTGTTTAGATGTTTAGTCCCGAATTATTAGTTTCGCTTATGATCTGATTGATGCTTTATCAGATGAATAACGTATGCTCAAAAACAGGTACTGGAGAACAGGAGAAAAAAATATAAAAGTTGTGTGGCATGTTAATTTTTTTTACGCTTTTACTATTTTTCGTGTGGAGGGGAAATTATATATTTTAGCAATATATAATTACATTTTAGGGAGGCATTGCCCCCAGTTCAGAATCTTAGAGGGGCAGCTGCCCCCTCCCCTATGGCTCCGCAGCCAGTGAATTTGGTATATGTAGCTTTAGGTATATCATTTATGCGCTCTGCAGAAGCTTCAAATGTCTAATATCTGGGATACGTTGCGCCATCTGTTGTGTGGCATTATAACTATTTCAGAAAGAGCAATTTCTTTTCTGTGAAAATTCTTGCTTCTTATACTTTTTTAACTAGTGTTTCAATAATATTTTGGATTATATAAAATTGATTAACTTAAAATCTAAAATAAAATATAAAGATTTTATGTTGAACAGATGTTAAGTGTGACACCCGTGTTACTACCCATGTTAACTACCAATAATGCTCAAGAGAGAAAATATTATGGTATATAAGGGTTCAAAGACGAAGTCAACAGTGGGATGGTCCGATGCCCGGAGAGGCTGGCTATACTTCCTATCATACTTACATGCAACTTGACCATACTTACAAACTCCCACCTCTCTCGGCGATGATGACCATCCTTTTGTTAAAAAATGAGGAAAATATAAAATAGATATTTATATTTTTAATATCAATTTCATAAGTATGCAGAATTTCTCAGAGAGAATTTAGATTATAAGGAAAATCAATTTTGGGATCTTAAGACATACTTTTTTTAATACTTTTATTAATATTTCTAGGCAAGGTGGCCTATAGGAAAGACAGGAATGTAAATGCTACTCGAGTGCACCCAGGGGGGCTGGAATTGGGGTAATCCCCGGCCCACCACCACATTAATCCGCCAGAAACTATCGAAGTTCGGAGAAATGATATTTGGGAAATGTTAGACAAATAATTCCCCCCCCCCCCCTCCCAGCAAAAAAAAAAATCTGCCAACGATACTGAGATAATGGGAGGAAGTATGGCACTCGACTGTTGTCAGACGACTCTCAAGGAACTCAAGGATGGGGTTAGCGAGGTACCCAGGAGAGGCAATAGCCTCCCTTTAAACCTCGGGCGAAAAGGAAAAAGTTCAGAAAATAAGAAGAAGCATAAGACTAAAAGGTGCTCGGGGGGGGGGGGGGCAACGACCGAAGTCGTGCCTCCTTCCCTCCGAGTCTTCAGAGGTGAAAGAGCAGGGCCCCAGCGGGCTGACTGCAGCGTAGATAAAAGGGGGGGGGGGAGATAGAGTTGCACCCCGAGGGGTGCAGGGCCTTGAGCCTGAGTCAGAGATTATATAATATTACATACATTGTGAAAGTGCAGGTCAACTTCGCGAGTTCCCAAAAGCAAGGGAGGGGACGGAAATGGTTAAAAGTATGCGCCAATAAATGGAGAGCAGATAAAACTATTCTAGACGGCTCCGCTTATTGCGAAGGTAAATATCCCTCACCGGCCTCCCCGGTAACGACCGAGGGCGCTTGCGCGCCTTAGTGTTACGGGGATGATAGCGTGGGATACTGTCTAAAGTAGGATTATTAACGCTACTCAGACCTCCTAAAAATTTGGTAGCTAAATTTTTCACATGTTCCAAAAAAGGCCGAATCTTGAGGTCTTTATGCAGTACTTCTAACTGGACGTAGATCGGAAGATCTGCAAATGCACGCAGAGCGTTATTCTGAATAACTTGAAGCTTCCTAAGGTGAGTCTCCGGTGCGGTGCCCCAAATCGGGGCTCCGTACGTCATAATTGGACGTATGCAGGACTTGTATAGCAATAACTTATTATGAATGGACAGGCGGCTATTTCTAGCCAAAAGGGGGTATAAACGGGCAAGTGAGGCCCTCACCTTCTTGCATGTTTCAGAAATGTGAGGTTCCCACGTTAATTTTGAATCCAAGTACACGCCAAGGTACTTGTATCTAGATTGCCAGGGAATTGGCTGATTATTAAGAATTAAATTAGTGGATGGGGTTTGCCGGGGGGGGGGGGAGGACACGGCGGCACACTTACCCACGTTAACTTTAATCCTCCACTTTGTTAACCATTGCGTCATGGTGTTCAGATGTTCTTGCAAAGTTTCGTGCACGACTTGTGTCTGTTTGTGATGTGCGATAAGGGCCGTGTCGTCGGCATATAGGCCAAGTGCGACACCGGGGGAACTGGGCAGGTCATTAATATAAAGGTTGAACAGTTTGGGTCCGACAAGGGAGCCCTCACTGACAATGGACTGGTGTGTTCTGAAATTCATGCACTATCTGCGTGCACGCCATTGGTCAATTTAGATCTTCAGATCAACTTCTAAGAGTTATTTAGATATCTCTTTATTGTTCTATGATCAAAATGTGCACAGAATAAATAACGTTGAGATGATTAACATATTTTGAACTCTCTCCAAGAAAATGCTGCTTAAAAATTGTGTCTTCTTTCAGAATGTGTCATTTCCGGTTATTTTAAATAATTTTAAATGTGTAATGCAAATCAAAATAAAATAATATAAAAAATCATTTTATCAGACAAGTTTTGAGATTTGATAACTGTTTATTTAGTACACTAGGTACAATAGCGTATCGAAGGGAGTGGTCTGTCCACCCCAGGGAATTTATTTATTAAAATGCAATTTTTCTTGGTTACTCTTCTAATTTGCATGTTGAATCTATTCGTGGGCCTCCGCCCTCCTAGAGCTGAATCCTAGCTGGTCTACTGACTAGGTAAATGGTCAATACAAAAGTACATTTTTTCTCTGCTACAGTTATTTCTGCTTGGATTAGGGACTGGGGCTCATATGGAAAAGTTTTGAGCTCCCTCCCATAATAATTTATAGTACACAAAATGGCATATTTGCAGAGTTTACTTCAACGATAAGAGTTTGCAATGTCGTCCCCAGATCTTCGGCTGGCCAATTCGGAAGTTCAGGGTTCGATTCCCGGTTGGGGCAGCAAGGTACGTTACAATGGTCCTCGAACAAATCAACCCTTAATGTAGAGATGTCGAAGGTCTTAAAGTGACCTTTGTACTACTATTAAGGATTCAGTGGACTCTGGAAGATTCCGCGCCGATTTCAAATTGAGATAATTGCGATACTAACATGGGTAAAAATAGCATTAGTAGGAGACTAACCTTAGGAAATAATAGCAGGAGGTGATCACTCAGATTGGCAATTGCCCGACAATCTAACATTAGAGGGTGGAGAATGCAGAATCCACTTCAACGATAAGAGCTTGCAATTTCGTCCCAGTAGCTCTGTAGAGAGTCTGTAGAGGGTCTGCTGGCTAGTTTGGAAATTCAGGGTTCGATTCTCTGTTGGGGCAGCAAGGTACTTTACACATTGAACATAGAAGACAACCCCCCCCCCAGAGCTTCATGGGTCTCCAGCATTTGCCAATATAAAAAAAAACGGCCCTTTCATGATCAACTCTTAGTTTCGGATGCCTAAAAGGGA
Source organism: Amaurobius ferox (assembly GCA_951213105.1). Classification (NCBI taxonomy): domain Eukaryota; kingdom Metazoa; phylum Arthropoda; class Arachnida; order Araneae; family Amaurobiidae; genus Amaurobius; species Amaurobius ferox. The sequence continues at coordinate 85,856,332 of OX578141.1, read as the reverse complement.
GAGGGGTAGAAGGTGGAACTACAACTTAAAGGGCCTAAAGCGCAAATCACAGACGGTATATATATATATATATATATATATATATATATATATATATATATATATATATATATATATATATATATATATATTTACTGTGGAAATTTGTAAATAGAAAAACATGTAGACAACAAATTATGGAAAATACAAATTATTATCTTTTGGCCAATTATTCACATTTGGACCTTCAAACGTTGTAGCCCTCGTCGACTCAAATAAATTTATAATGTTAAAATTTAATTTGAATAAAGGCACGAAATATATACATCTACTTTAAAGTTGGGTTTTAACCGCAACTTTTGGAGATGATCAGATATTATGATTAACGATCAAAATATTCTGAGTCTACTGCTGCCATCTATTGCCATATTAGAAAACTAAAGCTGATTTTAAAATAAATGCGCTTCCTATATGTTTGTCAAATAAAGGGGTTTTAATAAATAAGATAAACAATATCTAATTTTGATAAATAATATCTGCAATGACAACACGCTCCATAAAATACTTCGCTAGTAGGGTGGGGGTGGGGAGTTACCACATTGTCTTTTCAGGACTGAAAAGAACTCCAGAGTCATTTACCTTATGGAAAAGGCAGCTGTTGCTCGTCAGTAAGCTGCATGCATAAAATAAAAAATATAACTGTATCAATCCACTTTGGAATTTAAACAAGTTTCCTTCTTCTGGTCAAGAAAACAGTGCGTTTATATTAATAAAAGCAGAATCGTAAAATCTTTACTTGGGTGATCGATTTGTTTTACTTGGTCTGAAGCAGAGAGCTTGTTTTGCTTCCAATACCGGTTCATTTGATATCATTCTATATTGTGTTTTATCCACAGGCGTAGGCATAGCCAGTGTTTTTTCTGGACTTTTGGCGGGGGGGAAAGAAACTTTAGTTTTCTATTTGCCCTGTATTAATATATAATCATATATATGTAATTTTTGACAACTATATTTACATATGTAGAAGTAATTACATATATAGAAGTAATAATTATTGCACCTGTTCTGATATATATCTGTAGCATTCGAAGAAGCAAAACTTTATTTATTATAGCCTGAATTTTTTAACATTTAACTGGGTAACATAAAATGTCTCGGTAAGGGGAGGGGGGGGGATTCGTCCTCCTGAATGTATGCCTGAAAGACACACTGGGTGTAGCCAGAATCTAGGAGGGAGTCAACGATTGAATATGACATTCTGTGTTGGATTTCATTTTTCAATATGGACCAAGGGCGGATCCAGCGAGGGGCGGAGGGGGCGATAGCCCCCCCCCGTCGGGGTTATAAATAGGAAAAAAATAAAGACGATGAAGAATAATTTTTGTGTTGTTTGTTGTAGTATATGACTGCCTGTAATAAACAAAAGTCTAATGTGAAAAATGTTTTGAAATTTCTCTTTAAAAACTGCTTTTCAAATATATCATATAAATTTGGTTTAATTCTGGATGATCGTGGAAGTAAAAGTCTGTTCGAAAGTGCACTTCAAGGAGAATATGAAGTTTGGTATGAGTTTTGGAAGAATGCTTCTGAAAAAAAAAAAAAACCCACAGAAGTCTTAGAATTTTTGGAGAAATATGATCCAGATATTTTCCCACGAATCTACAAGCTTCTCGCCCTTCAATCTACGTTCCCAGTAAGTGTTGCTTCAGCAGAATGTAGTTTTTCGTCATTGAAGCGCCTTAAAACTTGGCTTCAAACGCGGATGACAGAAGAGAGATTTTCAGGACTAGCATTAATACACATCCATAGAGACATTCATATTGATGTAAATAAAGTGATTGACAAATTTTCAAAGAAACCCAGGCGGCTTGACTTTTCACTATAATTTTTTTTTTAGAAAGTTGTTTGTTATAAAAAAAGTAAAATAATTACAACGTTTTCGTAATTTAGATTTAAACTTGTTCTATTAAATACATTGTAAATTATCGTTTTGGTTATTGTATAAATGTATATATCCTTTATTAGCTTATCTTTTCTGTCATACTTAACTATAATTTACCCTAAACCATATAGTTTAATGATAAGCTCAACTTTAATTATTAAGTATATTAATATGACTTAAGAACAACAAAATTTATCTAAACTATTCAACAGTCCCAAATTAAAAATTTTCCAAAGCCGGGTCCCTGGAACCGCCCCCCCCCCCCCCCGTAATAAAACTCTGGATCCGCCCTTGATATGGACCCTATGGAGAATTAATGTTATTGTTCAGCAAATGGGGGGGGGGGGGGGGGTTATAATCGCCAAATCTCCTGGCTACGCAGCTACCTGCAGGTATGTTTTGCAAGCAATTTCTGAAAATGCTTGTCAAATGTACCTTGTCTATTATGTTGCCCGATTTCGTGAATTCGCTTGTTAGTGGTGTTTACGTTTTGTAAATAGCATTAGTATTGCTTTAAAGGAATTTTAATGTTTTTAAGGAAGTTAATTATTTTTAAGGAATTTTAATGACCTAAAAAAGCGATAGTACATTTAATAGAGCCAAGCTGTATATCATCTTTATATACCAATATCTAAATGCTATGGTTCAAAATTGTAAAAATAAAATAAATAAAATAAAAAATAAATGAATAAAAATATAAACATATCCCATGTAAATGAAAAATACTTATAAATTTTGGTCTTTAGGGAACCATAAATTTTGGTCTTTGGGGAACTCCTTTTTGACCGGGAGTCCGAAGCTTAAGCTTCATTGCTTTAATAGTAAATCCGCTACTGTCGCCAGCAACAGGTTGCAGACCTCTGAATTACACTACAAATATTATTTAAATAATTTTTACATTAAAGAAAAAGAATATTCTTGAAAAACTGCATTTGCTTTTAGGAACAAATATCATTATTTAATAGTTAGTCGAGATTTTAGAAATTTTACTTTTGCTCAGGCAGCTCCAGCTTGATACTTCTTGAAATAGTTAATAAATTTATATGAAATTTAGTGTGCTTATTTAAACGGGCTATAATAAAATCCCTATCGAATTTTCAGGATATGAATATATATGAAGATATGAATATATAATATGAATATATGATAGTTTTAATTTGCATCATTTTTTTTTCGAAAAATCAAAATTCGTTGATCTTTTTGTCAAAGTTATGTGTTTGACTGATCAGATTTTTAATGTTGTGTAATTTTTAATGTTGTTAATGATCTTTAATGTTGTTTCGGCCAGTGGGGAATTAACATACTGGCGAACCCGGCGAATGCTGTGGGCCTCGCTTCAGAGGGGGGGGGGGGGGGGCTCATTTTGTACGAAAAATAAAAGTAAAAAATCTTTAAGAAAAGAGAAATTCTTAAAGATTTTTAATAGTGAAAAAGAAAATAAATCCCCAAAAATAGATTTAAAGTGTTTGTATTTGTATGTACATATGTGGAGAAAAATTAATTTAAGCGTTTCCAAATGTTGTCGTTGTTGTTGTTGAGACCCAGACCGTCCGATCTACTTTTCCAAATGTTGAAATAGTACTTCGCATTTATCTGTGTTTGATGATCTCTAACGCTAGTGGGGTAAAAGTCATTCTCTAAATTAAAACTAATCAAAAACAGGCTAAATAATCTGTCAATTCCTAGCATTGATAACAATCTTGTTAAAACGTTAGATTTTACAGATGTTATTGATACTTTTGCAGCAGCAAAAGCCAGAAAACGTCCAATTTAAAGTACCCTAAGAAGTTTTAGCTCTTTATTAAATCTTCTTAATATCAATATTTATCGCACAGTTTAAGAAATAAAAATGTATTATATTTAAATACTTTCATACGTTCAATATTTTCATAAAATATTACTATTCTCATTTTAATTTAATTTCTGTTCAAATTTTTGGGTGCAAATATTTCAAGTATGTTTATTGGATGAAAAACAAAAAAAACATAGCAAGATTTGTATAGAGCAAGATTCAACGTGTTTATTTTTAAGTACTTTTCTTTTTTTTTCTAAACTGGGTTTTAGGGGGTGGGGGGCTCTTCTGAAAAGACCACCGGGGACTAGACTCTCCCATGATTCGCCACTGGTTTCAGTCTGGAAATTTACAGGGATCAATATTTTTAAGACCTTTGCACTTCTGATCTTGTTATTTCCGCCCGTGTTTTTCTATTAGCCTAGCCTATTCACTTCTCCCCATTGGCTCCTCCTCTCGCCTAGCTAGAATGTAACTCTTTGTCTCAAGGCAGAGTTCCACGGAACTCACCCGTTTTCCAAATTTTCCTTTATTTCTCGGAGATATTTTATTCCCCATTTTCCAAATTAAGCGCCACGTAGACTTAATTGGGACATGTCCCAATTCTGTCTAACGTGCACCGCTACGATCGCATTGGATCCCTATCACGTTAAAGACCTTTTCTATGATTTCCCAAACCTAATTTTATGCTCGGAGATTAAAGCACACCCTACGTGGTTTTGCTAGGCGCTTCAAAAACGTGTCCCTTGAGACTGAGACTACACCGATATAATGAAGTAAAGGGTCATCCATTTTCTCAGTGTAAATAGTTTTAGAAATGCCTTATAGATGGCGCTAATACAATTCTGTTATTAGAGTTCCTTTATAATGACAAAGGGACTGACTGTTTGAAAGTGATATGTTAAATAGAAAATATCTGATAGAAAAGATGCTTTGAATTTTTTCGAAGCATATAAAGAAACATACATGTAACTTTTTTCTAACAGCAAAGTACTTGCAGGAGATAAAACAAATATTGGCTAAGCCGATTTAAGACGATCGGAGGCCACGGAGTACCGCTTCTTTAGTTTAGGGCCTCTGTTTAAATTAGTATCGATGATATTTTTCCAATATTTATTGTTAAAATATATAATAAGGTAGTACACCACACATTTTATCAATTTATTTGTATATGATACAAAATCATTTATTACCATTCCATCTTCTATAGTAAGGGTGAAACTTGGGGGAGATAAGGTAGACAGTGTCTATCTAATTAATTTACAACTAAGGAACTTTTATTTTAATGTAATTATAGATTATTTGAAATAAGTCTATAAAATGTTTTCTGTGTAAATAAACGAAGAGAGATGTAGACAGACTTTTGCCTCGACTAGCCTCTTTTCTTTTAAGCACTGAAGTATTCATGGGCATATGCAGGATTTTTTCCAAAGGGGTGCTAAAGCCGACTGCATTCCAGATCTAGAGATTAAAGAGTACCTTTTATTTATTTATTTTTCAGGGTTGTAGGTCATAGGTGAAAAACAGAAATCCTATTTATGACTGCCTGTATCCTTCTTTTAGCCTGTTCACTTCTTTTACATAGAGAGCCAGACGATTTCTATTTCTATGACGTCATTTGAATTAAATTAATTTTTTTCGATGAAGTTTTAAGTTTTCAAGTAAAATAAGTTATTGTAGTTCTGTGATAATTAAAAAAATACCACCGCTGAATGTATCGCATTTTAGAGATGTTTAAATAAAAGTGCATTTCAATTGGAATGTGTTTCATAATCAATGCTTTATGCATGATTGATCTTTCTTGTTTATTGATATGTCTCCGGTTGTAGAAACTCGAAACGTGGACTCAATTTTAAATGGCGCTATTCTAAGGCTACTCGTAAAATTTCATGAAATCTGGTCTAGCCGTTCTATCCTGATGATGAGACAAACACGCACGTACACATACTTACATACATATTTTCAAGTTTATTTATAACGGGCATTTCTTTTTACCCGATTTCAATAAAACTTTGTGTGTAAAAAGTCTAGTAAAGGTGCAACCTAATGAACGCAATTCAGCAACTGTCTGGAATGGTTAAGGAAGGGGTGAAAAGGTGAAATTTGTATTGTTATAAATGGGACTCTATAAGACATCTAATGATGTAATATTAATTACCTGTACGATTAATAGTCGCGGAGTTAATGCGAGTTGAAATTGGTCACAAAATTATGTGATAATTTATAATAATTAAATATTTATAAAAAAAAAAAACCAAATAATAAATATATAAAAATTCATAATAAAACTGTAATAAATAATAAAATTATGTGATGCTAATTACCATGAAACGTAACTTTACGTCAAAAGACTAATTTGCATATTTGCAGTTTAGTACGATAGTTATTACAATAACCTAAGAACCATTATACATCTTTAAAATATCTCACGACTTTGGATATTCGAATACAATATGCTGATTCCATCATTCGCTTAATTTGTCCATTAATTCGACCATTTTAAAATCTTATAGGATAATTATTGAAGAGGATTTTACTTTCCAAAACACAAGATGAGGTATTAGAACAAACCAAAGTCTTTCAGTAAATTAATAAATGCCCCACTTTATTAGAACACTTGTGGCCAATGAATGGAATATAGCCCTTCAAATTGCGAATTTCAATATGGACCTGACCCCCGAAAATTGCACACCTGGGAATATTGAATATATACGGACAGGGGCGGCATTTCATTTGGGGGTGCGAGATTTGTATGTATGAAAATCCACAATATGGAATAAATAAAATGTTTGTTAACAGGGGGGGATCACAAAATTGAATTGATATTGAGAAAAATAATTGTTGTTAACATAATTTTTGTACATAATTGTGTTAACATAATTGTTGTTAACATAATTTTTCTAAATACAAATATCTATATTTATTTACCTTTCATTGAAGTTTTAAAAGTCGGTTCTTAGAGTCTGGAAAAAGAGAAAATTTTGTTACAGTATCATCATAATCCAGTGGTATATCTTGTTCTACAGCTAAAACAGCTAAAGATGAAAGTCTTTCTTGTCCCATTGTACTGCGAAAATAATTTTTCCGCTTTCTGGGGTACGAAAAAAACCTTTCACAACTGTCTGAGCTGATTGGCACAGTCAAAAATAATTTTACTAATAATGTTATGACAGGAAACACATTTTTAAATTCCGCTCTTTAAAATAATCCAGGCGACATTTAAAATTGGGATGGTCTATGCTTCCATTTTTCACCATTGAATAAAACAGTCGCAAGTCACATAGAAATTCCTCTTTCTGGAAGTTATATATATTGCATATGGTTGAAACATTTTCTTTTTCTTTTTCGACATCTGATCCGGATAATACTGAACTAAGGGCAAATAAAACAGATATATTGTTCTCATTAAATCTTGTCTCCATTTCATTAGATACTGAATAGATAATTTCATATTGAATATTGATTCTGTGATAAGATTTAACATCAACATGGGGATTTTTTTTCACCGCCTCCGAATTCGCTTGGAATTTTTTTCGCCTTTTCAGTTTTGGTCCAGAGTAAGATTTTTTTTTCCAAAGTTCTGTCACAAAACTCCACACTTGATTGAAATTTGCATCAGTGCGAAAAGAACCAACAGCTTCAATATTAGCTTTAGCCAAAGCTTGCACATTCTGAAAATTAAGTTCAGATGACTGAAGATGCCTTGAGAGAGTATTGCATTGATCAAAAACACTGGGTAATACAAACAAAGGGAATAAAAATTCGAACGATGTCATGCATGTTAAAAGTGCTTCGGCTCTTCCACCATTGAGAGAATCGTTTTCAGATAATTCTTCCAATGTTAAAATCACCACTTTAAAATTATCAAGTAGTGCTTTTATGGCTTTAACTCTGAAGACCACCTCGTATCATTTAGTGATTGTAGAGTTGAAGAGCCTCCAGAAAAAGTATTTGTTGATGAGCGATTCTTTTCGAAAATAGCATGTCTTTTATAGGATGTTTCTATGAAAAAGCATTGAGCTGCTGAAATGCATTTCTAGCAGAAGGAATGGATGATCATGCACTAATTTCTCATAAATTTAATCGGACACTTGAAATTTTCAAGTGAAAAGGATAACATCAACTCAATCTATTCAAGTTGAAAATGATTCGTTCCAGCAGGAAGAGAGAAGCTTCACTGTGAAGGTCGGCTCTGTTGACGCTCCACCTCCATAGCGTGAGAAAACTGACCAGTGGACAGTCGATAAAAAAAGAGAGACGCCGATAGACGACGAGGAAAAATTTGGCGGCCCCTATATCCGGATATAAAGATAGGAACTGAGCAAAATTTTTCATATGAACTTATTTGGGAACTCATTTCTGTCTAGAATTTGTTTATGACGTCAAAATCGGGTTTTGACATTGAAAATTTCGAAGTCTGTGATGATGATGGGTATGAAGACTGAAGTATATGTAAATGATGGACGCTATTCTTAATGGAATGATGCTTTAAATTTGTTAATCCTGAACAAAGCTCGAATAATAAGGGGTGGGGCATTATTTTTCCGCATGTGTACATATGTTTTTTCTGCTGAAAGTGAAAATAAAGACCTAGTTGTTTTGCACTCATATAATTACTTTAGAATGTTGTTCAGATGCGTTAAAATTCCTTTTCACAAGGTTAAATTTCTGATATTTTTCTTTCAGGGGGCAGGGGGCTGGGTGCCTCAGTCACAAGACCGCCTCAAGATTTCCGCCCCCTCTTTTGGAAAACCCATATGTACGTTCATGTCCCCAAGCGAACTCTTTCGGGGCCCGACCAAAAACTTAAATGCAGTAAACCATAACTGATCCAAAAATTGGTTTTTTTGAAATTCGATTATCCGAGAATTTACATTGTTTTAATTTGCATTTACAAGTTCAAAAACGTATATGGATGCATTACGGCCAGTATTAGTTTAAGATTCTAGAGCATAGAATTTTTTTTGAAATTAAAGGAGTAAGGACAGATAATGTGTGGCATTTAAGGACGACGATTACAATATAAAGTCGTATCAATGAAATTTGGGGCAAATTGTATGAATGCATGCAGATATTTATTGTTTTACTAGCAAAATATACTAAAAATACTTTGTTCTCCTTAACGTATAAGTTTTCTTTAATTTACTAAATATATATTGTTCTCTTTAAAGTATAAGTTCCCCTTAATTTACTAAAAATGTTTTGTTCTCCTTAAAGTATAACGAAATTTGATCGTAAAAGATAGGGGTATGTTGTGCGTGTGGGCTACTAAACAGTACTTTAATTTTCAGTCGTTTGATAGCATCAGGGAACATGTAGTGAGTTTGAAGTGAAATATTTTAGAAAGAGGAAGAGGGGCGGGGGGGGGGGGGGGAGAGTTTCCACAGAAAAAAATATAGTTCTTTTGATATCATTTCGCTGAACTCTGGTTTACTTATGAACTTTTAGACACTTAAACTTTAATATAAAAAATGAGTATTTTTTAAAATTAAAAAAAAAACTGGAAATTCAAAAGTGTAAGGCTAATTTTTGGATATTTATAAGTGTTACAGAAATGTGATTGTGTTTCCATCTCGAAAATGTGTGATTTATGATTTTCATTAGACAAGCATGCTTTATACTCGTCTCGAGGGAGGGGGGAGGGCATCGAACCCCGGAGGTATGCCTGAAAGAAACACTGTTTTATCGAACATCGCTGCAACTTTCAAACTAACTCATTTTTAGCCTTTATAAATTAGTATACCTCGATCATTTAACAGTAATTTAAAAACACTTTATTATATATATATATATAATAATATATATATATATATATATATATATATATATATATACCACTAATTAGTCAGTTTTATTTGCAGTTTGTGTTTTTTATGTAAATTTTTAGGAAAGGGTATAGGTTTAATTAAATAGGTTTTAACTTTTTCAGGTATATATATATATATATATATATATATATATATATATATATATATATATATATATATGATCGCCCTTCTTTACAGTCTATCTCTTTACCTTCACGATACTTATGGCACATAATAACAGGAGTATTTTTAAATATTATAATGAATGATATTATCATAATAACTTTTATTGTTTTTCAGATACAACAGCTTGTTGTACAGTCTTTTAGTCACCACATCAGTCCATTCTCATTTCTCTTTTTTTATATACAGCATTATTCTATTAATGGTAAATCTCGGGTATATGTATATGTATATATATATATAAGTTAAAATAAAAATTACAAGTTAAAATAAAAATCTTCAATTTTATATATATATATATACATATATATATATATGTTATTTATATATATATATATAATAATAATAGTTTGAAAATTCAATGATAGAATAGAGAGAAGTTGCATCTCTTATAGGAAACTAGAATACCTGAAAAAACACTGCATATGTCTGATCCATTGGAGCCTTGAATATGACCAATGTTGACCAATGTTGCCGATCGCAAAAAATAAAAAGTTGAGAACTGCCGCTGCCAGTCGTGAGAAATAAATAACAGAAATGCGAAAAGGCTGTAAAAGGTGATATTCATTAGTAACAGCTACAAACTAATGGGGCAGATGTTAAGAAAACACATAGAGGCTAAATTATAAGAGGATGTAAATACATGGTAATGCTCATTCAAGAGAAAGTGGATGTCTGGATAATATAAGATACTAAGGAGAGAATTTAAGTATATACAACCATTCCAAACTTTTGAACTATGCCATTTACTAAATATACTGGATATTTATATAATTTGTATATATATATATATATATATATATATATATATATATATATATATATATATATATATGTATATATATACATATATATATATATATATATATATACATATATACATATATATATATATATATATATATATATATATATACATACATATATATATATATATATATATATATATATATATATATATATATATATTTTATTTCTTTGTATTTTGTAGAAAATTTTGGAATAGTGTATTATGAGTTACTACATACATTCTAACATTGGATTTACTAATTTATATTTATATATATATATATACATATATATATATATATATATATATATATATATATATATACATATATATATATATATATATATACATATATATATATATATATATATATATATACATATATATACAAATATATAAATATATATATGTATATATATATATATATATATATATATATATATATATATATATATATACATATATATATATATATATATATATATATATATATATATATATATATATATATATATATATATATATATATATATATATATATATATATATATATATATATATATATATACAGTATTGTGGCAATTAATTGAGAAATGTTATTTTTTCCGTTTTATCACATGTAAGCTTAGGAAGAAGCACTCCAAATTAGCTCAGAGTTCAAATTGCAGTTATTATCAAAGTAGCAGGTGTTCGTATGCACCTGGTAAGTAGCAGGTGTTCAAATTCCTCCGCCAGGTGGCAGGTGTTCGGCAGTGGTAGTTTCTCAGTTGTTGCGGGGCTCATTAGCGTCATGGATATCAGCGCGGAAACAGGTGCTAAAGTGATTGAGCTTAGAGAACACACTTCTAAGACGTTCGAGGAAATAGGTAAAATATGTGGAGTGCAAGTGTCGGGAGGATCTGGAAGCGGTTTCAGGAAACAGGAAATGCTGGAACCAACCGCTCTGGAAGATGCGGCCGAAAAAGATCAACTTCGACTCGTGACGACGAAAATTTACATCGAATGAGTGTTAAAAATCCTCGATTAACCAGTTTTGACCTGTCTAAGTCCATGGTGGCAGCTGGTGTTGATATTGCACCTTCAACAGTGCGATACAGGTTGTTAGAACGCGGACGGAGAGCACGTCGACCGTACAAGAAGCAGCTTCTGACGCTTCGCATGAAGAAAAAAAGGTAGGAATGGGCACAGAAATACAAAACACGGACTGAGAAGGACTGGGAGAAAGTTCTCTTTTCTGACGAAACACATTTTGTGGTTCAGGGATGTAGATCTATGTTCGTGAGAAGGAGCCAAGGAGAACCTCTCAATCAGCACCACATCAATCAAGCACCCAAGCATCCTCCCAAAAAGATGTTTTGGGGTTGTTTCAGCGTTTTGGGGACATAATCTCTTGTTCCCGTAGAGGGAATGATGAACTGTGCCAGTTACGAAGTCATATTGACCCGAAAAGTGCTTCCAACCATGGCTAAACTGTGGCCGAACGGAGATTGCGTTTTCCAACAAGACAGCGCGCCATGTCACACTTCGAAGCGAATCAAAAATTTCTGCTCAAAAAAATATATTACCGTTCTGGATTGTCCCGGGAATTCACCAGACTTGAATCCCATAGAAAATTTGTGGGCTAATGTCAAAACACGGCTTCACAAATTTGACTGTACGACGATGGACAAGCTAATTTCGGCTGTTATTGACATATGGTTCAGAGACGTTGAAATTAAAACTACATGTGCTAGTCTAGTACATTCCATGTCGAAACGTGTCTGTGATGTTATAAAGTCTCGGGGAGGTCATATCACTTATTCGTTTTAAATGTATCCATAGAAAACTTGAATAAAACTGAATTTTATAAAAAAAACTGCATTTCTCAATTAATTGCCACAATACTGTATATATATAAATAAATATAAATTAGTAAATCCAATGTTAGAATGTATGTAGTAACTCATAATACACTATTCCAAAATTTTCTACAAAATACAAAGAAATAAAAGAAAATAAGACATAAAGCGTAATGCAGGTCATAAAGACAAAGACAATCAACAAATTTCAAAAATGAGGAATGAAAATAAGAAAACAAAAAAATCAAGCATAAAAGCTTGCACATGGAAGAGCTTTAGGCTTAAGATAAGTTCATTTCGAAAAAATTCTCTTCGGGTCCATATATTCCTTCGAAATGAGCACAAAAATGCTTGTTTCTGAAACACAAGATAGATTTTATCTATAAACTTGTGTTATATGGACGACAAGCATATAGATTGGAACAATAAAGGAAACATAAATACCTTAAAATACACTTCATTCGTGCAACCATGACAAGCAAAATATGGATAGACCAATGTTGCCATATGCAAGAATGAAAAGATGTGATATGCTGTTGTCAAAGAGAGTAATAAAAACTGTACTGCGTAAAAGCAATAAAAAGAGATATTCAACAGTTAAAGCTTCAAGATAAAAAGATGAAAATATAATTTCAAGAGAATGAAGAAGTACGGCTGAAATAAGATAATAAGGGGAGAATATGAGAATTTTAGGCTAATCGAAACTTATTAACTATACCATTTACTAAATATGCAGGATATTTATACATTTTACTGGTAATTTTGATGTTATTAATGTGCAAAGCATGAAATTTTTTATCTGATAATCTATAAATTCTAAAAAGTTGATTAAGTATAATATTTCTAAACAATTGAATCGAGTTGCAGGAATTAAAAGGTAATAATTTATTAATATTAAATTTAAAAAAATCTTTTTTATCATATAAATTAGTAACTATCCCATGAGCAGGTTCTATAATTAGATTTAAATCCAAATAATAAATATTATTACTAATAGAAGTTTCATTAGATATTAATTCCAAATTATCCGGATAGAAATCTATATCTATGACATAGTTATCAGTAAATACAAGACAAATCAGATCATCTACATATCTGTAAATTTTATAATCTGTTGAAGTAAAGAATTTTTCATATTGATATAGGTATAAATTAGCTAACATACTGCTACTACAGCCACCTTGTGGAACACCTGAGACTTGTAAGTATAATTTATTACCTTGAAAGATATAATTATTGAAAAGAACAAAATGGAGAAGCTTAGGAAAATTGGTAAATTTAGTAAGATGAGAATGATTAGTAATATAAGCATTATATAAAGATAAAATGACATCATATAGATCAGTGATCTTAATATTATTAAATAGATCTTTAAAAACAAAAGTTTGAAATCCTATTATTTTACCAAGTGTTTTTAATTTATTTTTTAATTCTTTACTATTATTAAGAATAATGTAGTTATCACTAGAATCTCGTAAATTACTATTAAGTACATTTAAATAATTTAGTAATAATTTACTAGCAGTAGTAGAGTATGAATTATGACCACTGGTTACAGTTCTAAATTTAATAGGATTTTCATGAAATTTAGGTATAAGCACAATATATGGAAATGTCAAAAATTTATTATTAATATCTAAATCACTATACATATTGATAATTTTCAATTTGATACTATTAAGAGAGTGTGAATCAATTTTAAATAGACTATTATTTTTTAAATAATCTAGCAGATATTGAATATAGAATTTTTTACAAATAATAGCATAATTATTAGAGGCTTTATCAACATAAGTAACAACAAAAGATCTATGTAAATCATTAACAGAGTGCTTTATATTATCCATATTATATATAGATCTAGATAAATTAATACTACAAATGGCATTTTTAATAGATCTCAAAATAGTAAATTTCCACATATTAAATGCCTCTAAAGGCTGAGCATATTTAGAAGCTAATCCATAAATAAATTTATCAAGGTCCAGATTGATTGACTTTAAGACTTGTTTAGAATTATTACATGAAGGTAACCTGAATTTAGTGCCAAATGACATTATAGTTCTTAAAGATTTATCTTTTACAATGGCTAAGTCTCCTGTAACTATATGACCCAAGTGTGGATTAATAAATTCAGCATAATTATCAACACTACAAATACATTCACCATCTACATTTGTGTAGGAATCTATGTCGACTGAGAGAGATTTTGAAATTGCATTGTAATTAAAAATGGTTCTTCCAATAGGCTTGTTATATTTAAAAGTTTTAGTAACATTCAAATCCTTTACAGGCAATAAATGATGGAAATGATTAAATAAATTCTTAAAGTTAATGGAATTATAAATAGGATGCTTAAATAATATTACACAATAAGAATTAGAACAGTTATTGTTATGAAATTGATTAAGTTTTATTTTTAAATATTTTGATCTAGTAATGAGCAAATCATAGAAAATATGATTAAAATGTTCATTAGAAAGATTTAACTTTAAGAAAATAGCATAAACTGTGTTTAATTGTTTTTTCTTAACTGCAAATACCCATGATTTAATAAATTTCCATTGAAATGTGTTATTGAATTGTTGATGCATACTTTTAATCTCCGCTTTAAAATCATGTGGGGAGGAGCTTCCTTTACCGCGTTTAAATCTTTTGAGTTTAGCTAATTTACTATTATGTAAAAGAGGATTAAAAAAAAGGTGATTAAAAATAGAATATTTATTATCTACAAAATTATTCTTAACAATATTACCATTGAGATATAATTGATTTAATCCATATGGAAACAGAGCACATTGTGATTTAATATAGAAGTTTTCAAAGAATAATCTATCAGCAGTATTTGTTTTAATGTCCAAAATATGTATAGTTATATTTTCAAAACCATGATGAGCAAAGTGTTTATATTCGATTTTATTAGAAGTAGGAAATATAAAGAAATACAATCCCAAAAAGTATGAAATTCCAGAAAGAGAAAGGCGCAAATTGCCGCACTATCAGAGTCTTGAAATATAAGATTTAAAATGAAAAAAGAAAATATATAGGTGGATTGATTGTGTTTACAGGGTTGCAGAAAGGTCAAGCGGGATTGCGAGGGGGATTGGTCAAAGGGGTCAAGGGGGATTGCGAGGGGGATTGGTCAAAGGGGTCAAGGGGGATTTTTTATGTATGCTTTCCTATTCGAAGTTTATACGCTTTATGCAACTCTTCCATGATTCTCGTCTTGCTGGTTAGTAAAATTTCCAATTTTTGTTATTTTGATCATTTTTATGTTGTCTGGGATTCGGTCATTTTTTCCCCACGGGCATGATCGATTGTTGTTTCGGGCGTGCAGAGTCTCTGGGAGCGTTTTCATGAAGTCAAAGCTAGCTTCTAACCAGGAAATAGGGGTCGCAATCCCCCTTGACCTTTCTGCAACCCTGTAAACACAATCAATCCACCTATATATTTTCTTTTTTCATTTTAAATCTTATATATATATATATATATATATATATATGTATATATATAAATTATCTCATAAATACTGTAGCTTGTTCAATAGATTATACATTTTACAGATATGATGATGATCTGATTTGCATACTGAAAATTATCTCATAGATATAGATTTCTATCTAGACAATTTGGAATTAATATCTAATGAAGCTACTATTAGAAATACTATTAATTTTTTGGATTTAAATCTTTTTTTTGATCCTTCTAATAGAATTGTTACTAATTTATATGATAAAAGATACTTTTTAACACTTTACAACAAAGTTGAAAAGTGTTTATGACTTTGTTCATTCTGTCTGTCTGTCTGTCTGTCTGTCCGTTAGCACGATAACTGCCGTAAAAATGACTTAATCAAAATGAAATTTTAGTATGTTGTTCAGACGGTCTATAGGACCTATGGGAATATAAATGAATAATATCACCCAATTAGTTTTGGATTGAACCCGGGTTGAAAAAATGGAATACATTGAGCCCTATGGGACCTAATTTTTCAAGCATTTTTTAAGCGGATTTAAAATTCACAAATTGCTTCGAAAATTTTAGGCAATATTCAAATTGTTCCATAAAATATATAAAAAAAAATTCAGCGAAATATATTCAGTTGTTTTTTAAATAAAAATTAAAATAATAATAACACCTCTTATATTAAGCGATCACGTGTCCATGATATGAAACGATCACATGACCCACTTCAAAATGATATATGGCATCCATCTTGTGTCAAAATCGTGATTTTTAAAGTTCTTTTTAATTCATATTGAGTGTTGTATCCGTCCTAAAATTACTTTATTTTTGCCTAAATTCTGTGCATCTACATACTGAAACAACGCAATGACAATATATTTCAGTTTAAATGCTCTTCCAAATTTGATTATTTCTACTATTAAGCCTATTTTTCACCTATGTAAAATGTAAACAGCAAAATATGTAGAATGAGTTGTATTAGAATCGCTGTAATTCTTTAACACAAAATCATTTAGTCCATGGAGTCTGCTTAGCTGATATGAATTCATTGATTTTAGAAAGAGAAGGACGATATTTTTCGATGAAGTTACGCATTGAGTTTACTTACTTGCAGCTCAATGGTCTTAATTTTTAAATAAAATAAATTGTTATAGTATTGTGCTGAATGGCATGAATGGGGGAATTATTTATGAATGAAATGTTGCTTTTATAGAGAGAGCCAGGCGTGTTATTTTTTTATGACGTCATTTGAATGGATTTCAGTTGTTTTCGATGAAGTTTTCAAATATAATAAATTATCGTAGTATTATGATAATTCTAAAATTATTACCGAGGAATGTATAAAATTTAAGAGATGTTTAAACCAGGCAATTTATACTTTAATGCCGTCATTTGAATGAAGTTAATTTTTTTCGATGAAGGTTTAAGGTTTCAAATATAATAAATTAATGTAGTATTGTGATAAGTTTTAAAATATTACCGAGGAATGTATTGCATTTTAGACATGTTTAAATAAAATTGCATTGAAGTTGGAAAGTGTTTCATAATCAATGCTTTAAGCATGATTGATCTTTCTTGTTTTAATTTTAACATTAATAACATCTTATCATTTAATTTCTGCAAAGTCGATTCAATTGTTTAAAAATATTATACTTAATCAGTTTTTCAAAATTTATAGATTATCTGATAAAAAATTTCATGCTATATATATATAATCTCAAAATTACCAGCAATTTATGTAAATATCCCTCTTATTTAGTAAATAGTATTGTTAAAAAGCTTAGATTAGCTGAATTTTCATGAATTCTATTCATAGTATCTTTTATTAGCCAGATATCACCTTTCTCTTGTATTAATAATACTTTTATGTTTACATTTTCTTCTACATCAGCCTTATTATTATTAGCCCCACTTTTTTTGTAGCTCCTTTTGTATATTATTACTTTTTCTTATCTTTTCGCATTACTGTTTTTCATTTCTTACGAATGGCAACAGTAGATCATTTCTATTTTCTTTGCTAATGGCAACACTGGTCTCTTCATTCAGGGTTCCAGGGTTCGACTGTTTCGGGCATATGCAGTGTTTGTTCCAGGTATTCGTGTTTTCTTTTATTTTTCCTTCTTTATGTATGTTGTCCAAGTAGAAATATTTTCTAGATATAATCTATCTATTTCTTCAGAAACATACATGTATTGTGTTTGCTTCGTCAAAATACTTGGACCAGAAGAAGAGTTTTGCGAAGTGAACAAGTCCATTTTTTAAGGCCCAGCCCTTGTCCACGTGAATTGCAATAATGCTTGATTTTTTATGTTTTTCCATTATCGTTTCCATACCATTGAAATTTATTGATTTTTTTAACTTTCTTCTTTATGTATGTTGTCCAAGTAGAAATATTTTCTAGATATAATCTATCTATTTCTTCAGAAGCATACATGTATTGTGCTTGCTTCGTCAAAATACTTGGACCAAAAGAAGAGTTTTGCGAAGTGAACAAGTCCATTTTTTAAGGCCCAGCCCTTGTCCACGTGAATTGCAATAATGCTTGATTTTTTATGTTTTTCCATTATCGTTTCCATACCATTGAAATTTGTTGATTTTTTTAACTTAATGACTCGTAATTTGTATTTTTTTCCATTTGATTGAAGATTTGCTGTTTATACTTTTATTTATTGGGTGTTTCAGAAAGTTAGGTTTATCGAGTTGCAGATTCTCACTTTTCTTTCATTGGACTTTCAAACTATTATATATATATAATAATAGTTTGAAATTCCAATGAAGGAGCAGAGAGAAGTTGCAACTCAAAAATCCTAACTTGAAAAAAAAAACTACATAATAAAAAGAATAATAATAGCGAATCATCAAGCAAATGGAAAAAAATGCAAATTTAGAGTCAAAAAGCTAAAGATAATCAACAAGTATCAAAGTTATGGAATCGATAATAGAAAAACAAATAAAATCCAAGCAATAATGCTATACACGTAGACAAGGACTAGGCCTAAATAATGGAATTGTTCATTTCGGAAAAACTCGTCGTCAAGTCCAAGTATTTAATCGAAATGAACACAAAATATGTATGTTTCTGAAGAAATAGATAGATTATATCTATAAACTATTTCTACTTGGACAACACACATAAAGATAGAACAATTATAAAGGAAACAAGAATACCTGGATTATAAGAAACTGAAAATGTGCTAACCATAGAAGCCGAAATTGAAGAGACCAGTGTTGCCAATCGTGAAATGGAAAAGAAGAGATCCACCGTTGCCAATTGTGTGAAACAAATAACGGTAAGTGAAAAAGCAATAGAAGGTGATATTCTACAGTAAGAGCTACAAAATAATGGGGTGTATGAACGAAAACAGTGCGGCTAATATATAAGGGGATGTAATTAAAATATAATGTCAAAACAAGAGAATGTTGATATCTAGCCAATATAAGATACAAAGAAGTGAATTCATTGAAATTCAGGTAATCTAAACTTTTTAACAATACCATTAACTAAATATGCTGGATATTTGTATAATTTGCTGGTAATTTTCAGATTATTTATATGCATAGCATGAAATATTTTATCTTATAATCTATAAATTCTAAAAACTTGATTAAGGATAATATTTCTAAACAATTGAATCGAGTTGCAGGAAATAAATGGAAATTTTTTATTAATAGTGAAATTAAAATTGTATTTTTTATCATATAAATTAGTAATTATACCATTAGTAGGATCAATAATTATATTTAAATCCAAAAAATTAATATTATTACTAATAGTATCTTCATTAGGAATTAATTCCAAATTGTCGGGATAGAAATTTATATCTATGATAAAATTTTCAGTATATACCAAACATATCAGATCATCAACATATCTATAAATTTTATAATCTATTGAAGTAAGTAAAAGACTGTTCATAATAATAAAGGTATAAATTCATTAACATACTACTACTGCACCCACTTTGTGGAACCCCTGAGATTAGTAAGTATAATTTATTTTCTTGAAAAATAAAATTATTTATAAGCACAAAGTGTAGAATTTTAGGAAGATTGATAAATTTTTTTTGAGTAGAATGATTAGAAATATAAGATTATATAGAGCTAAAATTACAACATATATATCAGAGATCTTAATATTATTGAAAAGATCTTTAAAGTCAAAAGTTTGAAATCCTATTAGTTTACCCAGTGATGTTAATTTATTTTTTAATTCTTTACTGTTATTTAGAATAAGATAATTATTATATATATACTAAAATAACGTAAACTATCATTTATTAGATTTAAATAATTTAATAGTAATTTACTCGCTGCAGTAGAGTAAGCATTATGGCCACTAGTAACAGTTTTAAATTTAATAGGATTTTTATGAAATTTAGGAATAAGCACAATATATGGAAATTTAAGAAATTTATAATTGATATTTAAATCACTATACATATTGATAATTTTCAGTTTGATACTATTAATAGAATATCTATTAATGAATCTAGTTTAAATAGACTATTATTCTTTAAATAATCTAACAGAAATTGTAAATAGAATTTTCTACAGATAAGAGCATAATTATTAGAGGCTTTATCAACATAAGAATTTTCTACAGATAAGAGCATAATTATTAGAGGCTTTATTAACATAAGTAATAACAAAAGATCTTTGTAAATCATTAATGGAGTGTTTTATATTATCAATATTATATATAGATCTAGACAATTTAATACTACTAATAGCATTTTTAATAAATTCTAATAAAGTAAATTTCCACATATTAAATGCCTCTAAAGGCAGAGCATATTTAGAAGCTAATTTATAAATATATTTATCAAGGTCAAGATTTATTGACTTTAAAACTTTAAATGAATTATTACAAGATGGTAACCTGAATTTGGTGCCAAATGACATAATAGTTTTTAACGTGTCGTCTTTAACAATGGCTAAATCTCCTGTAACAATATGCCCCAAGTGTGGATTACGAGCATCAATATATATATTAGCATTAATATATATTCATAAAGCAATAAGATTATAGTGCAATCTTTAAATGCATGGTTAAAGTGCATATTTAAGCATTAAAGCGATGGTTTAACAATTCATTTTTAACAGCAAAAATTCTTGTTTATTATTGAGGACCTGGTATTTGCAGATAAATACGTAAAGCCAGATATAATATTGGGATTGAAAATTAAATATATTGTCCTAATTGGAGGTGTCCGCTATTCGAAAGTGTCCGTTAAAGAGGTTTTACTGAAAACCTTTTTAAAAGAAAAATGGCACACCAGAGTACAATTTTTACTTATGTACAATTTTTAATCCGAAATAGAATGGGCCACTGGGAAGGGTAATGACCCCTAAAACCACAGCTTTGGAAACGTTTTTAATCACTCCTAAAACAACTCCTCCGTTTTTAAAGATTTAAATCCTACAAATTTTCTCTGACGACAACGCAAAAATGCCTCGATGGGGGAGGGGTAAAGCTCAGGCTAAAGGAGAGGGTGCTTTTCTTTTGGCTCCCTGCTTGCTGATCAGTAGCAATGATGAGCGAAACCATAGTCCACGGGTTGTGAAGGTATAACCAGTTGAAAAGGTCTGACTTACAGCAGATGGGGTCCAGAGCCTTATTGCATTTGAATGCCCCCTACTAAATATTTTAATATTTAATTTTACAGTCAATAGTAAATAAATTTTAATGCAAGTAGCATAATGGAAATCTTGATCATACAGCATTGATTTTGCTGTTATATTAAATAATTTTGCTGACATTTTCTTTCACGTCACTGATATTGTCGTTTATTAAAAAAAAAAAAATGTTAGAAGTTTTAAATCATAGCAAAATTGGGGGCCCACCCAAGTAACACACATACGGTATTATAACCGTTGTTAAACCGGTTATGCGTTATATTTTCGTATGTGTTATACGATAAACGGTAATACATCGGTTATAATACCGTTATGAGTAAACGGTATATAAAAATACCGTATATCATACGTATGAATTACCGTGTATGAACATACCGTATGTAGAAATACCGTTTTAAATACGTATGTATTACTGGTTATTATACATTAAAATAACCGTTTTTATTACATTAAAAATACCAATTTATCATACGTAAAAATAACCATTATCGGTCCCTTCTTTTAACCCCCCTGCTCAAATCCACTTTCAGCTTTGTTCTCTAACCCTTTTCCCGAAGACATTTTCATGGATTACCGTTTATCATACATTATAAATACCGTTTATCATACGTTATAAATACCGTTTATATTACATTAAAATTACCATTTTTCATACTTAAAAATAACCATTCCTCCTCCCTCCCCTTGGGGCTTCTTGCTAATCCCCTATCAGCTTTATCCTCCAACACAGGTGGTCAGGAATCTCCCTTCCTCTTTATCTTCACCCTCCTAAGCAGGGGCGGCATTTCAGCATTCCATTTGGGGGCGCAAGATTTGTATGTATGAAAATCCACAATATGGAATAAATAAGATGTTTGTTAACAGGGGGGGGGGGGATCACAAAATTGAATTGATGTTGAGAAAAATAATTGTTGTTAACATAATTTTTGTACATAATTGTGTTAACATAATTGTTGTTAACATAATTTTTCTAAATACAAATATCTATATTTATTTACATTTTATTGAAGTTTTAAACGCCGATTCTTAGAGTCTGGAAGAAAAGAAAATTTTGCTACAATATCATCATAATCCAGTGGTATGTCTTGTTCTATAGCTGAAACAGCTAAAGATGCAAGTCTTTCTTGTCCCATTGTACTGCGAAAATAATTTTTCAGCCTCCTAGGACACTAAAAAGACCTTTCACAACTACCTGAGCTGATTGGCACAGTCAAAAACAATTTAACTAATAATGTTATGACAGGAAATACATTTTTTTAAATTTCGCTCTTTAAAATAATCCAGGCGACTTTTAAAATTGGGATGGGCTATGTTTTAATTTTCACCATTGAATAAAACAGTCACAATTCCTCTTTCTGGAAGTCATAGACTTTGCATATGGTTGACACATTTTCTTTTTCTTTTTCGATATCTGATCCGGATAATCAATTTCATTTTATAATTTCATATTGAATATCGATTCTGTGATATGATTTAACATCATCATGGGGATTTTTTTTACCGCCTCCGAATTCGCTTGGAATTTTTTTTACGCCTTTTCAGTTTTGGTCCAGAATAAGAATTTTTTTCACAAAGTTCTGTCACAAAACTCTACACTTGATTGAAATATGCATCAGTGCGAAAAGAACTAACAGTTTCAATAGTAGCTTTAGCCAAAGCTTGCACAGCCTGAAAATTAAGATCAGATGACTGAAGATGCTTTGAAAGAGTACTGCATTGATCAAAAACACTGTTCAATACAAACAAAGTGAACAAAAATTCGAACGATGTCATGCATGTTAAAAGGACTTCGGCTCTTCCACCATTGAGAGAATCGTTTTCAGATAATTTTTCCTGTGTTAAAATCCCCACTTCAAAATTATCAAGTAGTGCTTTTATGGCTTTAACTCTGGAAGACCAACCACCTCGTATCACTTAGTGATTGTGGAGTTGAAGAGCCTCCAGAAAAAGTATTTGTTGATGAGCGAATTTTTTTGTATTGAGCTCTGAAATGCATTTTTAGCGGAAGGAAGGGATGAGCATGCGCTAACTACGCATAAATTTAATAGGACACTTGAAATTTTCAAGTGAAAAGGAAAACATTACCCCAGTCTTTTCAAGTTGAAAAGGATTTGTTCCAGCCGGAAGTGGGAACTTCACTGTGAAGGTTGGCGTTTTTGAAGCTCCATGGCGTGAGAAAACTGACCAGTGGACAGTCGATAAAAAAGGGGGGAAGCCGATAGACGACGAGAAAAATTTGGGGGCGCGGCCGCGCCCCCTATTTGCCGCCCCTGCTCCCAAGTACTAACCGCGGCCGATGCTACTTGATTTCGGTGATCGGACGTGACGTCACGTAGTTCTCGAAGCTTCCATCAACTGATTTCTACCGCGGCGGAAGAAGCATAGGTTCTGCGTATCTGGCAACACTGAATGGAGTTATTCATTCTTTCCCGTTCATGCCGCCTTGTTTGTATGTGGTTTGTATCTTCTTCTGTTGGTTTGGTTCACACGTTGCTTAATTTTTATATTTTAACGTATTTAATTATATTTAGCTTTAACTTTTATTTTATTTTATATATCTTTCTAGTATTATTGTATGCATATATTACTTTTAGTATTAAATATCGCTTTAAAAGCAAACGGGAAAAGTGCATGCTTTGAGCATCGTGGTATGTGTGCATACATGCTCGGAAAAATTACTATGAAAAGATGTAGAACCAGTAAGTGAACAAAATCGTATAAACAGAAAGGGTATTCTGCAAATACATAAAATTAATTATAGAAAATGTATTCTTTAAATGATAATTTTAATATGTAATACTATCTAAGCGGAGATTAAATAAAAACGTGGTCCGAGATTGCATTTGTTGTCATGCATGCATATTTATTTCAAATCTTGTAAAATCATAAATTATTCTTTTACATGTTTTTATATATTTAGACTTAGACAGGTATAATTACACTAAATGAAAGTTGCTTTATTTATAACCCACCTGCAAGTAAAAATACTTATTTATTTGTGTTGGTTAGTGTTTATATTAAAATAATTTTAATCTATATAATAGTAAATGAAGCAACCTTCATTTAGTGTAATTTTATACGTATCTAAAACTAAAAATACATAAAAAAAAACATGTAACACAA
This sequence comes from Amaurobius ferox, assembly GCA_951213105.1. Lineage (NCBI taxonomy): Eukaryota > Metazoa > Arthropoda > Arachnida > Araneae > Amaurobiidae > Amaurobius > Amaurobius ferox. Next base: position 85,831,776 of record OX578141.1, on the reverse strand, counting down.
TAATTTAATTTTACAGGATTTGCAATAAACATGCAATTTCAACAAATGCAATCTCTGTTCACGTTTTCATTTATTCTCAGCTTAGACAGTGTTAAATATTAAAATTATTTTATTTATTTAAAGCATATTTTTTTTTTATAATTAATTTGATATTATTTGCAGAATATTGTTTCTACTTGTACGATTTTGTTCACTTAATGAGTCTACAATCTTTTCATAGTATTTTTCTGCTAATGCAGGTGCAGAATGCTATAAAAACATGATACTGAATAACATGCACTTCATTACTTTAACAAACTCTTTTTAGTTTATAATATTTCTTGTTATTTAAGATTTTTTTTATTTTAAAACAAAAGTTTAAAGCTTTTACTTTATCGCTTTTTAGAAATTTTTTTAAATTCACGAAAATGGGCATTTTTTTTCCATAATTAATATCGTCTCAAATTTTGTGATTGTTTTTTACACCAATTCTGTTATGGTATCCAATGTTTGTAAAACTCATCTTTAACTTATAAAGAGGCTTTGAAATAAGCATGCATGCATAACAAATGCAATATGACCACGTTTTCATTTATTATCTGCTTAGACAGTGTTAAATATTAAAATTATTTTATTCATTTAAGTATAAATTTTTTATAATTAATTTAATGCTATTTGCAGAATATAGTTAAAGTATTGTGTTAATTCTTACGAAAATGGTCATTTTCTTTCCCATGATTTGTATGGTCTCGAATTTGGTGATGGTTTTTTACATAGATTCTGTTATGGCATCTGGTGTTTATAAAATGCATCTTTCTTATAAGAAGGCATTTCCTGCCAATTTTTTTGCAAATTTAATGATATTTAACTTGTAAAAGGAAATAGTCAGATGTGCATAAAATCAACAAGAAAAAGCAATCATGCATAAAGCATTTATGAAATACTTTCCAACAGCAATGCAATTTTATTTAAACATCTCTGAAGTGCGATACATTAAATGGTAATATTTTTAAAATTATCACAAGACTAAAATAATTTATTACATTTGAACACTTTAAACTTCATAAAAAAATGTACTTTATTCAAATGATGTCATTGAAATATAGATCGCTTGGCTCTCTATATCATTCATACACTTTTAGTCCATTCCTTTCATGTATCACAATACTGCAATAATTTATTTTATTTGAAAGCTTAAAACCATAAACCAATGTTTGATCATTTAAACTCAAATATATTGTAATTGGGTTGTTTCAGAATGTATAGATGCACAGAAATCAAGCAAAAATAAAGTCTGATACAACACTAAATATAAATTAAAAAGAACTTGAAAAATCACGATTTTGACACAATATGGATTCCATATCGTACTTTGAAGTGGGTCATGTGATCTCTTTATATAATATGGGTGTAATTATTACTTTAATTTTTATTTAAAAAAACTACCGAATATATTTCTGAAATTTTTTCCATATTTTTTATGGGATGATTTGAATATTTTCTAAAACTTTCGAAGCAATTTTCTCCTAGGTTCCACAGACCGGCTGAACTTTGAACAGCATACTAAAATTTCATTTTGATAAAGTCATTTTTACGGCAGTTATTGTGCGAATGGACAGACAGAATGAACAAAATGAAGTCATAAACACTATGTTGTGCAGTGTTAAAAAGGAAAAGATCTCATTATGAACAAGAGTACATTTTGAAATTGACACTTAAATAAAAAAATGAAAACTTATAAAAAGATATGAATAATTGTTGAATTTTCATAAAAAAAAAAAAAATCATACAGAAGTCGTATTTATAAGCATTTTAAAAATGATATTTCGATATGATTTTTTTAAATACATGATACTTTGAAGAAATAAAAATAAATATACTAGGAAGACATTTAAAATAATACGCTATTTAGAAAAAATTAAAAATAAGTTGATACAGGGGTGAAATGTTAGAAAACACAATACTAAATTAAAACAAATTTGATACTTTAAGAAAATAAAAGAAAAAATGATACTTGGAAGAAGTAAAAAAAGCTTTATACTTAAAAGAAAATAAACATGATTCTTAAAAGATATAAAAACATTCATAATTCTGATAATTTTTTTAAAGAAATATAATTACTCGAAAAAATGCGAATTCATTTTATAGCAGTTTGTGTTCTGTGCATCTAGAAACATGTTCTACTTGGGCTTTGTGCCCAAGTAGAACTCACTGTGTTCACTCTTAAAAATCATCACAGTTGCATACCACCGTTGATCAGAGATGTGTAGTTTTAGCATGCACAAATATAATTTAAAATAGACTATCAACTTAATTACAATATTTTTGATATATTTTTAGTATTGAAGTTTTAAGTATTGCGTGTGTTAATATGTCCCAAAATTTTATTCTGTATTTTTAGGTTATTTTCAATTTAAAGTAGCTTATCTTTTAGATTTAAAATTATATTTCATAATGTAGTAGATTATAATTTTTGCAATTTTTAGAAATAATTAGAATTAAAAATATATTTAAATATAAACTGAAAATAAAGGAAAAAAACATTTTTGCATTAAGAATAATTTATGAATTTTAAAATAATACTCCTGAAATTATATGATCTTTTATAATTATTGTATTAACAATATAATGTAAATTAAAATAAAAATGATATTACATATGGGCAGTGATTCTAAGTATTGTGAATTTTGCACACATGACACATTTGATGTATCGTATCTTTGTAAAAAAATGATTTAGATGAATGTATTTTAAAGATACTGTTTCAGATTGTGTTGATTTCAATATTAATATGTACTTAAATTTATTAAAAAAACAATTATAAATTCAAGTACATTATTGAAATCAACACAATCTGAAAATTTGACATCTATTGTAAAAATATATTCAACTAGCTCAATATTTTTGCTTACAAAGATGCATAAAACTTTGTAAATGTCATGTCTGCAAAATGCACTGTACTGTAGAGTTGTCCAATGTGTAATAAATATGTATATAAACACGTACTAAATACGTGTAGAAACACAATATAAACACGTAAAAAATGCGTGTAGAATCACAATATAAACACGTAATAAATACGTGTAGAAACACAATATAGATGTATGGGAATACATTATAAATGCGTATGGGAACACGTAATAAACATGTTTGTGGATATACGTAATATACACTTATGTGATGTATCTGGATACGTAATAATAATATATGTAGATATACGTAATATACACGTATGTGGATATACGTAATATACAAGTATGTGATACGTAATAAACATGTATCTGGATACGTAATAATAACGTATGTGGATATACGTAATAATAACGTATGTGGATACGTAATAATAACGTATGTGAATATACGTAATATTAACGTATAAGGATAAGTAATAATAACGTATAAGGATACGTAAAAATAACCTTTTTTATAACGGTTGGTATACCGTATTTTAACGTACCGTTTTTGCGTAATAATTACGTATGGCCTGACACGTAAAGATTACGTATTGCTTGATACGTAAGAATTACGTATTTGTGCTACCTGGGCAGGAACACGACCTCGATGGGACATGTATAAACCAGGCTTCGCCAGTTAAGCATTTTCTTGCTTTTATGCAACACTCTGTAATAGGGCAGAAGCCGCTTTAGTCTATTTCTGAACTCTTCGAATTTGAAATCTTTTACAGGATAGAGGTAGAAGTCTCATTCTAACTTAAATATGCTCACCTAAAATTCCGTAAACTATACGGCACTCAGGGCCCCCACAAAGGGGGGGGGGGCGGTCAGTTGGGACCATGGTATTGGGGCCCGGCGAACGGTAGGGGCCTGTGGAAAAATATTTTTTCAGCATTATTTGTGCATATGAATTTGTAATAAAAAATATTTTATGATACAATATCGCATATTTTACGCAAGTATAAAATTACAAGTATAGAATAGATTTAAAGCAAACGCAAGTTCTTAAACAATAACCCCTCCCCCCCCCCCCCCCCCAAAGAATTGTAAAAATTAAGCACATGATACTTTAAGCAACATGTGACACGTTTTATTTCTTTGATGCCATGTGTTTAAAAAAAAAGGGAAAAAAAAGACTGCGTCCGTAACGCACAAAGAATACGCTATCCCACCCATCAACAAGGAATCAGAAAATCCGGTAAGAAAATAATAGATAATACTCCACATAAATTGCCCAGCTTTGAAGGGAGGGCTACAAAGCATTTCCCAGGGTAAAAAGCATTTCCCAGGGTCCCCAAAAGTAACTTTTTGCTATTTAGCTTCGAAAATTTGCAAGCATTGAACTGATAAAATAAATGCCTTTACAACAAGAAAAGAAAAGCCCTCCACAGAGAGTCATCTCTTTGTGTAGAGGAGGTTTTTTTCACTTCCATACAGATGAGATAAGATCTTATGTAAATAGCCAGTTGTCCTAAAGCAATTAACACATCAGGGGGTCCAAGTCAGTCTACCGACAATATCTATGCTCTATTGTAGCAGAAAATTATGAGTATTTGGCAATGGATCGGATGACCCTATTTCCAGCTCTCAAGTTCTGTAGTAGATGCCTGACGGGAAAGTTGTATTTCATCCTGGGGAAACCAAGTGGTCAGCATTGAAGACCTTTTGTCTAGCAGAATGTCCCTAAGCAATGTAGCAATATTCATCTCAGTGGATCCTCTAGAAACGAATACGAATAGATACCTCGGCCTTATCCGATGAAACTGTGTTTTCATTTGCAAGATTTTGTAACTCGTATAAATTCTTCAATATTTGTAATTAATAGAAAATTGTTTTGCACAGGAGTCTGATATTAAGGTTAGTTTGATTTCTTTATTTTTTCAATATTATTTTAATTGCCTTAAAAATATTGATCTTAGAATTAACGTTATTTATTTTATCAGAATACTATATAGTTCTGTAAAATTAATCTATACATTTAAAATTTGTATAAAACTTTTGTATGAATTTACTCATTGAGAACATCCCTGAAAACGTACAAATCATTAATTTATTAATATATATGAGTGATATGTGAGTCATCACACGTCAGGTATTGACGCTATATAGACCGATCTCGTAAAGTGGAGTAAATTAAAATACATCTAATAAGAAACTAAAAATGAAGAGACAAATTTTAAACAGAAGTAAATAAACATTTATTTATGCGATAACCATTACTAATATTTGATAAATTCAACAATTCCACAATGCATGTTTAATACTCCAGACCTCGTATCAACTCATTTAATTTTACAATCATGCCGCGGAACCAATATTTCAAATCATATACTGATAGATCTCCTTTATCAACATCTGCCTTGCGTGAGGCATACATTACACAATGGCATAATTAAATTTAATAAAACCTTTTTGTCACTCTTAACACTAGTCTTAATTAATGGGGAGAGAGGGTGAGAGCATATTGAACAAATTGACCTTCGTGCAAAATACATGTAAAGAAATTGCCTACCTCTGGCATCGTCGTCGACGGAAACTTGTCATTGGCGGGAATCGGACCTCTCCGCTCGGACTTCTCCGTGTCTCCTTGTCGCTCTCTCTAGCGACCACCTTTCCGCACTCACAAAATTCCACTCCCTCCTCGATTTTCAAATTTTAAAAGTTTTTGTCTCTCTTCATCTCTCCCCCTCTCTCTTAGGCCCCCAGACTCTCATTGGTTCCGTAAATACATAACTCCGCCTTCCGGCTATCTAACTGGCCGAAGCCCCCCCTTGAAATATCAGATATTTGAGCATTGTCTTTTTCGAGCAGAAAGTTCTCACGGACATTTTCCCATGTCCATCAGGAAGTTAATTGACTTCTCGGGTCAAGAGGTTCAACCCCTTCCGTCTGATATAGTACCTAGTGATGACGTGAATACGAGAAGCACCCTTTTTCACCCTCGAACTACGTCCGGTCCAGCTGTGTTCAAGGGAACGTTATATGTATTGTCTCGCTGTATGAGGGACCATCTTCTTAGATCCCCTTCCACTTTCAAAATAACAATGTTATATTGGGAATTGAAAATTACAATATAACAATTACCCTTCTTCCCCCCCAAAGTTTGGTGGGAAAAAAGCCAATTATCGAGTGGCGAGTTCATCATCACACTGGCAGAGTTACCTGTGACATCACCTCCTTTCTCTCTCAAATACTGCATCATCTGTAACATTACACTATATATACATATATCAGTCATTTCAGTACAACAAAAATATTACTGGTAACAAAATATCAAATACTCTTTGCACCAATACAAATCACAGTGTTCCTGGAAAGTTTTTTTTTTTTTTTTGTAAGCATCAGTTCGATTTATTGTTATTCTGTATCTGAAACATTGTAGCTGCATTCGTGGAATGTCTTTTGAAAAGTTTATAGTAAAGAAAAATGTTTAAACTGTTCATCTTTGTAATGGTACGATTGAGTGTACACTATCTCCTTATGATTAAACACTGGCCTTGTTGCAGAAATGGACATGAATCGCTGGAATTGCTGGGTAAGGAATGGTTGACCGTTTGGGAATCGTTGCACGTCTGGAATTGTTGAATCGCTGACCACTTGAGAATCGTTGTTTGTCTGGGATTGTTGAATCGCTGACCACTTGAGAATCGTTGTTTGTCTGGAATTGTTGAATCGCTGACCACTTGAGAATCGTTGTTTGTCTGGGATTGTTGAATCGCTGACCACTTGAGAATCGTTGTTTGTCTGGAATGGTTGTGTAACCGGAATCGCTGACCACTTGGAAATCATTGGGCAACAGGATCTGTATGCTATTTCATGTTTTGTTTAAGCAAATCAATACACATACATTACACTCGGGCCAACTTATTATTACTCTCCTCTCTCTTAAAACTCATTAAAGTATATTTTTTTACAAATTCAATTTCCATAATTTTAATTTGTCACCCGGCACACGAAACATTACAAAAAACTTCTTTTTTTTTTTTTTTTCTCAAACTCATTTAAATTTGTTAACATTCTCAAAATTTGCCCCATTGAAATTTCTATACTTTATCTACTTTAAATCCTTCCCTATAATATATACATTTTTTTTTTCAAATTTGATACACCCTTCAAACTTAAATTTTTCAAATTCCTACAATTTATTTATTTTACATTTCTCTGCCTTATGTTTTTCCACATTATATATATACATTTCTTATTTAACATCCTAACCATTTATCTACTTTAAATCCTTCCACATAATATATACATTTTTTTTTTACTTAAATTTGATACTCTCTTCAAACTTAAATTTTTCAAATTCCTACAATTTATTTATTTTACATTTCTCTGCCTTATGTTTTTCCGCATTATATATATTTTTTATTTAACATCCTATCCATTTATCTACTTTACATCCTTCCACATAATATATACATTTTTTTTTTCTTACTTAAATTTGATACTCTCTTCAAACTTAAATTTTTCAAATTCCTACTATTTATTTATTTTACATTTCTCAGCCTTATGTTTTTCCACATTATATATATACATTTCTTATTTAAAATCCAATCCACTTAAGTTTGATATTTTATTCAATACTTAAAATATTGAAATTCTTACACTCTCTATACATTAAACTTCACCACTCTTATCAATTTATATTTTCCTGACCTCATCATGTGTTCTCACTGAACGTGCCATAAATATAACTCATGTACATATTTATACTAAAATACTTAAACAATTACACTATTCTCTCAAATACTATCAAGATAAGACCTATATAACTCCAAAAATTTCCGCACAATACTTTAAAATTTTCCTACAAACTGAGATGACAGAAAAAAAATATCCATGTAATCATTTAATTATCATCCTACTGAAAATCTTATAACTCCCCTGCGATTCTATATTACACTATCCATAATTATACATTTTCTTTCACATATCACCTGGTTTAATCCAAATCTTATACTTGGATACGGAATTTCCCGAATTCATTAAATTATTCATTTTCCCGCTTAATGAAACCATACTTGAATTTTTTTTTTTTTTTCGTAAATCTTATCACTCACTGAAATTCTCTCAATGCATACATAATTACAAATTTTCTCTCAAATATCATCTAACTCAATTCAAATCCCATACTTGAATACCAAAATGTACATTTGCTTTTCTTATATCCCCTGTAATTGAATGCAAAGTCTCCTGAATTAATTCACTTCTTTTTTTTTCTTTTTCAATTTCCCAACTTTTGTGTAACATTTATTCTAGCATCTAAATTCCCTGTTCAAACAGAAAAATCTAGTCCCCAGAGAAAATCTCGTAGTGGTACACAAGGTCAACATGTCCTTGTGCTATTGTGTCATTTTCCCGGGACAAGCTCCCCTTTCTGGCCTGCGGCTAATACGGGCAATTCTTCGTGTGAGTTCCCATGGCCAATTAGCTGTACAAATTTTTGAAGATGTCTTTTTGGCAAAATGGTACAAATGTTCTCGTCCACGTTTCCGCCATGTTGTGTAAAGTGTTTAGGACGACGAGTTGTGCGCGTAGCAGTGTGTGTGATTGTCCGTGTTTCGCGACTCCTATGGATTAAGCATTTCCCAGGATTAATTAAAATGCGGTTAGTTTTAATTCTGTACTTCCATTCTGTTTTATTATTATACCATGTTATTTCCCGTTAAGTGAACCTAAATCCAAAATCTCGGTCGTCTAGCGTTCCCTTCAAAAGTTCGCCTCTCCCAATTAATTAATATGTGTGACCCTATCAAAATATGTGTAGAAACGCTTTTTTTTTTTCAAATGCTTTTTATTTAACCAACAATTCGCGTATGTTTATTAAAATTATCTATTCATTTTAAATTATAATTTGCGTCTATTTTCATTACAATTATCTATTTTCTTTGAACTGGCATTTTGATTTTTAATTAAAGTTCTCTATCCATTCTATACTGTAATTTTTTTAATTTTTAATTACCCATTATTTAGTTATTTAAATTACAACTTTTATTTTGAATTACCAATTATTTATTTATTTAAACTAGAAAAAAATTTGTTTTTCTTTTTTTTTTTTTTAATTTACCAATTGTCTAATTATTTTAAACTATAATTCTATAATTCCTATTTCCTCACGCGTATTCATCCAACAATGGTTGATCAGTTCGCTAATTAAATGAAGAGCGCGTGGAGAAAGTTTACTTTTGTTTTAAAATTTTACTGTTTTTCTTTTTCTTTTTTTCTCGATTTCCTTAAATGATATATTTATGCGCCAAAATGATATGTGTGCAATAATTTTGAGTCCAGGTTCGACTGGTCACGGGCGCCAAAATGATATGTGTGCAATAATTTTGAGTCCAGGTTCGACTGGTCACGGGCGCCAAAATGATATGTGAGTCATCACACGTCAGGTATTGACGCTATATAGACCGATCTCGTAAAGTGGAGTAAATTAAAATACATCTAATAAGAAACTAAAAATGAAGAGACAAATTTTAAACAGAAGTAAATAAACATTTATTTATGCGATAACCATTACTAATATTTGATAAATTCAACAATTCCACAATGCATGTTTAATACTCCAGACCTCGTATCAACTCATTTAATTTTACAATCATGCCGCGGAACCAATATTTCAAATCATATACTGATAGATCTCCTTTATCAACATCTGCCTTGCGTGAGGCATACATTACACAATGGCATAATTAAATTTAATAAAACCTTTTTGTCACTCTTAACACTAGTCTTAATTAATGGGGAGAGAGGGTGAGAGCATATTGAACAAATTGACCTTCGTGCAAAATACATGTAAAGAAATTGCCTACCTCTGGCATCGTCGTCGACGGAAACTTGTCATTGGCGGGACTTCTCCGTGTCTCCTTGTCGCTCTCTCTAGCGACCACCTTTCCGCACTCACAAAATTCCACTCCCTCCTCGATTTTCAAATTTTAAAAGTTTTTGTCTCTCTTCATCTCTCCCCCTCTCTCTTAGGCCCCCAGACTCTCATTGGTTCCGTAAATACATAACTCCGCCTTCCGGCTATCTAACTGGCCGAAGCCCCCCCTTGAAATATCAGATATTTGAGCATTGTCTTTTTCGAGCAGAAAGTTCTCACGGACATTTTCCCATGTCCATCAGGAAGTTAATTGACTTCTCGGGTCAAGAGGTTCAACCCCTTCCGTCTGATATAGTACCTAGTGATGACGTGAATACGAGAAGCACCCTTTTTCACCCTCGAACTACGTCCGGTCCAGCTGTGTTCAAGGGAACGTTATATGTATTGTCTCGCTGTATGAGGGACCATCTTCTTAGATCCCCTTCCACTTTCAAAATAGCAATGTTATATTGGGAATTGAAAATTACAATATAACAATGAGTACAACACAGATTGAAATAATGAAATAGAATGTCGTACGATTATTTCAATCGTGTAAACATCAGAATCCTATTAATTTTCAGTGAGGTCGAACCAGGAGAAGGCTTTTTCAATTATTTATTCTTAAAATTGAAAAGACATGCAAAATATTCATGTTACCAATATATGTACAGAAATGACCGTTTAATATGGAATTTATTTTTATATAAAAAATCAAATGACATCATTTATAGGATGTTCCATCATCCAGATATTGCATGTTTTTTTTTAATCTAAGTCTAAAAAATTATAAAAAAGTTAAATATGGTATTTATTACCAATTGGGTGGTTAATTTAAGTATTTTTAACCAGAAATTAATTGAAAATATATTAAGGATTTATACTAAACCGCTTTTGGGGTCTTAGAAATATTACTTTTCGTACAACGAGCGTGATATCTCTCAAAATAATTAAATAATTCCCATGTGATTAGGTATACTTATTTTAATCAGTGTCAGCGTAAGACCTATTTATTTTCAACGGGTTTGCGTCATAAGGAAGTTCTGTTTTTTTATTGTTTATGAATATGAATATTTTCATTTGCTGGGAAGTTTTTTGTTAGATACATCAGATGTTTTAGTTACTGGGGCTGTGTATATATTTTTTATTATCTGAGTAGTAAATAAAACAATTAAAATTTACAGAAAATTTGTAGATTCTTTCAAATTATCAAATAACTCAAGAAATTTTTTGCAACTGATGTATTGTTAAACCTGTCATACTACTGTAAAGGGCAGAAAGAATGAAAATTAATCATACTAGAAGGCCGTAAGGTGCAGATAGGTCACTTTTCTTCGCCGGTGCACATTTATATACTACTAAAAATAATTACTCGGAGTTGCCCGGATCCTAGATAAGCTTCCGCCAGTTAAATAATACATACAGATAAAAACCACTCAATTTGCAAATCGCTTCCTTCTTTTGTTTCGCAACCGTGGAAAGTAGAAAAATAAATAAAGAAAGAAACAAAATGAAATCATTTCTCTAGGCGAGACGACTTAAAGTGCATCGTCAGTTCCAAGGCTTTGAGGGGCATGCGCACAAATGTCCACCGGGGAGAAAAATAGTATACACATTTCATTAACGATATCTACAATTTTAAATTTTATGCGTTCGCTTAAAAATTCACAGCAAATAAAATAATGTAGTAATTAAAAATATTTCCTTTAGAATACGAGGATATACACACATATTTAAGTATCAAATAATCTAAAATATACAAATTTTGATGTATTTAAAAATAAAATAAATTTAATGGAAATGTCCTACGGATTCGGTTCAAACATTGTTAGAAAAAACGTTTTTCAATCTTTCCAAAATAGAAACTTTGAAATAACATTTTCGATCGAGAACCGATTTTTGTGTAAATCGCTTAAAATCGTGATTCAATATAAAAGAACTAAAAAACTAATATAAATTAAAAACAATTCATCGAGTAGAATTCGTTGAGTCGTCCTGGAGCACCTCTGTACCGTATTCCGTCGCTGTCCGCAGCTTAGATTTCTCGTTACAGACTACACACATGCCTTCTTATATTAAGTAAACTTAACTTTTTCGTACCCCTATGGAGGGCTGATTTGAAGAAAATTAGAGACCAACTGATTTAGAAGATCCAAGCTACTATTACACATTATTAAAAAATCATTTATTGCAACAAGAATATTTGCATATATGAGTTTTTGATATGAAAAACCGATTGATACAGAAGATCAAGAGTGTTTTATCTGCATATCCTGCTTTTGTTAAGAGAGTGACAATATAAAAGAAGTTGATCAAATTGGAAGTTATTATGGATAGATCTTTTTTTTACTTTATTGATGAATATATATTTACATTTTCATTTCACTACATGATTGTTTTTTTTTACTGTGTTTTACTATTTTGTAACTAGAGAATTCAACTTTAAATTATTTAAAAAGACTGAGCAAAAATTATTTTACTAAAGTTAACTTTGCCGAAAATGTGTTGGATACATGGGGGGGGGGGGGGTAATCACTCCCTTAATATACATGGGGCCCGCGTCACTACTTGGTACCCTGTCCCACAATTTGATGTGGGGGGCCTGATGGTACTTATCGCTTATAGGGTAGGGATCATGGGTTAGCGACTGCTTTTCCTAGTTGTCGCCAACGCGAACATTGGCGATATAATCCGATACCAGAAATTCACTACAGAGTTACAATGATTTCAAATTTAATATATAATGAGGTTTGATCAACTGTACTTAACAAAAAAAATATTGTATTACATTGAAATTTGTGGCGGCCCAAACTCAGCTATTGCCGATAAAATTTCATTAAATTTATCACTACCGGTAACGCTTCGCCACATAATTTCTGCGGGATATGAGTCCAACTGCTGTCTCGCAGTGCCTCTATGCTTTTCGTTTACGCCATTTCGCGGATCCCCAGAGTCCCTCTATGGTCTGCGTATGAGCTGCGGTTTCAGGATCCACGAAGTTATGCCGATGGTTTACTTTCAAATGTTGAAAGCCGGCTTCTTTAAATTCTTTATATAAAAATAATTTAAGCTCTGGTACAAGAAAAATTTATGTTTGAAGTTAAATTTACTAGGGTCGGTCCGTAATATGATAATTAATAGCTCTTTGATCCTGCCCTGACCAGTTAAGGAGGATCAAAGAGCTATGTCTTTCACGAAAACATATCCATATTCATAAAGATAGTCTAACATTCTTTTATAGTGCTGCCATCTGTATTACATTTCTTCAACTGTTATAAATATACAATGAATATAAAGATTGAAATAAATTGTTTATATGTAAAACTATGGTATAAAAAAAGTTCATTTTTAGAGTTAGACAAAAGTTAAATTAACTAACACCGGTCCAGAACAGTTAAAGTGCTATTTACTAGACTAGTTAAAGTGCCAGACTAGTTAAAGTGCTAAAGTAACTGACCGTTACTTTCGACAAATATTCGTCCGAACTAAAATTGTATCATGTAGAAATCGCAATAGTTAATTATATGGAAATTTAAAATAGTTTTCTTCTTCGACCCAGTCCGTCTGACTTACCAGAAGGTGTATAAAATAGTTTTGAATATTTTGGAACCCATACACTAATAGAAATAAAACAAATTGAAAACCTTTTTTGGCCACGCCCATTTTTTCATTCGGAGTTATCTTAAACCATGTTTCCAAATTAAACAAATTAGAAACATGATACTTATGTTCCATTATGGAAATAAATCATTCTTTAGAAATATCGACAAGATTTTCTTGTAATTAGCCCAGTCAGCATGTGTCAATAATTAATTTGGCCACGCCCATTTTTTCATTTGGAGTTATCTTGAGGTTTTGAAATAGTTTTCATTTTCAAAAATATGAAAGAGGAGAATCTGTGCAAAATTTTAATCAGATTATTTCATTCCGAATCCCTATTACCGAGAGCAAGAAAGTGGGCAGGGATAATTTCAGAAATTAAAATAACATTTCGGTGTACATTTTGCATTTGCAAAAATGCTGCCATATAAAATTTCCATTTTATCGCAGCATTTTTGCAAAAAATGTATTAAAAAAAATCTGATGTGGGCAACACATGACTTTTCTTATATAATGCAATGAATTTACTACTTTTACAGTTAAAAATATGTTATTCTTATAGTAGATACTTATATTCTTTACAAGATATTGAATTTTCTTCAATGAGTCGCCATTTTCATTGATTTAGCGTCATTTTTATCTATTTGGCGAGATTTTTGTTAATTTGGCAACAATTAAAATGTCGCCAAGTTGGTGACATTCCGTCAAATTCGTCGCCAAAATCTCGCCAAGCGTTATGGACGGAGAAATAAGTTATTCTTACCGCAGATAAATGACTATTGGCGTTCAACTACAAAAGTATTACTCAAAGTATCTTTTTTCATGAATGGAACGAGCTAGATCCACGAAAAGGATGTCACCCAATTTATCGCATGGTATTACATATGAAAAGTGAATATATTTCACAATAGGAAATATATTTTTTTAATTTTATATCACTTTTTGATAATTTTTTTGAAAGATGTGCAGTATCTCGAGAACGGTTCATGTTAGCGTTCTAAAAATTATGTCAATCATTTTCTAATGAACATTTACATAAGAAATGTCTATTTGCGTAACTTTGTTAGCGGTTTTGATTTTTTGACGATTTTTTCAAAATTTCATTCGAAAATTTAGGGGGGTTCTGAACATTCGATTGCGAATAAAAGCAATAGGCTTTCAGTGTTTACGGATTGTGATTTTTGTATCAAATTTCGTTCGAATCGGTCTATTCGTTCGTCAGTTATCGTCCCCACAGACTCACTGACACACACACACACGCACACACACACACACACACATACTTTCACACACACCCACACACACAGAGACATCACTTCAAAAATGTTTGATTCGTGATCAGGGATGCTTGAACCGTGCTCTCCCGTCGAATTATTCTTAGAAAAAAATCTGATGTGGGCACCACATGACTTTCCTTATATAATGTAATGAATTTACTACTTTTACAGTAAAAAAAATAGGTTTTTCTTATAGTAGATACTAATATTTTTACCAAGATATTGAATTTTCGACAATTATTGATTTAGCGTCAATTATTTTATTGATTTAGCGTCATTTTTATCCATTTGGCGAGATTTTCGTTAATTTGGCAACATTTCAAAAAGTCGCCAAGTTGGCGACATTCCGCCAAATTCGTCGCCAAAATCTCGCCAAGCGTTATGGACAAAGATATAAGTTAGTCTTACAGCAGATAAATGACTATTGGCGTTCAAATACAAAAGTATTACTCAAAGTACCTTTTTCATGAATGGAACGAGCTAGATCCACGAAAATGATGTCATCCAATTTATCGCATGGTAATATTTTTCAAAATTTCATTCGAAAATTTAGGGGGGTTCTGAACATTCGATTGCGTATAAAAACAATAGGCTTCCAGTGTTTACAGATTGTGATTTTTGTACCAAATTTGGTTCGAATCGGTCCATTCGTTCGTCAGTTATCGTCTCCACAGACTCACTGACACACACACACACACATACTTTCACACACACACACACACATACACACACACAGACATCACTTCAAAAATGTTTGATTCGTGATCAGGGATGCTTGAAACGTGCTCTCCCGTCGAAAACTCGAATTCGAATTTTCGACCCCGTCATAATACTTTCCTTATACATTATGTATATAAGGAAAGTAAAAATAGTTTTCTTCTTCGACCCAGTTCATCTGACCTACCAGAAGGTGTATAAAATAGTTTTGAATATTTTGGAACCCATACAATCCTAATAGAAATAAAACAAATTGAAAACCTGATACTATGTTCAATAATTTATTTGGCCATTCCCAGTTTTTCATTCGGAGTTATCTTAAACCATGTTTCCAAATTAAACAATTTGAAAACATTATACTTATGTTTAATTATAGAAATAAATCATTATTTAGAAAATATCGACAAGATTTTCTTGTAATTAGCCCAGTCAACATGTGCCAATAATTAACTTGGCCACGCCCATTTTTTCAATTGGAGTTATCTTGAGGTTTTGAAATAGTTTTTATTTTCAAAAATATGAAAGAGGAGAATCTGTGAAAAATTTTAATCAAATTATTTCATTCCGAATCCCTATTACCGAAAGC
This sequence comes from Amaurobius ferox, assembly GCA_951213105.1. Taxonomy (NCBI): domain Eukaryota; kingdom Metazoa; phylum Arthropoda; class Arachnida; order Araneae; family Amaurobiidae; genus Amaurobius; species Amaurobius ferox. The sequence goes on along the minus strand of OX578141.1, from coordinate 85,815,801 downwards.
AAGAAAGTGGCCAGGGATAATTTCAGAAATTAAAATAACATTTCGGTGTACATTTTGTATTTGCAAAAATGCTGCCATATAAAATTTCCATTTTTTTTTATTTATGGCCAGAAGGATCAATTTTATTTAACAGCCATCGATTGATCGGTTATACATTATGTCTTTAAATAAACAACAGCATTTAATCGCCCATAGAACATGGAAATGCTAAATCTAAAATGAAATATTTATTTTTAAGTGGACCGTAAATAGCTACCAATAATATTTTAAAGTTGTATATTTCTTAAAAAAATTTTCCGTCTCGTTGTAGGGAGCCTTAGGCCTACGGAAGACTGGCAGAGGGTCTACAGACTAACAAGATTAGGTTACTTGGCTGTGAAGGTAGAGGCCTTCAGAGCACGGGGCTTCAAAATCTGCTACCGGTGCCAACAGTTCAATCACTCCTCGGAGAACTGCAGTATGCCACCTAAGTGCCTTAAGTGTGCTGAAGAACACTTCACACGGGACTGCCAGAGACCTAGGTCTGAGAAGGCTACGTGTGCAAATTGCAATGGAGACCACCCAGCGAACTTCCGGCAATGCCCGAAGAACCCCTGGAACAGAGGAAAGGCACCGGGGTATGCCCCCCCTCCCCAAAATCAGATACCCCCTTGGAGGCAAAAGGCCCTCGGATTAAACTCCCAGGCACCCCCTCAGGGCTCCTCGCACTCTGTGCCACAGCAAAATAGATACCAATCTTCAGCACCCACCAGATCGGTGCAAGAGCAGGCCCCCAAACCTTCGTCTTCCAGAGAATTGACTCCGGAAGAAGTAAAACTGGCTACTATAGCCATTATAAAGAGAAAGGAAGCCGAAAAAGCAAGACAGGCGGAACTAGAAGCTAAAATTGTAAATCAATATGCTAAATCAAAAGAAGAAATCAAAACGCGTGAAGCCAAAACTAAACGAGTTAGAGAAGAGCTCGCGCAAACCCAGCTGTTAGAAAAAACGGTTGAAAAAAGGCAAAAAACTACTGAGGTCCAAAAGGATGCTCACAAAAATGACCAAACCGTGGTTGAGGCTGAGGATATGGAAGCTGAGACTGAACCTGCTGGTAAAACCAATGATGAAAAGATGGATGAAATCCTCAACCTCATCAGAGGGTTTATCACCATGTTCGACCTAGATGCAATAAAACACCTGTTGATGCAGTTCGCAGAGCTAATACAAAAAAAGAGCGATCCAATGCAAATGGTCTTTGAGGCTTTTAAATTAATCGCGGATTTTAAAAATAACAGTGAGAATCAAACCCGCCATGGCTAGGTCCCAAAAAGACAGCTTTAAAATAATATTTTGGAATGCGAACGGCATATCCCCAAGAATAAATGAACTTAGGAGCTACGTAAATGAAAATGATGTAGATGCCCTGCTAATTCAGGAAACTAAAGTTAGAGAAAATAAAAAACTAAATATAGCAAACTATATTGGCTATCACAACCTTAGCTCAAATACAACTGCTAGAAACCCCCATGGAGGAACAACAATATATATTAAAAGAAATATTTCCCACGAGGAAATAAACAACATAAATCTTCAAGGTATAGAAAATACTAGCATAAAAATTAAAATAAATAATGTAAACCCATTTATCCTAACTTCAATATATGTCAAAAACATGAGTGGTATAAATGTAGCTGCGCAGCTGGAACTGCTTTTCTCGCGATATCCAAACACAATACTCGCGGGCGACTTCAATGCACACCACCGAGCGTGGGGCAGCAGGAGAGCCAACATTCGCGGTACACAGATACACAGATTACTGAACACAACAAACACCAACATCATTGCACCGTCGAGACCAACCTGCTTCGCAGGTGCCAACGGCTCATTCATAGACTTTGTCCTAACGAGAAACATAGAATACGCTCACACTATCGATACCCTGGATGAATTCGACTCGGATCATCTACCGGTCCTGGTGACATTCGACCTGAACACACCTCTTCCAGCCTCTTTGGGACAAGAGAGGGTGAACTGGAACGTTTTCAAAAGAGCACTTTTTGAGCCGCACTTGGCAGTACCCAACATTATGAGCACGGCTGATATTGACTCTGCCACACACACACTCACAACAGAAATCAAGAGAGCTATTGCCTCTGCCACAACACATCGTGAGTCACCAAAAATGCCTACACTTTCCCACCATGTCAAACAATTAGTTAGGCAAAGGAACAGAATGCGTAAGACATGGCAGGCTAATAGAGACCCTACCCTCAAAAGGGAGCTTAACAGACTCACGTGGAAAGTCAGGGATAAAATTGTCGCAGAAAAGCAGCAACAGTATAAAGAGTTAATTGAATCCCTTAGCCCAGAAGACGTATCGCTCTGGCAATTCGCTAAAAGACTCAGAAAACCTCAAATTAAACTCCCGCCACTAATAGATGGCGTTAAAATCGCGTACTCAGACGAAGAAAAAGCAGAGGCGCTTGCTAGGCATTACGAAAAGCAATTTGAACCAAACCACGATCTAATGTGTCAGGATACTCTAAGAATGGTTAGGCAAACTCTAAACAACTTCAGGAACTCCCCGGTCACGGCTGAGATTAACCCAGCCACCCCGCAAGAGATAATTGATATCATCAAAAACCTTAAAAACCGTAAAAGCCCAGGGCACGACAAAATCAGGAATATTGCGGTCAAAAACCTACCCTTAAATATAATATTTTACTTGACCACCCTAATAAACAAAATACTAAAACTAAATTATTTCCCCAAAGAATGGAAGGAAGCGATAATTATAGCGATCCATAAGCCTGGTGAGGATGCCACAATTCCAGCCAACTACAGACCAATCAGCTTACTACCGACACTTAGTAAAATTACTGAGAAAATAATTCTTAATAGACTGAACACGCACCTTAGTGAGAATGATATTATCATTCCGGAGCAGTTTGGATTTCGGCCAAAACATTCCACCACTCATCAATTGCTGAGAGTGGTAGAGTACATATCTTCTGGACTTAATAGTAAGACACCCACAGCTGCGATTTTTCTTGACATACAAAAAGCATTTGATAAAGTGTGGCACTGTGGATTAGCATACAAATTGATCACTCTAAAAGTCCCTGACGCACTTGTCAAACTTTTAATCTCATACCTAAATAACAGACACTTCCAAGTTAGAGTAAAAGATAACTTGTCTACACCCAAGCTCATTAAAAGTAGTGTACCGCAAGGATCCATCCTGGGCCCGACACTCTTTAACATATATCTAAATGACATCCCCAGGACCCTAGACACGGACCTGGCACTCTATGCAGACGACAGCGCGATACTTGCAAAACATCCTTACGTCTCAGTAATGCACAGACAGCTACAACAACACTTAGACATACTCCAAACATGGCTGGAAAAATGGCGAATAAAATTGAACCCCAATAAATGTCATTGGATTTATTTCTCTAGAAAACGTAAACCTCCGCCGCCTCTGTACATAAACAACCATGCACTAAAAGCGGAAAAATCTACTAAATACCTAGGTGTAACGATAGATTCCCACCTAACCTGGAAACAGCACGTAACGAACTTAATCAAAAAAGCGTATATGGCCACAGGAGCCTTATACCCAATGATAGGAAACGGAAATCTAAGTTATCAAAATAAACTCCTAATTTATAAATCGGTCATCCGCCCGGGAATGCTGTATGCAGCACCCGTATGGGGATATGCCTGTAAAACTACTATAGACTTACTAGAGACAAAACAAAACAAAATCCTAAGGACTATAAGGAAAGCTCCTAGATACTTAAGAAACTCGGTAATTAGGAAAGACTTCAAAATAAAAACGGTTAGAGCCCAAATTAAAAAGCTAGCGCTTAAATTCTATAAAAATCTGCCATCTGTTCCAAATGAACTACTATTCAATCTGCATGACTATGATCATCGCAAAGCCAAATCACGTAAGAGACCCCGCGCGGTACTTAATATTGAAAATCGGAATTAGGTAAGTCCCAACTTAAATAGTTGATATTAAATTAAAACTCGATCAATGTTTTCTAAAAAATGTTTTTAAAACCTTAAACTGCAAAATTGATAGGAAATCCTTAGAACTGCATCAACTCCCCAAAATTACTCAAACTCTAAATGTGCAACAAACTGCCACATTAGGAGCTAAGTCAAATAATAAAAACAGTAAATCAAAAACCTCGAACCTCCAACTATGGGCAAATGAAATAATGTCACAGTATGAAGATAAGAACCACACCTAGAGATTGGAGATTAAAGGCGCTTCGCGCCTGGTGCTCTTTTCTGGACGAAACCCATCTATAGAAGTTGTAGGGACTGAACAAAACTCTGTATCTGATGTTCAAAACCCTGCACTCTGTTGCAGCTAGTTGAAATAAACAGAATCGTGAAGGCTTAAGGGTAGGGGGGGGGGGGAGGAAATAGGCTTTTCCGAAGTGTGGCGCAACTAGTTGAAGTAGGAATACTCGAAGTTTCATGCTCACGCGTTTGTTCACGATCCTCTGTTGCGTTCAACTTCGGAGTGAGTGAAAGCACTTTCCAACGCACGGTGACTGATTGTACATAAGAGCGCCGGCGCTGTATTTATTTAGTATTTCTTAGAATCCAAAGCAACGTGAAAGTTGTTGATCTATTGTTTCTTACGTATCTTTTTACGCAAACTTTGGGTTGATTTAAAAACAAAACATTATTACGGCTAGCTTATTAATTATTTCGATTATTTTAAATCATTGACTTATGCGTTTTGTCGAGCAAATTTCTATATGCCGAGCGATTCTGCTGTTCCAATTTGCACTAATGGTTTGCTACACTAAAAAATGCAGCAAAAAAGTCATAGATTAATTCTTGCGGCCCATATTAGCAAAAACCATTTGTTTTATTATGCGAAGATTTAAAGTAAGTGTTGTTTTCCTAATATAACATATATCTTAGTGCCGTGTTTCCCAACCTGAGATATACGCACGAATTTCAGTATTGGGGAAAACAATACAGACTGCATTGTAAAATTTATCTGAATTTGTTAATAAACGCTTTTTCTTGAAACATTAAATAATTTAGTTTAGTTCATGAAATTCCATTATGTAGGAATTTTTGAATCTGGAAAGTACAGCATGCGATTTGTTCGTTTCCTTTTACAGCAAGTTATTTTTATGTATTTACGGGATTTTTCACTGGATCTTTTTGTGTGATGTCATGTAGATGTATGGCCGAACATGAATAACCACAGTTCTTTGGTCTCTTCCTGTAAAAATTTACATTTAAATACTTTTATGTGCGACTTTGATATTGAAATCATATATATATATATATATATATATATATATATTCTCTATTAAAATTTTACTTTATTATTACTATTTTCTAGTATATTATTTATTTTTCTATTTACTTTCTATTTATTTTTCTATTTATTTTCTATTTATATTTCTTAAAATTAGTAATACTAGTTTTAAGTCTTTTTTAGGCTATAAAACTAGTATTACTAGTTACTTCTTATTTTATTGTAAAAGTTACAATTGAACTTTATAATTTTGTTGAATTTTTTTTTGGTAATAATGCCCAAGTCGCAGGAACAGTGCAAGAAAGTTTCGCACTTTCAATATTGGCTAAATTAAAAAATAATTTTATTACTTTATCATACTGTTTTATAGAGAAAGTTCCCGAAAAATTTACTTTAACATTTTGACGAAAAATATATTTAAAGACATCATGAAAACATTTCTAATATTTTTGGAAATACTTCCATTAGAGTGTGTGTGGCTGTGAGATGCGACTGTGTGGATTACTATGACAATTTATATGTAGATGCACTCTTAAAATTAGAGACAGAAAAAATAGACTAGCTGAATGCCTACATTTGTGACCTTGAATGTCCAGGGGAGGGTAAGTGTGCTCCACTTACCCTCCATTGTGCTCCACTATGGAGGCCCATGGCAAGCGCAAATAGAATTTTTCCAGGGAATTTTTCTATATTTTCTATAAAATTTCATTATACAGTAAATTATCATTCCTTAATTATTTTTTGTATTATAAAATAAATGATACAGATTTTTAAACGATAGCATCAACCATTCTCAATATATTGCATATTGCTCTAACAAATTTACCAAAAATATTACATAATAATGAGTATTAACTATCGCGAAATATATTCCCTTTGTATGTTTATTTTCCTTATATACATAGTAATATATATAAGGAAAGTATTGTGACGGGGTCGAAAATTTGAATTCCAGTTTCCGATTGGAGAACACGGTTCAAGCATCCCTGAGCACGTGTAAGTGCGTGTGTGTGTAAGTATGTATGTGTGTGTGCAAGTATGTATGTGTGTGTGTAAGTATGTGTGTGTGTGTGAGTCTCTGGAAACGTTATCTCAAGGACGAATGGAGCGATTCGAATGAAATTTAATATTAAAATTACAATCAGTGTATAATAGGGCTTATTGTTTCTAAACGCAATCGATTGTTCGAAAGACCCCTAAATTTTTGAATGGAATTTTGAAAAAATCATCAAAAAATCAAAAACTTCAATAGAGTTAAGTAAATAATCATTAAGTAATTTTTCATTAGAAAACGATTGACACAAACTTTAGAACCTAGTACAAATCGTTCTCGAGATATTGTAGATTTTTCGAAAACAATTATCAAAAAATCATATAAAATTAAAAAATGTATTAACTATTGTAAAATATGTTCACTTTTCATATGTAATATTATGCGATAAATTTGTTAACATTATTCTCGTGGATCTAGTTCCTTCCATTCAAGAGAGAATATACTTTGGGTAATAGTTTTGTATCTGACACCTAATAATTGGCCAATAGTAATTTAACTACTATAAGAAGAGCCTATTTGTCTATCTGAAATCCTGGGCAAAATTTTGGCGACTAATTTGGCAATATCGCCAATTTGGTGATTAATATTTAAATGTTGCTAAATAGACAAAAATGTCGCCAACTTATAAAAATGACACTAAATCATTGAAAATGGCGACTAACTGATGAAAATTCAATGTCTTGGAAATAATATAAGAATCTATTATAAGAATAACGTATTTCTCCGACAGTAAAGCTTGGCGAACAATTTGGTGAATCATTTGGCGGTCTGTCGCCATCTTGGCGACTTTCAAAATGTTGACAAATTGACGTAAATATCTCGAAAGTTGCCAAATTAATAAAAATCACCTTAATGGGTTGCAAATTTTGAATTTCGTCATACAACGAGCATACCTTCTAGTAAATAAGAAATGCTCTTCTATCCGTTTATCTGTAACATTTGGTGATGCATTTGACAAACTTATTGAATAATGTAGTGAACATGACAATATTTCGCTCCAAATTTACAATAATTGCGTCAAAATTGCAAAAATGATTCCAAGTTAACAAAAATGACGTCAAATTGATGAATTAATTATTAAAATATTTTAGTATATGGGCTATATTACTTATTGAGGATGTTATCAATATTTATAATTGTCAATTAAGAGTTGTATGAAATATAAGTTATTTGGTTACTTTGAAATAGTTTTATATGTTGTTATCCAGAAAAGCACCAAATTTACATTTCAACTTTAAAACTATGCCGTGGATCTTATACATCATTGTTTCACTGTAAAAGAAGTAAATTTATTGCATTATATAAGGAAAGTCATGTGTTGCCCACATCAGATTTTGCGCTCGTTCGTGTATCACGCTGGCGATAAAACGAAGTTTGGCGCCTGATTTGAAAGAAGGCTTTCTGGCTTAGTATAGCCTTCCGCGTTGCCCACATTAAATTTTTTAAAATTTAATTTTTCTCATTCAGGCATCACAATAAATAACAGTTTTAAAAATGTTATATTACAAGATTGAAATGTAAAATTCCTAATATTAGTAAAACATGGCTATATTTTTTATCTAGATCAAATAGAAATAGTGCAGAGCAAAATTTTATATCACAAAATTAATAGAACTACCTTATAATACACCCTAACTAAATATGTTTTTCTCTTTGAAAAGTTGAGGAATTTCCATAAAAAATTCTCTTATTAAGCAACTTTCTAGTGCTCATACTTTTTGGATAAGAATTTTTATCAAGTAAGGAAAGAACTTTATTTATTAAGAAATTATTTGTAACTTGGTTGTATAGTTAATTATATAATTAATTAATTAATTATGCTCAATTTACTGTAACCTTTTCATAAAAAACTCCATTAGTTTTATTTTTTTTTCAAAAAAAAATTGTCTATATATTACTAGATTTTTAATGGATAAAAGGAGTGTGTGTGGGTGTGTGGTGGTGGTGAGGGATTAAAATAATTAATTCAACAATACTGTTATCTTTAATCCCCCAAAATATTCGAAACTTATTCGACATTGGAATTTAAAATTTTGTATATAACATTTTGACACATATTTACATATTTTGACACAAAACCCCTTTCCCAAGATAAAAAAATGGAGGAGGAAAATATATTTCATATAAGTTGCTCGAAATATTGGTGAGGCAAGAGAAATGGGCATCTTAAACATTGAAGGGCACTAGCATCTGCCTGCCGGTAAATGACGGGCGTGCATTTTACAGGACAACATTCAGAAAACAGTTAATAATATGCCATACCCAAGAATTATTTGCTCAAAGTGCGATTAAAAACTACAAACACTTACTCAATATTTCATCTGGAAATTTTGAAAATAATTATAAAAATAAGATTAATTTATAGTGATTTGATTACAAAATTGATATAAAATTTAGCAGTGAAGCAAAAGTGAATGTAAATAAAAATAAAACAATACAAAGAATTAAAAGATAAACTAAAGCTAATAATAGGGATTACTGAGATTTTTTTGCGTTATATGCTAAAAACCTAAGACGTGCAAAGTATAAATACTGTCTAAAGTGACCATCAATCTTTTTTGGTGTGGTTATATGTACTGTTACAATGTAAATATGAATAAATGGTATATGCATCACCTTTTAAAAATTATTGTGTACCACTTTTTAAAAATTACTGTGCTCCACCCCTTAAAAATGAGTGCACATCACTTTTAAAAAATATTCCACTTTGATAACATTTTGCGCTCCTGGAGAGTGAGCAGCCAAATTAAACATTTATGAGCATACCAAATGCAATAATTCTTCTATATTTCTCATTTAGGTATGACTTTAAATTGCTTATATAGATGTATTTGCAGGCGGAAACATAAGGCATGGCGGAACCAACGCTGCTGTGGCTGAATGTTCACATTCCAAACAGTATTTTGCTTAGTTTTTCTCTCATATTACTTGATATTTGTTGTTTTAGATTTTTGATTCATATTATTTAAAAAATGCGAAAATTTATTGATTTTGTCGAAATTGTGTTTTAACAACCACACTCGCTCTACAAAGTCTTGTAATGTTATTCTTCTTCTTCGACCCAGATCGAATTCGAAGGTGTAAGTATATGTTTGAACTGCCGGGAAGTGCCACACAATTTAGACCGGAACTCAGTGGGGGAGGCCTCCACAGGAACCGTCCCCTCCGTCCCCTACCACCAACCTCTCAGAAGGATTTGCAGACCCACATGTTTAACGTAATGGTACTCCTCGTGATCACTGCGATAGTATGGGCAGAGACGGAAATTGAAGTTGTGTCGTCCAAATGCAATCCCTGCGCGCTAGCCACTGGGCTGTCAGTCCCTTGTAATGCTATTAAAATATTCGGTAAGTAAAGGTTTCTAATCTAAGTCACAATTTTCCAGGGGTGGGCATCCTCTTTAACCCCTTAAATACGCCTTTAGAAGTATTGTTCGGGAGATGCATATCTGTATTCTCTATAGTGTGTCTATTCACGATAGAAGATATTTCATTGGAAATGGAACTGAAAGATGATGTACGTCTTTTCCTTTAAGAACAGGAATATTGTTTAGGAGAGGCATATCTCTATATGTCTGTCCGCGTCAGGATACGTTTCACTGGAAATTGAAGTGAAAGATAATGCTCTAAAAGATAATGTCTCTCTTTTCTTTTAAGCACTGAAGTATTGTTCAGGAGGGCATATTTCTATATGTTTATCAGCGTCAGAAGATGCTTCATTGCAAATGTAACTGAAAAATAATGATGCGTATCTTTCTTTTAAGCACTGAAGTATTGTTCAGGAGGGCATATTTCTATATGTGTATCAGCGTCAGAAGATGCTTCATTGTAAATGTAACTGAAAAATAATGATGCGTATCTTTTCCTTTAAGCACCGGAGTATTGTTTAGGAGGGCATATTTCTATATATGTATCCGCGTCTGAAGATGCTTCATTGCAAATGTAACTGAAAGATAATGCGTGTCTGCATTGTTTATTAATTTGTGGTTAGATATGTTGTTTAAGTTCTTTCTTATCTTAGTTAAGGAGTTAAAAACATGTAGGTCCATATTAATAAAAGACACATTAATAATAATAATGCGTAACATTAATAATGGTAAAATAAATGTTTGTTCCATTGAAAAGATTATCTCCAATTTGTGTACTGGCTTTTAAAACTGTTTGCTATTTGTATTGGGGGAGGGGATACCTCTGGTGTGTGGGGCACATATCCCCAATAATTTCTTTTGAAGGAGGAGAAGACATGAAAAAATCACAAAGATGGGAAAATCAGGAACGGAGAGGGTCCGCGATAAATATTTTCAGAGGGGCACACAATTTTTATGGTCGGTCCGGATCCCTGGCTTCGGATCATTTTCACGCAGTCAATTTTAAGATAATTAAATCTGTTTTTATTTTCAGATATGACATGTATTTTTAAAAGTTCAACATGTGTTTTTATTTCATACAAAATTCCGAATATGTATTTTGAAATATGATTTCTACATGCAAATCTGACTTCATTATTGACTATTTGATATCAATTTTTCGAAGTAACGGGATATTTCTAACCGTTCATTTCTAACAGTTATTTTAATAATGACAAAAGCCATACAATATTAAAAACATAACATTTTTACATCTACAAATAAACAGCATATACTACGAGATAAATAGCATTTAAACCGAACTTATTTTCCATAAATTGTAACAATTTGAAATTTTCCTGGATGATTGTATAAGTTTTTCCCCCAATGGCCAGAAACTTTGATGACTTTGAATGTAGTATGTATGAAATTTGACATCAATAAAAACACAAATGATTTTAATTGCAAATATATTTTATTTTAAAATGCTGTACAGACATGCATAATGTATTACGAATCATTTTAGAACAATATATTTTTGTAGCACACTGTATTTTAAAGATGATATGTGAAATATTAAAATACTTATTATAAATTTAAATACAATTTACAGCCGGCGTATACGTTGTCATTACTGATTTCAAAATATTCATTGTGTTTTGTACATTTTACTCTTTCAAACAAACATATTTAAACTCAATTTGAAAGAATTGAGCAACAATTAAAAATGCTTTTTAAGAATGACGTGTGCCTAGTGTGTTTTAAATTTGAAATTAATGGAAAGATTCTTAATGGAAAATTTTTACTGCACAAACGTGATTCGTATATTTCACATGACTCTAGTAATAATATAATTTTGTTGTAGGTAAATATATTTTTAGCAGATAATTGCGAATTGTGTAGTTTTATAAGCAAATATTTCATATTTTATTGTAGGACCGAGTGTTGACTTCTGAATGATGGTAATTGGATGCGGAGTTGGGTTTATTAACTAAAATGAACAATCCCCCTCCACACTTTCATCAGAATATAAAAGTGCATACGCCGCACAAAGTTCTTTGACGAAAGTAAAACATACAGTTCGAAGACAACTATATTTTTGTATTTTGCCAGTATTCTTTGCCATAATTCTTCACTTGAGTAATGGATCATAGGCGTTCATAGTAGAACCAGGCGAATAAATTCCATCTACAATTTTCATTTTCCAGCTTACAAAACTAGGTCTTTATTAGGCGTTATATGTCCGGTGATTATTGCACAATTTATTTGTTTGGTGAAAATACACTATTTTTGATACAGTTTAGTAAAAACATGCAAAAAAACATTGCAGAAACTACTTAAAAATATTTCTAGGAAAAAGCTTAATGCTATTAAATATTAATTCGAACTTTTAAATGTTCTTTCAAAAGCAAGAATAAATATTAAGATTGCTTGTTTGGTAAAAAAGCAGATCTGATCTTATAACTTTAGGCTTTAGTTAAAATAAGTTAGCGCTAAATCTTCTTGAAAGAAGTTACCGTAATTTGGCAATCATCTTGGATTGTACTGTATGGAGAGTCATAGAATTTAAATCTATTTTCAACTGGCAATTTGAGGAAATCTTTTTCTCCCTCCGGTTTCACATCACCTTCAGAAACCTTCCGAATAGCCTTATAAAAAGGTTTTGGTGTTTGCACCAGTGGACTTTCAGTTGACGGAAATGCACTGTTCTTGTGAGCAGTCATTTTGAATCCAAAACAGTTCTCATATTCCCTTGTTTCGATTGCATCGTCTCTTTGTGCTCTTGATCTGTGCTCTTCATCATCTAGTAAAGAATGCATATTCAAAACAGTATTATTCCCAATTCTGACTTTTGCTTTTTGAAACGTTGCTGTTATTTTTTCTTGTATAACATTGATGCACATTGAGTTAAGCGTTAATCCGAGAACAAGATAAGCGAATGCTCCCATCAAATATTGTTGGTGCTGGGGTGTATAATCACCAAGTCCTATTGTAGTCATAGATATGAACACATAGTAAAAACCTTCCAAGAGTGACCAGTTCTCCCAATATTGGAATAGGAATGATCCAGATAACATGTATAAAGCAACCATTGCTACTGCCAAAGATATTGGTATATAGAAGTCGTCCTCAACTTCCACATGTTTGTGATTCTTTTCATCTGGGTTCATAAAATCAAGATTTTTATACAATTCGTCATTATGAATTGTCAGAGTAGTTACTTGATTGCATGCATGCTCATTCGATGAGTTACTGGGTACAGCGTTGTCATCCTTAGTTTCAACTGGCATCTTATCCTGTCTGACTGTTCTCCATGATACCGTCATATACTGAAAGTAAATGTGCCAATTTTTAGAAAAAGGAAACTCAACAAAATATATTTTTGCATAAATTAAATGAACTATTTTAATCAAAATATAATGAATGGACAATACTAAATTAGAAAGAAGCAATTTGGAGTCCGGATGGTGGCGAAAATTGTAAAAAAATAAATGAGTAAATAAATTAGTAAAATGAAACTGAAAGTTCATTTCATATAATAATGGTTGAAAATGGCTTAACATTTATATAATAAGTAGCAACGAAGATAAAAAAACAGTATATGGTATATCAGATCAAGACTAATTCTATCTAAAGATAAATTATTGCAAGCAAGAGTCACTAAAGACAAGCACAATGCAGTAGTTACTACAGCATATCAAAAGGGAAGTGTCATACTGCTAGAATGTCTTATTACAGAAATCTAAATTGAAAAAAAGTATATATATTGTAAACAATGAAAATATAAGAAATTAAATCGAATAAACACTACCAAAATAAATATAATAAATAAATACCGTGGAAATTATTGGCTGTGCAGCGACAGCAGGTGGCGACCGTGAAAACATAACCCATGCCCTATGCCCGAATCTAAATGACTGGATCTGTAAAGACATTTTCAAGTTCGACTGACAGGGAAGTTTATTGCAAGAAGGATCTCAAGGCATTCCTATCAGTGATAAACAAGTTCAAGATTTCATGCGAAAGATATCGAATTAGACTGGCGACCACGAAGATGTATTTTGGTTTAATCGTTTGGTCGCGGCCTTGTAACCCATAGGAAGTGGCTTATGTCCTCTCGGGTACCGCCAATTATTGCTACAGGTTTTTAGAGTACAGTGATACAGAAAGGTGGAATATAGTCCAATATCTTGAAATTACAAGACTTTCCAGTTTCATATCTTATCACAAACATTAGTTACAGTTTATATATATATATATATATATATATATATATATATATATATATATATATATATATATATATATATATATATATATATACAGTGGTTTTACTGAAAATTTGATTTTGGAAATCAATGAAATGAAAGTGTAAAATTAAATTTAGTGTAAACATTTTTTCAATTTTAAATTGTAAAGTTTGTGTCCGATTGTAACCAAAATGGGAGACGCGATACAAGGCAATGTATTTTAAATCATCATGCAAAATTGCAAATCATTTAATATTATAAGTCCGGTGCTAGTTTTGAAAGAAAATGCATTTTAAAAGGATTTTCCCAGTAGCTGCACTGATATCTTTTAATATAACAAGAAAGGATGAAAATAGTAAATGAAAAAATGAATGAAAAAAGGTGTCCTCTTTAAATAATACAATATTGCTTGCTTAATTTTCATAATTTTAGTTAATGTAAATGTATAATCTATCATTGCTGCAAATTAATGCCTGGTAAAAATATAATTACCCAATTGTATATCAGCTGATAAGCAAAATATATATTTTTAGTTTTATACTCCATTTTATTCTAAATTTGTTTGCATGACATAAATACCTCTACAGTGTTGACGCTGTGCTTCGGTAATAACGCCAAATTGCAATAATTAACAGATCTCGCCAGAATAATTTATTGGTTAATACCTACTGAAATGTTTTAGTTTGTATACGTCGTCAGTAAGTTTCTCTATCAAGTCATCTATTTGTTTTTAAAAACAATTCTAAAGCCTGCTCATAAAAATTGGTAGAATGTTAATGTGGTGTTATTACCTCAGGGTAATTTACTTTGAAGTTATTTTTAATATCAGAATTTTAGACAGTTAAAATATGGATTTGTAGGAAACTACATTGGAAAAAACTGATATACAGTATTGTGGCAATTAATTGAGAAATGCAGTTTTTTTTATAAAATTCAGTTTTATTCAAGTTTTCTATGGATACATTTAAAACTAATAAGTGATATGACCTCCCCGAGACTTTATAACATCACAGACACGTTTCGGCAAGGAATGTACTAGACTAGCACATGTAGTTTTAATTTCAACGTCTCTGAACCATATGTCAATAACGGCCGAAATTAGCTTCTCCTTCGTTGTACAGTCAAGTTTGTGAAGCCGTTTTTTGAAAATAGCCCACAAATTTTCTATGGGATTCAAGTCTGGTGAATTCCCGGGCCAATCCAGTACGGTAATATTTTTTTGAGCAGAAATTTTTGATTCGCTTCGAAGTGTGAAATGGCGCGCTGTCTTGTTAGAAAACGCAATCTCCGTTCGGCCACAGTTTAGCCATGGTTGGAAGCACTTTTCGGGTCAATATGACTTCGTAACTGGCACTGTTCATCATTCCCTCTACGGGAACAAGAGATTCTGTCCCCAAAACGCTGAAACAACCCCAAAACATCTTTTTGGGCGGATGCTTGGGAGCTTGATTGATGTGGTGCTGATTGAGAGGTTCTCCTTGGCTCCTTCTCACGAACATAGATCTAAATCCATGAACCACAAAATGTGTTTCGTCAGAAAAAGAACTTTCTCCCAGTCCTTCTCAGTCCATGTTTTGTATTTCCGTGCCCATTCCAATCTTTTTTTCTTCATGCGAAGCGTCAGAAGCTGCTTCTTGTACGGTCGACGTGCTCTCCGTCCGCGTTCTAACAGCCTGTATCGCACTGTTGAAGGTGCAATATCAACACCATCTGCCACTATGGACTTAGACAGGTCAAAACTGGTTAATCGAGGATTTTTAACACTCATTCGATGTAAAGTTTTGTCGTCACGAGTCGAAGGTGATCTTTTTCGGCCGCATCTTCCAGAGCGGTTGGTTCCAGCATTTCCTGTTTCCTGAAACCGCTTCCAGATCCTCCCGACACTTGCTGTACTCACTCCACATATTTTACCTATTTCCTCGAACATCTTAGAAGTGTGTTCTCTAAGCACAATCACTTTAGCACGTGTTTCCGCGCTGATATCTATGACGCTAATGAGCCCCGCAACAACTGAGAAACTACCACTGGGGAACACCTGCCACCTGGCGGAGGAATTTGAACACCTGCTACTTACCAGGTGCATACGAACACTTGCTACTTTGATAATAACTGCAATTTGAACTCTGAGCTAATTTGGAGTGCTTCTTCCTAAGCTTACGTGTGATAAAACGAAAAAAATGACATTTCTTAATTAATTGCCACAATACTGTATCCAACCCATCTCTACCTACAATTTAACAAATTTCTTTTTGTGGGAAAACAACAACATAAAATATTTTAGTGAAACTTATACATTCTACGTAAATACAAACGCCAAATATGTCCTGAGTTGACAAAGCATACGGTTGTCCTGTCTTAACTGTAATGTTAAAAACCTTATTCAGATGAACTTCATAAACAACTCACTAACTCTTTCATTAAAACCTGGCCCGACGTATATATATATATATATATAATATATATATATAACCCAAGTAAAAATCTTACAAGGGAACAAATCTTAGGAGGGAGGATACATTTTAAATGAAATTATTTACATTAGATACGTCGATGACATTCTTTGAGCTAGTGAGGATCTAGATTTTAATCTGGACTTTGGATTTTACGCGGCATGCTTAAAATTGGTAGAAACATTGCCAAACGACGACCACAGTTTAAACTTCTGGATTTGTGCATTAGAAGAGATCAGAGATAATGATGGATTTGTGTATTATCGATTAAATGACAAACGAATCGCTTTTGGATTTGCAATAAATTATATTACTTCTTGGAAATCAGTGTAACATAGAAACGTTTTCATAAATATTGTTATAAATCATTTAGTTCGCAGTAAAAAGCTGAACAGTCATAGTGGTGATCTGTACAGATGTGAAAGGGAGCAGCTGAACATGGCAATAAAACAAGGATATCCAATTGGCTTTTTAATCGGCTTCGTGCTGTTGTTGTTGAGACCCAGACCGTCCGACCTACCAGAAGGGTGTAAGGTAATTGTAATCGGCATCGTGTGTGGATTTTACAACATAACCGCAACTGAGGATTTCAACATGTACATGGATATAAATAGTACAGGGGGACCAGGGATTTACACTGTGTTGTGATAGAGTAGGACAGGAAGGAGGTTGTGATGACAAAAGCATGAATAATACATAAGGGTAACGCGCTTTGACACGATGTGATTTCGGATCATATCTACGATCATATCGTAAGGTATTAGGATGTTTTAAATAAGACTTACATTAGTTAATATTTTGATAGTGCAGCATGTTGTGTTTTTGTGTCTTAGAAACGTATATATCAAGAGGTTGAACTGGGTTGTCATTGGATATAACTGTGGTTTTATTCTTGGTTTTATTCATAAATTATAAAGATTTGGTTCTTTTTGCTTTCGAATCCTTTTTCACATTTGCATTGAAACTTAATTGTCTCCATTGTTCTGGAATGGTACTGGCTACCAGGAGTGTTGTCGCGACACAAAGCTTGCTTTAACCAGGGAGTGGGGGTCACAAACCTCTCGGTCAATTTGTGGTACCTTCCTGTCTTTCATTCTTTACTTAAATTCATTTATGGGATGTATATATATATATATATACACAATACTATGTGTCTATATATATATATATATATATATATATATATATATATATATATATCTGTTAAGTTATCCAGATTTTTCGGACTCATTTTTGTATTATGGTTCTGAAAATACACCTGCGATTGGGAAAATTCGTATTATAATTTTATCTACTGTGCAATAAAGATTCGTGTGGCGGGGCTATCCCAATTTTATAATTAATTTAAATTGTAAGGAATATGTTCTATAATAAGTTGTTTTATTGTTCTATTAATTGTGGAAATTTAGCAGAGTTTGAGGGGAATTATACTTGTGGTGCTTCATATCATATTTATTTTAAACAAAGGTGGAGTCCGAAATAAATATAATTGTGCCTCTGCAAATGTGTATTCAGTAATTGCTATGGCTACAAATTTGTATAAAACCTTTTACTGTGAAATCAGTTTCTGTTTCTTGGGATGGAATAAAATCGTGCTTGAATAAAATTGTCTTCGAAAAAATTCTAAATGTTTCTATATTTATTAATCTTATTTGCAATTTTTACTATGATTTGAATTTAAATATGAAAACTAGTCGTTTAAATGTACTCGTATTTTTTCAATGGCTATGATAAACTCAGTCACTTAAGCATTGTATAAAATTTGCTACAAAAGAGAAGTTTCAGTTTCTTAAAAACTAGATGACAAGAACTTATCAGATTCCGTGTTGCTGCAGGGTTGTTTGCATCAGAGCGGCGGGAGGAGAGGTAAGAACAGAGATTGCATGAAAAAGGTAATTCAGAATATTGTAAACGGCCTAGATGTTTTCTACGTAGCTGTCATATATTGCCAGCGGGAAGAGGAGTACTATATGTTTAGAACGAGATTCACAGATAACAAATAATGTGTTTTACAGATGCTATCATTCGATTTTAATTTTTTATTGAAGTCATTTTGCTTGTATTACCATTTTCAGAATAATTTATATTTTCATTTATATTTTCATTTTAAAATTGCTCTACTTACGAGAAAATTTAGATTTCATAGCGTATGTTTTTGTAATATTTTCACTGCGAATGGGGGCTTTTTTACTTTCCCTGCATGCATATTATAATGTATAGGAAGAGTATTTTGACAAGGTCGAAAACTTGAATTCAAAGATCACGAATTTAAATTCAAAGATCACGTTTCCAAAGATCACGTTTCAAGAATCCATCGATTCCAATCAAATGTTTTTGAGGTGATGTCTGTGTGTGTGTGTGTGTGTGTGTGTGTGTGTGTGTGTGTGCGCGCGTGCGTGCGTGCGTGCGTGTGTATATGTGTGTTTGTATGCGCGCGTTTGTCAGTTTGTGTATGCGATATCTCACGAATGAATAAAGCGTTTCGAATGTAATTTGGTACGATTATCACAGTCAGAGATTACTGGAACCTTATTGATATCAAAAGCGATCGAGAGTACAGAAGACTCTTCGATTTTTGAATTAATTTTGAAAAAAAAAACCATTAAAAAAATTATTTAAAAACATGACTTTTAATTATTTTTAATACATAATAATTTCATGCCTAATGTGATGAAAGCACTAACTTTAGTAACTTTAGTAAAAATGAATGGCACTAACTTTAGTACGCTAGTATGCACCGTACTCGAGATTTGTATTTTGACGCCAAAGAAATTGCCAATAGCCATTTATTTCACGGAGTATTAATTAAATATCAGTTGCAATTTGTTTGCGAGTATAAATAAACCATTTTGTTCGTACTCATAATTTGCCAAAAGCTCCTAACTTAAATTCACGTGGTATTATTTCAATGCCAAAAATATAGTGCTGTCGGTTCTGTATATCTTTATTTCTCTGTGAAAGAAGTAATGCATTATTTATTATATTATGTATGGAATATATTATTTATTATATTATGTATGGAAAGCCATATGATGCCCACATCAGATTCTTTTACGAGATGGATGACTAAAAGTTTGCGTCCCAATGATGCCCTTGCACAGAACAGCTCTTTTAAACTGGGCTCAAGATCACATGAACTCGACTCCGTAACAGTGGGGTACTGTGCTCCTCACGGATAAATTACGGGCATGAGTTACAGGTATGAGCTCTGTATGTAGGAGTTTGGTGCACAGAGTGATTTCCGTCGGTTATTGGTCTGGTAAACGCCTGGAAATCGCTATAATCATGCATTGTACCAGGTCTCGTAAAATTAATATATATATATATATATATATATATATATATATATGAGGGCTCCAGGTCATCTTGCTATAATCATTTGTATTAAAATCATGCAAAAATGGGTTCACGAAGGAATTCTAAATTTTTCCATTTTTTATCCAATTAATTGTCAATTTTTACTATGATTTAAATTTAAATATGAAAACCACAGGTTTCATTATATATTTCAATAGTTATAATAAAAATGCACAGTTATATAAGCATTGTAAAAAACCTACAAATTGCAAAACATTGTATAAAACTACATTGTATAAAACTTCAAAAGAAACGATTTAGTTTCTTTTAAACTAGATGACACGAATTTATCAAATTTTTTGTTGCTGCGGGGTTGTTAACATCAAAGTGGCAGGAGGAATGGTAGGACAGAGATTTCATGAAAAGGAAATTCAAAAAATTGTGATCGCCCTTCCACGTAGTTATCATACATTGCCCGCAGGTAGTAGAATACGATATGTTTAGAACGAAATTCTTAGATAACGAATACGTTTTTTTTGCACAGATATTCTACCATTTACACTTTTGTAAATATTTATTAAAGTCATTTTGCTTACGTGAACATTTTTAGAATAATTTATACTTTCGATTCTACAAAGTAGACGCAAAAGTTTAAATGTCATAGCGTATGTGTTTGTAATATTTATACCGAAAATAGAGGCCTTTTGCTGCTTAGTATATATATATATGTGTTTAAGAAACAAGGAAGTTCTTTCATATAATATTGATATATGATAGAACTATTGACACACACACACACACACACACACACACACATATATATATATATATATATATATATAATAAAGTTTAAAAGTCCAATGAAAGAATAGAGAGAATTTTCAACTGAAAAAACCCCAACATAACAAAATGCCTTACAAATAAAAGTATCAAACAGAGAATTATCAATTAAGTGGAAAATATAAATGCAAACCTCTAGTCATCAAGCTGAAGACAAACAAAAAACATCAATGGAAAGGAATCGATAAATTAATATCAAATAAATTCTAAGCATGAAAGCTTTACACGTGGACAAGCCCTAGGTCTAATAATGAATTGTTCATTTCGATAAAACTCTTTATCAAGTCCAGGTATTTCATGAAAATGAACACAAAATGCATGTTTCTGATATCAATGATAGATTATATTTATAAACTTAGATAACCTCGACAACATGCATAAAGATTGAAAAATAATAGGAAACAAGAATACCTGAAAAAACACTGCATACGTCTGATCCATTGGAGCCTTGAATAAAGAGACCAATGTTGCCAATCTCAAAAAATAAAAAGTTGAGAACTGCTGTTGCCAATCATGAGAAAGAAATAACAGTAATGCGAAAACACGATAAAAGGCGATATTCAACAGTAGGAACATGTAAATACAGGGTAATGCTTATTCAAGAGATAGTGGATGTCAGGCTAAAATAAGATACTAAGGAGAGAATTGAAGTATAATCTACCATTCCAAACTTTTTAACTATACTATATACTAAATAAGTTGGATATTTATATAATTTGCTAGTAATTTTAAGTTTATTAATATGCATAGAATGAAATTTTTTATCAGATAACCTATAAATTCTAAAGAGCTGATTAAGTATAATATTTCTAAACAATTGAATCGAGTTACAGGAATTAAAAGGTAATAATTTATTAATGTTAAAGTTAAAAATGTTTTTTTTATCATATAAATTAGCAACTAATATATATATTTGCTTTGTTGTAAAATAAACATCCACATTTTTTGTTCAAAAGTTTTAAATACGCATTTTGAAAGATGTGATGTTTTGCACATCATCGTGAACATATAAAATTATTTTGTAATTTGTATAGAAATATTTATTTGTATAGAAATGTTTATTCGTTTTTCACTTACTGATAGATCAGTAAGTAAAAACGAGGCGGAGGGCGCTGCAATTTTTCCCCTTTTCTTTATATTTGTTCCATTTCTTAGTCGTTGGGGCGCTTATGCGTTGTTTTGGCTAATTTTTCGTCCCATTGGATCTCGTTTATTCTTGTTCGGATTTGACTAGTTTCGTTGGGATATTTCTGTTCTGTTTTGGCGTACGCCAATCTTATGTGTTACTTTTCGTATCGGAGTGGATAGACTGTTCTGCATTCTGCCCTCTGATCGGCTCTCTCAGGTGGATTGTTAATCCAGGACTTGAGTATACAGACCCCTTTGTTTCTTCTCTTTGTGCTGATTTCGTCTTTTGACTTCGGGTTCGTTGATTCTATTGCACTGGCAAAAGGTATCCAGCGTATCCTTAAAACAATGGTATGCTGCATTACTATTTCATTTGTACTTAAATACCTTGCTTAAGTTTTCCTTATGATTATAGATAACATGAAGAAAAATGCTACAAATCTGACCAACTATATAACAGAGAACATTTTCTGGGAGAGTTGATCGACATCAATGGAATAGCTATTTTCTTAAAATAAATTATTCCAAGTAGTTATTATGGACGAGCGAAGTGAAGTCCATTCTATATTCCTAACGAAGCAAAATTAACATTTGCTTGAATTTTATTATCCCTTTTACTCGAAAACTGCAATAGGTAAAAAGATGAAATTTTGCATACATACGTGAAATTACACGCAGATTTGCAGAATCGCAATTTAAATTATGAAAACGAAATGCAACACGGCAAAACACCGTGCTTGTTCACCACGCTTTTTACAAATAGAGTAAAAAAACATTGTTGTACAAATGGCGTTAAAAAGGAGTTCAATATTAAGCTTCACTTCTTCATTTTTTTACATGGTTGCTAGAAGAAGGGGAATAAACAAAATACATATTAACTATGGAGTTAGAAAGTTACACTTTACCTTCATGATGCACACAATAATAAAAAGCAAAATTATGGAAATACTTTATATTGATTTTAACGTGTTACTTTGATTCCATCGTTTCTTGTATTTTAATTACTTAATTACTTATCTTACATTTCGAATTCTAAAAATGCATGCTCTTTTGTATTAGGATTCTAAAATATTGAAATTATTTTTTGATACTTCTAATTTCATTATTTATTTGTTAAATTAAGTTTTAATTTGAAATGTTTCACATCTCTCACGCTTCATACGTGCGAGTCCATTAGAAGCTTTAGCTAGTTGTAAAACAACAATCCACATTTTTATCTTTAAAAGCTTTAAAGCTTATGTTTTCAGATGTGAAGTTTTGCTCATTATAGTGAACACATAAAAATCTGAAAATGGTAAAAGTTGCAGAACTTAGCATTGATTTGGCGTAAAGATATAAAATGTTTTGGAAGGATAATTTTATCACAGAGTAATAAATTTGCCACATATTTATGTCCTTATACATATTTATGCATGGATGTTTGTTATAGAAAATATATATATATATATATTATTTTTTTAATTCAGATATAAATTATTGCTGGCTGTAAATGACAAACTCAGGAAGTTTAACATAGTTTCTAAAGCGATGTACAATACCGTTTATCTTATTTGCGATTTTCTTATATTGCAATGTCCGCATTCGATTTTCAGTTTTAAAATTCACTTGAAATTTTTAAACATCACACTATTGATTTTGCAGAGAACACTGCGACGCCAAAGAGCTTGCAATTTCGTCCCAGTAGCTCAACGGTAGAGTGTCGGTTTGGCCAGTTCGGAGATCCAGGGTTCGATTCCCGGTTAGGGCAGTAAGGTTCTTTACAATGGCGGCTAAGCAAAGCAGCCCTGTAGGTTAGTACAAGGATGTCGGAGGTCTGAAAGTGATCCTAGTATGACTAGCACGGATTCAGTACATTCTGAAAGATTGATCGCCGATTTCAAATTGAGAGGATAATGACCACGCAGGATACTAACCTGAGTAAAATAGTAGTAACAGGATGCTAACCTGAGGTAAAAAATAGACGGCGGTGGCCAGTCAGATTGTCAGTTGCCCGCCAATCTGACACTAGAAGGTGGAGAATGCAGAGACCACTTCGACGATATGAGCTTGCAATGCCGTCCCAATAGCTCAACGGTAGAGCGTCAGCTGGCCAGTTCGGAGATCCAGGGTTCGATTCTTCTATTATCTCAATTCAATTATCTTTACAATTTATATGCATAGTTGAGTGGAATTCATGGATGTATATCTTATTCTATAAATCAGTGAAACTAATCATTGGCGTTTAAGGCGTCGATTCGAAACGAAGAATTTGTTTGTTAAGATCTTGATTTAATATGTTTCATGCCATTATGAAATGAATTTTATGGTGAGACAAATAGTCGCAATTTGAGATTTTAGATGGTGAATTTGATAATCAGGATCCGTTACCCGATAAGCAGATTCATCTGTAATTTGTGTGCAGTAAATTACGTTGTGATTTAACCGTAATTATTTTCAAATGATCTGGTAATATGTATTAATTGGTGCATGTAATTTACATGGGTATTTTACATAAGAAAATTGGTAAACGGAATTTTACTATTAGATCAATTATTTACTACGAGAACTATTTCTGGATGACGACATGATGTTAAGTGCAAGTCTTTAGAGAAACTTAGTTCTTCTTTTTCTCACAAATACGATGATGGGCAATCATTTATCAGGAGGTGCAAGAATTTATATTGTAGCAAAAA
Source organism: Amaurobius ferox (assembly GCA_951213105.1). Lineage (NCBI taxonomy): Eukaryota > Metazoa > Arthropoda > Arachnida > Araneae > Amaurobiidae > Amaurobius > Amaurobius ferox. The sequence continues at coordinate 85,791,480 of OX578141.1, read as the reverse complement.
TAATCACCTCTCCCATTTTGGCAGAGACATGAAGTTACAAATTTCGATCCGACCACAACAATAGCAATAAGATTTTTGCAACGCAAAGTTACAACTCTTTCCGAAATCCTCAAGCTCGACATATACATGGTATTTATTCACGTATTTATTGATAAACATGTTATAGAAGAAAAATAAATTTTAATTATCGCATTTGTATATATACTGCTACTATTGCAAAACTTACTTTAGAAGATGTTTTTCTAGATTTTTACATCAAAAAATGATATCTACATAATTTTATTTTCATTTTAAAGCTGGTAGTGGAAACAACATATCCTTTTACATTAAAGATTTAACTGCTGTATACATGCCTGATATAATTCTTCAGATGCACAGACATATAGACTTATGTATGGAAACTTAGAGATTAATTAGTCTAACCATGTGACGTTAAGATCTTTGGGTGCATACATAAAGTTCTCAAGTGAAAATGGTGCACACAAGAAATATGTAAAACCTTTAACAAACGAGAAGGATATATTGCAAAAAGTTATAAATAATACTACTTAACATAATGTATAGCAGATATTAATCTATATTTTTAATTAAACTAATGGCCAAAGCAGATGTTACGAATTGATAGTCTATTAATTGATAGTCCCTCTGCCGCAATCCATCCTTAATGATAAGATCAATGCAGTATGTTTATTAAATAGGGGATTTTTACGGTTTTAAAGCTTTCTCTAAGATATAAATCCGTAGTCTGTGTAAATTCGAAATAAATAAAGTTTCAATGTTACAAGTTGCTTTGAAAAAAGTTAAAAATTTGCCTTGCAATAAAATATTCTCTTATAATTTGTGATTTAATTTTTTCTGACATACATCTAATATATAAAAGGCAAAATTAAATTTACGATTTTAGGGGAATATACGCTATTCTAAGAGAAACGAATATACGATTTTAAGGGAAATATCTGAAGTTCGCAATGGATGTGAATGAATGTTTTTTAGGATATGAGGATGAGTTCATAGAATAGTCTGATGTAAGTTTTTTTCCTCTACAGTGAATTGCGGAATAACGGGAAAGGGTGAATATTTTCTGTCGGTCTGTTTATCTGTTTATGTAGTTTTCACTAATTTCTTAAACTAAATTAGGAGCTGGTATACAGCTAAATATATTTTCGATTTTGTAGCAAGTTAATATATAAAAGTGGATATTCAAAATTCAATTGTATGCTTAATATCTCTTTAAATATGCGATCTCTTTTGATGAAACTTTTCTAGGCAATAAAAGTCAGTCTAGAGAGTATTAAATAAAAGTCTTGTCCTCCTACATATACCCGGGGAACAACCGGAATTGAAATGCCAGTTTTTTGTTTTTTTGTTTTTTGCAATAACACCTTATATTTTGGAAACATTTCAACAGATTTGCTTACTTTTTCATTGTTTTGTTAAACTTAAGTGAAAGCAAATAAATGACAGCAGGTTTGCAATCTATATGGAGTAAAATATGTTAGATGTGTACCGCGTTAATTTATAAAATATAAAATTCGAAAATATGTTTGCAAGTTAAATGCCTCTTCTTCTTCGACCTAGACCGTCCAACCAATCAGAAAGGTATCTGTTTGGACGGCCGAGAAGTGTCCGTAACCCTTCTTCTTCTTCAACCCAGACCGTCCGACCTACTAGAAAGGTATAAGGCATCTGTTTGAATGGATGGGAAGTGCCACCCTATTTAGACCAGCACCCAGTGGGGAAGGCATACACAGGAACCGTAACCTCCTTCCCCTACCACCAACCTCTCGGAAGAACTTACGGACCCACATGTTTAACGCGATCGTACTCCTCGTGAACACGGCGGTAGTTTTGGCAGAAAACGAACCTGGGCCGACCGAGTGCAATTACCGCGAGCTAACCACTGAGCTGTTGTGCCCGTTAAATACCACTTCTTCTTCTTCGACCCAGACCGTCCGACCTACCAGAAAGGTGTAAGGTATCTGTTTGGACGGCCGGGAAGTGCCACCCAATTTAGACCGGAACCCAGTGGGGGAGGCATCCACACGGACCGTACCCTCCTTCCCCTACCACCAACCTCTCGGAAGGACTTACGGACCCACATGTTTAACGTGATCGTACTCCGCGTGACCACGGCGGCAGTTTGGGCAGTGGCTGGAATCGAACCCGGGTCCACCGAGTGCAACTCCAGCGCGCTAAATACAGGGCTACCACGCCCATGTTTAAATACCACTTGAAATATGTGATTGTTTTGACAAAACTTTTGTTCATGCAGTGATATCAAATATGTGGAATCTCTCTCTATATAATATCTCTCTTCGCCAGCCCACGGTACAACGAGAATTAAAATATCTTTTTCGCCTGTTTAAAATGGCCATTTGCTTAGAGCTCAAAAGCGGCTAAACCGATTTATATAATTTTCTCACAGTTTTATTAAGTTCAAATGGGAGTAGGGTTACAAGTAAAATTATTGTGAACTTTGTACCACGTTAATATATAAAAGTAAAAATGTGAAAATACGCATTAAAGCTATATATCTCCTGAAATATTCTAACTGCATTAATGAAACTTTTTTATATAATGAAGTCCTGGAAACATTCTAAAAAAGTTTTATTCATCTACATCTACCTTCTGAACAACGGGATTTAAAATACAGTCGAACCTGCCTTAAACGGAATTCAGGGGACCGGAAGAATTTTCTGTCTTGAAAAGGTTTCCGTTTCATGCAGGTCATTTCATTAAAAGCTATGCTTAAAAGTTTAGCTGTAAATGTTCATAGTCTATATGTAATTGCTCACGTATACAGACTTTAAAAATTCTGAAAAGTGTATTTAGATAAATCCGATTAATATTATATTAGAGCCTGAATTATTTTAAATATGTATATAAGTACATTTTTGCATATTGCGGTCACAGGAATATATGTAAATAAAAATATAGTGTACCCCATGTCTTTAACTGTTTGCTTAGTACCATACCTTAAAACATAGATGAATTGATTTACAAGCAAAATATTATAGCTTACCATTAAAAAAAATGAAAAGAAAAAAGTGAGATGAACTTTTAAAATAATCCAACATGGTTTCTTGAACATGTGTCTTACTAATGATGCGACTTTCAGTTAAAAATCTTGCATTGATTAATATTTCTAACATTTCAGAGTCTCCCTGATTAATGGAAAATTCTTGAAATTCTGAAATGGCTTTCAAAAAATCGTGACATAATTTAATAGAAAGTTCTGTGAAAAATGGTTTTAAAAATAGATTTTCGTGTTTTCCGTTAAAAACTTCGTCGAAACTCGAGTTGCAATTTTTGACACTATTCCAATACTTCCCTATACAGGGTGTCCCAAAAAGATTGAAAATACCTTTAATTCTTTACCTGTTGGAGATAAGTGGGCAATGTAAATTGTAAAAATATTGAAAGTAAGGTTGGAAATAAGACTACGTTAATGAAATAGTACTCCCATTAATTTTCAAAAAGTTACACTTCTTAAATTTTTATACGACCCCCTTAGACAAATTTGGTCAATCAGAAAATTTTTATTTTTAATGCAACAAGATCATTAAAAAAACCCGCATGTCTGTATCTTTAAAATCAACTGAATTATTATTTTTAATGCAACAAGATCATTAAAAAACCCGCATATCTGTATCTTTAAAATCAACTGAATTATGATAAAGGAAAAAATCTGATTTATGCCACTTTTCCGTACCATGTGAAGGGCTGTTTCATCAGTGAAAATAGGGATCATAAACAAATTGACGATGGAATTGTTTAGATCAAAAATATGTTATTATGTGTCAAATTTTTTTATCACAATTGCATCTAAATAAAGCATTACACAGACAGGGATCATATAAAGCAGTGGTACTCGCTACGCGGTTGGGGTACATAATCAAAATATGCATACATTGCTAGAAGATCACTGATATAAAGGCAAAAATTTCGTTACAAATACTAGAAATACAATTCATAAAACGCAATTCACAAAACATTCTCAAAATGTTTTTTTCAACTCCAATACATAACTGAGCTCTTCTAATAATGCTTCTGTAAATATTTTGGAGTTCTTCACCACTAATATTGTTGAAAGCATCAATTATCTTTTATTTAAGGTCAGTTGCGTTTAGTGGGCGAGTATTATAAACTAGTGTTCAAAGACGACTCCATAAGTAAAAATCTAGAGGGGTTAAATCAAGAGATCTGGAGGGCCATTCTGTGGCTCCTTTCAAACCAATCCACTGTTTATCAAAGTTTGCGTTGAGCCAGTTTGTCACAATTATAGCCTGGTGTGCAGGCGCACCATCTTGTTGATAATACATGTTTTTTAAAAGCGATTATGTTGTCGTCTCCATAAAATCCGTTACAGTACTGTTTAAAATAAGCTGCATGTATTTTTCAGCTGTAAGAGTCCCTTCATAAAACACAGGACCAATCAGTTTTCCATTTCAAATTCCGCACCATATAGACACAGAAAACTTTCTTTGGTGATGTATTTCACGGACAAAATATGGTCTCGTATTATCCCAATAATGATCGTTGTAAGTATTGATAGCTCCATCTTCCGTAAACAGACATTCATCAGTCCACAGAATGTTCTTAACAAAGTTCGAATTGATGTCTTGTCGGATTAACAACCAGTTGCAGAATGCTACATGCCTGTCAAAATTGGAGGGATGAAGTGCTTGAAGTCCATGTATACAAAATGGATGCCGATGGTATTTTCCAAGAGTTCTAGCAATTGATATTCTAGGTAGCCTCAAAGTTTCGCTTGCTTTTCGAATGCTTGTTCATGGGTTGAAAGAAAAATATGCGATGATGTCAGTTTCTTGGTCATCCGTGTACAAACGATTTCTTCCAGGGCCAGGTCTTGGTTGAAATGAACCGGTAGTTCTTAATCTCTTCATCATCCAATAAACAAATGTACGTGAAATTTCAGGCAAGTTTGGATATCACCGTCCAAAATCCGGAGCAGTTTCTGTAGTATTTTTATTACACAGGGTATAAATCATTGTTAATTCGAAAAGTTCTTTATTTGTTAAAAATACCATAATGCACAACCAGTTACATGTTCTTAATTCGTCAATTCAGAACTAAACATGCTGACGATTCACTGAATGATTTCTAATCTTCTTTATTTTGGTATAATATTAAAAAAGTTTAGTTGTATTGAATAGAAATAATACTGGGAATAAATACGTAAATTAAAAAAATAAATCTTCTGCATTTCATTCTTCAGTTTTTTAAAATTATTTTACTATAAACATTTGAAACGGTTAAATTAGAGTTAAAGGAAAAAAAAAATCGTCTGTGAGTTCTATTCTTCGTTTTGAAAAATTATGTTAAATTTCAAAATCAAATACATACTTGCATTTGTTTACTTATTTATTTTAATTGTTTCAAATAAAAAATGGCATGTTTCAATGTGAAAAGTACTTAAGAATCCGTGATTCCATCGTGAGCCTACGCGAAATTTGCAAAAATGTCTCTTATGTATTATCACCCAGTTTTATCTTTTTTGTGATATGTCACAAATTTACACTTCTAATTTGATTCCTTCCGAGAGGTTGGTTGTAGGGGAAGGAGGGCGCGGTCCCTGTGGATGCCTCCCCAACTGGGTTCCGGTCTAAATTGGGTGACACGTCCCGGTCGTCCAAACGGTTAACTTACACCTTTCTGGTAGGTCGGACGGTCTGGGTCTCAACAACAACAACAACTTCTAATTTGATATATGGTCCCCATTTACAATGTTCAATTTTCAATTAAATATAACTCGCTCAATTTTAGAGATACAGATATGCGGTTTTTTTAATGATCTTGTTGCATTAAAAATAAAAATTCTCTGATAGACCCAATTTGTCTAAGGGGGTCGTATAAAAATTTAAAAAGTTTAACGTTTTGAAAATTAATGGGAGGTCTATGTCATTAACGTAGTCTTATTCCCTACCTTACTTTCAACATTTTTGCGATTTACATTGCCCACTCATCTCCAACAGGTAAAGAATTAAAGCGCGTTTCAATCTTTTTATCGCGTTTCTTCAACCCTGTATACTACCATATGTTGTAGGGAAAGCAAAAGGTACAATAGTTTAATTTATTACGAAGTGCATTTTTACGTAAGAAATAGATGTTATAAAAATCTACTTTTGAGATATTTCAACTTACTCTTCCTTTTTGCTTTAACAGAGAGTATCCTTAAAGCGTTGTTTGGTTTTCCAAAATTCTCCATATGTTCTGGAGGAATTTTAATCAAAGGTTTGCTTCTTAAATCACGGGCAACGCCGTGTATATTTTCTAGTATTATGTATATTGTTTGCCTGTTATTTTGCTTTAAACGCCAGGTATTACTTCATGTTACGGCATTAGGACTTTTAGGATATAAAAATAGGTGAGAAATTCAAAACACATTGAATAAAAGTATTGAAATATATCAAAAATTTCCAAAAAATTGTTTCTTAAAAATACTAGCGCATAAAATAACTTACTTGCAGTGGCTTTTCTTCTGGTATTGCCGAAGTGTTTATCTGAAAAGTTCCAGTTTTAAAGAATCGTCTGAAATAACGGTAGACAAATTTCATAGCTTTTGTGAATAGTTTGCCCAAGTCAGCTAAAACTAAAAACATCAAAGGAACACCCATTGTTGCATAAAGTGTTGTCACTCCTCTACCAACGTTTGAACAAGGAGAAATATCTCCATATCCTGAAAAAGAGAATTGCAAACATAAAAATTTTGCATTTGACTGTTAAAATAGCCAAAGAAAGTGAATATTGAGGATAGATATTTCATCGTAAAACTATATTTAATGTTAAAATAACTTTTATATAGTTTAATGTTAGCAGAACCAAAAATTGTTCAATACAAAAAAATAATGAGAATTGTTTCAATACAAAGTATTAGATTATCTTTAATTCATTTTTAATATGCGGATTTTAGGAAAAAGAATTTTCAGAGCAAACAATTTTATTATATGGTTTAATTACTGCCAAATTATATTGGTAGGTACTGTGTTTGGGCGTGGATTACTCCAGTAAAAGGACTTTCGATTGTTGTACGATCCGGCGACTAGAAAATAAAGGTGTTATAGGAGCTAGGCGTGGAATAAATAAGTGTAGAATAGCTGTTCATGGTACTAAAGTACTGAAATTAAACAAATGAAAGAGGTCTATGCAATAAGCAAACAATTGGTATCACAACAGAAGAAGCTGCACAAGGTCGTACAATTCTTGAATGCAATGAATTTCACTCCTCGAGCTAACTCTAAGGACAAAGTCAAGATGTGTTCTAAACATCAATGACAGCATTATAACTTGTTTCCAATTATCGGTAGGGCCGAAATGCATTGGTGGTTGTCAAGCAAGGAAAAATGAAAAATAATACTCTATTTCTGAAAGTCAATCAATTTTCTAAAATTGGTTCGGAAATGCAATCCCCAAGTGGGACTAAAAGCATTTCTTGCGTACATTTTTGGGCATCATTTGCGACGAAATCTGATATTTTTTTATCCCTGTAGTTCTTATTCTTGTCGCAAAGAAGTCCTTCCCATGTTTGTCTAAGTATGCTACAATGGTCACTTTTATTTCTAAAAGCACATAGTTATCGAAATTTGAAAAAACAATTAGAATTAAAACTGTAACATTTTAATGTCCATATGTGGAGCAAATGTATTTATTCTCCTTTGAGAGAAAGCACTACTTGCCCACACTTGCGCAATTTTTATTCTTGTCGGACGGGAGTTTTCCCCATGTTTGTCTTAGCATATTATAATGGTCACTTTTTTCTCTTGAGGCATATAGTTATCGAAATATTAAAAAAAAAATTAGAATTAGCTGTAACAGTTTAAAGTGCATATTTGGAGTAAATGTAACCTCTGTTGAGAGAAACCACTATCTTGCACACAGCTGTACCACAGGCAGATTGATTTCACGAAGTGCAGATATATTTAAAGCAGTTAGATGAAACTGTGATAAACAAGTATTTATTTAAAATGTATATCAGTTTTGTTTAACGAAGCAATATTATGCATGAAATAAGTTTATGGTGCAAATGTTTCTCCAAAAAAAAAGCAATGAGAGTTGTGTCAGCTATTTGCAGTCATCCCTAGAGTGACATTTGCACAGCTGCTTATGAATAAAGTAACCAAATCAACAACCAAGTCAATAACCAAGAACTAGTCTTAACTTTATCTGTCAAATTTTTATATCTTACGCTGATGTCAAATGGCATGAACTTAACTATTTTGATCAAATTCCAATTCTGAAATAATTAAAATATTATAGTTGCTTGTGCTATTCCAGTTCCATTGTGCAGTTTCCGAACACCAAGAATTCTTCGAATCTTACTTCTAGTGGATCAATATTCTCCTTGTTAATATGAGAAAATTCCTCATTGCAGTGTTAAGGTAGTGGGATATAGAAATCAACTAATACTGGTATTTCTGATGCTATAGTCTCTCTGAGATATCTCGACGTCTGTTTGATAACCATTTTGTTGGATGTTTTCAACGTTTAGAACCAATTAATGAGAAGTAGCGACTTTGACATGTATAGCTTTCCTGCCAACTATTTGTCTCAGGCAACTTTTTGGACACAGTTCGGTATATCGTCGTCTTGAATAAGAAGAGGTGTTGCTCAAAAATTTCTGTCAGCAGAACATTTTGAACTTTTCTAATCTAAACTGATGGATACAACTTATCTTGTAGTCGATATTACGATGATATTATAATGATTCTCTCTTTCTTCTAATGAATTTTGTGCGTTCCTAAAACTTTAATCTTAACTTAAGCTGTGCAATATACTGTGTAATATACTGTGCAATATATTGCCTAAAATGTTTCTGGAAATATTTGCCGAACGGAAACAGACATGACTTTTTGACAGAAGTTGGAAGTTACGGAAAAATCCATTTTTTAGATGTACCTCTTGTACGCAAAACGACGACATCTTTATTTTATTAATTCATTTATTTTTTAAATCAAGAAAAAGAAAATTTCTTTTTTTCTGCTTTTCACTCAAATCTAGTACTATCTGGGTACAGGACGGAACACTTTACTGACATTATAAAGAAAACCTGTCAGCTCTCACACTGCAATGGACGCATATAGTGAAGAGACATATACACACATACGCAATGTCCGGCTACACATATTGCTACCGTTAACCCTAGGGTTGGTCGTGTGGTCTGGGTCTTCAACACATACGCAATGTGGAAATTGATTGTATCACGTTTTCAGATAACCAAACGTGGAAATACTCCTAAATATATGGTGCAAAATTTTTTTGCCTCGATACTTTCTAATACAATATGGATGAGTAAGAACTGTTCTAAATAGACTGGACAAATAATACTGACTAGCCATTTCAGCAAGATTAAACCAATGTATAATATGAAATATGCTAGCCAATCAACATTAAAATATATAAAGTGATTTCTGATTGAATTTCATCAAATTAGATATTATTATATAACAGAATGCGCCGTTTTCTGTTTCATGTTGTCGTTCTCACCATGTAATAATGGTCCAAGGGGATCATTATAGATGCCCATTACTCCCGTATGTCTTGCACGTACGCGATTTTCACAATTGATACTTTCTAGAAATATTGGCTTTGAAAAAGTATGGTTTTGTAAATTTTATTATCTTGGGTCCAATAGTTTTAAAATATTGCATTCCAAATTTGTCATTACATTGTACTAATAAACATACCATTAACAATAAATCGACCTTCAGTAAAATAAAAAGAAATATTAAGTAAAGAAATGAAATATGTCAGCAGCAGAAATGCTGATAGGATTGTGGAAAACTGGCTATGCTTATTTTTTGTGAACCTAAAACGGAAAATTACAGATATGAAACTTTGTTTATGCTTATTTAAAATGTAAAATATAAGCCCCTCAAATTGGAGCAATATTAATCGATATGTAACACATATCTTTAATATTAAGTTTAAAAGAAATCAGAGATTGAGATGATGATGGAAGGAAATACATAATATAATATAATATATAATATTATCACAATATTTATGATTTAACATCTTAAATAAGCATAAGCACACAAGTGTCATATCCATATTTTTCCGAGTTTGGTTTTTTAGGAAATCACAAACCAGTTTTTTACTATGCAATAAGCATTTTGCTTTTAATATATGAATGTATCATGTCTAGAACTTAATCAATATAAAATAAATTTATGTTTTACTACTTTCACTATATTTTCAAAAAATTTTGTTATCCTTTAGCATTTATATTAAATTTCCTATTTATAATTTAAAGAGCAGAATTTTCACTCACCTATTGTTGTTATTACTATGAAGCAATAAAATATAGAGGTCTCAATAGTCCATCCTCCACATTTTTCAGCGACAGACGAATTTCCATTACTTAACTCTAAAACTTTATCTTCGTACTTTCGAATACTTACTTCTACCTCACTTGTCCACTGGGTCCTCTTTTCTAACAACTTATAAGAAGTGCTATATATTCCTTTTATAAGTTCATCTCGGATATGGGTGATGTTTAAAACAGCATCGCAATCACAGTGGGACTCTAAATATTGAAACAACATTGCCCCGAAGTATAAATAAAGTGAGATGGCTGTTACTAGAATATAGTGATGGATTTTGTGTTTGGTGAAAGTTTTTAATTTTTGCACGAAGTAGGGATCTTCCTCGTATGTCGCTGGAAGACGTAGGGTGTCCAATTGGCTGAGATCACGTGGTATAAATACTTTGCATGTTCGACGTAGAGTAGGACGCCTTCCTCGTACTTTCCATATGCTGTTAATGGTCAAGGAACTTCTGGATATACCGTAAGGTTTCATGTTTGCAACACTTTCACAAAGCAAAAAGTTCTATATTTTGATTATCAGGCTAGGCAAATATGATAAGTTATATTGAGTGCAGCGTTTCGTAAACAGCACTCAGTATCATATCACAAATTACTCTAAGCAGCATTCCTGGAGTTTTAAGCACAGCACATCGGATAGTAATGATACTAACATCATTTTCCAGAGTAACAGGCATATTTCAAAATATTATTTTTTATTCTTCAAAGGCCGAATATTAAAATGATAAATGTCTCAATAAAACAGACCTTTTGCGAAAACTAAATTTCAAAATTTTAAGCAAAACGCAATACACCCTCGATGACTGCGGTAAATAGAAAACAAATCCGGAAAACAAGTATTCATGTCTGGCAAAATTTTGAGCAATGGCTATTGCAAAAGTTGCCTTTTATATATCACTCTTGAAGACCGGAGAGCGCTCCAATAAAGTTATACAAATATTCATTTAGATAAGATATGAATACTAATCGCTTTAGGAATACTTTTGCTAATCTGCCAAAAGTTAGACCTTAGAAATTTAATAGAAGTGGAGGCTAGACGATTTAAATTTCACAGAAGTTGGATGATGATCACGTGATTGAAATCCAATTTTTTCTGGATTTTTCCACTTGTACTAAAGATTACATAAAAGAGAATAAACAGTTGTATTAAGATAAGATTACTTAGCTATAAAATGTGATTACAACGAGTTTACTGTGTTTGATGTTTGCTATAGATACAGATACATTTGTCGTGTTGAAAATTATACCATATATAAAGGCATAGTCATTCATATTTAGTCACTTTTGATTATAGTTTTAAGACAAAACTTAGTGCTTAACTGGAAAAAAAAAATCAGTTTTAGGATTTTTTATACTGTAAAACATTTGCAAACGTATTACTGAAAATATCAGGGAAATCAGCTGTCCGTAATGGGGAGTAAGGTTCGTAATAGTTATGGTAATGTATATATATATATATATATATATATATGAATATATATATGAAAATATATATATATATATTCTGAATATATATATATATTCAGAAATGAAGCTGGAATTTTCATAAATGCCTGTAATTGTGGATGTTCTTATCAGTTTTCCGAAATTATCAACAAAGCATCAAACCTTCAATAAAGTTACTTAAATAATCATATCTTATATAATCCTATCTTGAAATAATCATATCTTGAAATAAACTTTAAAGCGTTGGCATGAATCGTTCTTGAGATATTGCACATTTTTCAAATAAATTTATCAAAAAATCACATAAAATAAGAAAATGTATTAATTATTGTGGAATATATTTACTTTTCACATGTAATATTATGCGATAAATCTGTTAACAGTATTTTCGTGGATCTAGAGAAAAGATCTTTCACTCAAGAGAAAATATTCTTTGGCTAATAGTTTTTTAATTTGACGCCTAATAATTCGTCGATAGTCATTTATCGACTATAAGAATAGCGTATTTCACAGTCCGTAACCCTTCTTCTTCTTCAACCCAGACCGTCCGACCTACTAGAAAGGTATAAGGTATCTGTTTGAACGGCTGGGAAGTGCCACCCAATTTAGACCGGAACCCAGTGGGGAAGGCATTCACAGGGACCGTAACCTCCTTCCCCTACCACCAACCTCTCGGAAGGACTTACGGACCCACATGTTTAACGTAATCGTACTCCGCGTGAACACGGCGGCAGTTTTGGCAGTGGCGGGAATCGAACCCGGGCCTACCGAGTCCAATTCCCTCGCGCACTGGGCTGTCGCGCCGCAGTCCGTAACCCTTGGCAAAATTTTGGAGACTAATTTGGCGGAATATCGCCAAATTGGATAGTATTTTTTCAAATGTTGCGAAATGTACGAAAATATTATGAAATTAATAAAATTGTCGCCAAATTGATAAAAATGACGCTAAATGACTACTAATTGTCAAAAATTCAATATCTTGGATAGAATATTAGAATCTACTAGAAGAATAACACATTTCTCCGTCCGTCCGTCGTTAAAGCTTGGTAAAAAATTTTGCGAAGAATTTGGTGGGATGTCGACAACTTGGAAAATTTTTAAAATGTCCCCAAATTGGCGAAATTCACAAAAGTAATACAAATGTCGCCAAATTGATGAAAGTGAAGATAATGTGAGCTAATGTTTTACAAATTTTGAATTCCGCCCTACAACGTGCATACCTTATAGTATATAAGAAATTCTCTGCTCTCCGTTTGTCTGTAACGCTTGGTGATACGAGATCTGACGATCTGACGATAGATCGTACGATCTCGTAGATCTGACGATCTCGGCAAGTAATCTAGCGAAATTTCGCCAACTTGGCAATATTTCTCCCCAAATTGACGAACATTTCGTTAAAATTATAAAAATGCCGCAAAGTTAACGAAAATGACGTCAAATTGATGATTTAATTATTAAAATATTTTAATATATGGACTATATTATTTATTGAGCATGCTATCAATATTGATAATTGTCAATTTAGAGTTGAGTGAAATATAAGTTAATTGGGTACTTCGAAATAGTTTTACATATTGTCATCCGGAAAAGCGCCAAATGTACAGTTCAACTTTAAAAACACTGTGTCGTGGATCTTGTACATCACGTTTTCACTGTGAAAGAAGTATATTCATAACATTATATAAGGAACGTCATGTGCTGCTCACATCAGATTTTTTTTGTTGGGAACAAGAAAAAAATCATTCGGTGTTAAATCAGTCGAATAAGGACCATGAATCATCAAATCAATTTTTTCATGCTTCAAATAATTGATAGTTTGAAATGCCGTGTGTGAGCTTGCATTGTCATGAAGAAAAATGATGAGATGTTTTGCATTAGTTTTTCTGATTTGAGCAACTATTTCTGGCAATCAAATGTCGTATACTAATCAGCATTTACTGTCCTACGATATTCCAAAGCAAAGGTTGCAACATGGTCGGCTTTACCAAAAACGAATCAAACATTTTCTTTAAACGAATTTCGTGTCCGAACAAGTTTTCTAGGATTTGGTTCATTTTGAAACACCCAAACAGTAGATTGTTGCTTTTTTTCATAGAAATGTTGTTTAGGAATAATTCCACGTTTCGTCACTTATTACAATGTTAAATACATGGTTTGAGGCACCAGAGATGGATCCTTTGAGATTTTCTTTATATTTAATGCGAGCATCCTTTTGAGCTTGAGTTAAATTGTGAGGAATCCAACCGGCACATATCTTTTTGACTTTTAAATGATCATGTGAAATTGAATGCACTCGGGTCCTTAAAATGTTCAGAGATGCCCCAATTTCATCACATACGACATGACGATCTGAAGTGATCATTTGTTGCCCAATGTTTTCTCAATGTTTTCTGCTATTACAGCAGTTCTTGGTTGGTTTTCATGAAATTCATCACTGAAATTTCTACGTCTAAGATGAATTCTTTAAACCAATCATAAATTGTTGCTTTGAATAGTACTTCATTATCAAAAGTCGAATCCATTCGATCGACACACTGTTGCTGTGTCACCCCTTCTTCGACCCAGACTGTCCGACCTACCCGAAAGTGTAAGGTAACTGTTTGGATGACCGGAAAGTGCTACCCAATTCAGACCGAAACTCAATCAATCAATTATTGACTGGCACTCAATCGCTCAATCATTGACCGGAACCTGATCAATCAATCATTGACCTGAACCCAATCAATCAATCATTGACTGGAACCCAATCAATTAATCCGACCCATTGGGTTTACAACCTGACTATGCCTCGTCACAAAATTTGTAAGATACTACAGATACTATAAGTTGTCAATTATAGCAGTTAACTATCTTGCATATGCAACAGTACAATACACAATAACATACAACGCATACATCTACTCATATATTTGGATCTATAAAAGAAATATATATATTACATATTTCTTTCAATATATTCGATATTTAACATATATATATATATATATATATATATATATATATATGTGTGTGTTAAATATTTTTAAACGACATATGTCTATACAAACTGATTTCTAAAAGTAAATATAGTTATATACATATTTGCATACACATAATTAAACTCAGACATCACTTATTCTCAGAGCAACCTAATACACACAGACCTTAACATTACTCATATAAAGAACTCTGAAGTGAGTAATACTCCCTAAGTGGTATAAATAAAATATGTACAAAACTAAAATTATACCACACACATTAATAGTATTATATCACACACATCAAAATTATATCACACACATTAAAATTAAAACATATGATGCGTAATGCAATTAATACCTGTTATCCTAATGAACAATTGTCTAAGCAATACAGGATGTATATACAGGATTGGATCGGAACCCAATGGGGGGCTTCATTCATAGAGATAGTACCCTCTTTCCTCTACCATCAACCTCACGGAAACACAAACGAACTCCCATATTTAACGTGCACTTACTCAGCGTGAATACGGGGACTGTTTTAGAAGAGCAAGGAAATCGAACGTGGGTCGTCGGAGTGCTAAACCATTTAGTTGTCCCTGCGCGCAAACCACTGAGTTGTCCCACTCCTTCTTCCTCTCTTCTTCGACACAGACCGTCCGACACTACCCGAAGGTGTAAGGTATCTGTTTAGACGGCCGGGAAATGCCACACTATTTGGACTGTAACCCAGTGGTGGTGGCATCCACAGGAACCATCCTTTCCCCAACCTCGCAGAAGGATTCACGGACCCACATATTTAACGTGCCCGTACTCCGCGTAAACACGGGGATTGTTTGGACATGCCGGAAATCGAACTCAGGTTGTCCGAATGCAATTTTACTGGGCTGTCCCACCCTATGTCAACACTTTTGCTTCGCCGACAGTCTTAAAAAATCATAGCTCGAAAATCCCTTCGATTTAAATCCATGTTTTGTCACTCTCTTATTAATTTTAAAACGACGCCGTAAAAATAATTTTATAGTATTTCTCGTTCTTTAGCAGCCAATGTTCACGTGAAAGTTCAAATAAAAAAAAAATCGTCGGTACTGGAGACTGTTATTTTTGGTATTGCAAAATTCTAAAAACCTAAGTACTGGCCCGCGTCTTGATGCTTTAGAATCAGATCATTTTATGAAATATTTAAAAATATAAATCCTCTCCGTCTAATTCAGAACAAATTTCTAATTGATAAACAAAGTCCATATTTTGAATTGGAGCAACGGATTCTTACGTTTATGTCTAAATTAATAACAGTAACTTCGTTAGGCTATATAAATACCGAAAATAAAAAGAAATTCAGCATATACCAGCCATGTGGATACAAATGGATACCATGGATACCATGTGGATGTGGGACAAATTGGAATCTTGGTGGAAAAGTTGAAAAATACAATTTTACAGATTTTTACACTTTATTATTTATCGAAGAGAGGGTAACTGTGAAGCAATTTCTACTCTATAAGAGGGTGATACCTAAAACCAAGAAAGTACTCATCTCATCATTCATCACCAGCCGCAGACCATGGTTTCGCGCTTATTGCGTTTTTTAACACAGGACGGGCCATAGGGGTGGGACTGCCTAGTGGTAGGCGCGCGAGGATTGCATTTGGATAACCCGAGTTCGATTTCCAGTTCTGACTAAACTGTCCCCTGGTTCAAGCGGAATACTGGCACGTTAAATATGTGGATCAAGTCCTTCCGATTGGTTGGTGGTAGGGGAAGGAGCGTACGGTCCCTGTGGATGCCGCCTCCATCGGATTCCAGTCTACATTGGGTGGCACTTTCTGGCCAGTCAAACACTTTACAGTTTAGGGCTGGTCATACGGTTTGGGTCGAAGAAGAAGAAGAAAACGGGCCATAATACAGAAAATATTTATGAAATTTATTTCACTTAATATTGATATTTAATTTTGCTAACATTTCATGATAACCATTTATTATTTTGAACCATATCTCAGAACATACTACCAAGGTTTATTTCACGCACATCGCATTTCTAACCAAAACAGAGAGTAACAAAATATGGCGAGCAAAACCTTTATTTACAAATCATCTTTAGTCTAAGGTAACATCAACTTCCATCACTTTGATGTTGGAGAAGGTTAAAGAATAAGGTATATCCCAGAAGGAAAAGGGCCAATTTTTAACATGTCACAGACAAGCTTTTGTGTACTACACCCGCGAAAAACAGATTTCTGGCGTTTTTTTCTTTTAACCTTTTCCTTCTCTTTTCTTAGAAGGATTTTTCCAGTATTGGCTCAGTTCTTTTTTGACCACCGCATATATTTTGAGAAAAAAAAATGAACTAGACCAATGCTCAATTTGCTGGAATTCCAACTTTTTTCCAGACTTTTTTTCGTCTCATTTTTCCCTTAATATTTTTTAGGGATTTTGAAGGTGTATTATTTTTCTGTAGTTTTCTTGAAGAGAAATATGCCTTATATTCGATTTGTTGCTACTCTAGTGGAATAAATAAATACTGAAAAACTCAATGCGATAAAAGAAAGTATTGTGTATGAAAATTGGTTGTGTTTTTCTAGTCGAAATTCATTCAGTTTTGAAGTCTGATCTCTCAGCAATTTTAAACATTTTTAAAGAAGGTCTATGTATATTATAATAACAGACGGGCGCATATTTTAGTCATGGGAAAGCTACGTGCTTGTACTAAGCTTTTGTTCATCTTAGAATTGTAGTAATATAATATAGGAAAATCAAAGCCCTATATTATATTACTTTAGCCCTATATTATAAGGCAATCAAAGCCCTATATTATATTTAGTCTAGGGAAAGATACGCGCTTGTACTAAGCTTTTGTTTATCTTAGAATTGTAGTAATTTATTATTGGGCAATCAAAGTCCTATATTATATTACTTTAGCTCTATATTATAGGGCAATCAAAGCCCTATATTATATTTAGTCTTGGGAAAGATACGCGCTGTACTAAGCTTCTGTTCATCTTAGAATTGTAATACTTTATTACAGGGCAATCAAAGCCCTATATTATATTACTTTAGCCCTATATTATAGGGCAATCAAAGCCCTATATTAAATTTAGTCTTGGGAAATATACGCGCTTGTACTAAGCCTTTGTTAATCATAGAATTGTAGTAATATCATATAGGACAATCAAAGTCCTATATTATATTACTTTAGCCCTATATTATAAGGCAATCAAAGCATTATATTATATTTAGTCTTGAGAAATATACGCGCTTGTACTAAGCTTTTGTTCATCTTATAATTGTAGTAATATAATATAGGACAATCAAAGACATATATTATATTACTTTAGCCCTATATTATAGGGCATTCAAAGCCCTATATTATATTTAATCTTGGGAAATATACGCGCTTATACTAAGCTTTTGTTCATCTTAGAATTGTAGTAATATAATATAGGACAATCAAAGCCCTATGTTATATTACTTTAGCCCTATATTATAAGGCAATCAAAGCCCTATATTATATTTAGTCTTGGGAAATATACGCGCTTTTACTAAACTTTTGTTCATCTTACAATTGTAGTAATATAATATAGGACAATCAAAGCCCTATATTATATTACTTTAGCCCTATATTATATTACTTTGGCCCTATATTATAGGGCAATCAAAGCCCTATATTATATGTACTCTTGGGAAATATACACGCTTGTACTAAGCTTTTGTTCATCTTAGAATTGTAGTAATTTAATGCAGGGCTAAAGAGTGTTTTTTTTGGGCACTCTAAAGGAAAGACATTTCTCCCTTATAAAGACTCAAATTATGGTTTAAATATGCAGGCAATTAATAAAGTTATGTGTAATATCTATACAAAGGAATTCGCTTTTGTTGTTGTTCATATTAATCTCATTTGTCTGTAACTAGGTCCGAACAGGCCCATAAAACAAAAGTCCATGATAAGTGAGAGAGATTGCAGCTTTTGTTGGGGTAAAGATCCCAGGCACTCCATGGCACAGAAGTCCTACTTTTGCCTAATACCACCCAATTTAGACTTGAACCCAGAGAGGGTGGAAGACACAGAGACCGTACCATTATTCTCCCCCACACAATACATTTTGGATGAATTTTCGAACATACAGATATATCGTGCCCATACTAAGCATAGTCACGGGATATATTTTGGGTGGCGTCGATGATCAAACTAGGGACCTCCGCTTGCAATCCTTTCGTCTTAACCACTAGTCCAATCCAACGGTAATAGATAAATCTAATATCTCGTGTGCGACTTTTTCAAAAAATGCAACATCAGTTCCCAAATTTAAATTCAAAATAGAGAAATTTATTATCTGGTATAGAAATTTCGGTGATATCCTTTAAATTGCATATTTTGTGTCATATAATTACAAATTGTATAGGTAGACTGAATATTTTCTTATAAGGTGCAACTAATCCAGTCATATCGTGACATATAATCACAAATTTGTCTTGCTGAACTGAATAAGGTGCAACTTACCCAGTCATATCGTGTCATATAATCGGATTTATCTAGCTGGACTGAATAAGGTGTCACTAACTTAGTCATATCGTGTCATATATTCACAAATTTGTCTAGCTGAACTGAATAAGTGCAACTAATCCAGTCATATCGTGTCATATAATCACAAATTTGTCTAGCTGGACTGAATAAGGCGCAACTAACCTAGTTGTATCGTATCTACAATTTTATCTTTATGTATTGACAAAAATAGGAGATCCTATGAAACTTGTGATTTTATTTTAATATTGAATCAATTTCATGCCTCCACATTTTTAACATGGTTTGAAATATAGTAGCTTGAAAAAGTTCCTGTTTCAGTATTCAGTTGTGTAAATTTTCAAAGTTTAAGATATGTATCGAATTTTCAAAAAATTCAGTGCAATTACGTTGATAATTTTAAATATATCTTTCAATTGAAAGGAATGTGATATTTGCAAGTTTCAACCATTTAAAAATTTCGAAGTAATTGATGAACGTTAACCATGAAGGTGTTGTTTATGAACTTTCTAGAGTTAGTCAAATTTATTTGTTTTCATCAAAGACCGCTTAACAATAGTCGATTTAATAATGCTTGTCAGCTTATTTTGGAGCGCATGAGAGTATTTAGTCAAGAATGGTTTTCAATTCATTTAAGCATCGTTGCTGTTGCTTATAGCAGTAGCAATGCTATAACATACTATTAAACATTACTGCTGCTGCTTTCTAGCAATATCAATGTTTAAATTTTACGCATATAAAATCTTACATAATAAAAATATGCTTGTGTGTATGTCTGTGTATGTCGTCTGTAGCGAAAAATCGAAGAGTCGTACATCGATGACATTTTCTACAGAGGTACTTCAGATCCCCGGACGATGTAAATCGGCGAGATATTTTAAAAAATTCTAATGAGTTTTTTTAGTATTTTTTATGTCCAAGGGCGATTTTGAGCGATTTTCACATTTATCGGTTCCTCAGACATCGAAAATATTACCACAGTGTTTATAATCATCGGAAAGCTCGAAGAACGCCCTTTTTGACAATCTGTGAACAGAATCCGTAGGGCAATTCTTTTAAATTTATTTATTTATTTTTAAATGCATCCAAATATGCATGTTTCAGGTTACCTATTGCTTATTTAGCCGAACCCAAAAATGAATGATTCGCACAATTCTGTATTTTGGCAAAATTTTTGGTGTATATCTTCGCATTCTAATATTTTTTCAAACAAAGATACAAAAATTAAGATTTTTGAGCCAGAACAGGTCTTTATTTTCCGGTTGGCGTTTGAAGCCGCCACAAATTGGGAGCTGCTATGGGGAGAAGTGGACTTTTGTGCTTATGCGTGGAAAATTGTTGCGTGCGACTACACATACGTTGACACGAAAGGTTTTGTAATGGAATGAAGGGTGGGAATGATTTCGGTTCAAAACAGGCGATTTGGTGTTAAAACCGGTTATTGAGTAGCGTTATCTGTGTATGTATTATTTACGTAAGGTACGCTTATTTAGGATCCAAAAAATGTCGTGTAACTCATTCTAGTTAGTTTCTAAACAGTAGTTACTTTCAGTTACTAAACCAATAAAGACTAATGTTTTTTGTTTGCGTTTGTCGCAGAAAAACAAGGTAAATATTAATGCAAAGCATATGTAATGTAGCATATGCATTAATGTAAAGCATATTAATTAAAGGTAAATATTAATGTTGCCTTCGCATTAAAGTAAAGCAAAACTTAATGTTAGGATCTGATTTTCCTTCGAGTAAGGAGTGCCAGGAAACGACATTCCTTGCTCTAGAGTTGGGCGAAATGTGCTGATGTAAAATTGTATAAGGAGCCGAGACGCATTTTAATTTGTATGGGAAACTCCAACAGGCTGATTTTAACTGTGAAAAATCTCTAAATGACTTAACAAATTTTTGTGTACGCGCAGAAAGCCACTGTTTGGTGTGGGTATGCTGAAAGTTTCATAACCTCTTTATGTTCATATTTTTCATATCTACTTGTGAGGATTCTATTATTGTATGCTAATTCTACTGTTCATTATTTTAATTTATGCACGAAACGCCTCAACTCTGTATTCGAGAGTCACGTACTCACGACCGGCCAGGACTATAAATGCGGCAAGCGTTCGGCAGAAGTCAGAGCATATCTCAAGTATCCGTAGTCGAACGAGATGCAAGTGCGAATCGTCATCGGCGGTTATCGCTTCGGCGGTTATCTTTATACGAGAGTGTGGTGTTGGTCTGTTCATTAATGGAAGCATGCAGCGAAGGTGATGGTCTCTACAATATTGTGAGTATAGATAGCTATGATATAATAGTTAGTTAGTATTGCTAATTCAGTTCAGTAACGAAAGGGTAAGCTTAGGTCGGGATATAGATATGATAGTGTTAGCTTGTAAATATTCTGTGTATGTAATTGTGTATTGAGTTGGCAGCGAAGTTAGCTGGAATAAAGTATGTGTTTGTTAAATGTTGTAGATCATTAATGGAACTTAAGTCAGGTAAAAACCTTTAAAATACCGCCTGCACAGAGTAACTTGGCACTAGAATCTTTACATACTATTTTTAGAAGAAAATTATTTAACTGAATCTGCAATATGAATGGTTAATAGCGTTAAAGCAAAGACATATTGAGATATGCTAAATATTTTTGGTTGCTCTTCATGTACGTTAGCGAGGATACCTTGTTATGGCCACTGTGTTCTAGATAGAGGACCTTTTTATATTGAATGCAGTTCAATACAGTAGCTATTCTGACTACAACTCTACATAGAAAGATTGATAAATTGCCCATTGTCAATAGCTGTGCCTTCGGCTGTATCAACACTTGAAAGGTAGGATTTCTTTGGTAAATGTTTTAAGCATTCCAGACTTAATATTTCATGTAAAATGCATAACACTGTAAAGGTGGCGGAATGAACATGCAGGCATCTTTGATAAAAACAACAAGTTTATTCTTAAAACTGTAGAAAATCATAAAATAAACCCAAATTAACGTAATTTACAAATAATAAATCAGAATGTACATGGTTAACCCTTTCTCCAACCTTTCTATTGTCGGCTGCAGCCACACACGCCACTTTCCAACTCGTGCTTCGCAATTTGCATTTTAAGAATCTGGTTAGCAGCTCCCTCTTCCGTCCGCAATCTGGCGGCTGTTAGTTAAATTTAGACTTTTCTTTCCCCGGAAAAACAGTGCTTGAAAAATAAGAAGTCGAGAATAGAAATTGCTGATCCTTACAGCACTTCATGCAAAAGGCTTAATGTAAAAGATATAACACTTCATGCAAAAGGCTTAATGTAAAAGACATAACATTTCATGCAAAATGCTTAATGGAAAAGACATAACACTTCATGTAAAAGACATCAGTATTGAGGACTTGTATCCTGCCGTTGAACAAATTACCGTTCAACCGATACATCATGACAGAGGACAGATTGAGCAGTATTTATAATCTACACAGCTTTCTATGATTCATTTAGGCATGTAAAATTATATTAACGAAATTCCTTCTAAATAATGAAGTAAAATATTATAAATAAAATAATATGACACCGTGCATTTAGTTCTCTGGATTTTTTTTTTTTTTTTTTTTTTTTTTTTTTCCAGTAAAACTTTTAACGATCATCAACCATGGCTTTTGCTATTTTAGGTAACAAATGTTACTTTAGTGTGGGATTTTTAAACTGTAAAGTTTCCTTCACGGTAACCGCGTCCACATGTTCTGAAGAGTATTTCTACCAAGTTCAGTTAAGTATCGGAGGGTAGATACTAGTAAAGAAAACTTTGGATGCTTTTATTAAGATTACCAAGTATTTTTACACTTCTGCATTTGGAACTTTACAAGTTTACACGTCTTTTCTGGTAGGTCGGACGGTCTGGGTCTCAACAGCAACAACAAGTTTACACGTGGCGAACATTCCAGTCCTGTTTAAATATGACTTGACTTTATAGAAAGGGTCGTCAAATGGATCTATCAAAAGTTTGTCATTACATCTGTTACTTAAATTTTTTTATTTCGATTATTGCAAAAAATAAATGCAAGAAATTGATTCTTTAAAATTTGTCCTTAAATTGAGATTAAAATTAGATTATAAACGTTTCCACTAACAATTTATATTGCGCATTTAATAAACATAATAGGCAATAAAAGAAACGCATTAAAGCAAAATACATATTGAGATTCGCAAAATATTACAGCTACGGATTCTACTTCCTTTTCTTTAACGATCATTTGAAAATATCTTGATTATTGTTTGAAATAAATTGGAAATAAAGAGGAATATTACAATATTATTGTCGAATAATATGAATATCTTTGGAAAATAAAACCGAGTGCCGATTTTATACGTAAAATTTATTAGAAAATTGAGAAACGAAAAAATCTGGATTTTAAACAGATTTCAATCATTAAGAAATTAAATTTTATTTATTATTTATTTGAAGTTATAAATGTTTAGTAAACCGTTTTTCTAATATTAGTAATTATTCGATTAATCTTATAATTTTCCATCATATTTTTAAACCTACATATCACCTTTTGTAAAAAAAAACAAAAAAAAAAACAAATCAGAAAAACATGTAAGCATTTTGAAAAGAGAAAATGAAAGATCTCAATTCATCTTTTAATCGATCCAACAACAAGATATTTCGACACTTTCATCACATGAAGCATTGTTCCGTTAAAATTGAAAAAAAACAAAAACACAAAACACGTCACTCCAAGGTAAATAAGTATTTGCAACAAGTCAGTGAAGTTTCTCTCAAAGGTTATTTTTAAAACAGAAACAAGAATTCAACCTTACGCAGCTATTGAAATTTAGATAAGATATCTTATGTATGGAAGTATTTAATCGAGAATTCAAAGGCAAAAATGCAGTCTTCAATCGTTTTTGAATTTTTTATGAGTGTGATAATAAATTCCATTGCTTATTTACTTTAAAATGTGTAATAATAATAGTAATAATAATGATGATAATAATAATAATAATAATAATAATAGTAGTAATAATTAAGTCGCTATCAAAGAATTAAAATTTTTGAAGCACGAAGAAATATCGAAAAGCAGTGGTACATAAAATAAAAAACAGGGAAAATTAGCAGCTTTTATACTCATTTAATTTAAATTCTTTCAACATTTTTTATTTCTTTTGCACCTCTCCACCTATTTTTTATCCACTAAATTGTCCATTGTAAATACATTATTCTATCACATCCTACTTAAGTCAAATGAATTCTTTTCCCTTTATCCAATAATTAAAGTTTTAACAAGCATGAAAAAATATCAAAAAGCAAAATTCGGCACATAAAGAAGGCCGAAAAGAGAACTTTACTCACACTTACCTTAAATTCTGATAAAAATTTTCTTGAAAAAATACTTTCATTTATAGGAAAAAATACCTTTGACCGTACACACTGTTGCACATAAAAGAATTTCACTTTTTACGATACTTTTTTTTGTACTGTTAGAGTGATTTGATGAAAAAAATACCTTGACAAGGATTGAAACCCAAGAATAACGATAAAGAGGCAGAAGAGTATCATCGGATTTTTTTTTAGTTATTCTTAGACAACATAGAAAAGTTTGGTATTAAGAGGTTTAAATAATCTACTGAAATATAGAAAATAAATAGAAGACTGATAGTTTAAAGTGAAAATTGATATTTCTGATCTTCATAATTCTATTCAACTTTCTTTCCAGCATAGTCTAGAAAAGGACAATAAAATGAAAACATGTAAGAACATTTTAGAACATTTGTATGTAAAAACATTTGTAGGTTTAGGTAGGTAGGATTATATATTTGCTCTTAACTCATAAAAAAAAACCCCAATATATTTATATATATTTTGTGGAATAATTTTGGATATTATGAAATTGCTTTTGCTTGCAGCATGCAAAATGGTATGCAGAGAAAAAGGTGAAAAATAACTATCTTTGTGCTTAGTATTATGGCTTCAATTTCATTAACGTGATACATTGACTGATGTAAGCAAACATTTAGTTAGCTTATTTAACTATAAAAAGCTGACTAGTTTTTCTAATTATATTAATACCACATGTTATTATTTTTTTCTATGTACATAGTATACTGTATAGGAAAAATATTGTGACAGGGTAGAAAATTCGAATTCGAATTTTTGACGGAAGGCACATTTCAAGTACTGCTGAACTTGGATCAAACGCTTTTGAGGTTATGTATGTGTGTGTATATGTCTGTAAATTTGGTATGTATGTCTGCAATTTTCGTGGATCTAGTTCATTCCACTCATAAGAAAAAATACTTTGGGTGATAGATTTGTATTTTGGCGCCTAATAATTCGATAATAGTTATTTATGAGAAAAGCTCTTCTCACCGTTTGTTTGTCACGGTTGGTGATAAATTTTTCGAACTTGGCGACTAATTTAACGAAATATCGTCAACATGGCGATATTTTGCTCGACATTCATGAAAATATCGCCACAATTCCAAACATGACACTATATTAACTAAAATAACTCCAAATTGATGATTTAATTATCAAAATATTTTAATATATGGATTATAAGAGGCCCCCTTCAGGTAGTTTTTGTGAGTATGAACTTGTTTAATGCGTAACTTTACTTTTGCTTGCTTATGCTTAACTTTTGAACACCAGTGAAATTAGCGTGAAGACGGTCATGGATGCTGTATCTGTAGTTAGAACTGGATTCAAAGTCGCAGAGGTCCAAAGCTATACTATAAAAGAGCCTCATACCAACCACCGCTACCCCAAAATAACTATAGCCCATACATATAATCATAAACCCATAAACATAATCAGAAACCCATAAATATGATCACAAAGACGACCTTTAAAACTTCAATTAAAATTTCTTCATTAGAGGCGTACAATTGAATATAATTTTATAATCATGAAACAGGGAATGGGTATTAAAAATTAAAAATATTTCGATTTCAAATAAATTAAAATACTGTGATATTATGCAAAATACTATATCATGCACATATCCCAAATGCCTATATACAAAGGCAACCTTTGCAGTATGCTAGGATGTATGTCTGTAACACTGTCAGTGGCATGGCATCCATCCATCACGTCTTACCTACAGGGAGAATCTTATGTAGGTCGGAGGCCGTGAGCAGAAGGTCTTTAAGGACCTATTCCATAAATTATCATACTTCAAATGTACAAATCTGAATATATATAGGCTGTTGTAAAGCCTTTTTGAAATCGCAGACCCTAAGCATAAGTCCCCGAATTTTCGAGTTGTTATGGCTCTATGCTTAACTCTAAGCACTTATAGATAAGAAACTACGTTTTAAGCATTTCATGAATAGTCTTGCATGATTTGCTATTTTATACACAAAAGCAGCATTTAAATAATTGTTTTTTGATTCATTATCATTTGTTTTGTTACTTAAAGAAGCTGCGTGTGTCACTCCTGGTATGTTAGGTCACAGAGCTATAGCTGATTTAGCTTATGCGTAAATGTATCCCTGCCTGTAGTGAGAGTGTTGAGACCCACACCGTCCGACCTACCAGAAAGGTGTAAGGTAACTGTTTGGACGGCCGGTGTAGTGAGAGTGTGATACTGTTGTTTTATAGAAAAATATAATGCATCTAATATATGCATTTCTCCACAAACAATTTTGATTTTTGGGGAAACAATAGCACTCATTGGTGTCATCTTTTAATTCGATCTCGTTTAATATAAATAGTATTCATATAACTGCATAATGAAGTAGTGAGTAAGTAGAATTGTGCTCTGTGGGAATAAGTAAACATTTGGCGCACAGCTCGAGAAGTTTAACTTCCAGTAAATAGCAGTAATATTCATTAACATAGACAGAAGCTCTTACTTTTCTTTGTTTCCAAAACAAAAAAAAAGATTCTGGCGTAAGAAAAAGCATTTTTAATATATTGCACCTTTTCAAAAACAGTCTTCGGGGAAGTTACGTTTTTGTTTTGAAGAAGTTGATAAAAAGCGTGTGGCTTTGACATAATAGAACTAAAAAGTCAATTTATCGGAACATGATCAAATGGCAGGGAAATTTCAATTAAAATTGAACCGTCACAACTAATAACACCACATGGGATTTTGAAAAACTAAAATACCATAAAATTCTATATCTTTCAAATTTATCATTTTTTAACTAAAAATCAGCGACTGATTTTTCTTACTGGATAACATGCATAGAGCATTTTTTAATGGGGCATGTGAAGTCCATTAAATTAATAATCTCGTAGTCATAAAAATGTAATTATCATACCGTGCAGTCTAACTTCCTGTAAATAGCAGTAATATTGATTAACTTAGACAAAAGCTCTCAATTTTCTTTGTTTCCAGAGAAAACGTTTAAGATTCTAGTAAAGCATTTTTAATATTCAGCATATCTTTTAAAATAGTCTTCGGAGAATTTACGTTTTTGTTCTGAATGAGTTTATAAAAAGCGTGCGGCTTTAATACAATAACACTCAAAAATATATGCATATATCGAAATGTGATCAAATCTTTGCCACATACCGTTTAAAACTGAATCGTCACAGACAGCGAATATCACACAAGATTCAGGAGAACTAACATATTATAAAATTCTATTTTTTTCTACATTTATCAATGTTGAAGTTAAAATCAGCGATTTATTTCTCTTAGTGCATATAAAACATAAATATTTCTTTAATGGAACATTTGCAGCTGGTCAATAAAATACCACAATACCGCTCATTATTCATGCCACTCGGAACGTATTGATAAACCAGAAATATTATTAGATTCTGAATGAAGTTGCAGAGTCCACTTCGAGCTTGCAATTGAGTCCCAATAGCTCAACGGTAGACTATCGGCTGGCCAGTACGAAGATCTGTGGTTTGATTCAAGGTGATTGGGCAGCAAGGTAATTTACAATGACGCCCAAAGAAATCACCTCCGTAGGTTAGTGCAAAGATGTCGGAGGTATGAAAGTGACCTTAGTACGACTGGTATGGATTAAGTGGAATCTGGGATATGGAGCGCTATTTTCAAATCGGAAGGACAATTACCACGCGGAAAGCTAAAGTGGAAGATAAAAATAGTATCAGGAGGCTAACCTAAAGTAAAAATTGCAGGAGGTGGTCAGTCAGATTATCGGTTGCAAGCTAATCTGACAATCTGATATTAAAGGGGCGGAGAATGCAGAGTCTACTTTGACGATAAAAACTTTCAATACCACCTCTGTAGCTCAACGGTAGAGCGTTACCTGGCCAGTTCGGAGATCAGGGATTCGATTCCCGGTTGGGTCATCAAGGTGCTTTACAATGGCGCTCGAGCAAATCCACCCTGTTGGTTCGATTTTCAGTTGTAAAACTCACTTGACATTTTTAAACAGTCACACCATTGATTTTGCAGAGTTCACTTCGAAGCCAAAGAGCTTGCAATTTCGTCCCAGTAGCTCAACAGTAGAGCGTCGTCTGGCCAATTCGGAGAGCCAGGGTTCGATTCCCGCTTGGGTCAGCAAGGTGATTTACAATGGCGCTCGAGCAAATCAACCCTGTTGGTTCGATTGTCAGTTGTAAAACTCACTTGATATTTTTAAACAGTCACACTATTGATTTTGCAGAGTTCACTTCGAAGCCAAAGAGCTTGCAATTTCGTCCCAGTAGCTCAACAGTAGAGCGTTGTCTGGCCAATTCGGAGATCCAGGGTTCGATTCCCGGTTCGGCCAGCAAGGTGCTTTACAATGGCGCTCGAACAAATCAACCCTGTTGGTTAGTGCAAAGATGTCAGAGGTTTTAAAATGATCCTTCTACGACTAGTACAGATTCAGTAGACTCTGGAAGAGTGAGCGCCAAAAATTGAGAGGATAACGACCACGATGAATAAAAATGAAAGATGATGATTCAATCGATGATTCAAATTGAGAGGATAATGACCACGCAGAATATTAACCTAGGTAAGAATAGTAATAGAAGGAGGCTTACCTGAGATAAAAATAACAGGAGGTGATCAGTGTCAGATTGTCAGTTGCACGCCAATCTGACATTAGGGGATTTGAGAATGCAGTGTCCTCTTCGACGATAAGAGCTTGTAATTTCGTCCCAATAGCTCAATGGTAGAGCGGCGGGTGGCCAGTTCGGAGATCCAGGGGTCGATTCCCGGATAGGGCAGCAAGGTTCTTTATAACTCAATTTCTATATGATCAAGCCATTTTGTCCTATCATGGTTATACTAAATACAATTTTTTGTGCAATTTGGATAATAATAACATGAAATATATGAGAAAAAAGTTAGGGTTTGTCTTAATATTCAAGATTGTGAAATAGAGGCAACTGATTGTAAATGAAGAATGATTTATTTACATATTCTCTAACCTTCAGTTGCAACATTTTATTTCATTTTTTTATATTTTAATATGAAATATAATGACCAGCTAATTATTTCTTTTATGAATGCTAAATAAAAGAGAAAGTAATAAACGAGAAACCGATATGACACACATGCATATAAGAAGAAAAACCTATCTCAATAGTGCTATAAAGTTAAATAGAAATTCTGAAATTTGTTACTCATATAATATAATCCTTTGCGGCAAAACATTATAGGTGAAGTATTAAAAGTATTTAACTCTTCTATCAATTTTTGATTAATTCAAAACGTTTTGAATGATTTAAAAAAAAGCCTCTTTGACTTTGCAGCTTTATTTTTTCATACTAAATTATATTATGTCAGAACTGTATTTCAGATTTACTTTTGGTGGTGATTCCTTTGTGGATTGAAGTTGTGATTCCATTTAGAAAAGTAAAGGTGGTGATTTCATTTAGCAAATCCGATCGTGCCGGGTCGGGTAAAAGCCTAAAAGGTTTTTCTGCGCGAATATCTAACTTGAACCCTAACTTCGGAACCTTTCGAGTCTGGAACAACACAAATGCTTTGATCTCGAACGAATTTCAGAACTATGAGCAACTGCAACACATCCTGTCACCTAAAACTGAGAGGCATGCTGTGCAGAAAAAAAAGCCTATATATCGTTTTGATAGGTTTAGATGATAACGCAACTTTCCTAATCTTTTCAAAATGTGCAAAGTGACATTTTCCATTTGCTCTGGAATCCATGTACGGCATTTTTTTTCTCTTTCTATATATGCACTTTTTTGACGCATTTGCTCAAATCCCCTTCGACGTAAGGATTATTATTTTCTGGGAACACATTTTATGGATTGAAAAGAAAATCATAAATATTACGGAATCACAATAAATGTTCTTAAAATATAAACTGGATATTTTAATATTTCGTATTAATTAATATCCGGAAATAGTTGCTATGTTTCACTGGATTTTTGAATTGAATAAATGATTTATAAAAATTCCATCTATATGTACAACTAGTCACTTCACCTGCGCTTCGCGAGTACTATATGGTTAGGGATTATAACAACGACACATTTAATAAAACTTCTGAATCAAAACCGTTTCGAATTTAAGCATAATTAACTGGAGCGTGAACCATCTTGACTTTCTCATATCAGAATAATTTTTGTTTCAAATTTTACAAGAAAAAATTTGAAAAAATTGGTATCTGAATTATTTTAATTATAGCGTGTTGCCTTTCACTTTAAAGGGCTTGAAAAAAATATCTTTCGATTGATACTATACTTGACAATGCACCTTTTCCGCGCGCGTGTGTGTGTGTGTGGGGGACTACACAAGGTTAATAGAATTAACAGGTTGTCTCGTTCGCTATTCCCCCCATGGTACCATTTCTGGGCGAGCTGTGACGTCACTGCTAGACCTAAGGCTCCTCTATATACGAGCTGACTCATCAAGCATATTGAAGCCCACCGTAGCTGGAAACGCAATCCATTAGCATTAGCTCAATTCGTATTTCCACTTTAGGAAGTATTATTGAAATAATTATAGATGGTTATTTTGCACCGAGCTGCTCTAATCATTCGAGAAATGATTTTAGGCTATTTCGTTTTTCTAGAAACGAAGAAAGAAGAAAACAATGGCTAATAGATAATCGGCGCGATAATTGGATACCCGATACTGGAGCATACTTATGCGAGGTAAGTTCTATAATATTCTAATTGAAACTTCTTTTTTTATATAAATTATTTATTTTAAACACTTATTTTATAATTTCTGTAACTGTAATATGAGTTATTAATAATTTTTAGTTGTTATAGTCTTATCTTAGGACACTTGGTTTGTAATGTAAACATCACCTTGAATGCATTATACTGTCTTCCAAACCTAGAAGAAAATAGCTTCAAATTATATATATATATATAATTTGAAGCTATATATATATATTAAAGATTTATTGCTGTTACACCAATATCTTTCAAGTTTTATACACTTTGTTGTATTTTTAGATCATAATGAATCACAGAATTGGTGAATCCTACTATCAACAAACTGTCGCCAATTGGGAAACTTGCCATGTTATAGTAATTATGCAAACATAAGCTAAAATGGTAAATAAATCGAAATACTTTTATCATAATAGCTACTTAATGAACAATTATTGTTTGAAAATCTATGATGAAAAAAAGCCGAGCTCAGTAGGGTTATTATTAGTATTTTCCTCTTTAAATACAAAGTACTTAACAAACTTTCAAATATGTGAGACAAACATTCATACCTGCTATTAAAAAAACCTTTTATGATAAACGTATTTCGATTTATTTACCATTTTAGCTTATGTTTGCATAATTACTATAACATGGCAAGTTTCCCACTTGGCGACAGTTTGTTAATAGTAGAATTCACCAATTTTGTGATTCATTATGATCTAAAAATACAACAAAGTGTATAAAACTTGAAAGATATTGGTGTAACAGGAATAAATCTTTAATATATACATGTAAAATTTGAAACTATTTACTTCTAGGTTTTGAAGACAGTATAATGCATTCAAGGTGATGTTTACATTGCAAACCAAGTGTCCTCAGATAGGACTATAACAACTAAAAATCATTAATAATCCATATTACAGTTACAGAAATTATAAAATAAGTGTTTAAAATAAATACTTTATATTAGAAAAGAAGTTTCAATTAGAATATTGTAGAACTTACCTCGCACAAGTATGCTCCACTACCGGGTATCCAATTATCGCGCCGACTATTTATTAGCCATTGTTTTCTTCTTTCTTCGTTTCTATGAAAACGAAATAGCCCAAAACCCTTTCTAGAATGACTGAAGCAGTTCGGTACAGAACAACCACCCATAATTATTTCAATAATACTTAATAAAGTGAAAATGCGAATAGAGCTAATGCTAATGGATTGCTCTTCCAGCTATGGTGGGCTTCAATATGCTTGATAAGTCAGCCTGTAGTAGAGGAGCTCTAGCTAGACCTTCCGTTCTGTTGACAAGCGGCGCTTCGTTGAAAAACGTTGGAAAACAGCACGGTTTTGTTTAAAAATGCCTTGCTTTAAACATCAACGAGATACATGAAATGTTTCCTAAAATAATGTGCTAATACTGAAATATGTCAAATGAACTCAAATTTGAATTCAAAACGAACTAAATTGCTGTAATTAACGGATGAAGAAGTCAAAAACAGCCGTTTGACAAATTATATATTAAGACAAGGATATGATTTTCCGGGTGATTTCGTATAACAAATACATTCATCTTCTTTTTTACACAAAATTTACATATTTCATGTGTAAATTGATAATCTTTATTAATATTTTTACTCACAAATATATTGCATGAATATGGATTTTAATATAGTATTTTTTAACAATTACTTTTACAACA
Organism: Amaurobius ferox; assembly: GCA_951213105.1. Classification (NCBI taxonomy): domain Eukaryota; kingdom Metazoa; phylum Arthropoda; class Arachnida; order Araneae; family Amaurobiidae; genus Amaurobius; species Amaurobius ferox. The sequence continues at coordinate 85,758,495 of OX578141.1, read as the reverse complement.
CATTAAAGATTTTAAACGAAATATCCCGTTCAAATTCATTAAATAGAGACTGTGACTTTACTGTCTGTATTTTCTATTAAAGGTTTGGAATAGGATACAACTGATGAGAAATATGTAAAAATAGAATTAAATAATATTTAGTTCTATAAAACTCTCCATATTATCTTTATCAATTTGCAATTAAATTTCTATTTCTTTAAAAATTGGATGATTTAAAATTTCCTGCATATAAATGCTATGGCACTTATTCTATCGAGTAAGCGTACCATTCCGTTCCTAATAGTTCCTATACAAAAAATATTTGAACTTTATAATTTTCTGAAAAATGTCATCGATTTGATTTTAAAATATTTAGATTGTATCATTGCATGCACAATGCATGTAATTAATGTTTTCATTTTATATGCTTAAAGAAAACCCCGTTTCTATATATTTAATGATATACATCTGCTGTTTAATTTTGTTTATTTGAAGTTTTTGTGAATTCATTTAATTTCTTTTATGGTATAGATATTACCGTAGAATTCAGTCAATCAGCACTTTAAAATGCGACAGAAAATCGTGAAAAATAAAAGGGGGGGGGGGGTTAGGGAGTATCATCCAGAATTTTATGCTAAAAGAAACAAAGGCTATTTTTATCATTTTATTCGACGACGAATTTTTTTTCTCCGAAATTTGTCCAATATTTATGGGGAAGGAGCTTCAAACTAAAAAGATTCCATTCACCGTTTGCTTTAAAATAAATAGGGGTAAATGTATCATTTTAATGCGACTATAAATTTTTTTTTTTTTTACAAAATTATCCATAAAATTACACTTGTTTCTTTTAACTTATGAATATTCCTTTTTTGAACAAAAACCATTTTTATTGAATCGAAACTACTCCGTCTTACTCATGATGAAGTCCTTCAATTTGACGAATCAAGATATATATGCCTTAGCAAAAACTTTATTAACAAATTTACTAACAAAAAAAATCTTAACAAACTACATTTGACGTGACTAATAATTATTATTGCAATGATTTGATAAAATATGTGTTTTCAAATTTAAATCAATTACTGTTTTTTCTTCAGATGATTTTGAAAGTTTCCTGACCTTCTCTCAAATCCAGACGATGTATTTTTTCTAAAACATGTAAAATTTTTGAACTAGACAAAAGCTATGCATTCATTGCCTGTAAATAATATTTATTCTAATTTATACTGCTTTATTCATGCCTGTAAACTTCGGAATACAGTCAATATTTAAATGATGACTGATTTGCCACATTTAGATTAGAAATATATATTTATATCCTTCTCAAACCGATTCACATAACACACCTAACACCTATTGGCTTTTCTCTGATCATTCACTATTTTTTTATACATAACTTTTGCTCATTCAATTATCTTTCAACATAGCATTCAGTAATTTTTGTATAAACATCACTTATGTTAAAATTTTAATATCTTCCACTCTCATAAAAAAATTGCTATTTCTTTTCATATGTACGGAATTTATTTTCATAAACTTCACATTACTATGCATGTACTGTTTTATTTTATTCTATACTAGCAGCATACCCGTTCTTCGTACGGAGTATATAATATAAAGAAACTTGAAATTCATAATCATGCGCAAATTCTTATAGTATACTAAATGACATGTTTAATCAAAATATTCTGTTAAAATATTTAATATAATGCTCCTAAAAAGAAGTTTAAGAATCTCTGTTCTCGCTATATAAAATTATCTTCATGGACATATCTGAAGAATAAAACATCTTGGACCCCTTATGTAAGCAAATATAAAAAAAAAATATGGAATTGAATCAATATATTCAAAATAAAAGCGTTAAAATTGTATGGGACCCGTACTAATTATATACGCGAATATTAGAAAATATAACTTGTATTAGTAGATTACATGTATAAATTGAAAATACCAATAAACCCGTAATCTTTAATTTTTTACCGTCATTTATTCCAATATATGTCAAAATTAAAGTGCTAAAATTATATGGGGAGATATACACGTACTACTTATAATGTCCGATTATTAGTAGAAGATTACCCGTTTTGCAATATGAGTCTCAAATGTTTTTTGGTAAAATACAACAGACGACGTAATAAATTGAATACACAATTAATCCCCTTAATCTTCATACCAGAAGACTGTACTTGATTCCAATATATATGCCAATATATGTCAAAATATATGCCAATATACCTGTACTACTTATATTCTCGTAGGTTAGAAGATATACCCGTGCATTCCTAGAAGATTACTCGTACAACGTACAATATGCGTGTGTCAGCAATTTTTGCCGCAATAAAACAATGGCGTAATAACTTAAAAATATCAATAATCCCTGAATCAATAATTCCGGAAAATATCAATAATAATAATGTTTAAACCTGAAGAGTATAATTGATATTATCCAGTCCAAAATGAAATGGCAATGAAATTTATTTTATATACATATCTTCATTATTCAAATCGGAAAGGATTTAATAAAAATCGTCTGCCGCATAAACACATTGGATTTAAATCCGTTGCTAAGCGACATGATATCATTTGCTTCAAATAAATTGGTAGAAAAAATATCGTCTAAATAGTTATATTTCTATGGAACATTTGGCGACAGTTTCGTCAAATTAGCGACATTTTAAAAAATCGCCAAATTTATCGCCAAGTGGGACTGTAGAACTGACAGTTCCACTTTGCGACAAATTGACGAAATATCATCACAATACTATCCCCTAACAAAAAACAATTAATATCATTTATGTAGGGCAATTTTATCAATTTCAAGATATTTTTATAGATTTGAAAACATTTTTATCAATTTGGTGACATTTTAAAAATTCGCTAAATTAATTACTAAGTAGGATGTTTGGTCTGACAGATAAATGCTAACCAAACATCATTTCAGTACTCTCTTCTAACAAAAAAAACATTGATATGTAGAAGACCCAAGCCACACGACCAACCCGAAGGTTTATGGTAGCTGTTTGTGTGTCGTTTATATCAATTTGGCGACATTTCCGTCAATTTGGCAAAGTTTAAGAAAAGTTGTCAAATTAGCGATATCCCTCCAAATTCGTAGCTTTGAATTTGCAGATCGGAATGAAACATTCTTATCCCGTTTCAATATACTAAATGAAAACCTTACAATTGTATTAGAAGATATACCCGCTCTACTCTTTTTCTGTTTCAACAATCGGCTATATGAATTTATTGGCTAAACACAATATATGAGTTTAGTAGCTAAATACGATATAAGCTTGAAAATTCTTTGCCAAAATAAATGAAATTGATGTACGCAGTCAGCAATTAATATAATTAAAAGAAAAATCAAACCGTCCATTCATAAGATATACTTTTATATCCATTTATTTATTATTTAAATCGAAAAAAAATAATAAAAACATTAACAAACACATTTAATTTAATTGCGATGCCGAGCAACATGATATATCCTCCTAAAATGTTAAAATTTATTAACCACTAACAGGACACCCGTTATTCGTACGGAGTGTATAATTTAAAGAAACTTATAGTTCGCAATCATGTGCAAATTCTGTTAAAATATTAAATTTATTGCTCCTAAAGAGAAGTTTAAGAATATATGTTCTCACTATGCAAAATTATCTTCACGATCAGATCTGAAGAATAAAACATCCGGCCCCCATTTGTAAGCAAATTTACAGAAGAAAAAATAGGAATTGAATGAATATATGCAACCCCGTACTAATTATATTGTCGCAGATCAGAAAATATGCCAATGTGTTAGTAGAAGATTACCCGTATTACAATATGCGTCTCAAAAATATTTGCCAAAATAAAAAAGATGACGTAATAAATTGAAAACATCAATAATATCCGTACTCTTTATACCAGAAGGTCGTAATTGATTCCAATATATGCCAATATATATCAAAACATATGTCAATATACCTGTACTACTTATATTCTCGTAGATTAAAAGATATACACGTGTATTTGTAGAAGATTCGTACAACATACAATATATGAGTTTAAACAATTTTTGTCATAATAAAATAATTGCATAATAACTTGAAAATATCAATAATCCTTGAATCAATAATCCCCGAATATATAAATAATAATAATTTTTAAACCTGAAGACCGTAATTGATATTATCCAGTCAAAAATGCTATAAGAAAAATCAAATCGTTCTTTTCTAAAATATATTTTTATATCCATTTATTTATTATTCAAATCGAAAAAATAATTATTAAAATTAACAGACAGATTTAATTTAATTGCGTTTCTGAGTAACATGATATAAGATAGAATCTTATAACATGTTAAATATGTCATGTCTTATAACATAAACTGCGAAATTAAATAACGATTTTGATTTCTCTTTACTTCTCATTGTTCCGTAAAAGCTTGTTTTAAATAAACCATGAACCATGGAGATAGATTTCCCCTTTAAATCATGTTTCAAACAATTCATGTTTTCAGAAAGTGAAAAGTTCAAAAAATCTCCCATCAAACTCAGAGATTAAATTTTAATTCACTTTCAAACGATTTTCAAGCTTTTCGTTTGGATAAACCACGGAGTTAGGGAGTAGAACTCCTAGGAAAAAGTTCCGTTTTTCATTAATATCTCGACAACCCCAGGTTTTAGAAACTCGAAACTTGGACAAAATTTATGGGGGGATATTTCAAGGCTATTCACCAAGGTTCATTAAATTCGGTTCAGCCGTTTTTCCGTGATGATGGGACAAACGAAAATTTCGTTTTTTACTAATATCTCGAGAACCACTGGTCGTAGAAACTCAAAACACGGATATAATTTTAAGTGGGGCTATTTCTGGGCTACCCACAAAATTTCATCAAATTCGGTTCAGCCGTTCTCCCGTGATGGTGTGACAAACAGACAGACAGACAGACAGACAGACAGACAGACAGACAGACAGACAGATTTTCATTTTTATTTATATAGACTAGCAGCATACCCGTTCTTCGTACGGAGTATATAATATAAAGAAACTTGAAATTCATAATCATGCCCAAATTCTTATAGTATACTAAATGACATGTTTAATCAAAATATTCTGTTAAAATATTTAATATAATGCTCCTAAAAAGAAGTTTAAGAATCTCTGTTCTCGCTATATAAAATTATCTTCATGGACATATCTGAAGAATAAAACATCTTGGACCCCTTATGTAGGCAAATATAAAAAAAAATATGGAATTGAATCAATATATGCAAAATAAAAGCGTTAAAATTGTATGGGACCCGTACTAATTATATACGCGAATATTAGAAAATATAACCTGTATTAGTAGATTACATGTATAAATTGAAAATACCAATAAACCCGTAATCTTTAAATCTGAAGACAATCATTTATTCCAATATATGTCAAAATTAAAGTGCTAAAATTATATGGGAAGATATACACGTACTACTTATAATGTCCGATTATTAGTAGAAGATTACCCGTTTTGCAATATGAGTCACAAATGTTTTTTGGTAAAATACAACAGACGACGTAATAAATTGAATATATAATTAATCCCCGTAATCTTCATACCAGAAGACTGTACTTGATTCCAATATATATGCCAATATATGTCAAAATATATGCCAATATACCTGTACTACTTATATTCTCGCAGGTTAGAAGATATACCCGTGCATTCCTAGAAGATTACTCGTACAACGTACAATATGCGTGTGTCAGCAATTTTTGCCGCAATAAAACAATGGCGTAATAACTTAAAAATATCAATAATCACTGAATCAATAATTCCGGAAAATATCAATAATAATAATGTTTAAACCTGAAGAGTATAATTGATATTATCCAGTCCAAAATGAAATGGAAATGAAATTTATTTTATATACATATCTTCATTATTCAAATCGGAAAGGATTTAATAAAAACCGTCTGCCGCATAAACACATTGGATTTAAATCCGTTGCTAAGCGACATGATATCATTTGCTTCAAATAAATTGGTAGAAAAAATATCGTCTAAATAGTTATATTTCTATGGAACATTTGGCGACAGTTTCGTCAAATTAGCGACATTTTAAAAAATCGCTAAATTTTTCGCCAAGTAGGACTGTAGAACTGACAGTTCCACTTTGCGACAAATTGACGAAATATCATCACAATACTATCCCCTAACAAAAAACAATTAATATAATTTATGTAGCGCAATTTTATCAATTTCAAGATATTTTTATAGATTTGAAAACATTTTTATCAATTTGGTGACATTTTAAAAATTCGCTAAATGTATTACTAAGTAGGATGGTTGGTCTGACAGATAAATGCTAACCAAACATCATTTCAGTACTCTCTTCTAACAAAACAAAAAAAATTTCATTGATATGTAGAAGACCCAAGCCACACGACCAACCCGAAGGTTTATGGCAGCTGTTTGTGTGTCGTTTATATCAATTTGGCGACATTTCCGTCAATTTGGCAAAGTTTAAGAAAAGTCGTCAAATTAGCGATATCCCTCCAAATTCGTAGCTTTGAATGTGCAGATCTGAATGAAACATTCTTATCCCGTTTCAATATACTAAATGAAAACACTACAATTGTATTAGAAGATATACCCGCTCTACTCTTTTTCTGTTTCAACAATCGGCTATATGAATTTATTGGCTAAACACAATATATGAGTTTAGTAGCTAAATACGATATAAGCTTGAAAACTCTTTGCCAAAATAAATGAAATTGATGTACGCAGTCAGCAATTAATGTAATTAAACGAAAAATCAAACCGTCCATTCATAAGATATACTTTTATATCCATTTATCCATTTATTTATTATTTAAATCGAAAAAAAAATAAAAACATTAACAAACACATTTAATTTAATTGCGATGCCGAGCAACATGATATATCCTCCTAAAATGTTAAAATTTATTAACCACTAACAGCACACCCGTTATTCGTACGGAGTGTATAATTTAAAGAAACTTATAGTTCGCAATCATGTGCAAATTCTGTTAAAATATTAAATTTATTGCTCCTAAAGAGAAGTTTAAGAATATATGTTCTCACTATGCAAAATTATCTTCACGATCAGATCTGAAGAATAAAACATCCTGCCCCTTTTGTAAGCAAATTTACAGAAGAAAAAATAGGAATTGAATGAATATATGCAACCCCGTACTAATTATATTGTCGCAGATCAGAAAATATGCCAATGTGTTAGTAGAAGATTACCCGTATTACAATATGCGTCTCAAAAATATTTGCCAAGATAAAAGAGATGACGTAATAAATTGAAATCATCAATAATATCCGTACTCTTTATACCAGAAGGTCGTAATTGATTTCAATATATGCCAATATATATCAAAACATATGTCAATATACCTGTACTACTTATATTCTCGTAGATTGAAAGATATACACGTGTATTTGTAGAAGATTCGTACAACATACAATATATGAGTTTAAACAATTTTTGTCATAATAAAATAATTGCATAATAACTTGAAAATATCAATAATCCTTGAATCAATAATCCCCGAAAATATAAATAATAATAATTTTTAAACCTGAAGACCGTAATTGATATTATCCAGTCAAAAATGCTATAAGAAAAATCAAATCGTTCTTTTCTAAAATATATTTTTATATCCATTTATTTATTATTCAAATCTAAAAAATAATTATTAAAATTAACAGACAGATTTAATTTAATTGCGTTTCTGAGTAACATGATATAAGACAGAATCTTATAACACGTTAAATATGTCATGTCTTATAACATAAACTGCGAAATTAAATAACGATTTTGATTTCTCTATACTTCTCATTGTTCCGTAAAAGCTTGTTTTAAATAAACCATGAACCATGGAGATAGATTTCCCCTTTAAATCAAGTTTCAAACAATACATGTTTTCAGAAAGTGACTAATTAACGCAAAAAATCTCCCATCAAACTCAGAGATTAAATTTTAATTCACTTTCAAACGATTTTCAAGCTTTTCGTTTGGATAAACCACGGAGTTAGGGAGTAGAACTCCTAGGAAAAAGTTCCGTTTTTCATTAATATCTCGACAACCCCAGGTCTTAGAAACTCGAAACTTGGACAAAATTTATGGGGGGATATTTCAAGGCTATCCACCAAATTTCATTAAATTCGGTTCAGCCGTTTTTCCGTGATGATGAGACAAACGAAAATGTCGTTTTTTACTAATATCTCGAGAACCACTGGTCGTAAAAACTCAAAACACGGATATAATTTTAAGTGGGGCTATTTCTGGGCTACCCACAAAATTTCATCAAATTCTGTTCAGCCGTTCTCCCGTGATGATGGGACAAACAGACAGACAGACAGACAGACAGACAGACAGACAGACAGACAGACAGACAGATTTTCATTTTTATTTATATAGATTGCTTGCACACCGTTACTATTAGATAAATATTTAAATAGTTTCCGATCAACGTTTCTCAATAGTTCTTCTCGCCTCTGTCAGAGAATGGGTCTAGCTAAGGCTTCTCTATATACGAGCTGACTCATCAAGCATATTGAAGCCCACTGTAGCGGGAAACGCAATCCATTAGCATTAACTCTATTCGCATTTTCACTTTAGGAAGTATTATTGAAATAATTATGGGTGGTTGTTCTGCACCGAACTGCTCTAATCATTCTAAAATGGGTTTTTGGCTATTTCGCTTTCATATAAACGAAGAAAGAAGAAAACAATGGCTAATAAATAGTCAGCGCGATAATTGGATACCCGGTACTGGAGCATACTTGTGCGAGGTAAGTTCTACAATATTCTAATTGAAACTTCTTTTTTATATAAAGTATTTATTTCATACACTTATTTTATAATTCCTGTAACTGTAATATGGATTATTAATAATTTTTAGTTGTTATAGTCTTATCTTAGGACACTTGGTTTGTAATGTAAACATCACCTTGAACGCATTATACTGTCTTCAAAACCTAGAAGTAAATAGCTTCAAATTATACATATATATATTAAAGATTTATTACTGTTACACCAATATCTTTCAAGTTTTATGCACTTTGTTGTATTTTTAGATCATAATGAATCACAGAATTGGTGAATCCTACTATCAACAAACTGTCGCCAAGTGGAAAACTTGCCATGTTATAGTAATTATGCAAACATAAGCTAAAATGGTAAATAAATCGAAATACGTTTACATAATAGCTACATAATGATCAACTATTGTTTGAAAATCCTTGATTTAAAAAAACCGAGCTCAGTAGGGTTATTATTAGCATTTTCCTCTTTAAATACAAAGTAGTTAACAAACTTTCAAATATGTCAGGCAAACATTCATACATGTTATTAAAAAAACCTTTTATGATAAACGTATTTAGATTTATTTACCATTTTAGCTATCTATGTTTGCATAATTACTATAACATGGCAAGTTTTCCACTTAGAGACAGTTTGTTGATAGTAGAATTCATAAATTCTGTGATTCATTATGATCTAAAAATACAACAAAGTGTATAAAACTTGAAAGATATTGGTGTAACAGGAATAAATCTTTAATATATATATATATATATATATATATATGTATAATTTGAAGTTATTTACTTGTAGGTTTTGAAGACTGTATAATGCGTTCAAGGTGATGTTTACATTACAAACCAAATGTCCTAAGATAAGACTATAACAACTAAAAATTATTAATAATCCATATTACAGTTACAGGAATTATAAAATAAGTGTATAAAATAAATACTTTATATAAAAAAAGAAGTTTCAATTAGAATATTGTAGAACTTACCTCGCACAAGTATGTTCTAGTACCGGGAATCCAATTATCGCGCCGTCTATTTATTAGCCATTGTTTTCTTCTTTCTTCGTTTATATGAAAGCGAAATAGCCAAAAACCCATTTTAGAATGATTAGAGCAGTTCGGTGCAGAACAACCACCCATAATTATTTCAATAATACTTCCTAAAGTGAAAATGCGAATAGAGTTAATGCTAATGGATTGCGTTTCCCGCTACAGTGGGCTTCAATATGCTTGATGAGTCAGCTCGTATATAGAGAAGCCTTAGGTCTAGCAGTGACGTCACTCGTCCTTCCTTCTCGGGACAACTTTTTCCCCGAACGAGACAACCTTATATATAAGATATTCTACGGACCTTGGGGACTACTTGCCCCAAAAGGGGCTAATGGCGCCACGAACAAAAACATTGTATCGCGGCAATTTTTCACAAGAATGTTTGGCACTATTAAGTTTGGTGATCATTGAACCACAAATAAAACATTTTATGCATTATTACGTCACATTTTGTCCTATGCTGCAATGTTAAAAAAACATAGAATTTCGAATTAATTTTGAAGTTTTCGGAATTTAAAAAACAATTCTATCTAGTTCCAGAATTTTTGATAACAGAACAGGATAGAAAGTTTCATGAAAATCCATTGATATTTGTGACTACTATGGTATACACAAGAAATCGACAGCAGACATCAGACACAGACAGACGGATATCACGGAAAGTAAAAATCTGATGTGGGCAGCACATGACTTTCCTTAAATAATGCAACGAATTTCTTTCTTTCACAGTTATAGCAGATGAAAAAATACACGGCAGAGTGCTTTTAATGTTGAACTGTACATTTAATAATTTTCCGGATGATAACATTTTAAGCTCTTTCGTACTCAACTTGTCACACAACTCAGAATTAACAATTATCATTATTGATAGCATCCTTAATAAGCAATATAGTCTAAATATTAAAATATTTTATGAATAAATTCATCAATTAGATTTCGACTATATTTTCGCCAATCTGAGGCTAAATATCTCTGTACATATTTCGCTAGATAATTCTCCAAGTTCACCATATGTATCGTTAAGTGTTACAAACAAACAGAGAGTTAAGTGTTACAAACAAACGGCATTTCTTATATACTAGATGATATTCCCGTCATATGACGGAATTAAAAATTTGCAAACCATTGATTTTTATTTAGTGTCACTTTTATCCATTTGGTGACATTTTTTATCAATTTGACGACATTTTCGTCAATCTGGCAATATTTAAACAAGAAAGATCAAGTATTGATTAGGAAACACTTTCCAACTCTAATTTTATTTAAACATCTCTAAAATGCGATACATTCAGCTGAAATATCTTTAAAATTATCACAATACTGCAATAATTAATTATATTTGAAAATTGAAAATTTCACCGAAAAAAAACGAACTTGATTCAAATGACGTCATCGAAATATAAATCACCTGGCTCTCTATGTAAAAGCAGTAAATATTTCATTCATACATTTTTATTTCATTCATCACAGTACTACAATAATTTATTCTACTTAAAAACTTAAAACCATGGAGGAAAAGTACTTTAACTCTATGCATAAAACTTCATCGAGAAAGTCTACCATTCAATAATCTGCTTTTCTATGCAAAATCAATGAATGTTTCATTCATATCATCTAAATTACAGACTCCACAGCAAAATAAATTTTCGTCAACGAAATTCAGCAATTCTTATACAACTCATCTTACAGCCTAATCTGTTTACATTCTCCATACGTGAAAATAAGGTTTTGTTGTAGAAATAATCAAAGTTTGATGATCATTTAAATTGATTATGAAACACTTTCCAACTTCAATGCAATTTTATTTAAACATGTCTAAAATGCAATACATTCCTCGGTAATATTTTAAAACTTATCACGATACTACATTAATTTATTATATTTGAAAACTTAAACCTTCATCGAAAAAAATGAACTTCATTCAAATGACGGCATTGAAATATAAATTGCCTGGTTTAAACATCTCTAAAATGTGATACATTCCTCGATAATAATTTTAGAATTATCATAATATTACGATAATTTATTATATTTGAAAACTTCATCGAAAACAACTGAAATTCATTCAAATGACGTCATAGAAAAAATAACACGCCTGGCTCTCTCTATAAAAGCAGCATTTCAATCACAAATAATTTCCCATTCATGTCATTCATCACAATACTATAATAATTTATTTTATTTAAAAATTAAGACCATGGAGCTACAAGTAATTAAACTCTATGCGTAAAACTTTATCGAAAAAAATTGTCCTTGTCTTTGTAAAATCAATGAATATTTCATTCATATCAGCTATGCAGACTCCATGAACTAAATGATTTTGTGTTAAAGAAATACAGCAATTCTATTACAACTCATTCTACATATTTTGCTGTTTACATTTTACAAAGGTGAAAAATAGGCTTCGTTGCAGAAATAATCAAAATTTGGACGAGCATTTAAACTCAAATATATTGTAATTGCGTTGTTTCAGTATGTAGATGCATGGAATTTAAGCAAAAATAAAGTGGTTTTAGGACGGATACAACACTCATTATGGATTTAAAAGAACTTTAAAAATCACGATTTTGAGACAAGATGGATGCCATATATCATTTTGAAGTGGGTCACGCGATCTTTTCATATCATGGTCACGTGATCGCCTCATATAAGAGGTGTTATTATTATTTTAATTTTTATTTAAAAAACTACTGAATATATTTCCCTGAATTTTTTTGTTATATATTTTATGGAGCAATTTCAATATTACCTAAAATTTTCGAATTTTAAATCCGCTTAAAAATGTTTGAAAAATTAGGTCCCATAGGGCTCAATGTATTTCATTTTTTCGATCCGGGTTCAATCCAAAACTAATTGGGTGATATTATTCATTTATATTCCCATAGGTCCTACAGACCGTCTGAACAACATACTAAAATTTCATTTTGATTAAGTCATTTTTACGGCAGTTATCGTGCTAACGGACAGACAGACAGACAGAATGAACAAAGTCATAAACACTTTTCAACTTTGTTGTAAAGTGTTAATAAAAAGAACTTTAAAAATCACGATTTTGACACAAGATGGATACCATAATTTATTTTGATGTTAGTCACGTGATCTCTTCATATAAAGGATGTAATTATTATTTTAATTTTTATTAAAAAACCTCCTGAATATATTTTGCTAAAATTTTTTTTATATATTTTATGGAATAATTTGAATATTTTCTAAAACTTTCGAAACATATATTTTGAATTTTAAATTCGCTTAAAAATGTTTGAAAAATTAGGTCCCATAGGGTTCAATGTATTTCATTTTTCAACCCGGGTTCAATTCAAAACTTATTGGGTGATATTATTCATTTATATTCTCATAGGTCCCACAGACCGCCTGAACAACATACTAAAATTATTTTTACGGCAGTTATCGGGCATAAGTTAAAATTAGGCTTCGTTGTAGAAATAATAAAAGTTTAGGTATCATTTAAAATCACACTATTGTAATTGCGTAGGCACGGAATTTAGATACACAGATAATGCACAGATACACAGATAATATATGTGTATATATTCAAAGTATTGGAATCGTGCCGATGATCGAAACTCGAATTTTCGAAAGATCTACAAGTTTTAGGACTTCTAGAACACGAAAAAACTATTTTTAGGGAGACGTCTGTGTGTGTAAGGGTGTATCTGTGTACATTTCTGTGTGTCTGTTAGGATATTGTATCCACTCTAACTGAAAAACTAAAGGACCGAATTTCATAAAATTTGGTAGGTAAGTGTTTTGTGGGAAACCCTGATGTTCATTAGATTTTAGTAGGATTCGTAATAAAAGAATCTGCCTTCTTTTTGAAATGGCCGCCAGAAATTGCCTTCATTCACTCTAGCTAAAAACTAATGGACCAAATTTAACTAAATTTGGTATATAAATCACTTGTAGGTTATTCTGGTACGATTCGGGAAAAAGTAACGTGCTGTTTTCGCGAAATGGTCCGCAAAAATCGTTAAATCTAAAAATAAAAGACTATGTGTGCTCAATTATATCGATTAAATGCTTATTTTATACGTGATTTTTGACATCAAAAAGAATAAGACTAACCCCATTACTCTAGGACTAGCCGTTATTGAGATATTTTAGGTTATTCGCGTTTTCGCTACGCCACCTTTGACAATAAGTCCAGCTATCAAATGAGAACCAAATTTAAGTTTAACGTGCACATTCAGTGCCATTTAAAATACTTATGGGTGTTATTTTGTGCAGATAAACTCAAATTATTATTGAAGAAATAAAGAGAATCTGAATATGAGTCTGCAGGGAAAGTCATGTGCTGCCTACATCAGAATTTTTAACAATCTTACAACAATGATTCATAGAAGTGAACGGAGATTATTTGCAGGCCATTTCGAAAAAAATATAGGATCTATATTTGAGGATCCACCACATTTTTTTAGAATTCTACAAATTTAAGCTGTGTACCAAATTTCAACTCTCTAGTACGTAGGAAAGTGCATTAAAAATGCCATCAAATAAGTATAAAATGACAGACAGACAGACGACCATCAATCATGAAGAGTTATATAAAATTTAAAAAAATTTGAAAAAATGTTATCTTCCATATTTATTTTAAAATATGAAACCTCTCTTATATTTAAAATAATTAAACTCTTGGAAAGATATTTATTATAAAATATATCTCTTTTTTCTTTCTGGAAGATATAGCAAGAGTCAGAATTTAATTGAATTTGTTTTTCTCCCTATATTAAATAATTTTTATATAAAAAACTAACTAACATATTTTACTGAATTTTTTTTTATATATTTCACGGGATAATTTGAATATTTCCTAAAGCTTTCGAAGCAATTTGTGAATTTTAAATTTGCTTAAAAAATGTTTGAAAAATTAGGTCCCATAGGGTTCATTGTATGTCATTTTTCAACCCGGGTTCAATCTTAAACTTATTGGGTGATATTATTCATTTATATTCCCATATGTCCCACTGACCGTCTGAAAAACATACTAAAATTTCATTTTGATAAAGTCATTTTTACGGCAGTTATCGGGCTAACGGACAGGCAGAGAGAATGAACAAAGTCATAAACACTTTTCAACTATGTTGTAAAGTGTTAAAAATGCAAAATTAAACCTGATATAGAAATAGCATTATGCAGACGATTTTCCTCCGATAATGTATTCGAAAATTGTATTCGTATATTAGGTTATATTAATTAAACGGAAATTAATCAAGTGTGTTTATATATCAGATGATTTTTATTGAATTTATTGTGCTTAAATAACAAAGAGATTGATATAAAATAAATTTTGCAAATTAATGGTATGGTATTTTTGATTAGGTTCTATTACGTCCTTGAGGCATAAAATAACAGAAATTATTGATATTTTTAATATATATATATATGTATATATATATATATATATATATATAGTATAAATACAATGAATTTGTGAAATGATTTGTAATAATGGTAAAGGCATGTGGTTTGTTTTTCTGTAAAGCTGTACTGAGCAAAGCTTTACACTAAATTTTAAAATTTCCGACAACTGGATCTCTTTATGTAAACCATCACTACCAATAATACGAATTCGAATAGTCACCGTTTAATAAAAGTTCCGTTTATTGGAATATTTTTTATCCGCAATATGGCTATTCTGTTAATTTGGTAAAAATGTTGATAAATGTATAGAATGTATTTCCAAAACATTTGATTATATCAGTAACTAAATTAATAGTAACTTTCCCATTAAAATCTCATTATTCATAAGTAACAGCTGACAATGCCAGAAATAAACAAAATGCGCATAAGCTGTCCTTTATACTAAATTTTTGTCACTTCTGAATTTAATCAACTGGAGGAATGCAATAATAGGCCCAATATTACTTTGTCACCCTGGGCATGATTCCCGTGAACGACGACCCCATGACTAATGAAATATAATTGGTTTATTGGTGATTGACAACTGTGAAGTAAAAGCAAAACTTGTTTTTTAATTCCCTCTTGCGAAGATTCTTTCTGCAATTTAATAGTTAGAAATTCTTCGAATATTGCGTCGATATTTAGGTCTGCAGACACAACAGAATTTCCGACTCTTCTGTAGCTTGCTTAAAAGACAGCGTCCCAATCATGACACTCTTGAAACTAATAATCACGCTTTTCATTTCCATCGAACTAATTTTGACACAAAAGAAAAGAAAATAGACTTAGCATTCCTGACAAATGTTGGATTACAAGAGCAGGTTATGTTGAGAACGTCTTTTTCTATGATGATTTATTCCATAATTTAAGATTACACAACGGACGTGTTTTTCGGACTGCCTCTTTTAGCTGTCAGCTGTTTGAAATCTGGTTGGTGATTATTTAAGACAATAGTTACAAATTTATTCCGGTTTGCAAGAAAGGGCTGAATTGTTGGTAATTTTACTTCTGATGTAGCGTGGTATATAGCCATTATACAGGCAACTGTATACCTTTCAGTGTTTAGTGGATTTCGGTAGTCGCATATTTCTGATATACGAGAAAAAAAAATTTTTATGCTCTGCGTGTTGTCAGTTCAGGGAAGTTAATTTTTGTTTTGTCAAACAGCAAACCGGTTAATAAAAATAAAAACCGTAGTTCAAACCATGGAGTTAGAAAGAAGGAGATAAAACTCCTATGGCAGGTTGAAACGCTTGAAAATGCCATAATGTTTTGAGAATTATATCTAGGTGTCGCCAGTATTAGTAAAATAGCTGCTATTGTAATTGATACAACAGAAAGGCGTATAGTATTATATGCATTTTTGATTATTTTTAAATTAAGGGTTTTCTAATTATAAATATAATGGACCAGTATGTTTTTATAGTTGTAGGATAGAGAACAGAATATATGAAGATAAAAATAAATTGAAAGTTAAAATAATTTTGAATACGTCGAAATATTCTTTATTGTTTCAGTTCCATTTTGCATTGCTTTAATAATTTATTTTTACAAAATTGTAAGTTTAAATAAATATTGTAGGCATTTCGCCATAGGAATGCAAACAATGCAGGACTTCTTATCTTATCCCAGAGCCACATGAATTATTGTCTCAAACGACATCGGCGTTTTCTTAATATGAAGTTTCTTTACTTTCATGGTTCAAACCTTAAAAACTGATTAAAAAACACACGGTTTAAAACCAGGTGTGAATCAACAGGGTTTAAACCAGGCCACCCTGCAATCAATCTAAAATATTTTAAACTGTTTTGCTCTGTTTTACTGTTATCTCTCGATTAATAAAGCAAAATTTCTAAGAAGAGCTGCAATTACTTTAAAGATATGCGGTATTTTTAGAATAAGGCTAAAAGGATTTGCTTAACAAGGTCCTGAACTCACATTTCCGACAACTGGACCCTTTACAAGAAACGCACGAGAGTAGTGTACGAGTCGTATTTCAAACACCCTTGTTTTATGCCATTAACTATTTTTTAACTATTTTAAAAACTTTATTTAGATATTATTGTGTAAGAAAGTCATGCTCTTACTGGGATTCAAACCTTGGAGCTGTGCGTGGCTGGAACACGTTCTATTCATTGAGTTATTGGG
The DNA here is from genome assembly GCA_951213105.1 of Amaurobius ferox. Lineage (NCBI taxonomy): Eukaryota > Metazoa > Arthropoda > Arachnida > Araneae > Amaurobiidae > Amaurobius > Amaurobius ferox. Next base: position 85,741,087 of record OX578141.1, on the reverse strand, counting down.
ACAATACTTTCATGGTCGCATTGGATTCTGTAATTGGTTTAAATAAATCTACGATATTCTGCAATGGTCATGATTAAATAGTGCATACCCTCACAACAAAGATCGTCAAATGTGTGACAATGACGTTGTAGTCAGGTGACACCTGGGCCACAATGTGACATCATATTTGTGACTTCTATGCGACGTTACGTATTAGTAACTTTGTAACTTCATTGTGACTATATTCTGTGACGTTTCCACAATATAATTAACACGTAACAATGTGACGACATTACAATGGCAATTACAATGTGACGTCACAAACAAGTTAATATGCGACGTCACAAACGACCTTGAAAATGACCAAAATGACTTCGCTGTGACCTCAATATGACATTGCCGAGACGAACTGCGACGTCCTGTGACGTCCCAAAGTCACAGTGTGACGTAAATCTTACGTCACTGTGAAAAAAATTGCTGTTTGGGTATAATTACATTTATTCAACATAATATTCAAAATTACTAGGCTTCTAATTACTAGAGTTCTAATTACTAGGGTGCTAATATAGGGTTCTTAAGCACTCCAACAACTTCGCAATGGAAGGCTTCTAAGCGAACCAGGGACGTAAGTGGGCAATCTTGGCTGGGGGGGTGTGAAGGAAATTTTTCCGACTAGTATTGAAAATTTCCGACTTCACAAACAAGTGAGTTAACTTTTGGTTTTGAACGAGTGCATTGCTGTTCTAGTGACATTTGTCCAGTTCAAAGTCTAAACGGCAATTATTTGTTTTAATTTTCGAATGTTTTGTGTATATATCCAAATCATACCTCAATTTATAAAAAGAAAAAAGTCTCAAAACCAAATTTTTGGTTTTGAGGGTTTTGTTTTATAAATAATTTTACATTTGTTATTTAATTATCGGATGTGTTATGCAAATGCCCAAATTTTTAGCTATCATTTGAAACAAGGCAAGTTTCTAGGGCAAGGATTAGCAGAATGTTAAATATATTTGAAAAAGTATTAAATTTCGTATGCTTTGGGATTTTTTTTTCGAATGCACTTGACACATTCCCAGATGATTGCCTAGCACTTAAAACGTCGCGAGTTTCTATGACAAGAATTGGTTATGTAAATTTCGGAACATGTATCTTTTTTTAGCTAAATTTGGGTCTTTTAATAGGTTTTTGTAAATAATTAAAACTTATTTTCGAATTTTCGAATGCACATTGCACATTTCCAAATAATTTCCTCAAGAAAGGAGAAAAACACGCGTTTCTAGGCCAAAAATTATCTTTGTAAGACAAGGGATGTGCATGATAGCATACATTACATACATTGTTCAAAGGAAATTAATATGATATGATTTGTAGTGCTCATAAGGGATGACGTTGTTTCATTTCCTCGATATTTGTTTTAAAAAAATCGGCTAGACACGGACTTAAAAAAAAAAATTCCAAATGATCCACCAGAAAACCTACTGGCATGTGGTCATACACATATTCTTAAATACATCGAAATTGCATTTTTTAGTTTATATGATACTTACTTTGCAGCATCCAAAACAGGAAGATTAGCTTAATTCTACAGTTTGAATTCTACAGAAAGTTGTGTTTATCTTCGCAGTCTAACAATTTTTTTTTTAATTACTACATTTTTTTTTAAGAAAACGCATCAAAGCAACAAATGCATCTCCCTTAATGAGATGCATAGGACTACGGTTTCTCCCCGGTAGATTACACATGCCTGAGCACTCTCCTAGAGAAAGGATCGTTTATTTTCTTTATTTTTTATTTCAGGTTTGTTGATCGCATGCTTCTAAATTTGGTTTGAAACTAACATTGAGTTATACAGCGTTATTCAACGTGTGTTATAGTTTCGTGTAAATTTACGGAAAATTAAAGAATTTTGATGTACAGTTTGGACCACATTGGACTTTTTCTCATTTTGGGGTTCCGAAACCAAAAAACTTCGAAAAACAGTGAGCTATTGAATACAACTGGAGTGAGTGCATATTACACTTTAACATTGTTGGGCCGCGGTTCCTTTCGGAGTTGACGAAAATCATCCGCGTTTGAAAATACAATTCTTTATGTAGTATAGCGGGCTTTTATCTAAGACCTAAATATGTGGGTTACAAGAAGTTGGTGGTAGGAGGATGGTACGGTAGCTGTAGTTGTGTCCCCACTAGATTCTAGTCTAAATTAAATGGGAATATCCCGGCCATAGATACGGATATGGGAATATCCTGGCCATAGATATGGGAATATCCCGGCCACAGATACCTTACACTTTGGTGTATGTCATACGGTCTGGGTCGAAAGTGTAAAGATCTCCTCTAGTTGTTGCAAGCCAATCTGAAGACTCGCTTGTACGTTGACGATATTCTGCCGCCAATTGCTCTGCCTATTCTGTCAAGTCGCCCAGGTTTCATTTACCAACAAAACAAAGCTCGAACATATACTGCACAACTTTCTCAACAATGTCTTCAAGGATTTAATACCTTCCTATTGCCATTCAGATCTCCAGACCTATCACCAATAGAGAACGTATGGGACATGCTGTGACAGCAATTGCAGCCTCCTCTGAATACCACTGAATTAGCTGATCGGTTTCAACATTTGTGGCAGAATCTTCCGCAGAGGGATATAAGCAACCTAACTGACCCTATGCCGCACCGAATATCGACTTGTATAGTCGGTAACCACTTAATAAAATATCAGCTTCTTGTTGTCACCATTTCTTAATAAAACGTTTTTAACTGATCCCAAATTCTAATCATTTACATATTTTCTCAAACGACACATATATGCCGATCTTCGTGGCTGTAGGCTCAATTTCTTATGGGTGCATATAATTTTTTGTGTGTATAGCTTCAATGCTTTTTCATCACTGATTTGAACGAATTTTTAATCACCTTTTTAAAAGCGCAGTGTCATCATGTCAGAGCACCAAATACAATTTCGAAGGCTAAAAAACTTCTGTTTGCTGATTTTACCATGCTGAATTTAAATCTGAAAGTCGTTTTTAAAATTAACCCTTGGATCTGGGAAGATAGCCTCTCAAAGTTTGGCCTTTTTTGCTATTTTTGTTTATAATCTCAGGTCGAAGATGTTGCCACAACATGATGCAATTGCATGGTTATGAGAACTTAATGCTTGAAGAAATAACAGGAAAACTGTATTCAACTCATGAAGTTAGAGGCGAGACCACCTCCATGATTCAGCTGACTAGGAAAGTTAATTTTGTGAGGTCATCCCTATTTAAAAATTCAGAATTTGAATATCTAAGCCATGGACTTAGAGAGACTTATTTTCTGCTTTATCTTCAAAATCACGTTGTAAACGATGCAATTATACAAACTTTGTTTATAGATAGATTGGTTGGAGCTGAATTATATGATCCATAAAGTTAGAGAGAGTTACTCTTTTCTTCTATGGTATGGCTAGACCAATTAAAAACTTAAGATGAAAAGTTTGAGGTATTAAACTTGATAAATTGATTTGCTAAGGTTATAGGGGAACGTAACTTCATTGCGTTATGTTAGGAGTCGGTATAGTTTGTATGTCTTTATAGGGAGATATTATCCTATAAGAGATAATAATATTGAATAGGGGTGTGTATTACTGGTATGTGACTGTGGATATTAGAAGTGGGTGGGAGGATCGGTGGCAGTTGATGTCCGCCGGTTCCTGTTTCTCATGCATGCTCCTGTTTCTCATGCCGGTTCCTGTTTCTCATGGTGTACTTACATGAGTTTAGTGTCCGAAGTGCGCGGAAGTTTGCTGGTTTATAAAAAAATTTCAACTTCGATCAAAGTCTTCGAGAAATAAATATTTCGAAAGAACGTGAGATTAAATAAACCAATTGCAGAGATGGGAAGTCCACAAAATATAAAAACAATTTTTTTTTTAATTGAACACCAAAATTTTTAGTATAAGTAAATTATTACTGGAAACGAGTGCATATTAAGTGGTGCAAATAGAATCAGAAATGAATGAAGTAATATAAAGCATCACCATATTTTATGGACAGCTGACTTTCAAAAACAAAAAAATTATGTTATTCATTATTTTGATCTATTTTACTGGCTTCTTCATCGATATTGAATATGTAGGATCATTTCATTACTTTTATGTTTCCTACTTATAGGGGCAAATCTAGTAGAGAGGTTGTGACTATATAAATACCAAATGATGACCACAAAAATCTGAATATAATATTTCGCAACTATCAATGTTGGTATATTATTTTGAAATAACTCTGTTTAATTTTAAATAATATTTTGGGGGATTTTTATTTGCACGAGAAAGAAATATTTTAATTTAAAAATAAAATAATAGTAATTATAAATAAATTAATGATTATTTATTAATAAAAATATAATATATAAAATGTGTCTACAAAATGTACAACGGTAAAATTATAACTAATGAAAATTTTGATTTATTGGAAGCTCAACTATTTAACATATTTTTCTCTATTAATAAAAGGTTTATAAAAACATTTTGACGTAGTTAACATTTTACTGTAACATTTTAATTTATATACAATTTAATATCGAACGGCCGAGTAAATGTTGCATTATTATTACATATTTAGTATTTTTCAAAAGGATTTCTGTTTCTGTGTGTGTGTAACGCGTAGAAAAGAATTCAAGCTTTCAACAGCTTCGAAGATTTGGCATATCAGCTTATGCAAATATGCACCTTGCCGGGATTTTTTTTTTTAATTCAATTAGTTTAAAGGTTATGAATATTTAAAGTCGAAATTTCGTTGTTTCTAAATCCATTTATCCCAGCAGACTATTGTTTGCAGAATGGCAGATGTTTATAGACAATTAGCGCGACACAATGTGGGTGATGAAATCAAAAATTCTAAGTTCCAGAATTTTACAGATATCATTTTGATTTTTTTAAACGAGCAATTATTTTATAAGAATTCGCTTGACAAATCTCTTCTATAGCACTAAAATATTCGGAGATAGTATTTAATTATCTAATTTTACTTTTCGGCATTTATTTCACGAAAGTGCAGCAGACGAAACACATAAAGTGATTTAAATTGAGAAGTTTTCTTATTCCTTGAATTTTAAAGGTATGATTCATATTTTTAAAAATACAATTATTTGCCATTAAAAGCATTGTAAAAAATCATTTGAATCGGATAACTATAAACATAATCCCGATTATTACCTCCTTGCATTTTCTTCAATCCTAAAGGTGATTCAGCGCAACGAGAAAAGGCGTTGTTGTTGAGAACCAGACGGTCCGACCTACCAGAAAGGTGTAAGGTACCGGTTTAGACGACCGTGAAGAGTCACTCAATTTCGAACGGAACCCAGTGGGGGGAGGCATCCACAGGGACCGTACCCTCCTTCCCCTACCACCAACCTCTCGGAAGGGCTTACGGACCCAAATTTTTGACGTGATCGTACTCAGCGTGAACACGACGGCAGTTTTGGCAGCGGAGGGAATCGAACCGAAGCCTACCGAGTGCAATCCGAGCACTAATCACTGGACTACAGCGCCCCACGAGAAAAGGCGTGTTTAAGCGCGTTAATGTGTTTTTATAAATCTAATGCAATTTTCGAGGAATCTTCTTATCAAGTTTAAAAAGATTGATAATATCCTGTTTTTAACACTTTACAACATAGTTGAAAAGTGTTTATGACTTTGTTCACTCTGTCTGTCTGTCTGTCCGTTAGCACGATAATTGCCGTAAAAATGACTTTATCAAAATGAAATTTTTGTATGTTTTTCAAACAGTCTGTGGGACCTATGGGAATATAAATGAATAATATCATCCAATTAGTTTTGGATTGAACCCAGGTTGAAAAAATGAAATACATTTAACCCTACAGGAACTAATTTTTCAAACATTTTTTAATCGACTTTAAAATTTACAAATTGCTTCGAAAATTTTAGAAAATATTCAAATTATTTCATAAAATATACAAAAAAAATTTCAGTAAAATATGTTAGGTAGTTTTTTAAATAAAAATTATTTAATATAGGGAGAAAAACAAATTCAATTAAATTCTGACTCTCGCTATATCCTCCAGAAAGAGACACGAGATATATTATATAATACATATATTTCCAAGGGTTTTATTATTTTATATATAAGAGAGGTTTCATATTTCAAAATAAATAAGGTAGATAACAATTTTTCAAATTTCTAAATAAAATAAATCATTATAGTATTGTAATGGATGAAACGGTTGGAAAAATGTTTATGAATGAAATGCTGCCTTTATAGAGAGGCAATTTGTATTTTGATGACGTCATTTGAATAAAGTTCATTTGTTTTCGATGAAGTTTTCAAATATAATAAATTATTGAAATATTATGATAATTTTAAAAATTTTCCGAGGAATGTATCGCATTTTAGAGATGTTTAAACCAGGCAATTTATATTTCAATGCCGTCATTTGAATGAAGTTCATTTTCTTCGATGAAGTTTTCAAATATAATAAATTAATGTAGTATTGTGATAATTTTAAAAATATTACCAAGGAATGTATCGCATTTGAGATGTTCATATAAAATTGCATTGAAGTTGGAAAGTGTTTCATAATCAATGCTTTATGCATGATTGACCTTTCTTGTTTAAGTTTATAAATGCTTATTTCTCGAAAACAAAAAGTGGTAGCTATAAATAATATTAGGTTATTTGTAGTCCTTTGAAAACCATATAGGAGTGGACAATTGGATTTTGGATAGGTTCTTAGTTTTTGAAAAATAGTGGCAACAATTTCAATATTTTAATATTTTGTAGATGTGGTCCTAATTTCGATGTCTTAATATTTTGAACCATTTTGAAAAAGTTGTTCTTAATTATTTAAAATTATTTTAAAATTGTCAAAAAAGATAAACTATCTACATAGAAAAATGTTATTCAAGCGAAATCATTTCGACTCGGGCCATGCCGTTGATTTTAGAAAGCTGTTTCGGGCCGGGCTCAAACTTGACTTTTAAAAAAGGTCAAACATATTTTATTTTGAAAATTTTTCTGGGGCCGAATATATTTATTTCGCCAGGCCGAACATATTTAATTTTGAAAATTTTTCAAATGAGTTTTAATTGAATACATGAAATAATTATCTTTATTTCAGCTATATATAGATAAATGTTTAAAAAAAAAACTTTATTTCAATTCTTCGTAGAAAATTTTCACACATTCATTTTCCCGGCCATCCATTATGTTGCTCTTAGTCCTCGGACGAGTCGGATGGTCTAGGCTTTCGACACATTCATGTTCCCGCCGTCCGTCCAAATAGATGCTCAAGTCCTCAGGACGAGTCGGACGGTCCGGGTCTTCAACACATTCATGTTCCCGGCCGTCCAAGAGGATGCTCTATGTCATCGGATGAGTCGGACTGTCTGGGTCTTCAACACATTCATGTTTTCGGCGGCCGCTCACTTTTCTGCTCATACTCTCGGGTGAGTCGGGCGGCCTGGGCTTTCTACACATTCATGTTTTTAACACATATGAATATAAATTATTTCGGGCCGGATCAAGCCGAGACTCAATGGTCTTCGGGACTGGTTTAAGTACTGCTATTGTCGTGCCAGGCAGGGAAAAACTCTAAATTTTCGGTCCGTTCTGACCCGTATTGGAACCACTGCTGATATTTTTGTATAGTCTAGTGTTTCATTCACAATTTGCGATTTTATTTTGTCACAGAAAATTGATTTAAATGACGTATGAATTGTTAAATGATACCTTTAAAAGCACAATTTTATAACAAAATTTAAAAAAGCAATAAAAATAAATAATAATAATTATGAGAAACGTATATAAACGATTCTTATGCATACCTTTATATAATTTAAAAATATTACCTTACTTTACGCAGGCACAACCTAGCTCTGCGAAAAATTGAAGCAATCTGGACTGAATGAAGATTCCATGCTTTTCAGCATTTTACAGAAAAGACATGCATATTTTCTGAGAGTCATAAATTACTTGCCCAATTATAGACACTTTTAAGGGAATACATACTGGGTTTACTTTCCAAATCCCTGGACAATGTGTTTCAGTATTTTTCTCCTGCTGTTTTGCCGACAGCATAGAGAAGAAAATAGGTTTTGTCTGAAGAACTCGTACCAGAACCTAATTGCTCTTTCATGGTTTGTCCCCACCAAAGAGCAATCACGCTCTTTGGTGGGGACAAACCACCACAACCCCACCAAAGAGCTTCGAGAAGCAATCACGTGATTGCTTCTCGAAGGTCCCCACATATGTGTACTACAAATGATCTGTACCCTCCGGTTGCAAGATCTGCTTCTCCGAATTTCCTCAAGAAAAATGCCGACAAAGTTTGGGGACTTCCTGGACCACCCTCGTTGACATAGCCCTTATCCAGGTGGCTCATACGTATTTAAATGAGATTTATGACATCGCAAAGAAACCATTGCCCCACGTTCATCAGATGGCTTTGCTTCAACACGGGCTTCAAGGATTTTGTTTCACGAAAGAGAATCGGTAATTTTGTAGTGAACATTTAGAAAATTAAAGTAAAAAATAAGTTTTTAAAATGAAATTTATGAAGAACAAAACACACTCTTATTCCGATTTTTTTTCCGAGTGATTGCCAAAATTTCCGACTTTTTTGAGTCAGGGGGGGTGTGACACCCCCCCACACCCCCCCGGTACTTACGTCCCTGAAGCGAACACATTAGGGATATATAGTAAATTGACCATGCCTGATCAAATAAAAGAGATTCGAGTGTGCCCAGCAGAGAAATGAAGAGGTTAGGAACTAGAACATGGTAGCAAAGCTAGACAGAAGAAATATGGCAAATACAAGGTTGTGCAGTATTGTCTAATTAATGGGCATTGATATCAGGAATGAATAAAACGTGTATACGAAAGGTAATAAATACCTGCTATACTTAATCGATTGTTAAATGCTGTAACACGGTGATACTTACAATACTTTTCAAAGTACACGGTAATATTATTTTTCAAATTCAAATGTGTATTGTTCGGAGGTAAAAAATCTGCATTATATTCCTTTGTTTGTATATGCTTGACTATGTTTGTATATATTGCATATAAACATATTATGCTAAATAAATGCTTCATATTATTTACCCACTATGTCTGTTTTTCCTCGATAATTTTCACATTGCAATTTTTGACGATTATTTTCAGATGGAATCGGGAATTGCAAATTTTTAAGACAAATATAACTCGAAAATTTATAACTTGTAAACCATTTTAATTCCATTGTCGTCGTGTGAAAATTATTTCCATCGGCTATATTGATACAAAGCAAGATACTTTTCTTGAATTGGAGAGTAATAACGCGTGGATGGAAAGCATTGAAATTGAAGACCTTATACATTTTCAATTCAATGTACTATATCTCTTTAAGGCTTGCTGCGATGTAGTATGTTTTTTTTCTTTTATATTCCGTGTTCTATTCTTTCTACTGTAGCCCTAAAAATCTTAATAAAAAAGTGCTCGATTTCCATACAATGCAGGAAAAATGCAATAAATGTCGCACACGCCTTTTTTCCAGCAGAAAAGAAACAATTTCCTTTCAAACGTGTTTAGTTCTATTCTGGGCTTGAAGTTCCTTTCTGTCTTCTATTGCAAGAGCATTCGACTACCTAAGGGTAGGCGAATAAGTAATAACGAAAGCTCTCTACACATCTCTAGTAACTTGTGTGTTATTGAAAAATAGAGACCCTGCATAGAGATATTAAAATAGCAGAGAAAGAGCGACCAATAGGAACTCAGGGTGGAATACGGAAATGGAAGTAATATACTACCCAAATCAGGACAACGAAACTACGTGGATATAAATGGAAAATAAGTTTAGTATTACTGCAGTATTCTTTAATATGTTAAAGGCGGGAAAATAGGAGATGGAAATCGGAAGGAAATAAGAGAAAAAAGAATGCAAATCAGAAAACCCGAATTTAACAGCCCTTCTTTATAGCTGTCCTGTTTTTGTATTTTACAATGCCTATCATACTGAGAACTACTTTAAAGTAGAACTTTATCTGAAAATGAAAATGGTGAAACTCGACAATCGTGCGTATAAAGGCAGCCTCTTTGTGACTTTTAGAATTTTCCGAGTATTTTAAAATAAAAGTATTTAGAAAATCTTTATTTTAGAACCGTATTACAGCGCAAATATTTCCTTTGATGGAAATTTTACGGGATTTGATTGAAATGTAAAATATTCTTATCATTCCGCAGTGATGCATGAATTGATTTAATATTGGTTGAAACGTTATCCATCTTATCGTTATCCATAATTAATATTATGCAAAATTGTCGAAACTATTTAATTTACCTATATCTCTTCAATAATATATCCCTTCAATAATATATCCCTTTGACAACTTTGAATAATATCAATTATAACGATGTGATGTATATAGCACTTTTTTTAATTGTCTGAGGACGTTAAAAAATTTGCTTTCATCTTATAATTTATTTACATATTTGGACAGTGCTTTTACCAAAAAAACCTATTTAAAAACTATAAATACCAGGAAAACATTAGAAAATGAACAACTGCGCTTGGCTGCATTTGAACCAACAACCTTCTAGTTAGCATTAGGTATTTGAGGCGTTGTTTCCACGATTGTTATTTCGAGCTCAGAAGTTTAATTTCGATCGATTGTTTTCTCGTGTTTATTGTTTCTATTGATTAAGTCAATATATGATTGATTAAAAATTTCAACCTATAAACTTGCTGGCTAAATAATTACGACCAACATGCCATTTTAAGTATATTAGCCATCTCACAGATATTATTGACATTATATCGCTGAACCGGTATAAGAAAGGAAAGATGAGGCATAAAGACTAACGAGGTGCATTGAATACCTTAAAAAATGGATACAAGACAAGATCTAACGGACTTTGAAAGTGGAAAGATTGTGGATGCTCAAAGTTGTGGTATAAGCATCCATAAAACTGCTGAGTTTGTGAATTTTTCAAGGATAGCTATTATTAGAGTGTACCACAAGACATATAACTGGGTCTGAGCGTATGGCAGGTTGTCATAAACGACTACTGACTGATCAAACTAAGCGGAGAATGATGCTGGGAGAATTATGAGTGAAAAAGAGAAGGTTTTACTTATTTTACAGACAGCTTTATCTACAGAATTATTTCGTAATAGTTTTATTTGCGCAAGCTGGTTGGCATTACTACCGAGTCAGAGTCTACTTATAATTAACTCCCAAACTGTGAACAGTCAGTTATGTGTTGGGAGATGGTCTCTTAGTGCTGAAATACTAAATACACGTATTCAATATATACACAATAGCTAATTAGCAATATAAGTGTGATGCCAGAAAGTGTACGAATTCCAATTACACATATACAGACATTCCCCCACTGGGTTCCGGTCTAAATTGGGTGGCACTTCCCGGCCGTCCATACAGTTACCTTACACCTTTCTGGTAGGTCGGACGGTCTGGGTCTCAACAACAACAACATATACAGACATTGATAATGGGTATGCTATTTGTGCTATTTGCAATTATACTCGACAATAAATGTGTCAAACAAAATACATGATTTGGGCAGCACATGACTTTCCCTACATAATGCAAGTACTTTACTACTTTCAATGATAAATAATGATGGATAATATCCAAGGCACAGTGTATTTAATGTTAAAGAGTACACTGACATTTGCCGCTTCTTTGGATGACAACATGTAAAAGTATTTTGAAGAACCAAATTAACTTATATTCCGTACAACTACAACTTGACAATTGAAAATATTGCTAACATCTGCTAAGCAATATACTCAATTGTAGTAATATTAAAATACGTTAATTATTATTAATTTATCAATCAGGCATCATTTTTGTAACTTTGGGGTTATTTTTGACAATTTGGCGCCCTTTTCGTCGATTTAGCACCACATTAAAAAAAAATCACCAAGTTAGCGACATTTCTCCAAATTAGTTGCCAAATTTGTTGCCAAGTGTTGCATATTTGTTAATACTTACTACTGTTCATTTTTATATAATCTTTTAGACATATTTATTTGAAAAACGTGAAAAACAATCCCCTTACAAGAGAAAACAATCCCCTTAAAAATTTTAATAAAGAAGTTTCATATTGTTTTATTATTTAAGATCTCTACGGATAAGGTTTTCTCTACGGATAAGGTTGGCTGGTGAGATGGAGTGGCGTGCTTTAGGATTGGGTTGTTACACTGTCGAGAGGGGGTACACGTTTTGTAATAATAGTGTACTTGGTTTACGACAGTGTATCCGCTTCTGGAAATGTCGTCATGACATCAAGCTAGCTTAACCGGGAAGTGGGGATCACAATCCCTCCTGGCGAAATTTTGATACATTGTCGTTCTTTCTTCATTCTCTTTTGTTTTATATATATATATATATATATATGTATATATCACCCCAAGAACGTTCAATTCGAATTCAGACATGTTTGAAACGTTCTCTTCCGTTAAACATTCGAATTCGAATTTTTCGACCCCATCACAATACTTTCCTTATATACTACGCATGCAGGGAACGCAATATAATGGTCGAGTTGGTCAGATTACAAAAATGACACTATTGCTTATTAATATTTATAATGTAATGAGAATAACGTGGAACAGCTGCAGAAATGAAAATCTCCACAAGCTGATTCCACTTCATGTTACGCAAGGTGTTTCCGAGGCAATCAGTGTTAGGAGGCGGATGAACAATGGCCAACCGTTACTTTACAGCAATGGTGACGGAGCTGATGAACCTCGTTTAAAGAAATTCAAATGAGGACGATATGAGATAGACCATGTAAAGATCATGGGCTGATGAAAAGATGTAGCAACGGAATATTCATAAGTAGTAACTGAATAAGTTCTAATAGAAGTGAAATATTGGGAATATCATCGGTCTGGATAATTGGAACCAGCGATGGTCCCATATCAATGTGTAAGAATGAGCGAGGAAGCGGCAATATGAGATAAAGTAGAGCTTTTAAAAAATGTCCGAAACACCTGACCGCAATTGCATAATTTATATCACAGAACAAAAAAAATCTGTTGTGGGCAGCACATGACTTTCCCTGCACACTTAAATTCATATTTCCTTTATTTCCTTAACAATTCATTAGATTGAGTTTAATTGCACCAAATAATACTAAATTTGCATTTTTAATTCAATTTTTGTTTTTATTTGCTAATTGGACATTTTCCCGATAGCGGCGTAACAAAAATGCAAGAAATCTCAAATATCTTGAGAACGGTTAGTCGTAAAGTATAATGGAGTGTGTTATATTCTTTTCCTCGTCAAAAATTGATTATAAAACAAGAATTTAATTCATACATTTCAGCATACGGAGTCTTTTTTTTTTAGATTTTGGCGATTTTTTGAAGGGCCATTTCGTACAAAAAGACAGGTTATTCTTTTCCGAATCGTACCAAAATCTAATCAGCACCAGAAAATTCCACAAGTAACGTATGTACCAAATATTGTGAAATTTGGTCAATTAGTATTTTAGCTAGGGTGGATACATGAAACTTTTGCGGCCATTTCGTAAGAAAAGGCGGGTTCTTCTTTTCCAAATCGTACCAAATTCTAATCAGCACCAAAGTACCCAACAAGTAACTTATCTACCAAATTTGTGCAATTTGGTAGATTACTATTTTAGCTAGAGCGGATAAATGAAATTTTTACTGGCCATTTCGCAAAAAAGGCGGGCTCTGTTTTTACGAATCGTACCAAAAACTAATCAGCACCAGGGTGACATTCAAGTGACTTACCTACCAAATTTTATGAAATTCGGTCTTTTAGTTTTTGTGATAGAGTGCATACATACATTGCACAGACACACAGACAGGCAGACAAACACACACACAGACGTTACGCTAAAAATAGTTTTTTCGTATTCTAGAGGTCTCGAAACGTGTAGATCCGTCGAAAACTCGAGTTGCGATTTTCGTCACGATTCCAATACTTTCCCTGTATTGCAGGGAAAGTAAAACAAGATATCATTCGTTAGGAATTAATGCGTTCTACAGATATTAATATTAAAAATCTGATGTGGGCAGCACATGACTTTTTCTGAAGACTTATATTCACGTTCCATTTATTTAAATTAAATTTAATTAATTTTTCATTCAATTTTCGTTCTCATTTGAAAACTGGACTTATTTTCAAAAATGGTGTAGGAAAAATACGAAAAACTAAAATATCTCGAGAACGGCTAGTCCTAGTGTAATGGGGTTGGTCTTATTCCTTTATTCGCTAAAAATTACGTATTAAACAAGCATTTAATAGCTATATTTGAGCATACGTAGTTCTTAAGTTTAGATTTTGATGATTTTTGCGGGCCATTTTGTAAAAAAAGGCAGGTTATTTTTTTTCGAATTATACCAAAATCCAATCAGCACCAGAGTGGCTTACAAGCGACTTATCTACCAAATTTTGTGAAATTCGGTCCATTAGTTTTTCAGTTAGAGTGGATACAAGCTTTTGCGGGCCATTTCGCAAAAAAAGGCGGGGTCTTTTAACCCGAGTCATACCCAAAACTAATCAGCACCAGATTCGTGCACAAGTGACTTACCTACCAAATTTTATGAAATTCGGTCAATTAGTTTTTTAGTTAGAGTGGATACAAAATCTGCACAGACAGACAGACAGACACACAGACAGACACACAGACACAGAGACAGACAGACACACAGGCACACACACAGACGTCACGCTAAAAATAGTTTTTTCGTATTCTAGAGGCCTCGAAACGTGTAGATCCGTCGAAAACTCGAGTTGCGATTTTCGACATGATTCCAATACTTTCCCTATACATTACCATGTATTGCAGGGAAAGTAAAAATTTGCATAAGAGATTAGTTCCTAGTTATTTTGGTACTAACTCCGAAAATTTCAAGGGTAATCCCCAATGATCATTACATATCAAGATTCAATCGAATATCAAAATTAACATCTGATTCTATTCATAATTTTTATGAAAGTTAATTTAATAATTTATGATAAACATTTCAAATAATTCAAATACTTCAAAGATAAGTATTAAAATTTCAAAGAATCAAATGTTTCGTCGTTAATTTAATTAAATCATTTCAAATAAGCTTGAATATTAAAATTTATATGTATTCTGTTTAGGTTGTTTAGAGTAGCAAAAGCATGCAAAAACAATTTTCTTGGAAAATTGATTTATCAGGTATATATTTATATATATCCTGAAACTGGTAAATCCATTTAACATTAGTATCAGCGAGTTTTAAACATTTGCAAATGGATGGAAATTTTATAAAGAGTAAACATTTCTTAATTCCGCTTGAAATTTTCTACAGAATCTGAATATGTAAGAATCAATGGCTATTGCTCTTGATTTTGGAGCTCGTACCGAAATCACTATAAAGACCTTAAGCAAATTTTAAATATGGATATTTATCGAACGCATTAATTCCTATCGGATGATATCTTGCGTTTTGTTCTGCGATGTAAATTTTGCAGTTGCGATCTGGTGTTCAGGTTCTTTTTTACGGCTGTACCTATAATCTGCTGCAATGAGGTGTAAAAGGTAAATTTTAGTCAATAACAAAATTTTATAATAACTGTGGTATGGCAATACATGTTTACAATTCTCTTAAGAGTAGTTAACTATGACTGAATTATATTGTAAATTTTAAGTATAAATAATAAATAGATTAAATTTAATTATACGTAACTATTAATCTCCTAATGAAACTGTGGGCCATAAGTACCCATGATGTTTTACATGCAGCATTAGAAAATGAGTGGGTTTAATTACAACGTAATGTAAATTGAAGATTCACCCGTGTTTCAACATACAATTTCGAAGTCAATCAATTGCTTTTAACAAGTAATATCATTTGAACTGATTAATCAATTTGCTACTTTAGCACCATAATAACTAATATATAAACCCCTTCACATAAGATCATTACCCTTCATTATAAAAAGGTTAGTGTTTTAAGAGAAAACAAGAGAGATCAATCATGCATAAATCATTGATTATGAAACACTTTCCAACTTCAATGCAATTTTATTTAAACATCTCTAAAATGCGATACATTCCTTGGTAATATTTTAAAAATTATCATAATACTACATTAACTTATCGTATTTGAAAACTTAAAATTTCATTGAAAAAAATGAACTTCATTCAAATGACGACATTGAATTATAAATTGCCAGGTTTAAACATCTCTAAAATGCGATACATTCCTCGGTAATATTTTTAAAATTATCATAATACTGCAATAATTTATTATATTTGAAAACTTTATCGAAAACAAATGAACTTTTTCAAATGAAGTCATCAAAATATAAATTGGCTGGCTCTTTAAATAAAACCAGCATTTCATTCATAAATATTTTTCCATTCATTTCATTCATCACAATATTATAATAATTAATTTTATTTGAAACTTAAAATCATGGAGGTACAAGTAATTTCACTCTATGCTCAAAATTTCATGAAAAAATCGTTTGCTTCTCTGTAAAATTAATGATGGTTTCCTTCATATCAGCCATATTGCAGACTCCATGGGCTAAATAATTTTGCGTGAAAGAAATACAGCAATTCTTATACAACTCATTCTATATCTTTTGGTATTTACATCCTCCATAAGGGAGAAATAATCAAAGTTGGATGATCATTTAAACTCAACTATATTGTAATTGCGTTGTTTCAGGATGTAGAGGCACAGAATTTAAGCAAAAATAAAACGGTTTTAGGACGAATACAACACTAAATATGAATTAAAAAGAACTTTAAGAATCACGAGTTTGACACAAGATGGATGCCATATTTTATTTTGAAGTGATACACTTTACAACAAAGTTGAAAAGTGTTTATGACTTTGTTCATTCTGTCTGTCTGTCCTTTAGCACGATAACTGCCGTAAAAATGACTTTATCAAAATGAAATTTTAGTATGTTGTTCAGACGGTCTGTGGGACCAACGGGATTATAAATGAATAATATCACCCAATTAGTTTTGGATTGAACCCGGGTTGAAAAGATGAAATACATTGAACCCTATGGGACCTGTTACGTAACCCGTACATCGCTAGATGGCGTAGCGACTGACAGTATTCAATGCGCAAGCGCCGGAAGCATTATAAGTTCTTGAGATGTAATCATAGAGGCATGTATGTACGACGGCCTTTCCGTCACTCTGTAAAAATGCTGTAAATAAAAGTTGTTAAGTTTTCAGCTTTGAGAGTTTATACAGTCCACTTTAGAGTCACCTATAGTAGCTCGCCTGGAGTTCGTAGGCGCAACAGTTTGGTCCGTCGAGCCGGAGGATAATAAATTGACTATCTAAGACAAACTTCGTATCCTCTCGATCCGAATCGTAACTGGTGAGGAAGCCTTGGACTCTAGTAACTCTTGCTTTTAAAGTACCGCGTGTGCGGTTTAGTGCCACGAGGTTCATTTTGATCGATTTCAATTTATTATCCTCCGGCTCGTTACGACCAAACTGTTGCGCCTGGAGTTCGTAGGCGCAACAGTTTGGTCGTAACGAGCCGGAGGATAATAAATTGAAATCGATCAAAATGAACCTCGTGGCACTAAACCGCACACGCGGTACTTTAAAAGCAAGAGTTACTAGAGTCCAAGGCTTCCTCACCAGTTACGATTCGGATCGAGAGGATACGAAGTTTGTCTTAGATAGTCAATTTACAAAGATTCGTTCTATTAAATCTTCGATAGAAGAATTAGAAACGGGATACTGCACTTTACCTGACGATGTGGAGCTCGGGGATGCGCTCGAGCAGCTACAAGAACTGGAATCCTCACTGGATATTTTAGAGGTACGTGTAAACTATTTACTTTCGAAAGTTCCTGTCAAATCGGAAGCAAAAGTAAATAAGTCAAATTGTTTGATTAAGCTGCCAGAGATACCATTGCCTAATTTTGCGGGCAGTTATGAAGATTGGAGTAACTTCAAAAAGCAGTTTAATAGTTTAATTACAACAAATGAGCATTTAAATGAGCAACAGAAACTTCACTATCTTCAAGCGTCGCTTAAAGGAGAAGCGAAACAAATACAGACAACAGACGAAACGTTTGAATCACTGTTCAAAGAATTGGAGCAACGATATGAAAATAAGCGATTTATCGCAGACACTCATATAAATGCAATTTTGAATTTAGAGAAAATTACTCATGAATCGGGAAAAGAACTGCACAAGTTCGTTGATATGATATTGAATCATTTAAGAGGGCTAAAACTTCTCAACCTTGAAATAAACAAATTAACTGAGATAATGTTAATTAACGTCATTACTTCCAAGCTAGATCGCGAAACTCGTAAACAATACGAGTTGTCGTTAAAAACAACAGAGTTCCCAGATTGGGAAGAATTTATACATTTTTTGCAAAAAAGAAGTCAAGTGTTAGAAAACATCCAACGTATTCCTTTTGCTACAAAATCAAAAGTTGAATTCTCTCCCAGACATAAAAGCTTAATGATAAAAGCAAACATTAAATTTAACTGTCCAATATGTAAGGATAACCATCCAATTTATAAATGCAAAACGTTTCACGGATTATCTGTGCCAGAGAGAACTAATGAAATTAAACGGAAACAATTATGTTATAATTGCCTTGAATCTCATAAAGTAGCCCACTGCACAAATGAGAAAAAATGTAAATTCTGTGGGAAACGTCATCACTCCTTGATTCATATAGATAATTTTGTGAAACCAGAAAGCCCAAAATCGAATCCTTCAACTTCCAGAGAGTCATTATACATTCCCAGACAAGCGGAGCTTATAGCCTCAACTGACGCCATTAAAAGTGAAACCGACGCTGGCACTTCCTTCGCGAGTAGAAATTGTTTGTATTCGAGCACTGGAAAGGGATATATATTATTATCAACTGCAGTAGTTTATATTAAAGATCAAAATGGTTCATTAAGACCAATTCGCGTTCTTCTGGATGCAGGCTCGCAAATATCCTTTATTTGTTGTGAAGTAGCTGATTTATTGGGATTGAAAAAGGAAGTAATAAACGCACCCGTATCGGGGTTGAATGGCGTTATTTTGACAGTAAAAAGAAAAGTTTCTGCGTTAATCTCTAACGAAAATGGAAGCTTTAAAAGAAATGTTGATTTACTCATAGTTCCAAAAGTTACAGATTTAGTTCCTTCAAAACCTCTTGATATATCTAAGATTAGTTTCCCGCGTAACTTAACTTATGCTGATCCCCATTTTCACAAACCAGGGAAAATTGACGCCTTGTTAGGAGCAGAACTGTTTTATGAGTTATTAGTGAGCAATCAGATTAAGTTAAAAAATGAATCGATAATTCTACAAAACTCAGAGATCGGGTGGATCGTGACGGGAACACTTAAAGATGTGGGGACTTTAAACAATTTTCATTGCCACTTCGCGCGAGATCCAGTGGAGATAGAGTTAAGAAAATTTTGGGAACTTGAGTCAATAGGAATAAAAGATGATCCTAAATGCAATGATGAAGACAAAGCTTTAGAGATATTCAAAGATTCAGTGAGCTTCAAGAAAGGACGTTATGAGGTTTCCTTCCCCTGGAAGAAAGATTGGAAACAGTTAAGTGATAACTTGAGTGTCGCAGAAAGGAGATTTAAAAATCTTACAAAACGATTACAACGTGATAAAGCTTTACTTACGCAGTATCATGAAATTTTAGAAGAATATTTAAGTCAAGGAATCATCGAAAAAGTGCAAGATACAACTAAACCGGTTAACAAACCAGTGTTCTACCTACCGCATCAAGCAGTTTTTAGAAAAGATAGTCTTACAACCAAAACTAGAATCGTTTTTGATGCAAGTTCACATGAGCTTGGACACTTGTCTCTTAATGATTGTTTGTGGTCAGGCACGAACTTACATCCCAACATATTCAATTTACTAATTTATTTTCGGTTAAACGAAATTGCTTTTGTAGCTGACATCGAAAAGGCATTTCTACAGATTTCCCTAGCTGAAAAAGACAGAGACGCGGTTAGATTCCTGTTTACCACTGATAAATTGATTGAGAGTGACAACGTGAATATACAAATATATAGATTCAACAGAGTACTTTTTGGGGTGAATGCTAGCCCATTCTTGCTAGCCGCCACGATCAAGGAACATATCAAAAAGTTTCGCGAGAACTATCCAGTTACCACCCAAATCCTTGACACTTGTTTCTACGTAGACGACCTGGTAGCAGGCGAGGACAACGTCACTAAGGCATTTGAGGTTTCTCGTGAAGCCGAAATGATCATGAATTCTGCCGGAATGTCTTTAAGAAAATGGATCAGTAATGAACCATGCCTAATGCATAAGTGGGAAGAAGAAGGATTCAACATCCATCCCCTTCATTCATCAGACAGTTCGGGAACCAATTCGCATAAAGTCCTAGGAATGTCATGGAACCCTCAACAAGATTACCTTACGATGGACGTAAAGAATTTATTAGAATTCTTAACTCAGAAAAAGTGTACCAAGCGTTTCCTGTTACAAACTGCGGGAAGAATATTTGATCCAATCGGACTTTTGACACCATACACTATCAGATTAAAGTGCCTGTTTCAGGAATTGTGGTTTAGGAAAATTGCATGGGATGCTGAACTTCCAATCGATATCAAGGAAAAATGGATACACTGGTATTTAGAAATATCACAACTATCTGAGCTTCAGATCCCAAGAGTAATTCTCCATTCTTCGAACTTTTGTGAAGTTTAAATACATAGCTTCAGTGACGCCAGCTTAAAGGCATACGGTGCAGTAGTCTACTTAAGAGTCAAATACAAGGACCGTGTTGTTGTGAATCTTGTTGCCTCTAAAAGTCGAGTCGCACCTCTAAAGAAAATTTCCATACCGAGAATGGAATTGCTCGGTGCTTTGCTTTCTGCACGATTGACAAGTGAAGTCAAGAAAATTATAGATAGGAAAAAACCGTCAACTACATTCTTTTGGACAGATTCCCAGATCACATTATTCTGGATCAAGGGTTCAAGCAGAAAGTGGAAATCTTTTGTTGCTAATCGTGTAAACGAAATACAATCGCTAACAGACAAAAATTCCTGGTCCTATTGCTCTAGCAAGGACAATCCATCAGATTTAGTGACTAGAGGAATTAGTGCTTCGTCTCTTCTAACAAGTGCAATGTGGTGGCACGGACCTACCTTTTTAGTGGAAGCTGACTTTCCAAAAAGTGATGAGGAGACAATTGTTCCTGAAGGGGAGTATTCTAAAGAACTACAAAAACATTCAGATTGTAACAATAACTCTTTAATAACTTTAATTCATTCTAATCAAAAATCCATTTTAGATTGTATTCTTAATGCTAGCAATAATTATATAACAATTCTTCGTATTTTGAGCTATGTATTTAGATTTATAAATAATTCAAGAAAGGCAGCTAAGCTGAGAGGTCATCTTACGCTTAAAGAGACAGCTGCTGCAGAGATCTTCTTGATGAAATTGATCCAACAAAGTGAGTTTGTAGAAGAGATCAAGCAGATCGAAAAGCGTAAGCCTGTCCCAGGTAACAGTAAATTAAGTACTTTAAACTGTTTTTTAGACGAAAACCATGTGTTAAGAGTAGGCGGTCGATTGTCGCATTCAGATTTAAGTGTCAATTCCAAATTTCCCATAATTTTACCAAGCAAAGGTCCATTTACCTTAATTATTTTGAAATATTTTCATTTAAAGTACTTACATGTTGGTCCACAATCACTTTTGTATCATGTTCGACAAAAATTCTGGCCAATTAATGGAAGAAATCTTTGTAGGAAAGTAATACATGAATGTGTAATTTGTTTCAAGAACAAACCTGTTTTAGCTAATCAAATTATGGGCAATCTGCCAAGAGAACGTGTCGTACCTACTTACCCCTTTAACGTTACTGGGATCGATTTCTGTGGTCCATTTTACCTAAAATTCAAGAACCAAAGAAAAGGTGTGCTCAACAAAGTTTATGTTTCCATATTTGCTTGTCTGTGCACAAGAGCTATACACCTGGACTTTGTTACGGATCTAACTTCAAATTCCTTCATTGCTAGTTTAAAAAGGTTCTTTGGTAGAAGAGGCAAATGTGCTAAAATAATTACGGACAATGCTAAAAATTTTGTAGGGGCCAGTACAGAATTAAAAAGATTATATCAACTGGTAAAATCACCAGATGAAACTTTGGCAAATTACTTCACTGATGAAGGTATAGACTGGAATTTTATTCCCCCAAAATCCCCGAATTTCGGTGGTCTCTGGGAGGCCGGAGTAAAGAGTTTTAAATTTCACTTAAAGCGCGTAATCAGTAACGCAAATCTCACCCTTGAAGAATTTCTAACAGTAATTTCAGAAATAGAAGGTGTACTGAATTCAAGACCCCTTACACCCTTATCTTCGGAATTTGACAATTTCGAAATCTTGACACCAGGTCATTTTTTAATAGGTAGATCTATTACGTCTATTGCTGAACCTCAACTTATTGAGATTAGCGAAAATAGACTTTCAAAATGGCAAAGAGTAACTAAGTTTACGCAAAGAATTTGGAAGTTATGGAAACGCGATTATCTAAATAATTTACAAGAGCGTAATAAATGGAAGTTTTGTAAAGACAATGTAAAAGAAGGTACACTAGTATTAATTAAAGAGGAGAATCTACCGAGCACAAGATGGATGACGGGTAAAATTACTCAAGTTTTGCATGGTGCTGACGGAAAAGTAAGAATAGTGAATTTGCGCCTGCCTAACGGTAGAATTTTGAAAAGAAGTGTAAGAAATGTTTGTATTATTCCTGTTGAGTGATTATTTATTGCATATTCATATAAATTGTAGTGTATTATGAAATTCTTGTGTGCATTATATTGAAATTATGTAATTTCAATCGGCGGGGAGTGTTACGTAACCCGTACATCGCTAGATGGCGTAGCGACTGACAGTATTCAATGCGCAAGCGCCGGAAGCATTATAAGTTCTTGAGATGTAATCATAGAGGCATGTATGTACGACGGCCTTTCCGTCACTCTGTAAAAATGCTGTAAATAAAAGTTGTTAAGTTTTCAGCTTTGAGAGTTTATACAGTCCACTTTAGAGTCACCTATAGTAGCTCGCCTGGAGTTCGTAGGCGCAACAGGACCTAATTTTTCAAACATATTTTAAGCGGATTTAAAATTCACAAATTACTTCGAAAATTTTAGTAAATATTCAAATTATCCCATAAAATATATAAAAAAAATTTCAGCAAAACATATTCAGTAGTTTTTAAGTAAAAATTAAAATAATAATTACACATTTTATATGAAGCGATCACGTGACCATTATATGAAGAGATCACGTGACCCACTTAAAAATAAAATATGGCATCCATCTTGTGTCAAAATCGTGATTTTTAAAGTTCTTTCTAATTCATATTTAGTGTTGTATCCGTTCTAAAACCGCTTTATTTTTGCTCAAATTCTGTGCATCTACGTACTGAAACAACGCAGTTACAATATACTTGAGTTTAAAGGATCATCCAACTTTGATTATCTCTACAACGAAGCTTAATTCTCACTTATGGAAAGTGTAAATACAAAAAGATGTAGAATGAGTTGTACAAGAATTGCTGCATTTCTTTAACGCAAAATTATTTAGATCATGGCGTCTGCAATATAGCTGATATGAATGAAATATTAATTTATTTTACGCAGAGAAGGACGATTTTTTCGATGAAGTTTTAAGTATAGAGTTTAATTACTTGTATCTCCATGGTCTTATGTTTTTAAATAAAATAAATTATTATAGTATTGTGATGAATGAAATGAATGGAAAAATGTTTATGAATGAAATGCTGCTTTTATAGAGAGAGCCAGACGTGTTATATTTCGATGACGTCATTTGAATAAATTTCATTTGTTTTCGATGAAGTTTTCAAATATAATAAATTATTGTAGTATTATGATAATTTAAAAAATATTATCGAGGAATGTATCGCTATTTAGAGATGCTTAAACCAGGCAATTTATATTTCAATGTCGTCATTTGAATGCAGATCATTTTTTTCGATGATGTTTTAAGTTTTTAAATATAATAAATTAATGTAGTATTGTGATAATTTTAAAAATATTACCGAGGAATGTATCCCATTTTGGAGATGTTTAAATAAAATTGTATTGAAGTTGGAAAGTGTTTCATAATCAATGCTTTATGCATGATTGATCTTTCTTGTTCTTCGGAATGTTACAAAAACATTTTTAAAAAATCGGTATCATGGTTCCAAGTTATTACAATTGCAGCTTGTTACCCTTCACTTTAATTCGACAAAATCTTTCGATTGATACCATACTTGATAATGTACTCCCCCGGGAGCGTAACTCCCCCCCCCTCGAGGGGGACTACTGACGTCACGAACAAAAAAAATTGTATCGGAGCCATTTTTCACAACAGTGATTGAAACTATGAATTATCGTGATCATTGACTCATAAAAAGCTTTTTATGCATAATTATGTCATATTTTGTCCTATGCTGCCATGTAAAAAAAAAATTTTTGCTCGAATTTAAAAAAATCTATCTAGTTCTAGATCTTTTTTAATATATATTTCATATATAATGTAAATAAAATATAAAATTTTGTGAAAATCCAATAATATTTGTGGCCACAAGAAACTACACAAGAAACTGACAAGAAACTACAAGAAACCGACCTCACTCATACAGAACGACGGACAGTACATCAAAAATAGTCAAAGCGTGTTCAGGAGGCCTTAAATATATATTCGAATCAAAATTTCGAATTCGAAAAATTTCGTGAAATCCGTACATTCTCTATACTACATTACATAGCATGACTAAATAAAAATGTGCATTATTTTTGTACAATTACAGATATTATTATATTCATAATATGCACTA
Source organism: Amaurobius ferox (assembly GCA_951213105.1). NCBI lineage: Eukaryota > Metazoa > Arthropoda > Arachnida > Araneae > Amaurobiidae > Amaurobius > Amaurobius ferox. Next base: position 85,716,250 of record OX578141.1, on the reverse strand, counting down.
ATAACTTTACCAATCAAAACAAAAATAATTGAAATAATTAAGTCGAGAGAGGAACTTTTAATTCATGGAATGAAGATTTCATCATATCTTTAAAATATCTAATGCAGAAATATTATTAGATTTTGAAATGTAATTCCAACAGAAGAAGCTGCGCATTAAACTTACGATGGCACTATTGATGCAGTTCAATTTAAATGAAGACATCAAGTCAGTTCTAAACCTAAAGAATACTCTAAGTGGAATAGCTTTAGACGGGAATATCGTTAGACCTATTATTTAATTTAATCAAATATATTCTGTTGGAACGCGAAATGTTGTCAGTAATGACAAGTTACGATTATTTACGCTAGTTTATTAATTAGCGTATTAACTTAGACATCAGCTTTAAATAAGGCTTGTTTAAAATGCAGCAGCAAATTACTGTTTGCAAATTCACTTTTGTTATGTAAAAGTGAGAGAAATTGCGATGGAAAGTAATGTTTAACTGAAATCGCAGAAAAGGATGCATGAATAGCTGTAAAATTACAGCTTTGTTAATATACAGCAAAAAAAAATTAGTATCTGTATCAACTGGATTTGAATTAAAATATAGCTTCCTTCTTCGGAATAAAAAGGCAGAGCAGCCACACTAGCAAGAGTAAAAAGTAAAACATCTTCAGTCCATAAATAGTTATATCACGTCACCTAAGCAGAAAATTGTCGCCAAGAAAACGAGAAAATATCAAAAGAGAAAATACTTGCAGAAAGGAAAATAAAAACGGCAAATGGATTTAAAACACTTTCTTGGTGATTAAAGCAATAAAATGAATTGCTCCATAATTAGGAAAACAAGTTTCGTTACTTGAGCGACATCTAACTAACTTAAAGCGACATTAACTAACTTAAAAAAAAATATGAAGAATTTATTGTAAAAATAAATGTGAATAAAATATTACCCAAATTATATAACACATCACACAAATAAAGGAAACAGACTATTTCTTAAACTGAATGAGCTAACTTCATGAGATACATTAAAAATCTGATGTGTGCAGCACATGACTTTCCTTATATAATATAATACAATGAATTTACTTCTTTCACAGTCAAAAATTGATGAAAAGATCTAAGGTACAGTGTTTGTAACGTTGAATTAATTGTACATTTGGCGCTTATTATGACAACATATAAAGCTATTTCGTACCTAATTGACTTATATTGCACACAATTCTGAATTAACACTTATCAATATTAATAGCATCCTCAATAAGCAATATAGTCCATATATTAAAATATTTTAATTATAAATTCATCAATTAGGCCCCATTTTCATAAACTTGGCGTCATTTTTGCAATTTTGACGATATTTTTGACCTGGGTCTAAATATCTCCAAGTTGGCAATACTTCGCTAGATTAATCGCCAAGTTCGCCATATGTATCGTTAAGTGTTACAAACAAACGGAGAGAAGACCATTTCTTGTATACTAGAAGGTATGTCCGTTAAATGATGTTTTCGCCAAGTATTACGGACGGAGAGAGAAATGGATTATTAGGCAAATGCACAATTTGCTTCGAAAATTTCAGGAAATATTCAAATTATCCCGTAAAAAAATATAAAAAAAAATCACCAAAAGATATTCTGTAGTTTTTTAAATAAAAAATTCATATAAGAGTTACACCCGTTTTATATGAAGAGATCACGTGACCCACTTCAAAATAAATTATGGCATCCATCTTTTTATCCCAGTGTAAAAATCGTGATTTTTAAAGTTCTTTTAAATTTATATTTAGTGTTGCATCCGTCTTTAAAACCGCTTTATTTTTGCGTATTTTCCGTGCATCTATATTCTGTGCCAACAAAACTGCAATATTTTTTAGTTTAAATGATCCTCAAACTTTGATTATTTCTACAATGAAGCCTAATTTTAATGGCTGCAGAATCTACACAAGTGATTGTAAGATGAGTTGTATAAGAATTGCTGATTTTTTTTTCACGCCAAGTTATATAACTCCGGAGTCTGAAATAAAAGTGTATGAATGAAATATTCACAGCTTTTACATAGAGAGCCAGACGATTTATATTTCGATGACGTCATTTGAATAAAGTTCCTTTTTACTTTCCCTGCAATACATGGTAATGTATAGGGAAAGTATTGGAATCATGTCGAAAATCGCAACTCGAGTTTTCGACGGATCTACACGTTTCGAGACCTCTAGAATACGAAAAAACTATTTTTAGCGTGACGTCTGTGTGTGTGTCTGTGTGTCTGTCTGTCTGTCTGTGCAGATTTTGTATCCACTCTAATTAAAAACTAATTGACCGAATTTCATAAAATTTGGTAGGTAAGTCACTTGTGCACGAATCTGGTGCTGATTAGTTTTGGGTATGACTCGGGTTAAAAGAACCCGCCTTTTTTTCGAAATGGCCCGCAAAAGCTTGTATCCACTCTAATTGAAAAACTAATGGACCGAATTTCACAAAATTTGGTAGATAAGTCGCTTGTAAGCCACCCTAGTGCTGATTGGATTTTAGTATAATTCGGAAAAAAATAACCTGCCTTTTTTTGCAAAATGGCCCGCAAAAATCATCAAAATCTGAACTTAAGAACTACGTATGCTCAAATATAGCCATTAAATGCTTGTTTAATACGAAATTTTTAGTGAAGAAAAGAATAAGATCAACCCCATTACACTAGGACCAGCCGTTCTCGAGATATTTTAGTTTTTCGTATTTTTCCTACACCATTTTTTAAAATAAGTCCAGTTTTCAAATGAGAGCGAAAATTAAATTAAATGGGAAGTAAATTTAATTTAAATAAATAGAACGTGAATATAAGTCTGCAGGGAAAGTCATGTGCTGCCCACATCAGATTTTTTTTCATGAAAGTTGAAGTTTTCAAGTAAAATAAATTATTGTAGTTTTGTGATAATTAAAAAATATCACCACTAAATGTATCGCATTTTAGAGATGTTTAAATAAAATTGCATTTCAGTCGGAAAGTGTTTCATAATCAATGCTTCACTCATGGTTGATCTTTCTTGTTTTTTACTTAATTCTTGAATTTTCTGGGAATTTTAATTTAAACCTATCATAAATTTTCAATGCTCTGGTAGATGAAGTGTGATAGCGGCTTTTTTCATGTACCGGCTATTTCCCTTTCTTCTGTACTGGTCATTGGCAGCGCGCGCGCGCGCGAGAGAGAGAGGGATTGGCGAACGTGGAGATACTGTAGCTACAGCAATGTTTGACAGCTTTTGGCAACCTTTTTTTGCTGAGATAGAAATTATTTCTTTGAATTATACTTTTGGGGTAATGGAACTTTGTTTATGATTTACAGAATATCAGTTTTTAACTTCGACGTCACGTTAAAAATAGTTTTTTCGCATTCCAGAGGTCTCGAAACGTGTAGATCCGTCGAAAACTCGAGTTGCGATTTTCGACATGATTCCAATACTTTCCCTATACATTACCATGTATTGCAGGGAAAGTAAAAATCTGATGTGGGCAGCACATGACTTTCCCTGCAGACTTATACTCACGTTCTCTTTATTTTAATTAAATTTATTTCACTTTTAATTCAATTTCCGTTCTCATTCGGTAACCGGGCTTATTTTCAAAGGTGGCGTAGGGAAAGTACGAAAAACTAAAATATCTCGAGAACGGCTAGTCCTAGTGTAATGGGGTTGGTCTTATTCTTTTCGTCGTTAAAAATGACGTATTAAATCAGCATTTAATGGATATATTTGAGTATACCCAGTTTTTTATTTTAGATTTTGGCAATTTTTGCGGGCCATTTTGCAAAAAAAGGCAGGTTATTTTTTTCTGAATCGTACCAAAATCTAATCAGCACCAAGGTGACCTATACGTGACTCATCTACCGAATTTTGTGAAATTCGGTCCATTAGTTTTTTAGCTACAGTGGATACAATCTCTTGCGGGCCATTTCACAAAAAAGGCGGGTTCTTTTATTCCGAATCGTACCCAAAACTAATCAGCACCAGCCCCGCCCACAAGTGACTTACCTACAAAATTTTGTGAAATTCGGTCGATTAGTTTTTTAGTTAGAGTGGATGCAAAATCTGCACAGACAGACAGACACACAGACACACACACAGACGTCAAGCTAAAAATGGTTTTTTCGTATTCTAGAGGTCTCGAAACATGTAGATCCGTCGAAAACTCGAGTTGCGATTTTCGACATGATTCCAATACTTTCCCTATACATTACCATGTATTGCAGGGAAAGTAAAAAGGTACTAAAATATTTTTAAAAACTAGCTTTAAATTCGCAAACTGAGCGAACGGGATCGTTTCGCCAACCGTGGATCGTTTTTCGTGACGTCACTAATTTGACTGCCACGCCCTCTCTGGAGCGGAGGCCCGATTATACCCGCGTTTTATAATTGGCATCGCTACGCATGGATAGAAACGGATCGCGGAAATGATTTTATTTCAAAACAGGTGATTTGGAAATTGAATGATTTTATCTATGTCTGTATGATTTAAGAAGCGGGCGCTTATTTAGGATCTGGGAAGCATCAGGTAATTCGTTCTAAGAAATTCACGAACTGCCCATTACCATTTGTAACACATAGCTTCTGTGACGTCATTAGCAGTTCTAAATTAACCACTAAAGGAAAATTTTGAAACCAGTATTTTTAAGCAATTCGATTCCGCATGTTTAGAAGAGCAATCGGTGTCAAAGTAAATCGGTTGAGGTTTTTTTTTTTATTTTTTATTTTTTTTTGCTAGATAGGTTTGCAGAGGAGACACCGTGTACATGGATTAAATCACCCTGTAAGTAAAATTTCCAGAAACAGTAATTTGTAATAATATTTACGACTTTTTTGTTTTATTTACAGGTACATTCAGTCTCTGAAATACACAGAAAATAAAACATCAAGCAAAGTGAAATATGGATGATTGTATATGCAGTATTCAAAAGATTAAATAGGATTCATCAGAAATATCCCGCGTTCTGATTATCAGATTGACGCACATCTTTAACTGGCATTCACCTTGTATAAAATGATGTACACTATCGCTTGTTATTCTGGTTATTTAAGTCGTACAGTAAAATCAAATGTATTATTAGACTCGTAATAATGTTTAAAAATTAATGAACAACTAATTTGCATAAGGGCTCGTATACATATTAAACTTGAACTTGATTAAGACTCGATTTTTTCGAAGGACTTTTTACATAAAATAATTTTATTTCCGAAATTCATTAAAACGTCGAACATAACAACAGTAAATGGTGAAACTGCAAATTACACAAGAAGTATATGGGACCTAATTGTTCAAACATTTTTTAAGTGAATTTAAAATTCACAAATTGCTTCGAAAGTTTTAGGAAATATTCAAATTATCTAATAAAATATATAAAAAAATTTCAGCAAAATATATTCAGTAGTTTTTTAAATAAAAATTAAAATAATAATTACACCCTTTATATGAAGAGATCACGTGACTATCATGTGAAGAGATCCCGTGACCTACTTCAAAATAAAATGTGGCATCCATCTTGTGTCAAATCGTGATTTTTAAAGTTCTTTTTAATTCATATTTAGTGTTGTATCCGTTCTAAAACCTCTTTATTTTTGGTTAAATTCTGTGCATCTATTGTATACTGAAATAACGCAAATACTAAACTATATACATAAACTATATATTTGAGTTTAAATGATCATCAAACTTTAATTATTTCTACAACGAAGCCTAATTTTCACTTATGGATAATGTAAACACGAAAAGATGTAGAATGAGTTGTATAAGAATTGCTGCATGTTTTTAATGCAAAATTATTTAGCTCATGGAGTCTGCAATATAGCTGATATGAATGAAACATTCATTGATTTTACACAGAGAACCAGACGATTTTTTCGATGAAGTTTTAAGCATAGAGTTAAATTACTTGTACCTCCATGGTTTTAAGTTTTTAAATAAAATAAATTATTATATTATTGTGATGAATGGGAAAAAAAGTTTATGAATGAAATGCTGTTTTTATATAGAGGCGATTTATATTTCGATGACGTCATTTGAATAAAGTTAATTTGTTTTCGATGAAGTTTTCAAATATAATAAATTATTGTAGTATTATAATAATTTTAAAAATATTACCGAGGAATGTATCGCATTTTAGAGATCTTTATATAAAATTGCATTGAAGTTTGAAAATATTTCATAATCAATGTTTTATGCATGATTGATCTTTCTTGTTAGTGTTGCATCTGTCCTAAAACAGCTTTATTTTTGCGTATTTTTTGTGCATCTATATTCTGCGCCAACTCAATTACAATATTTTTGAGTTTAAATGATCATCAAACTTTGATTATTTCTGCAACGAAGCCTAATTTTAAGGGATGTAGAATGTAAATAAGTGATTGTATGATAGTCTTATAAGAATTGCTGAAATTTTTTCACGCAAAATTATTTAACTCTGGAGTCTGAAATAAAAGTGTATGAATGAATATTCACAGCTTTACAGAAGATTCATATTTCGATGACGTCATTTGAATAAAGTTCATTTTTCAATGAAGGTTGAAGTTTTCAAGTAAAATAAATTATTGTAGTTCTGTGATAATTAAAAAAAAAGTCACCGCTGAATGTATCGCATTTTAGAGATGCTTAAATAGAATTGCATTTCAGCTGGAAAGTGATTCATAATCAATGCTTTATGCATGATTGATCTTTCTTGTATATTATGTAGCTTTGTTTTGAAGGTAAGCTATTCCATAAAAAGTTATCGAAAGGTAGCTTTAGAGATCTGCTTATGCAGCGTAGGAATTATTTCGTCTGGATACTGATCTTGTTGGTTGGTTGGTTGGTGTCGTGTCCCTAACATATTTATTAAGGAAGAATGTGTGCACTGCTTCCACTGATCTTGTTTGCAGCCTGCTAGATTCCATGTGGCAAAGCATCATTGAAATATTGATGGGTATTACTGATTTGCAAACGTTTGCCATCTTACGTATTACTGATTTGCAATGTTTTATGTTATATTAGCGGCTCTATAGTAAGTTGTGTTAAATTAAATAGCATTGAGCTGTATATGCCAAAAAGTATTTCGAGTTTTGTAATTTATTTAATAAGTTTAATCCAAATTGGGCCAATAGCGAAGAAAATTAAATAGAATGTGGCTCAACTCGACTTTTTCATACCAGAATATAAATTTAGAATTTTTTTTTCAAATTTTACAAGAAAAGTTTTAAAAAATTGGTATTGTGGATCCAAATGATTACAATTATAGTGATAACAATTATGATTACAATTATTACCCTTCACTTTTGAAAAAAAATATTTTGATTGATACTGTGGCATTCGACGCGTATTCGATTCTTCGCCATCTGCCAAGTGTGACGTACAACACGTCAGATACGCATTCTTGTTCTGGCTCTAAAAGAACACCAGTTCTTCGCTGGCGCTGGTAAGCTGAAGTGTTGTAACTAGAATTGTTTTGTAATAAAGAAGTAGATGACGATTTGGCAGTCTCGTGTGATTATTGATGCGAAACACTACAATACCATACTTGACAATGTACCCCTGGGGGAGGGGGTAACTTGCTTCTGAAGAGGCCAATGGCGTCATGAACAAAAAAATTGTATCACGGTAATTTTTCACAACAATGATTGAAACTATTAAGTCTCTTGATCATTGAACCATAAATGAACCTTTTAATGCATGATTATGTCAAAATGTGTCGTATGCTGCCATGTTAAGAATATGTAGAATTTCGAATAAATTACGAAGTTTTCGTTCGAAATAAAATGTTTTTTTTATCTAATTCTAGATTTTTCGATATATACTTTTTGATAGCTCTAGATTTTTAATGAATAAATTTTTTGATTTTGCCAGTATAAAGTGTCATGAAAATCCATTAATATTTGTGGCCTCTATCGTGTACCCAAGAAATCGACGACAAGCATCAGACACAGACAGACAGACGGACATCACTCCAAAAATAGTCAAAACGTGTTCAGGAGGCCTTAAAATATATATTGGCATTAAAATCTGGAATTCTAAAAATTTCGCGAAAACGTTATTTTTACTATACTATAATACGCAGTATGAGAAAATAAAAAGAAAAAAAAATGTGGTAATGTCGTTTAATATTTTAAAGCGATACGTTTCACACGCTAAAAAAATAAAAAATCTTTTAAACATTAAAAACATTATAGAATTTCTAATTAAATCAGTCTAAGGAGAAATTGATAACATATTAATGATTAAAATGTTTTTTTTTATTCATGGGCTCTGGACTCCACAAGTTTTTTGACAAGATGCTTTACCATGAAAGAATGTGCCTTATCAACGAAATTGAAAATATATAACTACAAAGCATGCGTGACCTTCATTTTACTATCATAAACATGGAGACGGATCCCGAATGTTTCATGTGTATCTCCCATATTTATGGTCAAAATCGCACACAAATTTATATTTATCATAATGCTGACATGGGAAATCTTATGATAACATGAAAAATGTGTGTTTCCGTTTGAATTTTTGGAAATAATAAACAACTAAATATGAAGAAGACCCTTTATGCAAATTAGATGCACATTTATTTATAATAAACATTATTCCGTGCTTAATGATGCTTTTGGTTTAACTGTACGATCCAAGGAGCCGGAATAATGAGTGGTGTTCGAATTTTTTTCTTTGACTGACTGTACTTAACTGGATATACAAGTAGATATTGGTTTGGATGCTCCAGTAACGATTAGTTTGAAAATCATCAGAATTGCCCTGGTTCAACTTAACATATTTGCCCATCCATCGATTTTATGCACGACAGAAACATTATAGTATAGGTTTCAAGCAGATCCTATAGTGTTTCACAGATTTCTGGAATACGAAAAATATAATTTTCCTAGCTACATAAAGTCGCCATCTTTTGTCTGTCAGTACACACAAACTGTGACGATGCTGAAGGATTCTTTTCTTAACGTGCTACAGGACAACAAACACTGCAATAAAGAAGAAACTCTGTGTACGTACAATATAATGTAATGAAACGCTGTCTACTTAAATAAATATCTTGATCTGGTCTCATGTAACGGTGTTGATTACATTGCCAGAATGTGAATGCTTTATAAATGTAATGTCAATTTAAAAAATTACAATATAATTCTTATTGAGCTACGTAATAGTTATTTGTATTACTACTTCGTAACTAGTAACATTTTGGGGGAAATCTTAGTGTACATCCTCGACCCCGAAATTTTGTCTTTTTTTATGCAAGAAAATTACTGCCCTACTCATAGTGTTTATATACTAGGAATACACGAGGAGTATATAGACACTATAGGTATATGAATTTGGACGGGATTTTGGATATAGGGGTCCTTTTACACCCAAGATTTCATCCCGTCCCTTATCTGAAAACCGAGAGTGGCCCTTTCGTATTACAGATGGTCCTCGCAGTTGAGGAAAGTCTTCTAATGACTGTATTTGCGACTCTGTAAACTATTTTGTTAGGATGTTTATTGTTTTAGAAACCTTTGTGTTCCCACCCTTTGTAGTAAAGAAGTCTCACAATTTTTTACAATGTATTAAATGATCAAAATTAATCCTCGAAACATTATTAAATATTTATCTTTTCAATAGCTTAAAAATTGTTAAATCCACTCTATATGATTTATAACGGGGGAAGCTCGAAGCACTTACCTATAATAATTATCAGACGAGGTCGATATGAGGTTCCTTAGGGAAAAATAATTTTTCTTGAGGGTCGTGTTTTTTTTTAATTTTCTCCACGTGTGATTTTTATCGAATATGTTCTTCCCAACCAGTCTCGCTACGCAATTTCACTTAAATAGGAGAATAGACGGCTACCTCTTGAAAAGGCGCGCAAACAGTAATGGGAGATAAATTGGGGAGGGAACTCTCCCGGGAGCGTGTTATCAGCGCACACCAAACGCTCTAAGATTTGTATTTTTTTTCTTTTGCATACATCATGTGGGAGGAAGTAGCCCGATAAAAGTTATCGAACTCCCAAATCAAGTCTTTTGGTGGCATCAAGAATGCTGGCTAGAAGTACGACTATTTATCTTTTCCTCCGCTACGTGGACTTATGAGTTCGACCAACCTGCTATCGGGAATTGCTAAAAAATATGCAATTTATCGTTTCCATGGACGAAAAAAGATGTTGAAAGAAAGTGTTCAGCTCCTTTTAATGATTTTGATAATGCACCGGGTATCTGAATAATGAAGAATGACTTGGGTTTTTCATGTTTTAATGGAGTTAGAACGTTTTTTAAATTTATAGCATTTATAATGCTGGTAGAATACATTTTTTAGGAGGCCCATATTTGAGATTTGTAGCAAATTTTTAATTTGTAATGTGTGATGGGAAAGATATCTGTAAAAAACATGTTGCTTTGTGGTTTAATACTTATATCATGCTATCCGTCTCCCAATATATTTTGTTATAATTTTGGAGATTGTTTGTTTTTATTTAAGTATTTAAAATACTCATTGCTTAATTACAAGTGGCGTTACTCAAAAGTGATATTTTGGTTTTAGGGGCTAGTGGTTTATGGAAAAATTAAAAAATATATATTATACTAGTATTTAAGCCTGTTAAAAACAGGAAAACTGGCACTCAGGTAACTAACAAGTTGCAAATGTTTAATGAGTTTTATTTTTTTAAACAATATAAGGTGCTTAGCGTCAAAAATAATCGTCGTAATCGGAAATACGGCTTTGTTAGGTTATGTTCACTGATTGATACTATACGTGTACAACGATGCAACATTGTGAAATTTATCGGGATGTTTCTGAAGGGCCTAGAAATAGTTTTGATAAGAAGAAATTTCTCAATTTAAGAGAGAAGATAACTAGTTTTGTATTTTGACGCCCAACAATTCGCCTCAAGAAAATTATTTGTTCTTCTATGTGTCTGTTATGCTTGGCAATCATTTTGGCGAGAGTTGTACAGAATATTGCCAATTTGGCGAGTTTTGAATATGCCGCCAAATTGACAAAAATATTACTACATTGGCAGAATAGACACTTATTTAATGAAAATGACTCCAAATTGATGAATGACGTTCAATTTATTTGACAATTCATGTGGCTTTGAGGTGAAATTAATATTTTGCATTTAGTGTGTAATGAGTTTCACGGTTTATGTGACAGGTACGTTTTGTTAGGGGGTTTAGGGTATCTTAAATTGATTGCGTTTTTGTATATTCATTATTATGTCAGTGTTTTGAATTTTCTTATTTTTGTTTCATTCCATTTCATACTTCCTTGGTTTTTCGTTTAATTATTAATGGTAAAGACCATCATCGGTAAAGATCATCTCTCTGAGTGAGATTTTTTCTGTTGATAGAAATGTATAGTCCTTTTGCTGCAGTGGCGTTGTCCTGTCTCAATTATTTTGACGAAGAAATCTATTTGATACATTTAATAAACTGTCTTATGCTATTATTAACGAAATATGTTTACTTTCTGACTCTTTTTAAGAAGTCTAATGGCACGGAAACTTTGTGTTTTTTAAACGAAAATGAAACTGACCTTTTCTAACTTTTTCCTTTATAGCAATGAAATATCAATTTCTTTCGTTGTATAAAATGACCAAAATGCCTGGAATAGTAATGGACTTGTTAAGTATTCAAAGAACCTTGCTGAAACAACCGGGCATCAAACCACGAATCTTCGTATTGGCCAGCCGATGTTCTACCGTTGAGTTACTTGGATGGAATTGCAGGTTATTGTCGTCGAAGTGGATTCTCCACACTGTCAGATTAACGTGCAACTGAAAATCTGACTGACTATCTCCTGCTATTTTAACCCCAGGTTAGCTCTCTGCTGTTAATCTTATCCTCCAAGTTAGCTATCTGCTGTTAATCTTATCCTCCAGATTAGCTATCTGCTGTTAATCTTATCCTCCAGGTTAGCTATCTGCTGTTAATCTTATCCTCCAGGCTAGCTATCTGCTGTTAATCTCATCCTCCAGGTTAGCTATCTGCTGTTAAATCTTATCCTCCAGGTTAGCTATCTGCGGTTAATCTTATCCTCCAGGTTAGCTTCCTGCGTGGTCGCAGTCCTCCTGGTTTGAAATCAGTGCTCAATATACCAGAGTCTACTGAATCCGAACTAGTCGTACTAGGTTCACTTTCAGGCCTCCGATATCTTTGTAATAAAATGCAGGGTTGATTTGTTCGAGCGACATTGTATAGAACCTTGCTGTCCCAATCGATAATAGAACCACGGAATTTCGTACATGCTAGTTGACGCTCTACCGTTGAGCTACTAGGACGGAATTGAAATCTATTATCGTCAAAGTGAAAACTGCAACATTAGCAGTTGAGCCCGTTAAAGACAAGGAAACTGACACTAATAAAGAATTAAATTGCAAATTTTAGTAAGTTTTATTTTGTTTCATATTGTATGATGCTTAGCTTCACAAATGATCATCTTAACGACAAAAATAGCTCAGCTACCTTATTTATTGGGGTTGATACTATAAGTATACAAATTTTCTACCTTAGAAGTCACCGAGGGGCTTCTGAAGGGTCAGAAAAGTCTTTTAGATCCCTCTTCGTTTTGCCCACTCCAGGAGGAGAAATCGAAATTTCAGCTCCGTCAGGTTCTGCCGTCTAGTGAATATTTTAGACATCAGCCATATTTGAGATATTCAGCCTTCAAGTCGCAGAGAGCTTTTAAAGGATCAGGAAAAACTTTTCGAACCCCCTTTTTCCCAACTTCCGGGAGGGGGGCGATCGACAGTCCGTTTTCCTTAGGTAGGTTCTTTGCTGTGGACAAATAAACGTGCAAAGATCCAATCTTTTAGGCCACCAGGAGACTTCTGGAGGGTGTGGATATTTTTTTCAGTACAATCTCATTTTCTTAATCCCCGAGGTAAATAAAAAATCCGTCTCTGTTCGGTTATGTTGTTTGGTTGATATTGGTATGCAAATATTTTTCAGTTTTGTAGTTCACCAGGATGCTTCCGGAGGGTTTAAAAAGACACAAACACGTCAGATAATTATCGCATAGATTTATATATACATCAGAGTAGAAATTTTCATTTCAGTTTGCAAAATCTACATTATCTGACTTATATCTGGAAAAACACGCAGCTCTTAGCTATAATTATTATCAGACGAGGTCGATATAAGGTTCTTTAAGAAATCGAATATTTGTTGTGTACTATATTTTCTTTCAATTTTCCCCACATGTGACTTTTATTGAATATGTTCTTCCCGACTAGCCGCATTACGGCAATCTCTTTTGTACAGGAGAATCTGCGGCTACATTTGAAGGGGCGCGCAAACAATAATGGGAGATAAATTGTATTCCCCCGGGAGCGTGTTATCAGCGAATAGCAAACGGTGTTAGATTTGCATTTTTTCCTTCTCATACATGATATGGGAGGAAGCAGCTCCCGATAAAAGTTATCAGACTCCCAAACCAAGTCTTTTGGTAGCATCAATAATGTTGACCAGAACCAGGACTATCTCTTCCGTTGGGTGGAATTGTGAGCATCGCCCAACCCGCTCATCTGAAACCCCAGAGACAACGCTGTTATCTGGAATTGCTTAAAAATGTGCAATTTATTGTCCCCACGGACGACAAAAGATGGTGAAAGAAAGTATTCAGTTTCTTTTAATGATGCGTTGGGTATCTCAGCGATAAAATATGACTTTCAGGGTTTTTCATATTTTAATGTGGTTAGAACATTTTTGCGAATTCATAACATTTATAATGCGAGTAGAAATCACATATTTGGTAAAAGTACGGATTTGCAATTTGCATCAAATTATCGTGTGTACCTCTGCGGAAAATGAAATTTTGAAAACATATTTTTGTTAATTGCTCTAAATATCAATTTTTTTTTAAAAGTATCTGCCCATTTGTGCAGTGTTGGTGATTTTATTAATCTGTTATAACATCCGGTTCAAACTGACAGCCAAATTTTACATTTTTTATCAAATCTTGTCTGTTACATCGTTCGAAACAGGTGTTATAACCCACAGGTCCTGATTTTTAGCTGACATTTGTATGGATTTTATTGAGCTTATTGCCTCTCAAAATGATCTCTTATATGCACTATTAAAATTCTGGGGTGTTGCTAAGCTCCAAGCGTATTCTTAAGAACTTTTGTTGTTTAATACCTTATGTTTTAAGCTGTGATCCCAATTATATATCTATTTTTATCTTCTTTACATACACTTTATGTTTTGAATTGTGATCCCAATAGTATGTCTGTTTTTGTCTAGTTTACACGTATTTTGCCATTTTTATTAAAGGGGATATTCCTAATGCAAAAAATTGATCGATTGGATTTGTATAAAATTTTCTTATCCTATGCGTAAGTATAATGGATAGTGGGAAAAGCATTTACAAAAACAGCATTTTTTCACATTGTATTACACATATAAGAAAAGTGCTCTTTATGTCTGTTTGTCCCACGGCGGTAAATTTAACGATATATTTTCAATTATGAATTTAAACAAGAAAGATCAATCTTGCATAAAGCACTGATTATGAAATATTTTCCAACTGAAATTCAATTTTTTAAGCATCTTTAAAATGCGATACATTCGATACATGCGAATACATGCGATACATGCGATACATGCGAAGAACGACCCAAGAGGACAAAATTCAACTGAAAAACATAAAATACCACATAATCATGAAAAATATAGCGCACAAATTCACAAACATGCAAAAAAAGGGCAACTCAAAAGTCGGAAGACCGCCAGCGTGAATAATCTTCATGGGAGTCCACCACGTGATCCAGCTTGAATGCTTACCAGGTGAAAAAACGCGATGAAATGGACCAGACCAGAGAGAGTGGGAGTAGTTGCACATATTTTCGGTGAGACAAACCCAAGAGTTTAACAAGAAAGATCAATTATGCTTAAAGCATTGATTATGAAACACTTTCCAACTTCAATGCAATTTTATTTAAACATCTCTGAAATGCAATACATTCCTCGGTAATATTTTAAAACTTATCACAACACTACCTTAATTAATTATATTTGAAAACTTAAACCTTCATCGAAAAAAATGAACTTTATTCAAATAACGGCATTGAAATATAAATTGCCTGGTTTAAACATCTCTAAAATGCGATACATCCCTCGATAATATTTTTAAAATTTTTACAATACTACAATAATTTATTATATTTGAAAACTTCATCGAAAACAAATGGACTTTATTCAAATTACGTTATTGAAATATAAATCGCCTGACTCTCTATATAAAAGCAGTGAATATTTCATTCATAAACTTTTTTCCCATTCCTTCCATTCAGCGGCGATATTTTTAAAGTTATCACAATACTACAATAATTTATTTTACTTAAAAACGAAAAATGATGGAGGTAAAATTACTTTCTAACTTCATGCATAAAACTTCATCGAAAAAGCAATAAAATAGAATCGTCTGCTTCTCTATGTAAAAACAATGAATGTTTCATTCATATCAGCTATATTGCAGACTCCAGAGTTAAATAATTTTGCGTTGAAGAAATTCAGCAATTCTTATACAACTCATCTTATAGCTTGATGTGTTTACATTCTCTATACGTGAAAGTTATGCTTCGTTGTAGAAATAATCAAAGTTTGATGATCATTTATACTCTAAAATATTGCAATTGCGCTGTTTCAAAATATAGATGCACAGAAATTAAGCAATCATAAAGCTGTTTTAGGACGGATGCAACACTAAATATAAATTAAAAAGAACTTTAAAAATCACGATTTTGATATACCATGGATGCCATATTTTATTATGAAGTGGGTCACGTGATCTTTGCATATAATATAGGTGAAATTATTATTTTAATTTTTATTTAAAAAACTTTCAAACATATTTTGCTAAACATTTTTTTATATATTCTATGGGATAATTTCAATATGTTCTAAAAATATCGAAGCAATTTGTGAATTTTAAATTCGCTTAAACAATGTTTGAAAAATTAGGTCCCATGGGGTTCAATGTATTTCATTTTTTAACACGGATTCAATCCAAAACTAATTGGGTGATATTACTCATTTACATTCCCAAATGTCCCACAGATCGTCTTAACAACATACTAAAATTTCATTTTCATAAAGTCATTTTACGGCAGTTATCGTGTGAAAGAATGAACAAAGTCACAAACACTTTTCAATTATGTTGTGAAGTGTTAAAAACTAATATCTAGAGTTGAGGGGAGAAAAAAATTAAGTCAAAACATGGATTTTGAAATATCAATGAACGAAAAAGGTGAAATTTTCAGAACGTTTTTCTTATTTTTATTTTTGGTTTGCGAAATACACATTTACTTTTATAATATTTGTTACACATTTATAAGCTAAATAAATAACCACGTTTTGATTTATGGACTTTTTCCTCAATGATATCTGTGTAAAACTTTAGGTGTTAAAGGTTTTTCTTTTTTGTAATATCTTAGCCCAATTACGAGTAACTTATGTGCTTTTTTCCCCACACCAGTCACAATTTCTTTAACCAAATATGTTTTAATGAAAGAAACATTTTCCCGTCGCCTACACCTATGTGTATTTAAAGAAAACAAATATTGCTTTTATTTTATGAAAAGGATTCAAAATAACTTTTTTCAATAGAAATGTTTCTACAGCATTCAGTTTCTGTAACCAGCCTCCAATTTACACCATAATCAAATACAACAATATCTAGCATTAAACAGCTATATATTGTTGCTTTCTATCTAGCTTTCGATTTTTAACACTTTATCTGTCACACTCATTCTGTCTCATATAACACTCATTCTGTCTGTCTGTCTGTCTGTCTGTCCGTTAGCACGATAACTGCCGTAAAAATGACTTAATCAAAATGAAATTTCAGTATGTTGTTCAGACGGTCTGTAGAAACTATGGGAATATAAATGAATAATATTACCCAATTAGTTTTGGATTGAACCCGGGTCGAAAAAAAGAAATACATTGAGCCCTATGGGACCTAATTTTTCAAACATTTTTTAAGCGGATTTAAAATTCACAAATTGCTTCAAAAATTTTAGGTAATATTCAAATTGTTCCATAAACTATATAAAAAAAAATTCAGCGAAATATATTCAGTAGGTTTTTAAATAAAAATTAAAATAATAATCACACCTCTTATATGAAACGATCACGTGACCATGATATGAAACGATCACATGACCCACTTCAAAATGATATATGGCATCCATCTTGTTTCAAAATCGTGATTTTTTTAAGTTCTTTTTAATTCATATTGAGTGTTGTATCCGTCCAAAACTACTTTATTTTTGCTTAAATTCTGTGCATCTACATACTAAAACAACGCAATGACAATATATTTGAGTTTAAATGCCCATCTAAATTTGATTATTTCTACAACTAAGCCTATTTTTCACCTATGTAAAATGTAAACAGCAAAATATATAGAATGAGTTGTATTAGAATTCCTGTATTTTTTTAACACAAAATAATTTAGTCCATGGAGTTTGCATGGCTGATATGAATGAAATATTAATTGATTTCATAAAGAGAAGGACGATTTTTTCGATGAAGTTTCAAGCATAGAGTTTAATTTTTTGTAGCTCCATGGTCTTAAACAAAATGTTTAAATAAAATAAATTATTATATTATTGTGATGAATGAAATGATTGGGAGAAAGTTATGAATGAAATCCTGTTTTTATAGAGAGATCCAGGCGTGTTATTTTTTCTATGACGTCATTTGAATTAATTTCAGTTGTTTTCGATGAAGTTTTCAAATATAATAAATTATCGTAGTATTATGATAATTCTAAAACTATTACCGAGGTATGTATAACATTTTAAAGATGTTTAAATCAGGCAATTTATATTTCAATGCCGTCATTTGAATGAAGTTCATTTTTTTCGATGAAGGTTTAAGTTTTCAAATATAATAAATTAATGCAGTATTGTGATAAGTTTCAAAATATTAACGAGGAATGTATTGCATTTTAGAACTTGTTTAAATAAAATTGCATTGAAGTTGGAAAGTGTTTCATAATCAATGCTTTAAGCATGATTGATCTTTCTTGTTTAATGATACAAAAGAGTCAAGAAAATATACAGAATTTTTAAATATGTTTTATTTTATATTTTTCTTGAAGTGAACCGATTAATATTAGAAATAATTTGAATTATATATTATATGATATCAGATAATTTTTAAAAATATAATTACTTACTAGTCTAGTGGAGGCTTAACTCCTTTGAATTAGTTTCTTGATTCTTCTTGTTCGTTGCATCCTTGACATCGGCATTTATTGCAATACTAGCAACATACCCGTTCTTCGTAAGGAATATATAATATAAAAAAACTTAAAATTCACAATCGTGTGTAAATTCCCATGACAAATCGTGTGTAAATTCCCATTATTTAAAACATTCTATTAAATTATTTAAATTAATGCTCCTAAAAAGAAGTTTAAGAATCTCTGTTTTCACTATACAAAATTATCTTCACAGGCAGATCTGAAGAATAAGTCCTCCTGGTCCTGTTTGTAGACAAATTTACAAAAAATATGAAATTTAATCAGCTCAAATAAAAGCTCTGAAATTGTGAAGATATACTCGTATTACTTATATTCTCGAATATTAGAAGATATACTCGTATATTAGTAGAATATTACTGGTGCTACAAAATATGAGTTTCAAAAATTTTTGCCGTAACAGATGAAAAAATCTGATGTGGGCAGCACATGACTTCCCTTATATAATGCAATGAATTTACTACTTTTACAGTAAAAAAAAAATAGATTATTTTTATAGTAGTTATTTATATTCTTTTCAAGATATTGAATTTTCGTCAATGAGTCGTCATTTTCCATGTCGTCATCATCATCACTGAGTCGTCATTGATTTAGCGCCATTTTTATCTATTTGGTGAGTTTTTCGTTAATTTAGCAACATTTAAAAAATCGCCAAGTTGTCGACATTCCATCAAATTCGTCGCCAAAATCTCGCCTAGCGTTATGGACGAAGAAATAAGTTATTCTTACAGCAGATAAATGACTATTGGCGTTCAAATACAAAAGTATTACTCATAGTATATTTTTTCATGAATGGAACGAGCTAGATCCACGAGAATGATGTCACCAAATTTATCGCATGGTATTACATATGAAAAGTGAACATGTTTCTCAATTAGAAATATTTTTTTTTTATTTTATATGACTTTTTGATAATTTTTTTGAAAATTGTGCAATATCTCGAGAGCGGTTCATGTCAGCGTTCTAAAATTTATGTCAATCGCTTTCTAACGAAAATTACATAAGGAATGCCTATTTGCGTAACATTATTAGAGGTTTTGATTTTTTGACGATTTTTTCAAAATTTCACTCGAAAATTTAGGGGGGTTCTGAACATTCGATTGCGTATAAAAACAATAGACTTTCAGTGTATACAGATTGTGATTTTTGTAAAAAAGGAAATACATTGAACCCTATGGGACCTAATTTTTTAAACATTTTTTAAGCAAAGTTAAAATTCACAAATTGCTTCAAAAATTTTAGGAAATATTCAAATTGTCCCATAAAATATATAAAAAAAAAATCAGCAAAATATGTTATGGTAGTTTTTTAAATAAAAATTAAAATAATAATTATACCCATATTATATGGAAAAATTACGTGACCCACTTCAAAATAAAATATGGCATCCATCTTTTTTTCCTATTGTAAAAATCGTGATTTTTAAAGTTATTTTAAATTTATATTTAGTGCTACATCCGTCCAAAATCGCTTTTGTTTTGCGTATTTTCTGTGCATCTATATTCTGCGCCAACGCAATTATAATACTTTTGAGTTTAAATGATCCTTAAACTTTGATTATTTCTACAACGAAGCCCAATTTTAATGGATGCAGAATGTAAACAAGTGATTGTAAGATGAGTTGTATAAGAATTGCTGAAATTTTTTCAAGCAAAATTATTTAACTCTAGAGTCTGGACTAAAAGTGTATGAATGGAATATTCACTGCTTTTACATAGAGAGCCAGACGATATATATTTCGATGACGTCATTTGAATAAAGTTCATTTTTCAATGACGTTTAAAGTTTTTAAATTCAATAAATTATTGCAGTACTGTGAAAACTTAAAAAAAATTATCGCTTAGTGTATCGCGTTTTAGAGATGTTTAAATAAAATTGCATTGAAGTTGGAAAGTGTTTCATAATCAATGCTTTATGCATAATCGATCTTTCTTGTTAATTAATATCTGGACAATCCCTGGTCCTAGAAACTTGAGACATGAATTCAGATTTTAAGTGGGTCTAATCCAAGGCTTCTCACAAAATTTCATGAAATTCGATAAAACCGTTCTCCCGTAATGATGAGATAAACATACAGACAGACAGAAAGACAGATTTTCAATTTTATTTATATAGATAACATTTCTTGTAAAGCTTTCCCTTAGTTATTCGTTTTAGTCGGTATTTCTCAATACGTCCGTAAGTTGGAAACTTTGTTATTTCAATCGGGTCTCTACTGGAGGATATGTGACCATCTTATAAAAAATCTGATGTGGGCAGCACATGACTTTCCCTGACTTTCACAGACTCAAATTCATTTTTTCTTTATTTCTTTAAGAACTCATTAAATTGAGTTTAATTGCACAAAATAAAACTAAATTTGCATTTTAAATTCAATTTCTGCTTTTATTTGGTAATTGGACATTTTTCGAAAGGTGGCAAAACAAAAATGCCAAAAATCTCAAATATCTCGAGAACGGTTAGTCCTAGAGTAATAGAGATGTTCTTATTATTTTCCTCGTCAAAAATTTCGTGTAAAACAATCATTTAATTGATACATTTGAACATACATAGTCTTTTTTTTAGATATTGGCAATTTTTGAGGGTCATTTCATAAAAAAAGGCAGGTTGTTCTTTTCCGAATCGTACCAAATTCTAATCAGCACCAGAGTGTCCCAGTGATTTATCTACCAAATTTTGAGAAATTTGCTCAATCAGTATTTCAGCTAGAGTGGATAAATTAGATTTTTGATGGCCATTTCGCAAAAAAAGGCGGGTTCTTTTTTCCGAATTGTATCAAAAACTAATCAGCACCAGGGTCACACCCAAGGGTCTTACCTACCAAATTTTATGAAATTCGGTCCATTACTTTTTGAGTTAGAGTGGATACAAAATCTGCACACACAGACAGACACACACACAGACACACACACAGACGTCACGCTAAAAATATTTTTTTCGTATTCTAGAGGTCTCGAAACGTGTAGATCCGTCCAAAACTCAAGTTGTGATTTTAGGTATGATTCCAATACTTTTCCTATATATTACCATATATTGACGGGAAAGTAAAAATATGTACAAACTGTAATGAGAATAAATTGAGAACCCCCCCCCTCCCCCACCAGACAGCGTTATCACCAGATACCAAATGCTACATGATTGCATTTTTCCTTTGCATATATTAAGTAAGAAGAAGAAGCCTGGTAAAAGTAATCTATTTTTCAAATCCAGTTTTCCTGCTGCAGCAGAGCGTCGTAGAACTAACTGTCTGCTGTTGGCTGAAATTCTGACTCCTATGAATTGAAAGTACGTTTGTCTATAGCTTTGTTTGTTTGCATGTTCCGTATACAAATTGATGGATTTTGATTGGATTTTTTTTCAAATTCTGTATGATTTTGTTTTACTTTACTGCATTTGCTGTAACTCTGTCAATGTTTCGAGTTTCTTACCATAGAGGTTGTCGAGATATAAATAATGAAACCTAAAAATTAAATATCCATAGAAATAGCATTTTGCAGGTCATTTATTTCATGAGGTTTTATTTGATGAATTATTTATTTTTTCTTTAAAACTGAATGATAGAGAAAATGTCAGATAATTAAGTTTGATAAATGCATTGGCGGTAATCAAATTCGATCTCTACGTTTTACCAAATTTCTTTTGAAGCATGTATTTCTTAGATTTGCTATAGTTAGAGTTTAGCTAATGATTGATATGGATTTAGCATTAAATTTTAAAAAAGGCAGGGTAATTTACGAAGGATTTCCGCTTCAGATTCTTTTTTTCATTTCTGATTCAAAAGTATTAATTTTCCTTGAAGAAAAACATCTATTTTTCAAAATTAGCTATAAATAAAGTTTAGATGATATAACTGATATGGATTCAGCATTAAATTTTTGAGGATGTTGTGTTTTACACTAAAAAATTCCATTTTAGGTTCTTTTCCATATTGATTAATGGAGGTGATTGCTATTGGTGGCAAAAATTCTGCCTTGTTATTGTTTATACTAAATATTCTTCCTTTTAACATATTTTCTCAGAATCTGCTATTCATAGATCTTAGATGATAACTTATATGGATTTTAGCATCAAATTCTGGAGGAGCATGGGAATTTAATAATGATTTTCACTTCTCTCCATTTCAAATATTTTCATTTTATTTGAAACATCTATTTCTCAAGATTAGCCATAGATGGTGCTTAAATGATAACTGATATAAATAGACCATTAAATTCTGAAATTCTGAAGACGGTAGGTTAGTTCACAAAGGATTTTCACTTCTAGTATTTTTACCACTTACAGTTAGAAAAAATTAATTGAGGCATGTATTTCTCAGGATTGGTTGTATAGGGCAGGCTATATTGGCTATATATGACTATAATTTCAAGGATTGATATATAGAGCTTAGATCGTGTCAATTAAAGATTTGACATCGAATTCCATAAGGCGTTGACGGGTTATCAAGGATTTTCACTTCAGGTTCTTTCTTAATTCCGGTTCAAACATTTTTATATTCCTTGAAACACCTCTTTCTCAAATCCAGCTGTGGATATAGCTTAGATGATGACGGATAAGAATTCAGCATTATGTTTCTGGGAAGGGTGGTTCACTAAGAATTAAAACTACCGGTTACTGCTCAACAAATTTCCTTGAAACATCTATTTCTCAGGATCAGTTACCGATAGATCTCAGACGATAACTGATATGAGTTTTTCATCAGATTTTGGAGGTTGTAGGGGTTTACTAAGAATTGCCACTTCCGATTTCTCCGAAAATTCGTATGACTATATGAATTAAGTTTGCAAAAGAGATAAAAATGAAGTGTACTTGCCACTGTAAGAAATCTCCTACATAAATTTCTTGTATATATTGTGTTCTACTGGTTCTTACAAAAGAGATAAAATGAGATTACGGAACTTAATGATATTTTCAATGGTACGTAAATCATTTGTTCTATTATGGTTAAAGGTATTCAAATTAATACAATAGAGAATGTTGTTTTTCAGATTTGTCTGAGGAGATGATTTTCATAGCGGGACCTATACTATTACACTCAGGGCCGATCCTAGCAGGTGTGCAGCGCGTGCACCGCACGCGGGCGGCCAAAACAAGGGGCGGCCGCAGGCCGCGTATAGTTCTATCAATCAAGCAAAATTTTTTAAAACTTATAATAAGTCTAATAAGTATGCTGAATTTTAAATAGTTATTGAAAAATCAAAATAAGTCCCATAGTTTAAGAAAAATAGAATGTTAGTGCACAGTGTGTTGGTCTATTGTCCATTAATGTCTACTCTTTACACACATCCTTCATTTGATAGCAAAATTCGTGGCAGAGCCGGCAATACGGCATAGAAAAGGATACCAAATTTTAAATTTCTATCTAAAAAAATAACCAAGGGGCATATTTTTGAGACGCCTAAGGATGTTTCGTTCCACTGTGCTGCGGCTTATTTATGTATACCGCGGCTCGCAGATCAATGGTCAAAAGAAACTTTATTTTAGCGGTCTCCTTTGTAAATTAGAACTGAATTATTTCGGCAAAGTTAACCCTTTAGCGACGGCGGCGTTCCGGAACTGCGGCGGCCCAAAAGACGGAGCGCTTCTTTTTCGAACTGTTCCCAGGAGACGGCAATTTTATTGCGCTAAGCCTAACTCTCGAAAAAAATTCACTAAAAATCACCCGTTCAACACAACATTCTACTATTTTCAGGAATAAAGGAAATTCTTATTTTCTATTTGATGTATATTTTTCTTTCAAATTTTCTTTTATTAAAATATTAAAAATTTTAGCGTATTAAAAATAACTTACCTTGAATAAAATAGTTATCAGTTAATCAGGAGTGTATATAGATTTAAATCAGTTATCAGGAGTGTATACAGATTTAAATTTTGAAACTAATGCATCTTAAACGGGTTTCAATTTATCTAGTTTTTAGGCATTACTATCAAGAGTAAAATGAAGGTAACGTAATATTCTTGGCCTAACATTTTAACGAAAAAAATATTGATTTATTGGTAGAACATGGTCCCAAACAAGTAGCAAATTTTAAATTTCCGGTCGATGAGAGTGGCAGAAAATTTAGCTGTTCATATTATAACAAAACTTTAGTGAACGGGGAGAAAATAAATCGCGCGTGGCTCTGATATTCCATAAAACTAAATCGTATTTTTTGTTTTGCATGTAAATTGTTTGGTAAAGATAGTTCAACACAACTTGTAAGTACTGGCTTTTCTGATTGGCGTCATTGTTCGGATTACCTTAATAAGCATGAAAACAGTCTAAAACACATAAACTCTTATAAGATCGTGGTGCGAAATAAATACGAGGCTGAAAAAAAATTGTACTATTGACGCGGATCAACAAAATGTTTACAATCGAGATGCGAAGGCGCGCCGTCATTGAAAGAATGATTGCTGTAGTACAATCTTTAGCCAGTCAAAATTTGGCATTCAGAGGAACTAGTACAAAGTTGTATCATAGAGATAATGGTAATTTTTTAAAGGCAGTGGAGATGTTGGCCCAATTTGATCCAGTTATTTCAGAACACCTTAATAATGCCAGTAAATACAAAGATAACAAAACACGTATTCCACACTACTTAGGGCAGCATTTTCAAAATAAAATAATTAATATTTTAGCCGAATCTATTCGTAATGGGATAACACGCATTGTCAAAAAAGCCAAATATTACACTATAATTCTCGATTCTACACCAGATATTAGCCACACAGAACAAATAATGTTTGTAATTAGATGTGTGAACACTACTGATGGTAAGGTAGATATTTTATAATTTTTTCTAGAATTTTTTCCTGTAACTAATACCACTGGAGAAGGTCTGTGCAATTTTCTATTAGAGAAGCTATTACCTAGTCTGCAGCTCGAAGTTAAAGATATACGGGGTCAGGGCTACGACAACGGATCGAACATGAAGGGGGAAAATATAGGGCTTCAGAAACGGATTCTCGATATCAATCCTAGAGCATTATACGTGCCGTGTGCGGCTCATACATTAAATCTCATCGTTAATGACGCTGCCAGCTCCAGTGATGAAATTTCTGTTTTTTTTAATATGGTACAAGAGGTATATAATTGCTTTTCTGCGTCCTCATATCGATGGGATTTACTAAAAAAACACGTGAAAAGTCTAACTTTAATACCATTAAGTGAAACAAGGTGGGAAAGTCGTATCAATGCTATTAGACCTCTCAAACAAGACCTAAAAAACATTATTACCGCTTAAATGCCTTAATTGAAGATACCACCAGAGACATGAAAACAAAAATGGGTGCTGAATCAATAATTAAAAATCTTAAAACATTTAAAATTTTGTGTTCAATTTTAATTTGGGATGATTTATTATCAAGAATTGATGTATTGAGTAAAATGCTTCAAAATCCTAAGTTAAACATCGCGGAATGCATTGAAGGCTTTGATAATCTTAAAAAATATTTAGTTTCCCAAAGATCTGACGATAATTTTTAACTATTTGTCGATTCAGCAACAACACTTGCTAGAGATTTAGGTATTGATCCCGAATTTTTCATGTCGAAGCTCAGGAAAAAGGTCCGTTTATTTGATTACGAGGGCAGTGATGAACCAGTTTCAAATCCCTTCCAGCAATTCAAGACTGCTTTCTTTTTTGCAATTCTTGATTACGCGATCTCTTCGGTAAATGAAAGATTTACCTTATTATCTGAGTGCCATTCAATATTCTGCTTTCTGTATGAGTTTCACAACATTTCTAATGGTGATCTCATGAAAGCCTGCATGGACTTAGATATTAAGTTACAGGTACAGGAGGAAGGAAGTATTGTGAAAGATATAGACGGTGTACAACTCTTTAATGAAATAACTTCATTCAAAGATATTTTTCCAGGTAAAAAACAGCCAATTGAGATATTAGAAATTATAGTCAAAAATGAACTCATTCCCTGTTTTCCAAATTTTGATCTAGCAATAAGAAATTTTTTAACCTTTCCTGTTTCTGTGGCTTCAGGTGAAAGAAGTTTCAGTAAATTAAAAATTATTAAAAATTACTTGAGAAACAATATGACAGAAGAAAGGCTTTCAGATTTGGGCATCTATTGAATCCGAAATCTCTGAAAAAATTGATTTCACCGAAATTATTGACAAATCTGCTTCTCAGAAAGCCAGAAAAGTTATTTTATAGTTAATTATTAGGTAGTCTTTGTAGAAGGACTGATTTATATACTTTTCGTTTCACGAGATTTATGCTTTAGTACTTTTTTTTATTAGATTATATTTTCTAAGTAAATACTGTTGTTTTGCATTTCTAATTTAAAAATGTCTATTTTTATTTCAAACGTAATATTTTTGTTTGTTTATTATTTTGTTAAAGTATTTTGTCGCTATTATAACCTATTAGTTGGCCAAAAAATAAAATTTTGCACTTCAAATTTTATTTGCATTTCTATTAATGTTTTGTTTTTTACTCTTATACAGGTAGATGAATTTATAACGTCAACGTTAAGTATTAGTCAAAATATGAAAAATTCTTTAGAGGGGCGGCACATTAGGTCTTTGCACGCGGGCGGCCGACACCCTAGGATCGGCCCTGATTACACTATTCTACTTTTTAAGAGTAGTATTATATTTTTATAAGGATATAATATACCTTTAACGATATATATTTTAAAGAATATCATGATTTAGGAATATTCCATACACTACATCTATTAGAATTTATACATGTATTATACCACAATTATATTTGCTAATAAAATAAGAAAGCTACAGGATTTGGAATGCTATACAATACGGAAAATCAATCGTTCAATGAAGTGCTTTTTCTATCACACCCAGACTATATATTTTCATATGTTTCTAAAAACTACTTTATTATTTTTTTATATCTATGGGACTAAGGTCAGCTAGGAGACAGAACCTATAGCATGGTAACTTGGTTCGGGGTATGTGTCATAGAATGCTCGCAAGTCTATGGCACAGTTAAAATTGCCCAACAAACTGATGTCCAATTATTCGACCTGAAGAAACGAAATACACCTAAAGTGCTACTGATAGCCCGACGAAGAAATCGATATGTAATTTTGTATTATATGACTACATTTCTTGTATCCCGTTTTTTTTAATTTGTCCCTTGTGTGGACTTAAGCTATTAAAATGCTCTCCCTAAGGTTAGCTAGGAGACAGAACCTATAGCATGGTAACCTGGTTCGGAGTGCGTGTCATAGAATGCTCGCAAGTCTATGGCAAGTTAAAATTACTCAATAAACTTGTGTCTAATTATTCGACCTGAAGACACGAAATTCACCTAAAGTGCTACTGATAGCCCGATGAAGAAATCGATATGTAATTTTGTATTATATGACTATATTTCTTGTATCCCGTTTCCTTTAATTTGTCTCTTGTGTGGACTTAAGCTTAAAATGTTCTCCCTAAGGTCAGCTAGGAGACACAACCTATAGCATGGTAACCTGGTTCGGGGTATGTGTCATAGAATACTCGCAAGTCTATGGTAAGTTAAAATTGCTCAACAAACTTGTGTCCAATTATTCGATCTGAAGAAACGAAATACACCTAAAGTGCTACTGATAGCCCGACGAAGAAATCGATATGTAATTTTGTATTATATGACTACATTTCTTGTATCTCATTTTCTTTAATTTGTCCCTTGTGTGGACTTAAGCTATTAAAATGGTCTCCCTAAGTTAATCCATAATGCAATTTTGTCTTAAAAAGGAAATACATTCCCAACTTCTTGGTCCTACAATCAGGAATGAGACGTAAATTCAGAAAATAATCCGCTATAGCATACGTTATCACGAACACCAAATGCTTTAAGATTACATTTTTTTCTTTCTCATACGTTATTAGGGCGAAAAAGACCGATAAAAATTATCTAACTCCCAAATCGAGGGTAGCAGAAGCATTGTTCAGAAAAATGATTATCTCCTAGTGACTGGAATTCTAACTGTCACCAACTTTCTTATGCTCACAATCTAAATTTGGTTTTAAAGGCGAAATTTATTATTCACTAGCACTATACCTGTTCTTCGTACGGAATATACATTATAACGAAACCTAAAATTTACAATCATGGGCAAATTCCTATAGTATTCTAAATGACATTGTTATTTAAAATAATCTATTAAAATATTTAAATTAATGCTCCCAAAATAAATTTAAGTATATCTGTTCCTGTTATACAGAATTATCTTCACAAGCAGATCTAAAGAATGAAACATCCTGATCCCGTTTGTAGACACATTTACAGATGCCAAAATGAAAGCGCTAAAATTGTGTGGAAATATATACCTATATTACTTATATTCTCGTAAATTAAAATATATACCCATGTAGTATTAGGAGAAAATTGTCCGTACTACAATATATGAGTTTCAAAAATCCCTTGCCTAAATAAAGCAGATAAATTAATAAATTTAAAATATAATAATAATCCCATAATCTTTAAACCTAAAGGTCATAATTAATATAAATGTATTTTATATATATACATTTGTTTTATATACATTTCTTTATTATTTAAATCGAAAAAGATGTAATTAAAATCATCTACCGCATTGCATTTAAATCCGTTAATAAGCGGCATGATGTATTTTTCTTCAAATAAATTGGTGGAAAAAATATCGTCTGCATAATACGACTTACAACGACTTATAAACATATACAACAAGTGTAATTAGCGATAATAATAAGACGCAGGAATTGATACGATATTTCTTATTTAATGTTATCCCTTCTTGTACTCAATTTTCAGTTTTTTTAATTTGTCCTTCATGTAGAATTTACTGAAAACGTTCTTCCTCCGTCAATTAATTTCACAATCGCGCCTAGCATGGCAAAACGCGGGTGCCATTAAAAAGGTGATAAATTGAGACCAGAATTCCTTTGGCCCGCTTTATCAACAAACAGCCAATGCTAAAGATTACACCTTTTTATTCTCATACATTGTGAAAGATGAAGATAGATAGATATCTAACTCCCTAATCAGGTTTTAAGACAACAGTAGGTATGTTGTTCAGAACTAGAATTTTCTCTCCCGTAAAATAAAATTAGGACTATTTCCCAACCTGTACATGCACACCTACCTAGACTTACTTACAAATGAGGAATTTATTGTCCTTACGTAAGATAAAAGACAAGAATAGAAAGCTTGTAGCTTTTAATCACGTGTCTAGTATATTAGAGATAAAAATGTTTTTCCGGGAATTTTTATGCGTGTGGATATATTTTTAAAATTCCAAACATTTGTAAAGGTTGAAATAATGTTTATTTGAGACCGTATTTATAATTTTTTATAAAATTTGTAGATTGTTATTTATCAAAGGGGTAAAATGGGGAGAAAAATATAGACAAAAATGTATTGATTGTGCTATAATTGTTTGCTTTATCAAATCTGTATTCATAATAGTCTTACAAGTTTACGTTTGTATGTTTAATTATACCTAAATATGTAGAAGCAAACAGTTTTGTTGTCTTTCCATATACGACATGTTTGAAAAAAAGTTAATCAGGTTTACTATTTTTCAACCGTTAGTGCTAGACACATACTTGCACTTAGAAAATTGTTTTGAATCGTAAGACAAATTTATCTAAATTATTTTCAAAACTGGGAAGTATTTGCATAAAAGTACGAAATCTAACTTTTTATACGCTCCCTTTAGGCCAATTACTCGAAAAATGGTTATAATCTGAAATAATTAGTTAGTCATCTGTACCTACAAAAATTGGCAGCTATACCCATAAAATCAAAGCATGGGCAATAAATTTCCTTACACCAAAAAAACCACCGTTTTACCAAGCAATTTTCCAAAGAACTTAGGAACCACAGATAAAATAAAGCTTTAGTCGACTTTGTGTACTTGTTTTCAATGCAAACCGTCCAACAAAATATAGTCTTTAAATTTTCAAAGATAATGTTCAGCAACTGGTAGATAACCTAACGATGATTTCTGTCTCAAAATTTGCATCTTGCTCCATTTTGTAGTATTTACAGTGAATTACTGATATAGTTGGAAATTTGCATGGGGAAACTGATTATATATTTAATTTTTATAACGCATTTAAAAAAATCTAACAATTTCTTTGTCTGTTTTTTCATGTGGAATAACTCGGCATTAATACGAAATTTACAATACTTCGAGAACACTGACAGAAGTAAAAAAAGGACAAAGTTCACGCTCAAAAAATGATAGATGATGGTATTTTGAGAGGTAGTATTTCAGGTGATGCAAAATTATGTATTGTATCTGGGCCGTATGGTTCGGGGTCCCGGACCGCATAAACAGTTCATGAAAAAGGTCAATAACATATAAAAATATATGGTGGTTTCAAGGGCAAACCAATTAACTGCCATAGGCTGCCTTTTAAACTTCAATCTTAAGGATCGGCTGGGAAATAGTAAAAATCTGATGTGGGCAGCACATGACTTTCCCTGCAGACTTATACTCACGTTCTCTTTATTTTAATTAAATTTATTTCACTTTTAATTCAATTTTCGTTCTCATTTGGTAACTGGACTTATTTTCAAAGGTGGCCTAGAGAAAATACGAAAACACTAAAATATCTCGAGAACGGTTAGTTCTAGTGTAATGGAATTGGTCGTATTCTTTTCTTCGTTAAAAATTACGTATTAAACGAACATTTAATGGATATATTTGAGCACACGTAGTTCTTTATTTTAAATCTTGGCGATGTTTGCGGGCCATTTTGCAAAAAAAAAGACAGGTTATTTTTTTCCGAATCGTACCAAAATCTAATCAACACCAGCGTGACCTACAAGCGACTTATATACCAAATTTTGTGAAATTCGGTCTATTAGATTTTTAGCTAGAGTGGATACAAACCGTTGCGGGCCATTTCGCAAAAAAAGGCGGGTTCTTTTATCTGGAATCGTGCCCAAAACTAATCAGCACTAGATCCGCCCACAAGTGACATACCTACCGAATTTTATGAAATTCGGACAATTAGTTTTTTAGTTAGAGTGGATACAAAATCTGCATAGACAGACAGCCACACAGACAGACAAACAGACAGCCACACAGACAGACAGACACACACACAGACGTCACGCTAAAAATAGTTTTTTCGTATTCTAGAGGTCTCGAAACGTGTAGATCCGTCGAAAACTCGAGTTGCGATTTTCGACATGATTCCAATACTTTCCCTATACATTACCATGTATTGCAGGGAAAGTAAAAAATCTGATGTGGGCAGCACATGACTTTCCCTGCAGACTTATATTCACGTTCTATTTATTTAAATTAAATTTAATTCATTTTTAATTCAATTTTCGTTCTCATTTGAAAACTGGACTTATTTTCAAAAATGATGTAGGAAAAATACGAAAAACTAAAATATCTCGAGAACGGCTAGTCCTAGTGTAATGGGGTTGGTCTTATTCTTTTCTTCGCTAAAAATTACGTATTAAACAAGCATTTAATGGCTATATTTGAGCATGCGTAGTTCTTAAGTTTAGATTTTGATGATTTTTGCGGGCCATTTTGCAAGAAAAGGCAGGTTATTTTTTTTCGAATTCTACTAAAATCTTATCAGCACCAGGGTGGCCTACAAGCGACTTATCTTCCAAATTTTGGGAAATTCGGTCCATTAGTTTTTCAGCTAGAGTGGATACAAGTTTTTACGGGCCATTTCGCAAAAAAAAGCGGGTTCTTTTATTCCGACTCGTACCCAAAATTAATCAGCACTAGCCCCGCCCACAAGTGACTTACTTACAAAATTTAGTGAAATTCGGCCCATTAGTTTTTTAGTTAGAGTGGATACAAAATCTGCACAGACAGACACACAGACAGACAGACACACAGACACACAGACAGACACACAGACACACACACAGACGTCACGCTAAAAATGTTTTTTTCATATTCTAGAGGTCTCGAAACGTGTAGATCCGTCGAAAACTCGAGTTGCGATTTTCGGCATGATTCCAATACTTTCCCTATACATTACCATGTATTGCAGGGAAAGTAAAAAGGTAGTTTAATGAAAAGAAGTTTCAAAAAAGAAACTGGCGATGCTCTTCGATCCCGATTGTGACGAATCACAATCGAGATCTGTCGAGGCCTAGAATTCGGAATAGGAGGAACAATTCTCCTCGAGAAGAAGTAAAGGGAAAAGTGGGAGCGGTTTAGCTGTGCTCCGTGGACTCAAGGAAATGCCATTAATGGAGTACCTAGCAAAGCGATAGTGCTTGCTTTACCTCCGATCATATGTAAAAGGTTAATAAATCATAAAAAAGACTTTTAAAATGAAATAGGGATCCAGTAGGATCATAGCGGTGCATGTAAGGCAGTATTGAGACAAGTCCGAGTACGGTCTACCTGTCGCTGAATTAGAAGAAGGGGGGGAAAAAAAAAAAACCTCCAAGAAATAAAGGAAAATTTAGAAGTAACGGGTGAGTTCCTTAGAACTCTGCCTTGAGCCAATGAAAAACGTTCAAGTTAGGCAGAAGGAGGCGGGACAGCGGAGAGCGCCGGCAGATCAAAGGGATTCTGGCCAAGCCAATCAAAAATTCCGCAAAGTTCTAGCAAACGGGAGAAAAACAAGACCTGCAAAGCAAGGCTCGCAAAAATCCAAACTTAACAAAAGAAAACAAAAAAAACTTAGGGAGATTTAACCAGGTCACAGATGCTGTCATAACGAATGGCTATTCTGTCAATAATTCTGGTGGATTCCCTTAATTTAGGGAGGGCACGCTGAAGGAAATCTCTCTGATAGCCGTTTTTCTCTAAGCGGACTATCAGGTCGACGATGACCTCCAGCCAATCATCTCTGGTAGGATCATTCCCCTCAAGGGGGGGGGGCTTGTTAGCATTAAAGTTTACAACTTGGTTAATGTGCTCCGTGGAGCAACGGCCTTGAAACAGTGAAAGCTGCGTTTTCATAAAACGCGGGGATTCAGGGTTCGTCTGAGCTGGCCAATTACAGAGTTTCAAATTTATACGGGGAGTCCGTTAAGATTAGCAAATAAAATTTGAATTTTGCCAAGGTCGTGGGCTGCGACTTTCATTTGGGGATGACTTAGGAAAAAGTTTCGTAAACATGTTTAGGGCTAAAGTGACTTTAGAATGATAAAAGAATACCGATTACTGATTTGTTAAATTCAGTTACTTTATTGGTTTCGGCAGTTTTTGCGGGTTTTAAAATATCTGGTGAGCTGCACATGACTTTCCCTATATAATGCAATAAATTCATTTCTTTAACAGTGAGAAAATGATATATATATAAGATCTAAGTAATAATGTTTTTAACATTGAATTGTGCATTTGGCGCTATTGCGGATGACAACATGTAAAACTATTTTGAAGTACCCAATTAACTTATATTTCACCCAACTCTAAATTGACAATTATCCATATTGATAGAATCCGCAATAAGCAATATTTTCCATATATTGAAATATTTTAATAATTAATTCATCAATTTGGCGTCATTTCCGTGAAATTTTAACTATATGCTACTTGCTATATTCGCTAATCTGGAGCAAAATATTGCCAGGTTGGCGATATTTCGCAAAATGAGTCACGAAGTTCACCAAATTTATCGGTAAGCGTTACTGACAAACGGAGAGAAGAGCATTTATTGTATATAAATTACTGCTGGCGAATTGTTGGGCGTCAGCATACAACATTATTACACAAAGTATCTTCTCTTGTAAATGGAACGATCTAGATCCGCAAGAATGATGTTAACGAATTTATCGTATAATATTAAACTTGAAATTGGATATATTTTCCAATAGTTAATATTCTTTTAATTTTATGTGATTTTTTGATAAATTTATTTAAAAAATGGGCAATATCTCGAGAATGAGTCATGTTAGCACTCTAAAGAGTGTGTGAATTGTTTTCTAATGAAAAATTACGCAAGAAATGATTAGTTACGCAACATTATTGAAGGATCTGATTTTTGATGATTTTTTCAAAACTTCGTTTGAAAATTTGAGTCTTGCTTGCGTTTAAAATCAATAGGCTTTAAATACCCACCAGTTGTAATTTTTGTAAAAAATTTCGTTCGAAACGCTCCATTTGTTACTTACACACACACTCATCCACTCCCGGCCACACAGTAAGCTGCCGTAAGCCTTAGGATTGGTCGTGTGGTCGGGGCCTTCAACACACTCGTCCACACTTACACACACACTCGTCCACACTTACACACACACTCGTCCTCCTTCCGAGAGGTTGGTGGTAGGGGAAGGAGGGTACGGTCCCTGTGGATGCCTCCCCCACTGGGTTCCGGTCTAAATTGTGTGGCACTTCCCGACCGTCCAAACAGTTACCTTACACCTTTCTGGTAGGTCGGACGGTCTGGGTTTCAACACACACTCGTCCACACTTACACACACACTCGTCCCCGGCCGACTAATCGGTTGTTCATGTCCTTGCTGACGAGCCGGTCGGTCTGGGTCTTCAACACACACTCGTCCATACTTATACACTCGTCCAAACTTACACACACACTCGTCCATACTTACACACGCGTCCATAATGACATACACGTCCATACTTATACACACAGACATCACCTTAGAAACGTTCGATTGGAGTTCAGAGATGCTTGAAATGTGATCTTCCTTCAAAAATTCGAATTCGAATTTTCGACCCGGTCATAATACTTTCCCAATAACTTATGCTACGCATATAGGGAAAGTAATAGGGGTGCCCCTAGGAGGATGAAATTAACCCCCTAATTACTCTATTTTTTGCAACCTCCTATGGGTGTAAGCGTTACAGTACCTAGAAGTAAAAGCAATGTATCCGCGCATTTGCTGCACTTCATAACGCCCTAAGATTCCGTCAGCGGCCCTTGTCATATTCTGGTACCGGGATCGTTTGGTTTATTGTGGCGTTCCTGAAAAACCAAACTTTCAATTATGTTGTGAGAAATATTATTTAAAAATACATCTTTAAGTTCTAGTGATATGACAAACTAAAAAATATAAAATTTTTACAGGCCTGAGTTATTTTAAAGAATAATATATTAAATTGAAATGTTGACGATTTCAAAGGAAAGGGAACTTTAAACGGCTTATCTTGTGAGGAAGGCAATAGTATCTCATAAAATGTGGCATCGTAAGCAACAATTTAACAATTATACTCGGAAAATGATCAAGCTTAAAATCCAATTTTCATTACTTATTCCTGTCTGCGTATATTTGATTCATTTTAAGTGGCGACATCTAGTATTTATTTATGAAACTGAAATCCCATTTCGAAGGAGTTGAATCTTGTATTTTTCGATATCTTTCAGGTTTCAAGAATATCAATATCAAACTATTAAACTCATGTTAAGGGGGAAAAATGAAATAACACGAATGTGATATGAATTATATGATAAACAATATGTGTAAATGGCGAATACAATAGTTTTAAGATAATTTTGACAAAATTTAGCATTATGGGAAAAGTTTCTTTCTCTCTGTAAATATATAAATATATATCTTGGAAAGTCTGTATGTTTGCTTGTTTGTTTGTCTGTTCCTTATACAATTTTTGACAGATGTTTTTTTAATTTGGTATGGTTACACTGCTAGTAATTTCTATTTCTTCTGCTAGTTTCTCTATTACACTGCTAGTAATTTCTGGTCCATCGAGTTTCTAGGCCAGGGTTGACGAAATATCGATAAAAAATGCAAAAATTCCATAGAAATGGCCTTTTTCAGAAGACTTTTTTCAGAAATTTTATTTAAAGAAAATTATATCATGTTGCTTAGCAACAGAATCAAATGGGTTGATTTGGCAGACAGTGGCTGTGGCGTAGTGAGGGGGGGGGGGGGGGAGTGCCTAGGGACATAGGTAAATTGCGCCCATTCTAAAATATGGTGCAATAGCATATGCCGAAATAAATAATTATACGTTAATCAATCACGCATCATCATCTTTAGTCAAGCATATACGTTTTAATTGTTAATCATTTTTAAGCATACACTTTTTAATTGTTAATTATTTTCAAACATAATTTTTAATTGGTTTAATTGTTGTTTTTAAAATATAAATTTCAGTTTTCTGTTGGAACGATTTTGATTTTCAGATGTAAATATTAATGAAATGAAAAATACATAAAGTTATCATTTTTAAAGTATTATATACATGTATATTTTTAGAATGAGTTAGAGTAAAATCACCAAAAGACGATTTCATTCGATGGATACACTATTGATATGTCAACCCTTCTTCGATCCAGACCGTCCGACCTACCCGAAGGTGTAAGATATCTGTTTGGACGGCCGGTGTGTGTGAACCCTTGTCGAAAGTCATAAATCATAGGTTGAAAATCCCTTTGACTTAAATCCCTGTTTTTTCACTACCTTATGAACTTCAAAACTACAGCGTGAAAAGAATTTTATACCATGGCTCGTCGACCAAATTAAAAAAAAAAAACTGTCTGCACTGAAAGCTGTTATTTTTGTTATTGCCACATTCTAAAATCTTAAATACTGGCCTTCGTGGAAAGGTCTTGGTCAAGACCTTATTACTTTCCTTATATACATAGTATAATGTATAAGGAAAGTATTGTGACGGGGTCGAAAATTCGAATTCGAGTTTTCGATGGGAGAGCACGTTTCAAGCATCTCTGAACACTAATCGAACGTTTTTGAGGTGATGTCTGTGTGTGTGTATGTGTGTGTGTTGTTGTTGAGACCCAGACCGTCCGACCTACCAGAAAGGTGTAAGGTAACTGTATGGACGGCCGGGAAGTGCCACCCAATTTAGACCGGAACCCAGTGGGGGAGGCATCCACAGGGACCGTACCCTCCTTCCCCTACCACCAACCTCTCGGAAGGACTTACGGACCCACATGTTTAACGTGATCGTACTCCGCATGAACACGGCGGCATTTTGTGGTAGCGTGCAAATCTAGCGCGCAAACCACGGGGATACCGCACCCGAGAGTATGTGTGTGTGTGTGTGTGTTCATAACTCTGGTACAAAAATTGCAATCTGTGAACACTGGAACCCTACTGTTTTTAAACGCAATCAAATGTACAGAACACTACTAAATTTTCGAATGAAATTTTGAAAAAATCGTCAAAAAATCAAAACCTTCAATAAAGTTATGTAAATTATTATTTCTTATGTAAGTTTTCATTATAAAACGATTGAAATAAAAGTTAGAACGCTAGTATGAACCGTTTTTGATAAATTACATATTTTTCAAATACATTTGTCAAAAAATTTTATAAAATTTAAAACAACAAATTAATTATAGTAAAATATGTTCACTTTTCATATGTAATATTACGCGATAAATTTGTTAACACCATTCTCGTGAATCTAGCACGTTCCATTCACGAGAGAAGACACTTCGGGTACTAGTTTTTTTATTTGATGCCGATAGTCATTTACCTACTATAGGAATAACTTATATCTCGTCCATAACGCTTGGAGAAATTTTAGCTATAAATTTTGAGAAATATCGCCAACTTGGCGACTTTTTTAATGTCGCCATATTGACAAAAATGTCACCAATTTGGTAAAAATGACGCTAATTCAATGAAATAACGACTAATTGATTGGGTACTGTATTATCTTAGAAAAAACATAAGAATTGATTATAAGAATATTCCATTTCTCCGTCCGTCCGTAACGCTAGACGAAAATTTTTACAGGAGTTCGCTAACTTGGCGACTTTTTTTAAATGTTTCTAAAGTGAGGAAAATATTGTCAAATTGATAAAAATGATGCTAAATGGGAGGTAATGATTCGCAAATTTTGAATTCCGCCATATGACGAGCATACTTTCTAGTATATAAGAAATGCTCTTCTCTTCGTTTATCTCTAACACTTGGCTATACATTTGGCGAACTTGGTGAATAATCTAGCAGAAAGCGAATAATATAAAAATATCGTCAAAGTTAATGAAAATGACGCCTAATTGATGCATTAATTATTAAAATATTTTGATATATAAACCATATTGCTTATTAAAGATGCTATCAATATCAATAATAGTTATTTTAGAATTCCGTGAAATCTAAATTAATTGGGTACTTTTAAATAGTATTACAATTTTTGCATTCGGAAAAACGCCAAATGCACGACTCAACGTTAGAAACACTATAACGTGGATATTTTCATTTTTCACTATGGAATAAGTAAATTCATTGCATATTATAAGGAAAGTCATGTGCTGCTCTCATCAGATTTATTTAGATCCAAGAAGGATCGATGTTCTATTTTGTACATTCGGTACATTGTCTACGATTTATCAACGTCTTAAATAAAGCCCGCGAAAAATGTTCCAATAAACACTCCAAAATAGTTCAGGGCATCAGCAAAAATACTTTAGAAAAATATCTTCTAAAGGTGAAAGTGCCCAAAGCCTTCAAAAGTGAAAATGGCTCTAAACTCAATGCCCACTTTGGATGAGATACGCCTATGCTTTTACAATCCATTATTCAAAACTATACAATTTTTACTTTTCTCTCTATATTAAAAAATCTGACGTGAACAGCACATGACTTTCCCTGCAGATACAAATTCCTTTTGCCATTTTTTTATTTCATTATGCCTTAAATTGAGCTTAATTGTAAAAAGTAAAACGAATATTTTTTAAAAATTATATATAATTTGCCTTTTTATTAACACTTTACAACATAGTTGAAAAGTGTTTATGACTTTGTTCATTCTGTCTGTCTGTCTGCCCGTTAGCACGATAACTGCTGTAAAAATGACTTTATTAAAATGAAATTTTGGTATGTTGTTCAGACGGTCTGTGGAACCTATGGGAATATAAATGAATGATATCACCCAATTAGTTTTAGATTGAACGCGGGTTGAAAAATGAAATGCATTGAACCCTATGGGACCTAATTTTTCAAAAATTTTTAAGCAGATTTGAAATTCACAAATTGCTTTGAAAGTTTAAGGAAATATTCAACTTATCCCATAAAATATATATAAAAAAATCAGCAAAATGTATTTAGTAGTTTTTTAAATAAAAATTAAAATAATAATTACATCCTTTATATGAAGAGATCACATGATCATTATTGGAAGAGATCACATGATCATTATAGGAAGATATCACGTGACCCACTTCAAAATAGTATATGGCATCCATCTTGTGTCAAAATCGTGATTTTTAAAGTCCTTTTTAATTCATATTTAGTGTTGTATCCATCATAAAACCTCTTTATTTTTGGTTAAATTCTGTGCATCTATTGTATACTGAAATAACGCAAATACTATATATTTGAGTTTAAATGATCATCAAATTTTAATTATTTCTACAACGAAGCCTAATTTTCACTTATGGATAATGTAAACACCAAAAGATGTAGAATGAGTTGTATAAGAATTGCTGCATTTTTTAATGCAAAATTATTTAGCTCATGGAGTCTGCAATATAGCTGATATGAATGAAACATTCATTGATTTTACACAGAGAACCAGACGATTTCTTCGATGAAGTTTTAAGCATAGAGTTAAATTACTTGTACCTCCATGGTTTTAAGTTTTTAAATAAAATAAATTATTATATTATTGTGATGAATGGGAAAAAAGTTTATGAATGAAATGCTGTTTTTATATAGAGGCGATTTATATTTCGATGACGTCATTTGAATAAAGTTAATTTGTTTTCGATGAAGTTTTCAAATATAATAAATTATTGTAGTATTATAATAATTTTAAAAATATTACCGAGGAATGTATCCCATTTTAGAGATCTTTATATAAAATTGCATTGAAGTTTGAAAATATTTCATAATCAATGTTTTATGCATGATTGATCTTTCTTGTTAGTGTTGCATCTGTCCTAAAACAGCTTTATTTTTGCGTATTTTTTGTGCATCTATATTCTGCGCCAACTCAATTACAATATTTTTGAGTTTAAATGATCATCAAACTTTGATTATTTCTGCAACGAAGCCTAATTTTTAGGGAGGTAGAATGTAAATAAGTGATTGTATGATAGTCGTATAAGAATTGCTGAAATTTTTTCACGCAAAATTATTTAACTCTGGAGTCTGAAATAAAAGTGTATGAATGAAATATTCACAGCTTTACATAGAGAGCCAGAAGATTCTTATTTCGATGACGTCATTTGAATAAAGTTCATTTTTTCAATGAAGGTTGAAGTTTTCAAGTAAAATAAATTATTGTAGTTCTGTGATAATTAAAAAAAATGTCACCGCTGAATGTATCGCATTTTAGAGATGCTTAAATAGAATTGCATTTCAGCTGGAAAGTGTTTCATAATCAATGCTTTATGCATGATATATCTTTCTTGTATATTATGTAGCTTTGTTTTGAAGGTAAGCTATTCTATAAAAAGTTATCGAAAGGTAGCTTTAGAGATCTGATTATGCAGCGTAGGAATTATTTCGTCTGGATACTGATCTTGCTGGTTGGTTGGTTGTATCTGTCCTAAAACCGCTTTATTTTTGCTTAAATTCTGTGCATCTACATCCTGAAATAACGCAATTACAATATAGTTGAGTTTAAATGATCATTCAACTTTGATTATTTCTGCAACGAAGCCTATTTTCACTTATAGAGGATGTAAATATCAAAAGATGTAGAATGAGTTGTATAAGAATTGCTGCATTTCTTTAACGCAAAATTATTTAGCCCATTGAGTCTGCAATACAGCTGATATGAATGAAACTATCAGTGATTTTACAGAGCAGCAAACGATTTTTTGATGAAGTTTTGAGCATAGAGTTAAATTACTTGTACTTTCATGATTTTAAGTTTTAAATAAAATTAATTATTATAGTATTGTGATGAATAAAATGAATGGAAAATTTTTTATGAATGAAATGCTGCTTTCATTTAAAGAGTCAGCCGATTTATATTTCGATGACGTCATGTGAAAAAGCTCATTTGTTTTCGATGAAGTTTTGAAATATAATAAATTATTGTAGTATTATGATAATTTAAAAAATATTACCGAGGAATGTATCGCATTTTAAAGATGTTTAAACCAGGCAATTTTTATTTCAATGCCGTCATTTGAATGAAGTTCATTTTTTTCGATGAAGTTTTAAGTTTTCAAATTTAATTAGTTAATGTAGTATTATGATAATTTTAAAAATACTACCGAGGAATGTATTGCATTTTAGAGACGTTTAAATAAAATTGCATTGAAGCTGGTAAGTGTTTCATAATCAATGCTTTATGCATGATTGATCCTTCTTGTTTCTCTTAAAACACTAAACATTTTACATTGGCAAGCTGTCTTTTTATAATAAGCTTTTTGAAATGGCATGGAACTTATTCATTTTGTCGTTAAACATTACGCATAAAACAAGCATTTAATTGATACATTTGAGCATATAGAAAATTTTATTTTGGATCAAATATTTTAAATTTGCGCGCCATTTTTCACACCCTCTCCTTTCTGGTAGGTCGGACGGTCTGGGTCTCAACAAACAACAACCCCCCCCCCCCCCCCATAAAAAAAAACAGATTATTTTTCTGAATCGTATCAAAATCTAACCAGCAGCATAGTATGGCAAGTGATTTATCTACCAAATATTGTAAAATTTGATCAATTAGTTTTTCAGTTAGAGCGAATACAGGCAATTTTTGCGGGTCATTTGGAAAAAAAAGGCCGGTTGCTTTAGCCCAAATCGTACCAAAAACTAATTAACACCAGGGTCACACACAAGTGACATACCTACCAAATTTTATAAAATTCGGTCCATTAGTTTTTGAGTTGGATACATACATCGCGCAGACAGACACACCGACAGACACACAGACAGACACACACCTAGACGTTACGCTAAAAATCGTTTTTTCGTATTCTAGAGGTCTCAAAACGTGTAGATCTGTGGAAAACTCGAGTTGCGATTTTCGGCAAAATTCCAATACTTTCCCTATACATTTCCATGTATTGCAGGGAAAGTAAAAAAGTAGCTAACGCAGCCGACGCTGTTTGACGAATTTCTCATTTCTCGAGATTCTTTGTTTCGTACCGCAAAAACTATTGCATATAAAAATATAAAATTTGGTACACTTGTAGAAAGAGCTTTGGTGAATACGCTGCAATAAACTGTTTTTTGATATATATATTGCAGTTTAAGAAAGATTTAATGTTAAAGTCAGAGACAAAATATTTGAGCTGCGAGTTCGCGTCCTGGATAAGCTAACAATATCAAGACCACGAATTTTTGCAGGCAGGTACCTACATGGTTGAAGTTTTGCAGAACGGAGCCCCGAATTCACTTTCCCTGCAATACATAGTAATGTAAAGGGAAAGTATTGGAATCGTGCCGAAAATCGCACTCGAGTTTTCGAGGGATCTACACGTTTTGGGACCTCTAAAATACGAAAAAACTGTTCTTAGCGCGACGTCTGTGTGTGTGTCTGTGTAATGTATGTATCCACTCTAACTCAAACACGAATGCATCGAATTTCATAAAATTTGGTAGTGACACTTGGGTGTGACCCTGGTGCTTATTAGTTTTTGGTACGATTCTGAAAAAATAACCCGCCTTTTTTGCGAAATGGCCCACAAACATCTCATGTATCCACTTTAGTTGAAATACTAATCGACCAAATTTCACGAAATTTGGTAGATAAGTCATTTGTGGGATATCCTAATGCTGATTAGATTTTGGTACTATTTGGAAAAGAACAATCTGCCTTTTTACGAAATGGTCCGCAAAAATCGCCAAAATCTAAATTAAAAAGACTACGTATGGCCAAATGCATGAATTAAATGCTTGATTTACACATAATTTTTTAGGAGAAATTACTTTACGACTAACTAGGAGAAATTACTCTACGACTAACTAGGAGAAATTACTCTCCATTACTCTACAACTAACCGTTCCCGAGATATTTGAGATTGTTAGTATTTTTGCTACGCCGCGTATGGAAAAATGTTCAATTACCAAATGAAAACAAAAATTTGAATTAAAAGTTCAAATTTAGTGTTATTTTGTGCAATTAAACTCAATTTAATGAATTATTAAAGAAATAAAGAAAAAATTAAATTTGAATCTGCAGGGAAAGTCATGTGCTGCCCAGATAATACATGGTAATGTGTAGGGAAAGTATTGGAATCATGTCGAAAATCGCAACTCGAGTTTTCGACGGATCTACACGTTTCGAGACCGTTAGAATACGAAAAAACTATTTTTAGCGTGACGTCTGTGTGTGTGTGTGTATCTGTGCAATGTATGTATCCACACTAACTCAAAAACTAATGGACCGCATTTCATAAAATTTGATAGGTAAATTTGGTAGGTGTGACCCTGGTGCTGATTGGTTTTTAGTACGATTCGTGATAATAGAACCCGCCTTTTTCTGCGAAATGGCCCGCAAAAATTGCCTGTATCCACTCTAGTTGAAAAACTAATGGACCGAAGTTTTCAAAATTCGGTAGATAAGTCGCTTGTAGGTTACCCTGGTGCTGATTGGATTTCGGTACGATTTGGAAAGAAATAACTTGCCTTTTTTTGCGAAATGGCCCACAAAAATCGTCAAAATCTAAACTATAAAACTACGTATGCTCAAATATATCCATTAAATGCTTGTTTTATACGTAATGTCTAACGAAGAAAAGAATTAGTCCAACGCCATTACACTAGGACTAGCCGTTCTCGAGATATATTAGTTTTTTTCGTATTTTCTCCACGCCACCTTTGAAAATAAGTCCAGTTATCAAATGAGAACGAAAATTGAATTAAAAGTGAATTAAATTTAATTAAAAT
Organism: Amaurobius ferox; assembly: GCA_951213105.1. Classification (NCBI taxonomy): domain Eukaryota; kingdom Metazoa; phylum Arthropoda; class Arachnida; order Araneae; family Amaurobiidae; genus Amaurobius; species Amaurobius ferox. Next base: position 85,672,329 of record OX578141.1, on the reverse strand, counting down.
AAAGAGAACGTAAATATAAGTCTGCAGGGAAAGTCATGTGCTGGCTCCACCAGATTTTTACTTTCCTTGCAATACCTGGTAATGTATAGGGAAAGTATTGGAATCATGCGGAAAATCGCAACTCGACGGATCTACACGTTTTGACACCTCTAGAATACGATAAAATCATTTTTAGCGGGACGTCTGTCTGTGTGTCTGTTCAGATTTTTTATCCACTCTAACTAAAATACTAATTGATCGAATTTCATAAATTTCGGTAGATAAGTCACTTGTGGGCGACTCTGGTGCTGATTAGTTTTGGGTATAATTCTGGATAGAAGAACCCGCTTTTTTTTTTTTTTGCTAAATGGCCCGCAAAAATTGCCTGTATCCACTTCAGCTGAAAAACTAATGGACCTAATTTCACAAAAATCGGTTGATAAGTTGCTTGTGGGTTACCCTGGTGCTGATTATATTTCGGTACGATTCAGAAAGAAATAACCTGCCCTTTTTTGCGAAATGGCCCGCTAGAATCGTAAAAATCGAAACTAAAAACTACACATGAACGCACATAAAACTACATCAAACTACACTACTTCCGCATCGCGGCTCAACTATCTACGCTCCTCCACTAATAAAACATCACAGAATCTGGCCCCGCTGGCTGTCGAAGGTCGCAAGTAGCAATAGCTGTTGGTGCAACACCTTGGCGATAAAAGGGAATGTTGGATATTTAAAGAAATCTAATTGATCAAATTTTACAAAATTTTTTAGGTAAGTCACTTGCTGTTTACCCTGGTCATGATTAGATTTTGGTACGATTCGAAGAAAAAAGAACATGTCTTTTTTGCGAAATACCTTCAAAATCTAAAATAAAATGCTACTTATGCTCAAATGTATCAACTAAATGATTGTTTAATGCGTAATTTTTGACGTCTAATAGAATCAACAACATAACTGTAGGAACAACCGTTCTCGAGATATTTTAGTTTTCTCGCATTTTTGTCACGTGGTATACTCGAAAATACGTCCAGTCGCAAAAACAAAAAGGAAAATTAATTAAAACTAGGAATTCAGTGTAATTTCAAATAACTGCCCACGTTATTTCGTGCAATTAAACTCAATTTAATGGATTATGAAAGAGAAAATAATTTTGAGTCTGTAGGCAGTCATGTATTGCCAACATCAGATTTTTTTCTATTTTAGATAAAAATGCGTGATACCTCAAGAAAGGTAAATAGGTAGATTTTAATGATCTGTAAATGTTGAAATTCGCTTCAAAATAAAATACGTATAAAATGACTATTTTTATAAGAAATTTTATGTAATGAATATTATACCTATTATTTTTCTTTATTATATTATTTCTTATATTATTTTTCTTTTTTGTGTTCTTCACAGTTTCATATTCCTTTTTTCATTTTCCATTTTTCCTCGTTTTCATTCCCTTTCTTCACACTAGGTGGCGATACCGTATTAGGTTCAGTATTTTAGCTATTCCCTGTTTGGTCAACATGGTCTAGCGCTCACTTGATCGTTAAGGTCCAGGCTTGCTCACATAAAAGAAGTCAATTCAAAGATTTCCGAAACGTATATTTGCTTGCATAACTTTATTTGCGCTCTGTTTTAAGTTGCGATCTATGCCATTATTGATTGTACGCAAAATCATGTTTTATACTTAAAATTTTATTGTATTAATTTTGTGTTATTTTTTCCAATTTTCGAAAAAATAGATTTTGAAAATTGAGGACTTTATCACAATCTCCACAAACGTATATGTAAATACGTTTTGTAGGGAAAGTAATAATTGAAAGACCGCAATAAAGAAAGTAATAATTGAAAATATCCAATTCAGACGAAAAATGCAGCCTAAATGCAAAATAATAATATTAATGCTATATCAATAATAATAATTATAATAATGATAATAATAAAATAATAATAAAATAGTAATAATAATAACAGTAACAATGATAATAATAATAATAATAAAATAATAATAATAATAATAATATAATAATAATAATAATAATAATAATGAATAAATAAATCTTAAAAACTAAATCGCGTTCAGGTGAAGAATTTTGTAGCGACGACATTAATTTTCGGTATATTTTTCATCGGAGTATCAAACCATATTTTGATGATTGGTGATTTTGCTTCAGCGAAGAAAGTATCACTTTCCGATAAACAAACGAATAAGCTTGTTTTATATAAGATACGTTGCCACACTAAAAATAAAACAGATCGATAAATTAATCGACTTTAAATCGATAAAAGAGAAAAACATACTATTGATAACTCTGCAGTTCAAATTTGGTGTTGAAAGAAATTAATCAAAACACAAGTTTTTTTCACATTTTGAAATTTAATGAACCATAAAATGTGAAGCTGAAACTAATATTATGGGCAAATATTTCATATTTTTTGCCTTCGTTTTAAGAGACGAATGCATATACAAGTTTCAATTGGAAATTAAAAAAAAAAGTCTTTCAGCATGAGTTGGTACGAATTCATTGAAAGCGAATTTTCTTTTAAAATTATTTTCTGACTCAAAGCAATTCATTTTAGATCGATTTATAGTATAATTAAATTATGAAAAGTCTTTTTAAGCATGTAAGCACTTTATAATCATATTGAACTTTTTCTCTTACTAAAGGAAATATTTCGAAATTTGTGTACCTTTATTAAATGTGAATATATTAAAATTGAACATTTTTATCAAATTATTTTCTGCATAGCTACCTACATAAAGAGTTCTATAGAAATCATGATAGTTTGCTCAACATATGTTAAACTGGATTTAGTTCTAAAACTCCAAAAAAGATATGTTACATTAATGTAAAATTAAACAGATTGGTTTATTGTTCTTACAGAACTTCTCCTGCTAATTATGTTTACGTTGCGAAAAAAACTTATATTACAAACATTTTCATGTCGTAAAAATGTCATTTGTCTGCATTGATATATTTTCAAGTATATGCAAGCATTCATTACGCATCGTGTTGCTCAACCAAATCGTTTGATTGTGTTAATTAACTGTGTTGTAAAAATCTTTTGATTACGCAATTATAATTTCGAATAAAACACTTTAGACTGTATAACACTGTGATTAGCATTGAAATGAAATAAGACTCGAAAATGTATTAGACTTTGCCAGGGATTTAAAATGCAAACTGGTAACTACTACGCCTGAACTCACGGCGAATTTTTGAGCTTGGTTAGTTTCCCTGTGCGTGGGAGTGCCTCCAGTAGGTACAAAAGGTATAGGTAATTGGAAAAGGCTAGGTTCATTCAAAAATTGTACGACAGGCCTCGGCTAAAAAATGTATAATTAATCAACATTTTATGAAATTATTTTTTTTCTAGGAGTAGTCTGTGATACAGGTAGAAGCTGCTGTTAAAATATAAACGCTGGACAGCATGTCAATATTTTTATATCATAATATAAAAATCGGTGAGGTTTAAAACGGACGAAAAGTATATATTGTTTAAAAATTCATTAAATTTGTCTATTTATGGTATGGATTTCGTTCTAAGTTTGTTTCAAAGAGAATTCTTCTACCTTTACTATGGTGTTAGGATGAAAATTCTGTTGTAATAGTTTAGGCCGCTAAGGAATACATTTGAGTGAAAATCTCCTCAAATCGTTGTAAATCGGACTAAAACATAAAATTAACTAAAAAATTTATTCAAAGTTAAAAATAATAACACCTAGGTGCACCTACTCAGGTCCTGAAGTATCTATGTACCGAGTTTCATGGTCGTACGACGTTTAGATTTCTCGTTAAGACTACACAGACACACACATAGACAGACATATTCCTTTATTAAGCTAGATTTCTCATTAAAAAAAAAAAAAAAAGATAGAATGTTTAACTTAGAACCGTAAAATATTTGCATGCACATTTTTCTCGCCGTTTATATTTTGAATATTTTGTCATTTCGGTATTGCATATTTTGAAAACATTGGAAAAATATTATATCAACACTTTTCAGTTATGTTGTCTTAAATTATATATGGTAAGTGCCTCAAATTTACTTTCTTAACGTGTTGGTAAATGTGGCAATGGATATTTTAAAGGCATCAAAATGTGGTGAAAGATTATTATTTAAGGATGGTAAAAACAAAATATTCACGTTATGTTGCCACCCGCAATGACTCACTAAAAGTTACTTGATGCCTTGCCTCACCTATTAAAAATTTCTGAAAGGGATTTTAATTTTAGATTTATTAATTTTAAACTTTGGAACAAAAACTAGTATTTAAAAAAATATTTATTTTAAAATTATCTTTAAAAATCATATTCATTCAAAATTATAAAATCTGATGTGGACAGCACATGATTTTTCTTATATAATGTAATGAATTTACTTCTTTCACGGTGAAAAATGAAAATAACCACGGCACAGTGTTTGTAACGTTGAATTGTTCTTTTGGCGTTTTTCCGGATGACAACATGTAAACTATTCGTACCCAATTAACTTATATTTTATGCAACTCTAAATTAACAATAAACAATATTGGTAGCATCTTCATTAAGCAATATAGTCCATCTGTTAAAATAATTTAATAAGAAATTCATCAATTAAGCGTTATTTTCATTAACTTGGCCTCATTTTTGCTATTTTGACGATATGTTTGTTAATCTGAGGCAAAATATAGCCAACTTGGCGATATCTCACTAGATTATTCGCTAAGCTTGCTAAAAGTATCGCCAAGTGTTAAAAATGAATGGAGAGAAGAGCATTTCTTATATACTAGAAGGTATACCTGTCATACGACGGAATTAAAAATTTGCAAAACATTGACTCCCATTTAGCGTTATTTCTATTAATTTGGTGCCATTATTATGAATTTGTTGACATTTTCGTCAATTTGGCAACATCCCGCCAAATTTTTCGTCATGGACAGATGGAAAATGTGTTATTCTTATAGTCGATACTTATGCTCTTTCTAAGATATTGAATTTTCAATAATTAGTGGCAATTTTCATTGGTTTAGCGACATTTTTATAAATTTGGCGACATTTTCGACAATTTGTCAACATTTAAAAAGTTGCCAAGTTGGTGATATTCCACCAAAATTCGTCGCCAGAATTTCTCCAAGGGATACGGACGGAGATATAGGTTATTTTTATAGTTGATTCTTTCCAAGATATTGAATTTTCATTAATTAGCCACCATTTTCTATGGTTTAGCGTATTTTTTATCAATTTAACGACATTTTTTACAACCTGGCAACATTTTCGTCAATTTGGCAACATTTAAAAAATCGCAAAGTTAGCGATATTCCACCAGAATTCGTCGTGAGAATTTCGCCAAGCTGTACAGACGGAGAAATAGGTTATTCCTATAGTAGATTCTTATATTTTTCTAAGATATTGAATTTTCATCAATTAGTAGTCATTTTCTTGGATTTAGAGTAATTTTTATCAATTTGTCAACATTTTCGTCAATTTGGTAACATTTAAAGAAGTCGTCAATTTTGCGATATTTGATTTCTTGATTATTTTATTTTAATTTCATTTCAAAATTTGGGGGTGTTCTGAGCATTTGATTGCGTTTTAAAACAATAGGCTTCCAATATATAATAATTGTTATCTTTACCAAATTTCGTTCAAATCGCTTCACTCTTGAAATTTCGTTTCCACAAACACACACACACACACACACACACACACACAGACATCACCTCAAATGTTCGATTCGTGTTCAGGGATGCTTAAAACGTGCTCTTCCGTCGATAACTCGAATTCGAATCTTCGACTCTTTCACAACACTTTTCTTATACATTATACTATGTATATAAGGAAAGTAATTAAGATTATATTCATATACCAAATTTTCTTTACAATCGGTTCATTTATCAGTTATTTTATAAAATTGATTTTATAATATATATATATAGGGTGATTCAAAAGTTCGGAGCAAAAGTAAAACTCTATAAAGAAGTATCTATGGGTCGGAGAGAAATGCGATTTGCAGATAAATATTCATCGTGGTAGGGGATTTTGTATGGCATGAAAAAAAATAAAAAAAAATAGTTAAAAATCTCGACACTAGGGGCGTTGCTGTAAAGACAACAATGCGAATTAATAATTGTGAAATGAGATATTTTAATTCAGCATGATTTACAGCTGCAAGTGCTCAATGTGTTCACCACCACATTCTGGTACTGAGGGCAGTCGCGGTCTTACGGCTGATCAGTATGAAACAGCATATCAACGGGAATGGCTGTTACCTCCTGCCGTATAGCGTCTTTCAGTGCTGGTAAGGACTGGTAATTTCCTCTATAAACCCATGATTTTAGGTATCCCCACAATTAGAAATCACAGGGTGTGAGATCTGGGGATCTCGCAGGCCATTCATGTGTGCTATGTCTGCTCAGTAAGCAATCGGCGCCAAACGTTGACTGTAGCAACTCCATCACTTGACGTGCCGTGTGGGGTGGTATTCAATAATGTTTTTGTCTGATCCTAATTTTGTGTTGCGTGAGCGATATGCATAAGTCACCTCCATGACTGCAGGAGCGCCCCCTAGTGTCGAGATTTTGAACTATTTTTTTTTCATGTCATACAAAATCCCCCACTACGGTGAATATTAATCTGCAAACCGCATGTCTCTCCGACCCATAGATATTTATTTATAGCGTTTTACTTTTGCTCCAAACTTTTGAATCATCCTGTATATATATATATATATATATATATATATATATATATATATACTCCTTAAGGTTTTATTTAAATTTTGGGAGAAACTTAACAATGTAATAACGTCACTGAAAAATGCGAAGTAAGAAATTAGAAGAACATTCTCTATTTCTACATTTTAAGGATATTTCCTCAAAGTAATTTTGAACATTCACAATACCGTTAATCATAGTAAAAGCTTGTCTGTGAATTCGTATTCTTTGTTGGCATGGAGAACATTAATCAAGAACATCTTTTGAAAAACAACATTCATAGAAGCACATACTTTTACTAGAATTAACTGACTATGTCAGAAATCTGCACTCAGCAGAAAGTAGACTTGAACTTAGTAATCTTGATTTTTAAATTCAGCTCTGAACTTGTTAATGACTTTTTCCCTAAATTGAACTTGTGTTTGACTGATAAAAATCATTCGTCGGAAACAGACTTGTAGGCGCTATACCTCAAGGACAATCTAGAGATTTCACTATTTGTCATTGCTGGATTGGTTTAGCAAGATCTTGGCCCGGACTGGTGAAATTCAGTCATTGGGTTTTATTTTTTACTTTTCTTATATACATAGTATAATGTATAAGGAAAGCATTGTGACTGAGTCGAATTCTAGTTTTCGACGGGAAAGCACGTTTCAATCATCCCGGAACGCGAATAAAACGTTTTTTAGGTAATGTCAGCGTCTGTGTGTGTCAGTGAGTCTGTGAAGACGATATCTTACGAACTAATGGAGCGATTCGAACTAAATTTGGTATGAAATTTACAATCAGTGAATTCTGGGGGCCTCTTGGTTTTAAACGCAATCGAATGTTCGGAAGACTCCAAGACTTTCGAATGAAATTTTGAAAAAATCGTGAAAAGATCAAAAACTTAAATAGAGTTAAGTACATTATGTAAGTTACATACGTAAATTACATAAATTTATTAAAAAATTATATAAATTAAAAAAAAATGTTTCAACTGTATCACATTAAATGAAAATAAATACAACTATTGTGAAATATGTTCATTTTCATATGTAATATTATGGATTAAATTTGCTAACATCATTCTCGTAGATCTAGTCTGTTCCATTCAGAAATGATGATATTTTGGGTAATATATTTTTATTTTGACGTTCGTATATTTTAATATTTGCCAGCAGTCATTTATCTACTATAAAAATAACCTATCTCTCTATACGAAACCTTGCCAAAATTTTGGCGACGAATTTGAGGAACTTCGCCAAATCTGAGACTTTTCAAATGTTTCCAAATTAACGAAAGTGTTGCCAAATTGATTAAAATATCGTCAAATATGACGTTAAATTAATGGAAATGAAAAATAAAGACTAATTAATGAAAATTCAATATCTTGGACAGAATATAAGAATCCACTATAAAAATAACCCATTTCTCCGTCCAACCGGCCATAACGCACTTGGCGAAAAATTAGGCGGGAAGTCGTCAATTTGGTGATTTGTTTAAATATTGTCAAATTAACGTAAATATCGCCAAATTGACAAAAATGACCCTAAATGGGTGAAATGTTATGCGCATTTTGAATTCAGTTATATGACGGGTATACCATCTAGTGTATAAAAATGCACTTCTTTCCGTTTGTCTGTAACACTTGGCGATGCATTGGGCGAACTTGTGAAAATTATCTAGCGAAATGTCACCAAACGCCCCATACTGATGAATTTATCTTCAAAATTGCAAAAATGACGCTAAGTTAACGAAAATGATAACAAATTGATGAATTAATTATTAAAATATTTCAATATATGGACTCTATCAATACTGCTATCAATACTGATGCTATCAATACTGACGATTGTCAATTGCGTGAAATATAAGTAAATTGGGTACTTCGAAATATTTTTACATATTGTTTTCCGGAACAGCGCCAATTGTACAATTTAACATTTAACACATTCTGCCATGGATCTTATACATTAATTTTTCACTTTGAAAGAAGTAAATTCATTGCAGTATATAAGGAAAGTCATGTACTGCCCAGATCAGATTTTATGAAGAAGGAGCCTGTTAGTTGTAATTGCTACTTTGTGTCTAGCATAAGAGCACACAGAGAAGAAATTAGTTCATCTAGATGTACTATGCAGTGTGCTATTTTGTAGGGAAAATAATGAGTGATTTCCCTTTTGACATATTTTATTATCTTTTAGTTTATGTCCCAAATCCATCTCAACTAGCGATTAAAGGAATAGAAAAATTCATCTCTGGTTACTGGCAGAATATGCCGCGCGCTTATTAAATTTCACAAATACTATTCTGTACGTGGTACTATGTACATTTACATATATACACGCGACATTATGTTATATAAATGTAATTTCAGGAATATGGAAATATTACCTGTGTTGCATGTGATCGGAACATATGGAACAGTTTTTAAGAATGTGTGCAGCATTCGGCTATTCAGAACTAAAGTTAGCGAAATAATCTCAAAAAGATAATGGCCACAACAGTTGTGTTGGCAGACGGGTAACCCAGAGGGAAGGGATATTGATACAGCTGGTCAACAGTTGGTCACAACTAAGGTTCCTATATATATATATATATATATATATATATATATATATATATATATATATATATATATATATATATATATATATATATATATATATATATATATATATATATATGGGAGCCTTAGTCAGAACGACCCAGAAAAATGACAAAATCTAGTTGGTGGGTCAGCAGTCTTTCAGATGACGACGTATCTTTACAATCAGCGTTCGCTTAAAATAACGACTCTGAATTGAGAAGAGAATATGAATAGTTAGAAATTCAGCCCAGAGCAGATATTATCCTTTACGACAAGATATTTTTTATCAAAAGAGTATGGAGCTGAACGATAGAATATGGAGTTGATTTGGTCAATCTCACATTAAGTATTTTACCATTTTTTTTTAAAGGAGAGGACAAAGGGTAAATATTCTATTTTTCCTAAAAATTAAGGTTGGATATAAAATGATCTCATGTTATCCAACCTGGCATTGTATTATATAGTTACAGTTGATTATCAATGTGGCTACGAAAAGTTACTCTAAGAAAATGAAATGGTATTTTGTAAACAATAATGATTTGCATTAAGTAATTTATACATCAGTAAATAACCTTAATAAAGTAAGTTAATAAGAAAATTCTTCTCTTTATTATAGTACAATTTAAATACTTTGCTTTACAGCCTTTAAAGACGCATGGATCCCGGACTGCAGGCAATTGGTGGCCGTTATCTGCCATTATAAGAAGGAATGTACAACTTAAATAAAATTAGCTTACTTGTATAAATAATAATAATTACATTTGATACACTATCCTAGTTGCTATGTTTGGTGCCGTAGAAATTTATTACTACAATAAACAATCTTGATGTTGGCCATTTTTGACAAAATACTGTTTAATAAGTTATTTAATTAAGAGAAAACACGCATTTATTTTACTAACACAGAAAAAATAACATCAAAGTTTTAAATTTGACAATGAAAAAGTGCTAAATACTTTAATGAAGTTAAGTTATTCTCATGAAAACTTAATTACTTATATAATTCATGATTCACGAATTACTAATGCAAATAAATGACAACCGTTTTACAGTCTTTGAAAGACTAATATAAGTTATTTGCATTATAAATTAGCACGCGTTCAAAGATTGCCTAATTGTATTAAGAGATATCTACTGATACAATCAAAGAACCAGATGCTAAGCCTCTTGTCACCACGCTTTATGTATAAATCTTAATTATAGGAAATTTGTTCTTGAGATTGCTTCTGAAAGTTAGTACTTACTTATTTATTTACATTACTTTAAAGAACAGGAACTGAGGATAATTTGTTTTGAAGATGGAAAAGATTATTATCTTGGTCGAAGAAAATAAGTTAATTCGATCATACATAATTCATTGCTTTTAAATTGTTTCAAGTAGGAGAATAATCGTTTCAAGTAATGGAAAATTCAGTGAATATTGATCGTTTTTAGAAATATCTGCAAACAGCTTGATATTTTCTTCAGATCAATAATCTATGTGATTTTTCTAATTTGCTTTTTGCTTTAACGAGAATATTAATTGAGAGAACATAAACTTTCCTTTCCTCTTCATTTTTTCACATGCGCACATGTAGCGCCAACGGCCGTACCGTGCTGAAAACACCGGTTCTCGTTAAATCACCGAAGTCAGGCAGTATCGGGCGCGGTTAGTACTTGGGTGGGTGACCACCTGGGAACACCGCGTGCTGTTGGCACATTTCGGGCCCGGTTACCCGGTGGTTTGCGCGCTGGATTTGCACGCTGCCACAACTGCCGCCGTGTTCATGCGGAGTACGATCACGTTAAACATGTGGGCCCGTAAGTTCTTCCGAGAGGTTGGTGGTAGGGGAAGGAGGGTACGGTCCCTGTGGATGCCTCCCCCACTGGGTTCCGGTCTAAATTGGGTGGCACTTCCCGGCCGTCCAAACAGTTACATTACACCTTTCTGGTATTGGGCGGGTGTCTGGCAATAATTGGGGGGTAGACAAATCCTTTTTAAAAATCTGGTACCTATCGGTAATAGAAAAGTCTTTAATTTATGGTGCGGGAATCTGGGGTCAAGCATTGACGGGGGATCAGGTCAAAAAACTTCTCTCCCTTCAAAGGATTTTTCTTTTAAAAATTTCTTCTGGTTTTCGGACCACTTCTAACATTTCTCTTTACTCCATTACTGGTATTCCCCCTATCCATATAGTAATTAACACCAACTATATAAAATATGCTTTTTGGAAACATCGTTTAAATCTCTTCTCTAATTTGCCCGTCCCGGACCCTTCCCTTTTCGACTCAAACTGCCCGGTTTCTACTATCCCTCCTTCTAATCGTATTGCTAATCTTGTCCCCCTCCCTCCCTCCTCTTTTTCTAAATTCAATGTTTATACAGATGGCTCTTCCATTGATGGAAACACTGGTTTTGCTGTCTGTATATTCAATCATGATACGCTTCAAGAAACATTCACTTTTAAACTAGCTAATGAGAACACGGTTTTTCAGGCAGAAATTGTCGCCATTAATTTTGCTATTAATTGGGCCTCAACTAATAATACTAAAATTAATATTTTCACAGATAGTTTTTCTTCTCTTTCGGCTCTAAATTCCATTAAAAATAAATCCTCTTATCTTTCAAAAATTAAACTTAATGCTTTAGCAAACAAAAATCTTATTAATATTCGTTGGGTTAAGGCCCACTCTGATATCTCGGGAAATGAGACTGCGGATAAGTACGCCAAACTTGCTACCTCCTCGGGTTCTCCCTTTTCCCTTCCCTTCCCGTTTTCCCTCCTTAAAAAATTTTGTAAACAAAATATTTCTCATCATTGGCAAATCTTTCTTAACTCTTATATTTCCCCCCGGACTCATGATCCGGCCCGGATTTCTTCCTTCCTCCCTCTGGTCAATCCCTCTCTCCCAATTACTAACAAATATTTAATATATTTTTTAACTGGGCATGGCCCATTTCTAGATTATCTCCATTATTTTAAACATAAATCCACCTCTTGTTGCACCTGCGGTTCTTTCGGCGATGCCGACCATTTTGTTTTTTCTTGTCCCCATACAAAAAATTTTCATCTTACAAAACCCTCCCCTGCCAATTGCGCAGCCTGGTTCTCGAGAGTCAGTTCAAATAAATCTTCTATAGATAAAATTAAAAACTGTGTTCTCATTGCTAGAGACATCTCTAATCAAATTTCCTGATCAGCTTGTGAGCCTCTCCCTTATCGCCCTTTTGGTCGGTGGTCCCCTGTTGTCCTTTTCCCTGGAGGTGTTACCCTCTCTTTGTTTGGTTGCCTTGTTTTGTCTGTGTTTTGTTTTTGTCTTTGTTTTGTCTGTGTTTTGCTGTGTTTTGATTGTGCCCCGTTTGTTGCTGTTTGTCTTGGTTTAGTTTTTGTTTTTGGTTGGTTTAGTTTTAGTTGGTTTGGTTTAGTTTTTGTTTTTGTCTTCGTTGTTGTTTTTGTTGTATTATTTCTCATTGTGCACCAGTTGAAGTAACAATTGTTCAAGAATTATTGTAATCCGTTTTAATGTGTCTTTCACTGTTTAAACTTTATATTGTTTCAAAATGTGAAACATATTATGTAAACTCTCCTGTAAATTTTTGATTCTCAAAATAAACGTTGCTGGACCGTCGGACGAAAGCCATGGAAGTTGGGAGTTGGTTTCGGCTAACTCCTTCCCGGCCGTCCAAATGGATGCTCAAGTCCTTGTTGACGAGCCGGACGGCCTGGGTTTTCAACACCTTTCTGGTAGGTCGGACGGTCTGGGTCTCAACAACAACAACAACACGTGCACATGTGAATGTGCGCACACATAATAACAACAAAATTATGAAGAATCTTTTGTATGTAGGCAAGTGGTGCATGCATTTTATTTTCGATGAAACTGGTAAGCATTTTTATGCTCTATTGCACAATTCTTCCTCACAGTCATGCGAATTCACTGATGGTGATGCTTAATAGATCACTGTCGCTTACTTCCCAGCTGTAGTACAGTCACGATATTGTTGTTTGTACAAGTACAGTATACAAAGGTTTGTGTTCGTTATTAGTAGCTAAACCCTTTGAACAAGATCGTATAGTTGCTATATATGCTTGATGGTCACAAAGTTCTATCATGTTGATAACTCAGTGATCATGGTAATAGTGTATGTGTAATAATGAATATGTACCGATAGCATTTTATAATGGTATGCCGTAGCTACCTCAGAAGCACCAAAGAAAAAATATGGTGTAGGTAGCACATGAACTACAGAACATGAACTACAGAAATATACTACAGAAATATAACTATATAAAGATAAAATTTCACTACAGAAATATAACTATATAACGATCACTATATAAAGATAATTACTATATAACCCCTTTAAAAACTCAACTAATTTACAACAAGTTAGACTACTTAATGAAACGCATCTGTACTACAATGAAACACACTGTATCTCAAATTAAGAATATAATTTCCCCCAAACCGACATGAATTATTAAAGAAATTGGACTTTGTTTTCAAATAAATGATCGATGCTTATGTTTTGGTTGTGAAATTTTGACGTTTATTTAATTTGCTTTGTTTCATGACAGCTTATGGTATTATGGTAATTTTGACAGAGAAATGCTAAAATTTCGTGCTTACTTTAGTAAATAAAACTAATATAAAATGTGATTGACGATAAATATTAATTAGTTAATTATCAGAAGTTAAACTTACAGTGTAATTTTGAATTCAATAGGAACTTACTATTTTCAACTGTATTTGTTTCCCACGGGAGCGGATATCAATCATTGTAAAATCGAATTTGTTGAAAATTAAGAGGAAAAATGTCAACCTTTGTTTCTAATGCATATAAATATGATTTTTGTCGTATACAGGAACTTAGAAACAGTGTAAATATGCGTGACATTCAAAACGATGAGTCTCAACTTGCTGATGCTTCGGTAGCTTCATGCAATGTTATTGTAAACTTTGATATACTGCAAAATCTTTTTACCAAAAGCTGCTGTACAAGCAGCTTTGAATATGTCGTTGCGGAGGAAATATATCTTGGCTTATGAATTAATTTTATCATGAAGTAACTGTAAATTTTAATTTACTACGTCTTTATCTCAGAGTTTGTCATCAAACATGAACACTCCATTCAGTATCAACCGAAGAGCTGTTCAAGCAATTACTGCTTTAGGGAAAAGTCATCCTGTGTTGGAATTATTTTCTGCATTCATGAACATAAATATAATGAATTCTAGAACCTTTAGCATTCACTTAAAAAGTATGGTGTCTGCATCAAAAGTTACTACAAATAATCAACTTGAAGAAATTCATAGCAAAGTTAGACTTACTCATATTGAACAGAATAGTGATTTGCAATCTGAAAATATAATTGATATTGATGTCAGTTTTGATGGGTCATGGCATAAAAGGAAGCATAACTCTAATTATGGTGTTGGATGTGTAGTACTTTGACAGGTGACATTATAGACTATGAAATTTTGTTAAAAATATGCCTGCAATGTTCTGTGTTTGAAAAATGCTTCTGAAAACACTCGTCAGACTTTAATATCTGGTATAATGGTCACATATCAACATGTGATGCTAATTTCAGTGGATCATCTGGTGCTACGGAAATTGCAATTGCAAAACGTTTGTGGGAACGGCCTATTAATTATGGATTTCGATATGCTGTTTGTTAGGAGGAGATGGAGATTCGAAAATATTTAAAGCACTCCAAGAACCACATATATATGGTTCGGATGTGGTTCTTAAAAAAGAAGAATGCATCGATCATGTTTGCAAAGATTGGTAAGTGCCTTACGAATATCAGTTGAAAATGAAAAAAAAAACACGGCTACTCAAGGTGGTAAAAGCACGGAAGTTTAAAAGAAAGTACCATAAACAAAATTATAAAATACTATCGAAATTCAATATTGAGAAACAAAGGTGACAAAATTGCTGTGAAAATAGATATTTATGCTATTTTATATCATTGCAGTTCAACCGATGAAATACCTAATCATAAAAAGTGTTCATATAATGCTGATTCATGGTGTTTTTATAACAAAGCCTTGAATTAGGGAAAAAAGCTTGATTCACACAAGTGAAAAATCAAGACCCTACTGAGGGATATTGTGTGCTTGCAAATTTTGATGTCAATTTTTCAGAGACTTGCAGATTCACCTCTGGAGAGATGCTCAAAAAAAGAATCGTAAAATCCCCACATTATGATTTGGACTAGAATTTTAAAACACGCTAACATTTCAAGACAGGAAGTTAAAGCAGCTGCATCACAAGTTGTTTTAGACTTCAACAGAGGTACATCTGAATGTATACAAGATTCACAGAAAAATGATGGGTTACTTTAGTCTCCATTGAGTGTGCTATGCAAGCGCACCGAAAAGATGCAAGAAGGTGCAGGGAATCCATTTTAAAAACATCTGCTGCCTTTAAATTGTACCGAAAAAAAGTACATTTAGCAAAGTTAAAACTGTGTAAAGAACAAAAATTTAGAGAATCGCTAACTCATGAGTCTGGGGCATTTTAAGGCAAATTGCCATTACATAATACATTTTTTCTGCTTCGGTAATGTCTTTCCAAATATCATTTTGCCTAAATATTATATACCTTTTTGAGTAATTTTATATTATTTGTGTTAAAATATATTAAAAATATGCATATAAGTGATAAAATGCAAGAAATTGTGTGAATGTGAAGATGAAGAGTGAATTCTTAAAACTTTCTGTCCATTTATCTGAAAATGGATTTTTTCATAATTTATCAAATCGATATATTTCAAGTTCCTTGCGAAGTACACATATGAAATTTTATACAGATTTTAGCTGTTCTATTTTTAACGAATTGTCTTTAGGATTTTTAATTTCGAGTAAACATTTTCTAAATATTTAGCTGTAAGCAAAAATTACTAAACATATGATTTTTTTTATTTCAAAAATATTAAAAATTTTATATGTAATATTTTTATAAATCCTGAAGACAAATTAACAAGAAAGTTTTTCTGTGAACAAAAGTGAAAATATTATGTACATTGAGCAATTAGTTTAGTAGTTATATCAAAAATAAAACATGTTTAAAATTTAAAATTTAAAAAAATTTCAAATTGTTCAAAATTTTTTTATATATAATGTGATCTTCACATAAACACACATGTCAGGAAAAAATTGCATTAAAATTGCTCATAAATACAAAAAATAAAATTTTCTATCCCGGACTCCCTTAAAACACTTTGACTATTACAGATTTTTATAAATTTAATTTAGGGGTGCCACACACCAAAATGCTCGTTTCGCCGAACAAATAAGAAATAAATTAATTTTTTGAAGCTGAAATACACAAATTGTTTCATAAATTTATTGGCTTGTTTCTACCAAATTCTTAAATTTAAAAAATATTAACGTATTTCTGATTTTAAAATCTAAGACCTACCTGTTGACAGCTAAGCTTAATTACCTTTTGAAAATGAAAAAAATGAATATTTTTAAATTTTTACCAAATTTGGTAGACACAAGCAAGAAAATAATTAAAAAAAATAATTTACACCCCTAAATGAAATTTATGAAAATCTGAAATGGCCAAAGTGTTTTAAATATTTATTGACATTTTCCAACCAAATTTCGTAAAATTGAAAAGAAAAATGTCACGTATTCCTGATTATAAATCATAAGACTATAAACCTTACATTTTAAAATCGAAATTATTTTTTTAGTTTTTACAAAATTTAATAGAAACAAGCCAGTAAATATCTGAAACAATTTGGCTATTTTAGTTTAAAAAAATGATTTTTTTAGTTGTGCAATAGATAAAAATCATTTTTTTTTGCATAATGAACATCTTAGCGTGTGACACCCCTAATTTAAATTTATGAAATCTGAAATAGCTATAGTGTTTTAAATACTTTTTGGCATTTTTCAACCAAATTTCGTAAAATTAATAAATATTAATTTATTTCTGTTTTTTAAATATAAAGCAGCCTTACCACTGAAAATGAAAACAAGAACGATCAATTATGCATAAAGCATTGATTATGAAACACTTTCCAACTGCAATTCAATTTTATTTAAACATCTCTAAAATGCGATGCATTCAGCGGTGATATTTTTAAAATTGTCACAATACTACAATAATTTATTATATTTGAAAACTTGAAACGTCATCGAAAAAAATTAACTGAATTCAAATGACTTCATCGAAATATAAATCGCCTGGCTCTATAAAAGCAGTGAATATTTCATTTATACACTTTCATTCCATTCTTTTCATTCAGCGGTGATATTTTTAAACTTATCACAATACTACAATAATTTATTTTGCTTAAAAACCATGGAAGTAAAAGTACTTTCTAACTCCATGCTTAAAACTTCATCGAAAAAGGCAATGCTATAAAATCGTCTGCTTTTCTATGTAAAATCAATGAATATTTCATTCATATCAACTATATTCCAGACTACAGAGCTAAATAATTTCGCGTTAAACATTCAGTAATTCTTATACAACTCATCTTACAGATCGGTGTTGAAGACCCAACTACTCGACTGACCCAAGGGTTTTCTGTAGGTTTGAGTGACCGGGTTTACAGATTGGTGTGCTTACATTCTGCATACGTTAAAATTAGGCTTTGTTGTACAAATAATCAAAGTTTGATGGTCATTTAAACTAAAAAGGATTGTAATTGTGTTGTTCCAGAATATAAATGCACAGAAATTACGAAAAAATAAAGCGGTTTTAGGACCGATGCAACACTAAATATAAATTAAAAACAACTTTAAAAATCACGATTTTGACACTTGGAAGGAAAGTGGATGTCATATTTTATTTTGAATTGGGTCACGCGATCTCTTCATATAAAATGGGTGCATTATTATTTTAATTTTTATATAACGTAGAACTATAGAACGCATTTTGCTGAAATTTTTTTATATATTTTATGGGATAATTTGAATTTTTCCTAAAATTCTTGAAGCAATTTGTGAATTTTAAATTCGCTTAAAAATGTTTGAAAAATTAGGTCCCATAGGGTTCAATGTACTTCACTGTTCCCATTCTTCCCATTCATTTACATTCCCATATATCCCACAGACCGTCTCAACAACAGACTAAAATTTGATAAAGTCATTTCTAAGGCAGTTATCGTGCGAATAGATAGACAGACAGATAGACAGAATGAACAAAGTTAAAAACACTTTTCAACTATGTTGTAAAGTGTTAAGAAATGATGAAATCGTACTTGGAGCCAAAACAGTGATTTCAGTTATTTTCTTAGCTGGCGTTTTACCGAATTTTGCATTATTTTTGTCGAATTTACTTACAATTTATTTTTTTACAGTTAAGTATTACTTTAAGGCAGCCCTTTCTTTCGGCATAGCTGTGTTTAAATAGGGATATGCATTATTTGTTTATTTATTTATGCATTTCAAATGGATACAACAGGATAAAATTAGTTGATGACATACTGAAAACATCAATATCGGTACAATAAGTATTAAAATATGAGTAAATTTGTACAAGGGAAAAAATATCTTAATTGTGTTTAGCACAATTTTTTGTATTATAGAATAATTTCCTTTGCTTTAGTAACAGGAATATGGGACTCCAAATAAGAAAGTGAAGAAGAACAATTAATAGCATTACTTCATAAATTTATAATAGAACAAGAGGAAAGACCATTTTGGTTTTTTTTTGGTAAATTTTTGAATTTTTTCCAAGATAAATTTTTGTCTAAGTTGAACAGTAGGTATTTCATGAGAATAATTATTTAAAATTCTGCAATTAAGAAGGAACACGCAAAACTTTATTTTTACCTACTTCAATGTATTTAGAATGCAAATAATAAATAAGATCCCATTTTATAGAACAATATACAAAAATAGTTTTAACAAGAGCATAATATGCATAAACTAGATTATCAGCATTGACAAAATCATGAAACTTTCTTAAAGTTAAATTCAAATCGTTGATATGTTCTTTTGACAGAGCCATCGATAAGCATAAGAAAGTCAAAAGTATCATCAAAAGTGTCACCCAGATCAACAAAATGTGTGCAAAGAGATAAAGTAACAAAAAAGATCAATCATGCTTAAAGCATTGATTATGAAACACTTTCCAACTTCAATGCAATTTTATTTAAAAAAGTCCAAAATGCAATACATTCCTCGGTAATATTTTAAAACTTATCACAATACTACATTAATTTATTATATTTGAAAACTTAAACCTTCATTGAAAAAAATGAACTTCATTCAAATGACGGCATTGAAATATAAATTGCCTGGTTTACATATCTCTAAAATTCGATACATTCCACGGTAATATTTTAAAAACTATCATAATACTACGATAATTTATTATGTTTGAAAACTTCATCGAAAACAACTGAAATTAATTCAAATGACGTCATAGAAAAAATGACGCGCCTGGATCTCTCTATAAAAACAGCATTTCATTCATAACTTTCTCCCATTCATTTCATTTATCACAATACTATAATAATTTATTTTATTTAAAAATTAAGACCATGGAGCTACAAGTAATTAAACTCTACGCTTAAAACTTCATCGAAAAAAATCGTCCTTTTCTTTATAAAATCAATTAATATTTCATTCATATCAGCCATGCAGACTCCATGGGCTAAATTATTTTGAGTTAAAGAAATACAGCAATTCTAATACAACTCTTTCTACATATTTTGCTGCTTACATTTTACATAAGTGAAAAATAGGCTTCGTTGTAGAAATAATCAAATTTGGATAATCATTTAAACTCAAATATATTGTATTTGCGTTGTTTCAGTATGTAGATGCGCAGAATTTAATCAAAAATAAAGTGGTTTTAGGACGGATACAATACTCAATATGAATTAAAAAGAACTTTAAAAATAACGATTTTGAGACAAGATGGAAGCCATACATCATATTGAAATGGGTCACGTGATATTTTCATATCATGGTCACGTGATCGCTTCATATAAGAGGTGTTATTATTATTTTAATTTTTATTTAAAAAACTACTAAATATATTTCGCTGAATTTTTTTTATATGTTTTATGGAATAACTTGAATATTACTTAAAATTTTCGAAGCAATTTGTGAATTTTAAATCCACTTAAAAATGCTTGAATAATTAGGTCCCATAGGGCTCAATGTATTTCATTTTTTAACCCGGATTCAATCCAAAACTAATTGGGTGATATTATTCATTTATATTTCCATAGGTTCTACAGACCGTCTGAACAATATACTAAAATTTCATTTTGATTAAGTCATTTTTACGGCAGTTATCGTGCTAACGGACAGACAGACAGACAGATAGAATGAACAAAGTCATAAACACTTTCAACTTTGTTGTAAAGTGTTAAAAACTGGTTAAATGGTAATTATAGTCGTGAATATTATGGCTTCTTAGAGATATCATTCATACAGTTTATGTAGTTCATTCTGTAAAAATATAGTTCATTATATAAAACACAATCAGTCAAAGAGGTGATTTTCATATATAGTTATAAGCCATCAGTAAATATAAGATATCTGTCAGATTTAAAAATACGGGAAATTTTCTTAACAGAAATTAGGGATATATGTGTGACTAAATTTTAACACTGAGGAACACCATAGCCATTAATATATAATCCAGTCATACTTTTGAGTTAATTTACAGAACAAGATTATTAGTTATGTAAGAGACTCATTAGTAAAATAAGGATAAATTTATGACTAAGTTTGAACTCTGAGGAACATAAAAGCTATTACTATACAATTTGGTAATATTTCTGAAATTAGTCACAAAACAAGATATATTAGTCATGCAAGAGACTTATTAGTAATTAATTATCATTAACAAAAATTAAGGATAAAAGTGTGCCTAAATTTAAAGAACACCAGATCTATTACCATACAAGCTAGTAATACTTCTGAAATTATTCACAAAACAAGATATATTAGTCATGCAAGAGACTTATTAGTAATTAATTATCATTAACAAAAATTAAGGATAAAAGTGTGCCTAAATTTAAAGAACACCAGATCTATTACTATACAAGCTAGTAATACTTCTGAAATTATTCACAAAACAAGACATATTAGTCATGCAAGAGACTTATTAGTAATAATTATCATTAACAAAAATTAAGGATAAAAGTGTGCCTAAATTTAAAAAACACCAGATCTATTTATTACAAGCTAGTAATACTTCTGAAATTATTCACAAAACAAGATATATTAGTCATGCAAGAGACTTATTAGTAATTAATTATCCTTAACAAAAATTAAGGATAAAAGTGTGCCTAAAGTTAAAGAACACCAGATCTATTACTATACAAGCTAGTAATACTTCTGAAATTATTCACAAAACAAGATATATTAGTCATACAAGAGACTTATTAGTAATTAATTATCATTAACAAAAATTAAGGATAAAAGTGTGTCTAAATTTGAACTCCGAAGAACACAAGAGTTATTACTATACAGTCTAGTACTACTTCTAAAATAATTTACGGAACAATATCTATTAGCCGTGTAAGAGATTATTAGTAATTAAATACTTTTGTAATAGATCTATTATTAATGTAAATATTCTGTGTCATTTATGCTAGAATGCTAGGAGTTGTTACTTTAAAATTTCTCTCCGTGAAGAATTTATGAAACGTGTGAGATGTTCAGAATTCCAAAGTTAAATCTTATAACAGTTCTATAATTCGAAACTTATTTATTAAAAATTGTTTATAACATTTAAAAATATTTCATAGTTATTGTTGTTCTTTTAACCTATTTTTTCACGTGTAATTTCTTTAGGTGTAAGTTTTTTTAGCCTAAACTGTAAATTTTAATTTTTAAATAAAACAATGGTTTCACATTGCTTGCTTCTGCGTTATATGACTAAAAACTTTTGTACAACATTTTTTCATTTTCGTAATTTTATCATCGTAAGTTTGCGTTACATAAATTTTTATACTAGTTGCTTAGGGATTCTTTTCACATTTCTAGAGGAAGTATGCTTCCTGCATTATAAGAAGGAAGACGATTTATATGCTTTATGACCCATCCCAAAGCGAAATAAATTCCCATACCTCGAAGCAAGTTGTCATAGTTACAAACTATATAGTTTTTCTTTCAGAAACATATCAGACGTATTCATTAGTGAGTTTATTTGATACCTTTTTACTTACAGTAAAATAGTTATTCTATAAGCCTTTTGAGATTCTGAAATGCTACGACTTCGATTACTCTAAAAATAATTTTTTAACTTCTTTTTAGTAATATTTTATATAAAAACGTATGTGTCTACTCAATATTTGGTATTTCGTATGAATTTGTCACGTAGCGATATTTCATAAATATGTTTGGATTTATTTTTTAAAATAACAAGATTACATATAAGAACTATGTATTACATTTATTAGTTAATGAGTAAGTTTATGTAAAAAAATTCATGTGTCTAACACATTACATTTTCTACAGATTAAGAATTTTAGATTTTATGTGGGAGTTTGGGGGGGGTATAACACAAATTAGAGCTTTCTTGTCACTAGATCTAGCTAAAAATCTATAGACATATTAATGTTACCGAATAAAAGAATCATACTATTAAAATATAAATTAAAATAAGTATAACACATAAACTTCACTACAAATGGACAAATTGAAACCTCAAAACAAAATAGTTTGAGCTTTACATGACTTCATCCCCCATTCAAGTCTTTCAACACTTTTAATCCCTATCAGCCCTTTCAACGAAGCGGCGTGAATGCGCTTGCTTTTGTGATATCTTATGGTGTTATTACACGGAGCAATTCCCTCCAGCAATTTTTCAGCAACACCATACTGTCCTACCGCCACGAGAAAGTCCCTGAACAGGGTTGCCGCAAGTAGACGAGTCGAAGAAAGGAGGGGGAAAGGTTTAAAATCGACTGCAACATTTGGCAAATCAAGCGCACTTCGTTAAGCGAAGAATCCGTTTCGTTTATCATGATGTACTAAAAGAAAATAGTAGATGTTTTTTATCCGACAGTTAAACAAAATTTTCGTATTAAATGACATTAAATTATAAATTAACTTAAAAATTTCTCGTCATTTAAAGTCAGGAAATAATTTGTTATTATAGGCGACAGCGGTTACGGAAAGCCGTCAATCTATTAGAATAAAGTAGTTTTAGATATTTTCTTTTAGGTTCGGGCGATTTTGGGAGAGAAAAGCTTACACTTTAAAACTAGAATTTATATCATTTTGTTTAAAACTAAATTTCAAATTAAATGAAAATTATTACAGTTTTCAATCAGCAAGTTACACAATTATTAGCCAGCAAAAAGTAAAAAATAAATGATAAATAAGCAAAATTATGACTTTAAAATATTCATTCTTTTCATATTTTTCAATCAATTATAAAATATTCATTCACATTCATTGGAATAACTATTATCTACTATGTCCGAATCACTTGAAATGTTTTTACATGAAGAGTCTGAATCGCTATCCGACAGATTTATCACTAATTTCTTCACAATATCTTCTATCAGTCCATCTTTCTTTCAATAAATATTCTCTATTTTTTCAATGTGTTCACAGTGTTTTTTCCATTCATTTTGTGTTACTTTTAAAATAGCTTCTTAAGCAATACTTGTAAATTGTTCAAATAGATAAAATACTCATCTCAGTGTCATTAAGCGATTTCCCCCTCACGTTTTATCTTTTTAACTAATGACGCTGAAACCTCTGTCGCTTCCGCAGTTCTCTTCATTGCATTTGAAATTGGTATTTTTAGAGAATTTGCGGTTCTTCCTCTTCAAAAAATGCCGTAACATTGTGGACTATTGCACATGCTTGCGAATGCAAAGTCTTTCCACTTTTAAATGTAGTCATTTTTCAACTAGACAAAATCCACAAAGTGTGCAACACAATACAAGTTACTTCACAGCTTTAAAAATCACAAAATGCGAGCGTCTAGCATTGACCCTAGTACAAAGCAAAATGCGACTTTCGTCGGTTTTATCTGCGCCAAATCCAAAAAAGCGCTTTCCGTCACACCTAAAATGCAGTGGAATAACCTGTTTCCATAGCAACCGCCACCATAACGTCTGCTGTCTGGGGACTTTCTCGGGGCGGTAGGACAGTACATTTCAATGGGAAGAAATCTTGCCGCCGAATTGCCGCAATTCGTCTGTACTCGGCAATAAAAATTGCTCAATTTCTGAGCGGCGAACCAATCAGAGGACGATAAAATTGGACATCAGTACGCCCCGCCTTTCCTCTCATCATTTGCATTCAAGATGGCGATGGCGACTGTAATGCAAACACGTCGAAGCAGCTCAATTACGTTAGAATCTGGAGATGGAAAAAATAATAGAACTTCTACCAAATTACAGACACCTGTGGGATATAAAATATCCAAATTATACGAAAAAACACATTAAAGAATACTTCCTGAAATCGGCGACACTAAACAGGAAGAGCCTGTTAGAAAGGAGGGGCTTACAGTATCATTGCCAGGCGGAATTGCTAAAGTCTGGAGATGTAAAAATAATAATATAACTTTTACCAAATTACAGACACTTGTGGCATATTAAAGATTCAAGTTACACGAATAGAAAAACCCACTAAATAATGCTTCTTGTAATGAACTCGGCGGTATTAGAGAGGAGGGGCGTTTGAGAAAGGCGGGGCCTAAAGTATCATTGCCGGGAGGTATTTCTAAAGTCTGGAGATGGAAAAGTAATAATAGAACTTTTAACAAATTCCAGACACCTTAAGATATAAAAGATTCAAATTATACGAAAAACACACCAAAGAATGCTTTCTGAAATGAAATCGGCGACATTAGAGAGAAGGGACCTGTTAAAGAGGAGGAGCCTAAAGTATGATTGACGGGCGGAATTGCCGAAGTTCGGCAATAGAAATTGCCCTGTTGAAGACCCAGACCGTCCGACTCGTCCTGAGGACTTAGAGTAACTAGTTGGACGGCCGGAGAAATTGCCCTGTGTAATAACACCATTAGTGAGGCAACGGAGTTTTCGCCATACCTTGGACCAATTTATTGCTCCTGAGCATGTGGTTCTTTGACAAAGGAGTCCGCAGTTCAGCGCTTGACAAGGTGCTAGGTCATGCGATCGAATTTCAGCCCTACTGAATCTCTGATAGCGGGTAGCGCTCATGAGTAAATATTACTTGCAGAGTTATAAGATTATTTGCTATACTGTCATTTTAGTGATGGTAAAGCAGCTGGATTTTTTTCCTGCACTCCTTAACATGAGTTTGTGCTAGATCGATAAATAAATTATTCAAGAATTATTAGAAATACCATTTTTAAGCTTAAATTTAGCAAACAAGAAAAAAATAATGAAGGACGGGAGATCCACTCCATCTTTGCCCAAACTCAAGAGTGTACATAAGGATAAAATTATACGTATACTCGAAATTTTCTTGTTGCTCATTAAGATTTGTATCCATGGTTAACAGGATGCAAAAATCTCAACAAATTATTTTGCTAGCTTTGTTTACTGTTTTTTAAAAATAAGATATAAAATTTTCGCAATTTTAATTGTTTCATTGAAAACGTTTAGAATTTGAAGTTTATTCATTGTTGGAACTAAATTTAGCATTTCACCAAATATGGGCAAATTTTTGGAATTTACGACGAATGCTCAGCGACATTCGTTATTTCTTTTCACCTCAAAATCCCTGCTCTAGTTTCACGGAATAACACAACAATGGCAACATTATTTATTATCATTATTGTTATATGCAGTATTCAGATCTACCTAATTCTGGTAAATTCAAACTATTAAGTTGTCATATATCGCAGAGTCCTGGGAAAATTGCAATTCGGTATTTATTATTCGATGATATATTTCATTTCTAAGTTACTTGGGTGTCACTCCATGTAAAAATTGTGCCTTTGCGGGGAGTCAAATCGCCAATCTTCGACTGGTCAGGTGAATAACTGTACTTCAAATGCAGGTTTGCACAAGAGTTCTAATATTACAATAACTAATTTGTAACATAATAATAATTAGTTAATTTGCAACATAATAATAATTAATTAATTCGCAACATAAAATGTGTAATAAGCATTGTTCATAAAGCATTTTTTTTTCGTAAGGTTTGTAATGTTCGGTATTAAATTCTGTTAAGTTTATCACATTCCATACTGCAATAAAGAAAATAATAATTACAATTAGCTAATTCTAAATTAAATAACAGAGTAAGATTACCACATTATATACTGCAATAAACAAAATAATAATTATAATTAGCTAATTCTGAATTAAGTTACAGAGTAAATAATTAGCATGTTGCGACTTTAAAGGTATGAATTAGAAAATTTTTTCTCCTAAAGCAGTTTGAATTAATCTAATAATGTAGTTTCTTTTAAACAATGTGATATGATTAAATTAATAAGCAGTGTTTTTGCAATGAATATGATATTCCAGAATAATTTTTCAGTTTCGCTTTTCAATAGGAAAAAATGACTTATTTTAATAGATGTCACTTGTATCTTTGAAGAAATCCAAGATTGCTTATTATGGATAATTGAAAGATGTTAAGTGGATTCGATAATAAAATTATGATGTAATTACATGTTATTTGGAAACTCAAGATGGGAGAAATGATTAAAAAATATCCTTAGGCATTCGTCAGATATTTGAGATTTTATGTTTATTAATTAAACGTTTAAATTACATTTTTGAATAAAAATAACTACTTGTATGATGTTTTTAACAGTGTATCAGAAGTAAATTATTAAGAGTGTTTAATACTAATTTTAAATATTATAATTTAAGAAAATCTTGATTCAGCTGAAAGTATTATTTATTTATAATTTTTCCTTCTTCTCCAATTTTAGGAAAGTGACAGACTTCCGCCTCACCAAGCTTTCATGCCTAACTCCGTAGCAGGTAAGTGTATCTTATATCTGAAGTGACAAACACCGATTTCAGAGGTCTGTAGCTCATACCCAAAGAAAACTAAATACGTGATCTCCTTTCTCTGTAAAGCCGTCTCAAAGCAGAGACAATGAATTATAATTGGTGCGCAGCACCCTAGAAAAATAACGCTAAAATGACATTTTATGCGATTG
Source organism: Amaurobius ferox (assembly GCA_951213105.1). Lineage (NCBI taxonomy): Eukaryota > Metazoa > Arthropoda > Arachnida > Araneae > Amaurobiidae > Amaurobius > Amaurobius ferox. The sequence continues at coordinate 85,645,045 of OX578141.1, read as the reverse complement.
CCGTTTTTCATCTCCAGTGTTGACGCACCTACAGTATGAACCGACTTTAATAAATGAGGGCTAAATTTGGGTATTCGGGTGGGTGGTGCATACTTTTAAAGATATATTTGATATAGAATTTCAAAAATTGAAAAACATGAATAAATAGTGCTCGGCGGTAAAGTACAAATTGCAGTGCCTGCTATATCATTCATACATAATCATGTTAATAAATATTTCTACAAAAAGTATTTAAATCTGACAATAAACACCACTTCATGGTAAAAAATCGGATGTGGGCACCACATGACTTACCCTATATAATGCAGTGAGTTTACTTCTTTCACGGTGAAAAAATGATGTAATATAATAGTTTAAAATGGGCATTTATAACATTTTAAAATAAGAATCCAATGCAATTTTTTCAAATTCCATATTTCAAAGGTATTTCTTCTTCTTCTTCTTTTCCTTCTTCTTCTTATTATTTTTTAATATTATTTAATCATACACAGTAGTCGGCAATCATCTCAGTTTTCTGCATCAGAAATATTTTGAAAGCAAATACTCAAAATTTTTGTTAGCATGACGAATAAAGTTCATAAATAAAATCTCTCTATTTTTAACACTTTAAAACAAATTTAAAAAGTGTTTATGACTTTGTTCATTCTGTCTGTCTGTCTGTCCGTTAGCAACATAACTGCCGTACAAATGACTTAATCAAAATAAAATTTTAATATGTTGTTTAAACGGTCTGTAGGACTTATGGGAATATAAATGAATAATACCGCCTACTTAGTTTTGGATTGAACCCGGGTTGAAAAAATGAAATACATTGAATCCTATGGGACCTAATTTTTCAAAAATTTTTTAAGCGGATTTAAAATTCACAAATTGCTTTCAAGATTTTAAGTAATATTTAAATTATTCCATAAAATATATAAAAAAAATTTCAGCAAAATATATTCAGTAGTTTTTAAATAAAAATTAAAATAATAATCACACCTCTTATATGAAGCGATCACGTGACCATGATATGAAAAGATCACGTGACCCACTTCAAAATAAAATATGGCATCCATCTTGTCTCAAAATCGTGATTTTTAAAGTTCTTTTTAATTCATATTGTGTGTTGTATTCGTCCTAAAACCGCTTTATTTTTGCTTAAATTCTGTGCATCTACATACTGAAACAACGCAATGACAATATATTTGAGTTTAAATGATCATCCAAATTTGATTATTTCTACAACGAAGCCTATTTTTCACTTATGTAAAATGTAAACAGCAAAATATGTAGGATGAGTTACATAAGACTTGCTGCATTTCTTTAACTCAAATGTATTCAGCTCATGGAGTCTGCATAGCTGATATGAATGAAATATTCATTGATTTTACAAAGAGAAGGACGATTTTTTTCGATGACGTTTTAAGCATAGAGTTTAATTACTTGTAGCTCCATGGTCTTAATTTTTAAATAAAATAAATTATTGTGATGAATGAAATTGAGTATTGTGAGTATTGATGAAATTGAGAATTGAAGTATTGTGATGAATGAAATAAATGGGAAATTGTTTATGAATGAAATGCTGCTTTTATAGAGAGAGCCAGGCGTGTTATTTTTTCTATGACGTCATTTGAATGAATGTCAGTTGTTTTCGATGAAGTTTTGAAATATAATAAATTATTGTAGTATTATGATGATTTTAAAAATATTACCGAGGAATGTATCGCATTTTAGAGATTTTTAAACCAGGCAATTTTTATTTCAATGCCGTCATTTGAATGAAGTTCATTTTTTTCGATTAAATTTAAGTAAAAGATTTAAGTTTTCAAATATAATAAATTAATGTAGTATTGTGATAAGTTTTAAAATATTACTTAGGAATGTATTGCATTTTAGAGATGTTTAAATAAAATTGCAAGTTGGAAAGTGTTTCATAATCAATGCTTTAAGCATGATTGATCTTTCTTGTTAAAATGTTAAATTAATGGTAATTTAAAGTCCTTTTGCTACAAATATGGAATCTGCAGGAATGATATTATTCGATTTGCAAAATACGTTTTGGTATACGTTTTAGAAAGATACGAAGACGGTGTAGGAATGCGAAGACAGTGTTCCAGACATTTGTAAATTCTTAGCTTATATTGAGATTCAATACTCTTATGATACACTTGGTAAATATCGCATATTTCAGAGGTTTTAGTACAGTTAGTTATGTGTTATAGATATTTTACTATAGAGAAATTTTTTGAGTAGAATTACTTTAGTTTTTAACACTTTACAACAAAGTTGAAAAGTGTTTATGACTTTGTTCATTCTGTCTGTCTGTCTGCCTGTCCGTTAGCAACATAACTGCCGCAAAAATGACTTAATCAAAATGAAATTTTAGTATGTTGTTCACACGGTCTGTAGGACCTATGGGAATATAAATGAATAATATCACACAATTAGTTTTGGATTGAACCCGGGTTAAAAAAATAAAATACCTTGAGACCTATGAGACCTAATTTTTCAAACATTTTTTAAGCGGATTTAAAATTCACAAACTGCTTCGAAAATTTTTGGTAATATTCAAATTGCTCCATAAAATATATAAAAAAAAAATTAGCGAAATATATTCAGTAGTTATTAAAATAAAAATTAAAATAATAATAACACCTCTTATATGAAACGATCACGTGACCATGATATGAAAAGGTCACGTGACCCACTTCAAAATGATATATGGCATTCATCTTGTCTCAAAATCGTGATTTTTAAAGTTCTTTTTAATTCATATTGAGTTGTATCCGTCCTAAAACCACTTTATTTTTGCTTAAATTCTGTGCATCTACATACTGAAACAACGCAATGACAATATATTTGAGTTTAAATGATCATCCAAATTTGATTATTTCTACAACGAAGCCTATTTTTCACTTATGTAAAATGTAAACAGCAAAATATGTAGAATGAGTTGTATTAGAACTGCTGTATTTCTTTAACACAAAATCATTTAGTGCATGGAGTCTGTATAGCTGATATGAATCAAATATTCATTGATTTTACGAAGAGAAGGACGATTTTTTTCGATGAAGTTTTACGCATAGTGTTTAATTACGTGTAGCTCCATGGTCTTAATTTTTAAATAAAATAAATTATTATAGTATTGTGATGAATGACATGAATGGGAAATTATTTATGAATGAAATGCTGCTTTTATAGAGAGAGCCAGGCGTGTTATTTTTTCTATGACGTCATTTGAATGAATTTCAGTTGTTTTCGATGAAGTTTTCAAATATAATAGTTTATCGTAGTATTATGATAATTCTAAAATTATTACTAAGGAATGTATCATATTTTAGAGATGTTTAAACCAGGCAATTTATATGTCAATGCCATCACTTGAATGAAGTTCATTTTTTTCGATGAAGGTTTAAGTTTTCAAATATAATAAATTAATGTAGTATTGTGATAAGTTTTATAAAATTACCGAGGAATATATTGTATTTTAGATATGTTTAAATAAAATTGCATTGAAGTTGGAAAGTGTTTCATAATCAATGCTTTAAGCCTGATTGATCTTTCTTGTTTTTTATTTGTGTTGCCTACTAAATTTGTCACCGTAGTCACTTAAAACTAGGGAGAAATTTCTGTGCCTTGTGTTTGGAAATGGATACGATTTTGATACTCGAGTATTGCCCGCATTCTATGATGTTATGAAGTACTATATTCAAGTACGTGAAAAACTTAAGACTGCCCTTAAGTGAAAAAATTCAGCATTTTCTGAAATATCCTCAGTAGTTATATCAAAAATTGAAGAATTTGGGAAAACGGCTTCAATTCCGACCATAATGACTATAAGAATCATAACTATGTGAAAAAAGTATCACAGGAAATAATTATCATTAAAAAGGGAGATGTTTCAAGAGGATCATTTGATGAAAAAAAGGAAGAAATTCCTTTAGGATGCTAAAATACAGCTTTTTTTATATTTCTTGCAGAAAACGGGACGAATATTTTTCATGTAAGTGCATAAAATAAAAAACAAGAAAGATCAATCATGCATAAGCATTGAGTATGAAACACTTTCCAACTGAAATGCAATTTCATTTAAAAATCTCTAAAATGTGAAACATTCAGTGGTGATATCTTTTACATTATCACAGTACTACAGTAATTTATTATATTTAAATATTTAAAACTGTATCGAAATATAAATCATCTCTATGCAAAATCAATGAATATTTCATTCATATAACTTGTATTCCAGACTCCAGAGCTAAATAATTTTGTGTGAAAAAAACTCAGCAATTCTTATGTAACTCACCTTACAATTGCTTGAGATATTTGCATTTTGTATAAGTCAAAATTAGTCATCGTTGAAGAAATAATAAAAGTTAAGGGATCATTTAAAATCACAACTATTGTAATTGCGTAGGCACAGAATTTAGATACACAGATAATACACAGATACACAGATAATATATATGTGTGCGTGTGTATGTATTCAAAGTATTGGAATCGTGTCGAAGATCGGAACTCGAATTTTCGAAGTATCTACACGTTTTGGGCTTCTAGAACACGAAAAAACTATTTTTAGTAATACATCTGTGTGTGTAAGGGTGTATCTGTGTGTGTTTCTGTGTGTCTGTGAGGATATTGCATCCACTCTAACTGAAAAACTAATGGACCGAATTTAATGAAGTTTGGTAGGTAAGTTTTTGTGGGAAACCCTGATGTTCATTTGTTTATAGTACGATTCGTAATAAAAGAATCTGCCTTCTTTGCGAAATAGGCGACAGAAATTGCCTTTATCCACTCTAGATAAAAACTAATGGACCAAATTTAACACAATTTGGTGTATAATATTTCAATAACTTACAAGTGATTTATATACCAAATTTAACAAAATTTGTTATATAAATCACTTGTAGGTTATTCTAGTACGATTCGGGAAAAAGGAACGGGCTGTTTTTGCGAAATGGCCCGCAAAAATCGTTAAATATAAAAATAAAAGACTACGTGTGCTCAATTATATCAATTAAATTCCTATTTTATACTTGATTTTTAACAACAAAAGGAATAAGACTAACCCCATTACTCTAGGACTAGCCGTTCTTGAGATATTTTAGTCTTTTTGCGTTTTCGCTACGTCACCTTCGACAATAAGTCCATCTATCAAATGAGAACCACATTTAAGTTTAACGTGCAAATTCAATGTTATTTAAAATACTTATGGCTGTTATTTTGTGCAGATAAACTGAAATCATTATTGAATAAATAAAGAGAACGAATATGAGTCTGCAGGGAAAGACATGTGCTGTCCACATCAGAATTTTTAACAATATTACAACAATGATTTATAGAAGTGAACGGGGATTATTTTTAGGCCATTTCAAATAAAATGTAGGATCTATATTTAAAGATCCATCAAATTGTTGTAGAATAAAATGTTCTACAAATTTAAGCTGTGTACCAAATTTTAACTTTCTAGGACGTAGGAAAGTGCATTAAGAACGCCATCAAATAAGTATATCATGAAATGTTATATAAAATTTTTAAAAAAATTGAAAAATTGTTATCTACCAAATTTATTTTAAAATATGAAGCCTCTCTCATATACAAAATAATTAAACTCTTGGAAAGATATTTATTATAAAATATATCTATTTTTTTTTCTGGAGGATATCGCAAAAGTCAGAATTTAATTGCATTCGTTTTTCTCCCTATATTAAATAATTTTTAATTAAAAAACTACCTAACATATTTTACTGAAATTTTTTTATATATTTTATGGGATAATATTAATATTTCTTAAAAATTTCGAAGCAATTTGTAAATTTTAAATGTGCTTAAAAAATGTTTGAAAAATTAGGTACCATAGGGTTCAATGTATTTCATTTTTTCAACCAGGGTTCAATAAAAAACTAATTGGGTGATATTATTCATTTATATTCCCATAGGTCCCACAGACCGTCTGAAACACATACTAAAATTTCAATTTGATAACGTCATTTTTACGGCAGTTATCGTGCTAACGGACAGACAGACAGACAGAATGAACAAAGTCATAAACACTTTTCAACTATGTTGTAAAGTGTTAAAAAGTGCTAGATATGGCGAGCCAACTCAAAGAACAGATTGAAGAACGGTTATTGATAATGTCGACGTAAATACTATATTATAATTTAAACAGATGGTAGCAGGAAGGTGAAAACATATAAAAATAACAACAAAGCTAGTATCAAACTCTCAACATATAGGTAAAACAAGCAAATTAAAACAGAAAATGCTTCAGAGTGGTCGGTGTTTGGACAAATTTTATAAAACTATAAAACTAAGCGTATGTTGAGAATAAACCTACATAGACAAATATTTAAGCACTTCTAATCTTATATAGTGGATTGAAATTTGCTATAATGGATTGAGAGCGTTGACATGACTACTTGAAACAATAATAACATATGCAAATATTCGGCTTGAAACAATAATGATATATGTACATTTAGAAACAAGGGGAACTATATATTTCAAATCCACACAATTTCTTACACTGATGATCTGGATATTATTGCAAGATTAGTGAACTATAAAGATAACGCGTTCAAAGCTTTTCAGATATCGGTTAAGAAAATGAATTTTTTAATCAAGAGAAAATCAATTATATGCCAACAGCAAAGTAATTTGTTTATAATCATACTCTAAGCCAACTGCAAGTTTATTAGTTTATAATCATACTCTGAGCCAATTGCAAAGTCATTAGTTTATAATCATACTATGAGCTAACTGCAAAGTCAGTTTATAATCATACTCTGAGCCAACTGCAAAGTTATTAGTTATAATCATACTCTGAGCAAACTGTAAAGTAATTTGTCTATAACCATACTCTGAGCCAACTGCAAGTTCATTAGTTTATAATCATACTCTGAGTCAACTGCAAAGTCATTAGTTTATAATCATACTATGAGCTAACTGCAAAGTCATTAGTTTATAATCATACTCTGAGCCAACTGCAAAGTTATTAGTTTATAATCATACTCTGAGCAAACTGCAAAGTTATTTGTTTATAACCATACTCTGAGCCAACTGCAAGTTCATCAGTTTATAATCATACTCTGAGTCAACTGCAAAGTCATTAGTTTATAATTGTAATCTGAGCCAACTGCAAAGTCATCCACTCTTATTATATTGCTTTATTTTAGGTAGTTGCTTAGTTTAAATACCTTGGAATACTTATTGATTCCAACAACGATACTGGTTTAGAAATCAAAACTCGAATTATGGCAGCTAGAATATATTAGGAATGTTGCGTCAGCTCAGTGGGTCTCATCTAATCTCACGGTGTACCAAAATAAAATATTATAAGATTATTCTTAGACCAATCTTGTCGTATGGTTTTTAGCGTTAGAAGCTAACAATAGCTGACAAAAATGTCTTTGGAATTTTTGAAAGGAAAATTCTGGGACAAATTTTTGGTGTTATTCAGTAAAATGACTAAAGATGGTAGCAGTAGAATTTTTAGCTTTCTCATCTTTTTAAAAAGCCAGACTTTATTAAATTAATTAAAATCAATCATTGGAGATGGGCAAGCTATGTGATTAGGTTGTCAGAATAGCACTGCATAAGAAATATATTTGATTCTTACCTATGGGACAAAGAATAGAAGAGATCAGCTAAGTTGAGAGGGAAAGACAGGATTAACTAAGATTACTGAATGGGCAATTCCGGCCTCTTTTTTTATTTTTTTATTCGATTCGAAATGTTGCAAAACGGACAAAAGTATAAACATTTTTTATTCTCCTAGCTGTATTTCATGTTTTATTGGCAGTCAAAGTTCGCCTTTTTGACTGTGGCGAGAAAACGACCCATTTTGGAATGTGACGTCACAAGACTTGTCTGCGGCTTGCATCTTCGAGAATTGGTGAATAAGTTTGGTTACATTCGGAAAGTTTCGATAATTATAACTGTTTTTTCCGTCCCAAACTGCCGAATAGTTATAAATATTATATTGCTCCAATGTGACCGATTACTAGTTTTACATCATCAGATAAAATATTTAAATCTGTGCCAAAAAATGATCTTTTTCGTAAAAAATAGTGTTGTTGTTGAGACCCAGACCGTCCGACCTACCAGAAAGGTGTAAAGTAACTGTTTGGATGGCCGGGAAGTGCCACTCAATTTAGACCGGAACCCAGTGGGGGAGGCATCCACAGGGACTGTACCCTCCTTCCCCTATCACCAACCTCTCGGAAGGACGTAAAAATAGTGTGAAGCGCAAGATTGTAAACAAAATTCACCACTGTCATTAAATGTGTTCGTTATGTATGTTATTATAATAAATCAGTGACTGTATAATTCAATTTTCAAAGCCTTTTCATGAGAAGTTGATGATTTAATAAACTTTGAAAATCCTTAAGGGTGTCCACTACTGGTTTGGCACTCTATTTTTAGTTTTGCTATTACGGATGAATTTAAAGCCAGATTCAGAGTGGACTTTGTACCCGGTTTAGTGTGTGATGTTCGCAGTTAATTTAGAGAATATAAATATTACGTGCATGAAAAATATTTATACCAGTATACTGCAGTGAGCAATTGTAATTTAGTATTTTCATTAAGTACATGTGCTTTTGAAAAGTTATAAAATAAATTTTATCTAAGAAATAAATCACAAATTTGAAACACTGTATAAAAGGAATAGAAATTAAATGGAAAATAATTTAAAATTGCATCACCTATTCAGAATCATAAATGGTTTACTGTTTATTATAGGTTTTAAAATATAATATTATAAGAAACTATTTAAAGCTGCTTTTAATTTAAAAATAAATTATTAACTATACTGTTTAAAATCCTCACAAATCATATAAATATAATAAAAAATATATGCATAAAAATGTATATAAATATAAAAAAATGTTATTCTTAATTCCCAGAAAAAATACACCGTTCAATCTAAACTTTCGGTTTAAATTTACTGTATAACAAACTTAACTATAAAAGGCTATTGGCACTAAAAAATTTAAGGAGCACATTAAAAAAAAAAAAAAAATCAGAGGTGGATCGTTCAGTTCGATGGAGCCGAAATGGTTTTGCGTAAATAATATTTTGTAAAATAAAATTTCAGTAAGATTCAATTTGTTCGAATTTTTTCAGACTCATTTGTTTCGTTTACAGGCTTTCAATGTGCTACAAATTACGCGCTAACTGTTTATAACTAGCTAGCACTTTTAGTTTTCGTCCCGATTTCAGCCGGATACTCCGACTCTAGATATGTAATTTTCTAAAAATATGCAATTTTTTTATTAACTTGCTTTGCAGTATATATATTAAACTTAACAATATATCTGACGAGATTTTACATTCAAGATAATTTATAAACTTGTCTTGCGGCACATAATTACGTATTTGATTATGTATATTTCCATGTATTATGTTCGAACCTCACCAATCATTAAACATCTTTAGAATCCCCAATTTAAAAGAAATTAAGCAAAATCCCCCATTTAAACAAAATATAATATCTCGTTCTTGTGCACCCATATTTCTTAAAGGAGTAAGTAAAGACAGAGCTGCAACAATCGTGGTATTTTAAATATTGCAGTTTTCCCAGCCATTGGAAAATTCAGGTTAAAAACTAAGCTATCAAATTTATAACTACTCGATCTAAAACCCAATTATATACACTTTCAAGACTTTAAAAAAGCTATAAATTCTTGTTTATTGTTTATAGCGAGCATTTTTAGTTTTTGAGATATAAGCATTACAAACTTGTAAAACGAAAAACTTTCAATCTTCTTCAACTTGACAAGACGATTACTCGAAAATTAAGTTAGTAAGTTTCAATAAATTCGCTTTTTTTTAAAAATTAGATTCAGAAGCTAAATTTGCTAATACATATTTTTGTCGCTTACTATTTATATCTATATTTTGAAGTTTGAGTGAAAGTAAGAAAAATTAAAAAATCACTCACTCGGATAGATGCTTTAAGTGCTTTCTAAAAAAGTTCCAAAGTATTAAAATTATTTCATATATTCATAATCTGGACCAACGAAAGAAGAAAAAAATATGTACATTTTTATCTATCAGGTTCGGGGAAATTGGCGTCCAAAATGTTTGAATTTTTCGTGACGCTCCGATTTCCACCACAAATACACTAAACGTAGATGTAATTCACATAATAATAACAATAATAATATTAATAATTGCAATAATAAACCTTCAAGAAATGTGTATCAGTGTGCGTTTACACCTTGAGTTTCAGATGTCACAAAATATTTATTGTTTCTGAAATAGAGTGTCATCACAGTCCAATTGATCTTAGGGAAATTGTCTGATTTCCTATCAAAAACTAGGATCAAAACCAGGATCCATGTTTTCAATAAAATAAAATACTCAGCAAATGACCTAAATTCAAACATACCAGGTACAAACGTAAAATTTCAATTCTACACAAAATTAAACCCCAACTACCCTGCAAATACCGAAAGGCAATACGCGATAGAATGTTGCAATATAAAAATAAACATATGAATATAAATGTTTTTCTTTTAATTTCCAGATAAAACTCAAGAAAAGGCGTAAATCTTACATATCAGCTTTTACTCCACGAGATTTAGCCGTCACAAAATATTGTTTATCTATATTGTTCTTAAAATACAATATAGATTCAATATAGATTGATTCCATCATGATGGAATCAATCTTGGGAAAATTGTCTGATTGCCCTTTAACAAAACCAATATCCATGTTTACAATGAAATAAAATAAGGAACAAATAATTTAAACTCAAGCAGACCAAGAGCAAATGGGTAAAATAATTATAAATAAATTGAAAACAAAATTAAACGCCAACTACTTGCAAATATCTCAATAGAAGCAGCACATAGTAGAATGTTGCATCACACGTCGAACGGGTCATGTGACGTCACAGCCAATAACGGGTCGTTTTGTGTTTGAGTAGATTTTGCGCGTTTTCATTTCTTGATATTTAAATAAATAATTATTTTAAGAGATTTTCGCTTGGATATTTGAAATCAGAAAAATATTCTCAGTACATATCAGTAGGTTTTAAGAGCTTAAAAAAAAAAAAAAAAAAATCGGAATCGCCTATTGTTGAAATAAATTAGAAATCTTCAGCTATCTTAAGAGACGTATGTAAAAAGCTCCTTAAGAAGGCACTGAGCTATAGCAGATTCACGAGCTACTGAAGATGATTAAATGAAAGGGGTGTTAATATACAATAAAACCATAAAACAAAAAATGCCGGATGATGAAATTATAAACAAGTTCTAATAAACACACTATTATCAGTATATTCAAGCAGTGCTGAACCATATCCACAGCAAAAATGCGCCTATAAGAAAAAAATCTGACGTGAGCAGCACATAACTTTCGCTACAGACTTAAATTTATTTTCTCTTTTATAATTCATTATATTGAGTTTAAATCCTCAAAATACCGCGGATAATTATTTTAAATTGCACCAAATGTGCAGTTTTAATTAAATTTTCGTTTTCATTTGGCGGCTGGAAGTATTCTCAAAGGCCACGTGTGTGTGTCAAAAATGTAGAAAATTTAAAATCTCTATAGAACGGTTACACCTTGTATTGATCTTAGTCTTTCCATCGTCAAAATTTACGTACAAATTAAGCATTTAATTGATACATTTGAGCATACGTAGTCTTTTATTTAAACTTTTGAAGAAAAGTGGCGGGCCATTTCGCAAAAGAATGCAGGTTCTTTTTTTCGAAATCATACCAAAATCCAATCAGCACCAGGTTAATACACAAGCGACTAGTCTACCAAATTTTGTGAAATTTGGTCAATTGGTATTTAGTTAGGGGGGATACATATGATTTTTGCAGGCCATTTAGCAAGAAAGGCAGGTTATTTTTTTACGAAAGCTACCAATATCTCATCAGCACCAGAGTAACCCACAAGTGATTTACCTACCAATTTTTCAGATAGAGTGGATACATACATGGCACAGACTGACAGACACACAAACAGAGTGTTCTAAACTGCTCGAGAAGTGTAAATCCGTCGAAAACTCGAGTTGCGATTTTCGACACGATTCCAATACTTTCCTTATACATTACCATGTATTCTAGGTAGAGTAATAGTATGATATTTTCTTAATGATGTATAAGAGGTATGTAGTCATAAAATTAATTACTATATTTTAACATTTGCCATTTCACTAGCAAAAGAGCAACACTCTTAATGTTATTTTAAATAGTATGTTTATTAACTGCAAGCTCCTTTGCAATTAAGAAATTTTATTGCTGTTATCTCCATTTTTTTGGTCTATCGGTAAATGTGGGAAATCACGGATGTAGTCTAGACTTCGAAGAAAAGAGCAAATCTTGATTGTAACATAAATTTGTTTCGCCTACTTAGGCCACTATGCCTCTAAATCGAGGCAACTAAACAACTAATTTTTATTTATCACGACTCAATTTTTTAACTTTTATCATAAATTGAACGTGTTTGAAAACTTCCCAATGGAGAATTTCTTTTGAGCCGTCAAACTACATATTTTTAAGTAAAAATGATTTTAATAGATACATTTTCGATGATATATAGCTTAAAATCTTTTTCCGGCAAAATAATATTAGATGATCAAAATGTATTCCTTTATTAAAAAATCTGATGTGAGCAGCATATGACTTTCTCTATACAATGTATAATATCTATGGTACAATATTTTTAATGTTGAATTGTAACATTTGACACTTTTCAGGATGACCAAATGTAAAACTATTTCAAAGTACCCAATTAACTTGCTTTTTGCGCAACTCTAAATTGACAATTATCAATATGGATCGTATCCCCAATAAGCAATATAGACCATAAATTAAAATAATTTAATAATTAATGCATCAATTTGGCGTCATTTTCGTTAACTTATCATCATTTTTGCAATTATTAAGATATTTTCGTCAATCTCGGGGCGAAATATCGCCAAGTTGGTGATATTTTGCTAAATGAGTCACCAATTTAACCAAATTTATCGCCAAGCGTTACAGACAAAAGGAGAGAAGCGTATTTTTTTATGCACAAATGACTATTTGTAAATTATTAGGCCAAAATACAGAACCATTACACAAAGCACTTCTCTCGTAAATGGAATGGATTAGATCCACGAGAATGACGTTAACAAATTTATCGCATAATGTTGCATGTGAAAAGTGAACATATTTCACAATAGTTAATATACTTAATTTTATGTGATTTTTTGATACACTTATTTAATAAAGTGCAATATCTTGAGAACGATTCATGTTAGCGTTCTAAAATTTGTGTTCATCGTTTTTTAATGAAAAAATAGTAAGATATAATTATGTATGTAACATTATTAAAGGTTATGGTTTTTGATGAGTTTTTCAAAATTTCATTCGAAAATTTGGCTATCTTCCGAACATGCGACTGAGTTTAAAATCAATGGGCTGATAATATCAACGGATTATAATTTTTGTATCAAGTTTCGTTTGAAACGCTAAATTCGTTTGTAAGATAACGTCTTCACTGACTCACAGACATACAAATACATACAAAGAGACATACACACAGACATACACACAAACATGACCTAAAAAACGATCGATTCTAGTTCAGTGATGCTTGAAAAGTCATCTTCCATTAAAACCTTGAATTAGAATTTTCGACCCCGTCACACTTTCCCTATACATTATACTATGTTCTATAGGGAAAGAAAAAATTTTCTATCTCAGAAATAGGAAAATTTTCTCTCTAGGTGTGTTTCAATGCGCAAAATCCTTGATTCACCAAAATATTATATTTTAAAAGAGCTTGTGCATTTTTACTTTCTTTATATGCATGTTATAGTAATTGTAAGAAAAGTATTGTGACCCGGTGGATAATTTGAATTCTAGTTTTCTATGGGAGAGCACGTGTCAAGTATCCCTGAACACGAAACGAAAGTTTTTGAGGTGATTTCTATTTGTATATATATGTGTGTGTGTGTGTGTGTGTGTGTGTGTGTCAGTGAGTCTATGAAGATGATATCTGACGAACGAATGGAGCGATATTTTGCAAATGGTATTGTTTTGAAAATTTTGAATACCATCATATAAGGGGCATACCTTCTTGTTTATAAGAAATGCCCTTTTCTCCGTTTGTTCCAAGTTAACGAAAATGACGCCAAATTGGTGAATTAATTAATAAAATATTTTAATATATGTACCATATTACTTATTGAGGATGTTATCAATATTGATAATTGTCAATTTAGAGTTGTGTGGTGTGAAATATTATATAGTGGGGTGTTTTGAAATAGTTTTACATGGTGTTATCTGGGAAAGTGCTAAATGAACAATTCAACGTTAAAAACACTACACCGTGGTCATATACATCATTTTTTCACTGTGAAAGAAGTAAATTCTTTGCATTATATAAGGATAGTCATATGTCGCACACTTCAGATCTTTAAATCACACATTTAATACATATTTATTTGCTCCAAAATTCGTATAATCATACTTATTATTTTGTTTTTCGTAAATAGCAGTTCGTTGATACCTTCTTAATTCTATGTTGGTGACTCGATACAAGGCGTCTATGTTTTATTAGTTTATACAAAAGTAGGGTCAGCCTCTAATTGAATTGAAGTGCTCTTGTCCTGTTTTCTCTTAATTAAGCAAATCCGCTGCATTTGGTCTTAACGATTCATAACAGTACTAATTTTCAGTACAGATTAATAAATGAACCATTGAATTACTTAAAATTTTATACTTGAAAATATTTTACGTGAAATAAACTCAAAATATCCAAATCTGAAAAACGAATTTAGTAGAAAATATTATGTATTGAAAGGAAAATATTGTAAAAACTATGGAATATAATTCAAATAATATAAAAACAATAGAATATAATTCAAATAATATAAAACCATATCAAATATATAATATAAAATCAAATTGAAGTAAATTCAGAACATGTAATATTTTATTTTAAGAATAAATCATGAAAAGCGAAAATGGAGAAAGTTGCATTTCTTGACTATAACTTGTTAAGAAATAAATATTTTTATATAGGTATACTATATATAATATTTATATTATTTACAGCAACTACGCGCTTTAACGTAATCATGAAAAATGTCAAATTTTAGTCTCCTAGAAGATATGTGCGGTAAAAATTCTGCAAAAGTATAATCAAATGTAAATCTGAGAAATAGATATGCAGCTGGGATTCTTTTGACTAGGTAGGAAATAAATTTATAGAGAATATTTTTTCCGCTGGTGAACGGTGAAAATGTGCACCCTAATAAAAATACGACATCTTGAGCGAAAATATATTAGCTTTTTATGCACGTTTAATGCAAGTGCTAAAAAATAACACAATTCTAACAAATGTGTTTTCGAACAAATGTTCGAAAATCCAACTGTGATTGGAAAGCCGGCAGTTCCAAATCATAGTAATAAGTTAAAGAACAAGAAATGTTTTATTGTAATTTTTTCTGCTTGTAAAAGTATTTCGCATTCAAAGCTGCGATTAGTCAGCTTTGGGATGAGATTGACACCCAGTGATATTAAATGTAAGTTAGCTAAAAGATTCTTGTGAGTTTGAAGTGAATAAAATTCTTTTGTAGTTTATTCTGTATTTTTTGCGTTCAATGTTTTTGTAAAATAAGGGTATCATATAAATTTTAATAAAAAAATAATTCCTATTTTAATCTAGTATACTGTAACGAGTATGAATTTAGCAAATCTTTCTGCGATCAAAACTTTTAGCTCTTTGATTGGGCTGGATTAGATTATTTCTTTACTCATTTGTTTTATCTTACGCACACCAGATCCACTTTGATTGGGGGATACAGTTTAAAGTGGATTACAACTCATTATGAATATGCATGCATAGAAATATCCATACCAGCAATTAAAACTCATTTCCTATGAATCTTGAAGCCACAATTGAACTGTTCGGCCAGAATGAGCATTGCAGCTCGCGACGACGCAGAAGGACTTGCGTTTCCTAAAAGGAGACAACTGATTTTTCTGTACCTTCCGTTTTTAGGAAAGACATCTCTGATAATTGTTTTCCTACACTGTAAGCATGCACAAGGAAGATACGAATATAAAATTATAAATGGAGAATGATGTACTCCATCAATCAGAGTATAGAAGAAAAATTTAAGTTTGTACAAATATTTAAAGGTGAATCTAAACATAATGACTTTAGCCTTTTGAACTTTCATAAACGAAAACAATACAAATGGGGAAAATTGACTAAAATTATTCTGATAAATGACATAATATATCTCGTTTGAACAGCGATTTAAATAATCTAAAATTACCAAAATATTAGTATTAGCATAAGACAAATATTTAAATGTATTGCCACAAATACCTAAAATATATTTCTGTCCCCAAGGAAAAAACATTTACAGGCAACCACTGTTACTATTTTAAGGTCCGGGTTGCTTGACCTTGTTAACAAATCTGGCGAAATATTGCCAAATTTGCTACTTTTAACGAGTTCTGGAAACTTCTTGAATTTGATAAATTGGTTAAGAACTTCACGAGATACGCTCTTCTCCCAAAAAATTACACGGAATACGGACTCCTTAAATCTGTGGATTCGAAAGTTCACCGCAGGGGTTTGTGACAGGGAAAGGAGAGTGCTCTAAAAGACTCCATCTCTACTCTTTAGGATATCTACGGGTTCATGTTTAAAGTAGGTGGTTATCCCTACTGTCCAAGCAGTTACCTTAAGTTGCTATAACACGGAGCAATTTTTTTTACGGAAGTTCAGCAATTCCACCCGTCGATGCTTTTTAGGACCCTCCTCTCGAATAGCTGATCGTAGGGCTAATCGTAGGGTTGCCAGCATTTGCCTCTTATTTGAATTTAGCACGTTTAGCATTAGGCTATATAAATGCTAGAATATAACCAGTTTCCCTCCACGAAACACTTTTAAGTGTTTTTATAATATAATTGTGATCTTTAATGTAACGTATATTCATATTTTAGAAACAGGTGTGTGGAAATGTCATTCCATATCTGCAGTTCACAATAGAGCTGACGTGAGTCTAGTCAGATGACGTCAATTTCAGCAGATGTCGTCGCATCAGAATACCTGCCCTTTCTAGAGTGGTTAAGATCCATGCTTCAAGGTGAGAGCGTTTGATCTCGTCCCAAGGACAAAGGAAAGCCTGTTCATCATTGATCTCGTTCGCTTCTAGACATCTATGAGGTTTTACAT
Organism: Amaurobius ferox; assembly: GCA_951213105.1. NCBI lineage: Eukaryota > Metazoa > Arthropoda > Arachnida > Araneae > Amaurobiidae > Amaurobius > Amaurobius ferox. The sequence goes on along the minus strand of OX578141.1, from coordinate 85,627,858 downwards.
AAAAGATAATTAATGAAAATAATGCATCAGAAACATATCTAGTTTGGAGTAATGCGTAATATTGAAAGACATGCCTGGTAACTTATGAAGATCAGATTGTCAGTCAATTTTTTTCTATTGCAATTTTAAAATCGGGAACGTCATCAAAATAAGATAAATGTATATACTATATATATATATGTATATATATATATATATATATATAATTTTAAATTTACGAAATTTTGTCTATTTATAGTACGAATTCTATTCAAAATTTGTTTAAAAGAGAAATTTTCGATCTGTCAGATGGTGTTAAAGTGTGACCGCTGCAATAATATAGTTGGCTGCTAAGGAGCCGATTTGTATGAAAATCGCTCAAAATTGTGCTAAAACTTATAATAACAAAAAGACTAACTCATATTTTTAAAAAATCATGTCGAAACTCATAGTCCCGAGTCCAGAAGTACCGGTGTCCCAAATTTTATGGCCGTACGAGGCATACATTTTTTGCCACAGACGAAGCAAGCAGACAGAGAGAGAGAGACAGACATTTTTCTTTATTACTTTCCTTATATACATAATGTATAAGGAAAGTATTGTGACGGGATCGAAAATTCGAAATCGAGTTTTCGACGGGAGAGCACGTTTCAAGCATCCCTGATCACGAATCAAACATTTTTGAAGTGATGTCTGTGTGTGTGTGTGTGTGTGTGTGTCAGTGAGCCTGTGGAGACGATAACTGACGAACGAATGGACCGATTTGAACCAAATTTGGTACAAAAATCACAATTCGCAAACATTGGAAGCCTATTGTTTTTATACGTAATCGAATGTTCAGAACCCCCTAAATTTTTGAATAAAATTTTGAAAAAATCGTCAAAAAATCAAAACCACTAATAAAGTTACGCAAATTGACATTTCTTATGTAATTTTTCATTAGAAAACGATTGACATAAATTTTAGAACGCTAACATGAACCGTTCTCGAGATATTGCACATTTTTCAAAAAAATTATCAAAAAGTCATTTAAAATAGAAAAAAAAATATTTCCTATTGAGAAACATGTTCACTTTTCATATGTAATACCATGCAATAAATTGGGTGACATCATTCTCGTGGATCTAGCTCGTTCCATTCATGAAAAAAGATACTTTGAGTAATACTTTTGTATTTGAACGCCAATAGTCATTTATCTGCTGTAAGAACAACTTATTTCTTCGTCCATAACGCTTGGCGAGATTTTGGCGACGAATTTGGCGGAATGTCACCAACTTGGCGACTTTTTAAAATGTTGCCAAATTAACGAAAATCTCGCCAAATAGATAAAAATGACGCTAAATCAATGAAAATGACGAGTAATTGAAGAAAATTCAATTTCTTGGAATTAATATAAGTATCTACTATAAGAATAACATTTTTTTAACTGTAAAAGTAGTAAATTCATTACATTATATAAGGAAAGTCATGTGTTGGCCACATCAGATTTTTATTATAGATTGTCGTTGAGCTTCAATAAGACATTTTGTAAGTGTTTTTTCGTAAATCGACTTGCTGAGTCTTGGTGAATTTTTTGATGGACATGATTGATTTACATGTTTATCTGGAAGTTCTGAAGTGCGAGTTCCTCGAGTTAGGGAGAAAGAATCTAGCTGTCAGAAAGTTTCAAAAATGTATAGCTGATGCTACATCTCGACAACGCACCAGCTCACATTTCCATTTTAATTACGCAATCTAGAGAGCGATTCCCAAAATTGTTTTCCGGAAAAGCTTCCAGAAGTGAAAAGATGGTGACGACGACTATTTTAGATGAGAATATTTGAAATTAGCAAAATTAGAAAATGCATCTGGTGTTGCACGGGAGAAATAAATTGAACTCAATAATCTAAAGAAATAACAGAAAAAAAACCTTTCATTAAAGCATACAGTTCGTGGTTACCGATACACCGATTCCATCCCCAAATTATATAAAACAAGAAAGTTTAATCATCATAAAGCATTGCTAATGAAACACTTTCCAACTGAAATGCAATTTTATTTAAACATCTCTAAAATACGATATATTCAGGGGGTGATATTGTTAAAATTTTCATAGTACAATAATTGGAAACTTAAAGCTTCATAAAAAAAGCAATGCTCTAAAATCCCTTGCTTCTCCATCCAAGTAAAATCAATGAATATTCCATTCATATCACTTATATTCCAGACTCCAAAGCTAAATAATTTTAAGTTAAAAATTTAGTAATTCTTATGCAACTCATCTTACAATCGCTTGTTTTGTTTACATTTTGCATAAGTTAAAATTAGGTTTCGTTTTAGAAATAATCAAAGTTTAGTGATCATTTAAAATACAAAATATTGTAATTGCCTAAGCACAGAATTTAGAAACACAGATAATATGCAAAAATAAAGCGGTTTTAGGACGAATGCAACACTAAATATAAATATAAGAAAGATCAATCATGCATAAAGCATTGGATATAAAACACTATCCAATTGTCATTTTATTTAAACATCTCTAAAACACAATACATTCAGGGGCGATATTATTTGAATTATCACAGCACTACAATAATTTATTTACTTGGAAAATTAAAACCACGGAGGTAGAAGTACGTTCTAACTCTATGCTTAAAACTTCATTCAAACTTTATTCAAATGATATTATCGAAATATAAATCATCTGGCTTTCCATGTAAAAACAGTGAGTATTTCATTCATACACTTTTATTCCAGACTCCAAAGTTAAATGATTTTGAGTGAAAAAATTCAGCAATTCTTATACAGCTCATCTTACAATCACTTGTTTACATTTTACTTTCTTTAAAGTTAGGCTTCGTTATAGAAATAATCGAAGTTTGAAGGTCATTTAACTCAAAAATGTTGTAGATGCACAGAAGTAACGCAAAAATAAAGCGATTTAGGACGGATGCAACACTAAACATAAGTTAAAAAGAACTTTAAAAATCCCGATTTTGACACAAGATGGATGCCATATTTCATTTTGAAGTGGGCCACTTGACCTTTTCATATTATATGGGTGTCATTATTATTTCAATTTTTATTTAAAAAAAATACCGAACATATTTTGCTGAATTTTATTTTTATATATTTTATGGGATAATTTGAATATTTCCTAAAATTTTTGAAGCAATTTGTGAATTTTAACTTTGCTAAAAAAATGTTTGAAAAATTAGGTCCCACAGGGTTCAATGTATTTCAGTTTTTCAACCCGGGTTCAATCCAAAACTAATTGGGTGGTATTATTCATTTACATTCCCATATCTCCCACAGACTGTCTTAACAACATACTAAAATTTCATTTTGATAAAGTCATTTTTACGGCATTTATCGTGCGAACGGACAGACAGAATGAACAAAGTAATAAACACTTTTCAACTATATTTGTAACGTGTTAATAAAAGCATACAATCACTTACAATTTGTGACAACCGGTGCAACGATGCCATTCCCGAATTATTCAAAATAAAAGCATAAAGCATACAATCCTTCACATACAATTCGTGACAAGAGGTGCAATGATCTACAACCCAAAAAATCTATCTCTTCCGCTTTATCTTTAAAATGGGTTCGATCTATGCGACTTCCACATTGAACCTACCGCGGGAAAAAAAGTTGCGCAAGGTCCAAGAACTCCATCGAAAATGTTACCAGTTCATTAGGTAAAAATAATTATAATTATTCTACAGATGGGTGGTAGACATATTTTATTCTGGAGTAGTCTTTGATATATTTAGGAGCTCTTATTAAATTATAAACTTTGGTTGCATGTCAATTTTTTTTAAATCGCCGTATAAAAATCGGTTAAGTTTAAAACGCACAAAAAGTATATGTTTTTGAAAAATTAACGAAAATTCGTCTATTAATTGTGGGGATTCAGTTCAAAGTTTTTTCGAAAGGAATGTTTCGATTTTTCCGATTGTGTCAAGATAGAAACTCTGGGATAGTATTTTGCTTGCTAAGGAATCGATTTGTGTGAACATCGCCCAAAATCGTTGTAAATCTGGTTAAACATAAAATAACTAAAATACTAGTTCGAAATTTAAGAACATAACTCCGTGGCAAACTTATTCGGTTTCTAAAGTAGCTGTGCAACAAATTTTATGGCCTTACTACTATTAGATATTTCGATACAGACCGTGTATAGGCACATTCACATACCTTCCTTGTGACGCTAGTCGAGGTATGAAGATAGTCGACCTGGACTGCCATCAAAACATACCTCGATAGTTGAGGTATGTTTTGATGGAATCTCGTAATCGATGTACAACTAAACATATATATTTAATGCAAAAATAAACATTTGAGGTCAATTATCTTTTTTTTTAACATTTAATTGGAGCACATGCTTACTGATCATTAGTATTGTCATGTTTATTGAAACAATCAACACTCTCGGTACTTATAATTATTATTTTTAAACTATCAGAATCTCTTGTAAATTCTAATGCATATTTAAAGAAAAATATTTGATTATATCAGTATGCTGATAAATGAATAAATGTATTTTAAAAAAAGAAGTATAAATCTAAACATTTTACCAAAATATAAAAATTTCATCTAAAAATGCAAACGAAAGAGCTTTGACGTGTCTAGGATTTTTTCCAAACCTGCAAAAACAGGAATGAATAAAACCTTTTATAAATTGTTAGACGAAAGAATATTTTTCAGAATGTTATTAAAAAGTATGTTTATTAAATGGCGTAGTGATATTATAATAGTAATATACAGATAGTTTTTGCTCGAAATTATTTTTATTTTTTATTTATTCAACTAGGGGGACTCTGCTCCCTTCGCCAACCTCCTTCGGGACACTTCACCTCCTGCTCGCTTCATACTTATCTCTCCTAAAAATTCTATTTTCAAAAATATGTTTTTCTATCCCTACTTATTTTCCGCAGGAGGTAAAAGCAGGGATTTGTCTTAGCCCTGGGAATCCAAAATCTGAATTTATTGATCCTGAGCTCGCTTCGCGAGTTATTTCGTGCCAAAATAAAGTCTAAATCGATAAACGGTTAATTTCATCGTGTTACCCTATTATTTCTCTATAAATGTACCAAGTTTCATATTTTCGTATGCTGCAATTTTTAGGTACGGGACAGAGAAATCGCTGGAAGTGCGGATACGAAAAAAAATTCACTTCAAAAGTGCATAAAAAGTAAAATATCTCGAAAACTAAAATCGAAAGTAGAAAAAGGGGCTCCGTCCTGCAAAAATTCATCCATGTAGGTGCCTGTCTGCAAAAATTCGTGGTCTTGCTATTATTAATCTATCCAGGACGCGAACTCGCAGCTCAAATATTTTGCCTTTGATTTTGACATTAAATGTTTCTTAAACAACAATATATATCAAAAAAAGGTTTATTTCACCGTATTTCTCAAAGCTTTTCTACAAGTGTACAAAATTTCATAATTTTATATGCAATAGTTTTTACGGTACGAAACAAAGAATCTCGAGAAACGAGAAATTTGTCAAACTGGGGCGGCGGCGTTAGATACATTTTTTAATATAGAGAGATACAATTTAAAGCATTTTCTTATTTAACTAGGTCTATTAGCATTTATTTATTACTAGATATTAAGACTGTTATATGATTCCGTGCATAAAGTCATGTATAAGAATACTTTCTATTAGCAGACCTGCACCACTTACGCTCCTAAAATCTTTAGACACACACGGATCAGACAACTAACTCGATCAATTCTATCATTTATTATGCGATCCTCCAACCAAAGTTTCCGCGGCATACTGTGAGAATATACAATATTTTCAGCTCACCTATCCTAACACGATTGCCTATTTTTTGTACAATAACGCACCAGCCGTGAATGTTTCCTATATACACTGGCTTCCAAAAGTTAAGCACGGACGGTAAAATTAACAAAAATGGAAAAATAAAGCTTTGGATAGCTCAAAATAGTACATGTAGGTAGCAAATGTCAAATGTGTTTATGCATTAACGAAAACAAGAATTATGTACAAAGATGAAAAAAATATTTACTTTTCGTAAGTTATATGATGACGTTACATTTGGGTCATTAACAAAATGATATTTAAAGGCAAACAAACCAAACAAAATTTACATAAATATAGTATGTGCCCACCCCGGACATTCACACAAACTTTACAACAATTTTTCATGCTTTCAATGAGGAGATCAACCATCACAGATGCGAGCAATGGCCATTCCTCCAATAGGGCAGTTTCCAACTCTCTGAGACTGTCTGGAGGAGGTGAACGTGTAGAGACAGCACGCCCGAGGATATAAAAAGGTTTTCAATGGGATTAAGTTCGGGGAATCCAACGACCACTTCATATGAGAAATGCCCTCACTTTCCAGGTATTCGTTAACGATGTTAGCTCGATGGGAACGGGCATTATCGTCCATAAGGAGGAAATAAGGACATATTGCTGCAGCGTAGAGTCTCGCAATGGGGTCTAGGACTTCATCCGATATCGCGCAGCCGTCACAGAACCGCCTTTAAGGATGTGCAACTTTGTGCGATATCCCATTGAAATTCTAGACCACACCATGACGCTGCCACCTCTGAATGCGTGATGTTCGATGATGTTCTTGACCTGATTACGTGCTACGTGCGCTTCGTTCTCTCCAAACTCATACATGCTTATCATCTGATTCCAGGGCAAATCTGGACTCGTCCGTGAACAGGGCGTTGCACCAATCTGATTGTTGTTGACATGTTGGCGACACCACTTTAATCTTGTCCCTCTGGCTTGGACGGTTAGTGGAACACAAAAACGTGGTACTCGGGCTTACAGTCCCTTCACGTGGAGCCTTCGGCGCACAGTACTGGCAATTGTTGTCTTGCCAAGTGCCGCTGCAACCATGGATGTAACAGCTGTGGAGATCGCTAGTCTATTTCGCTTAAATACTATAGCAATATACCGATCATCAGAAGGGGGTTTTACCCTTGGACGACTAGGCACAGGTCTGCGGACAACTATTTGACTTGTTTGAAATTGTTTCCATAACCGAGAAATTACCTAATGATCAAAGCCAAAGAAAATAGCGACATCTTTGATTGATTGTCCTACTTCAATGCGTCCGACAGCACGACAGTGCTCACTATCTGTCATTCGTCTTCTTTCAGCCATAGGAACACGAATATCATCAAAAATATGCCTACAAAAGTTATATACACTTCGTATCAGCATTTAAATGTACCTCCTCAAACCCTTCAGAATGCTAGCGTCTGAACGACAGCGGCTGCCTAATTATTATATATCCGAACAGTCAATCGTGATTGGCTGTAACATACGATATTTGCATACTGTCATCTACATCCCCAGTGATTTTCAGCCACTCATATTCAAATACGCTTTCGAAAAATGGAAATTTGCGTTGAGTGCTTAACTTTTGGGCGCCAGTGTATATGTTTTTATAACTTACGAAAAATTCTAAACTAATTTACGGAATTTGACCGATTCACATTCACTAAGCAAGCAGCAAAAAATTACCCATTGACAAATTAGTTAAAATGTGACAACCACTTGAATATATATTTTGAAAATTTATCACTGAAATTAGCAGTTGAATCATGTACTTTGATCAAATATAGAGCTGACAGCAATATAAACACATACTTATGTTCTACACGGAATAAAATATTTTATTTAGATTTGAAAATGTTCAGAGTTTTAAATTCTTTCTCATTTCCGTTAGAGGACAAGATTGTGGCATATAAGTGGGTCTTGAACTGTGGTGCACATTTAAAAGTAATAGTTGAACTATATTGAAATTAATTAATTACATTGCGTTGTAAGATTAAATGCCGCTTTAACCCACCATATTTATCTTTGGTGCGAGTCCTGGAATAGAATATTTATTAACATAATGCTACTCAATTAATTGCACCATTTTTAAACTTTAAAATACAACATTATTTATTAACAACACTTGGTTAATTATTAAATTGATTACAACAATTATCATATCATTTTGCGAAGGAAAATGGACATGTGAGACCAGATAAATTCTATTATCAAATGGTCTAAGACCTGCTACAATATTTGGTAAGCACATACCTCCAATTTCGTCTTTGGCCATTGATCACAACTCTTACATCAGAATACACTGTGCTGGTACAAACTCAAGGTGTGGTATTCCTACTCGTACTGAAATCGATCTGTCATCTGCCGCTGAAATTCTGTATATCAGGATATTTCGTTCACATCTACAAGGAATCGGGCATTGAAGTTATGTCAGGACATATCGTTGCAAACTCTATCGTCTGAATCATCGAAGTGTATATCAGGACATTTCTGTGGAATACTCTATGGACTCCTTATTGAATCTAGTCGAAAGCCAGATTCAAGGACAGACATATCGTTGCAAACTCTATCGTCTAAATCATCGAAGTGTATATCAGGACATTTCTGTGGAATACTCTATGGACTCCTTATTGAATCTAGTGTAGAAGTCGTGTGTATAATCTCTAGAACATTTCGGTTGCCGCCTCTTTTGCCTGAGGTCTGACACGCCTATTCGACTACTATTGGCCGATCTTAGCGAAATGCGACCAGACATCTTGCATATTGGTTAACATTTTTAACTAATCTCATGGCTTCACTTTGGCCTCCTAGGTTTATGGCCTATTTGACCTCTCGGGTCAGAGTGTCATAAAACTGGCGTCCTTAAGTCTGATGCCATTGTCAAACATTACTGCCCTAATAAATATTGAACATAAAACTGTCTCACATAGTCCTGGTTTCACATATATATTCTTGGTGCCTGGTGTCACATGAACCAAACTTTGAAATACACTGGCATAAACAATAGAATCAATTTCACCCTTCAATGTTTATTATGTATCAAGAAATATTTCAAATTGTCACACTCATTTATGTCTTATATTAATATTTACATTATTTTAGATGGTTTGGTTTTGTCATAAAATGATTGTCTCCTACTCAGGATAAACCTATAAAATCTTCTATTCTAGATAATAATATTGTTATCAGAAGTAAAAATAAAGATTTATATCGCAAGGAGAAAAATTGCTGACTGAGATGCTTAATGGTGATTTCACAGCAGGAATTACAACTTGGCAGTCATCTATTTCTGCAAAGAACCCAGCGGGTGTCTTTTCAAAGTATTTGTGTATAATGCAGGATATAAAAATATTTGGAAGTATAGAAATGAAAATTGAAGAGTTAATTGAGGTTTGGCTACTGGCTCGTAAGAAAGCATTGTTCAAGATGTATTACAAATAAAACCGCTGAATTCTGTAAATCTTTTAATATTTCTAAAAAATATCGAGATATTTGAAAGAAAATAACTATTTATATTTATGTTCAATTAAATATCTTTGCATGAAATGAATTCGTATGCCAATACAAAGCGTGAATGTATGTAAACGTATTAATTTCCTTATATACATAACGAATAAGGAATGTATTGCGACGGGGTCGAAAATTCGAATGCGAGTTTTTGACGGGACAGCACGTTTCAAGCATCCCTGATCACGAATCAAACATTTTTGAGGTGATGTCCATGCGTGTGTGTGTTAGTGAGACTGTGGAGACGATATCTCACGAACGAATGAAGCGATTTGAATGAAATTTGGTGCAAAAATTACAGTCCGTAAGTACTGGAAGCCTACTGTTTTTAAACGTAATCGAATGCCCAGAATCCCGCTAAATTTTCGAGTGAAATTTTGAAAGATTCATCAAGAAATCAAAACCTTTAATAAAGTTACGCAAATAGACATTTGTTATGTAATTTTTCCTTAGAAAACGATTGATATAAATTTTGGAACGCTAGCATGGACCGTTCTCGAGATATTGCTCATTTTTCAAATAAATTTATCAAAAAATCCCATAAATTAAAAAAAAATATGAACTGCTGAGAAACATGTTCACTTTTCATATATAATATCATGCGATAAATTTGGTGACATCTTTCTCGTGAATCTAGCTCGTTCCATTCATGAGAAAAAATACTTTGAGTAATACTTTTGTATTTGAACACCAATAGTCATTTATCTGCTATAAGAATAGCTTATTTCTCCGTACATAACGCTTGACTAGATTTTGGCTACGAATTTGGCGGAATGGCGCCAACTTGGCGACTTTTTAAATGTTGCCAAATTAACGAAAATATCGCCAAATGGATAAAAATGACGCTAAATAATTAAAATGACGACTTATTTGCGAAAATTTAGTATCTTAGAAGTAATATAAGTATCTACTATAAGAATAACTTATTTTTTTTTACTGTAAAAGTAGTAAATTCATCGCATTATATAAGAAAAGTTATGTGCTGCCTACATCAGATTTTTTTACTGCAAAACTAGTAAATTCATTGCATTATATAAGGAGAGAGATATAAGAGTGTTATAGAGAGTATAAGAGATTATATATAATATATAATAACATTATATAAGAGTGTTGCGCATATCAAATTTTTCTGAAATGCTTGCACTTTAAAAAGGGGATTTTTGATAATTGTTTAACGTTTGTGAAAATTATTTAGTTGAAAACTGAAAACAGTACTTTTATTATAATTAACACCAAATAAAACCATAGTCTAATTTTAATGCAATCAGATATCCTTGGTAAAAGCACATATACACGGTGAAATCAACGATCAAATTTCAAACTTTCCATTTCTGCTTCAAATGCAACATTTAAAACTATATTACATACTCGCAGATCTTACTTCTCAAGTATAAACGTTCAGGAAGGAGTAAAAAAAAAAGCTTAATTATAAATGATATCATTTGCACTTCAATAACTATTCTGTCTCTTTTGAGACTCTGCTGTAGGGGTTCGTATATTCATGCTTCCTGCTGGGAAAAATGCGGGTCGCTAAAGTTCTCGTAATCTCTGCGAACCCCCGTTTATACTTAGCGACTTGGCCTTTTTCATCACAGACAATTTCACAGATATCGTTACATTTAGCGGCCGCTGCTTTTTGCAGATCTGTTCTTGCAACATGTTTTTTAACTTTTCGTTTTTTACAAGGACTGCTTTATAGGGATTAAGTTCTAATTCAATCTTTTCAATATCTTATATAATATAGATGGGGTATTATATCAATTTGTTTGAACTTAAATTGTTGGATAGTGTGATGACGGATTTGCGCTATTTGATATCTGGCTGTTGTGGATTAGCAAGAATAATAAACTTCAGGTAGAAGCGAAAGCAGTAAACCCAGCTAACAATGTATGCAGATTGGCTGACGCCAAGAATTAACATTAAATTCGAATTAATTCATGGTGGACAATAAAACTGTCCCAACACTGCTTCGGAAAGCATCTGATTCTTGCTGCCATCGAGCCCGGCTGGCAGCAAACACCCAGTGCTCGCCAGCCAATAAGTGCTTTTTCTCATCAGATAGCTCAATCCAATGAAGACGAAGTTATGGGGTTGATGCCAGTCAATGAGCAATATATTCAAGGAGGACAAAGAAGGTGGAACCAGTAACGATAGAGGAAAAAACACAAGAGCAGTTTAAGAGTGAAGTTAAAAATATCGAGTTAAGATGTGCAAGTTGATATAGACAGTTCCGATATGCCAGTGCAGAAATACGACCAGTTCAAATATGAGTGAAAATGAAGTCCCAAATTCTTGACTCATTCAAAATGAACTCTTAATAAATTTGCCAATAATGAATTCGGTCAAAGATGCTTTTTCAAAATGATTCTGTAAGAAAAAACAGCATCTCCCAATTTATATTGAAAACTTAAAACTTAATGATTGATGAACAATAAATTGGTAATTATAAGTTTAATGAATTGAATTATAAAATGAAATATTTCATCAAAAGGAATAATAATAATAATTTTAATAAATATTTAAGTTTGACAAAACAAAGCGTCATCATTTAGTAGTTTTGCATTTTAATGTTTTATCTTTTAGGAATTATGTTTATTTATAGGTTGATACCGGACGCTGCAAATATGTGGGTTATATGTCAAACACATACGGTGGTGTATACATTATTACGAGGCAAAATTAAATTTACTGTGTTAAACCCTAATATAATGATCACTCGACAAAATAAGAAATTAAATTGAATTAACAAAAATATCTTTTTTGCTACTACAGATAGTATCATACTTTTATTATGATCTTTTCAGTATGGTATTATTATATTAATGGACATGAATATACTGCGCATTGTAGGTTATTTGAAAAATCATTTCTTTACATTCTAATTAAATATGTTGTATATATTTCAAATAAATGTGGCTTTAGAATTGCAATGATCTAGAATTTTTTTACGTATCTTATGAATATAATTATATTGTGTTCGACAAAAAAATCAAGCGAAATAAAAAAAAACACTCATTAATAAATTTAGAAAAATACATTTCCTTCTCTTGCTCAATGATTTGGCAGTAGAATCATTTAAATAATTGTTTTCCCCAAATGCTTTATTAATTTTTTCCGGGGATAAAAACATTTTCTATGCACATGAATGGGCGTCAATACCCCATTACTCTGAAGCTGAAAGCCAATACTCCAAGCGTTAATAATCCAAATTGTAGAATGCAATTAACTTTATTATATTTTTATGTCATTAAAATACAAACATTTAAAGACTGTTTACTGCAATTGACAGTGCTATTGATTTAAATCTCTCACGCATTCATAAAGTTGCCAAGCCAATCAAGCATCTGCTTATAGGAAAACATTAACTAGCATAATTAATTGAAAACACAAAATAATTATTTTGTAACCATTACTATATTAAATTAATAAAAATAATTTTATGTCCTCATATAAATAGGAAAAGAAATGCACCCGGTGCTTCATTCTTGTAAAAATGGAAACAATGGAAATAAATTTCTCGTACAATTTTCTTTCTAGCAATGTTCGGTTAATTAAATATTTATTGTAATATTTACTTCTAATTTAATGTTTATAAATATAATCTAAAGTTTTTATGTACGTTTGCAAAAACACCCGCATAGCTAATTTATGGTTTCGTATTTTTTAAAGCAAATATTCTTTACCAATCATTACCAGTGAACGAAAAAAAAATAGTCGTTTTAAATTAGGAAAATAGCATCGATGGAAAATATGTTTTATTATGGCCTTCGAAATTTGAGTTATACTTTTTTATTTAGTTATACAGACGTCATTTTTTTTAGACAAATTTGTCATTTTATTTTCATTTTATAGGATGGGTTAAAGGTCACTCATGTGTTCTCGGAAATGAAATTGCAGACTGCCCAGCTTTTGAGGCGACGTCAGATATCCCTGTTCATCGCTAAGGTCACATATAAATGTTAATACCATAAAAGTGTGGCAACAGCAGTGGAATGAAAGTGAGAAAGGAAGAGAAACTTTCAACTATCTTCCCAGAGTATCTCAAGAGCAGTAGAGAATTGGTAGCAATTTGCAGTAGAGAATTGGTACAGTTTTTCTCGGGGCATGGCTGTTTCTCAACCTATCTTTACAAAATACAAAAGAAAGACACCGAAAACTATAATTGTGGTGAAATAAGATCTCCGAACCATTTCGTATTTGACTGCCAACTTACAGAGAACTATCACCCTAAAAGTTGCATTTCGTAATAACCAATTTTAGAAATATTTTTATATATATCGTTGCTCCCATTTTAAACAGTTCTGTACATAAGCGTTTATGGATGTGAAATATTTGTATATTTCAACTGTATCTAGTATAGACAAACATATTGTATAGAATTGTTTATCATTTTTATCTTTGCATTATGTTTAGTTTTCTGGTTTTAGCAGATATTCCTCCACCACAGGCTATAATTACTGTTGCCTATTTGTGGTTAATCTGTTAATCTGAGTTAAATGGAAATCCCGTGATAGTGATTCTGCCTTGTACCACTTTTCTTGATAGAACTGCTTTAAGTAGTAGATTAAGTAAACGTTTTACGCTTTAACAGATGTAGTCTAAGAAAAGCACAGTGATCGCGATTTAATAACATCCAGTTTTTACCATAAATATACGAGAAAGGCTCCCTAAATACAAGAAATGCCTTTTGTTGGCCTGTGTATGTGTGTGTCAAAATCATTGGCATTTCATAATCTCAAAAAACCACTGAAGTGATGTGAACCAAATTTGGGAGGAAAGCTTCATATATTATATACATGTGAAAAAAATCCAAACAATGTTATATAAGGTTTTCTATAAGTTTATTGTTTTGATATAAGTTTATGGTTTTGCTATAAGTTTATGGTTTTGCTACAAGACGAAATTTGTCGAAATCGTTGGTCCTTTCAATAGTGTTGTTGAGACCCAGACCGTCCGACCTACCAGAAAGGTGTAAGGTAACTGTATGGACGGCCGGGACCCCTTTCAATAGTGTGGAGTTATTTTCGCACTTTAGTATTTCATTCGTTTGAAAGTTAAAACGTGTGTAATTAAATAGAACTTCAAAGCATTAAAAAAATTCCATTAATATTGTTCTAAGTTCTTATCTTTATTAGTAACAGTCTCTTACAAAAATACTTAATGGCAGCTTGGGTAATAAAATCCTAATGTTTAGAATAAAAATAATTTGAGATTGTATAGAGTTTTTTCTAGTTTTAAAAGCAATACACTAAGCAAAATTCATCTAAATTTATACAAATATTTATTTGTCTTAATATTTATTTGTAAACTCAATTTGAAATTTTTGTCATATGACAGTTATGAAATATTGTATTTCATTTATTTCTTTAAAAAATTTGTAGCAAACAATCAAAATTTAAATTTAAATGCATAAAATCCATTCGGAATATAATCTTAACATAAATCAATAAATTTATTAACTTGTAGCATTGACTTGATGTTAAATTTGATTTTTTATTTTTTAATGGATAAGTTCTTTTGATTTTATCACTGTTGTAAGGAAATACAGATACGCATTTTAAGTAGAAATACAAATATGTATTTGATTAGAAATGCAATTATATATTTTAATTAGAAATACAAATATGTATTTTATCATTCTAAATTCGCTTATTTACTATATGCCAGTAAAGGAATTGTAAAAGAAGTCATAATTATCTCTTTTTAGCTTAGCTATGTCAAAACTGAATATTTTTTAAAAAGAGGCAATTTTAAAATAAATATATATAGTTTAAAAAATAGTTGATACATAAAAACCAAATTAATAAATGAATAACTATCATCTTTATCATGAAATGGTGTAAAATAATAAATATTTTTAATAGTTAACAAAATGAATTTATTTAATTATAAAGAATGATGAAATGCAATTTGTTTGGTTATTTATTTTATTTTTTGCATTTCGATTTTTGAGTTGGAAATGTTCATAAAGACATTAGCAAATATTTTTCAAAGTCAACAAAGTCATATTTTAGCTATTTACTGTAAAAATAGAGTATTTTCTTTCATTGCTCCATTTTGAAGTATTTTTAAATTTATTTGGTGTAAACGCGTTAAGAAGCTATTGACTATGTATTCACTATCAGTATTCACTAACTGTGATGTAAAAGCATTCACATAACTTACCGTTAAAAAATGGAGACTTTTGTCAAGTAAATAAGGAAATTTTAAATTATTTATGTAAATAAAACTCATGAAATGTGTCGTCAGCTATTTTTGGTATTTTTAATTTCCATATTATTTGTTTATCATAAAAAGTTTCAAAAGAGTATAAGAGCAAATGCTGACTTGCGATTGGTGAAATGCATAAAACCTTGATGATATGAATAAAATATTTACTTCTTACTTTCCTTACAATACGCAATGGGAAAATATTGAGAGGGGTCAAAATTCTGACCCTCGGATTTTGATCTATACGTTTTGACTATCCCTTAATATGAATCAATCATATTTCAACTAACCCTGTGTGTTTATCTGTCTATTTGTTTATCTATGGTCAGGATATTTTCAGAATGAATGGATAAAATCACATAAAATTCGGTTTGATTATCTTAATTGGTGAACGTCAGAAGCCTATACATTTTTGGGTTGATCAGATAAAGTTGTTGTTGAGACCCAGACCGTCCGACCTACCAGAAAGGTGTAAGCTAACCGTTTGGATGGCCGGGAAGTGCCACCCAATTTAGACCGGAACCCAGTGGGAGAGGCGTCCACAGGGACCGTACCCTCCTTCCCCTACCACCAACCTCTCGGAAGGACTTACGGACCCACATGTTTAACGTGATCGTACTCCGCATGAACACGGCGGCAGTTATGGCAGCGTACA
This sequence comes from Amaurobius ferox, assembly GCA_951213105.1. NCBI lineage: Eukaryota > Metazoa > Arthropoda > Arachnida > Araneae > Amaurobiidae > Amaurobius > Amaurobius ferox. Next base: position 85,611,693 of record OX578141.1, on the reverse strand, counting down.
AATCCAGTTCGCAAACCACCGGGCTGCCGTGCCCGAAATGTGCCAACAGCACGCGGTGTTCCCAGGTGGTCACCCACCCAAGTACTAACCGCGCCCGATGCTGCTTGACTTCGGTGATCTAACGAGAACCGGTGTTTTCTGCACTGTGGTAAAAATCTTACGAAAATAGAAATTTATTACGCGGTTTTGTATTCAAAAGCTATTGCCTTTATTTGTAAGATACTAATGTGTGCCGTTTTAAAGATATTTCTTGTCTTTTATTTAAAAAAATCGTAAAAGAATATACATACTAATGCTTTGTGAATATTTTAAGCCCAAAAGGGGGGGGGGAAGGAATACCATTATTTAAAATGTATAATGAGCCGTTCTGGAGATATAATAAATTGTATTTTTTTCCACGTAAAGTGCCATATCTCTCAAATGAATGAAGCAGAACGAATAAAATTTGATACTAGCTAGTATCAACAAGTCTATAGATACTCAGGGATATCAAACCAGAAGAACACCTTCAACCAAATCGAAAAAAAATATACAATGATACCAAAGTCTGTATTTTTTCCTTTTGCAATTTGCTATTTAGAAGTGAATGCCATAAATTTTGAACGATAACTTGAAATATTTATTGAAATATTTTTGATCTAAAATGAATGAAATCTTTCAAAAAATTTTATATATTTATTATCATCAATTAACTAAATACTGTGAATTTTTAACATAAACTAATTATACACAAATGCTTAGCTTTTTTTTAATGCTTGAGATATTTGGAAATTTCCTTTTCCACAGGAAAGGTCATACCGCTGGAAAGAATTAAATGAAATTTTTTATGTTTATTTAAATCGCCAACAGCAATAAGTTTATTGATATTTTGCACGATCTAATCACATGAAAGATCTAATTTGTGTCATTATTTTCACACGAAATGGAAACTTTTTAACCTGTAGGAAAAGTTCGACAGTCCGACCTACCCGAATGTGTGAGGTATCTGTTTGAACGACCGGGGCAGTGTCACCCAATTTAGATCGGAATCCAGTGGGGCGACATCCACAGGGTCCGTACCATTTTTCCACTATCACCAACCCCTCAGAAGGGCTTTCGGACGTGCCAGTACTCCGCATAGATATGGGGATAGTTTTGGGAGCGCCTGGAGTTGAACTCAGGTCCTTTGCTCTAACCACAGGGCTATCCCGCCCCCGCTGACATGCATCTAGCGGAGAGAGCTGCGAACTGAAATGGAAAAGTTTGAAAACCGTGGACCCTATCAAGCGCGATGCTGGAGCCAGAACAAGACGAAATGTGGCTTCATGTCGCTCAAAGTGCTAATAGTCTAAGTTTCTAATAGTTTTTTTTACATAAGCCAAAGCAGTGAATAATTTCTCCGACTATTTTACACTTTTCCTTCATATACCCACGGCTGATAAAAATTTACCGTACAGTTCCGTCGATCCGCCCTCTCCAATGCGACGGAAAATTGCTGAAAATGTAGGAGGGAAGACAAATTTTTGTGCTGAATGAAGTAAGCAGAATTATGTGTATCCGCCTCCTCAAATAATCGAACCTCCGAAAGATCGCATGTTCGATAAATGCATTAAAAAACATGCAATATCCAGAGAACGGTTCACGTTAGCTTTCAAAAGTTTGTGTCATTCATTTTCCAATAAAATATCATTTGAATTGTTTATTTGTTTAATAGTATTATTGAAAGTCATAATTTTTCAATAATACTTTAAAAAATCTATTCGAAAATCTCAAAAGACGGCTCATGCTAGGAATTTAAAGTTTGTTATATTCGTTATATGTTTACTATTATCAAAAGTACTGATTTTTTTCAAAAATTAATTCGAAAATTGGAGTGTATTCCAAGTATTCAATTGTGTTAAAAATAAATAAGTTTCCAGTATTTCCTGTTTATAATAACCATATCAAATTTTATTCAAAACGCGTCACGTGTTTATGAGATATCGCATCCATAGACTCACGGACACACACACACACACCCACGCAGAGATCCTCTTAAAACGTTCGATTCGAGTTCAGGGATGCTTAAAACGTGCTCTTCCGTCGAAAGTTCGATATCGAATTTTCGACCCTGTCACACTACTTTCCCTATACATTGCTATGTATGCAAGGAAAATAAAAATGCTAAACGATAACATATATTGAAAATAAATTTAGCATTTTCACAGTTGCCCACATGGTTTTCTTTCAATGATTATAATATACTAAGTTATCAGTGATGTTTTCAAGTTTGTATATTCTAAAAAATGTTGCTTGAGAACTGAAACAATCTTTCGTTAAGTAGTTATGAATAAATCTTTCATAAATCTGATCGATTCTAAATTTCATTCAATAAAATGCACTTTTGTAAATTATACTACAATCTCGACAAAGTCCCAAATCCTTTATTGAAGAACTCATGTATAAAACTTATTCATGGTAATTTTATTTCAATCTAGCGTTTTAAGTTGGTTGTAAATCCGTTCTAGGTATTTTTTTTCTTCGAATTTTTCAGATGACTGAATACAATTTTGACTATAGGAGCGATCATAACCATAAACTTATCTTTTCTAAGATCCTTCTGTCTTTTTTCCCACTTAACAGACGGTAGAATAGATGAATGGATTAATTTTAATATATTTTTATTTTAGGTTTTTTCTGCAGTCAATTTCTTGGTTTTTGTTCACAGAGATTTGTTTTATTAAATGCATATATATCTATCATTAAAGGTGATCAAATGTTAAGACTAAAACAAAAAATATCTGTGAGAATTATAATGACCATCCAACAGCATTAAATAAATTCCAAATCTATCTGTGCTTGGATAACTCATGTAGAAAACACATTCATGGTAATTCCATTTCAATACAGCGTTTTAAATTTGTTGTGAATATGCTTCAAGTATATTTACTTCGTATTTTTTATCTGAGTAATTAAGATTTTGATTACTGGGGGGTTCAAATACATAAAATTATCTTTTCTAAGATCCTCCAGTCTTGTTTACTCACTTAACAGGCGGTAGAATAGATGAATGTATTAGTTGAAATTTGTGTTTTTATTATAGGTCCCTTCTGTAGTTCGTTTCTTGGTTTTTGTTCAGAGATTTGCTTTAATAAATACATATTTATCTATCACTAAAAAACGTGTTCGACGTTGCCCGGGATTTAAAGCAGGGTTTGATCAAATTGAATAATTTGATTTGGCATAAAGCGTAGTCACACTCTGCCCGTTCTTTAACAATTTTTTTTTTAAGCAAATGAACACAAAATACGTGTACATAAGCGTCATTGGATAGCTGCTTGGACTTTGGGCATAAAGGATATCCGTTAATAAACACCAGTTTAGCGGGTGTATAAAAACCATCAATTTAATGATTTGAATATTTTAGAGAAGCATAGGATATGCGCCATTAATATTTTGTGTCGTAAAAGATCAATCCGTTCTTTGATTCACATTGTGTTCTCCAGATGTGGCATTTGCAGTTATCTAGGAATTTGTAGCAATTCTATCCGTCTAGCTTTTTGTGTAGCTGAGTTGTTTTTTGTCAGATGGGGCATGGATGGAAATTTTCCTCTTATTTAGTTTTGAGTAATAGAAAGGTTTATATGAATTAGAGAACTAGGCATATGCACCATTCTTAACTTTCCACTGTTGTGAAAGAATCTGTTTCATTCCAAGCACTCTAAGTACATTCGATGTTTTCGTTGGATTTTCAGCGCTAAATTTCATGGTAGATTTATTTGTAACATTTTGGTGCAAAAGTTGCTGCCGTTTTATACATATTTTTGTTAACTTTTTACGTGTTCTCGCAATTACTACAAAACTGCCGACTGTCTTTGAACATATATGTGTATACATTATGTATATTTATACACCACATATTTTAAATTTATTGCGTTAATAATTTATTAACTAACGCTTTTCTTTAAAAAACAGCTCACGTGTTTGGTTGGGGTCCTGTGTGTATACCCTTCTGGATCATTTAAAATCATTGAAGCAGGCGCCCAACTTCCCGAGTTAACTCGGGATCAAAAAATGTATGAAATCAAAAGATGGTGAAAATCAAAAGATGTATGTATGCTTTCTATATTGTTTTTCCTTAGTTTTCACTAAAATATTAGTATAAACTGTAACAATAGAATGAATTACAGATTCATTGTATTGTATGTAATCATGCAACTTCATATTTAGCTCTAACGAAAACAATTTAGGAACAACGCAACAGCTATATTCGGTAAAACTTAGAATTTAAGTGCACAATCATATCCATCTGCGATTCAAAACAGATATTTAAGAAAAGTCCATGGCTGAAAGGTATCTTGTGATGTCACGAATCGGCTGTAGACAAACTTTCTAATGACCTAGGAAGCAAACTTGTTTTCCGTTTGTGAATGAAAAAAAAAATGAAATAAAAATTAAAAAAAAATGCTCCGCCCCTCTTATGGTTGAAAATGGGGTTTCGTTTGTTTTCTACAGCACATTTAAAAATTTTTGAAATGAGACCTTATAAAAATCATGGTGAATTAACTAAGATTAAATTGTCAGCCAAATTTCACACACTGTCTTCCAAATGTTAACGTGTTCCGAAAAGTTAAAAGTTACGTGTTCCAAATTCTCAAATAGCGAATACATCCATGGATTTTCTTGGGTCAAACTTATTGTTATCGTCGATGGATATATGCAAATACAAAATAATGTGTCCAATATTGATTTGCTCCTCAAGCAATATGAAAATTAGGCATGGGGTGAAAACGACTCGTTTGCGCTTTAGAGTTTCAATATTCAAAGAAAAAGTTGTTAGAGTTGATTTTGGACTAGATTAAATTCGGTATGGTATAAAGAACATGTTTGGTAGATCCTCAACGCTGGTGTGCTGTGAGAGGCTAAAATCTATAATGAAAGGCGCCAATTTTCTATCTCGTTCTAACTCGTTCCTATCTCGTTTTCTAACTCGTTCCAGATCGTCCTAGGGCAACAACATCCTATGATGTTTTCCTTCCTTTTGACCCAGCTCTTATCGGAACTTATCGGAAGGTGTAAGATATCTGTTTGGAAGGACAGGACAGTACCATCCAATTTAGACCGAAACCCAGTGGGGGCAATATCCACATTGACCTACCCTCCTTCCCCTGCCACCAACCTCTTGGAAGGACTTTTGGATCCACAGATGGTCCTTTTGATGGATTATCTCTAGGACATCACATTGACCTGCACGTGTTCACATGAGTACTCTGACGACTAAAGGTGTCAAAATCAAGTCCTTGGACCCTTCATGAGAATATACGCTGTAGCAGTGAGTTCAGAGTTTTTTTTATGGATTTTAACGTTCGTCCATACGGAGCAGGGTTGGTGGAAGGGTAAGAGCGAAGGCATTATTAGTATGTAGTGGCCAGCGTATTCTCTGAACCTCAATCCTATCGAAAATCTTTAATATGCACTAGGAACTGTCTCTGATTGTCCACCCCCTTCAACTACTCTCCAAGACCGTAAAAATGCACTTCTACAGAAATGGCAGTTATTGCCCTTTGTTGAGCTTTATCATTTAATTGAAAGGATAAAACGTCGATGCGAAGCCTCTGTGAAAATCAGGGCTGGTCGCATTTCATTTTAAGGATTGTTTGGCGTTTGTATATAATTTGTATATGTAAACTTTTTCCGAAAATAAAAAGTGTGAAATAAGCATTGAAAGGGTGAAAATATACCTAAATATATTTCATTTAATTTTATTATTATACTGATATGTATAATTCTTAATTGACTACTTTCTTGTGTGAAATGTGGAGTCAATCCGGGATGAGTTTTTCGAGTTATATCGTATTTACTGTAGCATGCTTAACTTTTGGAAGGCAGTGTATACCGCAATTTTAAAATCAATTACGTCTACAAAACACGAAAAGTACTTATTATTTAAACATTTACGAAAACTCGTCTGTTGATAGTACGGATTCCATTTAAAATTTGTTTGAAAAATAATCAATCAATCTTTTCGATGGTATTAAGATGAAAAATCTGTGATAAAACTTTCGATCGTTAAGGAACTGCTTTGTGCTAAAATAGCACAAAATGACAGTTCAACATTTAATAAATACAAAATTAATGTGAATTAAAATTTTTTCAAGAAGCCGGTTTTTTTTGCCGGTAGCCGAGGTACCTTTGTACTAAATTTATGTCTGGATGACGTTTAGATTTTACGTTATAGATGACGCAAATAAACAAATAGAAATACAATTTGCTTTATTATTATAGATTAAGTGTGGTCAAATGTTAAGACTAAAATAAATTCTATGCCTTTAACACAACTAAAGTATTCATTTATACTACTTTTTATCCCAAACATCAAACTTCAATAAAATATACTGACTATGCCAGAAATATTTTTTTCATGAAATTTTGCTAACTGTACTTTACTGTTAACTTTACTCTCATCTATGTACAGCAGCGGTTTCGTGCTAAAAAGTAGTTGAACAACTTAACAAATAAATGTTTTTATTCGAAAATCAGTATTGTAAAGTCTGAGAAAATAACTTGTCGTAGTATCAGTATTCACAGCTTCAGTTCCTTTCTCTTGCTGCGAAGTTAAATTTGACATCTCACTACTTTCTACTGCCTCATTGGGTCATAGCTATTTGGGTCGATTCTGAGATATTTTTAAAATTGGACTTCTTACTGCATGATAGGATGGATCTCAGTTGGTTCGCCTATTATATTTGCAGGCTGGAGGGCAGTGATTTTTATTGCAAAGTCATAATTTCAGTTCAACATCACCTTTTCCTGGAGTCAAAAAGTCTGTGAATGTCTTGATAGCACATACATTTTATTGCCTCGAGATTAATTGTAACACTTGGGGTGGTTAGTGTGTTTTCTTTTATTTCTGTTGTCAGTAGTCTTCAGTGTTCACAAAATACTCCATTAAATTATTGCTTTTTTGGCATACTCCGAAATACCATCTTAATTTGCGTCATTACAAATAGCGATGATACACACAATACTAATGCGACTACACTGTAGCACAGAAAGTTATGATCGTATGTTTAAAATATTGCTACACTCATTGAATCTTAATGTGCAAATGGTTTAAACCATGGAGGTAAAAGTAATTAGTTAAAACTTCACATTAAGAAAACGCCAATATCGTCTGAGACAATAACTCAGGTGGCGCTGTGATAAGATAAATAGTCCTGTATTGCAGGCATTTCTATGCCGAAAGGTCTAAAATATTTATTTAAACTGTCAAGTTTGTAAAAATAAATTATTAGTGTAATGCAAAGTAGAACTGTAACAATAAAGAATATTACTACGTATTCAAAATTATTTTAACCTTTCAATTTATTCTGATCTCCCAATATTCTGTACTCTATCCTACATCGAAAACACACTGATTAATTATACTCATAATTAAGGTACACTTAATTTAAAAATGATCAAAAATACATATACTAAATACTACGCCTTTCTGTTGTGCCAACTAACAATATCGGCTACTTTACTAACACTACCGACACCTAGCATTTCTTAAAGCATTATGGCATTTTCAAGCGTTTCATCCATAGGAGTTTTATCTCCTTCTTTCTAACTCCATGGTTCCTTAGAAGCTTGAAGTTGGCCTACTCGTATTCTGGGCTTAAGTCCGTGGGTCAGATCCGAGTCCGTGCAGACCTCTACACTACTCTACTATACATGTCTTTTTTGAGATGAAAAACGACAACTTTCAGCCCTTGAAACACGACACAGAGGGAATTAAAAAATAATTTCGCTCACTCACTAATTCTGTTTATTAGTAAATTTAGGTTCAGCTAGGTAAAAAACGTCATAATATTTAATTAGCATAATATATTACCAAAATATTTATAAGTTCATTTTTTTGCAAGAGGATTTCTTATTTCATATTAATATTTCCTAAGAAAAAAATTTGCTGTGCCATTTCTAACTTGGTATTATCCAGAACGTATTGTTTAAAGTTTAATAATTAACGTATAATTAACTTCTTTTTTGGGAAAAAAAATTTAAATTTTAACCCTGTTTAATTAGGCATAGCATTAATTACCGAAACTACTAACAAAAAATCCTGGAATATAAAATATTTTGAACTATTTTTTTCGTTCAATGCTCTAAATTAGTTCTTTGAGCTGGAGGCCAAGATTTTGAAAACATTTCTAATTGCTTTTAGCTTTCTTTTTTTTTAACTGATTTATTTATCTCTAGCTATTTTAATCTGAAAAATTTCTTTTTAAAGTTTCTAAAGAGGAAATGTTTATTTTTTATTTTTTGACTAGCCACTTCTTTAAAAGTAAATCCTGAAAAGGAAATAGAAAAGTTAACTAAGAATTTTAGATTCCTTATTTAACTTGGTGCACGTAATTAAGATTTTAAAAATATTTGGATAGTTGCCACCGCATCTGAGCTGGAGATATACATAATGTATACAAATCCACTGTTTACGACGAAATCTGTCTCAAATATTGTATGGTTGTTCTCTACTTTATTGCGGATGTCTTTGTCCATGTTTTAAGGTTCTAGGACTAAGGGTTGTCCAGATATTTATAAGAAATGTAAAACAACATTTTTTAGAAATAATATCCTGCCTACTTTACTATATCGATAATTATATCCAAATGCTGCTTAGCATCGAAATTAAATCAAATATGCTTACATGGCAAACGGTTTTAATTTAATTTATCGGATTTATAAGAAATTGGTAGTAATATAAATTTAATAAATAGATTGAGTTATATTTGGGGTAGTGATATACATTTCTGGCCATGTGATAAATACGAATACAGAAATTATTGATATTTTCAATTTCTTTTTTTATTTTGGCAAACATTGTTCAAATTCATATACACTCTGTTGCAAAAAAGTATATGCACACATGGCAAATTGAACTACAGTCGCAAAAAGAGGCATGTATGTATCGTTTGAGGAAATGCTTAGTATTTGGGAGTAAAAAAAAATTATTAAGAAATGGTGGTAACAAGAAAATGACATTTTAGTAAGTGTTAAATCTTCCCTTAACAGCTAGGTATACGAGCCGATATCCGGTGTGGTATGGAGTCAATGACGTTTTTTAATGTCCTTGTACGGAAGATTCTGCCACAAATGTTACAACTGGTAAGCTAATTCAGTGGTATTCAGGGCTATTGCCGTTCCAGCATGTACCAGACGTGCTCTATTGGTGATAGGTATGAATTATCTGAATGGCCATCAAAGGATAGTGTTGTATCCGTCCTAAAACCGCTTTATTTTTACTTAATTTCTGTGCATCTATATTCTGAAACAACGCAATTACAATATATTTGAGTTTAAATGATCATCAAACTTAGATTATTTCTACAACGAAGTCAGATTTTCCCTTATGGAGAATGTAATTACATCAAGCTGTAAGATGAGTTGTATAAGAAATGCTGAATTTCTTTAACGCAAAGTTATTTAGCTCTGGCGTCTGCAATATAGCTGATATGAATGAAACATTCATTGATTTTACATAGGGAAGCAGACGATTTTATAGCAGACTTTTTCGATGAAGTTTTAAGCATAGAGTTAAATTACTTTTACCTCCATGGTTTTAAGTTTTTAAATAAAATAAATTATTGTAGTATTGTGATGAATGAAAGGAATGGAATAAAAGTGTATGAATGAAATATTTACTGCTTTTACACAGAGAGCCAGGAGATTTATATTTCAATGATGCCATTTGGATAAAGTTCATTTTTTCGATGAAGTTTTCAAATATAATGAATTATTGTAGTATTGTGATAATTTAAAAAATATTACCTCTGAATTTATCGCATTTTAGAAATGTTTAAATAAAATTATATTGAAGTTGGAAAGTGTTTCATAATTAATGCTTTATGCATGATTGATCCGTCTTGCTTAGTTATGATATATTTTTATCTTATATGTATAATACGGAATATACAATATCACTCGTACGGGACTAGTAGCACGTGATCGAGGTCGTATCCATCCATTGCGTGCAATTTTCCCCCTGATATTTATAAAAATAACTTTTTTTTTGTTATTTTTTAGATTAATAAATTTAATTTTTTTCCTGCTTTAATACCCGGGAAACGTCGGGTACATTTTCTAGTTATGATGTATTTTTGTCTTGTATTATAAGCAATATATCTTACGGGATTGGAGTCATAATTTGGGAATAAGTTCGTATCACATCCGTTGCGTGGAATTTTCATTGATATTTATATATGAATATTTTTTTCTTTTGCTATTTTTTTAGATTAAAAAATTCAGATTATCCCTGTTTAACTCCCGGGCAACGTCGGGTATATTTTCTAGTTATGGTATACTTTCGTCTTATATAACACGTAATATACCACTTTGCAAGGAACTAGTCGCACTGTATCGGAGTCGTAATTTAGGGATAGGGTCGTATCACGCACGGTGGGGTCGTACCACGCACATAGGGTGTACCACGATCAATTTTCACTTCTTCTTCTTCGACCCAGACCGTCTGACCTATTCGAAGGTGTAAGATATCTGTTTGGGCGGCCGGAAATTGCTACCCAACTTCGAATGTTATCCAGTGGGGGTAGCATCCACACGGACAGTACTCTACTTCTCCTATCACCGACCTATCGGAAGGACTTACGGACCCACATTTTCAACGGGCCCGTACTCCGAGTGAACACGGATACAGTTCGGGCAGACCGATAATTGATATCCAGTCTCGAAACATGATGGTCAATAACATCAAAATGATGCTATTAAACTACCAAAGCAAAATATCATTTTTAACATGGATTCCAGCACACAAAGGTACAGAAGGAAATGAGTAAGCCGACATTCTGGCAAAACGAGCAGCAAACGGTAATACTCTGAATTTTGTCCGGCTACTTCTGCCTCACTCAGCTTTGGAAACCGATCTGCATACATCCATGATGGAAAGCTTGCAGGAAGAATGGAAGCATTACAGGTGCTGGGAGAGAGACATGCAGATATTTTCCTGAAGTCTGGACAGAAATTAAAATAACAAGACTTCTGTTAACACAATTTGTAATAGGACATGGTCCCTTCCCACCCTATTTAGTCAGATTTAAAAAAGCTCGAACGGAAAATTGCGTTACAACTACCTTTTTGACTGTTCGCTTACAAGTGCCTATCACATGCGAAGGCCATCCGGTACTCACTTCAATGTTTGGGTAAATAGGACTTTACGCAATAAGAACTCTGTGGCCAGGATAGCATCCCTGATGTTCTATCTGTCAAGTATTTCAGACGATCTACCCAGTACCTCCAACAAGCCATTTTATTTTGATTATATTATATTATACAGGGTCTTTATAATTAAAGTTCCACTTTGAAATGGCCATAAAAGGAAAACTACTGGACAGAATGTTATCAAACTTGGTAATAGTTTACAGGAGGTCATGGGATTTTATTTTCCGCAAAAAAAGAAAAAAAAAAAGAGGAAGAAGTTCAAAAACTCACCGTCAGCGGGGAATGGCGCTGTATGCAATATTGTTAAAAGAAACAAGACATGAAGACATCGGTTTAAAAAGTTTTTAATCGTTTCTAAAACGTGTTACAAATCATGTTCAATGTGGCTTCCATAATTTTCTGAAAGCAAGTTAAATCGCATTACTGCGCTCTCAACAGTAGCTCTTAGCATATCAGGAGGAATGTTACGGACATGTCGGTGTATCACATTTTTAAATTCCGCCAAATTGTTTATGTTATCACCATAAACAGTGGCTTAGATACCACGTTTTTTATGCAGGACGGGGTTCCACCTCACTTTGGTACATGTGTCAAACAGTTACTTAAGCAACATTTCACGGATGACCGGATTGTATGCCGACACTTCCCCATTTCTTGGCCACTCCGGTCACCAAACCTCAACCCCTGTGACCTCTGTTTATGGGGTTACCTCAAATATTATAGGTTTATAATTATTTATTGTTTAACTACTGTACATATATTGATTTGTTAAATGGTGTTCGAATTTAAACGCGCTAACAAAATTTGCATTTTAATTATCTTTCATATTTTTTTATATTTTACAAGTGTTTAAAAGTGTTTATGCGTCACATGTGTTTATATGTCAAAAGTGTATGAATGTCCCATAAGTGTGTACATATTTTATCTGTGTTCATAAGCCATCAGGCATTCATAGGATGTGTTGTATTTTCGCATTATTTCTATGGTCACAGTAGTAGAGATTTTTTTCCTGTACACAGTTGCTATCTCATACTAGCATTTTCTATTGTCTTGCCACCGTCGCACAGTCAGTGCATTCCGCGACAAGGGTTATATAAAGCGTAAAACCCAATGGGTCGTCTCCTCTCCATCGGCGATTAAATATTAAAGAGTGCAATTCCCGTGCGCTAACCACTGGGCTGTCTCACCCCTCCAATTTTCACTTGTATTTATATGATTAAAATTTTTGTTTTTGCGATTTTTTAGATAATAAATTTAATGTATCCCTGCTTTAACTCCCGGTACATTTTCTAGTTATGATATATCTTTGTCTTATATAAAACTTAATATACACTTTGCATGGAAATAGTAGTCTCAAGGGTTCGGGGTCATAATTTGGGAATATGCTCGTATTAAGTCTGTTGCGTAAAATTTTCATTGGTATTTATATGAATATTTTTCTTCTACATGTCTTAGATTAATAAATTCAATTTATCCTGTTTTAACTCCCGAGCAACGGCGGGCACATTTTCTAGTTATGGTGTATTTTCATCCTACATAGCACCTAATACCAAACTTTTATAATAGTAAATATTTTTGTTCAACTTGAGAAATACAATTATGATATATTTTTGTCTTATATAGTCCGCAATATTAATTTTTTGCGGACTAATTTTTAATGTGCAGCGAGATAAAATATTTCGAAGATGTAAGGATTATTTGAATTAAACTGTGGCGTTTTTGCACTACTGGAAGGGAGTTTAAACCCCAGCTAAAGGAAGGATTTTTTCATGATGGAACCATTTTTTCACATTCGCTCCTTCCTTTGACGTGATCCCTTGAGAGTACTCGTATGAGTTACGAGAATAATTGGAAGCGGTTACTCATTCTCATGTATAAATTATTTCAAATAATTTATTAAAATCTTTGAGAAAGATTGTCTTATTTTTAGTTGTTTTTTAACTTAGCATTAAAATCACTCGCACAGATACTTAGGCAGTTAAATAATATATTTTGGAGACAGGCCTCACAAAAAGCAAGTATCTTAAAATGCATGTGTTTTATTTAATTAAAAGGAAGTCTAACATTTACATTAGAAATGCTGGGCTTTCTTTTAATTACATTTTTTTAATTAAATAATATATATTTATATTAAAAAAATACATTTTTATTTTAATAAAAGAATGTCTAGCATTTGCATTAGAAAGCAGAAGTAAAATGAAATTCCTGTAAACCTAGACGAGCAAATAGATTTATTTAATTTTCTGTTTTCCATATGACTGCATCTGGGAAAAAAATAAATAAGAAGTAAAAGAAATCAAGATTTAAATTTAAGAAATATTTTTTATTCGTTTGAAAATATGGGATACAATTTCAGTTAGGGACCTGCGTTCGTTGTAAACCACAGAAACACTATTAAAAGAAAACTTAATATATGAGATGTTTTCTGGACGCTTTTCGGAATATTTTGCTTATCACATTAAGATTACTTAAATAAGGCTGCTGCTAAAATTTTAATAAGTTTATACTCAAATGAAGTGATTGTAAAAATTATTATTTTCTCTACAAATGTTTGGCAATGATTTAAATCTATTGAATTTTGCAGGGGGCCATGAGTATACACAAACAGCTTTATAAAATAATATTTAACTCGTAGTCAACAAATGATTTTCTCTATAAACTAACAATATCAATTGTATCAACAATTAACTTTGCCTATGGACTAACAATAACTACTATATTATTTATTTTAATTGGAATGAAGTATATTCAAATTACACTAAAATATTCCTTGATATTTCTCTACTGTAAAGGAAAATTTAGTTAGAAAGTGTTTCTGCAAGAATTTCTTATGTTTAACAATCCTTATACTGTCTGTATAGAAGTATTCTACTAATTTAATGGATTATGTTTTTAGGCTAAACAGAACCTAACACATTGAAAGCACACATCTAACACAAAATTATATTCCGTTCTTTGTAATAGTTTATTTCTAAAATATTATATATTTTGTGGTTGACTTGGATCCATCCAAGCTAAATGAATGGAGATCAAAATAATTTGAAAATTTAGTTTTATTTATTTCTAAAATATGTATAAGAAAATTGACTAACAACTGACTAAAATATCGTGCGTACCGGAAAGCAAACGAAGGCTTTTGTAAGCATGAAACGAAGGCTCGAAGCAAAAATTTTTTTTGAAAATTCGCATGAGTATATTTTTTGAAAATTCGCATGAGCACACCAGCGCACACACTCTTTCATAAATTTTTTATTCGTATTATTGTTCTTGCTTTTCAATCTTTTGAGTCATTTTAGTTCTCGTCATTGAGAGTCAGAATTTCAAACCGATTAGGACATGAATTAAATCGAGCTGAAATAAAATTATACAGGAGGTTGTGCAAAGAGAGTAGGGTAATGAAATCCGGCTGCTCTGTAACAAGCAGATAATAAAAATCTTAACGAGATTTGTAATAAAAATCTTAACGAGATAACTTTTTTGGTTGTTGCTGATCATTTTTCTGTTGTGGATCGGGCTATTTTGGCTCGTCTACTGTTTAATCTAAATCCAAGCAGACATATCCAAGCAGATAAATCCAAGCAGATCGGGTGATACAAGTACAAAGGAGTTTCATTAAGTAAGGTAATGAAACCTGTCACACGCATGAAATTCATTATTGGATGAATAGCTCTGATAGTACGGACTACTTAGATCTCTGTTTGTTTCCCTTGCCAGTAGAAGGCGTCATATATCAGGCGCATTGTTTAACAAATATTTAAGAAAAGTGGCACTTTTGGAAACTTGGTCAAACCTTGAGATCCGTAGTCTGATAATATTTCTGAGAGTTCAGGGCATAACAGTGGCTGATATTCATTGTCAACTTGTTAAGGTGTAAACATCATGGTAGTGCCAACATCACTTCCCCGCTACAGGTTTATGAGTTTCTCGTGACGTCACAGAGAGTAAGGAAATAATTTCGCAGTGGCCTAGTTCGTATGGCACAACGTGGTGAGAGTGAACAGAGTGCTCGATATCTGTGTTAATTAAATATATTATAGAGAATAATATTATACACTTACGAAATTATGGTGTACATTTGCTGTATACCATTCTATAAACGGAATAATCCTAATACGCCGAAAGTACACGTGTTTTTGTTTCCAAAGGATTTTGTATTTCATCAAAAATGGACTCAGATAGGATTTAACTTTCACAAAATACATCACGGTAAGTACTATCTTACTTTATTTCTATGTTATTTAATTTTTCTAATTTGAAATTAATCCGAAATTTATGTAGTTAGCAGGGAAGACACAGAAGATTATTCTAAAAGTATTATCTGAATTACATTTATTTCTGTTGATAAAGTTATTATCCTATTAAATGCTATTCTATTTTTTCATTGTTAGTATCTTATCATCTGTAACAATGCTGTAGAGCTTTTATTATTTATTAGGAATAAAAAATTTGATGTAAAACTTTCAAGTTAATTTATTTATTGCTGTTAAAGTATATTTGGCATTTTAACACTTTATATGTTTACTTGTTATGCCTAGTTTCTTCATATTATTTATTTTTTAAATTTATAATAGTAGTTTTTTGGCAATTTTATGTGTTGATAAACGCAGCATGATTATTATATGGCTGCTTGCAAGAACAACGCGTGAGTACTACAAGACCTTTTGATTTCACTTTTTAACACTTTACAACAAAGTTGAAAAGTGTTTATGACTTTGTTCATTCTGTCTGTCTGTTTGTCTGTCTGTCTGTCTGTCCGTTAGCACGATAACTGCCGTAAAAATGACTTAATCAAAATGAAATTTTAGTATGTTGTTCAGACGGTCTGTAGAACCTATGGGAATATAAATGAATAATATCAACCAATTAGTTTTGGATTGAACCCCGGTTGAAAAAATGAAATACATTGAGCCCTATGGGACCTAATTTTTCAAACATTTTTTAAGCGAATTTAAAATTCACAAATTGCTTCGAAAATTTTAGGTAATATTCAAATTGTTCCATAAAATATATAAAAAAAAATTCAGTGAAATATATTCAGTAGTTTTTTAAATAAATATTAAAATAATAATTACACCTCTTATATGAAACGATCACGTGACCATAATATGAAACGAGCACATGACCCACTTCAAAATGATATATGGCATCCATCTTGTTTCAAAATCGTGATTTTAAGTTCTTTTTAATTCATATTGAGTGTTGTATCCGTCCTAAAACTACTTTATTTTTGCTTAAATTCTGTGCATCTACATATTGAAACAACGCAATGACAATATATTTGAGTTTAAATGCTCATCTAAATTTGATTATTTCTACAACTAAGCCTATTTTTCACCTATGTAAAATATAAACAGCAAAATATATAGAATGAGTTGTATTAGAATTCCTGTATTTTTTTAACACAAAATAATTTAGTCCATGGAGTCTGCATGGCTGATATGAATGAAATATTAATTGATTTCATAAAGAGAAGGACGATTTTTTTCGATGAAGTTTTAAGCATAGAGTTTAATTTTTTGTAGCTCCATGGTCTTAAACAAAATGTTTAAATAAAATAAATTATTATAGTATTGTGATGAATGAAATGAATGGGAGAAAGTTATGAATGAAATCCTGTTTTTATAGAGAGATCCAGGCGTGTTATTTTTTCTATGACGTCATTTGAATTAATTTCAGTTGTTTTCGATGAAGTTTTCAAATATAATAAATTATCGTAGTATTATGATAATTCTAAAACTATTACCGAGGAATGTATAACATTTTAGATATGTTTAAACCAGGCAATTTATATTTCAATGCCGTCATTTGAATGAAGTTCATTTTTTTCGATGAAGGTTTAAGTTTTCAAATATAATAAATTAATGCAGTATTGTGATAAGTTTCAAAATATTACCGAGGAATGTATTGCATTTTAGACTTGTTTAAATAAAATTGCATTGAAGTTGGAGAGTTTTCATGAAATTTTGCTAACTGTACTTTACTGTTAACTTTACTCTCATCTATGTACAGCAGCGGTTTCGTGCTAAAAAGTAGTTGAATAGCTTAACAAATAAACGTTTTTATTCGAAAATCAGTATTGTAAAGTCTGAGAAAATAACTTGTCTTAGTATCAGTATTCACAGCTTCAGTTCCTTTCTCTTGCTGCGAAGTTAAATTTGACATTTCACTACTTTCTAGTGCCTCATTGGTTCATAGCTATTTGGGTCGACTCTGAGATATTTTTAAAATTGGACTTCTTACTGCATGATAGGATGGATCTCAGTTGGTTCGCCTATTATATTTGCAGGCTGGAGGGCAGTGATTTTATTGCAAAGTCATAATTTCAGTTCAACATCACCTTTTTCTGGAGTCAAAAAGTCTGTGAATGTCTTGATAGCACATACATTTTATTGCCTCGAGATTAATTGTAACACTTGGTGTGGTTAGTGTGTTTTTTTTTATTTCTGTTGTCAGTAGTCTTCAGTGTTCACAAAATACTCCATTAAATTATTGCTCATTTGGCATACTCCGAAATACCATCTTAATTTGCGTCATTACAAATAGCGATGATACACACAATACTAATGCGACTACACTGTAGCACAGAAAGTTATGATCGTATGTTTATGCTTTAAGCATGATTGATCTTTCTTGTTATATAGTTAGAGCTCATCTATCCAAATCATTGATATGATGTTAGTTCTGGACTTTTCTTTAACATAATATGGAATATTTTGTTGATAGTTAATATGTTTTGCCAAAATATTTGCAAATCACTTGGGGAGTTATGTTAATCTAATTTTAAAAATGTGTATAACTACACTCTTTTGCAAAAAAACAAAAACAAAACCGAAACAACCCTAATAAATAGTCCTATCATCTCGAAATTTCGAATGCAAATTCCTTTAATCTAAGTATGCAAATGATTAAATTTGCAAGGCCAATGAGTGTTAACTTCGGTCATGTAGCGTGGGTTTCTACTGCGCAACTAGCATCCTATAAAACAGGTTAAAAATATGGACGGTTTATCGGCATTGCAGTTCCGTGGAGACATAACCAATAATGAAATTATTGGTTGCCGAAGACCTTATAAGTAATCAAACGAGTTTGAACGTGGTCGTATAGTCGGGTTGCGTGAAGCTGGCTGGTCACACCGAGCAATAGGCCGCCACCTGCACCGAACGGACACTGCTGTGCAAAGGTGCTGGCAGTAATGGTTGCTGCAAGGAACTCATCAGCGGAATGAAGGCTCTGGAAGGCCAAGGTGCACGAATGCAAGGCAAAATCGGATGATTATGCAACATGACCGAACTGGCCCAAGGGCATCATTGTCCGCCATCCAACGTGCCACAGTCTCTTCCATATCCCCCGCGGTACTTTCCACCATCTCACGGGGCCTGGCTGTGGTGGGGTTACACTCACGACGGCTTTTAAGATGTCTGTCCATAACTCCACAACATCGACAGAGTCGTTTGGAGTGGTGTCGTAGCCGAGTATCATGGCTGCCAGCAGTCTGGCATCACACAGTGTTCAACGATGAATCAAGCTTCAGTCTTTCAGCAGATGACCATCGGGTACGTGTGTGGAGGCGCCAAGACCAGCGGTCCCAATCAGCCTTTGTTTTACTCAGGCACGCAACCATTACCCTGATGTGATGGTATGGGGTGCTATTTCTTACGACAGCAGGTCGCCCCTAGTGATCATGCGTACAACTTTAACAGCTCAACGATATGTTGATGAAATCCTGCGCTCATTTGCGCTACACTTCATGGCACGTCATTCTGGGACCATTTTCCTAACAAGATAATGCCACGCCACATACGGCTCGCATATCTGTGGACTGTCTCCGTGCTGTTGATACTATTCATTGGCCAGCAAGGTCACTAGACTTTTCGCCAATCGAGCATGTATAGGACATGCTAGGCCGTCAGATACGGGCACCCCGAAATGTAGCAGATCTGGAGCAACAATTGAGGAATGCCTGGCAGAATGTATTGCAGGATGGCATTAGGAAATTTTATCACTCTTTACCTAGACGCATACAAGCATGCATTGCCGCCAAGGAGGGTTTCACCAATTACTGATTTGAAAATTCAATGTGCAATTGCTAACCATTGAAGGATCATGCGGCCTTGATATTGTAATCATTTAATTACCTGTATATGAGCTGTACGCATATTTAATTTCAATAAAAACAGTCACTTGCTTCACGGTGCTTCGTTTGTTTTTTTGCAGAAGAGTGTACATATTCATGTCCAATATATTAATGTTTATTTAATAAAATTTTTTATGGGTTAAAATTCAAATATATTTAATACTCGCATTAAATTATGCCTCGTATTAAGTTTGCACATGATTATCAATGCAAAGTTTATTTATAGTGTATATTCCGTACAAGTAACGGGAATACTGCTACTATACAATAAATCTTAGCAAATTTTTAATATTAGATGGTACTTTTCTTCTTGTTTAACATGAAATTTTTTTATAAAATATTTTGGAAGTGAAATTCGTGGAAATAAATAACATTGCAAAAGTTGATTAAGTTAACTTAAAAATATTATTTTGTTGCCGCGTACTCTTTGGAATCATGGGTTTTGCATTCTCAGGATAGGAGAATGAGTCCAAGTTCCTGGATAACTAACACTTTTATTTAAAAGCAATATGAAGTGTAAACAAGAACGATATACAGCGAATAGCTCAATAACTCTTTACATGATCACTAAACAACTGATAAAATAAAACAGCAAAATATAGATACAATTAAACAGCAATTAAATGCTCAGCTAAGCCACAAAATAGCTGGTACTATTCTTAAACGACTGACGTATCTCACAATTCAATTTAGCTCGTATCACGCCAACTACACCCCAACTAAGTCATAACTCCTTTTATATATTCTCCGTAAAAACTTCCAGAATGGACTTGTATCTCCAAAAATATTCGTTATTTTAAGAAGAATTTCTCCTTGAATAGAAGCAAAGGTCCTCTATGTATTATCGTAGCCCCCGTCACTACATGCCCGCCGTATTCGGCGGTTACCAGCCAACACTTGCTGCTTAGTTTCCTCGCTAGGGGGCAACCCAAGCGGGCCACGGTTAATAGAACAGTAACGGGGTGTAACGTGTTTCACTTAAGTTTTTTTTTAAATTTTCGCGACTTGTTTAAATTTCGATTGTTTACTGCGTAATTCTTGGTTGTAAATCGTCCAAGAAGTCTACTGGCACTGCATTTCATGAAATACCTAACAGAGAACCACAACGACAAATCTGAATTAAAGCTATATCAAGAGAAGGTAAGTTTAGATTATTATTTATTATTAAGCGTATCCATATTCTGAAATCAGAAGAGAAAGAGTTGGAGAGCGTGCATTTTTAGTTAATATCTTGGCCACTTTTAAAATTTTTATTATAGTAGCATAGGAAATATAACAGCAAGATGGGGAGAAGGGGATTTTTCATATGAAATTGATAAAGGCAGTTTTATATGTATATTATGCAACATTTCCAAAGGCAGTTAATCATGAACTGAAATTGTGATTTAAAACTTTAAAAAAATTAGAATTTCCCCCCCCCCCTCCCTCCCAGCAGATAGGCTGCTCAAACAATATAATGGGCAAAATGCTACCAGTTGTATATATATTTTACTCTCTGGCAGTGTTTCTCATAAAGTGCAATAAAAATATTAAGTATTTTCCTATTATGAAAGTATTTTTCGTAGGGTTGTTTAACCATGGCTGATTGATTTTACTAACAAATTTATGCAATGCAACTGAAACACCTCTACATTAAATCTTCAAAAGTGTAATAGAATTAATTATTTTTATGATCACTTAATAGAAGATTCACATAGTTAAAGTTTGAAGAAAAAGTGTGTGTATTTGTATATACAGGGCTGTAACAGGGGGAGAATAATATTACCCATAAACTTAGCATTAGAAAGGGGCGGGAGGCGGAGTCAGAACGAATTTATATACTCCATCAAATGCTTTGGGTCGTAAAAAATTTGTTATATATATATATATATATATATATATATGTACGTGTAAGCAGCTCTTAATTTTTTTCCCTGTAAAGTGTATGGTGTACATATCGTTCTTTAGGTTAAATAATTATTAGGTAAAAAGAAAACAAGCGAAAAAATAGCAATAAATGAATCAAAATACGTCAATGAAAAAGCAAGAAACGACTAGAATATTTAATGAGAAAAGTAGCGACAGCTTGAATCGTATGAATACATACACTGGAGCTCTGCTTTATTTACCCTTTTTCGCTGGAGAGTGGCCCGCTATCCCTGACCTCTAGCGGTAGCGTCCCTCGTTGCTATGTTGCCGTTTAAACAAAGGAAACGGCGAAAGTCGGCGGGCATGTAGTAACGGGGGCTACGGTATTATTTAAATAGAGGTAAATCACAGTCAAACGTTTTGCATATTCCTAACACTGCCCCCTCTTTAAGACAGCACGTCTCGGACAGTATCAACTTACATGAGGTCAATAATAAGGCGCTAATCTGTCGGTACAGACGACTTTTAACTTGGTTGAGGACAATATCTGAATTCTATAAATAAAACTGTTTATTCTTTTCTGTATGACGTAGGGTTCTTTCAAGTTGTGCTGCAGTTGCGGCGAAAATTCTAGTCATTACCGAGAGTTAAATAGCCATACTTTGCCACCCTCCTGTAACGGCCCTTTATTAGTTTTGACATGGTAGGGGGTCTTTATCTTATGGGTAGCAATGTTGATACATTCACGAGTTAAACGATGAACCTTCTCAAACCTTGCCTATAGATCTTGCACATATTATCAGTCAATGTGATAGTGTCACATGGCCGTCCAAACATCAGATCATACGGAAGTTATAGATTCCTGCCAAACAGCATTTTTGATGGAGAATAACCAGTTGATTCGTGGACTGCACTTCTGTAGGCCAGCAAGAACACATGTAGGTGATGGTTCTAATCATGCTGGTTTCTGGATACGAATATGAAGAGATGATTAAATTTTGTTCTGTTGAATCTCTCTACCATAACGTTCGATTGAGAGTGAACAGAAGTAGTTCGATTTTTGTCCATTTTGAGTTGTTTGCACAGTCCCATGAATATGCCAGAGTTAAAGTTCGTTCCCTGGTCAGAATGAATGAACGAGGGAACCCCGTAATGACATACCCAGTTTCATATTAGAACTTTGCTGATGGTTGCCGATTCTTGGTTCAGGATTGTGTAAGGTTTTGGTCATTTTGCAAAGAAGTCCTACTAGGATGCATTTGTTACTGTCTAAAGTCCATTGTAGTGGTTCCAAAATGTCCAGGACAGTTTTCTCGAAATAAGTTCCAACATTGTAACACTAAAGTAAGTCAGGTGTTTTTTGTTCGGTCCTTTCCGAGTTCCACATTCAGTGCATTCATTACACCAACGCTCAGCATCTTCTCTGAATTGCACGTTCACGAACTGTGTTCAGCGTATTGCTAATGTCAAAATGTCCTCCAATGGGCCTGTTATGTACCTATTTTAGTACTTTGAACACTCTAGAACGAGGGAGTAATAACTGTCATCTGACGCCCTTTCCACCACCACTTTCTTATTTACGGTATATTATTCTGCTTTTCAAGTGCGGAGAATCCCACAGTGTCCAGTATCGTTTCGTTTCAGGTGAGCAACAGGAATATTCTTGCGAAGTTGGCCTCTCATTAGCTCATTCTTTGCCGATCAGGATTGGCTCGATATCTCTGTCTTCTTTTGGACTCGGGAAAGTTATCTATCATTCTAGGGATCTAGTGGTGCCTTTGAATTATGGTCGGTGATAACTTGCCGAATGGTCGCTGAAATTTGGCTTCCAAATTTTATTTCAGCACGAGAGCAGTGTGCACAATTCAAAAGACAAGGTCTTCTCGAGAGTGTATCCGCATTTCCATGCGATGATCCCTTTTGGTATCGAATCTTTATGTCGTATTCTCGCTAAATACGATAAGACGCTGAATCCATCTTGTGATCTGCCTTCAGGCTTCTTAAAGCTGAGGAATCAGCTCAGAACAGTGTGATTATTTCGCAACAGGAATTACCTTCTATAAAGATAAATATGAAATGATTTAATAATTTAATAATTGCCAACAATTAATTCCTTGTACGCAATAATTTCTTTCGGACTTTGACAAGCACTTGCTAAAGTATGTTATGATCCTGTCCACCTATTTTCTGGGCGAGAACTTCCACTATCATCTCTTTACTAGCATCGGTATCTAGTGTAACAGTCTCTGCTGGTTGAGGATATGCAAGAATGGGAGCTGAAACCAGCATAGAGTCGGTTCTTATACATCCTTTTCAGAGATTATATGTCTCAAATATGCGACGTATTCCTGGAAGAATTTGCATTTTGAAGGATTTAACTTTAAATTAGCGCTCTTCCATTTTTCCAATATCCACCTAGGTTTTGCAGATGTTAATCAAATGAAGGTCCAACAATAATTATGTAGTCTAAAGAGACAAGGCAGGATTTACAGGACAGTCTTTTTAGCACGATCTTCATCAGAATTCAAATGTTACGGGTGCATACGGTCTGGGTCGAAAGAAAAAGCTTCTTGACTCATTTTTTAGCAGGGATTTGAAAGAAAAATCTCTACTTGTCTAGTTGACGTTACAAACAGACACACATATATATATAGTCGTTTATTATTATATACGTTTTACAGTTCTCATATATCCTGGATATGAGGCAAGGAGGATAGAATTGTGTATAGATATTCCTAGTGATTTCGAATGCTCTTTAAATTATATCCAAAAATGCAAACCAATTATATATATAATGCATAAAATTACCGTGGAATATCTAAACAACCACCCAATCTAATCCTTAATAATCATATTCATCGTTATTACCAATTATTAAAAATTCATTTATGTTACCGTATATTAAAAAACTTTAACTATTCACAGAGACAAAAAAATACTTGGGGAAAAAATTTAATACGATGTATTTAAAATAATTATAAAAATTTAAATTTAATTGATGTTCAAGATATAAAAACGGCATATACTTGGAAATAAATTTGTATAAAAAGAAGTTTTTGTTAATAAGTATTTGCTAAGTAGAATAATTAGTGCGAGTTAAAAGAATTGAAAATAAATTAGAATAGCATTTGCAATTATTTAGCTAACCTTATTTTTCAGCTTTATGTTTTGAAGATTTCAAAAAAGACATTCTATGTCTGATTAATGCTAATAAGATTTTTTATAGTTAGACTTATTTTTTTAGCTTTTAACTCTTAAGATAAAATATTAAGATTAAAAAGATACAAAGAATTTATGAATAAAATTAAAACAAAAGGCAGGTTAATGAAGAATCACTAACTACATATATGATACTCGGGATATGTTTTCTAATTTGCTTAACAAATATTTTATCTAACTCAATCTCAATATTATAATTAACAAATGTTTTTGTTTGTTAATATTTTCTTAAATTCCAAAGTTATATTTCCATGTGAAACTTGAAACAAAAATCCGTTTTACAGCTTGTTTAACATTATTGATGAGATTGAGAGGGGCTGAATGTAAAATATTGTTATCCAAAACTTAGCTGCCAAACGAATTTTGTACTAGAGAATTAATATATTTAATGAATGCATACATACATACACAAGCGCTAGCGGAAGCTTTCCATTTCTCCTCACACACGCAATCTTACGCAACGCAAAAACAGGACAGGCATGAACATCGAAATAAAGCTTATTTAAGATAAAACAAATGTATGGCAGCACTGATCCCCTTTTAGACACACCCCAAGATCCCCTTTCAGACAGTTGGCGGTGCAAGAACCAACAAAACATTCCTTGATCGGGAACATACCTTTTGGGGAAGCGGCCTCGGTAAAGCATTTGCGTTTCCCTGCTATTACTTTTTAATAGACCGTAGACGAAATGCATGTCTGCCTTCTCTACATTGGTATACCGATCGCTAATAACTTTCATGCGAAAACCACAGCTTTTATATGCGTGCCCTCTAGCGCCCTCTAGCGCCCTCTTCTAGAGCGTAAACGCTTCACTTGTGACCATGCATTCTAGTGTTTGTTTCGGTGTGTTCTATCACCCCTGCAAGCTTGTTATATATATATATATATATATATATATATATATATATATATAATAAAAATATAAAATTGTAAATCCAATGTTAGAATGCAAGTAGTAACTCATAATACACTATCCCAAAATTTTCTACAAAATACAAAGAAATAAAAGAAATTCAAACATAAAGAGGAAATTATAAAGCGTAATGCAGGTCATAAAGACAAAGACAATCAACAAGTTTCAAAGGTGAGGAATGAAAATAGGAAAACAAAAAAGTGAAGCACAAAAGCTTGCATGTGGAAGAGCTTTAGGCTTAAGATAAGTTCATTTCGAAAAAATTCTTGTCAAGTCCATATATCCCTTCGAAATGAACACAACAATGCTTGTTTCTGAAACACAAGATAGATTTTATCTATAAACTTGATATATATATATATATATATATATATATATATATATATATATATATATATATATATATATATATATATATATATATATATATATATATATATATATATATTGAGTACAGCGACGAATAATGCATATCCTCCCAAGTTTGTTATTAAAATTATCAACTCAGTGTATCAACTTTCACTCGATAACATCCTAGAAAACTTTCCCAATTAAAGTGGCTAACATACATATACGAATATATATATATATATATATATATATATATAATTGTTTATTAATTATATAAATAAATAAAAATGAAAAATAATAAACTAAGTCAAAAAAATTAGAAAAATCCAAAAATCGCAAAATAAGATGCATTAACATTGATATTTTGAACTTTATTTTCGCAAAAAAATGTAACTTTTGTCAGTATTGAAACTACGATTTGAGCGCCCTTATAATGGTGTATAGTGGCATTCTCGTTTATCCAGTTTTCCTATGAATTATTTGTTTAGTAAAAATTTTCATCTTTGATTCATGTTCATATTCAGAATTGCATATATGGGATGTTCTTATTCCGAATTGCTTGTCCGGCCTCCAGCTTAGACTCACTGGACGGGTCTGGGAGTATTACTGTGAACGTTCGTACTGCCTCCCTGGTAGAATTTCGACTTGTTCATTCCGGTGCTTCTAGATAATTAAGGTGTTGAGGTTGATCGTGTATACACGTGGTGGAAGAAGAAGTGTTCATGCCGCTTGGTAATACAAATTTTCTTAATGTATCCTATTTTCATTTTTTCATTTTTTGATGCCTGTAGTCTGGGTTGGAGTATTTATAGTTATGCTATTGCTCTATCTGAATGCTATTGCTCTACTATTGCTCTATCTGAAACAGGCATGTGTTTGGGTTAGTTTGAGTTAAATACTCAGACCTGAGGAGGAATTTAACTCTGACTGATCACCGAATTTGGGCTGGTGCTATTTTCCTCTCTTATCGGCATTATGGCCGTGAATTTGCATCTATGGTGATGTTAAAATTACTTGAATTTTTTTTTATTATTACATTATATATATATATATATATATATATATATATATATATATAATTAATATATATATATATATATATATATATATATATATATAGGCTTCCAAAAGTTAAGCACAGACGGTAAAATTAACAAAAATTGAAAAGTAAAGCTTTGATAACAACTCAAAATTGTGCATGAAAGTAGCAAATGTGTTTATGCATTAAAAAAAACAAGAATTATGTACAAAGATGAAAAAATATTTGCTTTTCGTAAGTTACATGATGACGTCACATTTGGTTCTTTTTTACAAAATGATGTTTAAAGGACCAAACAAAACTTACATTAATATGGTATGTGACCACCCCGGACCTTTACGCACTCCAAAGATTTTCCATGCTTTCAATAAGTTAATCAAAAGTTATAGTCACATTTCAAAAGTTATAATCACTTCGTATAAGCATTTAAATGCACCTCCTCAAACCCTTCACAATGCTGGCGTCTTCAACGCCTGCCTAATTAGCTTATATCCGGACAGTCAATCGTAAATGGCTGTAACATGTGATATTTGCATACTGCCATCTACATCTGCAGCTATTTTCAGCCACTCAAATTCAAATATGCTTTCAAAAAATGAAAATTTGCATTGCGTGCTTATCTTTTGGAAGTCGGTATATATATATATATATATAATATATATATATAATATATATATATATATATATATATATATATATATATATATATATATATATAATATATGAAATGTAATAATAAGAATTATGTAAAAATAAAAAAAAATAAAAATACAATTCGAGTAATATTAACATCACCATAGAAGCAAATTCACGGCCATAATGCCGATAAGAGAAAAGAACAGAACCTTCCCAAATTCGATGATTAATCAGAATTAAATTCATCTTCAGGTCTGAGTATTTAATTCTAATTAACCCAAACAAATGCCTGTTTCAGATTAAGCAATAGTACATTACTATAAATGCTTAAACTCAGACTACAGGCATCAAAATATGAAAAATTGAAAAAAGGATACATTAAGAAAATTGTATTACCATGCGGCATGAACCCTTCCTCTTCTACCACGTGTATACCCGATCAACCTCAGCAGCTTAATCTAGAAGCACCGGAATGAACAAGTCGAAATTCTACCAGGGAGGCAGTACGAACGTTCACGGAAATACTCCCAAACCCGTCCAGTGAGTCTAAGCTGGAGACTGGACAAGCAATTCAGAATACAATATACAGAACACACACATATATATATATATAATATATATATATATATATATATAATATATATATATATATATATATATATATATATATTTATATATATATATAAATTTATATATATATATATATATATATATATAAATATATATATATATTTTTTCATACTTATGTATGCTTACGTTTTCTTCATCTAATTACTTTTGTATTATATTATATATATATATATATATATATATGTATTTAAGGTATGCTTTTGCGTTTTGTATGTTGGCTTTACAGGGAATAAATTTCATTTTGTCTCAAGTTTTAACCTTTTCACGGTTATAACGCTCCAATGTAAGTTTTCGGTCATTTAAATCTTATTGAACATGAGATAAAGAAAAATGTAGTCGTTCTGTATGAGAAACTTAAAAAACTAACAAAATATTTTTATCATAGGGATCTAATCTAAACAGAAATGAAATTTAAAGACGCATGTGAGGTTTATAAGATATGATTCTAAAATTGCTGATGATGTAAAGTTTTGCTAACATTAGTGGTTCTATCTGCCCAGTGGATTTCTTAAAAATTAATATGAATCTCGGTTTGGATACTGCATTTAACAAAAAAATAGTTTCCTTACTCTCAGATTCGTACTGTATCACTGTAAACTATATACAATAGATATTCCCGGGAAAATTGCCTTCACTCTTATATTGATGGATCTATGAGTAATAGATACTACGGAGCTTGTACATGGGTTTATTGTGAAGTTTACTGTGGGTTTACTATGCCTTTTTACTTCCCAGTTGTAACTTTTACAATTCAATTTGATGGTGAAGTTGAGGCTATTTATGCAGGTCTTCAAGAATGCAGTCATTCTTTCTGACTCTATTATTGAATTGCCAATAAAGAGAAGTACAGCGATTGTATCCATGATTGTAGAGCAATTTAGAGAGATAAGGCTGACAAAATAACTCTATGGTAAGCTGCAACATTTTGTGGAAGACAAACAAAAAACTGACGAACTGGCCAAGAAAAGTGCAACTGTTTTGCAGACACCCGACAGGGCTATGACTTTCCATTCACTTTTCTATGTCTTCATTTCACAAAAAGTAATAGACTGGAGATATCAGGTAGTGCTATTAGTAAACTTTGCAATGTCTTTCTCCACTCAAGGACTTTAATTCTGAACACGCTTAAAGGTTCCGTTGTGGCAAATATCCACATATTGATGGAGCATTTCTATCCACAATTTCACCTATTCAGGATTAGACTGGTTGAGTCTCCTAATTGCATCTTACGTAACAGTGGACAACCAATGACAGCTACACTATATGTTATTGTTCTAGTGTTATTGTTCAGAAATATGGGTCAGCTCGTAGACTAATGACTAATTAATTAAATGGAACAAAAAGAAACAAGATACGGTATCGTTGCCATTATTTATCAATGCGTACACTAAGAGGTTGGCCGTGACTCCAGGAGTCATATCCCTAGAATCACTCACCTATAGCAATATAAGCATGTACCGTACAACATAACATCCCTTACAGCACAAATCTGCGAAATAATGCCAGATAACCCATGCATGTTCTCCACGAGCGTAGAAATATATAACACATATGGCACTATTTTTACTTTTTCTGCAATATAAAGTAAATGCAAAAAGAAATTGTTGTGATAAGGTCAAAGCTACGAGTCATGGATGGAATTTTGGATGAATCTGAACGTTTTGAGCATCTAAGTATGAATCAACTATTTCTTAATTATGTTTATGTGCCTGTCTGTAAGCACAATTGATTAAATTTATAAAATTGAACGAAATATGGTATAATTATTTCAATCGGTGGATGATCTGACTAATAGGTGAGGCGAGTCTGGAATCCTAAAATGTACCTAATTCGTATCATTTACAATATATAACTGACAGTTTTAAGCCTGACCCGTTTCTGTCCCAACAGCAAAAATTAGATTGCGAAAAAAATCGTAAGAAAATGAAACAAGGAGAAAGCTGTTAGATGAAGAAAGAAAAGAAAACAACTGGAAAAGGACTTAAATCAAGAAATAATAATGTAGACAAAGAGGATGAAAATCGAGGAAAATGAAGACATATCATGTTTGTATTGTAATGAACTTTATTCAACCTCAAATAAAGGTTGGTTTTTATGTATTGAATTAAAAATTAAACCCATAACTCATGTGCCAAGATAGAAAGTAATGATAATGAGTCCGTACTTATTTGTGAACTTTGTAAAGCATAAAATATAGTGGTACCCCATTTTGTCTCACGTGTGGGGCAACATATGTTTTTTCACATTCGTTTAAAAAAATTAACTTTTTATTTTTTTAATTTTCATAGCTTACGTAAGTTTAAATTTGTTTGGCAATCACTTTTTACTTTCCCTGCAATACATGGTAATGTATAGGGAAAGTATTGGAATCATGCCGAAAATCGCAACTCGAGTTTTCGACGGATCTATACGTTTCGAGACCTCTAGAATACGAAGAAACTATTTTTAGCGTGACGTCTGTGTGTGTATCTGTGTGTCTGTCTGTGTGTCTGTCTGTCTGTGTGCCTGTGTGTCTGTCTGTCTGTGCAGATTTTGTATCCACTCTAACTAAAAAACTAATCGACCGAATTTCACAAAATTTGGTAGGTAAGTTACTTGTGAGCGAGTCTGGTGCTGATTAGTTTTGGGTACGATTCGGGATAAAAGAACCTGCCTTTTTTGCGAAATGGCCCGCAAAAGCTTGTATCCACTCTAACTGAAAAAATAATAGACCGAATTTCACAAAATTCGGTAGATGAGTCACTTGTAGGTTACCCTGGTGCTGATTAGATTTTGGTATGATTCGGAAAAAAATGACCTGCCTTTTTTTGCAAAATGGCCCGCAAAAATCGTCCAAATCTAAACTAAAGAACTGGGTATACTCAAATATATCCATTAAATGCTGATTTAATACGTAATTTTTAAAGACGAAAAGAATAAGACCAACCCCATTACACTAGGACTAGCCGTTCTCGAGATATTTTAGTTTTTCGTATTTTCTCTACGCCACCTTTGAAAATAAGTCCGGTTACCGAATGAGAACGAAAATTGAATTAAAAGTGAAATAAATTCAATTAAAATAAAGAGAACGTGGATATAAGTCTGCAGGGAAAGTCATGTGCTGCCCACATCAGATTTTTTATTTTCTTCTTAATATTTACATTTTCACTTGCTCTAAATGTTAGGTACTCCATTCCATTCCACTCTCCCCAACTTTAATAAATGTATATAGTGCTTGCATTAAAAATCTTCGAAATTGAATAAATAATTTTCTCAAGTAAGTATTGTGATGGATAAATGTTTGGCTAAGCAAATTCCAGTTTTTGACTTTTATCGACTGAATGCAGAGAATTATATGGATTAATATATGCTTCTGAAAGTAATTTTTCTTATTAAGACAGAATGTTTCTGAAAAAGGATCAAAAGTGTTTAGTGGATGTTTCACAGCAGGAACTTGAGCAGTTAAAGCTTCTGAAGAGTACACGCATCAATAAAGCAGCAGGACTCCTTTTCGGCGTATCACCAGTCGTTTCAAACGAAGGACAAGGGAAGTGACAGGAAAAAGAAAGGCCCCATGCATTTATTTTGTAAGAATTTTTGAAATAAATATTGTCAGATAACCATTCTGAAGAAAATTGGGAACATGTAGGGATTTAGTTTATTTTGTGCTGATATAGTAGGATTTAAAAAATAATTTTTGAAAAAATAATTGATGTCATAAAAGCTATTTTTAAGCATAGCTTTAAATAAATGTTAAAAATTTAGTAGTGTAGATTATAAATGTAGACTAAATAGTAATAGTTTCAAAGACTAAATTGTATCAGAAAACTTATAAGTATACCGGATTTTATTGGAGGCAAAATTTTTGCTACAGTATTGTTTTTACTAAAAATAATAAATTAACATTTTCCTTGAAACATTTATTTTTCAGGATATGTTATAGATAAAGATTAGAAGATTGCTGGTATAGATACAGCATCAAATTCCAGAGCATGTAAAAGGATTTACTAAGGATTTCTATTTCTGGTTCTCCATTTTGATTTCCCGCACAAAATGTTGATGTAAAGTGTTCACTAACGATTTACACTTCCTTTATTTCACTTCTGGTTCAAAAAATGTCCTTAAGACATTTATTTATAAGGATTGGTTATAGATAAAGCTTAGATGATGACTGATATGGATGCATCATTAAAGTTCAGGGGAAGGAGATAGGGTTAACTAAGGATTTTCACTTTCAGTTCTAGAGATGTTGCTTCTGGTTTTCC
This sequence comes from Amaurobius ferox, assembly GCA_951213105.1. NCBI lineage: Eukaryota > Metazoa > Arthropoda > Arachnida > Araneae > Amaurobiidae > Amaurobius > Amaurobius ferox. The sequence goes on along the minus strand of OX578141.1, from coordinate 85,579,506 downwards.
TAGAAATTCGTTTAATTGTACGAAACAAGAATTCAGAAGAGAATAAAAATGATTAAATATTCTATGAGAAATGAAGTGTGAACAGCACTTGTCATCATCTGAAGACCCCATCATAAATGTTTTGTTTTGTTTGTTTTTGCGCAAATCAGTTTAAAAACATAAAGTATTATTACAATGAATTTAACTGCTACTTATGAAAATACCATTTCTGTGTACATTTTTGATGGAAGAATTACGAAAATGAGATGTCTGCTTCTGTAAAGGAAGTACACATTATCTGTATAAGTATTTTGTTTGGTTGTTTCTGCAAAACGCATAGATATTTAGTACCCAAGTAATAAATAAATACGAAATGGCATTTTGTTATATTTATCTAAAATTATTATTTAGAATATATGAAATAAAGTTATAGTCTAAAAAATAACATATAGAAAATTATAGTATAAATATTCAAGCTACATTGAGATAAAATATTGAAATTTTGGATTATATTTAAATTGTAAACGATCTTTAAAATATTTATATCAAAACAATTTTCAATATAATGAAACTAGCTGTGTTAATTCTGTCAAATGCTGGGGAGCTATAAAGTTACCGTTTATAGTCATTCTTTTGTTGCTATGAAACGTACATAATCTAATTAAAATATAATTTTCTATCTAATACTTCTTTAAGAAAGCAGACATAAGCAAACCAGTTGACTACAATTGCGTCAAGGGCGTTTTGAACCCTCTTCCTAAGGAACTGCAAGGTGGCAGGCAAATAAACAATCGAATCTGAAACAGCCAAAGCGAGCAAAATATAAAACTGCTGCTTGTGAGAAAAACACATTTAGCACTTCCTTAAAGAAGGCATATGCTAATTACGTGACAACAAATGTTTCGAGGGGTTTTGATCCCTCTTCATCACGTAAAAACAATGTATTTACTTAACAAGCGCCAAGCAAGAACTGTCTTGAAAGAACTGTTAGACAGTTCTTGCTTGGTGTTTGTTAAGTAAAGATACTATTTTGACTTGATGAAAAGGGAAACTTAAAACAATTGTTGTCACATAATTTGCATATGTCTGCATTCTTTAAGGAAGTACTAATTGTATTACCCAAAGCGAGACTTCGCCAGCTGGGGTAATAGATATTGAAATCGAAACCCCAACTATAAACATATCAACTAGGGCCGATAATGCGGTTTCACCCTATCCCACGCATTACGGCAAGTGAAAAAAATGGAACTGAAAGCCGCATTGGTATGAGATTTAAAATAAAATTGAGATAAAAAAATTTAAACTTTTAAATTACTTGCAAAAATAAGAGAGTCGTGAGATATTTCGTGAAATTTGTTTCTATATAGTTAGCGTATTTTTTCCTCTTTCTAATTTCATGATTCCTTTATTTTATGTTAAATGTTAATGTTTGGGGTTTCGAGTTAAATGTCTGTATTCAATTGTTTCTGGCTATAATATGGATGTCATCAGCATATGTAAAAATTTGAACAAATTTGAGGTAGACGCTTCATTTAGTGTTGACATTATATTCTCTAATTATTTTATCAAATAGTAAGTTGAAAAGCAGACAAGTAAAGTCAATTATTATATACTGACTTAAAGTAGTTAACAGTAAATCAGCTGCTGATTGAAAAAACAAGAATATTGGTTGCGTCATCTATTTAATTGAAATATAATTTATAGAAAGTGTTTTTACTCTTATATTTGCTGTCAGCATTCACCTATAATAATAAAAGAAGATCTCTCTGTTCGTTTATATGTTGGTGGCACAACTAAAAATCCGAGTTATAGGACTTCCGAAGTTGGATTGCGGAAATATTTCTTTTTAAAGTGATATTAGTCTCAAAGTTGTGGATGTTTAAAGGCAAAATATTTGTCATTTGCAATTAATATTTATTTTACAGAAATCTGAAGCAGACTGTTGTGAAAATCGCAGGCATAGTGTCAAAGATGGAGCTGTCTCGACGCTAATTTGGATTTATATCGTGATTATTTAATTTATCGAATTTTAGAGATAGTTTGATTTATGACATAAGCAATTACTTTTTCCTTATAGGCATTGCGATTAAATATCTGTCCAATAGCACAAAAATGTTAATAAATAACATTTAGAGTTTTTTTTATTTTACCTCCTTAACAAAAGGATTTTTCTTTTTTTATGATTACAAGTACTTTAATTTGTTACTGAAAACGTAGTGTTGATTTTAAGAAAGTTCAGCATTTTCCATGCCTTAAATCAATAAAATTAAATCGTTTACAGAGCCTCTTGGCCTATATTTTATTAACTATCGTTCCCTATAATGTTAAGCATATCATATCTTAGCTTCTAATTACGTTACAGCTTATCTTTAAAGATTATGCCTTTTAGCATTAGCTAATGAAGACCGTGTAAAGACTTTAGTCGCTCATGTAAGTCGCATTACTTCCGCGCGGTGTGCGGATTGCATACGCTGATAGCATTTGCCCGTGTAGCGACAAACTCGCCCACGTAGAGAGTGGTACTAGGAGACAGCAGTGTGAACCTGACCTACCTCTCGGTTTACAGGTTTAATTCCACACCACCGGTATTCGTCTACAAACGACACAGCTGAGGCCCAGGACAGGACAGGTGGCATATAGCCAGACGACTGACCAAGCATGTACACAGCGCCAGGAATAGAAAATGTGACCTCAGTACCACACAACCACACCCCCAGCGAACAGCTCAGGAAGCAGAAGCCCAGAGCTTCACAGTTCTAGGAGCACTCAGATTTCCTCAGAGGAATTTCCCTTAATTGAAGAAACCTGAGCGAGAAAATGCCCCAACTCCATAGGGAGTGCAGGGGCAGCCATGAAGAGCAGGAATCGATAGTTGTCGAATGCAGTGACTGCCTGAAGGAACCAGAAGAGCCAAGTAATCTTGGCACAGATTGCATAATTTGGATAATTTTGCAGGGGACTTCGACTTTATACCGCTAGGTAGTTATGCAGAGGCAGCATACAACTTAAAGAGGCGCTGTCGTAACCCGGGATTAAACCTGTACTGCCAGATTAACTTAACCTAAAGAAAGAAGGAAAGAAAGAGAGAAGGCTAAGAAGGGCAGGGCAGGAAAAAGACCGAGCAGAGGCGGAAATTTCCGCAGGGAAACTAACACAAAGAGAATGCATCTAGAGGAGGCCAAAAGAGGGAAAATATCTTCCAGAGCAAGGAGATCTAGTTAAAGGGGAAGACCCCAGGAGGGCGAAGAGCCTAGGTAGATAAGACTAAGAGTTTGCAATAGCTGAGGTACTAAAACGGAGGAGTATTTAGCCTAGGATGGGGATCCTCGCGCTGATCCAACACCTGAAGGAAGACTTGCCAAAAAGAGAACAGAGCAAGGGCAAGACAGGAACTTATGCAACTAAGTAACTAAAACTAAGTCCTACAAACTAAGGAGAGCCTAAAGCGAGAGAAAGGCTAAGGAAGGCAGCCAATAAGGAGACTAAGGAATCAGAGAGGGTACAAAGGAAGACAAGGAGTAGAGTCATTAGTCGACTAGGTAGGGCAGGAGAGCAGGCTGGACAATAGCAGAGCTGGAAGCATAAGACTATAAAGAAGGAATATACTTGGTTAAAACTAAGGATAAAACTAAGGCGCCTAGCGCAACTAAATAGGACTAAGGCGCGCGCAGGGAGAAGCCACTTATACTGCAGCGAAGGTTGTGACCTAGGGGAGACCCCTTTGCTGGCAGTCCGATGAGTTTGGATCCTGAGGTCTGAGAGCTGGGAGATGAAGCTGAAAGAAGAAATTACTTGACGGAAGGCAGGGAGGGGCTATTTATAGCCCAAACCAAGAACTCCGAGCGACCCGAAGGTGTCCTGCATACTGGAGACCCCGTTCCATGTTCACTGTATGCTTCTTTCTGAAAGAAAAACTTGGCAAAGCAAATTAAAGCAAGGGACATGGGAAAACAGATGCGGGAAGCTGAAATAAAAATAAATTAGGAGAGGCTGAAAGGAAATGGGTTACTTGGGCAGATCAGAGCTGCGGCGAAGGAACTAAGTAACGACCACTTGGGTCCGAGAACACCAAAAATACGGACGGCTAGGACAATACCCCAACAACGCGAAAAGACCATAGGCCTCAACATATGACACGGCTCCCACTACTGCGGTGGGAGAACACCTGGAAAACAGAGGGCTGGAACAATACCGATAAGACCATGGACCTCAAACACGGGCTCTCACTATTGAGGTAGAAAAACACAGAAATAGTAAGAACTGCTGGGACAAAACCCTAGCGGGCAGGAACTTGATTACGCCAGGCGTAAAATAGGAAATCCTGCTGGCTGATGACCACGACTGTGGTGATGTCGACACAAAAAGATAATTCTGGGACAATCCCCCAGTTGCCGGGAGCTGAAAAAGAAGAGAAAAGAAGGGAACACACGCAGGCAAAAGATAAGAGTAAGAAGGGGACATGCGGGGGGCGAAAAGAAAGAGGAGAGAAGGGAGAAAGCCTACCTGCGTAGGATCCGCTGGAGGGGAAAGGTCCTCCAGCGGCGAGTGCCATCCAGAAGTAGAGGTCCTCTCCTATCATGGTGGGAATATCCTTCCACCGATTCCCAACCTCATCTTCTCAGTGGAGAGAGACTAGCTTGGGTTTTTTTAACCCTCACTACTCCTGGTGGCACGAACACAGCAATGAAAGGAGTTATGAGCTCGAGAGAGGAGACTGGAGAGACTGAAGTCGATTGGAGACAAGACTGATGTCGATTGGAGACAAGATTGATGTCGATTGGAGACAAGACTGATGTCGATTGGAGACAAGACTGATGTCGATTGGAGAAAAGACGGAAATGGTAGACAAGTAGCGCAGTAGCCTGGGTTATATATCCGTGATGTGGTCAGTATTATCCATCAACCAATATATCGTCTTTCTAACCTTGCCCTGTATAGCTGGTTGCTTGTACCTCCAAGCAACCAGCTCTGGTTGCTTGGAGGTCTCTCCTGGTTTCTTGCACAATCCTGTACCTCCAAGCCTGCCAAAGGTGTGGAGCTGGTGTCCTGAGGTGATATTCTTCAGTTAGCGGACACTGTAACAAGTACTGTTGGAGATCGTAGCGAGTGGTACTGTACGTCTTAAATTCATCTATCAAAGGCCGCGTAATGATTGTTCAATGGGGATGGTGGCTTTTATCTGGAGAGTATTACGTCTGCACTGTACTCGAATTGCATATGAAGATTATGGGCGTACACGGATTGCTTGCGCCCGTGTATCGGGCAGTTTTGCCGATTGCCAGCTACTACCAGAAAGCTATTGCAAGTTAAGAGCTTTTTATAAAAGCAATTGGGCACAGCGCCGAATACGGAAAACTTTAAAAATAATTTCGAATTGGGTTTGTTAGAAGTCGAATACAAACTGCATAAGTAGAGAACAAGATACGAAAAAAATACACAGATAAAGTAATTTAAGACTAAGACACGAATAAAGTATGACCAAGACATGAATAAAGTAATTTAAGACCAAAACACGAATAAGTAATGTAAGACCAAGCAACGGGTAAAGTAATTTTCCAGGGTCATTTAATTATCGGCCAAAAATTGAAAAAAAATAAGCATAAAACACAGGGAATAAAAAAAATAATTAAATAAGTACAATTTAAATGAAATGTCCATTTGTATAAATAAAACATGAAATATTTCAGTACGTTGTAATAGTTTTGAAGCCAAAATGCCATTTGATTTGAATATAAAAGAAATAGGCGGAGACATACATCCCAGCAAACTAAAAGTCGCGAAGGCGAAATAGAATTTTGCTCCCAGTCTCGTTGTCGGGCCGACGTTGTATTTCCGTACGGATTCCGCCACGGGGAAGTTCGCATTATATGTAGATTCAATTTTAGGGGAGAACGGGCATCTGCGCATTTCGAACTGTATAAATTGCCACGGAATTGGCACACTATTTCCGATATTTTTCCATCACTTGACGGTAAGCGATAAATTTTAGGAATCTCCGAAAAAAAAAAATGAAGGCACAAGCCTTGTTCACTTAGTGCTGGTTATAATTGTAAGCTAGTCAGATTGAAATGGTTTAGAATGTTCTCTTTCCAGCAACGGATTACTTTAGTTAATCTGCAAATTAAAAATTGAAAAGTTTCATTTATTTATTTCCATATGCCACCCTCGGAGTCTGGAGCACTTCCATTGTTTTTCTCAGGATATATTTCCTACTGTTTATGTTGCTTTTACTCAACAACAACAACTGGGCACAGAGTTTCTCCAGGGGGAATAAACCAAGTTTTTTGATAAGAGAATTTTGAGAAAACTTGGAATTTTGAAAGTTTTCAAAAAGTGTGAATTTTCAGTTATTGCATTTCGTATTATAAAAAAAATGTGTATGACCCAGAGCTAATATTTATTTGAAAATCAATTTCACAAATAAATTGTAATTTAATTTGTAAATATTTTAAAAGTAAAGACACCCTGGACGATCAAAAAATACTTATTACGGAGTGATTAATTCATTCGCATACATTTAATATTGAACAATAATAAGAAATCTATATTAGCCCCAATAACATTTTAATAATTTTATGACTATTATTAGCCCATTTTTAACAGCATTTTTGTAATTTCAAATTTTCAAAAATTTCATTCCAATGGACTTTACCTTCAAACGAATACAAAGATTTAGTAAATTTATCTAAATGACGATCAATCATGTGAAAACTGCGTAATGTGCTGGATTATTCAGAGCATATAAGAAACGAGTAAATTAGTTTGTCCCATCAAAGTTTCCAATGATTCCAAAAATTTTTCCGTTTCACAAAATTCCTGGGTATTTTGCAACTCTAGGCACAATGTGTGTGCATATTTTAACACGATATTTTAAAGTCAAGTTGTTTACTTTGTTCTAATCAAAAATACATATTGCAATTTTTTTTCTAAATCTGTAACCTTGGGTAAAAATTGTAATTTGAAAAATTTCAGAGGCAATAGTAACAATAACAATATCAGATTGCGTATTTAATGAGATATATGCCTTGAACGCATATTTAAAAATTTTCACTTTTGTATGTTTTTTTACATGCTAGAGCGGTACAAAGTTTTAAATATTTTTAGTCTTACACCTTCCACTTATTAAGCTTAACAAACCAATGGAAAAGTTTGTTAATTCGCCGATCCATTCTCGAGTTATAAACAGTCATGACAGATAGACAGAAACATGTTTGAATTTCAGTTATTCTGCACGTTACTGTAGGGTATTAGAAAGTTCTTAGGACATGACCTCATTATCTGAAAAAAAACACGTAATCAATATCTATCTCGACGTTAATGAGATATTTTAGGTTAGTACTTGTATTACTACGATAGTTGTAGGTTTACGTCAACTACTCTGGTGGCCTACTAACCATAATTTTCTATCCAATATAGTCACTAGAGCGTGGTTGACGAAACCATTCACTTTACAGGGTCCAAAGAATCGGTCCTTTTCAAACGAGACACCAGTCGCTGGTGGCTTTGGATGTGGATTGCAAAACCTGAACTATAATGCCAACTGGATAAGTTCATTGGTTTTACGAGGACAAAAGTAAATTATACATCCGCACTACATTTCTAAATTATGTACCCTTTAGAGGAGACAGGTCACTGCAACAGAGCTATGGCCCATCCACCAGTAAAATGACGGCCTCCTTAATGGGTAAACAGACAGACAGAAACGGTTTTTGAATTTTTTTATTCATCACTTTGTAGTAGGGTAGTAACACATACATAAGAATATTCTCTTGACTCAGCTACAAAGAAAAAAAGCCATCAATTTCTATCGCTTGGTTCAGGAAGTTAAAAGAATGCATTGGAATTTTCCTTTTTATATATTTGATGAACTGCATAACTTTCTATATTAGTTGATTGTTGATTTTTTTTTTGCTGTCGCATATTTAATGAAAAATAATGTACTCGAAATAACACTGACTGTTTGGTTTTTAGAAAATTATAAAAAAAATCTTATAATTAATTAAAACTTAAACTTTTACCATAATTAGAATAAATATTATACATAAAAACGATAATTATATAGCGTCTCGGCAATTACTTTTAGAGCTGATTTTCCTCCTGTTTTTATGATTATGCATGGTTATTAAACGCGAGAGAAAGCATTAAAAATACAGATCGATTACACGTTTTTTGCATCTTTGAAGAACGTTGAAAATACTAGATATCGATTGCTAAATGTTGCGTTTAAGTATGTTGGAATGACATAAAATTTTATCTCACATTATAACTAGTAACAGTTTCTTTCATTAAACATATCTGTTTTAATTTAACTTATTTTGCGACTATTAATGTTGAAATATGTAATAAAATTAGGATTTTTCTCGAAAAATATTTATTATTTATTAGGCATGTTCCTTATTATCAAATAATATGGCAAAATACATGGTTATTAAACAGTGATGGAGTTACTAAATCTTCTATTAAAGGGTTTACACCTGACGCATACAATTGCATTGCTGATTGACTTTTAAATATTTAAATCTACCTTTTCTCTAAGAATTTAATAAATTAGTATTAATTTTTTCATAATTTATGTACTAAAACTGCAAATATTTTATGCTAGCATAAAATAATGACTTGTTAATATAAGTTATTGCTAATATAATCTTGTTAACATGAGATGTTTCACCAGGTAGTCCCACGCGGGCGCGGTAGCCCATTGGTTAGCGCGCTGGAGTTGCACTCGGTAGGCCCGGGTTCGATTCCAGCCACTGCCAAAACTGCCGCCGTGTTCATGCGGAGTACGATCACGTTAAACATGTGGGTCCGAAAGTCCTTCCGAGAGGTTGGTGGTAGGGGAAGAAGGGTACGGTCCCTGTGGATGCCTCCCCCACTGGGTTCTGGTCTAAATTGGGTGGCACTTCCCGACCGTCCAAACAGTTACCTTACACCTTTCTGGTAGGTCGGACGGTCTGGGTTTCAACAACAACCAGGTAGTCCCACCAAAGAGCTTTTCTTCCATCCAACGTATTCAGCAATTCGCACTGTCTTACTCATATAGACTTTGTTAACCAATAACTTTTCACAATAAACACCCGTTCTGGAGCGTGTCCAGCCCTCCTAAGCTACGTTTAATGACATAGTGACATATTGACACCGGAAAGAAATAGTGCGACGGGTTTTTTGGAGAGGCGATTTCACAACGAGTCTGCGTTATTAGGAAAATCACTAAATCGCATCTTTCAAGGATCAAGGTCACTTGAGCAATGTCATATTTATATGTAGTAGCGGAAAGCAAAAATTATTTGGTTCTTTGGAGAAGGGTGGGGACTACCTAGTAAAACACCCTATTTAATTTTTGATCATTTGTTAATATTATATAAAATTTCAATAGAGTTCTTACTGGGGTACTTTGCCATTTAGCCTACAAATTATGCAAAGCATACGTTAGAAGTTATAACTTCACAAAAATACTCGTTACAATAGGTGAGATAGACTACAGCCGAATTTCAAAATGAATTAGATAGTTTTATGTTTTTTATGACGCGAGGATTTATTAGTCTGTGCAAATATCAATCTCGACGAATTTAAGTCAACCCTTGTGCCAGAGGCAGACATAAGGCATCGACCAACCTCGGAGCAGAACTTGTGATCCAACTGACGTCTCATACCTCACAAGGTTTTAAACGAATCACAACAAGTGGCATCAAAGCTTCGCCTTTAACAGTTTTTTGCTACGAGCGAAAATATTTTGGAAAAGGGCACTCGAGAGGAAGTCATGGACAATGACGTTTGATGCTAATCAACGGTGGATACCCGACCAGGTTTCCGTCTTGAGTTAACCTACCAGATGGAAATGATGCCCAAGCCTATTATACGCTTGAGAATATGGGGCGCACGAAGCATAAATGATGATTTGAATATCCTATTGACTGCCGTACAATAAGGAAGATGTTAATGAGGGGGTAACGTCATTTGGCATAAACGTCATGCATGATATTAAGTAATATATACTGTAAATAGTATAAGTATTAAGGCTTATAATGTAAATAAATAAGAGTATCAAAGGGGGCATTCGATGACTCTGAACTAATAACGCTTGCATTGCAGTTGAATGTAAGTATTTCACCGCAGAATTAATTGTTGAGCCATTGCGGCACGCTCACCTTAATAAGCGCAATGTACTACCTAAATGGTAGGATATGCGGTTTATATGCATCAAATAAGTATTCTCTTAATTTTCTAATATTGTTAATTAACCACTAAATTTATCTTTAAATATATTTAACATATACTTTATGTAAATAGTACTTGAAGCAAGCATAAAATAATGACAATGTTTATTAATACAACTTTCAGTACTTTTCAGAATTATTTAAAATTTTAACAGTGTTCAGATTTTTAAACTAAAATTGAATGATAGGATTTATATTTCAGACCACATCTAAAGGTGGTACACATACCCGATTGAGTGTGATAATACCATCAATGTAGGAAACATAATTTCAGAACCGGTTTTTAAAGCATATAAGACTTCATGGGTCACAAATTATTAATTATTGCAGAGTTAATAAAAAATTACTATTAGCCAAAATTTGGAGAGACACCTCCTAGTTGTCTGAGCAAATATTCCCTACAACTCAACTGGGCAAATTTTTGGAAAGAGATCAAACTAGACTTCAAAAAGTTTTACAAAGATGATGCCAGCTGGGATGAACATTTTTCATTGAAAACTTTACAGAAGCAACCAGTATTGAAAAGTGCAAAAATTACTAAAGCTCAACATTTATTTGATTGAAGCGATAAAAATAGGAGTCCCAGTCTTTCAAGCTTGAATGACCTACTGAGTCCAAAGTGTCAGTTTTGCTCTTGAAGACTACACAATACTGATATTGTTGGTCCAGAACCGAAAAAATTGAAATTTCTGTAAGCACAAAAATGCTTAAATAGTGTAGAATCAAATGATATAAATGTTATGTAAATACTCTAATTAAAACTTTTAGAAATTAAACATTAAAAACTTGGAGTTCTGTTACTTGCTGCATAAAACAGAGCCTTAAAATTTTGTTTTCTCAGAAAGTCAATTCTCCAGACGTTCAATTTTAAACTGATCTAATTTAAACAAAATTTGAGCTAGAACTATGAAATTTGAAACATAATTTATCCATAATATTAAGTTTAATTCCTCTTGAGAGACACCTCTTAGTTGTCCTCTTCAGTATTTGTACACCAAACTTGTAAATTATAAATTTATGGTGTTTGATTTATAACATTCACACATATAAAATGAGTTTTTAATCAAATTTTTACTTTCTCTGCAATACATGGTAATGTATGGGGAAAGTATTGGAATCATACCGAAAATCACAACTCGAGTTTTCGATGCATCTACACGTTTCGATACCTCTAGAATACGAAAAAAGATATATTCTTAGCGTTACGTCTGTGTGTGTGTCTCTGTGTGTGTCTGTCTGTCTGTCTGTGCAATGCATGCATCCACTCTAACTAAAAAACTAATCGACCGAATTTCATAAATTTAGTGTGTACGTCACTTGGGTGAGACCCTGGTGCTGATTAGCTTTTGGTAGGATTCGTAAAAACAGAACCCACCTATTTTTGCGAAATGGTCCGTAAAAATTTCATGTATCCACGCTAGTTAAAATACTAATTGACCAAATTTCACAAAATTTGGTAGATAAGGTACTTGTAGGATGCTCTGGTGCTGATTAGATTTTGGAACGATTCGGAAAAGAGCAACCTGCCTTTTTTTAGAAAATGGCCCGGAAAAATAGCCAAAATTAAGAAAGAAAAAAAAAGACTACGTATGCTGAAATGTATCAATTAAATTCTTGTTTCATACGAAATTTTTGATAAGGAAAATAATATAACACACTCCATTATACTTTAGAGCTAACCGTTCTCAAGATATTTGAGATTTCTTGCATTTTTGTTACCACGCTATCGGGAAAATGTCCAGTTACCAAATAAAAACAAAAATTGAATTAAAAATACAAATTTAGTGTTATTTGGTATAATTAAACTCAATCTAATGAATTATTAAAGAAATAAAGAAAATATGAATTTGAGTCTGCAGGGAAAGAGGGAAAGTCATGTGCTGCCCACATCAGATTTTTATTCTCCCTGTAATACATGGTAATGTATAGGGAAAGCATTGGAATCATGCCAAAAATCGCAACTCGAGTTTTTGACGGAACTGCACGTTTCGAGACCTCTAGAATACGAAAAAACTACTTTTAGCGTGACGTCTGTGTGTGTGCCTGTCTGTCTGTGCAGATTTTGTATCCATTCTAACTAAAAATCTAATTGACCGAATTTCATAAAATTTGGTAGGTAAATCACTTATGGAAGTGCTGATTGGTTTCGGTGCACTAGTGCTGATTGGTTTCGGGTACGATTCGGGATAACAGAACCCGCCTTTTTTTTGCGAAATGGCCCGCTAAAGCCTGTATACACTCTAGCTGAAAAACTAATCGACCGAATTTCACAAAATTCGGTAGATAAGTAGCTTATGGATCACCCTGATGCTGATTAGATTTTAGTATGATTCGGAAGAAAATAACCTGCCTTTTTTTGCAAAATGACTAGCAAAAATCGTCCAAATCTAAAATAAAAAACTACGTATGCTCAAATATATCCATTAAATGCTGGTTTTATACGTAATTTTTAACGAAGATAAGAATAAGATCAACCCCATTACACTAGGACTAGCCGTTCTCGAGATATTTTAGCTTTTTCGTATTTTCTCAACGCCGCCTTTGAAAATAAGTCCAGTTACCAAATGAGAACGAAAATTCAATTAAAAGTGAAATAAATTTAATTAAAATAAAGAGAACGTGGATATAAATCTGCAGGGAAAGCCATGTACTGCCTACATAAGATCAGTATAAGAATATATCTCGACGATAAATTAAAGAACATATTTTATCCAATAAAAATATCTTTATTTTGTAAACAGAGGGTTTGATTATATCGAATGCAAAAACTGCAATTTTTGAAGTATCAAATTTGTTTAAAAATATTTTAAGTCTTCTTATTTATTTTACATTACCGCATTATCAATCAATAAAAGAAAACAATTCGTGTAAAGATGCTTGAATAAAACTTTTTATACATAAGAGAAATAGAAGTTTTGTCCCGGACACCATTGCACTATAGAAAATTAAAATATTTATAACCGTAAAATTGCTATTTAACCAGAAAACATAGCAACATTTATTTTATAGTTGCGTATGGCATTTTACAGACTATAAAATATGTAATATTTGTAAATATAGTGTAATTGTGAAATAAAAGTCACCATTTGTAAATTTCATATTAAGCTGTTTAAATAATAGTTTTACCATAGTAACTACAAACTTTAATATACAGCGTTAAACTGTTCAGTTTTAAGAGCAAACTTCATTAAACTGTATTGACACTTCGATCTTATACGTTGACTCTATTGTACTAGTTACTTTCCTTATATACAATAATGTATAACGAAAGTTTTTTGACGGCGTCGAAAATTGGAATTCGAGTTTTCGACGGGAGAGCACGTTTCAAGCATCCCTGATCACGAATCGAACATTTTTGAAGTGATGTCTGTGTGTGTGTGTGTGTGTGTGAAAGTGTGTGTGTGTGTGTGTGTGTGAAAGTGTGTGTGTGTGAGTGAGTGAGCCTGTGGAGACGATAACTGACGAACGATTGGACCGATTCAAACGAAATTTGGTACAAAAATCAAAATCCGTAAACACTGGAAGCTTATTGTTTTTATAAGCAATCGAATGTTCAGAACCTCCCTAAATTTTCGAGTGACATTTTGAAAAAATCGTCAAAAATCAAAACCTCTAATAAAGATACGCAAGTAGATATTTCTTATGTAATTTTTCATTAGAAAACGATTAACATAAATTTAGAAGGCTAACAGGAACCGTTCTCGAGATATTGCACATTTTTCAAAAAAATTATCAAAAATCATATAAAATAAAAAAAAACATTCCTATTGAGAAACATGTTCACTTTTCATATGTAATACCATATGATAAATTTGGTGACATCATTCTCGTGGATCTAGCTCGTTCCATTCATGCAAAAAGATACTTTCAGTAATACTTTTGTATTTGAACGTCAATAGTCATTTATCTGCTGTAAGAATAACTTATTTATCCGTCCATAACGGTTGGCGAGATTTTGGCGACGAATTTGGTGGAACGTCGCCAACTTGGCGACTTTTTTAAATTTTGCTAAATTAACGAAAAACTCACCAAATGGATAAAAATGACGCTAAATCAATGAAAATGACGACTCATTGACGAAAATTCAATATCTTGGAAAGAATATAAATATCTACTATAAGAATAATCTATTTTTTTTACTGTAAAAGTAGTAAATTCATTGCATTATAGAAGGAAAGTCATGTGCTGTCCACATCAGATTTTTTATATTATTAGATCGACACTAATATATTATCTATGTTACCTAAGTAGCTATGTTATGTTACCTACTGGCTTATGGCCTACGTAGCTATGCTATCTACTGGCCTTCTACGGACTGAATGCTGGTTAAATTCTTGGCAGTGCCAACAGATCTAGGCGCCCCCGAAAATATTTTAGTGTTTTAAACAATTTTTTAAAAATTACAGCTTTTAAGTATTTAAATAAGCTGCGCTCTCTTAATTTTTACATTTATCAACTATTTAGTAAATAACGAATTTACCCTCGTAAATTTTGTAGGTGTAAAATTCACAGGACAATAAATCTGGCAGTGCTTCAGAAAACTGTCTACAATATTAGATTTTCCTTCTGTAAATTCTAAACAAATCTTAGAACGTGAACGAGACAGTGTGGCAAAATAATGGCGTAATAACGCGGCCAAAAATCAATAAATGAAATAGAGTTAAAAAAAAAGTTAGAAATAAAAAATAAAATAAATATTAAAAATATAAAACGAATCTAAATCTTCTATTCTTCGATTGATATCGAAATTGATATCGAAAACGTAATAAGATCATCTGATGGACTTCAACAGTCATCACAAAAAATAAGCCTTTATTGTTTCCAAAGCATTTAATGGCTTTTAGAGACGTCTGGAATCTAATAGGAGCAAACTGGATGTGACGATGTTGTATTCATTAGAAGTACGATTTGTAGTAAATGGTTTGAAATGATTTTCATAAATTCTTAATGAGATCAAGAACACATTATATTCGTTGATGATAGTCGTGATTGATGATAGGTCGTGAATCTGCGAGTAGCAGATTGCGAACAATTATCATTTAAGTGCATGATTAATTTACATAAAAAGTACTTTTAGACCAAGTCACTTTCTAAATTCAAATTAATGCGCGCGTTTGAGGCTTTGCACAAATGGTATTTATAGACCATTATACTTAGTTTAAAGTAAAATGTTATTCATAGTTAGATTTAAAAAGTAATAAAACAGCTTACTTTTCAATATAAAAACAAGAAGGTGTATGTGTGTCCAGACTGATTCATATAATGACTCACTGTCCCAGCCGGAATTCAATCCACGATTCTTCGAACTGACCAGACGACGCTCTAACCATCGAGATACTGGGATAGAATTCTTAGCACTATAGTAGTGGAAATGAATCCCCACATAACTTTCCTTATATACATAATGTATAAGGAAAGTATTGTGACGGGGTCGAAAATTCGAATTCGAGTTTTCGACGGGAGAGCACGTTTCAAGTGTCCCTGATCACGAATCGAACATTTTTGAAGTGATGTCTGTGTGTGTGTGTGTGTGTGTGTGTGTGTGTGTGTGTGTGTGTGTTTGTAAAAGTATGTGTGTGTGTCAGTGAGTCTGTGGAGACGATATCTCACGAAAGAATCGAGCGATTCGAAGGAAATTTGGTACAAAAATCACAATCCGTGAATACTGGAAGCCTATTGTTTTTAAATGCAATCGAATGTTCAGAACCCTCCTAAATTTTCGAGTGAAATTTTGAAAAGATCATCAAAAAATCAAAACCTTTATTAAAGTTACGCAAATAGACATTTCTTATGTAATTTTTCCTTAGAAAACAATTGACATAAACTTTAGAACGCTAGCATGAACCGTTCTCGAGATATTGCACATTTTAAAAATAAATTTATCAAAAAATCCCATAAATGAAAAAAAATATATTAACTGTTGAGAAACATGTTCACTTCTCATATGTAATATCATGCGATAAATTTCGTGACATCATTTTCGTGGATCTAGCTCGTTCCATTCATGAGAAAAAATACTTTGAGTAATACTTTTGTATTTGAACGCCAATAGTTATTTATCTGCTATAAGAATTACTTATTTCTAAGTCCATAACGCTTGGCGAGATTTTGGCGACGAATTTGGCGGAATGTCGCCAACTTGGCGACTTTTTGAAATGTTGTCAAATTAACGAAAATCTCGCCAAATGGATAAAAATGACACTAAATGAATGAAAATGACGACTAATTGACGAAAATTCAATATCTTGGAAAGAATATAAATATCTACTATAAGAAAAATCTATTTTTTATTGTAAAAGTAGTAAATTGATTGCATTATATGAGGAAAGTCATCTGTTGCCCACATCAAATTTTTTTCTGGTGGGTTTGTTCTGGTATTTTAACCCGAGGAAGTCACATGTCTTCTTGTTTTTGCTAGTGTAGTTACTGTTTCTTTCAATCCTGAAGAATATATACATTTTTCTGGTGTAATTGTATTTTCATTTGATCTTAACGAATAGAGTTGATTTTTGTCTTCGAAACCAGTTAATACTACTATTAATTTGCTATATGCTATGTTTTTAATGAAATTTTCCTTTACTGTTATGATATTTATTACTTTCCCTGCAATACATGGTAATGTATAGGGGAAGTATTGGAATCATGCCGAAAATCACAACTCGAGTTTTCGACGGATCTACACTTTTCGAGACCTCTAGAATACGAAAAAACCATTTTTAACGTGACGTCTGTGTGTGTGTCTGTCTGTCTGTCTGTCTGTCTGTCTGTCTATCTGTCTGTCTGTCTGTGTGTCTGTCTGTGCAATGTATGTATCCACTCTAATTCAAAAACTAATGGACCGAATTTCATAAAATTTGGTAGGTAAGTCACTGGGGTATGACTCTGGTGCTGATTAGTTTTTGGTACGATTCGTAAAAACAGAACCCGCCTTTTTTTTGCGAAATGGCCCGTTAAAATTCCATGTATCCACTCTAGCTGAAATACTAATTGACCAAATTTCACAAAATTTGGTGGATAAGTTACTTGTTCGATACTCTGGTGCTGATTTGATTTTGGTATTTATCGGAAAAGAACAACCAGCCTTTTTTTACGAAATGGCCCGCAATAATGTCATGTATCCACCGTAACTAAACTATTAATTGGCCAAATTTCACAAAATTTGATAGATAAGTTACTTGGGGAATACTCTGGTGATGATTAGATTTTGGTATTATTCGGAAAAGAACAACCTGCCTTTTTTTACGAAATGGCCCTCAAAAATCGCAAAATCTAAAAAAAGCTACATATGTTCAAATATATCAGTTAAATTCTTGTTTTATACGTAATTTTTGATGAGGAAAATAATAAGAACAACTATATTACTCTAGGACTAACCATTCTCGAATTATTTAAGATTTTTCGAATTTAGTTATGCCACTTTTAGAAATATGTCTAATTACCAAATAAAAACAGAAATTAAATTAAAAATTCAAATTCAGTGTTATTTTGTGCAATTAAACTCAATTTGATGAATTATTAAAGAAAAAAAATACGAATTTGAGTCTGCAGGGAAAGTCATGTGCTGCCTACATCAGATTTTGTTTTATTGTTTTCCAGCAAGTGTACCAAATACAGTGTAGTTTCTTTTAAAGTATTCGCCATAAAAAGCATCCTTTAGTTTGTAGTATGCCGTTACTTAATAAAGGTTGTAGTATGCCGTTACATAACCATTGCTTAATAAACCTACTCCTCTCAAATCTGGATTCTACAACACGAATATAAAGGATTATTGGTGACAAATATTTTGCCATATTAGTGTTTTACTAAACTTTTTTCCTTAAAACATCTACATTTATTTCTCAGATTTTGCTATAGATAAAGCTTAGATGATGACTAAAATGTATTCATCATCAAATTCCAGAAGAGAATTGTGGGATCAATAAGAATTTACACTTTTAGCTTAAAATTTTTTCATTTTATTTGCAACATGTACTTTTCGAGATTGGCTATAGATAGAGCTTAGATGATAACTGATGTGGATTTAGCATCACATTATGCACGCAGTAGGGTGGTTCACTAAGAATTTTCAATTCCGATTTAAAAATTTCCTCTGAAATATTTATTTCACATTATTGGCTATATAGAGAGCTTAGATAATGGCTGATATGAATTCAACAAATTCTAGTGGGGGTGAAGAGATTTACTCAGGGTTTCCATTTACGGTTCTGGATATGTCACTTTAGATTCAAAATGTTACATTTAACTTGAAATTTCTATTTTCAGGATCGTCTATAAAGTTTGAATGACGACTGATATGGATTTAGCATTAAGTTTTAAGGGGTAGGAATTTCATTGAGAATTTCAATTTCCGTTTCTTTAGCTCTTCCGGTTCAAAAATTCTCCTTGAAAAATTAATTTTTTTATAATTGACTACATAGATATAGCTTAAGAGGATGGCTGATATGGATTTAGTATCAAATTATGTGTCTCACTAAGAATTTCCACCTCGTTTTCGAGATATGTTCTTTCCAATTAAAAAGTTTTGCATTTTCCTTTCAACATCTATTTCTTAGAATTGGCAATATATACATCTTAGATGGTGATTAATATAAATGCAGCATCGAATTTCGGAGTGAGTAGGATGGTTCACTAAGCATGTCAACTTCCGGTTATAGAGATGCCACTTTCGATTTTTCCGAAAATTTATATGACTGTACGAAATAAGTATAAAAAATAATTTTTTGAAAAGATTATGAAAATGCTTAATCGTTTCTTCAGAAAAGAAGTGTACACACCACTAGTCACCATATCTTGAACTTCTTGTTATTATTTAAAATCACCCAATTATTAAGTCGGTATCTTATTTCATTATTTTGTTACAAAACATTTTCTACATTTTTATTACAATACATTTTAATGCTGTAAATTTACATTCACAATTTTAAAATATTCATCTGGATGCGATATGCGCAGCAAATTTTGTTCCATTTTTCCTTACTTTTGAATATAATTTTCGAATATAATTTAAATGCACGAAACATAACTTTGTAAAGGGGCTTAAAACATTTAAGCGACAGTTATTTACTTAAAATATGATTCCACAAGAATAATTTTAAACACGTTTGAATAATTGAGTGCATAGTTTGTGTTCGCATATTTATATGTCGCAAACTCATTTTGGAATTTTTTCGATTTTTCTTAAACCTCAAATTTTATAGAATACAGTCAGTGTTTAAATGCTTATTTCACCACAAGCTTAAAACACTGTATTTCATTTAGTTACTAAAATATAATATATCAGCATTTAATTACATTATAATTGCATTGCAGAAATGTGAATCATGAACTGCTACATAAGTAATATGAAAAATAAGCTGATTGAATCTTAAAATATGTCTAACAACAGCATTAAGATAAATCACATTATAAAAAAAAAATCTGATGTGAGCAGCACATGACTTTCCCTACAAACTCAAATTCATTTTCTTTTTATTTCATTAATAATTCTTAAATTCGAGTTTAATTGCACTAAATAATACTGGTCATTATTTGAATTTACACTGAATTTGCACTTTTAATTCAATTTTTGCTTTCATTTGATAACTGCACGCATTTCCAAAGGCGGCGCAGCAAAAATGCGAATAAACTAAAATATCTCGAGAAAGGCCAATCATAGGGTAATGGGGTTGGTCATTCGTTTCATCTTAAAAAATTACGTATAAAACCAGCATTTAATTGATACATTTGAGCATACATAGTTTTATTTTAGGTTTTGATGATTATTGCTGGTCATTTTGCAAAAAAATGCTGGTTCTGTTTTCCCGAATCGTAGTACCAAAATCTAATCTGCACCAAGATAACGTGCCATTGGTTTATTTACCAAATTTTGTGAAATGTGGTAAATTAGTTTTTGAGTTAGAGTGGACACATATAATTTTTGTGGGTTATTTCGCAAAATAAGTCGGGCTGTCTTATTCCAAATCGTACCCAAATCTAATTAGCACCAGGGTGTTTTACAATTGACTTACCTACCAAATGTTATGAAATTTGGTCCATTAGTTTTTCAGTTAGAGTAGATATATACAGTGTACAGACCGACACACACACACCCAGGCTCACATACACAGACACACACACACGTAGACACACACACAGATACACGCACAGACACACGCACAGACGTCATTCTAAAAATAAGTTTTTTTGTAGTTCTAGAGGTCCCCAAACGTGCAGATCCGTCGAAAACTCAAATTGCGATTTTCGACATGATTCCAATACTTTCCCTATTCATAACTATATATTGCAGGGAAAATAATAATTTCTCGATACAAACTGAGATTTATTTGATATGTAAAGAAGAAAATAAAAATCATACAAACTTACTCGAGAATTGGTTATTTACTCGAGAAATTTATATAAAATTTTATAAGACTCAACTAAAAGGGATTATGTGTAAAGGCAGTTCTGATGCATAAAATCCGATTTTCTTACTCTCTGATCTTATATATGGGAGCATAATTCACTTTCCTTTTCGTTTAAATTATATTCTAAATCGAAGAAGAAAACTTGACAGCTTCAAATAAACGTATTAAGAAGTCAAATAGTATCTGACAGTAAAAGAGAAAAACATTGAAAAGCATGTTATATTTATTTTTTTTTAATGCGAAAAAACCCAAACAACCCAAGTTGCATTAATAGATTATAAGAACTGGAAAAAGTTAAGGCTAAAATGTTTATCACGTAAATTCTGACGGTAAAAAAAAATATAATATAGGAAAAGCGACCCGAACTGAGATGCAAGTGATATTTTTCTTATACCGCTGCTGCAGTAATGATAAAGCAATCAGAGCGTTTTTAGTTTTGTTTTTGCGCTGCGTGTTTCAAAAACTAATCAGTTGGAAGACATCGTAACTGATAAAACATACATTTTTACAATGGTTTTTAAAATTTGCTTTTTGCTGAAAAACATTTAAATCACCATTGACGTTTTGAATTATCATTAAAATACACATAATAAAAGAAGACGTTTGCCTGTTTTTTCCTCTGTTTGTCTATGTGAGTTGTCTGTAGAGGAATCGTCTTAATCTAAGCTTCAGACGGAAGCAAAATTCGGTAATGTGTTGACTGAGCTCACGGTACATCATACCTTAGCGAGATTTTTATAAAAATTCTAATTAGTTTCTTTTGGTTAATTTATGGTGAAGCACGATTATGGGCGATATTAACGTAAATCGGTTCATTAATGATCGAAAATGTTATCACAGAATTTCTATCTTGATATCATCGGATAGATCCTAGGATATTCTTTCTAACGATCTTCAAACTGAATCCATATAATAAGCCTATTATATTTATTTATTTATTTATTTATTTATAATTCATTATTTATACTTATGTATAATTAATTTCTGTAATTATTTATAATTTATTATTTATAATTATGTATAATTTATTATCTATAATTATTTATTATTTATTATTTATAATTTATTATTTATAATTATGTATAATTTGTTATTTATAATTATTTATAAAATATTTTTTCAAGTTGTCAGATTACTATTTCGTCGATTTCGAAAAGGGAATGGACTTCATATGAAAATGACTTAATATGTTGAAATTCATTAATTAAATTTTTGTTCCATACGGAATATTTAATGGCAAAACGAATAAGACTGATCTGATTACTTTAGAAAATGGATCAATCTCGAGATATTAAGGTTTTTGGAGCTAAATATATATACAGTTAAAAACATCGTTAAAAACAGTTTAAAACATTCACATTTTAACAAATTCGATGACATTTGTTAAAATATGGCAGGTAAGTCACTTGTAGTCACCCTGGTGCTGATTAGAAAAAATAGAAATAGCATTTTTTTATCGAAATGTCCCACAAAATCTGAAATAAAAGAATATGTATGCTTGAAAGTATTTATTAAATGCTGGATTTTATACGTAATTTTTATCAACGGAAATAATAAGGCAAACTCCACTTCTCCAGTTAGAATGCAAGTCTTCGGGATATTTAAGTTTCTTTTAATTTTGAGGAGATGTTATGTCTTAAAATGCATTAAATTGCTTAATGAAAAAGAAGGTGTATTAAAACTCCAAATTGGATATAATATCAAGTAAGTATCCGTGCCAATTTGAGCAATTAAACTCAATTTAATGTTTTTGAAATTTGAGTCTGTAGCGAAAGGCATGTGCTGCCCACATCAAATGTTTACATTTCATAAGATATCATGATTATTGTATCGGTTAAAATGACCTATTTTTGCCTCACAAGCAAAGTTGGATATGCGGCATGTATAATACTTTCGCCTTTTTAACATTGAAGGATAAGTATATAAATTCAAATCAAAAACGTTTTTCAAAATCGGAAACATTTCTTTCAAGCTTATTTTTATGACACTTATGACTAATATTGGATTTTTATTGCGAGTAAACTGCATTAGAGAAATTTTCTTTTGAGCTGCTTCTCTCTAAATCGATAATAATTAAATATAAGTAATTGAAGAATAAAAATAGGAAATGTATGAAATAATTAAGTTTGTAAGTTCAGCCTTTGTTTAATGCTGTTGATTTCATATGTTAAAATAAATAACATATAAGAGATTTGATATTATAGCACAAAGAAAAATATTTATGAAAATTATTCTATTGTGTAACTATGTAGCAATTAATAAAAATTAATAATTACGATATACTGAAAAACTTGTCATTTAAACTATTATCACACATTAATAACCGTTGGGCGGTTTTTCGATAGTTCAGTCAGTAAGACTCAGTTCTTGAGGTTCAGAGGTCCAGATTCGAGTTGCAGAATACACTTCAAATAGAGAATTAACATTGTCTTAGTCGATTAATGAATTGGATTGTCGTTTGGTCAGCTGAACATCACTGGTTCGACTCCCCAGTTAGGCATAAGTTTTATAATGCCACCCGAACAACTTAACTTTACAATAAAGTAAAGAAAGTCTATAAATTAATTTTTGCAATTATTGAGGCTTTCACAAATTAACCATTTTTAATACGATAATTATTAATTATCGAATTATTAATTACGATAATTATTAATTATCGAATATTATTAATTTTTAGCACGATAATTGCCGTAAAATGGACTTTATCAAAAAGAAATTTTAGTATGTTGTTCAGATGGTCTGTGGGACAAATGTTAATGTAAATGCATAATATCACCCAATTAGTTTTGGATTGAACCCGGGCTGAAAAAGCGAAATACATCGAACCCTATGGCACCTAATTTTCAAACATTTTTTAAGCTAAATTAAAATTCACAAATTACTTCGAAACTTTTAGGAAGTATTCAAATTATCCCATAAAAAATATATAAAAAAAAATTGAGTAAAATATGTTTGGTAGTTTTTTAAATAAAAATTAAAGTAATAATTACACCCATATTATAAAGAGCTCACATGACCCACTTCAAAATAAAATATGGCATCCATATTTTCTCTCAGGGTCAAAATTGTGATTTTTAAAGTTTTTTGAATTTATATTTAGTAATGCATTCGTCCTAAAACCGCTTTGCTTTTGCGTATTTTCTGTACATCTATAGTCTGCGCCAACGCAATTACAATATTTTTGGGTTTAAATGATCATTAAACTTTGATTACTTCTACAACGAAGCCTAATTTAATGTATGCAGAATGTAAACAAATCAAACTGTAAGATGAGTGGTATAAGAATTGATGAATAGTTTTTAACACAGAATTATTTACCTCTGGAGTCTGGAATATAGATGATATGAATGAAATATTCATTGATTTTATATAGAGAAGCAGACGATTTTAGAGCATTGCCTTTTTCGATGAGGTTTTAAGCATGGAGTTAGAAAGTACTTTTACTTCCATGGTTTTAAGTTTTTAAGTAAAATAAATTATTATAGTACTGTGGTAATTTAAAAAATATCACTGCTGAATGTGTCGCATTTTAAAGATGCTTAAATAAAATTGCATTGCAGTTTGAAATGTTCATAATCAATGTTTTACGCATGATTGAAATTTCTTGTTTTATTTCAATTTGTTGATAAATATATCTGATATTTACAGAATCACAGCAACAGAATATGGTTTTGCTCATTCCTTATGATCTAGTTATAGCTAGATCAAGCCCATGAGACCATGCTTCTCCAAAAAGTTTTGCCCCAGAAAGGGGTTTCTCCAGAAAGAAAATCTTCTGTCTTATTGCTATACAGGACAAAATATGACTGGGGGAGAACTGATTGATGTTCCATTTATGCTAGGAAAACCTTATGCCCCTCGACAAATCCAAGAGATCTACTGTAACCCCTTATAAGACATGAATGAACAGGTTGTGTTTTCCTGTCACCCATTTGATCGCGTGCGGCAGCTGGATTTGGCTTAAGCTATCAGCTGGGAACAGGGGAAATAGATCAAGTTTTGCTATGCAAAATGTGTATTTAAAAAAAAAATCTCTTTATAATTAAGATGACTGGAAAACAGAAATGGATTTGAAGATCCATCTTAATATAATGAATCCAATAAGTCATTGTAAACGTGGTACACGCTAGAACGGAGACATTGTAGGTGGATTTCACTGCGAGAAGACAGTTCCTTAAGTTCATTAATAATGTCAAGTTCTATTTATCACCAACATTCTTCCAATTCCTTAGATACTGGACGGAGCTGCAAATGTCTGAAAGGATCCAGATGACCGATGGTAATAAGTTCAGATTTAAAAATAGAACAAAAGTTAGGATTATGTGTCGATATCTTAATCGTACTGTTGCAAGTTTTAAAAAGAAATCCACCACTATGTTCTATTTTGCTTCTTTCTGTGAATATCTGAATAGAGTCAAAGAGAGTATTGTTGATAGTACAAAGCTACAATGGTCTTCAAAGCCTGAGAATTTTTGAATGCCCCCAACTTTCTTTCTCAAAGAGAGGTAAATAAAATTCTCTCTGTCTTAGCTTTTTCTTCGTTGTCTATTCTGTAAGGGCGTCAAGATTCGGAGTTATAGATCACTAGAGAGGCTTTTGGGGATCTCAAAATACTTTAAAAAAAACATTTTCTTGCCCTCTCTCCCCTCTCCTACGGAGAAAATCGAAAATCCGGCTTCGTTAGTTTCTGTTCTGTAGTCTGTTCTGTAGATACTATAAGTGTGCTTTTTCTAGGTCAGTTGAGGCTTTTGGAAGGTAATACACAGATTATTAATTAATATCCATATAAAAAATAATGTCCATAAAAAATTATTATATAAATATCCGTAAGAAGCAACACATGAATTGTCAAAAGAAATCCTTAAATAAATGGCATTTCAATGCAAAACTTTTCAAATATATTGTCCAACAATTCTTTTATATTATTACCAAATTTATAAGTCTGCTTATGGAACAGGGATATATTAAACTTTTCGCTTCTGTTATGTTTCTTCATGGTTTTAGCCCGCAGCGTCTTGAAGAGAAGTCATAACGGAATGTTTCAATAGTCTTTTTAATGAAGTTGCTTCTAAAAAATCGTATATTTTACGGAAAAGGAGGGAAAACTTTTTGACATGGACTACGTGTCTAGAATTCTGAAGATCGATTTCTATGGCGGAGCTAAAAGGAAATTTTCATTTTCTGTTCTTGAAAACTTGATTCAAGTAATGTTTATTCTAGCGAATTTTTTAGGCTGAAATAGATTTGTTATTATTAACGCTACCAGTTTACATTGGCATTTATAACAGCATCATCTTTTCGCCAAGTAGCTTCAAATAATTATGAGAGAGCAACAAGTTTTTAATGATCTTCTCTACGCAACTGTGGTGTACGGAAAAATATAGAATACATTTTAATCAGATATGAAGTTAAACCAAATTGTGGGTATAGGCAGATTCAATTCGAAACAATGCCATTTAAATGTTATCATTATCCAAAATTGATATTATGAATAATTGTCGAGAGAAAATGATGGTGGTGTAGGCAGATAAAAGAGTTTCGACAATTTTGCAAAATATAAATTTTAAATAAGCAATTGAATCTGCTTTACACCAACAATCTGGCTGAATTTCGTGTATGATTAAAATGTATTTTCTACTTTTGCGTACGCCATTGTTTTGTATGGGAGACATGAAGCAATGGAGTGGAAATGTAACAGGAGGAAGCACTAAGTGGATGGAAGAAAGGGGGGGGGGGTAAAAAGGGCGGAAAGTTTTAATTTTCGGAGTGGGGGGGAGTGAACAACCAAACATGATTTGCTACTGGGTTGAATGAGGTTGTAAAGGCCACGTTCATACTCACAGAATTAAATTTCAAAATATTTCGTTTCGAGGCAAAATTGTACCAAGTTATCGTCGTACAAATAAGGCGGACAAACAAACAGATAAAAGAAATTGCTTAGAACTTATGTTATAAACTTAGTGACTTCACTCTCTTGCTTCAACTATACAACTATTTTGCGAATCCTTATGGAGATGGACAAATTGAGTAATACCAGCCACCGGTTTCATATTTTGCTTCAAGAAAGATTGAGCTTATGCTGAAAGAGATTGTAACGTTTAAGTTTATACGAACAGAAATAAATTAAAAAAAATTCCGTTTCCGATAAGTTTCTGAAAATGTCTGTGCCTGGTTATCGGCGAACAAATCAGGCAGGCAGACACAAGCAAATCGCGTAATACTGAAAAGTTAGAAGCTTACTCCCTTTATACATGTCGATTTTGCTACAAATGGTGCATTTGAAATATTTTCAAGCTGCAATAATTTAAAAATACAGGGTAATGTTAGCTATTTCTATTATAACTTTTTAAATAAAGGCAATGCCAGTTACAAACCTTTTCATAATTCTTTATTATACTACCGTAACTTAATACAATTTTTCTCTACGTTTACTAATATTTCTATTTATTCCACGAAATACTCGGAGTAATCCAACTTAAATGTCAAAGTGTCAGCATACAGTATAGTGGCAATTAATTGAGAAATGCAGTTTTTTTTATAAAATTCAGTTTTATTCAAGTTTTCTATGGATACATTTAAAACTAATAAGTGATATGACCTCCCCGAGACTTTATAACATCACAGACACGTTTCGGCATGGAATATACTAGACTAGCACATGTAGTTTTAATTTCAACGTCTCTGAACCATATGTCAATAACGGCCGAAATTAGCTTGTCCATCGTCATACAGTCAAATTTGTGAAGCCGTTTTTTGACAATAGCCCACAAATTTTCTATGGGATTCAAGTCTGGTGAAATCCCGGGCCAATCCAGTGCGGTAACATTTTTTTTGAGCAGACATTTTTGATTCGCTTCGAAGTGTGACATGGCGCGCTGTCTTGTTGGAAAACGCAATCTCCGTTAGGCCACAGTTTAGCCATGGTTGGAAGCATTTTTCGGGTCAATATGACTTCGTAACTGGCACTGTTCATCATTCCCTCTACGGGAACAAGAGATTCTGCCCCCAAAACGCTGAAACAACCCCAAAACATCTTTTTGGGCGGATGCTTGATTGATGTGGTGCTGATTGAGAGGTTCTCCTTGGCTCCTTTTCACGAACATAGATCTAAATCCCTGAACCACAAAATGTGTTTCGTCAGAAAAGAGAACTTTCTCCCAGTCCATGTTTTGTATTTCCGTGCCCATTCCAACCTTTTTTTCTTCATGCGAAGCGTCAGAAGCTGCTTCTTGTACGGTCGCCGTGCTCTCCGACCGCGTTCTAACAGCCTGTATCGCACTGTTGAAGGTGCAATATCAACACCAGCTGCCACCATGGACTTAGACAGGTCAAAACTGGTTAATCGAGGATTTTTAACACTCATTCGATGTAAAGTTTTGTCGTCATTTCCTGCTTCCTGAAACCGCTTCCAGATCCTCCCGACACTTGCTGTACTCACTCCACATATTTTACCTATTTCCTCGAACGTCTTAGAAGTGTGTTCTCTAAGTGAAATCACTTTATCACGTGTTTCCGCGCTGATATCCATGACGCTAATGAGCCCCGCAACAACTGAGAAACTACCACTGCGGAACACCCACCACCTGGCGGAGGAATTTGAACACCTGCTACTTACCAGGTGCATACGAACACCTGCTACTTTGATAATAACTGCAATTTGAACTCAGAGCTGATCTGGAGTACTTCTTTCTAAGCTTACGTGTGATAAAACGAAAAAAATGACATTTCTCAATTAATTGCCACAATACTGTATAATCAGAAATACCCAAAAACATCTGGGATTTTAAAATAATGTTAGCTCATGAGCATTGCAAGCATAGCATGTGAAGTAAAATCGATACTTAAAT
The DNA here is from genome assembly GCA_951213105.1 of Amaurobius ferox. NCBI lineage: Eukaryota > Metazoa > Arthropoda > Arachnida > Araneae > Amaurobiidae > Amaurobius > Amaurobius ferox. Next base: position 85,551,063 of record OX578141.1, on the reverse strand, counting down.
GAAACGGAAAACAATTTTTATAAATAGAAATGAATTAATACGCGTTGACAAAATTAAAAAATCTGATGTGGGCAGCACATGACTTTCCTTATGTAATGCAATAAATTTTCTCCTTTTACAGTAAAAAAAATAATGTATAAGATGCACGGAAATGTGTTTTTATCGTTGAATTGTACATTTGGCAATTTCCCGGATGATGACATGCAAAACTATTTTAAAGTACCCAATTAACTTATATTTTGTGCAATTCTGAATACAAAATTATCACTATTGATAGCATCTTCAATAAGCGATGTAATCCATATATTAAAATATTTTAATAATTAATTCATCAGTTTCATTAATTTAGCGTCATTTTTGCAATTTTGACGATATTTTCGTCAATCTGGTGCAAAATCTCGACAGTTTGCTAGTTTATTAAGTTCGCTAAAATGCATCACCAAGTGTTACAGATAAACGGAGAGAAGAACATTTCTTATATACTAGAAGGTATGTCCGTCATATGACGGAACTCAGAATTTGCGAAACATTACTTATGATTCGGTGTCATTTTTATCAATTTATCGACATTTTTGTCACTTTGGCAACATTTAAAATAGTCGCCAAGTTGACGACGTCCCTCTAAATTTCTCGCCAAATGCTACGGAGGGACGAAGAAATGGGGCTATTCTTAGTCTACTCTCATATTCTTTCCAAGATATTGAACTTTCATCAATTGGTCGTCATTTCATTGATTTAGCGTCGGTTTTATCAATTTGGAAAATTTTTATCAATTGGATGACATTTTTGTCAATTTGGCGAATGCCTCTCAATTGCATGACATTTTTGACAATTTGTCAACTTTTAAAAAATTAGCAGGTTGGAGATATTCTAACAAATTCGTCACAAATTTTGCCAAATATTACGGTCAGAAAAATAGGTTATTCTTATAGTAGATACTTATATTCTTTCAAAGATATTGAATTTTTTTCAATTAGTCGTCATTTAAATTGATTTTGCGTCATTTTTATCAAATTGGCAACATTTAAAAAGGTCGCTAAGTTAGTGACATTACGCCAAATTCTTTGCCAAAATCTAGCCAACCAGTATGGATGGAGAAATAAGGTATTCTTATAGCAGTTAAATGACTATATGTGTTCAAATACAAAAGTATTATCCAAAGTATCTTTTCTCATGAATGGACTAAGCTAGATCCACGAGAATGATGTCGCGAAATTTATCGCATGATATTACATGTGAAAAGTAAACATATTTCACAACAGTTAATATTTTTTTTTGAATTTATGTGATTTTTTAATAAATTTATTTGAAAAATATACAATATCTCAAGAACGGTCCATGCTAGTGTTTGTTCTAAAGTTTATGTCAATCGTTTTCCAAGGAAAAATTACATAAGAAATACCTACTTACCTAACTTTATTAAAGGTTTTGATTTTTTGATGATTTTTTAAAATTTCACTCGAAAATATAGGGGGGGGGGGGTTGAACATTCGATTGTGTTTTAAAACAATAGGCTTCCAGTGTTTATGTATTGTAATTTTTGTACCAAATTTGATTCGAATCGCTCCATTCGTTTATAAGACATAGTCTCCACAGATTCAATGACACACACATACACACATCACCTCAAAATGCTCGATTCGTGTTCAGGGATGCTTGAAACGTGCTCTCCCGTTGAAAAGTCGAATTCGAATTTTCGTCCCCATCACAATACTTTCTTTATACATTATACTATGTATATAAGGAAAGTAAATAGGGTACATTAGTCAGAGAGTTTTTCTTTTATTATGCTAGGTGTCTTCCGACAACGTCGGGTTTTCCTGTTACTAATAAGATAATAAACATTAAGATATAACTTCTTTATACGTTGTAATATTATAGAATATTCTATATATGTTTCAATATTAAAATATTTTCTGTAAAGTTTTGATAGTGGGAAATTTTCTTCATACGTTGGAGATTATTCTTTATAAGTTTTAATATTAGAAAATGTTAGTATTCTTAATATATGGAAACTAACGTTTAAAATTTATGTACAATGATGCATTATTTTTATTCGCATTTTCGAATTTAGTGTATAATAGAAATTATTGCATGATACTTATTAGTTTCTCCCCAAGTAATGAGTCAAACCTTCGAACCGTGAATCTCGAGCGACAATGATTTATCTACCAACTGACCTTCCCAGTCATAGAAGCGGAAACTCGAAAGACCAACTTGGCAGTGCCAGTCTTTGATCCCGGTTCCACAGCTTGGTAGGCGAGCATAATGGCTATCAGCTATGGACGTCTTTTTCTCAATGCATTTAATACTGCCTTTTAAACTTTCGCTACAATACTTCACCAAAGCTAGCTCAGATTGTCCGTGAGATCGACAGTTCTCAGCGCAGAATAATACGAAGTGTGAACTTCAATGGAGACATGCAGAATGGTAGAGGGTGGGGCTACTATGCTGAATGGTAGAGGGGTCAATAGCCAAGGCAATATTGCAAATGCAATGGAAGTTTAATATTGCAGATTGCAATTTATTTGTTCGTCTGGGTCATCACTTGCAGACTGTTTGTGAAAGATCAACTTGGTAGGACCGGGTCATTTCAAGGCATTTATTACTGTTTAATAAGCGTTCGCTACGAACTAGCATTCTATTCCCATAATTTAAGACCGAGAATCAATTTTCTAAGCACCCCCCTCCCCCGCCACTATTTTTGTTTCTATTTTTTCTTAAATTCCGACATTTGTATTAATTTAGACATACAAATTTGACATCTTATATGCAAGGATCATCGCTCTAACGCCAGTATGAAGTCTTGTCGGGAGAAGGACATATATATATATATATATATATACAAATACAAATATAACATATACAAATATATAACATATACAAATTGGAAATTTACTTTATTAGAATCTATTAAAAATGCTATTAGTAGTATTAAATTGTCTAGATCCTTATATAATTTTGATAATATTAAATCCTCCATTATTGATTTACAAAAATCTTTTGTTATCACCTATGTTGATAAAGCCTCTAATAATTAAGCTATTATCTGTAAAAAATTTTATATACAATTTCTGTTAGATTATTTAAAAAATAATAGTCTTTTTAAATTTGATTTACATTCCATTAATAGTATTAAATTAAAAATTATCAATATGTATAGTGACTTAAATATTAAATATAAATTTCTTAAATATCTATATATTGTGCTTATTCCAAAATTTCATAAAAATCCCATTAAATTTCGAACAGTAACCAGTGGGCACAATACTTACTCTACTACTGCGAGTAAATTACTTCTAAATTATTTAAATCAAATAAATGATAGTTTACGTCGGTCTAGCACAATAATTACTTTATTCTTAATAATAGTAAATAATTAAAGAATAGGTTAACATCCCTTAAATATCTACTAGGATTTCAAACTTTTGATTTTAAAGTTCTTTTCAATAATATCAAGATCTCTGACCTGTATGATGTAATTTTGGCTCTATACAATGATTATATTATTAATCTTACATCTCATGCTAGTTTTGTTAATTTTCCTAAACTTCTTTACTTTGTTATTTTCAATAATTATATTTTTCAAGGAAATAAATTACACTTACAAGTCTCAGGAGTTCCACAGGGTGGCTGCAGTAGCAGTATGTTAGCTAATTTATATCTTTATCATTTTGAACAGTCCTTTACTTCAATAGATTATACAATATACAGATATGTTGATGATCTGATTTGCTTAGTACATACTGAAAATTGTGTCATTAATATAGATTTCTATTCTGATAATTTGGAATTAATTCCTAATGAAGCTACTATTAGTAAAAATATTTTTTTTTTGGATTTAAATCTTTTTGTTGAACCTTCTAATAGAATTGTTACTAATTTATATCATAAAAAAGATTCTTTTAATTTTAAAATTAATAAAATCTTACCATTTAAGTCCTGCAACTCGTTTCTATTGTTTAGAAATATTATTCAGTTTTTTAGAATATATAGATTATCTGATAAAAAATCCCATGCTTTTCATATTGATAATCTAAAAATTACCAGCAATTTATATAAATATCCCTTTTATTTTGTAAATGGTCTAGTTAAAAAATTTAGAATAGCTGGATTTTCTTGAATTTTATTTACTTAATATTGCTTTAAATTTTAGCCTGACATCTCCTTTCTCTTGTTTTAATATTTTATTTATACATCCACTTAGATATTAGCCTCTCTTTTATTGCACCTCTTGATGGTATATTATCTCTTGTACATGTCTTTTCGTATTACTGTTATTTATTTCTTACGAATGGCAACAATATATCTTATTCCTTTGTTAATGGCAACACTTGTCACTATTTTCTGTGTTCCCGTGCTTACTAGGTTAGTGTGTTTTTCAGTCCGTTTTTTGGTATCCATCTTTCCTTTTATTTTTATTTTTATGTATGTCGTCCAAATAGAAATAGTTTATAGATATAATCTGTCTATTTCTTCAGAAACATACATTTTTGTGTTTGCTTCTACAAAAAACTGGGGCATGAATACGATTTTTGTGGAAGTGAGCAATTCATGATTTAGGCTTAGAGCCTTGTCCACGTGTACAGCGTTTGTGCTTGATTTCATTTGTTATTCTTTTTTCGATTCCATACCTTTGTATTTTGATACTTTTCATTAACTTGTTGATTCGATATTTATTTTATTTATTTATTTTTTTATTTTTTTTCCATTTGCTTGAGGATTTGCTGATTTATACTTTTATTTCGCAAGCCTGTTAGATATTTGAATTTTCGTGTTACAGATTCTCACTTTTCTTTCATTGGATCTTCAAACCTTTTTTTCTGATATATATATAAATAAATATATATATATATATATATATATATATATATATATATATATATATATATATATATATATATATATATATATATATATATATATATATATATATATATATATATATGAAAAAATAAATTTGTGCGTTTTTAAAGCAATTACACTATAATATTGATAGGGTGATTTGGCTTAGTGGCCTTTTGAGAACTCGTCTTATTTTTTTCTACAGTCTATCTTGATGTCTGTTTTTGTTCTGATACTAATCTCGTGAATTCATGAAGCTTACAGTTTCTCGCAATGCTTAGTAATTAGTGATTGCTTCCTTTGCTATTTTGATGTAATATTGAATTACATGAGACTGGGATTTTTCACCCCATGATATGATATAAAGATAATCTAGGTTCTTGAACACATCAGCAGACAATGATGGATGTGAAAAGTTTTTTGTACAGCAGGAATCGCCTTTCACGCAAGCTGTATCCTGATTTTATATCATTTGTTTTATTTCTTGGTATTTTTACCTTGAGAAGAAACACTTAGATACACAACAAAGTTCTAAGTTACACGATTTAAAGAATGTTCGACGCTGGTTCGGGAAAAGTACGTCATTAATCACATCTTTCAAATAAGGGTAATCTGTCTAAATACTGATACCGACAAAAAAGCAAAACTTAGATTTGAAATTTTCATTAATATAATAACGTGCATTTTGTTGGGGGGGGGGGGGGTAATTGTTAGTATTTATTCAAGTAACAGCCCCTAATAAGATATTGAAATGAATATTTCTACTTATTTAATAACATTTCAGCAAAAGTCTGTTACATTAAATTACTTACGCGTTTATACTTTCTAAACTACTAGCAATACAAAATGTACTTATAGAACACTTATAAATACTTAGTGGTGTTTTTGAGTTATCGCGTACTGTTGTAGCAACGTGGATTTCATTATTGCAATTTTTGTTCGGACTTCTTAAAAATTTGGCAATCGTTTGTAATTTTTAAAGTAACATATAATAAAATATGATATATTTATAATACCATGATTCTTTCTTTATATAGACAGCATTTTCATATATCTAAATGCGAAATTTCACTAAGATATAGGATGACACCTAGCATTTACACTAAACGCTTGTGCACCCTATGTCCCATGTGATGAAAACTTATGTAAAAATTTGCACAGCATTTGTTGCGTATAAACATTTGATGTGTTATGTAACATGCGGTTTATCGTCGTGATAGTAGCAGGTTGCACAGATTATTCTGTTGACTTAGCAAGAAATAATTTAGAGCCATTTATCATTTCAGACTATCACATCAGCTGTGCATTCGATGCTGTGCATTCGATGCTGTGCATTCGATATTGCATCAACTGTGCATTCAATGTCAGCATGTAGGATTAGCTGTGCATTCGATTTCGTATCAGCTATGCATTCGATGACAAAATATTGTTTGTTCAGTTATCACGGAATGATTCCTTTAATAATCTGTGGGTGACGAATAGGCTTTTGTTCTGGAACTTAACATGAATGTCGAAGAATGAGTTCGATAACTTCTTATGGGAAGATGGTTCTCTTAATTAGAAAAGCAGCAGATTAAGTTTTCTTTCTTCAATCCTATCTGAAGTCAGACTTGTTAAGTCAAACTTAACAAGTCAGACTTGAAGTCAGACTTAAATATATTTTGCTACTGTTGGTAGCAAAATATATTCAAGTATATATTTTGATACCAGTAAATATAAATCTGCACATTTTTAATATATTTGTTCAGAATTTCTGAAACAAATATCACGACTACAACCGAGAGTAGAGGCAGCAGTTGATCGCACCCAGCAATTGATCTCAGTTGATCACATCTCTACCATCTTTACAGGTAAGGATTTGGATGTCCATTGATTTGAATTGTAGAAATCTTCAATATAGATTCCAGTTTTCTTCAGAAACCAACCTCCGTTCCACAGAATATTTTGCACTAATTCTTAAGCTGCTTATTGGCAACAGTGCTTGTCAAGTTTAATTTGGCTGCATGCATCATCCATAATTTGCACATAATATAACATGACGCATAAGACTCCTGCTCATGTTACATGTTTTTTGTTGCTGCTAAACAGCATTCATGCATGTGGTACTGTAGGATAACACACATCTTATCTAAAACCCCCCTAGAGAAATCGCGCCTTCAGTCTTTCCTCCCTTACAGGAAGAAAAGCTAAAGAAGCGATGTGTTAATGTCTCCCTCACAGAAAGTAAAACTTAGATGCATGACAAAATCAAGTTATGTGATGTAAAAATAAGTAACTAGAAAATATAGTCGTCGTTGCCTGAGATTTAATGTGCACGGTCATGGCTTAGCTGTGTGTGCACCCAAGAAACAGTTATTTTATTTTATTTTTGTTATAAGCGAGCGTATTGTAAAATATATATATTTTGTACCGATTTAAAATTTATTTTATAAATGAATTATAATGAATTAACCAACGTTACTCGGTTCTAAGTAAGCGTCCACAACGTATAATTAATTAAATAAGTGACCGCTGCTGTAGTAATATATGTAAAAACAATTTAAAATGACTTGATCTGAAGATTGCACGAATCAAACAGCACGGGCTCTCTGCGAAAAAAAAATCTGATGTGGGCAGCACATGACTTTCGCTGCAGACTCATATTCACATTCTCATTATTTCTTCAATAATTCATTATATTGAGTTTAATTGCACAAAATAACGCCTGCAATTTTTTAAAATGACACTGAATTGGCACTTTTAATTCAATTTTCATTCTCAGTTGGTAACTAGACTTTTTTTCAACAGTGGCGTAGCGAAAATGCAAAAAAACTAAAATATCTCGAGAACAGTATAATGGAGTTAGTCTTTTTATTTTCATCGTCAAAACCTACGTGTAAAACAAGCATTTAATTGATATATTTGAGCAGACATAGTATTTTATTTTATATTTCGACGATTTTTGATGGGCAAGCTCGCGAAACGCAGGTTATTTTTTTCAGAATCGTGTCAAAATCTAATCAGCACCAGGGTGACTCACAAGTGACTTATCTACCAAATTTTGTAAAATTTGATCAATTAGTTTTTGAGCTGGAGTGGATACAGGAAATTTTTGCGGGCCATTGCACAAATAAGGCGGGTTGTTTTATCCCGAGTCGTAGAAAAAACTTATCAGCACTAGAGTCACACACAAGTAACTTACCAAATTTTATGAAATACGACCCATTTATTTTTTAGTTAGAGTGGATATATACATTGCACAGACAGACACACACGGACGTCACGCTAAAAATGGTTTTTTCGTATTCTAGAGGTCTCGAAACGTGTAGATCCGTCAAAAACTCGAGTTGCGATTTTCGGCATGATTCCAATACTTTCCCTATACATTACCATGTATTGCAGGGAAATTAAAAATCTGATGTGGGCCGCACACGACTTTCCCTGCAGACTTATATACACGTTCTCATTATTTTAATTAAATTTAATTCATTAATAATTCAATTTTCGTTCGCATTTGTTTACTGGACTCATTTCCACAAGGTGGCGTAGACAAAAAACGGAAAACGAAAATATCTCGAGAACGGCTAGTCCAGTCCTAGTGTAATGGGGTTGGTCGATAAGGCTATTTTGCGAAAATCCACATGCAACCCATCTCAACGTATCGTAAACATCCATTTCCTACGACAAAATGAGTGGTTCCTTATTTGGTCCGTTTCTACCTAGGAAGGAATCTAAAATTTGCGATAGTCTGGGAAATTCGTTCAAAAAATCAAAGCCTTGGTTAAAACATTTATAATTAGTCAATGAATAAGTTTATGACATAATTTTTTTCTAGAGTAATCTGTGATATTGTAAGCAGTATGCAAGTGCTTGAAAAGAAAAAGGAACGACGGATGGCAAGTCAGTTTCTGTATATTGTAATATAAAAATCTGATGAGGGCAGCACATGACTTTCCCTGCAGACTTATATTCACGTTCTCTTTATTTTAATTAAATTTATTTCACTTTTAATTCAATTTTCGTTCTCATTCGGTAACCGGACTTATTTAAAAAGGTGGCGTAGAGAAATTACGAAAAACTAAAATATCTCGAGAACGGCTAGTCCTTGTATAATGGGGTTGGTCTTATTCTTTTCGTTGTTAAAAAATACGTATTAAACGAGCATTCATTGGATATATTTGAGTATACCTAGTTATTTAATTTAGATTTTGACGATTTTTGCGGGCCATTTTGCAAAAAGAGGCAGGTTATTTTTTTTCGAATCGTGCCAAAATCTTATCAGCATCAGAGTAACCCAGAGGTGACTCATCTACCGAATTTTGTGAAATTCGGTCCATTAGTTTTTCAGTTAGAGTGGATACAAGCTTTTGCGGGCCATTTCGCAAAAATAGGCGGGTTCTTTTATCCCGAATCCTACCCAAAACTAATCAGCACCAGACTCGCCCGCAAGTGACTTACCTACCAAATTTTGTGAAATTCGGTTCATTAGTTTTTTAGTTACAGTGGATACAAAATCTGCACAGACAGACAGACAGACAGACACACAGACAGACAGACACACAGACACACACACAGACGTCACGCTAAAAATGGTTTTTTCGCATTCTAGAGGTCTCGAAACGTGTAGATCCGTCGAAAACTCGAGTTGTGATTTTCGGCATGATTCCAATACTTTCCCTATACATTACCATGTATTGCAGGGAAAGTAAAAAACGGAGAGAATTAAACCGTATGAAAAGTATATATTTTTAAAATTATATTAAACATTGTCTAATAATTGTATGGATATCATTCACACTTTTGTTTGATAGAGAATTTTACGGTCTTTCTGATGATGTCAAGATTAAAAGTTTGTGATAATGTTTTAGATGGATCGGGAATCGATATTTGTGAATATCGGCCAAAATCGTTGTGAATTGTGCTAAAACATAAAATGACTAAAAACTAATTATAAATTAAAATAAATAGCCCCGAGGTGCGATCGCAGTATTCTACGTGTTTGATTTTTATGAAAAAGGAAGTATTATGAATAATATTTATTTACAGTAGTATTTATTGTTATACAACTTTTTTTTTTTATAAAACCTTCAATGGCTTTATTTCTTTTTTCATGATTAAATATGGAAGCTTCGCATATAATTCTGGCAACAGGAATGATTTCTTAGCTTACTAATGCTGTATTGAATTCAATTCAAAGATGAAATTAATGTTAATACCTTAAAAATATAAATGTAAAAATTCAACTTCAATAATATCGAGAGAATGAAAATAGAAAAAAGTTAATTAAAAACAGTTACTGTAATTAAGTCGAATACGTGCAATTTAACTCCGGCTTCTTTTTAAAAAATAATTTTACTGTTATTTCCTTTTTAAATAGTGAGGTTATATGCCGACTAAGTTACGAGATAAATGCAATTTATTTTCCTCAATTCAATTATTCAAGTCGTTCTGTTGTGTTTGGAGTGTAACAATCGCGAAAAAAAATGCACGCATTCAATTAATTAATTTTGTTGAAATTGAAATTAATAAAGAAATGTAGATTTTGTAATTTTGAAGAGGGGTGGGGGGGAGTATATTGAATTTATTTCAAGTTATTCATTTACAGTTCTTTCAAGTTGCCGTGATAATTTGATAGGTCGTTAGTTTGCTGGTTTTTATCTTAGAGAAGATGGAAATATGTTAAGAGACATTGATTTTGTTCTAAACCGTGGCAGTTTTTTTATAAATAACAATTCCATACGAATTTAACGGTTTTATCCCCTTTAAGAAGTGTAATATTATATAAATATATATATATGTATATAGTCCTATCTCCTGCTCTGACGCACTGGACGGGTCTGGGAGTGTTGCTGGGAACGTTCGTACTGCTTTCCTGGTTGTATTTCGACATGTGCTCATTCAAGTGCTTCTAGATAATTCATTCTGCTGAAGTAGATCGCATATACACGTGCTGAAAGAAGAAGGGATCATGCCATATGGTAATACAAATTTCCTTAATGTTTCTCTTCTCATTTTACATCTTTTGATGTCTGTAGTCTGAGTTTGAGCATTTATAGTAATGTACTATTACTCAATCTTAAACAGGCATTTATTTGGGTTAATTAGAATTGAATACTCAGACCTGAAGATGAATTTAATTCTGATCAATCATCGAATTTGGGCCGCGCTGTTCTTTTCTCTTATCGGTAATATGGCCGTGGTTTTGCTTTTATGGTGATGTTAATAGTACTTGAATTTTTACAATTACATTTTTCTAATATATATATATATATACACTGCTGGACAATTGCTAAGGGCGGATGACACTATCACTCATAGCAACCACAAAATGAAAGGATGCAAAATGTGGAAAATTGGAATAAGTGCGGGATACAGTAAGAAGAGGTGTGGATATGCAAATTTTTCGTTTCCACATCTGTTCGTCACGCGATAGCGTTGATAAGAGATTTAAAGGATTTGACGCGTGTGGACAGTTGATGTTCCAAATGAAAGTTTTACGGGAAATATTTAATTGACGAACTTGAAATGTTTGGTATGTCTTCCCGATATCACTTAGATGATTTTACATGTGGTCGTATTACTGGAAATATCGAAGAAGGGCGAAAAATAACAGATGTTGTCAGGGAGTTCGACATCGCTCACACCGTTGTTTCACTGCTGTGGCAAGCATCTAAAACAACTGGAATGTGTAGCAAGCGTCACGGGAGAGGTCGTGTTAGACGTACGACGCCTGCAAGAGACAGGTACATTGTCCTATCGATAAAGAGGGACCGGATCACTACAGCTCAGCAGGTGGCAAACCAGTTTCTTGCTACCACAGGACAGCGGATCTCCCGAAAAACTGTAGCCAGATGTTTAGGAGAAGGAGGACTATGCGCCCGCAGGCCCGTTGTGTGTGTCCCATTGTTCAGACTGCACCGTACCGTCCGTTTGCAATGGTGTCGTTGAGCATCGCAATTGGACCGAATAGGACTGGGCTTGCATACTATTCTCAGATGAGAGTAGATTCAGTCTGTCATCCGATTATAGATGCAAACTGATCTGAAGTGAGAGTGGTACGGCTTATCGTCCGGAAAATATCCAGGAAAGGGACCGATATCCGACATGCAGTATCATGGTATAGGCCGGCATCATGATCAATGGCCGCACGTCCCTACATGTGGTTGCAACTGGGACTATGACCTGCCAACGATACATTGATGAAGTTCTACTGCCTCATGTTCGCCTTTTCCATGTTGTTGTCGATGATAAATTTGTTTTCATGGATGACAACGTACCAAGTCATGTAACACTCGCTGTTCAGGATTGTCTAGTCTGCGAGGGTATTCAATGCCTCGTATTGCTAGCACGTTCTGCAGATCTAAACCCCATTGAAAATGTTTGGGATGCTTTGGGAAGGCAACTTGCTGGTCAAAAATATCCTCCAACAAAAAGGATCACCTTCATCCGTGCACTGACAGAGGAGTGGGATAACTCGCCTCCACAGCTGATGGATAATGTAGTGCAAAGCACGACACGACGCACACTGGTGCCGTGGCGGAAAAAACCCCGAAATCCAAAAATAATATTTTTCGATACCAACTACTATTTTTTGATAGGCAATGAATCGAAGTATCTTGCCATATAAATAAATGTATTTTATTCAGTATAATTAGAAGGAAAAATTGATCTTAAAAAAACAAGACTTCCACATTCTAATTGAAATTTTGTTTTTTCTAACTAAAATTTCAATATTTTTTCCAAAATTTTTGTGGATATTTATAATTATATGTCTCACGTATGTTCAATATATGTAACCTCAGCTTATTTCTGACACAAATACATTTCATAAAAACATAGCCAAAATCATACTATAAAGCGTAAAATATAGACATATAATTTATTTTGTTTTCCTTCATTTCTTTAAGACTATGAAAAAAGCTACACGTTCCTACACGCTCTGGATGAGTTATTTCGAAAGGATGAGTTATTTCGAAAGGATGAGTTATTTCGATACTATTACGCAACTGTTCTGTGAAAATCAGCTGAAACTTTTGGCAACCTTCGCTGTTTCGGCATGCATATAAAATCTTACTTTTAACTTATCTACATGCGCAAAAAGTATGCAAAAATATTAAGAAATGCATAAGTTGTGAGGTTTTTTCAGCAAATTCCTCATTTGGCATCACTGTGCGACGCGTGAAATGTTGCATGGTGCTCCACGGTGGACATATATATGTGTGTGTGTGTGATGTGTGTATAAAAAGATAGAAAGACAAACAGGTAATTCTCAGTTGTCCACTCGAGCCTTCTAGTTAGTAGCTTAGTTATATCTAAGAAAATATTTTGCAGTCGGTAAAAGACCAGTCAAATCTTAGGTGGGTCATAGTAAGGCCTACTACTTTACATACATAATCGAACGTTAATGTTTCAGATGCTTGTAATATGTATTTATAAAACAATGATTTACCTATCTTTCAATTCTAACTTTTTTATTTTCCTTCATTATATCATATAACAAATCCATTTCTTTTCTTCAAGATCATTAACAAGATCAAATAATTTACATAGAGAAATATATACAAGAATATTTCATTTAAGCATTTCATGAGTGACTTGTAAGTTTTTTAATTCTCAAAATATATTTTTGAGATGTAATAAATGCTATTATAAATTCATTTTGATTGGAAACCGAGTCCCTTAGACAATTCCTTCCATATTTATTTATTTTCTTTAAAATACATCAAAATTAGCATTTTTTACCTGATGTGATATATATATATAGCGTTGTATTAAAAAAGCTGAGATTAGCACAGTTCTATAATTTCCCTAATAGTTTGCCATATATATCAGCATTCTAACAAATTTTTTTTTTATTTCATAAGTAATTTTAAATTTTGTAATTTTTTAAATGATCTCATTCAGACCTTCCGTGAAGTTCTCTAGCGTTAAACGAAGACTCAACGAAGACTCAACTGGATCACATCCATTTTGTAGGTTGAGGGTTGAGTGAGGCGCCAACCTTCTCCTTTATCAGAAACTTTCGGAGGCATAAAGTTTCAGATTCTTTGCTAGAGGTTTTGAATCTTTTATTTCTTTTCTGCTTTGCGTGTTTCGCTTTATGTTCTGACAGCGGGTTTCGAGATTTGGAATATGGTGTTATCAGTATCTGTATTTTTGGAGATATACAAGTAACGTTGTTTGCGGTAGCCAATATGTAAGTTTGTTTAATTGTGCTGAGATTGTTGAAATTAAGATTTAAATTGTATCCGTTAACGTAGAAACTAAAGTCTCCACAAGTTATGGATCTGTGTTTTGTGTTATTTTAAGTACCATGTCTGTTGTTTCACTTCACTGTTATTTATACGAATAAAATTTCTTTATTTTGTAATTCTATATAACTCCCTTACAACGTCGAGTGCATTTTCTTGTTTATTGTATATAAGAAAAGCTATTCTCTTTGTCTGAGTTTAATGCTTGGAAATAAATTTGTCGAACTTGGTGACTAATTCATCAAACTATCTCCAACTTGGCGATATCTCCCACGGATTGACGAAAATATAGTCGAAATTGAAAACATCACGCCAAATTAACGGACATAATGTCAAATTGGTGAATTATTATTAAAATATTTTACTATATGAACTACATTGCTTATTACGGGTGCTATCAATATTGATAATTGCCAATTTAGAATTGTGTGAAATATAAGTTAATTGGGTAATTGGAAATAGTTTTGAATGCTGTAATCCGGATGTTACGAACCCCTCTCTGTCCATGCCAAGAAGACTGGGTAAGGTTATTCTCTGCCTGCCATCTTACTTCTCCGAGAGCTGTGCAGCTGGCATTTGATACTGGACTGCGGGGGGTCAAGGGCCAGAAATTGAAGGGGAGGGCGATGGCGGTTGGAAGAAAAAAAACTTGCTTTCTGGACTCGGATCTGAATGGACGATGGAACTCGCGAAGTCCCGAGAATTGCGATGTATCAATTTGAATCTGTGAAGATGTGTATATATGTGTAAATAGTTATATGTAATAAATATGATGTCTTGTGATTATAAGAATGGTTTGCATAAGCTTAGAAAAACGTCAATTTTCGATTTCTCAGCGAATCGTTCACCTAAGGAAATTCGCTAAATTTATTTTTTCCTAATTAAGTGCGACAAAAATTTCAATCAACTTGTTTTTGATTGGGGGGGGGGGGGGCTGTATGAAATTAAATTTGCATTTTATCAAATTATCAGTTCCGGGGAGGTGCAACTGTCATGGCTAAGTTCTTCTTTTTTTCCTGATTATTTCTCATATTTCATTTTGCTTTTACAACAAGAAGTTGATTTTATATTACTTTCGAACACTTTTAGTGAAACACCCTTTATATATATATATATATATATATATATATGAAATTGTAAATCCAATGTTAAAATGTAAGTAGTAACTCATAATACACTATTCCAAAATTTTTCTACAAAATACAAAGAAATAAAAGAAATTCAAACATAAAGAGGAAATTATAAAGCGTAATGCAGGTCATAAAGACAAAGACAATCAACAAATTTCAAAGGTGAGGAATGAAAATAGGAAAACAAAAAAATCAAGAAAAAAAAGCTTGTACGTGGAAGAGCTTTAGGCTTAAGATAAGTTCATTTCGATAATATTCTTGTCAAGTCCATATATCCCTTCGAAATGAACACAAAAATGCTTGTTTCTGAAACACAAGATAGATTTTATCTATAAACTTGTGTTATATGGACGACAAGCATATAGATTGGAAAAATAAAGGAAACATAAATACCTTAAAATACACTTCATTAGTACAACCATGACGAGCAAAATATGACTAAACCAATTTTACCATATGCAAAAATGAAAAGAAGTGATTTGCTGTTGCCAAAGAGAGTAATGAAAACCGTACTGCGTAAAAGCAATAAAATGAGATATTCTACAGTTAAAGCTGCAAGATAAAAAGATGAAAATATATATATATATATATATAATCCAAGAAAAAGAAGAATTAAAGGAACTTGGGATAACCAAATGCTTTGCATTTAATGGTTGGGGAGGATTGCGACTCCCCCTCCCGTTTAAAGCTGCTTTTCCAGCCTAGGCAAACGCTCACGGTACCAATACAAAGCAAAGGTTGGTCCCCATTGCGTGCTAATACGAAGGCACCCGAATACGGAAGAACAAGACCAACCAAACAGAAGGAAACTGGACCAAAAGTGAATCCTGCCCAACTCGCTATCTTATATATGTTCATCTTACGCATGCGTGCAATCTTAGCAGGTACGCATAAACTTTATTTACTTGCAGATTGAAGAAGTAAACTGTCAAAATCTACCTGATCCTTGAAAATCGATCTATAACAATCCTTCAAGAAATATAAAGGATAATGTTTATATAAAGCCTCTTTTATGATTTTTATATTGCTATTATTGCAATCTTGTTTAAACGTGTTGTAAATTTGATTTCTCTTGAAGTGTCCGAGTATGATATTTCTGAAAATATTTTTGGTAAGATTTGTTTTCCAATCTATGAGATGATTGATCTTAATTTTATATAATTCTCTTTTGTCATATAACGTTGTATAATGACCATATAATCCATGTTTTTTTATTGAGATGTCCAGAAAATTTACCGCTTCATTTTTTTCTTTACAATTTTCTATTAATTCCAAATCCGGTGGGTAAAAAGTGAAATCGAAATTGGTGGTGGCTTCATAACACCCCAATAGCACATCGTCAACAAACCGGAAATATGGTATCTCAGACAAAATATGGGTTCCTTTTTCATATGTTGAGAGGTAAATATCTGCCAAGATTGATGAGCAGGCTCCTCCCATTGGAATTCCCTTTATTTGTCGGTAATAATTTTTTCCGTTATATAGAATATTTTCTTTTAATACTAGTTCAATAAGGTCAAGGTATCTTCGATAAGTAATAAAATCCTTCAAATTAAATTCTTCATATAAATTTTTCAAGATTGAGTATAAATTAGTTAAATCAATGTTGTTAAATAGGTCGCGGAAATCAAAGCTTTTAAAACATATATCTTTATTACAATGTTTTAATCGATCGATAACTTCTATTCCATTTTTGATCATGACATGATTCTGTTTTTTGATATTTTCCATCACAAACTTGAGGATGTTCAATAGTCGTTTATTAGCTATTGTAAGATATGATCCACAGCCTACGGTAACTGTACGGAATTTTACAGGCTTTTTATGCATCTTTGGAATGAGGATTAAATATGGAAATTTAACATTTTTTACTTCATTACCGATTCGTTTGTACATAGCTTTAATCCTTTTGGATAGAACATTTCCATTATTGTGTAATGGGGTGTACATAGTATCGTCTAGATAGCAGTGGAGAAGTGTATCTATGTAAAACTTTTTGCATGTAAATGCAAAATGTGATACCATCTTGTCTGTATAAGTTATAACAAATTTTTCTTTTACAGTTTGTATAGCTGCAGGTATTGAAAGATTCCTAATTCTGGTATCTTGTCTGATGTAATGTAACTGAATTTCTTTTAAAAAATTATATTTCCATTCTTGAAAGGCTTGGATAGGTAAACTGTGTTTTACTGCTACTTTATAAATGAATTCTTCTAGATCTTGATTGAAATTTTCGACTACTTGGTTATATTCTTGTGATCTGTATTTAGTTCCGAGTTTGAAAATATTTTTTAGAGTGTTATCTGAGATAATATTCAGATCACCTGTAATGATGTGATTGTGATAAGGATCTTTAAGTTTGCTATCATTGCATTTGCATTCTGTTGTTTTAGTATCCAATTTTTTACATATATTGTTGTAGTTGAAGAATCTTCTACCGTTTGTGCGTACAAAGCGGTAAGTCATTTTTACCTTAAGGTCCTGAACAGGTAAGAAAGTTTTAATACTGTAGAGTATCGATTTAAAGGGAATTCCATCAAATTTCTTATTTCGGAATGTGGTTATAAAATATTCCATACTTTGCTTGTTCTGTATTCCGGGTTTTAATCTAATTTGAAATTTTCTGGCCCTTAATTTAATTAAGTCAAGCATAATGGCTATATATTTATGTGTTTCTTCAATCTGAAAGTCAATAGGTTCTTCCAACGTATATTGCTGTATAAAAGCCCATATACGAGGTAAATATTTGATTTTTATACTGTAAATGACATCCTTAATCCAACTGTACTTGATTCCTTCTTTGGTTTTAAATGATTCTATAAATATGGAGATTTTTTCTTCTGTGTCTTTATAGCTATAATGGTGTTTTCCTCTTCCTCTATGCCATCGCTGTGACTTCCTTGGTATCAATGAACTTGCTAAAGGATAATTGTCAACATTTCTACAATAATCTAAATTGTAGCTTTCTTTAAAATTGAGGGAATTCAATCCATAATTCCCTCAATTTTAAAGAAAGCTGCAATTTAGATTATTGTAGAAATGTTGACAATTATCCTTTAGCAAGTTCATTGATACCAAGGAAGTCACAGCGATGGCATAGAGGAAGAGGAAAACACCATTATAGCTATAAAGACACAGAAGAAAAAATCTCCATATTTATAGAATCATTTAAAACCAAAGAAGGAATCAAGTACAGTTGGATTAAGGATGTCATTTACAGTATAAAAATCAAATATTTACCTCGTATATGGGCTTTTATACAGCAATATACGTTGGAAGAACCTATTGACTTTCAGATTGAAGAAACACATAAATATATAGCCATTATGCTTGACTTAATTAAATTAAGGGCCAGAAAATTTCAAATTAGATTAAAACCCAGAATACAGAACAAGCAAAGTATGGAATATTTTATAACCACATTCCGAAATAAGAAATTTGATGGAATTCCCTTTAAATCGATACTCTACAGTATTAAAACTTTCTTACCTGTTCAGGACCTTAAGGTAAAAATGACTTACCGCTTTGTACGCACAAACGGTAGAAGATTCTTCAACTACAACAATATATGTAAAAAATTGGATACTAAAACAACAGAATGCAAATGCAATGATAGCAAACTTAAAGATCCTTATCACAATCACATCATTACAGGTGATCTGAATATTATCTCAGATAACACTCTAAAAAATATTTTCAAACTCGGAACTAAATACAGATCACAAGAATATAACCAAGTAGTCGAAAATTTCAATCAAGATCTAGAAGAATTCATTTATAAAGTAGCAGTAAAACACAGTTTACCTATCCAAGCCTTTCAAGAATGGAAATATAATTTTTTAAAAGAAATTCAGTTACATTACATCAGACAAGATACCAGAATTAGGAATCTTTCAATACCTGCAGCTATACAAACTGTAAAAGAAAAATTTGTTATAACTTATACAGACAAGATGGTATCACATTTTGCATTTACATGCAAAAAGTTTTACATAGATACACTTCTCCACTGCTATCTAGACGATACTATGTACACCCCATTACACAATAATGGAAATGTTCTATCCAAAAGGATTAAAGCTATGTACAAACGAATCGGTAATGAAGTAAAAAATGTTAAATTTCCATATTTAATCCTCATTCCAAAGATGCATAAAGAGCCTGTAAAATTCCGTACAGTTACCGTAGGCTGTGGATCATATTTTACAATAGCTAATAAACGACTATTGAACATCCTCAAGTTTGTGATGGAAAATATCAAAAAACAGAATCATGTCATGATCAAAAATGGAATAGAAGTTATCGATCGATTAAAACATTGTAATAAAGATATATGTTTTAAAAGCTTTGATTTCCGCGACCTATTTAACAACATTGATTTAACTAATTTATACTCAATCTTGAAAAATTTATATGAAGAATTTAATTTGAAGGATTTTATTACTTATCGAAGATACCTTGACCTTATTGAACTAGTATTAAAAGAAAATATTCTATATAACGGAAAAAATTATTACCGACAAATAAAGGGAATTCCAATGGGAGGAGCCTGCTCATCAATCTTGGCAGATATTTACCTCTCAACATATGAAAAAGGAACCCATATTTTGTCTGAGATACCATATTTCCGGTTTGTTGACGATGTGCTATTGGGGTGTTATGAAGCCACCACCAATTTCGATTTCACTTTTTACCCACCGGATTTGGAATTAATAGAAAATTGTAAAGAAAAAAATGAAGCGGTAAATTTTCTGGACATCTCAATAAAAAAACATGGATTATATGGTCATTATACAACGTTATATGACAAAAGAGAATTATATAAAATTAAGATCAATCATCTCATAGATTGGAAAACAAATCTTACCAAAAATATTTTCAGAAATATCATACTCGGACACTTCAAGAGAAATCAAATTTACAACACGTTTAAACAAGATTGCAATAATAGCAATATAAAAATCATAAAAGAGGCTTTATATAAACATTATCCTTTATATTTCTTGAAGGATTGTTATAGATCGATTTTCAAGGATCAGGTAGATTTTGACAGTTTACTTCTTCAATCTGCAAGTAAATAAAGTTTATGCGTACCTGCTAAGATTGCACGCATGCGTAAGATGAACATATATAAGATAGCGAGTTGGGCAGGATTCACTTTTGGTCCAGTTTCCTTCTGTTTGGTTGGTCTTGTTCTTCCGTATTCGGGTGCCTTCGTATTAGCACGCAATGGGGACCAACCTTTGCTTTGTATTGGTACCGTGAGCGTTTGCCTAGGCTGGAAAAGCAGCTTTAAACGGGAGGGGGAGTCGCAATCCTCCCCAACCATTAAATGCAAAGCATTTGGTTATCCCAAGTTCCTTTAATTCTTCTTTTTCTTGGATTACATTCTGCTTCGGAGTATAGAGCGGCTTGGCGCCTTTTCCTGAGTAGTGCCTTTGATTTTTGTGGATATGCATAGGAATTCTATTTGAATTTGTTTACTGGCTTTTATATGATATATATATATATATATATATATATATATATATACACACAAAGACTTAATTTCAATTCGTTTATATATATTTTTGATGAACTTATACATTTTGCCGGAACTTTGGAAATCAATATATGCTTCTGTGATTCAGATACTTTACTAGGAAATAGAAGATTGTTTCTTAATCTCTTATTACAGATATTTTATTCATTTGCTATTATCCTACCTTTTAAAAATCAATTAAATTTCTTCGAGAAAGGCCATCTAGAAATCTCTTTCTCATTTATTTCACGTATATTTCTTTCTTTCTGTAATCCGTTGTGCCACGAGAGTTTTATTATGAAAGTTACATCTAGATACTCTGCGTGATAAATTTATTTCTAATACGGTGGTGGACGCAGAATTTAACTTAGAAATTTATTAATTCAATTGTTGAAATGCCTCGCACATTTTATTGCCCAAAATGTTGGATAGTAACATTTTGGGATAGCTGTATGGCAGCAGTATGCCATAAAATTTTTCAATTTTGAAAATTTGCTAAGCGATTATATTAATTTCCCTATATGTACATTATACAATGTTTGGAGAAAGTGTTGTGATAGGGATAAACATTCAAATTCGAGTTTTAAACGGAAGAGCACGTTTTAAGCATCTCTGAACTGGAATCGGACGTTGATGAAGTGATGTGTGCGTGAGTCTCTGAGCCTGTGGATGAGATATCCCACGAATGAATGGAACATTTCAAACAAAATTTGATACAAATATTACAATCGGAGATTACTGGAACCCTGTTAATTTTAAACGAAATCGAATGTTCGGAAGACTCCTTAATATTCGAATGAAATTTTGAAAAAAATCATTAAGAAACCATTACCGTCAATAATGTTACGTAAATGACCATTTCTTATGTAACGTCTTATTATAAAACAAATGCCATAAACGTTAGAACGCTAGCATGAACCGTTCTTGGGTTTTTAGTGAACTTTTTTCTTTTTATCTGCATGCTGGATCATTTACAACCCACTTCGATGGAGAACTCGATGCTATCCATGTAACTCTCCAGTAACTTGCTGTCCGTCATATTCCATTTGAGAAGATAGTGATATTTTCAGATTCTACTTCTGTTCTGCAGGCTTTGACGGGCATCCAGGAGAATACGAGCTCTTGTGTACAGAATTGTAGAAAACTTTTGGGTTAGATTGAGAGAAGAGTTGCTTTTCATTGGGTACCATCTCATTGTGGCCTTCGAGGAAATGAGAAGGCGGATTTTCTATCAGAAAAAGGGAACTGGTATCCTTCAAAGGACTTGCAGAGACTTGCCACTCCATTCTGCTAAATTAGAGATTGAAAGAATATTCAAACAATCGTTTCGTATTGTGGCTTCTCACTCTTCTAGAGACAAACATTGGAGTGTGCTTTGCGGATTTTATTGAGTTCCCGATTCGCCTCGTGATGCAGCAGTGGCACTGTTTAGACTTTTGACCGGACATGACTGTCTTGGTGCCTATTTGTATCGTTTTTATTTAACTACTTCGCCTGACTGCGTTTTGTGTACCTCTGGAAAACCCATGAGTGCTGCTCATCTGGGCGAGTGTTCTGCACTAAATAATTTGGACTGTATTGTTGAAAAGTATTGGAGAACTCGTGGCCTAATGACCTAGTGGTCAATGGCTTGGCATTTGTTAAATGAACCGTTTTTGGGATATTGTACGTTTTTAAACTAAATTTATCAAAAAATTCACATAAAATTAAAGCAAAGTATCATTTTTTGTGAAATATGTTCACTTTTCACATGTATTGTTATGTGAAAAATTTGTTAATATAATTCTCGTGGATCTAGTTCGCTCTATTCACGAGGGATGATGCTTTGAGCGACAAATGATAGGCGACAAATTTGGCGAACTGGGTTATTAAGGCAAAATATCGGTAACATGGCAAAATTTCTCTCCAAATTGACGAAAATATTGCATAAATGATCCTAAAATTGCATAAATGACCCTACATTAACGAAAATAACATCAAATGGATGACTTAATTATTAAAATATTTTAATATATGGACTACGTTCTCTATGTTGGATGCTGTCAATATGGATAATTGTCAAGTCACAATTGCGCGAAATATTAGTTATTCGGGTATATCGAAATAGTTTTACGTGTTGTCATCCGGAAAAGCACCAAATGTGCACCAATTCAACGTTAAAAACATCATACCGTGGAATTTGTGTGTCCTTTACTCTCCTTGAAAGATATAAATTTATTGCACTATGCAGGGTGTCCCCAAAAGATTGAAAAGCGCTTTAATTTTTTACCTGTTGGAGATAAGTGGGCTATGTAAATTGCAAAAATATTGAAAGTAAAGTAGGAAATAAGACTACATTAATGAAATAGTCCTCCCATTGATTTTCAAAAAGTTACAATTTTTAAATTTTTATAACACCCCCTTAGACAAATTTGGTCGATCAGAATTTTTTTATTCTTAATGCAACAAGATCATTAAAAAATCCCCGCATATCTGTATCTTTAAAATCAACTGAATTATGATAAGGGAAAAAATCTGACTTATGCCACTTTTCCTTACCACGTGATAGGCTGTTTCATCAGTGAAAATAGGGATCATAAACAAATTGAAGATGGAAATTGTTTAGATCAAACATATGTTATTATGTGTCAAATTTTTTATCACAAATGCATCTAAATAAAGCATTACACAGAGATCATATAAAACAGTGGTACCCATTACGCGTTTGGGACACATAATTAAAATATGCATATACTGATAGAATTGAATAAATACGTGAATTAAAAAATAAATCATCTGCATTTCATTCTTCAGTTTTTTAAAAATTATTTTACTATAAACATTTGAAACGGGTTGGGTATAAACTACGCTGTTGGGTATCCTATGTATTATCATCAAGTTTTACCTTTTTTGTGATATGTCACAAATTCACATTTCTAATTTGATATAGGGTCCCTATTCATAATATTCAATTTTCAATTAAATATAACTCGCTCAATTTTAAAGATACAGATATGCGGGTTTTTTAATGATCTTGTTGCATTAAAAATGAAAATTTTCTGATTGACCAAATTTGTCAAAAGGGTCGTATAAAAATTTAAAAAGTGTAACTTTTTGGAAATTAATGGGAGGACTATTTTATTAACGTAGTCTTACTTCCTACCTTACTTTCAACATTTTTGCAATTTACATTGTCCACTTATCTCCAACAGTTAAAGAATTAATGCGCGTTTCAATCTTTTTGGGATACCTGTATTGGGAATGTCATGTGCGGCTCACATCTGCTTTTTTTATTGTGTACAGACAAATTTTCCGATATCGCGAGAACACCGATTGTTAAAAAAGAATTAAATACCCCTGGAAGAGGACATTTTGTGTCCCGATCTTGCTAATCTACTGATCGAAAAAAAATATTACAGTAAAATTTCTTTAACGAATATTTCCGATTTGCGAGCGCCTTTATATAATAGACAGTTTTAAATATCTATTTCTAAAGTAAATAACTTTCTGTGCATTTTCCTCTAATTGACGGATGATAGTGTTGTTGGATAAAGTGAAAAACTAATATGCACTGTAAACTAAACATCTGAAGTATCTGAAGTTCAACACTAAATATAACTGAAATTTCATTCAGATACGAACTTGCAAATGAAAAAGATTTTCCATATGCGAGTTCGTGTCTAAAATGACACGAGTTTGTTTGCATCTGAAGGGAGTTCCAGATACGAGTTCGCGTACGAAAATTACTGTTCAGATACACAATTTTGCTCCAAAATTCAAACAAGAAATTTGCCGAATAGTTCAGATACGATATTTTTATGAATAATGGCGATAACTAATAATGCGTCAGAGCAAATTATTAATACTTCACAAAGTAGCAAATATCTTTTACTGCAAATCGGCAATAAAGCACACTACAGAATTTCGAGTTTACGAAGACTGACATAAGTATATTAGCCAGTGTTGTAATTCAAAAATTCCACACCACAGAGAGAACAAGAAAGATCAATCATGCTTAAAGCATTGATTATGAAACACTTTCCAACTTCAATGAAATTTTATTTAAACATGTCTAAAATGCAATACATTCTTCGGTAATATTTTAAAACTTATCGCAATACTACATTAACTTATTATATTTGAAAACTTAAACCTTCATCGAAAAAAATGAACTTCATTCAAATGACGGCATTGAAATATAAATTGCCTGGTTTAAACATCTCTAAAATGCGATCCATTCCACGGTAATAATTTTAGAATTATCATAATACTACGATAATTTGCTATATTTGAAAACTTCATCGAAAACAACTGATATTCATTCAAATGACGTCATAGAAAAAATAACACGCCTGGATCTCTCTATAAAAGCAGCATTTCATTCATAACATTTTCCAATTCATTTAATTCATCACAATACTATAATAATTTATTTTATTTAAAAATAAGACCATGGAGCTACAAGTAATAAAACTCTATGTTAAAACTTTATCGAAAAAAATCGTCTTTCTCTCGGTAAAATCAATTAATATTTCATTCATATGAGCTATGCAGACTCCATGAGCTAAATAATTTTATGTTAAAGAAATACAGCAATTCTAATACAACTCATTCTGCATATTTTGCAGTTTACATTTTACATAAGTGAAAAATAGGCTTTGTTGCAGAAATAATCAAATTTGGATGATCATTTAAACTCAAATATATTGTAATTGCGTTGTTTCAGATGTAGATGCACAGAATTTAAGAAAAAATAAAGTGGTTTTTGGACAGATACAACACTCAATATGAATTAAAAAGAACGTTAAAATCACGATTTTGAGGCAAGATAGATGCCATATATCATTTTGAAGTGGGTCACGTGATCGCTTCATATAAGAGGTGTTATTATTATTTTAATTTTTATTTAAGAAACTGCTGAATATATTTTGCTGGGTTTTTTTTATATATTTTATGGAACAATTTGAATATTACCTAAAATTTTCGAAGCAATTTGTGAATTTTAAATCCGCTTAAAAAATGTTTGAAAAATTAGGTCCTATAGGGCTCAATGTATTTCATTTTTCAACCCGGGTTCAATCCAAAACTATTTGGGTGATATTATTCATTTATATTCCCATAGGTCTTACAGACCGTCTAAACAACATACTAAAATTTCATTTTGATTAAGTCAATTTTACGGCAGTTTCGTGCTAACGGACAGATAGACAGACAGACAGACAAACAGACAGACAGAATGAACAAAGTCATAAACACTTTTCAACTTTGTTGTAAAGTGTTAATAAAAAGGAATTTGTCGATTCAAGATATGTTAGATCTTGAAAGTTAAAGGTAAATTGCGTAGTTCAAACTTTGCCAAGAAATATAGTAGCATGTAAATATAAAATGAAGCAGTTATTTTGAATAAAAGAACGAGATTCTCCATATAAAAGGGGTATCCTTGATTATAATGTTGTCCATCAAAATTAACAAGCTTTTAAAAAATATGATTTTTTTCGATACATTTTATGTGCCTTTGTTAAAAATATATTAGCTTTATTATTATAACTACATTACTATAATACTATCTTTTTATAGTACAAACTTTATTACAATACTAAAATTTTAAGTTATGTTACAAATTAAGATATTTTAAAATTATGTGTAGACATAGGTCTAGATATGTATTTCAAAATGAGAAAGTGAACGATCATATTGAAATACCTGAAAGGGCGGTTAAAATACTGAATTTTATTTTGTCAATATAGCCCCGATGGGGAACTAATGTAAGTTTTCAGCTAATGGGGGGGGGGTTAAATTTTCTTCTCGATGCTCTCACAGTTAGACTTGCATATTTTCTTAAAAAACGCACTTCTTAAAGCCAATTATATACGCTTTAACGTTTCGCTTATAGTTCGCTAGAGTTTGTAAAGTTCTAACACAAGGCTTTGACATCTAAACACCCTAAATACCAAGACACATTTTACCTACAAATAATGACATTATTTAGAATTTTTAAATTACGTAAATTATGATAAGCAAGCTTGTTAATGACCCTCACACAGCAGTAGCGCACGAGAAAATAGAGAATAAATGCCAATCACACGAAATTGAAGCAAATCCAGTATGTAGGCAGATTCAATTCAAAAACAATATAATATTAAACAATATAATATTATATCATTGTACACCAATGCCATTCTTTAGCCTTATGTAATGTTTTTTAGTTGTTCTTGCAATATCTTTATTTTTTATGAATAGTGTATTATAATTACGGGTGACTCCAGACTACAACTGCTCCCAAACTTCGTCAAACGCTTGTGAAGAAGCGCTAGAAGCATTCAGAGAAAAATATGCAACTTGGGTCACAAATCCTTATCTTGTGAAATGACATAAATATCGTAAATATTTGAATCTCGCAATGAAATAATTCATATATTATCAATGAAATAGTTAATATATATATATATATATATATATATATATATATATATATATAATTTGGCATAAGATAGTGTTTAAAAACTTACAGATTAAATTAAACTAAATTATATGTTTTGAGGTTTAAAAATGCAGAATAAAACTCTAGTAAAATTTTTAGTATGTCAAAATGTTTTCCATTCATGCCAAAGATCTATTAAAGATAAGAGGCAGATATTATTTCCCTATGGTGCATTTCTGCGTTGCGTCATTTGTACTCTTGCTGTAAACATTTACATTTTAATTTGGGAATAATTACTCCCCAAATTTGTTTAAACATATTTCTGGGAGTTTTTATGATAAAATGCTGAAATTTTGTACATCACCTTATTAATGTATGGGGCACATTTGACCCATTGGAAATGTTTTTGTACGGGGACCGAAAAAAAATTTAAATTTTGTATTTCTTCAAATTTAATCCACTGAAAATTTTTATCGATTTCATAAAATTCAGTACAGTTTTTCACGCAACTTTGTAATTTATTATATATGTCTAAGATCAACATTTAAGGAATAAAAGCCGAGTTCAATA
The DNA here is from genome assembly GCA_951213105.1 of Amaurobius ferox. Classification (NCBI taxonomy): domain Eukaryota; kingdom Metazoa; phylum Arthropoda; class Arachnida; order Araneae; family Amaurobiidae; genus Amaurobius; species Amaurobius ferox. The sequence goes on along the minus strand of OX578141.1, from coordinate 85,523,367 downwards.
TTTTTGGGATACCGTGATGAATATTATAAATTAGCGCACTTTATGGAATTATTGAGTACAGCGACTAATAATGCATATCCCCCCAAGTTTGTTATTAAAATTATCAACTCAGTGTATCAAATTTCACTCGATAACATCCTAGAAAACATTCCCAATTATAGTGACTAACATACAGTAGAGGGAAAAAAAAAAAAAAAAAAAAAAAAATATATATATATATATATATATATATATATATATATATATATATATATATATATATATATATATATATATATATATATATATATATATATATATATATATATATATATATATATATATATATATATTATATATAATTATTAATTATATAAATAAAAATGAAAAATAATAAACTAAGTCAAAAACATTAGAAAAATCAAAAAATCTGAAAATAAGATGCATTAACATTAATGTTTTGAATTTTATTTTCGCAAAAAAATGTAACTTTTGTCAGTATTGAAACTACGTTTTGAGCGCCCTTATAATGGTGTATAGTGGCATTCTCGATTATCCATTTTTCATATGAATTACTTGTTTAGTAGGAATTTTCATCTTTGATTCATATTCCTATTCATGTTTGCATATTTGGGAAGTTGTATTCTGAATTGCTTGTCCAGTCTCCAGCTTAGACTCACTGGACGGGTTTGGGAGTAACTCCGTGAACGTTCGTACTGCCTCCCTGGTAGAATTTCGACTTGTTCATTCCGGTGCTTCTAGATTAAGCTGTTGAGGTTGATCGTGTATACACGTGGTAGAAGAATGGTTCATGCCGCATGGTAATACAATTTTCTTAATGTATCCTTTTTTCATTTTTGTTGCCTGTAGTCTGAGTTTAAGTATTTATAGTAATGTACTATTGCTTAATCTGAAACAGGCATTTGTTTGGGTTAATTGGAATTAAATACTCAGACCTGACGATGAATTTAATTCTAATTAATCATCGAAATTGGGATGGTGCTGTTCTTTTCTCTTATCGGCATTATGGCCGTGAATTTGCTTCTATGATGATGTTAATATTACTTGAATTGTATTTTTTTATTTTTACATAATTCTTATTATTACATTTCAAATATATATATATATATATATATATATAATTTGGCATAAGATAGTTTAAAAGCTTACAGATTAAATTAAACTTAATTATATGTTTTGTTTTGAGGTTTGAAATGCAGAATAAAACTCTAGTAAAATATTTAGTATGTCACAATCTCCATTTGTCACTACTCACTTTTAATTTTTACACGTATTAAAGTTAATGTAATTTTATTAGGTTAAGTTTTCAATGATATTTAGGTGAATATTTTTCACTAATTAATATGAGGATATATAATTTCCGTTGTCAACTATTAAATCGTTTTGGTCGCAAAAATAAAAAAAACTATTTACCAAATATCTAGGGGTTTGTCGCTACGACTAATTAATAGATGCTTCAGAACACTTATTGATAAGTTCATTGAAAACTAGTACTACTTCTGTTATGATAATAACAGTGTGAAAATCATGGTGTGCAGTGTGGTATACATAAAATACAATGAGGGACACATATAAATTGCAATAAACCAAGTACACATGTTTGAGTTAATAGAAATTAACGTTGAACACTGTTGGTCGTGTGATTTAAATACAAAATAAAATGGGGTGTATTTTTTGTCGATTGCACTTTTTTAATTAGTTTTTCTCATTATTGTACTAATTTCTAACTCGAGCTTATTTTCCACAGTATTTTTTTAGAAGTACATGTATATACTTCCAAAAGTTTTCGCATGGAGTTATGTCCTTAATAAATTACAAGTTTTCCAGAACGACAAAAACCGATTTATCTGGAATGACTCAGAATTATTACATTACATATGTTTGGTTTGTGCAAATTATGTTTCCGCTATGTTACAAATGAAGTCCGTATTGACGAATGGTGTCCTTTTTTTCATCAAGGAAGAACAGCGTCAGGTTAAAGTGAAACCTGAAATTGAAACAGTGACTTTCCTTCAATGAGCTTCTGTCAATAGTGGGTGATTAATGTTCTTTGCAGTCATTTGTCACTGCCGAGAATTCTGCATACTTGGATTCAACAGACTGACGCTAAAATGATCTGTATTGCTTTGCTTGTCAATATTTCCATTTGTTGGCAGCAAAAAGCAGTTAATTAAAGGTATAAGGTGGACGGTAAAGAATTGATAAATAAATGGAATGAGGAAAGGCATTGACAGTGATCACAGCAGGACATTGTCTTGAAAATAATGGTTTTGTTGAAAGAAATCATTAATTTTTCGATAAGCAGAAACGCCATTATTATTGTCAAGAACGTGTCTGCATTTTTATTTCCCATGTTTGTACAAAAATATTCAGTTTCAATCTATTTGGGATTTGATCAATTACAGTTTGTATTTTCGTTTGGCGTATTGTTACAGTGAGTACAAACTCTTCTGTCCAGATTTAAAAAATTCTATGGTTTATAAAAATGTAGAATATTATGTTTTCAAGTTTTCCTTCCTTTTTTTTCTGAATTATAATTTCGTAACTGAAGTACGCATCCGCAATAATTTTTCTAAATGTGTTGCCATAATGTATTTGCAAACCATTAAAATATTTACACACAATTTTGTGTAATAAAATCTTAACGCGTTGCGTTATACTAGTACAGAAGCTACTATAATATATCGTGGCAATATTAAAAGGGATCTATACAATTTGACTTTCTATAACAATATTTTATTGGTGGGGCGAGATAACCATATGGTTAACCCTATGGATTGACCTCGGAAGACCCGAGTTCGATTCCCGGCGTTGACAAGGAACATGAACACGTTAAATCTGTGGGTCCGAAAATCCTTCCGAAAGGATGATGGGAAGGTTGTCCTGTACCTGTTCCTATAGCTGTTGCCTTTACTGGCTATTGATATAAATTAGATGGCACTGTACGGCCGTTCATATCTTACACCATAGGGTAGTTCGGACGGTTTGGGCTGAAAGAAAAAATATCATATTACTGGCAATTAATGCCTTTTATGTTTTAAAGAAAAATATTTTAAGCGTCTATTTCTCAGGATGTACCATAAATAAAGCGTAGATCATGATTGATATGGGTACATCATTACACTTCCTTTTACGGTCCCTGTAGATGTCGCATCCATTGGTTGTCGATCTAAATGGGGAGGTATTTTCTGGCTGTCTAAACATATAACTTACACCTTCGGGTAGGACGGACGGTTTGGGTCGGAAGTATTTTATTGGTGGCAATCAATGCCATCTATGTATTTATGAAAAAATGTTAAGCATCTATTTTCCAGAGTATATAGATAGAGAGTTTAGATCATGATTGATATGGATTCAGCATTATATTTCGAAGGAGCGCGATGAGTTCACTAAGGATTTCCACATGCGATTATTTTCCATTTTGGTGCCATTTTAAAAGTTTTAGCCCACTTTAAAAAATTTAAAGTTTTAAAGACTTAGGGTATTACGATTGTTAGTGATGGAACTATTAAAGGTGGAATATAACAATCTTGTTTCATATTTGGGATCAGTTTCTATACTAACTTCCCTCATTCCAATTTAAGGTCTACGTGAATGTCATACGCACTGGGTTACAGTATAAATTGGGTGGATCTGTTCCGGTTGTCCAAACAGACGGACGTTTTGGGTCGAAAGAAAGAAAGCAGACCTTGAACAGAGGAAGATGGCTTAAAATGCTGTCGAAACACTTGTAGTCACATAATTTTCCTATGCCTACTTTCTTTGAGAAATTATTTGAAAGTTATATTTTTCAAACAGAAGTTTTATGGGGCGAGACAGCCCAGTGGTTAGCGCACGAGGATTGCAATTGGATGCCCCGAGTTCGATTCCTTCCTCTGCACAATGTGTCGCCGTGTTCACGCGGAGTACAATCACGTTAAACATGTGGGTCCGTATGTCCTTCAGAGAGGTTGGTAGTAGGGGAAGGAGGGTACAGTCCCTGGGGAAGCCTCCTCCACTGGGTTCCGGTCTTAATTGAGTTGCACTTCCCGGCAGTCCAAATAGAAACCTTATAACTTCGGGTAGGTTGGCCGGTCTGTGTCAAAGAAGAAGAAGAAGCAACATTTTTATTAACACTTTACAACATAGTTGAAAAGTGTTTATGACTTTATTCATTCTGTCTGTCTGCTGTGTCTGTCTGACTGTCTGTCTGATCGTTCGCTCGATAACTGCAGTAAAAATGACTTTATCAAAATGAAATTTTAATATGTTGTTCAGACGGTCTGTGGAACCCATGGGAATATAAACGAATAATAACACCCAATTAGTTTTGGACTGAACCCGGGTTGAAAAAATGAAATACATTGAACTTTATGGGACCTAATTTTTCACACATTTTTTAAGTAAAATTAAAATTCACAAACTGCTTCGAAAGTTTTAGAAAACATTTAAATTATCCCATAAAAATATGAAAAAACTTCAGCAAAATATATTCGGTAGTTTTTTAAATAAAAATTAAAATAATAATTACACCCAAGTTATATGAAAAGATTACGTGACCCACTTCACAATAAAATATGGCATCCATCTTGCATCAAAATCGTGATGACCACTTGCGTGAATCGTGAAGTTATTTTTAATTTATATTTAGTGTTGTATGCGTCCTTAAAACCCCATTATTTTTGCTTAATTTCTGTGCATCTACATTACGCAATTACAATAAATTTGAGTTTAAATGATCATCAAACTTTGATTATTTCTACAACGAAAGCTAATTTTCACTTATGGAAAATGTAAAAGCAAAAACATGTAGGATGAGTTGTATAAGAATTGCTGAATTTCTTTAGCACAAAATTATTTAGCTCTGGAGTCTGTAATATATCTGATATGAATGAAACATGCATTGATTTTACATAGAGAACAGACGATTTTATAGCAGGCTTTTTCGATGAAGTTTTAAGCATAGAGTTAAATTACTTTCGCCTCCATGGTTTTTACTTTTTAAACAAAATAAATTATTGTAGTATTGTGATGAATGAAAGGAATGGAATACAAAAAAGATCAATCATGCTTAAAGCATTGATTGTGAAACACTTTCCAACTGCAATGCAATTTTATTTAAACATCTCTAAAATGCGATACATTCAGCTGTAATATTTAAAAAATTATCACAATACTACATTAATTTATTATATTTGAAGACTTAAAACGTCATCGAAAAAAATGAACTGACAAATGAATAACAAATGATGCCATTGAAACATAAATCGCCTGGTTCTCTGTTGTTGTTGTTTAGACCCAGACCGTCCAACCTACCAGAAAGGTGTAAGGTAACCGTTTGGACGTCCGGGAAGTGCCACCCAATTTAGACCGGAACCCAGTGGGGGAGGCATCCACAGGGACCGTACCCTCCTTCCCCTACCACCAACCTCTCGGAAGGACTTACGGACCCACATGTTTAACGTGATCGTACTCCGCATGAACACGGCGGCAGTTGTGGCAGCGTGGAAATGCCTGGTTCTCTGTGTAAAATCTGTAAATATTTCATTCATACACTTTTATTCTATTCCTTTCATTCATCACAATACTACAATAATTTATTTTATTTAGAAACTTGAAACCATGGAGGTAAAAGTAATTGACTTCTATAGGGAGGTTTCACTTACGTCACGTTCCCGTAGCAACCATTTAAGCAGACGACTGCTTTGTACAAGCAACACCTAGAACGCCACGAATCAACAGAATCAACATTACAAATCTCATTTTTCGCAGCAAGAGCCTGGATATAAAAGCTTATATTAAGCTAAAGTCAACGAAATTTGAGGTGAAGATCCTTATGATGGATGCAGATTACTCACAGAAAAGTTATATTTTAATGTTTTTGAAAATCAACATGGTAATAGTTGGAAAATTTATTATATGGAAAAAAATGTTTCCACAAATCAATCTCTTGCCAATTCAGAGAGTTTTGATGTAACTTCATGGTTACTGAAATCTCATGTCGGTTTTATGTCATGTCTGTCACGATGGGTTTTTAATTTTATATTAAATAAGTAGATAAATTGAGATTTTGAAACTTCCCTAGGAAATAGCTGTGATATAGATATACATATTGTGAATAAAATTTATTTTCCTAGAAATATTATCTTCTATGTCAAATGTACTACATTACACATCTGATGTCATGTCTGTCACAAACGAAATTAACCTACAGGTATCTACCACTGAATTTAGTGATTTTAATTTGATGTTGATTTTTTTTAATTTTAGATTTATGAAACAAAATAAAAATTACGGAGTTGATTGCTAATAAATCAATGATTGTATAATCAAATTATAAAACTTGAAAAATTTACGCTTTTTTTTAAAGATTTATTAAACTTAAATTGAAAAACATACTCTGCCATATGATGTTCTCACCATGAGTAAAATGCTCATCAGTGGCTTATCTTGACTCTAAAAAGTGGGGGGGGGACTGTTTAACATTTGCTTATGCCAGCGCTATTTTAAATCAAAACTACGCATAACATTAAAAGGTCTTGAAAAGTGTGTGTGTGTGTGTGTGGGGGGGGGGACGGGTGTGTGTGTATGTGGGGGGGGGGGGGGTCACTGCAAACTTTCCTGTGCTTCAAATTTTCAGTATTTCAATCTTCTCTGTTGATTCTTAAAGGCCATTCTTTACTTCTACAGACAAGTCCTTGATTTTATTCCTTTTATTTTCCATTATTCTAGGGAATGAAAAAAATGATACAATTAATTGCGGCACAAATCGCCATTATCAAATTCAATTACTTTATCTTAAAGTAATTATGATTATATATGATATCGGCTAGATATAGTTTTAATAAAACAACTTTTTTAGAAAAATGTCACACCAAAACGTATCTTTTACATATAAACGTTTTTTTGTACAAAGAGAACTTAGGATTTTCTCCGCTAGATGGACGTGACGTCACGTGAAACCTCCCTATATTTTGATGAGGCATTGATCATTTAAACTCAAATATATTATAATTACGTTATTTTAGAACATAGATGCACAGAAATTAAGCAAAAATAAAGCGGTCTCAGTACGGATACAACACTAAATATAAATTGAAAAGAACTTTAAAAGTCACAATTTTGACACGAGATGGATGCCATATTTTATTTTAAAGTAAGTCACGTGATCTCTTCATATAAAACTACCGAATATAATTTGCTGAAATTGTTTTCATATTTTTGAATTTGAATATTATTGGGAATATTATTGGGATAATTTGAATATTTCCTAAAACTTTGTGTTATAAAGTGTATGAATGAAATATTTACAGCTTTTACATGGAGAGCCAGGCGATTTATATTCTAATGACGTCATTTGAATAAAGTTCATTTTTTTCGATGAAGTTTTACATCTTTAAATGTAATAAATTATGGTATTGTTGCGATAATTTTAAAAATATTACCGTCGAATGTATCGCAGTTTAGAGATATTTAAACCAGTCGACTTATATTTCACTGACGTCATTTGCGCAACGTTAATTTTTTTCGATGAAGTTTTAAGTTTTCAAATATAATAAATTACTCTAGTATTGTGATAAGTTTAAAAATATTACCGCTGAATGTGTTTCATTTTAGAGATGTTTCAATAAGTTGCATTGTAGTTGGAAAGTGTTTCATAATCAATGCTTTATGCATGATTGATCTTTCTTGTTTATTGTGATGTAGCTTGATAATATGTTTCGTTTCAGTTTCGGATCGCGGGAAACAGCCTAGTTATTATTAGTAGATTTTTGTTGTGAAACACCTTAAAGCGCGGGGAACGGAGTAAATCATGAAATAAATGTGACGGTAGTAAAACGGAAGTATGCAATTGAAGCGCTACCATATTGTTACGAATACCAAAGAAGAAACCTTTGTTAGAGTTTGATGGTCCGGGTCCCGTGACTTTGGTGGGAAATTTGAATATCTTTATGATCATGTCAATTACATATCTCCAAGTTGACGAGTTTATAAAACTTTTCAAATTTTATAGATTTGCTAAAAAATTCACGAGTTACGCAATTTTCTAGAACTTTTCAAAAAAAATTGTATGTAAGCTCGTTATCGTTGAGTCGGGTTGTAGACGTGATGAATTGCGAAAATGAGCGTGACGTTGCGTAAAAATAAATTGTGAACACGGCAGTGTCTGTGAAAGCCACGAAAGAAATGTGACGGGGATGAATCTAAATCATGTAACGGTAGCGTTCCTGTGCTTGCACAGCTGAAGTTATTATTTAATTTTTCTTTTGACTATATATACATATAAGTTCTCCTTTCCTACCCTCTATGTCTCTCTCTTCCCTACCCAGACCGTTCGATCTCGCCGAAGATATAAGGGAATTGTTTGGGCGGTAGGGACAGTGTCAACCAAGAAAGACTGTAAACCCACTGAAAATGACATCTGCAGAGACCAAACCATCATTCTTCTAATCCATTTTTTATTTTATTTTCTTTCGCCCCAAACTGTCTGACCTATCCGAAGTTGTAAGGTATCTGTGTGCCACTCAATTTAGACCGGAACCCAGTGGGGGGCGACATCCACAGCAGTAGTGCAGCCTTTCCCTACCGCTAACCTCTTGGAAAGACTTACAGATTCACATATTTAACATATCCGTATTCTGCGTGGACATAGGGAAAGTTTGGGCAGATACTGGAATCGAACTCGGGGCCTCCGTGTGCAACCCCCGTGTCTTAACCACTAGTTTGTCCAGCTATTCCATCCTAATCCTGTACAATTCTAACAGAAAACAGTCAAAAATCCTAAACAATTTCCTAAACAATTATAACAGAAAACAGTCAAAAATTTAAAATGGAATATCAGTGCATAAAAATTGCTTTATACGCCAGTATGTGCGTATTGTTTGTGCCAACTGGACGCTTGCTGAGTGGAGTGACTGTTCAACGTTACAACCATACATTCCATCGTCGATAACTTCGTTGTTTGTGGTCCAAACTGTGCGAAATAAACGGCTTTCTATTAATATTTGGTAGTAATAATAATAACTATTTAAAACTTTCCTATGTACCTTGTACTATCATCACACACACATCAATCATTTGTCGTTCAAAATATGCGAAAGGTGAAACGATTCCCACCAATCTGAAACGAGTAACAGAGTTGCTCTCCACTTTTTTAAAGAAAGAACCATTTGTTTTCTTAAGTGTTCATTGAATGGCACTTTTCCATGTTATACGGAATTTATACTTCCTTTCAGTTCTGACCATTACTGTATAATATTACTTTTTTTCTTGAATGAAAAGCGCTTCTTCATTACTCAAGCAAGCGTTAATATCCCATTAGTTTACATTTGAAAGCTGGTAATTCAGGCGTTATAATTTCAGACAGAGTAATCAATTAAACTGTTTTTTTGTTGCGTAATTACACGAACTGGAATTGAAGTCTGTATTCGACAACAGCAGTGATTCGCGAATTTGTTATAAACATGTTTCTTCTGTAACAAAATGCAAAAACTGTCAATTAAAAGAAAAAATAAAAAAATCCGGAAGACATGGATCTGAAAAAAAGACGATTATTAAAAACGATTACAGCAATTAGGTGCCAGACGCATATTTTAACGCAGACTTCCTTGTTAATTTTTCCGGAAATTAATTTTATGGTTTTTGCATTTACTTTGTTATAAGTTACATGTTGACTCAGCTCGGAGGTATATTATAATTCATTTTCTACAGTTCAGCGATAAATGTAAATATATTGTTTTAGTAATTGGAGAGTTATAAAAAATGTTTTATATCAAATTGAATAATTTTGCTGAAATTGCAATTAATTAATGGGAGTTACTCTTTTTTTATTTTGGTTATTAACTATTTTTCCCATCGCAGATAAATATTTATTTTTATGTTGGGAAATGCTGTTTTAGTTGTTTTAGTAATATTTTCTAAATTATCTGGACGAAAAAATTGATAACAGGGTTTATTTAATTACACATAGATTCTAAACATATACTTGCAATTACGAAAATTTTGAAATAAGTGCTGAATTTTATAACAATCTCAACTCTATGGTAGGGATTTCCATGCTGCAATTAGTAAAAAGGTTTTTATAACTTCGTTATTTAAAATAGAATTTTAAAATGGTCCATCTCATTTCCTGCCAAATTTTCGGAACTGTAATCAATAAAAAAATTCACCAAAACTTAATGAATATGTTATTTTCCTCTAAAAATCTATAACATACCAAAATGTTACTTCAAAATCTACAAAACCCCAAAGTTCTCACATATTCAAACGTCTTGAATTTAATCCTGGTAGAGGTATGGTACAGTGAATAAAGTTCGCATTTTTTTCCCTTTCTATAAGTAGTATATATGTAGGAAGAGTATTGTGATGGATCGAAAATTTGAAAGGAAGTTTTCGACGGGGAAATACGTTTCAAACATCCTTAAACTCGAATTGAACGGTTTTTGAGGTGATTTAGGTGTTTATGTGTGTGTATGTGTGAGAGAGAGAGAGCGAGAGAGAGCGAGCGAGAGAGAGCGAGAGAGAGAGCGAGATAGAGAGAGCGAGAGAGAGAGAGCGAGAGAGAGAGCGAGAGAGAGAGCGAGAGAGAGAGAGAGAGCGAGAGAGCGAGAGAGAGAGCGAGAGAGAGCGAGAGAGAGAGCGAGAGAGAGAGAGCGAGAGAGAGAGGGAGAGAGAAAGAGGGAGAGAGAGAGCGTCCGCGATACCTCACAAAACAATGATGCATTTCGAATGTCATTTGGTTTGATTATTACAATCTGTGAATACTGGTACCCTATTGATTTTAAACACAAAAGAATGTTCGAAAGACCCTCCTACTCCAATTTTTGGCTGAATTAAAAAATTGAAATATCAGTACTTTCAACGTTTAATACTTTCCATGGTATACAGTAATCATTTTGGACGCATTTTTTCATTGAAAAACGTACGCCACTATCTTTAGAACGTTAGCATGAACAGTTTCAAAAATAAAAAAATCAGAACTTTGAATACTATTAAATAAGTAATCATTTCATACGTATGTTACGATTGACCCGAACTTTAGAACGCTAATATGAACTACTTGAAAAATCATTAAAAATCATAACTTTGAATACAGTTAAACAAAAAATAATTTCATACTTAATTTTTAATTAGAAAACGATTGATACAAGTTTTATAACGCTAGCATAAACCGTTCTTGAGGTATTGCCCGTTTTTCAAATAAATTTATAAAATATATATATATATATACATATATGCAGGATGATTATAATTAAAGTTGCGATTTTAAAACGCTGTAAAATAAGAACCACTGGTCAGAGTGACCTGAAATTTGACATGAGTATACGTGAAGCAATGGAAGTTTGTTTGGAAAAAATACTTCAAAAATGTACCGATAGACGGCGCTGTATTTTCTAAACACGGGGTGCTGCTAGCCGAAAGAAACCAATAGTCAACTAAAGAAAACGACAATTTAATCAACATCATTTAATTTAATAATTGATTGAAACATCATGAAAACATGGAACAAACACCTAACACGCAAGAAATGTTCAATATGCTGTCCACCGTACTCGGCTGCGAGTTGGAAGCGCAAAACAGAATGTTCCACAACAGATCGGAGTGTATCAGAGGTGATGCTGTAGATGTGGTGCGTAATGCGTGCTTTTAAGTCAGCTAAGTTCGTCGAACTTCCTAACGCACTGTCACCGTTCTGGTTGAAAAGTTTTACGAGCAAAGCACGATCCTTCAGTGACAGAGTCATGACAAGACACTCAATGACATTTGCATGTGCTCCTCGTTTTTATCACAACTGTAATGTGCGGTGCGCATGCCTAGTCTTAATTAGCATACCTCCAGATTAGAGATGTGCTTCCACGCGCGACATAGTGGCTAATTTTTTCGTTCTTCGTCAAGCACATTTAATGCTGGATTCATACATTGCTATTTTTTGGTACATTTTTGAAGTAAATTTTTTTTCGCCAAACAAAATTCCATTGTTTCACGTATACTCAGGTCAAATTTCAGGTCATTCTGACTAGTAGTTCTTACTTTGCAGCGTTTTAAATTTGCAACTTTAATTATAATCACCCTGTATATATATATATATAATATATATATATATATATATATATATATATTTTATATATATATATATATACATATGCAAAAAAATCGACGCACCAAGAAAGAATTATCCAAATGAGACAAAATTTGGTACTTGTAATATAGATGTACAGAAACAGAAATGATTAGATTTTCAGAACAATTGGATGATTTATTGCACTGAAAAATATATACAAAGTGAGTACGTCAATATGGAGTTGGTCCACCTCTGGCCTTGATACAAGCTGTTACCCTGACGTGGCAGTGGTGCATAAATTTGCCGGATGGTGTTTTGAGGGATGTCGTTCCAAATAGTCTCCAATTGACGAGCTAATTCGTCTACATTCTGGGATGGTCGCAGGCGACGCCCCATCTCAGCCCAAATGTGCTCAAAAGGCGAGAGATCTGGGCGTCTGGCTGGCCAAGGAAGTATGTCATAAGCACGCAGACAGTCAATAGAGAGGAGTGCCGTATGTGGCCTGGCATTATCTTGCTGAAAATTTAGCCCAGGTTGTCGCGAAAGGAATGGCAACACAACGGGTCTTAGAATGTCGGCAACGTACCGCTGTGCTGTAATGGTGCCACGGAGGACTGTTAAAGGGGTCCGGCTATCAAACGAAATGACACTCCAGACTATAACTCCCTGTTGTCGGGCTGTGTGGCGTGTGACAGTAAGAACAGGATACTGACGATATCTGAACTGTCTCCAGACACGTTTGCGCTGGTCGTCGGGACTCAGTTCGAAACGGTATTTATCACTGAAGTCAATTCGTTCCCAATCCGAACATTGCAATCACTGTTGACGGTGAATGGTGTTGACGGTCTGTGGTAGGCGGCGTAATGGGCTCCGCGAGTGTAGATTCCGCACTCGTGGTCTTCTATTAATGGTCCGGGTGGTCACTTCCGTGTTTGTAACACATCGGGTGGTTGATAACGACGAATCTCGTGCTGTCACAGCTGATCCGACAATCGCTCTATATTCCCGTTCGGTCGTTGCTCTAGTCCGTCCACTGCCTGCTTGCCGCTGAAATCTGCCATTCCGAACCGTTTCCTGCCATCATCGCCTAGTTGCAGCATAGCTCATACCCAAGTGCCGAGCGGTACGTCGGTATGTCATGCAGCTTCATGCAGTCCGACCGTACGCCCTCTTTCAAACTCCTTCATATGCTCGTAGTGGCTGCGAATTCGCCGGTGAGGTATTGTTACAATCAATGTACGTAAACGCAATTGAAATCCACTGCACGTTTTGTTCATGAAAGCGATGTTCGCTACTTATATACACCACTATGGTTCTCAGTTTTAATGCGCTGTAGTTACGACTATTCATTCATTGACTGCGAATTTTTGAATATTTGCATATTGGGTAGACAGGTGTTTTCATGTACAGTTTCATTGCTGTCGGATTATTTTGGGGGGTGCGTTGATTTTTTTGTTTTGCAGTATATATATATATATATATATATATATATATATATATTTAGAATTAAGTGAAATAGTATTGAACTTCTCTGTATTTGTTAGAATTTACTTTATGTTTAATGCCTTTTAATGTTTCAATGCGATATGCATTTACGTAATAAAAAAATAAAAGCCAATAGTCAAAGGAACATTATAGAATTTCTAATTAAATCAGCTTAAAAAAAATTAAAAATACATTTTTGGTGGATTGGAATAAAATGCCAATGAATTTTACTCAACTTTGTGAGGGCTCAAAAGATAGGATTAGAAATTATGGGATTAGAAATATTTTTTAAATAAAATTAACAAAAAAATTACATAAAATTAAAAAAATATCTTAACTATTGTAAAATATGTTCAATTTTCATATGTAATATTATGCGATAAATATGTTACTATCTATCTCTTGGATCTAGTTCGTTCAATTCAAAAGAGAAAATATTTAGGGTGATAGTTTTGTATCTTGATTCTTAACAATTCGCTAATAGGTTATTCGTACAGTAGATAAATGACTATTTCTTCTTCCGTATCACTTCGCGAAGTTTTGGCTATTAATTTGGCGGAATATCGCTAACTTGATGACTTTTTTAATGTTGTCAAATTGATAAAAAAAAATCGCAAAATTGACAAAATGTTGCCAAGTTGATAAATATGACGCTAAATCAATGAAAATGACTACTAATTGATGAAAAACCAATATCATGGAACGAGTATAAGAATCTACTATTTAAAAAGAATAATCCATTTCTCCGTCCGTAACGTTTGTCAATAAATTTGGCGACGAAATTGGCGATGGTCAATTTGGCGACTATTTTAAATGTTGCCAAATTGGCGAAAATGTCGTAAAAGTGATAAAAAATGCCGCCGAATTGGTAAAAATGACGCAATGGGAAGTGATGTTTTTCAAATTCTGAGTTCTGCTATACAACGGGAATACCTTCTAGTATATAAGAAATGCTCTTATCTCTGGCGATACATTTTGCGGACTTGACAATATTTTGTCCCAGATTGACGAAAATTTCGTCAACATTGCAAAAAGGATACCAAAATAACGAAAATGACGCCAAAATTGATGAATTAATTATTAAAATATTTTAATATGTGGACTATATTACTTACTGCGGATGCTATCAATATTAATAATTGTCAATTTAGAGTTGCATGAAATATAAGTTAATTGGATATTTCGAAATAATTTTACAAGTTGTTATCCGGAAAAGCGCCAAATGTACATTTCGACGTTAAACACACTGTGCCGTGGATCTTTAAAATATGCTTTCGCTGTGAGAGAAGTAACTTCATTGCATTATATAAGGAAAGTTATGTGCTACTAACATCAGATTTTTTAATTGCAAAAAAATTATAAAGATATGATTATATTAAAATTTGTGTCATAAATAGCCATTTTACATGTAATACTTTAATTAGGTGAGTATGGCATAATTTACAGAGTAGTAACAAGCTTAATTCTCGAGATATATTGCATGTTTATGATCTAAAGTAGAAATGCGCTCTGATATGAAATGAATTAATGCTTTGTAAATATTTTAACCTGAAATCAATGGACACTGTTGGTTAATAGTTATAACCAGCCGTTATCAAGATATTAAAAAGTTTCTGGATATCGTCTAATACGAAAGCTTTAATTGTGTCATTGTTTAATCAGAATATCGAATTTTTTATTTCTGTAGAAAAGCCCTTTACTGGATACATTAGATATTTTTAGAGCTAATCAAGTTCTCAAAATATATCATCAACAAATTTTTAATTTCATATTTGACGGAAACATGCTGCTAATTACATTATTGCAATCCAATAATTACATAAATAATATATTCACTTCTGAAATTAGAATACATTCGACATTAAAGGAATGCTACCTAAAAAATAGAATTACAAACTATGGAATTAATGTTTACTTAGTACAACATAATGTTCAATAGAACTAACCTATACTTTCTTTATACAACAGAATGTACAATAGAAATAATCTTCACTTGATGATACAACAGAAACCCCCCTTGAACTTTTGGAACTTTAGTTCGAAAAGAAAAACTTTTGGAACTAATTTAAATGGTTTGGTAAGTAGTCTTTTTTAAAAGTATATTTTCTTTTGATACTTTGCATTATTTCAAACTCATTCAAAAACACCAACATATAATATCAAATACTGAAAGGAAAAAATATTATTTTCCTTTTTTACAGTAAAATTTGCACCGTCACAAAAATTATGAAAGTTACATAGAAAGAAAAAGGTTCCTGCATGATTATATGATTCTAACTTGAAAATTATTCTTAAAGAAAAACTTTTTCGTTAAGAACAAGAATTTTGTTTTTTATTCTTCTAAGAGCTAATTTTGATACAGGATGGAGCTGAAACAGTGAACTTTTAAAAATTAATATTTAATATGTTATGAGTAGAATATTTGAATTCCATTCTTGTTTTCATATATATTGGCTGAACTCGTTGCAAAATCACCACTCGCAATCGGAATAATTACCTACTCAGTTGCAAAAGTTTCGCAGTTGGGAGTTGGTAAATCAATCATCAAACGACTTGCATGTACAACATTTAGCGTTCAGTTTTCCTTAGGCATGCCCTGATTAAGATCCAGATCCACAAGGCCAGGGCTAAGGGTTCCCAAATTTTCGGAACCCCCAAATCATCTTATTGTTGTATCTTAAAATCTTATTCATTCAAATTCATTATAATTTTCATTTTAAGTGTTGGCATAGCAGTAAAATGTGCTTCAAAGTTATTTCGCATAAAAGAATATGAACGGTTTGTACATAATCATGTCCGTCAACATATAATATCGTTTTTAAGATAGATTGATTTAAAATTTAAAATCATATGGCTACGTGGAAGAGGGGGGAGTAAAATAATTCTATGCTTAGGGTCCTAGTTTGTATTAATTGGGCTCTGACCTTCCTTCTATAGAGTTGCTGTCCCTTGTTGTCCCAGACGGGATCCGAACTGCAGTCCTTCGTAATGGACAGCCGACGATCTCCCAATTGAGCAACTGAGACGGAATTATATGCCCTTTATTGCGAGTTCTTTTAATGTTATATTGACGCAAAACTTGACAATCAGCCTGACCACCTCCTGCTATTTATTACGTCAGGTTAGCGTCTTGGTGCTATTTTTATCCTCCAGGTTAGCTTCCTGCGTGGTCGACAACCTCCAGATATGAAACCGGCGCTCAATATTCCAGAATCTACTGAATCCATGCTAGTCGTTCTAGGGTCACTTTCAGATCCTCCACATTATTTTACTAACCTCCAGGGGGTGAATTTGTTTGGGCCCCATTGTAAAGAGCCTCGATGTCCCAGTCGAGGCTCGAACTGCCGATCTTGGAGATGACAAGCCGACGCTCTTCCAACTGAGGTACTTTGACGGAATTGCAAGCTCTTACGGTCGAAGTGAACACTGCAACCTTAGGCAATATTTTAATTATCAAATGACATAGCACGTGATATGTCACTGCTAAAATAATGCTGTAATAAATATAGACCTACTTCATGAAAGGTTTCTTTTGTTTTAAAATAAAATTATGCAAACCGGCTAAGTAGAATCCAATAATACTCTGGGAATGGATGTTTTTACTTTCCTTATATACATAGTATAATGTATCAAGTCTTAAACCTTGATAATGTATAAGGAAAGTATTGTAACGTGGTCGATAATTCGAATTCTAGTTTTAGACGGAAGAGCGCTTTTCAAGCATCCCTGAACACGAATCAAATGTTTTTCAAGTGATGTGCGCGTGTTTATATATATATATATATATATATATATATATATATATATATATATATATAAATACGCACACACACACATATATATATATATATATATATATATATGTGTGTGTGTGTGTGTGTGTATTTGTGTGTGTTTGTGAGTCTGTGAAGATGATATCTACTGCTAAATATTTCTTATCCTACTGCCTATAATATTATCCTACTGCCATGGCTTCTAAACTCAGAACCCAAAACTACAACAATCTGTTGTAGGGAATGCAATGTTGATATAATCTTTGCATTTTACAAATTGATTATATAAAGTGCTGAAGGAAGAGCGGCCAAGTTCACACTTATACCACACTACCCTAATTAGAATCAGT
The DNA here is from genome assembly GCA_951213105.1 of Amaurobius ferox. NCBI lineage: Eukaryota > Metazoa > Arthropoda > Arachnida > Araneae > Amaurobiidae > Amaurobius > Amaurobius ferox. The sequence goes on along the minus strand of OX578141.1, from coordinate 85,505,719 downwards.
TGAATTTTAACATGATTGAATCCACTGTTTTGCATAACTCTTTATTATTATTTTCTTTTAATTGAAAATCTTGTTAGCAAAATCAGTATTGTAATATTCCAGTTAGATCTTCCAAACACACGTTTTAGCTTAAGTATGATTTCAATATTTCCCATAAAGATATAACAGAAAATCTCTTCCGGTTAAGTAATATTAATCAAGCCTCATTTTGATTGCAATTATTAAAATACAAAAATAGGCATTATTCTGATAATAAATCCTAATAGAAAATGTCAATGTAATAAGTGATACGTTTCCGAAGATCTTATGTCCCGAGTTACATGATGAAAATTCTTCATATATAAAAATTATTTTCCACATCTTCTATCACAAACTCTTATCACAATACTGATTCCTAAAATTTAGTATACAGCAATGCATTTCTTTAATTTATAACAGGAGAAGGTATTAAACGGAATAAGAAATTTAGGCAGGAGTTTTCATATGGTGGCAAATGGTGTGTACATTTCATTTTGACGCAACTTAAGCATTTTTATTCTCATTTGCTTATTTAATTTTGTACCGTCATGTGAAATTTCGAAAAATTCGAAAGTAACAATTCCAGTACCGGAAAAATAAGTCCTTAGTGAAACCTACCCCTACCACCTCTGGAATTCGGATGCTGGACCTATAACAGTGATCCACTACGCTCAATATATAACCAGTCCTGAGAAAAATATGTTTGAATGCACATTTTTGAATCGGGAATGAAAACTATCCGGAAGTGAAAATCTTTAGAAATCCCCAACCTCCTTTATTTCAATGCTGAATATCAGTCATGATCTAAGCTTTATTTGTAATCTATATAAATAAAATTGAAAATCTGTCTGTCTGTCTGCCTGTCCCGTCATCACGGGAGAACGGCTGAACTGAATTTGATGAAATTCTGTGGATAGCCTTGAAATAGCACCACTTAAATTTTATCCAAGTTTCGAGTTTCTAAGATCCGGGGTTGTCGAGAAATTAATGAAAAACGAAACTTTTCCCTAGGAGTTCTACTCTCTAACTTCCTGGTTCCTACAACCAAAAAGGTTGGAAATCGCTTGTCATTTGAATGAAGTTCATTTTTTTTCGATGAAGTTTTAAGTTTTCAAATATAATAAATTAATGTAGTATTGTGATAATTTTAAAAATATTACTGAGGAATGTATCGCATTTTAGAGATGTTTATATGAAATTGCATTGAAGTTGGAAAGTGTTTCATAATCAATGCTTTACGCATGATTGATCGTTCCTGTTTTACATATATTGATTCAATTCCATATTTTTTGTAAATTTGCTTGCAAAAGAGGCCAGGATGCTTTATTCTTCAGATCTGCCCGTGAAGATAATTTTGTATAGCGAGAACAGAGATTCTTAAACTTGTTTTTAGGATCATAAAATTAAATATTTTAACATAATATTTTGATTAAAAATGTCATTTAGTATACTATAGGAATTTGCACCTGATTGTGGATTTTAAGTTTCTTTATATTATATACTCCGTACGAAGAATGGATATGCTGCGAATATCACACAAATCAATGAGTACTGCCGGAGAAATAAATTCCGCGGCAACACATCGAAAATTTTAATCAGACATACATTTTTGACACATTAACTGACAACACAAATTACATATGCATTAAATTCTAATACGACGAACGTTATAAATTGGTGATGAATAGAATCTTTCACCTAAGAGGACAACTAAGTGATAAAAGTCATTTTAATCTGTGAAGCCTGTCATCATAAAATTTGTCGAAACTATAAATTGGTGTCGAAGGCATTTAAAATATGAAAATAATTGTTATTGTTCAATGTGATGGGCTTCATTTCCACAGACCTATATAAAACGATTTAGGAAACTAAACATGTTTGTTTTTACCTTTATTATTTTTCTAATATATGGCGGGAAAATGGCGATAAGAAGGGAAAACATTTTTATAAGGCTGTAAATGAAGCATCAGGACGTTTAATTCCTGGGTTCTGTGTGTAAAGATAATTTTACACAGCGAGAAGAGACAATTTTATACTTTTATAGGATAATTAGATAAAATACATTAATAGAACTTTTTCGTTTGTGATAATAATGTCATTTAGAATGCTATAAGAATTTGCACATAATTGTGAATTACGTTTCTTTATATTATATATTTCGTATGAAGAACGGGTGTACGGCTAGTATTAAATAAATGTGTGTTGCCAGGGAAATAAATTCCACGACAATACACCGAAAATTTTAACCATGCATACATTTTTGACATATTAACTGACAACACAAATTACATATGCATTAGATTCTAATGCTGCGAAAGTTATAAATACGAAATTTGTAGTGATGAATAGGATCTTTCACCTAAGAGGTCAACTAAGTGATAAAAGTCGTTTTAAACTGTGAAATCTGTCATCATAAAATTTGTCGAAAGATAAATTCGTGTCGTAAGCATTTAAAATGTGAAAATAATCGTAACTTTTTAATATAATGTGCTTTATTTACATAGACCTATATAAAATGTTTTAGGGCACTAAACATGTTTTTTTCTTTGATTTTTTTCTTTTATTCCTCTATATAGATGAGAAGATGGTGATATGGGAAGGTAGTTTTTATCGGGCTGAAAATGAAGCATAATGTCAATAATAACTTTTGTGTGTAAGTATGAGTGTGTATAAGTATAAGTGTGTGTGTTTCTTCATCGCGAGAAAACTATTGCATCGAATTACGTGAAATTCTGTGGGTAGCTTTGAAATAGTGACACTTAAAATTTAGTCCATGTTTCATTAGTTTTTAGAACTAGGACTTATCGAGATATTAATGAAAAACTGAACATTCCATTGAGATATCTTAATGTCTTTTTTCCGAAAATTTATTAAAATAAAAGAATGATGCTAAGCAACAGAATTAAACCCACTGAGTTTATTCAGCAGACGATTTTTATTGAAAGCCTTCCGATTTAAATAATCGAGAAATGTAAAAAAATAATTTTATCGGAATTACATTTTTGACTAAATTATTTGAATTACTGTGCTTTCGGGTTGAAAGCTTACGGGGATTGCTCATATTTTCAATTTCTTAAGTCATTTATTTTATTTCGGCAAATAATTTTCAAATTTATATATTGTGTTTAGCCAATTGTTCAAACAGAATAAAAATGGTACGGGTATATCTTCTAATACCATTTTAATATTTTCATTTTGACATACGTGATTCAATTTCACAGCACTTTCATTTTGGCATAATTGATCTAATTTCAAATTTTTTGTAAATTTTTTTATAAACGGGACAAACATGTTTTATTCTTCAGATATGTCAGTAAAGTTAATTTTGTATAGCGAGTACAGACATTCTTATACTTCTTTTTAGGATAATTAAATAAAATGTTTAGAAGGGTATTTTGAATGACAATGGCATTTAGAATATTTTTTGGAATTTACTCATAATTGTAAAGTTTCTTTTATATTACATATTATGTACGGAGAAAGAGTATACTGCTAATGGCATATATAACAGAAATCTAATATTAAGAAAGATATATAGTAGAAACTGAATAGAGATGAAAGTATGATTCTTATAGATTCTTTCATAATGTAAGCAATGATCTGATGCTTAAGCAAGTCTAGATTTCTAGTTATGTTTTTAGCAAAGTCAACCAATGGTCCACCATATAATACCTTATCAATTTTATCAGCAGCTTTGACATGATTTTGTCATAAACTTTGCTACATCGCCTGTATGACCAAAACACCTACATCCGGCCGGCAGTTCTCAGCAGTTCATTCATTATACTAGTACAATAGCGGCTAAAACTATCTTCTGCCAATAAAAACGGCTAATACAGAATGTCGGACCAGTCAAGATAGTCTAGCAGAGTTAGCAGGTCAGCTACTAAACTTTAGATCTATTAATAAGGAAAACATTCAGGAACATTGAGTTTGGCTAATTATATGTGTTCATATAGTCTCAATACTTGATATCATATTAAATTAGAAGTAAAATACTCATCATTGTGAAACGCCGTTTTATGTTTTTATAAAACTGTTTATGTATGTTTTTTACTTTCCCTGCAATATATGGTAATGTATAGGGAAAGTATTGGAATCATGCCGAAAATCGCAACTCGAGTTTTCGACGGATCTACACGTTTCGAGACCTCTAGAATACGAAAAAACCATTTTTAGCGTGACGTCTGTGTGTGTGTCTGTCTGTCTGTGTGTCTGTGCAGATATTGTATCCACTCTAACTAAAAAACGAATGGACCGAATTTCACAAAATTTTGTAGGTAAGTCACTAGTGGGCGGGGCTGGTGCTGATTAGTTTTGGGTACGATTCGAAATAAAAGAACCCGCCTTTTTTGTGAAATGGCCCGCAAAAGCTTGTATCCACTGTAGCTGAAAAACTAATGGACCGAATTTCACAAAATTCGGTAGATGAGTCACTTTTGGGTTACCCTGGTGCTGATTAGATTTTGGTACGATTCGAAAAAAAATAACCTGCCTTTTTTTGCAGAATGGCCCGCAAAAAACGTCCAAATCTAAACTAAAGAACTACGTATGCTCAAATATATCCATTAAATGCTTGTTTAATACGTAATTTCTAGCGAAGAAAAGAATAAGACCAACCCCATTACATTAGGACTAGATGTTCTCGAGATATTTTAGTTTTTCGTATTTTCTCTACGCCACCTTTGAAAATAAGTCCGGTTACCGAATGAGAACGAAAATTGAATTAAAAGTGAAATAAATTTAATTAAAATAAAGAGAACGTGGATATAAGTCTGCAGGGAAAGTCATGTGCTGCCCACATCAGATTTTTACTTTCCCTGCAATACATGGTAATGTATAGGGAAAGTATTGGAATCATGCCGAAAATCGCAACTCGAGTTTTCGACGGATCTACACGTTTCGAGACCTCTAGAATACGAAAAAACCATTTTTAGCGTGACGTCTGTGTGTGTGTCTGTCTGTCTGTGTGTCTGTGCAGATATTGTATCCACTCTAACTAAAAAACGAATGGACCGAATTTCACAAAATTTTGTAGGTAAGTCACTAGTGGGCGGGGCTGGTGCTGATTAGTTTTGGGTACGATTCGAAATAAAAGAACCCGCCTTTTTTGTGAAATGGCCCGCAAAAGCTTGTATCCACTGTAGCTGAAAAACTAATGGACCGAATTTCACAAAATTCGGTAGATGAGTCACTTTTGGGTTACCCTGGTGCTGATTAGATTTTGGTACGATTCGAAAAAAAATAACCTGCCTTTTTTTGCAGAATGGCCCGCAAAAAACGTCCAAATCTAAACTAAAGAACTACGTATGCTCAAATATATCCATTAAATGCTTGTTTAATACGTAATTTCTAGCGAAGAAAAGAATAAGACCAACCCCATTACATTAGGACTAGATGTTCTCGAGATATTTTAGTTTTTCGTATTTTCTCTACGCCACCTTTGAAAATAAGTCCGGTTACCGAATGAGAACGAAAATTGAATTAAAAGTGAAATAAATTTAATTAAAATAAAGAGAACGTGGATATAAGTCTGCAGGGAAAGTCATGTGCTGCCCACATCAGATTTTTACTTTCCCTGCAATACATGGTAATGTATAGGGAAAGTATTGGAATCATGCCGAAAATCGCAACTCGAGTTTTCGACGGATCTACACGTTTCGAGACCTCTAGAATACGAAAAAACCATTTTTAGCGTGACGTCTGTGTGTGTGTCAGTGTGTCTGTCTGTGTGTCTGTCTGTCTGTGCAGATTTTGTATCCACTCTAACTAAAAAACGAATGGACCGAATTTCACAAAATTTTGTAGGTAATTCATTTGTGGGAGGGGCTGGTGCTGATTAGTTTTGGGTACGATTCGGAATAAAAGAATCCGCCTTTTTTTTTAAATGGCCCGCAAAAGCTTGTATCCACTGTAGCTGAAAAACTAATGGACCGAATTTCACAAAATTTGGTAGATGAGTCACGTATAGGTCACCCTGGTGCTGATTAGATTTTGGTACGATTCAGAAAAAAATAACATGCCTTTTTTTGCAAAATGGCCCGCAAAAATTGCCAAAATCTAAAATAAAAAACTGGGTATACTCAAATATATCCATTAAATGCTGATTTAATACGTAATTTTTAACGACGAAAAGAATAAGTCCAATCCCATTACACTAGGACTAGCCGTTCTCGAGATATTTCAGTTTTTCGTACTTTCCCTACGCCACCTTTGAAAATAAGTCCGGTTATCGAATGAGAACGAAAATTGAATTAAAAGTGAAATAAATTTAATTAAAATAAAGAGAACGTTAATATAAGTCTGCAGGGAAAGTCATGTGCTGCTCACATCAGATTTTTTACATTTTTTTATATATGTTTTCAAATTACATTTGTTTATAATTTGCAACATCAGGAATGTGTAAATATGAAACTCCGCACTTTTATATTTATTTAAAGTGTTAAAATGTAATCCAACAAATGAAATCATGGCGATATTAAGTGTCGAGACATACATCATCGTACAAAAGTAACTTCAAGATTACAATTGAAAGAAAACAGTGTTTAAGATAACAGTGGCAAGACACATATAATATAATATAATATTTCACAAAAACACCGCGCCAGGGTAAACTCTGCCTGCCAAGTACATAAAGAAAAATTGAAAGTCGTTTACGCCAAGTTTCCGTGTAACCATAGATGTACTTTCAGGTCTAGGTACTTTGTCGAAGTTTTCTAACATTCTAAGTAATCACATGTAGCTATTTGTAGTTGCAGTCATTTTTACGTTCTCATACTCTACAATAATAGAGAAAGTATTATTTTTACGAAATTTTTGATTTGGAGATATTGGTGCCAATATATATTTTAGAACCTCCTGGACACATTTTGACTACTTTTAAACTGATGTCCGTCTGTCTCTCTGCGATCGATTTCTTGGGTACATTATAGCTTCCACAAATATTAATGGGTATCCACGAAACTTTTTATCTGGCTTTATCAAAAAAATATCTAGAACTAGATAGAACTTTTTTAAAAGTGAAAACTTTATATTTTCTTAACTTGGCAGTATAAGACAAAATTTTACATAATAATTTGTTTTTGCCAGATTCGCGAGAATATTGCTTAAAAAATATCTTGTTCATAACTATTTGCGGAATGATATATAAACCGCTGAAAATAGGGTGGGTTTGTCACGTCAGGCATAATGCTCACATGCCAGGTACAAATTCAGAAACGACGACGGGAAGGGACGGAACATTACTACGTTTCTAAAATACTGGTTTCTTAGGCAAGGCCGTGTACCCCTATAACTTTTAAACCTTGTGTCATAGACCAACCAACTGAACGCGTAGCTATAGGGAAGAGATTATGCGCAGTCCAATGAAAATACCTGTAGCGCCCCTGATGGCGAAATACGGAACTTAAAAAAACCAGAAACCAACAGAAATAGGCAAAAAAGTCCAATTACAAACTGAGCAGTGCTTAATTAGTTCAAGACGATAGTTGGTTCGAGCAAACTCGATAAAGCAACCTATCGTCAGGGCTTGTAATTTTGTAGTCCCTGCTAAGCTTCATGCTGTTGCAGCTCTGTCCAGAAGTGCATCGCCGTTGATGGTGCACATTCTGAATACTGGGCATGCAGACTTCGCGAGGGTTTAATTGAACCTGTATTGCACGAACTTTGCACTACGCCTGTGCCGTTTTAAATGTTTCTAGTTTCACTTGTCTCTTACCTGGTCATTTCTGTAAGTATTTCTGTTAAATTAAGTATTGTTTTGTACTAACTAACCATCTTTCATTCCGTTATTCAACTTTTTGCCTATCTCTATTAGTTTCTGGGTTAGTTGTTTTAAGTTTCGTATTTCGCCAGTGGGGATGCTGAAAATACATTAAATCGATTGCACATGTTCACTTCTTCATAGGTGCACGCTACGAAACGCGGTTTAAAAGTTATAGAGGTCATACGGACATTCCTAAGAAACCTATGTAATACTGTGTAAAGAACATTGTCGCTCCAAACAGGAATCGAACTACGGATATCTGAACTGGCCAGCCGATGATCTACCGTTGAGTTACTGGGACGAAATTGCGAGTTTCCATCGTTGAAGTGAACTTTGAATTCTCCACCCTCTAATGTCAGATTGGTGGGCAACTGACAATCTGACTGACCACCTCCTGCTATTTTTACCCCAAGTTAGCCTCTTGCTACTACTGTTTTTACCCAGGTTAGTATCCTGCGTGGTCGTTATCCTTTCAATTTGAAATCGGACCCTAATTTCATAACCTCCGATATCTTTACACTAACATACAGGGTTGATTTGTTCTGGCGCTATTGTAGAGAGCTTTTCTGCCCCAACCGGGAATCGTACCATAGATCCCCGAAATGGCCAGCCTATGCTCTACCGTTGAGCTACTGGGACGAAATTGAAAGCTCTTATCGTTAAAGTGGACTCTGTAACTGTTATAATTCGTGAATTTATATTCAAATACTTTAAAAAACATGAAGTACAAAGCTTCATTTCTATTCATTTCCAGTTTTGGTGTTTTAAGTAAACAAACATTGCGATGGTCATTATTGGTTCGAATACTTCGTGTTTTTACTGAGTAAAATTATTTCTTTTATTGATAGTCGATTTGTTGTGAACGACATATTTATTATTTTCCCTACAGATATGATATAATGTAAAGGAAAGTATTGTGACGGGGACGAAAATTAGAGTTCGAGATTTCGTCGGAAAAGGACGTTTCAAGCGTCCCTGAACTGGAATCAAACGTTTTCGAGGTGATGTGTGTGTGTATGTGTGTACATAGGATTCGGTTTACACCGTCTCCGACTCTTGAAAGAATCGTTCTCTGGAATAAATTCATTTAAAAATTGCGAAATATGTGCCGAACTCTAGTTAATAGTCTTCTTCTATAACTTTTAAATTAATTCTAATGTAAAAAAAATCTCGTCGAGGTGCATTGCCGTCGGAGTTCAGGTGTACCTGTACCGAATTTCATGAATGTCAGTAGTTTCGATTGTCAGCTGCATGAGACTCAGACACACATACAGTCATATTATTTTTTATTGTATATTTTAGGTGATAAATGCAAATGTTTTGTCTTACTAAAGTGTATTATTAGAAAATATTTAGTAATTGCAAATACAAAATACAAAGTATTAATCTAATACTAATACTCTTAAATCAAATATCAAACAAAGTTTTGACTACATGTCTATTTAAATTAATAATAATAAATTCAGTATTAAAGTTTTTAAAAATAATAGAAATACAATAAAATAGTATAATTTTAAATTCCCCTTCGGCATTTTGAAACAAGAGTAATAAACGAAGAAAGAAGAGGAACAAATACGAGTATCAAGTGAAGTTTTAGATTCAACTTATTTTGTCTGCCTAAATGTATAATAATTCCAGGATAAAAGCTTTTAACATAGTGAAACTTGAGTATTTTTTCAAAATTTTATATCTGCATTTTGACTTCAAACAATTTACATTTAAGCACAATCTAATATTACTCTATAAATTGACTAAAAGAAAAGTTTCCAACGTTTTCCGAGATGTATACAGCTCAATGATATATAAAACTTTCTCAATATTGTTCAATTTTATTTTATCCATTATATATGATTCCATTTGTATTTAGAAAAAAAAGTATATTTCATTAAAGTCTTCAAGATGATTTTGCTTCAAATGGCATGTTTGTAATGCTCTTAAGAAAATATCATTTTAAAGCAACTGGTAATCTCAGAAATTTTTGATTAGATACTGACTGAAATTTTAGTAGGTTTCCTAATCTTATGTCTGCAATAAACAAAAATAAAAGTACACATGGAACTAATGGAATAACTTTATGGCAACATGATAAAAAGTCATAATGGGAGTAGCTCAGCAGATTAAGTAGCGTGGGGTCTATGACCGTACACGTTAAGTCTATCTATATTCCACTAGTCTGGAGCAAGGCCATAACAAGCTAATTTTCATGATAAAGGGGGGAGAAACAGCTTTTGTTGATTTAAAGACGCCATCAGGAACACCCTGGTAGAAGTCTAGCTTTGCCTAATACCACCCAATTTATGAGCTATTTCAAACCAAACTAAAGTTTAAATCAGTAAACAGTTTATTTCCTCGTATTACCCTATTATTTCTCTATAAATGTACCAAATTTCATATTTTTGTATGCTATAGTTTTATCCGTACGAGAGAGACAAAATCGATGGACTTGCCGATACGAAAGAGCGTTTTACTCTTCGGAAGTGCATAAAAAGTAAAATATCTATATTGACATAAACTACATTGAAACAAACTACATTGAAATTAAAAAAGGGCTCCATACTGCAAAAATTCTACTACAAAGCCTGCAAAAATACAGGGTCTTTCTGTTGTTAGCCCCTTGCCTGTGAAATATATTTCAGGAAAGTGGATCAAAAATGGAAATTTTTTTTATGCTTCAGTTTTGTCTATTATAACATTTAAAAAGGTTAGAAAAATTTTATTTTGTAAAAATATAAATTTTCATCTGAAATAACTACTATATTTAATATTTTGACATACATGTGGAAAATTAATGGATTATATTCATATTTTACTCAAAATTGTTTAATTATAGCAAGATAAATCAAATAATCATTTGAATTTCACAAATCGTTTCGCAGAATCATTTTTCAGAATTTCACAAATCTTTTATAGTATGATATATACGAAAAATATGACACGGCACACAAGCCGACATCACACTCTTTACAATAAACTCGGTTTATATCCCGCCTAATCAAGCTAGCTGATCCCGCCTACTTCCAAAAAAAATGTGGACAAGTATTGCCATCTATTGGAAAAACAATGAATTATATTGTAGAGCATTTGGTAAGGCAAAACGGACTCAATTCGGGATCAACGGAATAGAAACACTGATTTTTCGCTTGCCCGAAGTCAGTTCGGCATTCCAAATTTGGCGCAGAGGGGTTGCTCGAACTGGATTCGGGTGGCTCAGGCAAGGGGTTAGTTTATCGAGGACGCGACCTTGCAGCTCAAATATTTTGTCTTTGATTTTGACATTAACTATTTCTTAAACTATAATATATAGCGAACAACAGGTTATTTCAGCATGTTTCTCAAATATTTCTCTACAAGTGTACCAAATTTTATACTTTTCTATGATATAGTTTTTACTGTACGATGCAGAGAGACTTGAGGAATGAGAAATTTGTCAAACAGCGGTGGCGGCCATGCTAGATACTTTTTTTAATATAGAGAGACACTGACTCTCCCATTAAATATCTTTATATATACGGCAATGGGTCATTATCTTAAGAACGATATGCAATTAAAATCAATCTACAGCTATGAGGAAGTTAAAATTAAGTAATATGTAACGTGTGATTAAATATGCAATAATTTCTATAATGATATACTTGATTCCAATTGTATTCCTAGAACGAAATTACTTGAAACATCGTAAAAGAATTCCTAAAAATCTCCCAGTAGAGAGCGTCAAACGTTTATACAATCTACATTAAGATCGGTTTCATTTTGTTCAAAATTTCAAGTATCAGATTTCAGTAAGTTTTTCATAAATCACCATACAAACACACGCACGCTATATCAGCATGTGCTAAGTTAAAGGCTACCAGTGTTTTAACTTTGTTTACTTATTAATATTGTATTAGCTTGCAAGTTAATAATACAATTCAACACGCAGCAAACGTGATATATAGCTTTAACCATTAACTTACTCATAATGAAAGTTAAAATACTACGTAATCGGTTGAGTTTCCAGTTACAGAAAGTTGTCAGTTTTTGGAAGTCGGAATTTTATATAATTAGCTTATCTCCCAGTAGTACCGGTTGGCCAGTTCGAAGATAAAGGGTTCGATCCCGGGCTGGGACAGCGAGGACTTTACAATGGCGCCCGAAATAATTTACTCTGCTGATTAGATGCAACGATGATGGGGATCGTAAAATAATTCCATTATGAATGGACCCATAAATTATGGTGTCAGTTTCAAAATCATGACGACATAGTATGCTAGTCGGGATATAAATGTCATTCAAATCGGAAGTTGCACGCCAATCTCACTTGAGAAGAGTTTTATGACCCTTTTGTTGTAATTCTGTACCAGAAGCTCAATGGTTAGTGCATCGACAGGCCAGTTCGAAGATACGCGATTTGATCCCCAGCTGGAACAGTGAGACCTTCATATAATCATGATAGACAGATGAAATGGGGATTTTAAGTTCCGATTTTTTACAAGTAGGTGTAAGAGAATAAATCATGAATCAGAATATTGAGACTGTTTCATTGCCTGAAAATTATTCATCAAAATCGATGGAAATATTTGAGAAAATATTAAGCTTTGAAGCATATTTTTGAATTTTCTGTTTTATAACGCTGTACAAAACTTAAAATATTTCTGCCATTAACTAGTTCCCATTTAAGACTAACAAATCACTAGAAAAGTTTGTCAGTAGGTTGGGGATGTTTCCAAGTTATTAGCAGTCATTATAGATAGTGTTATAAAATCATAATCCTTCTGGATACCATGTTGTAAAGGATCCCGCAGCTGGATACCATTTAAGTGTCACCGCTCACTCACACACTGTCAAAGTTTTGAAAGTTCAGAGTTTTTTTTCACTTCCAAGAAACATGATTGTAACCCAGTGATTATTTATCTCGGCTGTCACACAGGACCTCGTATCATATACTTTCATAGCAAAATTACTATAACTTCCCCCGAAATCCCGTCCAAAATTAATAATGACAACTGTGTTAGACAAATACGCTAAACAAATAATAACAAATGAAAAAACAAAAAAAATTAATATTACTTTCTCCGCCCTACCTATCCATATAAACAAACCATTTAATCTTACTATGTTTACCCTAAAACAGATATACCTACTCCACTGAATACCGAAACTATCGCTGACTCGCTTTCCTGCCGCGTCAGCTGTTAACTGCCTCTGTTCCCAACTTCTCCGAGGCCAGGAGAATATGTTTGATCCAGTTTCAAACACATCTCCCCCTCCCCACTTCTTGGGTGCTGCTTTTTTTCTACCCCATACTTTTCCTCCGCCGTGCCGAAGGATTAGGGAATCTCTCCATCCTCCCCTTTCTGATAACGCCATCGGTTCGCCCCCTTCTGCCGGCGTACTCACGAAACGAAAATTTTTCGATGGTTCTGCCCGATCCCACTCTCTGAGCTCTCTTTTCTGAAATCGAAACCCTTTGAGGTGATGCTTGTTCCCTCCTTTCAGCTTTCGCATCTTGATTATCGGGCGTGTCCCACCCGGTTTCTGCTTGTACTAAGAGAATTTCCATCGTCCGTACTTTCATTTGTCGCCTCCTCTCCGCTCTTCTTAATTTCGGGACAACTAATTGGCCCGCTCTCTCTCCTAACATATTTTTGGTGTAGATTACATATCCTCTGCATATCTTGGCTCGTTCCTCTAATTCTGCACACCTTATTTGTTCTTTTGCAGACATTTGCGATTGCAGGAACTTAGCTTCATTTTGTTTTTCACCCTCTGCGGCTTCTCTGCCCCTTTCTTCCATTTCAAAACTCGAAACTGTCACTTCATTGGGTTTGTAAATTGTTTCGCTCCCGTCTGCGTCCTCCGAAATCGGTTAGCGCCTACCTGGGTCTATGGTGTTCGCCTTCCCAGCTCTAGAATTTTTCTCTAGCTCTCTCTTTGCCGGTGGCGGTAACAATATCTTCTCTACCATATCCTTCACGACCGCGCATATCACTTTCTGTTGGGGCGTACTACCGCTCACCCCCCCTGACCATTCCTAACGGGATATTTAATAGCGGACATTTCACAGCCGGACCAAATACTCCTTTCAAGTATATCGCCGCCTCATCCATCCTCGGTTCCTGGGATATAAGATCACTTCTTACGACCGTTATTTCCGTTCCGGAATCTACTAGGGCCCACGCTAACTTACCGCGCGCGATGCTCACTGGCACCCTCGCTAATTCACAGCGAGTCTGTTGCTCCTGTTTTCTCCATTTTCCCGTACCTATCGCGTCCACCCTGGCTATGACTCGGTGGGCAGTAGCTCATGGAGCCAGCCGCGCGTTTATTTTCCCTTCTTCGGCTAGTGTCTTTTGGACCACTCAGCCTTCCCTGCCTCCTTTGAAGACAGTCCATTTAAAATGATTCTTCGACCCACATATAAAACATTGGCCTTTTTTTCCCCCATTTACGGGTCCCCCAATATTGTCCGTACTCTTTCGCCCTCAGGTCGGAAATGACCGCGTTCCTCTTTCTTATCTCCACTAGCCCCTCCATTTCCTGGCCCCGACGCCGCATATGATTTACCTCTGGGCGCGAAGTACATATCGCACTCCTTGGCCAGTTCCCTGGGCTTAAACCTCCCTTCACCTTGCCGTATACCTATATGGGCATAGGTCTCGACGTCCAGTCCCTGGGTAATTTTGTCAGCTACCACTAATTGGTTTACGGTCTCAAAATCCATTGCCCCCTTTAATGTGCAATAATAGTCCCACATAGACGTCGCCCGAGTCGCGAACTGAACGAAATTTTCGTCCGCCCGACGGCTTTCCGGAAGTTTTCTAGACATATTTGAGACGAAGGTTGGACATTTTCGAACACAACCCCCTTTACCACCTCATAAACCCCGTACTGCTCCTCCGGAACCTGGGTCAGCAAATCCGCCGCTCTGTCCCCAAGTAAATTTAACAGAATTGTCGCCCTGAATTCGCGTGGTACGCTCTCAAAGGCGAATGCCTTCTCTAGGCTTGAGAAAAAATATGCCCACTGGTCAGACCGTGTGGGTACTTTGACTGTTAGCAGTCTTATGATTCTGACTGTCTCTTCCACCGTCCGAAACCTCATCCGCGCCCCTGCCTCTAGGCTTATAACCGGACTTTCCGTGCTGCTGCTGCGACTCCCTGCCCGAATCTTCTCTAATTCCACCCTTTCTTGGGATTCTAAATTTAATTTAAGTTGTTCCTATTCTAATTTTAGCTTATTTTGAAATTGTTCCCTTTCCAATTGCAGTTTAATTTCTGACCGTTCTTTTCCCACTCTTTCAGCTATAATAGCTGTGAGCATTACTTCCGCGACTTCGTCCTCATAGTCTGGGCTTTCCAGAATGATTTTCCTCAATTATTTTTAAACTCTGAGGTACGGTTTCTACCAGTTCGGACGCTAATACCATCAAATCTGCTTTCCGCGCTTTCGCTAAGAATGCCATTTTAAACAAAAAAATCCTACCTACCTATATATATATATATATATATATATATATATATATATATATATATATATATATATATATATATATATATATATATATATATATATATATATATATATATATGTGTGTGTGTCTGTGTGTGTGTAAAAATAATGTATTAACACTGTTTAAACCTGACTCTTCTCTATCTCAATACCGTATTTCCAGTATTCGAATTATAATAAAAACTCTATACCTTAAATATACATTAAAACAATACATTAAATATCTTTAAAATTCACACTAAGCATTACTATTCCTATTTTGAGCTTTGATTAAAATTTTGCCTAGCCCTCACTGAATTACAAAAGGATCCTGAGCAACATAAATCAAGAGTAAAAATTATCACTCATCCCACCGTAGATTCTTTGGGCTTTGTTAAACATCGGTGAGGGATCTGGTGTCGGGTTACTTTCTGGATGGTTGGGGATGTGGGGTTCCTCCGTCAGTAGCTGCGGGAATATTGGCTTACGCTTCTCTCCGGGTTGTAGTTGAAAACCAGGCTTTCTTGGACTGCAAGTCAGATCTCCGGGCGTTGACCTCCGGCTTTGCTCTGCGATTCTGTTCTCCACTGGTTCGTTATTTACTTTGGTTCGGATTATCGATGAGTTTGACAGTCTGGCTTTTCATCACACCTCCATCCCACCGCTGCCACCATATGCTATAAAATCATACTCCTGCTGCATATCATGTTGTAAAGTATCCCGCCGCTGGAAACCATTTATAATGTTTTTATTTACTGGATAGGGATACTTTGGACATCTGTGTTGATGTTAGTATAGCACCGTTCGCTCCGGCGAAGTAGATTGAATTGAAATGCTCTGTCATTGAAGGAATAGCGTGTTTCTCCAAATTTGTGAGTTTCGTATCAAAAGATGAAGATGAAACTAAACAGTTTCTCAAGCATGGAATAGATGAGGCATCGTTTGAAAAGATGTAACAAACTTTTATTGTAGACTCGTGAGATATATATATGTACAGAATAACATTCTGTGGGGAGAGGCATGTGATTTCGCAGAGCTAAAAATGTGCGACCTGCTTCTCCAAAAATTGTCTGACGTCTCCCAGATGCGCGTCTCATTTGTGCATATATTCTGGTCCAAAATTTAAGGACCACCCGTACCAAGCCCTTTGGAATGTATCCCAGGCTCTTCATATCAGAGATCACCTAACGTCCCCATCTGGGATTAGCTTTCCCTTCTTTGATGACGGCTCAAAATGGGTGCATTTCTCCGAAATCAGACTGTGCTGACAGAGCTTTATAGCCTTGTTTTCCAAAACTGCAATGCAGGCGGTCTAAGGTGTATGAACCCTGAAAATGGCTGAAAATAGGCTCGAAAAAATTACGGGTTCCTCACAGATAGAATAAAAGGTATATTTTAATTACAATTTTTCCGTGGATAGATGCAGAAGTGTAAAACTCAAGCCAAAAAATTCCTTGTACTCAACCTCATAACGTGATAAAAGTTTCATGAAAATCGATCTCGTGTTTCAAGATATATTTAACTTACAAAGGTATCATCGAAATTTATAAAAAAAGAAGAGCGAACATTCATGAATCAAAGATCTATTTTATACTCCTAATTTAAGAATATTTCTTTGGTAGTTATAGAAACAATATTTTTTTAAATATTACATTTATTCCTGCTAAAGAATGAAGTAAAATCAAATAAATCCTTTAAACAATTTTTGAATATCTTACATTCCCTTGACAGCTAAGCCAATATAAGTGACTTCTCAAAATATAAGCTATATAAATATCCTCCGAGAATATGTACATATTGAATTTTGCAATTTGTTTTATAAAGAATTATTCAAACAGACATTTTTCATAAAATTCGAGGTATATATCTTTATTTCGCAGATATCTTGCTTCTAATTGAAATATTGTATGCACAGATAATGCATTAACATGGAATACATACTAGATATGGAATGCATTAAATTCCTTTGTGACTTATATTAATTTGAATAATATTGTATTACATTTTAAATTACCAATTTAATTTATGATATATTTCAGTTTAGTAAATACGTAAGTTTCGTATGATATATTTCATTTTAGTCTTAAAATGTATTATATGAAAAAGTAAAGTATTGTAAAAAGGTCCAAATCGGACTCTCAGATATTAATGAATTTACACGTTTCACGTATCCCTCAATACGGAGTAACCATTTATATAATAATTGCCTAGCATGTCTCTGTCTTACTAGACCTTTAAGAAGCTCTTATCTGTTTACTTGGAAGACGGAATCTTTTCACACTTACTGTAGCGATCACGGGACAGAACCTAACGCAGTCGGTTTTCACATATTCCCTCTGGTAGTGGAGGAAATGGGGAGTTTTTGAAAAGCCATTCTAGACCAAGTAGAATTTTCCCCAGCGAAATAGAAGCCAAAATATTGCCACACTTGGATCACGAGACATAATTTAACAAAGCCGGATTTTTATTTTTTCCCAGTAGTAGAGAAAATGTGAGGTTTTCGAAAAGTCCTTTCAGACCCTCCGGAAGTCCCTCGACGACCTAGAAGGCTTTCTTTCGTACTTCCCCCGGAGGTCTGAGAAAAGGAGCGGGGGAAGTATTTTCGGGCTCTCAAGAAGTCAACAGGTGACTTAGAAGGTTGGTTATTTGACCACTTAAAGTATCGACTTTCAGTGATATAAAAGCTTGCAAAACTTCCTTAAATAAAGCAGGTATATGCCAGTAAGGTGATAAGGAAGTATATTCAAGGACATTTTGCAAGTTTTTGCCTTACAAGCAACAGTTTGGTTTATTGTAATTAGAGTGGTATACTGGTTTACCATATTCTGCCGTGTTCTTCTCTGGGGTGATCGCCTTTCCTACTTTGGATTTGTCTAACAAGATTCATCAGTGTACGTGGATGAAAACTTAGAGACCATTGGCTCCTTGATAGATGAACTTAAAACTACCAAAGCTGCTGGGTCACTATTAAAAGTAATGCTAATTTACCTTCTCCTAGATCTATGATTAGGGTTTCAACTTCTCCTTTTATAAACTATGATAAACAGGTGTTTTTCAGAATAGGGATCTACTTATTAAACGCATCCATGAATGCAGGTAATTTTTTTTAAATGTCATTTATCAAAACTTGAAACTTCAGGGAGTCGCTACTGCAATTGATTAAGTTTACAGTGCCCCGAAAGGGGCGCTAGTACAGAAAACTCGAACGTTTACAATACTATTATCTTTGCTCAAGAATTGCTGGGTACTTGGCTACAAAGGAAAATTTCACTCTTGAAAAGCTGGACAAAAAGAGAACAAAGGTTATTGTTTTTAATGTTGACAAATGACTTAGTATATATAAAGTTAAGGAAAATACTGTTTCTCAGAATTCTCTTTTAAGGAACAGAACCAGCTCGAAATGATATTCAACATTAAAGACAAATGGGGACATCATTGGACCTTTGAAGTTGACCTAAATGTTTCTTAGATTAGTGATAAATGCTTCCTGTTCTGCGGTTGGAAAAATTGAATAGCAGTGAGTTTCATGGGGTTTTACAATGTATGTTTTGTGTTTATTTAGGGACAATCTCCATCCGTTGTTTGCATGACTGTAGATTTCTGACCTGTGGGGAAGCCCATCCTGTTCCGGACTGTTCTAAAGGATTTCAATCTTTTTATTGTTTGAAAAGCAATAGAAAGTATAATACCAATTTTGATGTAAACAAATCTTGCCAGGACAAAAAATGTAATATATTAATACCCATGTGGTTTAAAACAATTTTTGCTATCAATCAAAAACATTCACGCAGTTGTTATCTGTTTCAAGACTTTAAGTGATTAATAATAAAAATATTGTAATGTGTGAGTTGTAATTATCGTCAAAACATGCGGTTATTTTATTATTTTTACTTTCCCCATACATATAGGATAATGTATAGGGAAAGTATTGTGACGGAGTTGAAAATTCAAATTCGAGTTTCCGACGTAAAAGTAAGTTTCAAGTTTCCCTGAACACAAATTGAACGTTTTCGAGGTATTGTACGTGTGCGTATCTGTGTCTGTATGTGTGTGTGTGTGTTTGTTTGTTTGTTTGTGTGTGTGTGTGTATGTGTTTGTATCAGTGAGTCTGGGGATGCGATATCTTACAAATGAATGGAGCGTTTCGAACAAAATATGATACAAATATTATTCGTACTATCGGTGAATACTGGAATCCTATTGACTTTAAGCGAAATCAAATATTCGAAACACCTCCAAATTTTCAAATGAAATTTTGAAAAAGTCATTAAATACTGTTACACAAATGATTATTTCTGATGTAACGTTTCATTGGAAAACGAATGAAATGAATTTTAGACCGTTAGCATGTACTGGTCTCTAGATATTGTACATTTTTCAAATACGTTTATCCAAAAAATAACATAACAGTAAAAAAGTATTAATTATTGTGAAATATGCTCACTTTTCATGTGTAATATTCTGCGATAAATGTGTTAACATTATTCTCGTAGATCTAGTTCTTTCCATTCCGAGGAAGATACTTTGAGTAATAGTTTTGTATTTTGGCGTCCAACAATGCACCAGTAATAATTTATATATTAGAAAAGATCCTCTTTTCATTTGTCGGCAATGCTTGGCGATAAATGTGGCAACTTTTGCTATTAATTTTGCGAAATATTGCCAACTTAGCGATATTTCGCCGAATATTGACAAAAGTATGGACAACATTGCGAAAATGACTCTAATGCATAAGTTAAAAAAGTTTGAATACATAAATTAACGAAAATGAAGTTAAATGTATGAATTAATTATAAAAATATTTCAATATTTCAATATTGTTGCGGATGCTATTAATACTGACGATTGCCAATTTAGAGTTGCGCGAAATGTAATTTAATTAGGTACTCCGAAATAGTTTTACATGCTGTCATTTGAAAAATCTTCAAATGTACAATTCAAAGTTAATAAAATTGTGTCGTTGAGTTTATACACCATTTTGTTTACTGTGAAAGTTGTAAATTCATTGCATTATATAGGGAAAGTGATATGCTGCTGAAATCAGATACTTAAATCATCCTGAAAAGTTGTACTTAACAATGCCCTAAACTTAAATTTGAAATGTTCCACAACTGAACTCCTTTCCTTTAAGTATCATATTACAAATTCCTACATGCTTTTATATACACAGTAAAATTATTAAAGTCCAGAATCTGTTTCTACTTCTTGACTTTTATTGATTCAAGAAGAAAACTCAGATGTCACAGAAAAACTCAACTTCTTAGTTTCTTAATTTTTTCGCGTACGAAACTCTTGTTCAAGCGATAGCAGGTGTTTTGTGCGCCACCAGGCGCATGGATGACACAGTATTGATTTATCGAAATGCTATTTCATCATTTTTTTCACTCTATACTTTCAGTAATATTGAAACTTAATTTTTATATGGCAAAGTGTAAACTTTCATACAGCTGAAGAAACCTTAAGTATTACGTGTTAAGTCCCTCGCAGGACTGGGAGATTTAATCTAGGCGTCAATTGGATGTAATTTATACTGATTTTTCTAGAGCTTTTGATTCGGCTGATCATGTTATCTAGATTTATAAAGAGTATAGGTGCTTGCTCTTGTTTGTAATGTTATTAAAATCCTATAAGACTTCTAGGTTTTTCTGTGTTAATTGTAGTTTTTGCATAAATAATGATTTCAGCTACTACTGGTGTGCATCAGAGCTCTGTTCTTGATCCATTAATATTCATTATTACTTTCCCTACAAATATAGTATATTGTATGGGGAAGTATTCTGACAGGGTTTAAAAATTCGAATGCGAGTTTTCGATGGAAAAGCACGTTTTCTGCATTCCTAAACTCGAAATGAACGTTTTTGAGGTGATGTCTGTGTGTGTGTATGTTAGTGTGTGCCCCCTTGAGCCTGTGGATGCGATATCTTACAAACGAATGGAGTGTTTTGAAAGAAATTTGGTACGAATAGTACATTCTGTGAACACCGGAACTCTAGTGCTTCTAGAAGTAAATTCATGTCATTATGTAGAGAAAATCACTTGCTGCCCAAGTCAGATTTTTAATTAATGATCTTACTGTATCGTTTTAAAAATTGCCTATTTTATGCTAGTACTTTGAAAATCTTTTGTTTGATTTTCGATGTAACTTGTAACAATCTTGTAACTCTTGAGACAATATTCTGTTTGAGTTGTCTGTCCTTTATAAGTGGTATAATGATAACGGTCTGCATCTTAATATTAGCATATGTGATGTTGTTTATTTTACTCGTAGAAAAATACTTATTTTGCATTTTTAAAATATTAGCAAACCTGTTTTGACTAGGAATTTCTCTGTCATTGAACTTAGTGTTATTTTTACCTCTGATTTCTACTATTCGTCTCATATTACAAATATATATGCTATAGGAAACATGGCTACATAAAGCAGATTATATTTTTATTGTTCTTTTTAATGCCTTGGTTAGATCGAGGTTTGAATATGCTATGGAGGTCTTTTCACCAGGGATATACTAAAAATATTGAAGTTATTCAAATTAAGTTTTTGAGGTATTTTTATTATAAGAAAACTAGTACTTGCTGTAATACTTTATTCTCCATCTTTCTTCAAAATGTGTTTAATGTTAAATACTTGAGAGAACGGAAAGGGTTACATTCTGTTCTTTCCTTCAATAATATTTTTAGTAACAAAACCGATTGTATCCATGTCAATGAGATCAGCTTTGATGTCCCTTAGAATCAACAAGGTTTATGAGTTTATTTGTTGAAAGGAATTTTTGAACTAATATTGGATCTTACTGTGTCATTAATAACTTTTATAAAAGTTTTTAAAGTTTACAAAAGTTGTTCTGATGTTTATGGTGTTTTTCATTCATCTGCTAATGCTTTTAAAAAATCATTTATTGTAAATATTTTGTATTTACTCTTGCGATCTGTTATTAGGAGCTGTTATTCTGTAATTTATAGTATTTAGAATATAAAGTTACGTATAAGATCCTCGTTTATCTGTCAATTTGTAACACTTATTCTCCTAATATTTCCAGACGTGTGCGAACTACATACTTCTCCCGAGTAATAATATAAATAATTGAATGACCCCCAAACAAAAGATAATTACTATACAATCCTCTAAAATGCAATTAGTTTAAAACACCCTAGACCCACCCCTTAACAAAATGTACCTTCACAAACTGCAAAATTCATTATATTTTGATTCAAGAACATTAAATAAACAGCTAAAGTTAAAACACGCTTTAAAACAAATGAGTAATGATATCAACCGGTTTCGGAGGACATAAAACAGGCTCTTTCTTTAGGATATAAAGACAGAGCTACCATGGCAACAAAGGCAAACATCTTTTTATGTTTCATGTTGTGTTTTAGAAAAGTTTCATTTTTAGCTATTTTTGCAGCAGTTTTAGAGATTTATTTATCAATTAGCGATTTATAGATCAATTTATTTTCCTCATAGATAAATAGGGATTATAAAATAATTAAACTTAAATTTCCGAGATATTGAATTATTGAAAATTTGGAGATAGTTTCCTTCAATTTGGAGACAATTTCCGTCAATTTGAGGACAATTTGGCGATATTTAACAAATATATCAGAAAAATTATTCCTATGTAGGACAGACAGACTAATATAAAGTCTTTTCTTATGTAGAATACAGGGTGATTAAAAAAAGATGGGCCAAAATTTACTAGGTGGTACTACATACCAAACCAAGCATTTGTTGTCATAGTTTATCGGGTCGAAAAATGTAAAGGCTTTATAGGGCGATTACTCGTTGAGAAGTGGCCGCTCCGCAAACATAAAAACGTCATTATGGTTATTATTTTCTGGTTGAAGAAGAAAACCACGTATGCAAATTTCATCTGGGGAAGAAGAAGAACCCTTATGCAAATTTTCGTAACACCGAATGCACGGCCTTATCAGTTTGAAGCAGTTATTCACAGCTCCAACTTTGAAGACGATGGTGGAATTTACAAATAGAGAAAAGTCGATATGCATTTCATCTACGGAGCTGGAAATGGGAAAGGCAGAGAGGCACAACGACTGTACGGAGAACGTTTCCCCATAGGCAGTTGCCCAAAACATTCGAACAGTTGCATCGGCAGTTCCGTGAATCGAGATCCTTCCTCGCTACCAGGTTTGATGCAGGTCGTGCAAAGAGTGCCAGACGTCAAGTGTGTAACAGGCGATTCTGGACATAGTAGCAGTTCGGCCATGCACAAGCACAAGAGCAAAGAGACATACTCTTAGTGTGTCAGAGTCCACGATATGGCTGTTTCTGCATAGAGAACAGTTACACCCATACCATTTCCAGCAAATCCAAGCAATGACTGCGGCGGATTATCCTCGTCGCGTGTAGTTCGCCCGCTGATTCTTGGGACAGGGTGAGTTGCAGCTAGATTTTTCAGCGATTGTGCTTTTCACGGAAAAAGCATCCTTCGCACGTGATGGCACATGTAACATCCTGAATGAACATGTGTCGGCGAGTGTAAACCCACATGTAACATAACCACATGCGTATCACCGACGATTCTCCATCAATGTGTGGGCAGGAATAATAGACGATCACCTAATAGGGCCGTATCTTATGCCGAAACGACTTGATGGAAGAACGTACCGTATTTTCCTGCAGGAGGTCTTCCCAGAATTGTTGGAGGATGTTCCAACAGACATCAGGCGGCGTATGTAGTTCCAGTACGATGGAGCACCAGCCTATTTTGGGAGAGAGGTAAGGAACTATCTGGACGTCACTTTTCCGGGCCGATGGATTGGGCGAGGTGGTCCCATAGCTTGGCCCCACGATCGTACGATTTATCGTGTCTTGACATCTTTTGTGGGGATATCTCAAGAGTCTCGTCTGTGACACGCCCCTTGAATCTGAAGAGGAACTCGTAACCAGAATTTCGAGCGAAGTGCGCGACATGCCTGGTCCGTTCGAAAGAGTTCGCCAATCCCTCCATCGCCGCTGTGAGACTTGCATTCAGTTTGGCGGTCGCATTTTTGAACAATTACTGTAATTATTGTTTATTAAATGTTATTTTGTAACTTCAAAATCATTCTTGTGTTTTCGCCTCATCTCATCGGTTTCACCATTAAGCGCCTACTGGTGTCTTTACGTTTCATTTCTGACCCGGTAAAATATGACGAAAAATACTTCGTTTGGTGTGTATTGCCACCTCGAAAAGTTTGGCCCATATTTTTTTAATCACCCTGTATATCTTATATTATATACTGGAAAATCGTATGAGTTACTGCAAAGTAAAACAACAAATTAGTAATGGTGTCTACTATTTTTGTAGAAAAATCCAGCCTCTTTCAAGATTAAAAGACAGAGTAACCACACCAGCTAAAGAAAGGAGGCATCTGTAAACATATAGTTCCATCATGTAACTCCAAAAAAGTGTTGCTAAATGAAAAATACGGAAAACAAACTACGAAAACGGGAAAAGAGCAGCAGGAATCAAAGCACTTCATCAGTGAATAAGACTACGAAGTTCAAGTGACCAATGACTAATTAAGGACGAAAATAATCTGTTTCGTGAGTTACCTTATACCATCACCACATAATTTCAAAAAGCATGCGCAAAGTTATTGTAAAACAATTTGTAAATAAAATATAATATTACAAAATTATGTAGTATTCAATGAAAAAAGAAAGAAACACGCTGCTCTAAGCTAACTAAATTTATAAAAAAAACCTTAAAAACATTTCGTTTAAATTACAGTAAATTATACCAGTTAATAAGAGACGAAAATTCAAAAAATGCAAAAATAAAGGAAAACAATAGGCTTCGGAATGACATATGAGCTCTTTGTCCGCTAAATTAAAAACATTCGATCAAACTTCTTAAAAGAGAAAAAGATTGCGGAAATCAGTTGCATGCAACAAAAATGAAAGGAAACAATCCTTTTAGGGTTATATAAACTAACTTCATTAACTGAACAAACTTCGGCGACACTATCTGTTTACTCTAATTGTTTTGTTTTAATGGCAATTTAGATGTGATAGAGTAAGAAAGCCGGATTGTTCGCCTGGCAAATAATAAGTTTAGAAAAATGTAAATATGTAGATAACAATAAATTTTGCGACCGTTTTAACAGATTGTAATTACATCGAAGTTACTTCATTCTGTGATTATTACGTTACCCTTTTGGATTAAAGCGTGAATAGATCAGTAAAAGAAAAACACGAGTTCTTATTGTTCTACAGCATATCAGTGAACAAAAGACTGCAGAATAAAGAAGAAACCAACCGTTTGAAAATTTGAGTTAACAGCATCAACTAACTTAAAAAAATGCTATAAAGCGTATAACTGTAACAATAAATAAAAGTCTAAAAAGTATGTCGGAACAAATGTAAATATAACAGTATTATGTAAGAAATCTAAAGAAAATAAACGGTTTTGGAAATAAAAAGAAGTAACATCAACTAACTACCAAAGAATATGTAAACAACAGGTAAAGTTCTGTATATGACTGGAAAGTGATTGCGAAAGTGATTTAACTGTAATAATAAATGAAGGGAGCAACCGATTTCGAAAGTATGTGATCCATTTTCATTAAGTAAATATGATAAACTACGTTCAAAACTTCTATATGTTTCTTTTTGCGAAACTATAAATGAAAGTGCAAATAGGTAGAATATACTCAAGTGCCAAAATTCATGGGATAGCAGTATGCAAATTTACAAGTGACGTTCGCATTGCAATAAAAGGGTATAAAGAATACGATGAATGTCGTTGTTGTCTGTTGGACTCTTGAATGTCTTGTGAAACGTTAAATAACGTGATAATGACTACCCGACAGGAATTAACCGAGTTTGAACGTGGAATGATAGTTGAAGCTCGACGTCTGAGGCATAGCATTTCGAAAGTTGCTGAGACTTTGAAGATTTCTAGCTCGACAATGTCAGGGATGCATGGAGAGTACCTCATGGAAGGCATTAGCTCCCACAAGGGACAGTGCATTGGGCGGCCACGTCTGCTGAATGATCAAGATCAGCGATGTCAAGACCATCTGATTGATCAAGACCAGGGATCAAGAGCATGCGAGCAAAAGTGTTCCTGCTAACAGACGAACGACACTGCGTCAACTGACTACCACATTCAATGAGGGGCGCACTAGAAGCATATCTGTGCGATTTATGCAGCGAAATTTGGCATTGATGGGATATGGCAGCAGAAGACCGACTCGAGTGCCTTTACTCACAACACATTATCGGCTTCAGCGCATCACCTGGGCTCGCGAATACATGCAATAGGCCCTAGATGAGTAGAATAAGGTAGCGTGGTCCGATGGGTCATGTTTCCAGATGGTATGAGCTGATGGTCGCGTTCGGGTGTTGCGCAAACCCCATGATGCTATGAATCCAACTTATCAACAATAGGTACTGTGCAAGCTGGTTATGGTTCCATAATTATGTGGGGATTGTTTACTTGGCGTAGATTGAGTCATCGGGGCAAATTGAACCTGTCATTGACAGGAAATCGCTATGTTCAGCGGCTTGGTGACCGTTTGCAGTCGTATATAGACTTCAAGTACCCTGATAAGAATGGGATGTTCTAGGGTAATAATGCTCCGTGTCAGCGGGCCCATATTGCTCGTGATTGGTTTGAAGAGCATTCTGAACAATTCCAGCACATGATTTAGCCACCTAGGTCGTCAGTCATGAACTCCTTGGTCATATCTAGGATATAATCGACGGAGCCATTCGTGCCCAAATTCCAGCATCTTCCACAACAACGCAATTATGGACTGCTATCGAGACAGCATGGTTAAACATTTTTCCTGAAGTCTTCCGCTGACTATTTGAGTCCATGGCACTTCGAGTTGCTGTACGTCGCCGAGATAAAGGAGGCCCAACACGATATTAGGGAGGTATCCCATGAGTTTTGGCACTTGAGAGTATAACAAAATATGATTGGAAAAGACGGTTTCAGAAACTATTTGAGCATACTTTAACTAAGAACAAAACTAAGTAGAATGAAACAGCATCTTCCGAAAAGTAAGAGGGAAACACATAAGACTTCAAGATATTTCCATGTGGTAGAGATGAAGGGACAATTTTTATTAACAAGAGAGATAGAATGATAAAAAATAAAAAACTTTTAAAAGAATGTCTAATTCAAAAATTTTGTCCGGAAAAATATCATACTAGCATCCAATTCCGAAATTAAAATTCCAATTAAAATTCCATAAACATTTATAGGTGACATAAGTTAATTGCCTCAAAATGATATAAACACCTCTTAATAAAAAAAAGTTAAATCACAACATCATATCGAGTTTTCTTTTTCAAATATTATACAAACCTGTAGTTTACAGTCTGAAAAGAAAATTCTAGTTACAAGCATGCAAAGTATGTGAATATCACTCTTCAGTTCAACTGTTTTGCTCGTTTGTACGAGCTCTAACTGTCAAATGCATACGCCAATTGATATTAAATTTTTCAGATAGATTTATTTATACAAAATCTACGTTCATATTAATTTTCGTTCACTATGTCTGTATCTAAAGTAATATTAAGACATTTAAAGGAAATATTTTACAGTGAAGATTATTTAATAAGCTGTGTTTAAATTGAGTTTTGCAAGCATTAGCGTAAATTGATTGGGGTAGCTTATTCCTTTTAGTCATATATATTCTTTTATTTTTGATAACTTTCACCGCTTTTTCTTTCTTTTCCTAAGAACTTTCCATTCTTAAGTATTGAGCCGTCGTCGGCAGAAAACTATAAGTAAAAATACTGTCCTCATTAAAACTTCTAACATTTAAACGTCTTAGGATGAAAGAATAGGTTAGGCGAGGAAAGTGTAAAAAGAATCACGAAGAAAAGTGCTTAAAAAGAACTCGACAAGTTACAAAATAAAAATAAGTTGTAAAGTAAAGCTCATAAAGTGGAAGTCTTTTTAAAAATTCCTAAAATATATTTGATGTCTTTCTATTCTTTGTATTATGCGTTTTTACTTTAAAAATTTTGAAATTTATTTCATTCTCACTTGCTTCAGCATGTTTCCGATAAGCAGGTCAACTATCTCCTTTAGTCTATTTATTACATTTTGAACTATGTTTAATATGTCTATTTCGACGAATCAAAATTAAAATCTCAATATTTCTTATAAAGTGAAACACGCTTTACATGCTCCCCTTATGTACCGAACGTAAAATAAAATGGTATGGTCAGCAAATAATGTACTCTAATGATGATTAATTTGTTTGTGGACGCTGATGCTATTTCTTTAAAAATCCAATATATAAACTTATTCTAGTATATAATTCTAGTATAAAAATATAACTTTGTACATAACTTTGTACATATAACTTTGTATATAACTCTAGTATAGAAAAGAACACAAGTTGTAAATCAACGGCCAAAATTCTTAACATTATGTGGCTATAGTAATGAATCAAAATGACTCTAAGGCTATTTCATTGATTTTAAAATTTAAAATGTTGTAGACCGTTGCAAAATTAGTACTAATTTTGCATTTGTAATTGAATTTCCCCTATCTCTAGCAGAAAGTTCTATAGTCTCCTTACCCCCTAAAATGAGGGTCAATTCCTGTCAAATTGTTTCATCGTGTGGAGTTATAGGGGTTTACCATATACATGCATAAAATATACGATAATCCAAATATACTTCTCCAGTTATTGGCCTGACCCATGCCTTGACACCCGTATATGAAAACTGATACTTCAACTACAAAAGAATATGCATTTATTGGTTACTAAAACTTGATATATCACAGATAATATCCATAAAACAAAATAGATTTTACTCACTTTTGATATATTCTGTTGTATTTATACTAACTTACGATTGACTAATATACAAACTCATTTCATTTTGAGATTATATACACATTTTAAAAGAGAGAAATATGAAAACATATAACTTTTCATGTCATAAATTCTTTTACACTGTTAAAATATTTTATAAGCTTTACATTAGTTTTATTCCCTTTTCCTCTCATATTAATAGCCTTTTTTCTCAGTATCTCAATGGAGGAAAATAATTTGCTTTTGGATCATTTTCTTTTAATTTTCTTTCGAAAAAGAAATTGGATTACAGACTTTACTAAAAAGTTAATTTCAGGTAGTTTCGTAATCCTGTGAGTCTATTTCTCAAGTTTGCGAGTAATTGAAGAATGTAAACGTATTGAAAGAAAAATAACTAACTCGTATTTTTAGATGTTTCATCATGAACGCTGAGGAAAATAAAGTAATTTTGTAAACCATTTGTAACATATTTAATTATGTAACATTTAGAACAAGAGTTACTTTCATTTGTGATATATTTTGACGGAGCTTTTGTTCTATTAAATTTAGACGTATTCCATGTAAAATTTCATTTGATATTTCATTTGCTAAAATAGAATTTATCTTCAAATATGTCAAGAATCATTTCAACGAAATTTAAGAACGACCAGTTTCATTTATAATTTGATTGTTCCATTTTGAATGTGTCAGATAAGATAATGATAGTCATACTTGATATTTTTTACTTAGCAATAATCAAGTTTGAATTTTGTAGAAAGTTATTGCATATCGTTTTCTTTCAAAGATGAATTAAAATTGTATGTTATTTGATATACTTATACAAACGTCTTCTTTTGCTATTTTATTAGCTTTCTGAATTTTTCATTTTTTCGCTCTCTTTTTTTTGTGCTTTTTGAATAAGTATATTAGAGCGTCTACGTCAATTGTAGATATATATTCCATCAAAGAATACAGATCGATGGGTATGACTTAAATGCACGGTGTCTTAAAAAGTAAAATACCACTCTATATTAAAAAAATGTAACTGACGCCGCCGCTGCTATTTGACAAATTTCGTGTTCCTCAGGTTTTTCTGGCTCATAAAAACTGTAGAATTACAAAACTTAAAGTGCAATTGTAGAGAAATTATAGGAAAACACGTTGAAGTAAACCGTTTTCTGATTTAAAAATTAGTTTAAGAAATATTTAATTTTCGAATCCAGGACAGAGTATTTGAACTGCGGGGGTGTAACGTAGTAGGCCGCCACTTGGTGCACCATGGGTGACGTTAAATCTACTACATTTTTGCCGCTCTCCAAGCTTTTTTTTGAAATAGAAGTTCCCAGGTGTAGACTTCCGACTGGTCATGACTGTCTCAAGGTTCATCTCCATCGAATTGGTATTTTATGTGACATGGGACAGCCTATGTCTGAAAACCATTTAGACGAGTGACCTGCACTAGTGACTTTTAATTCGCCAATAGAGAAATACTGGATAACTTGATGTCTAATGGCCTACCGGTCAACCGATCGGTATTTGTCAACAACATATTTGAGCTGCGACTTTACGTACTGAACAGACTAACAACACCAAGATCACGAATTTTTGCAGGCATATATCTACATAGTTGAATGTTTGCAAACCGGAAACCTTTTTATTTTAAGTTTCGATGTAGTTTATGAGTTATTGTACTTCTTCTCTATGGATCCATCCTTCGAGTTTCTCTGTCTCGTATATCAAAATTTACGGCATACAAAACTATGAAATTTAGTACATTCGTAGAGAAATGGTAGTGGAACAAGCTGAAATAAGCTGTTTTACAATTTAAACTTCAGTTTGGCTTCGAAACAGCTCTCGAAACGAGTTCAGCGAGCCCTAGCGAACAATAGACGAAGCCTTCCGACTAACAAAGTAAGGAGCAGTGCCACCTAGTAGCATATAACAATATAAAATTTGGTATATTTGAAGAGAAATGTTAGAGACATACGCTGAAATAAACCGTTTTCAGATTCAAATTTTAGTTTAAGAAATATTTAGTGTCAAATACAGAGTAATCCAGCTACAAGTTCGCGTTCTGGACAGACTAACAATAGCAAGACAACGGATTTTTGCAGGCATTTACCTACATAGTTGAGTTTCTCTAAAACGGGTGGGTCTATTTTTCTAAATTTCGACGTAGTTTATGAGTTATTCTGCTTTTAACGCTCTTCTGAAGTGAAAAATGTTTTCTGCATAAGCATGTTTCTAGATGTTCCCTGTTTCGTATTGCAAAAGCTACAGCATATAAAAATATGAAATTTAATACATTTGTAGAGAAATGACAGGTAAGAATGCTGAAACAAAGCATTTTCAATTTAAATTTCAGTTTGGTTTGAAACAGCTCCTGAAGTAAGTCACACTAGTACGCAAATCCTCGGTGAGCACTATTGCGTAGAAGGTGAATTCTCCTGACTAGGTAATCGAGTTACGGGGTAAGCGAAGCATATCGAAATTTTGTACGATTAATCGAATTGATATCTGTCAGAAGTCTATCGATCTTTAAGGTGCAAAAACCATAGGATGTTTTTTAACTTTTTCAAAAATCGAAAAACATATACAAAATTAGAAAAGTGTTAAATTTTGCTACAAAAATAGACATTCTGTACGTAAATAATTGTTTAAACGAAGTGGTATTATTTAAAGCACGAAAAGTCGTATGCTTTTTTTAGATATTGCATCCTTTCATTTTATCTAAAATGAAAAATAGCAATAATATTCTATTGCCGTTTTCGAATATTAGTAATTTTACATTTCCATGGCAGCTCGATATCTGTAGAAATAAAATAGCGCATTGCGTGATATTTAGTTTTCTTATTTTAATCGACAACAACATAAACCTTGTGAATATACAGCTATATCTAATTATAAAGCAGCTTTTATTTGTGTTATTGTTTTCCCATAAGATCAATTATATTTTCATTATATACTATGTATATAATGAAAATGAAAAAGATGGACCTAGCATATAATGGAAAGTATTGTGACGGGGGTCGAAAATTTGAATTTGAGTTTTCGACGGGGGAGGAAATTTTAAGCATCCCTGAATACTTGAACGTTTTTGATGTGAAGTCTGTGTGTCTGTTCGTGATTCTTTGGAGACGATATATCACGAATAAATAGAGTGATTTGAACGAAATGTTGTACAATGGTATATATGTACAATTTGGTATAGATGCTCATACTTTTCCAGTCATGATAAATCATGCATCATTTTAAACCATTTCCTACTTTGAGAATCACGTATTTTGCTTTTTATGCACAATAAATGATACCGAGTAATTGAAAAAATTATAATATTATTCATTGTACAGCCGAAGTGTATAGGGTCGGTGAGTCAGTGATAAATTGTACTTACATGCACATTAATCAACATGTTATCGATCGTGTGTGATTAAAGTTTCCAGTTAATATCAGAGCTGTCGAAAGGTTAGTTCTACCGTGTTCCGTAGTAGAAACATTTGGGATTCTGTTGGTTATTTATGAGTGAATCTTTTAACACTATGCATATATAGTACACACACACACATATATATAATAAGAAAAAAGAGATTGAAAATGGATTAATACAATTAGAAGTTGTGTGTTTACGGGGTTGTAGAGAGGTCAAGGGGGATTGCGACCCCTTTTCCTGGTTTAAGCATGCTTTTAATCCCAAGAAACACTCCCAGAAACCACTACACGCCCGAAACAACAATCAACAGTATGCCAGGGGAAAAAAACGGAATCCCGAAATGAAGATCTTAAAGTCACAAGAACATGTAAAAGCATATAAAATGAAATGAAACAAGTATGAATAAAAATATATTCTAACAATGTATAAAGTTTTATAAAGGATGTTCGTAGATCCGTTTTTTTCCGTTTTTTCCCCCTGGCATACTGCTGATTGCTGTTTCGGGCGTGTAGTGGTTTCTGGGAGTGTTTCCTGGGATTAAAAGCATGCTTAAACCAGGAAAAGGGGTCGCAATCCCGTTGACCTCTCTACAATCCCGTAAACACACAACTTCTAATTGTATTAATCCATTTTCAATCTCAGTTTTTCTTATTGTACTTTGAGGCTTAGATAGAGCAGCAAATGCGCCTTACTATTCCTTGGATGTTATATTTCATTTTGATTGTACTTGAGGAATATATATATATATATATATATATATATATATATATATATATATATATATATATATATATATATATATATATATATATATATATATATATATATATATATATATATATATATATATATATATATATATATATATATATATATATATATATATATATATATATATATATATATATATATATAAATGAATAGTGAGAAAACTTATAAAGGCGAAACGAA
Source organism: Amaurobius ferox (assembly GCA_951213105.1). Taxonomy (NCBI): domain Eukaryota; kingdom Metazoa; phylum Arthropoda; class Arachnida; order Araneae; family Amaurobiidae; genus Amaurobius; species Amaurobius ferox. Next base: position 85,472,321 of record OX578141.1, on the reverse strand, counting down.
AGAACACGAGACCTTTAAAACGGCAGTAAAAATAACAACAACAAAAATAAATAGAAAATATTGGAATTGGCAGCAGACGAATAGGAACAAACAAAAAAAAAGGTGAAATTAAAATATGAAGGAACCAACTTGTATCTGAGGCTATTCGCCAAATAAAATAGAGGAAGAATACAAAAAATACGGAAATAGGTCTAAAAATAATCGAAAAAGAAGGAGGCAGCAAACCGCAATGGGAAAGAAAATTATACCAGATATTTCTAAGTGGAAGGGAAGAAGAGACACTTATCGTTAACAAGTGATTTTAATTGAGAAACGATAAGGAAACTTTCGGGAAACCCCAATTCAAAATTAGAAATAAAACTACAAATTATCTTGGCTTCTAAAAAATTAAAAACAAGATTAGAGTCCAGAGAATGTCTGTCAATTGCAGACTTGGATACCTTTTATTTAGAAACATAACATTTGTGTTCCTCAATACGAACTTTAAGAGCAATTTTGATTGACTAAATTAACTAGGAGCGTATTCGCATGGAAAATGACAAACACCCCAAAGATTTTTTTTTACTGTTTGCATTCCCAAATTCATTAATTTGAATTAAAGTGAAAATATGTGTAATTATATAAAATAGTGAATATGACTTGAACACACACTGCAACACCATAATTTTAACATTACACTATTTAGATATTCAAAGTATTAATCTAAAATTAAAAATAACTTCGATACATCAATTTTGATATAAAACTTATTTTGTCACACACGAGATAAATCTCAACTCACGATGATTACATACATAATCTTTGAAGTTAAAAGATAAGTTCTAATAAAATAAAATTATTAATTACCAAACTTTCTCAAAAGTATCTCCAAGCATTTTCAAAGGAAAGAATTTGTCTAATGATGAAGCTTACAAGCCTCCCGGTGACATAACGCGCTATTAGCTGTGGGGCAAAGTGTGTGGGATCGGCTGTGTTAAATACTTATATCGATTTTCTATCCGGTTGGTGGTATGCAGCTGATTGATCGAAAAAGTGTAATGTTTAAACTACTGCGTTACTTTTACCTCAATTTTGTATATATATATATATATATATATATATATATATATATATATATATATATTTTTTTTTTTTTTTAAGAATTATATTTACTTGTGTTATAAATACCAGTGATTTATCGTGTTTATTAAAAATGGTCTGTAGTGCTAATGTGAAAAGAAAATGGTCTGAAAAGCATTTTTGATTTTAAAATAGACTCAACGATGGGCTGGAGAAAAAATCATTATAAATAAAACAGGTACTAAATAGGTATTAAATACTCCTCTTTTCCTGTTCCAAATATAAGGTGAGTAATTGAAAATTTTATTACATGTTGTGGAAGACTTGCTAATATAAGCCTGTAAATACATCCTAATATTAAAATATTATTTAAAGTGTTATAAATGATATAAGTAATACATGTACTTAAGGAACTAATCCCATTGTTCCCTGCATTAACATACTCGTACATGGTGTAAAAGCATGTTATATATAAACTGAAGTGCCAGAAAAACTGACACAGGCACGCGTATGCAAAGAACGGAAAAATGCAGCCAATCAACGAACTCGATGCGGTCAGCAGCGCTTATATAAGGCAACAGGTAGCTAGGGAAGCTGGTATCGTAACAAATGTACCCCTGAAATGCGATCTGCCGACATGATTTTTCCCCTCTGAGAACCCATGCCGATGCATCGAAAAGTGGTTAAGTCACCACTTTTGTCTTTTCATATCTCTGGGACTTTTTATGATAAAATGCTGAAAGTTTATGCATCACCTTATTAGTGTATGGGACACATTTTACTCATTGGAAAGTTTTTGTACGGGGGCCGTATAAAAATCTAAATTTTATACTTCTTAAAATTTAATTCCCTTGAACATTTCAATCAATTGCATGAAATTCTGTACCTTTTTTACGCAACTTTGTAATCTATTATATATGTCTAAGATCAATATTTAATGGATAAAAGCCGAGGTCAATGTTTTTGGGACACCATGTATATATATATATATATGTGTGTGTGTGTGTGTGTGTACGTATGTATATATATATATATACTGTGCAAAACGAATGCTTGTTCCGAAAATTTAAAATAAATTTTTATAATAATTTTTATATTTAGCAATAATAATAAGTAAAAAAATCGAAAGATTGTTAATTGTTATGCTGATTATTTATTATTATTAATTATTATTTTCTGATCATTAATTATTTTATCGCTTATTGAATAAGAAAACAATGCACAATTTCCTTTGACTAGTTGAATATGTTATTATCGAGTGACATCGTGCCCACAGATGCACATACAGACATAAATGAAAATATAGTTGATTACTGTTCAAGTATGCTCAAAATGTGTAAATTCATCAAAATCTGAGAATCGGATTTTCAATTCTATCAGAATACTTTCCCTGGGTAAAGTATAAATCAGTAAATAGAACAGCAATACACAAAATACACTTTTAATACATAAGTGTAAGTAATGAAATGTTAAATACCTGAATCTATAGTTATTGTTTATTTTAAATATTAATTGAAGAATTAATTGAAGATCTGTGTACCTGAATCTAACTTTGAAGTTTTTTAGTCCATTTGGCACGTTTGAAAAAATTCTCAAAAGTCCAGGAAGTTAGACTTTTGAATTTTATTATCCAGCTCTTATCGGCTGTGTTTGTTCCTTTTCCAAGATAAGCAAAATTACCTTCATCCCCCGAAAATTAGCAGATATTTTCTTCTGAGCCTTTATGTAGCTGTTAACCGTTGTCTGAATTGCTTCATAGTCGTCTGCTGGAATACATTCGGTGACGTCATGACTTTCGAGAAAGTAGTTTACTTTTTCAAATATCAGAGGAAACCCACAGTAACCCGCAGCAACGGACACGTCATGAGTTGTGACGTAATCAACAGAGGAAGAACTTTATTCGAGTATTACACTTATGTAAGCCGAAGGGAGAAATTAAATAATTATTTAGAGTTCATTAAAACGTTTATAGGAAAGTTAGGAATACGGTAATTAAAATATTTTATATAAATACGAAGATACCACTCCATATTTATGTGGAAAATTGGAATTGTGCTGATCTTAAATTTTACGATGCAATACTATAAATATAAAATATACATATTTCGATGCATATCCAAAATTAGTTTAAAGTATGAAGAAACTGCGCGGATTTGGTTTCAAATTCGTGGAAACGATCATTCTTTGATCTTTCAGATGGTGTTATAATATAAATTCTGCGGTTGAAATTTATCATTAATAGGGACCGATTTGTGCGAAAATCTTTCGAAATCTCGATTTAATATTAAATAACAAAAGAACTACTTTGAATTTAAAAAAATCTCCCCCAGATGTTTCCTCTAGGAAGTTGAGGTGCTCTTGTACCAAATTTCATGGCTGTACGTCGCTTAAATTATCCAAAACGAGCAATACAAGCAGACAAACAAACACATATCTTTTATAAATATTAATCTTTTATAAATATTATCTTTTATAAATATTGTAGTGGCAATATTCTATGCTCTTCAAATATTTAAGGTACCTTTCTCAATTCTGAATAAAATAATGTAAGGGCATGTGTTTTACAGCATGTAAATATGTTCAAAGTATTATTTTAACATGAAAAATTCGTAAAAATACTTAAGAATATGAACATTGTAACGATAATAAAACGTTTGAAATTCAAATACTGAGAAAAGAGATAACAAAAATATCTTCTGCAAGCCTATATAGTTCGAGCTCTAATAATAAAATCCTAAATAAAAGTTAAACCTATCCATGAAAATACTAAATTCAGCTAAAACTCTGATAAGACATATTAAAATTAGAACAATATGTATAGACATGTAATTAAAATATCTGATTTTGGTAGCACACATGAACTATATATAACTATATATAACTATATATAATTATATGTAACTATATTTGGTAGCACATGAATTATAAATTACTATATATAATGCGATGTGTGTGTATATACTTCTTTCGCGTGAAAAAATAATGATGTAAAAGATTCACAGCACTAAGTTTTTAAAGTTGAGATGTACTTTTGGCGCTTTTCCGGATGGCAATATATAAATCTATTTATAAGTACCCATTTATCTTATATTTCACGCAACTCTAAATTGTCAATTATCAATATTGATAGCATCCGCAGTAGGTAATATAGATCATATATTTAAATATTTTAATAATTAATTCATCCATTTGGCTTAATTTTTGTTATTTAGAGTCCTTATTGCAATTTTGATGATATTTCCGTCAATTGGACACCATTATAAAAAAGTCACCAAGTTGGCGATGCTTCGCCAAACTAATTATTATCACCGAGCCTTACAGATCTTACTTTTCTCATCTTACTTAATAAAGAAAGATGTCAGTGTGTTTGTCTGCCTGTTCAGTCTGTAACGGATAATCGTGCGGCTATGAAATTTGGTACACATGTACTTCAAGACATGAATAAGTGCACCTTTGCGTTATTTTTTAAAATTTCGAATTTTTGTTTAGTTATTTTTTGTTTTAGCCCAATTCACACGATTTTAGTCGATATTCGCACAAATGTCTTTAGCGGTCTAATATATTATCACGGTGTTTTTAGCTTAACACCATTGGAAAGATAAAAAAATTACCCTTCAAACAAACTATGAACAGGATCCATACGATTATTACACGATTCTCAGGACGAGTCGGACTGTCTGGATCTTCGACGATTTTTAATGAATTTTTAAATAAGTATATACTTTTCGTGCATTTTAAATTCTCCGATTTTTATACTACGATATACAGAAATTGATTTTTCAATTATAGACCATTTTTTTTAGTACTTGCGTAAAAAATCACAGATTATTTCAGAAAAAAAGTTATAAACCCATCCGTTGATTAATTATAATTTTTTTTATCTCAGATATTTTTTATCAGCCCGCTAGCAGGCAAGCAGACAGTGCTATCGCCGGAGTCCAACTGACAATTAAATCCATCCCCCACGTGACGAGGAGGATAGTGCTCCTTTTCCGGAGCTTCCCTACATACGGGAGGCTTTTCGTGCATATTTAGATATAATTTCTTATCATGCACGTTGCTTTTTTCATCGCGTTTACATGAGAGGTCAAAATGGGTTTCAATTTTCGTATTATTTATTTACTAGTGGGCGCTTATTTAGGACGCGGTGTAATTTGTTCTAGTACATAAATAAATAAATATTGGCGAAATTTTGGGTGTAAAAATTCGAAACTGTAATGTTTTGCCCATCTTTTTTGAATCACCGTGTATAGGGAAAGTAAAAATGTTGAATGCTATTCCCTCTATATTAGAAATTCATATTATAACAAAGCCTTTTATATCAAAATAACCAAAAGTATAAAAATCTTATTACTTTCTTATGGATGATTTATTTATGAAAATTTCCAAAACTTACTTCAAAATTGCGTATATTAGATTAAATATTGTGAATATTTTCAAAAATATGTATTTAAATACTTCTATAATTCTTGTAACATATTAACTCCTTGAAAGATGACTGGTAAATATAGAAATCCTTTACCAAATTGAAACAGACTATTTTTATACACGTGTGACAATATAAAGTGTGATTAGTGTATATATCCAACGTTTTCTTTGAGATGTTTTAAATTATGCATACAAGTCTGGAATAATATTACGATATAAGATATGAATTGATTAATCTTAATATTACTACATATTATACGAAAACTCAACATGCACTTCAATTTGTAAAAATACTCTTGTGATGTTCGTCTTTAAGATTTTTAAGTATTTATTTTAAGTGCATTGTAACTTACATATAATGTTGCATCTTGAAACTGTCAAATATTTTTACTTTCATTACATATATATTATATAGTGAAATATACTATGTATATAGTGAAGCTATACATATGTATATAGTGGAGATATATATATGTATATAGTGAAAGAATATACTATGTACATAGTATATAGGGAAAGTATTGTGGCGAGGTCAAAAATTCAAATTCGTGTTTTCGAAGGAAGAGCACGTTTCAAGCGGTCCTGAATTCGAATCGAACGTTTATGACATGATGTCTGTGTGTCTGCGTCCGTGTATATATAGTGATATCTCACGAATTTAACGTTGCGAACGAAATTTGGTGCAAAATTCCAATCGGCAAATACTAGAAGCCTATTGATTTTAAAGGCAATCGAATTTTCGTAAGACTCCTACATTTTCGAACGAAATTTTGAAAAAATCATAAAACAAAATCAGAATCTTCAATAATGTTACGCAAATAATCATTTCTTATATAATTTTTTATTATGAAAGGATTAATAAAAACTTTAGAGCGCTTGCATGAACCGTTCTCGAGATATTGCACTTTGTACAAATAAATATATCAAAATATCACATAAAATAAAAAAAAAAAGTATTAAATATTGTGAAATATGCTCATTTTTCATGAGTAATATTGTGCGATAAATGTATTAACATCATTCTCGTGGATCTAGTAAGTTCCATCTACAAAAGCGGATACTTTGTCTAATAGCTTTGTATTTTGATGCCTAACAATTCGCCAATAGTGATTTATATATAAGACATGCTCTTCTTTTTGTTTGTCTATAAAGCTTGACTATACATTTGCCGAACTTGGCGACTCATTTAATGAGATATTGCCAGCTTGCGATATTTCGCCCCAGATTTACAAAATGAATGTTAAAATTGAAAAAAATGATTCAAACTAAAATGACACCAAATTGATGAATTATTGACTATTAAAATATTTTAATATACGTACTAGTATAATGCTTATTGCGGTTGCTATCAATATTGATACTTGTCAATTTACAGTTGCGGTAAATATAAGTTAATTGGCTTCTTCGAAATAGTTTTACATGTTGTCATCTGGAAAGGTGCTAAATGTACAATTCAATATTAAAAACATCGTGTTATGGATATTATATCTTTTTACTTTCCTTATATACATAATGTATAAGGAAAGTATTGTGACGGGGTCGAAAATTCGAATTCGAGTTTTCGACGGGAGAGCACGCTTCAAGCATCCCTGATCACGAATCAAACATTTTTGAAGTGATGTCTGTGTGTGTGTGTGTGTGTGTGTGTGAAAGTATGTGTGTGTGTGTGTGTCAGTGGGTCTGTGGACACGATAACTGACGAACGAATGGTCCGATTCGAACCAAATTTGGTACAAAAATCACAATCTGTAAACACTGGAAGCCTATTGTTTTTATACGCAATCGAATGTTCAGAACCCCCCTAAATTTTCGAATGAAATTTTGAAAAAATTGTCAAAAAATCAAAACCAATAATAAAGTTACGTAAATAGACATTCCTTATGTAATTTTTCATTAGAAAACGATTAACATAAATTTTAGAACGCTAACATGAACCGTTCTCGAGATATTGCACATTTTTCAAAAAAATTATCAAAAAGTCAAATAAAATAGAAAAAAAATATTTCCTATTGAGAAACATGTTCACTTTTCATATATAATATCATGCGATAAATTGGGTGACATCATTCTCGTGGATCTAGCTTGTTCCATTCATGAAAAAAGATACTTTGAGTAATACATTTGCATTTGAACGCCAATTTATCTGCTGTAAGAATAACTTATTTCTTCGTTCATAACGCTTGGCGAGATTTTGGCGACGAAATTGGCGGAATGTCGCCAACTTCGCGACTTTTTAAAATGTTGCCAAATTAACGAAAATCTCGCCAAATGGATAAAAATGACGCTAAATCAATGAAAATGACGACTAATTGTGGAAAATTCAATATCTAATAAGTGATATAATATATAAATATATAATACAGTGACCGCCGCTTATAAGAAACACGTTCGTTTCGCTCGTTTTGTTTCTTATAAGCAGTTGTTTCTTAAATCCGGAAATTTTTTAAATATCGTTCTTCCATTGTAAATACTAACTATTGAACACAATTTTACAGAATTTAAAAGATAAATGTATATAAGTAAAATATTAGTACATACATAATACATTTGTAAATTGCGTTTTGCATTCAAAAATATTTCTTATTTTACGAATTAAGCCTTACAACTTAAAATATTATCTATATGTATGCATATACTAGTATGTAATTAAATAAGAATAAAAAGTAAAACTCATAGGTCGTTCATTTATGTATAAGAGCATAGTACATTTTCATACATACCGTAATCTATTACTGAGGAACAGCAAAAAATTTATCCAGTGTTGTTTGTGCTAATGAGTCTGTGATTAGTTTACGTACATCCATTTCTAAATCATAAAATAGTCCATAAACTTTTTCTGATGCCCCTCTATGTTCAAGAGTTTTTCTAATTATAGTTAGGGCTTCTCGCGACTGTTTGGCTGTAGGAAAATTTTCTTCTTGTGGAACGTCGTCTTCATTTTCTTCTTCATTGCAAACATTCTGAATTTCCGCCACTATGTCATCATCACTTTTTTCTTCAGATGTTTGTAAATTTTCATCGATGTGAATCCATTCTTCGAAATGTGCTTCTAATTCTTCTACATCTTCTGCTGGTATGTCAACATTATTTTTCAAAAATCCTGCTTTACGGAAGCAATTAAAAATGCATATGTCAGAAACATTTTTCCATGCGCCTGCGATCATATGGATAGCATCAAGCAAGGTTATTTTCTTGCTTATTTCGCAAGCCGATCCTTTCTCTTCATCAATTGCATCTACTATTTTCTGTCGCAAATTTGACCGATACAGGGTTTTAAATGCTTTAATAATTCCTTGGTCAAGAGGCTGTATGATGGAAGTTGTATTGGGTGGCAAAAAACAAAGTTCAATGTTTGTCAGCTGTACTACAGGATGAGCCGAACAGTTGTCAAGGATTAAAAGAATTTTTTCTCTTCCCATCAGTTCCCTGTCCCACTTTAACAAAAAGTCTTCAAAAATTCTACTTGTCATCCAGGCATTCTTTGAATTTTCGTAGATCACTGGCAATTTTTTTATTCCACTTAAACAGCGCGGACGTTTGCTTTTGCCAATAACTAAAGGGCTCTTTTTTACAGTTCCCGTCATATTTGTTGTTAACAGAACTGTAACTCGATCTTTTTGTTTTTTTCCAACGGAGGATAGATCATTTTTGAACATCATTGTATACTCGGGCATCGCTCTAAAATAGAGCACAGTCTCGTCAGTGTTAAAAATTTGATGAGGAGCGTATTTTTCTAATAGAGGTGGTAAGCTTTGCGTAATCCATGAAGATGCCGACTCGGAGTCCGCGTCCTGCTTCTCTCCATAATTTTTTTGTACACAATGTTATTTCGTTCTTTCCAGCGGCTTAACCAACCATCAGTCGCACGGAACTCTTTTTCTCCTAATTTTTCCGCAAAATTTTCTGCTTTTTTCAGTAAAATTGCCCTACTGATAGGAGCGTTCTTTAATCTGGCGTTAGAAAACCATTGTAAGAGTGCTTCCTCTATAGCAGCTGCCTTTCCTTCTCGTTTCCGTTTTCTTTGAAGATTACAATTTGGCGTCAAAATTTCATTTCTGCCTTTCAGGATTTTACATAATGTTGAGTGCGGAATTTCTAATGCAGAAGCAGCTTCTCTTTGACTACACAGAGGTAGAGAATCATACTTTTTAAGTAAACTTTGCTTTTCAAGCAAAGTAAGGGTTTTTCTCTTTTGCGACATGCTTCCACTAGCAAAACATAAAATGACTAACTAAAGCTGTACGAATCTTATTTGAGTGCATAAGCAGAGATGCCTTTCCTTATCAGTATGTTTCCTTAACTGCCAAAAGATTAAAACTCGTTTCTTACTGGTTTGGGGTTGTTCCCCCTAAGCCTTTCTACGGAGAAATTCTCTGTCATCCTTTGTTACATAGCAAACTCCCACCCCCTCCCCGTACGCCCAGAGACAAGAGATAACAACTCGTCCTTCAGTTAACCTTAAACAAATGGATTTTTTTCTTTTTTACACCCGCGTCGCAAGGAAATCAACAAATTTTCTGTAGAAAACTGTTTCTTATAAGCGGAATCGTGTTTCTTATAAGCGACACAATTTTAATGTTAAAATGAAGTTTGTATTTGTTTCTGTCGTTTTGGGTCTTATAAACGGCTGTTTCTTATAACCACTGAATCTTATAACCGGCGGTCACTGTAATAGTTATATAATATATGTCGAAAATTCAATATCTAATAAGTTATATATATATATATATATATATATATATATATAACTTATTTCTTTGTCCATAACGCTTGGCGAGATTTTGGCGACAAAATTGGCGGAATGTCGCCAACTTGGCGACTTTTTGAAATGTTGCCAAATTAACGAAAATCTCGCCAAATGGATAAAAATGACGATAATCAATGAAAATGACGACTAATTGTCGAAAAGTCAATATCTTGGAAAGGATATTAGTATCTACTAGAAGAAAAACCTATTTATTTTACTGTAAAAGTAGTAAATTCATTTCATTATATAAGGAAAGTCATGTGTTGCCCACATCAGATTTTTTTCACTGTGAAGGAAGTAAATTCATTGCATTATATAGGGACGTTCAAAGTTATTTACGTACTATAAGACTTCTTTAGGAAATCTCTATATACAAAAGTGGTATAGCGAATAGCATGTGCTATATTGGTAGCAGCTTTTATAAAAATTAGAGCATTATTCATTTCGCCTTACATGGAAATAGAAGCAGCATTAAATATTACCAGAACTTCCTTTATAAATTAAATAGTTCATTATTTTATTATCTGAATTATATACGGTATTTTACTCCAGTATTATTGCATTACTAGAAAGGATTACTCTTTTTCTGTGACCCAGACCGTCCGACCTACCCGAAGGTGTAAGGTATCTATTTGGACGGCCGTGAAGTGCTTCCTAATTTAGATCGGAATCCATTGGGAATGAAAACGAATTTCGGGTCTTAAATAAGCGATGGATATTTAAATAATACATTTACAGAATCGCTTCTTCAAATCGTCTCAACCATGTCCGCCAAATCATTCCCTAGTTCAGTTTCAGACTAACTCCTCACGCATGTGCTCCGCAAACTTGGGGAAAAATTTTTTTTTCTCTAGGAGATAAGTCGTGGCCTAAAAAACAATTTTAAATTTTCAATGCGTTTGGTTGAAAATTGCAAGAAATCAAATAATGTAGTAATTACATTTTTTTTGTTAGAATGCGAAGATATGCACACAAGTTTTTGCCAAGCTGTAGCTATATATGTTCTATTATTACTTTTTTGGATGTGGCGAAATAAGTATTAGATAATCCAAAAATGTAAATTCCAAAGTATTTCAAAAGAGATAAATAAATAAATATGAAGAAATTGCCTTGCGGATTCGGTTTAAGCATCGTTAGACAGAACCTTCTTTGGTTTTTCCAATAGTGTCAAGATGGAAACTTTGTGATAGTATTTTCGGTCACTAATGAACTAATTTGTATGAAAATTGCTCAAAATCATGTTAATATATAAAATAACTAAAAAATAAATTCGAATTAAAAAATATCTCAGAGACGTATCGTCTCGGATCCTGAAGTACCTCTTCACCATATTTCGTGACTGCCTAGCGTTTAGATTTTTCGCTACATACGACACACACAGCAAACAACTTCTTTTAGTGAATAAGAATTATTTGTAGCTACATGTATTTTAGAGTGATTTATTCCTATCACATTTAAACGTACTATACAGGCGGCCCTCGACTTTCGCACATTCTATTTTCGCACAATTCGCTATTTCGCACATTTTTAAAAATTCAATTTTTTTTTAAGATTTTTTCGATAATATAAAAGTTCACTTCCATGCAGTCGCTCCCAAGGAGCGCGGTTGCTCGCGCTCACTCACACATTTCTGCCTCGAGTAGCGGACTTCTCGGAATCGTTGTGATGTCACTAGGGTCCGGGCCGCGGTGGCGGGGGTCGAATGTCAAATATATACAATGTATTAAACAGGTTTAATCTTGTGTTAGGGCGCGTGTTGATGCATTGTGTGTTTTGCCAATTTATTTGTTGATGTTTAAATATTTCGCCCTTATAAATTTATAAACATGAGTGAGAGACGGAGAAACTGCAGTGTTGATATTAAAAAAAAAGAAATTAAGGACTCATAAACTTCATACGATCGAGACAAAGATGGAAATAATTAGACGGTCTGAAAGAAGTGAATTGTTTGCTTCAATTGGCCGTTCGTACGACATAAACAGGTCTACGATATGTTTAATTTTGAAAAACAAAAATAAATTAAGGAATACGTTCAGAATTGTGGAAATATATTTCCAAAGATTGTTTCCAAAAGACACGGCATAGTGATGGATGAAATGGAAAGATTTTTGTCATCATGGATTGATGATCAACATCAAAACGATGTCCCTCTGAGTTTTTCAATTATTCAAACTAAGGCTCTTAGTTTGCATGAATATTAGAAGACTAGATTAAAAGAAGATTCTAACATGGTGTTTCAAACAAGTAATGGCTAGTTCGGCAAATTTAAAATGAGGTATTCTTTACATAATATTAACACTGGAGAATCGGCTGATGCAGATAAAGATGCTGCAAAAGAATTTATTTCTTCATTGTCCAAAATTATTGTAGATGGAGAATATTCTCCTAGCCAAATATTCAATGCAGGCGAGAAGGGTTTATTTTGGGAAAAAATGCCTAATCACGCATTCTTATCGAAGGAAGAATAAATTGCCCCTGGATATAAACCTTCTAAAAGCCGATTGGCATTGCTTCTTGCTGGAAACTTAGCTGGTGATTTAAAATTGAGGCCAATGTTAGTTTATCGAGCAGAAAATCTCTGAGTATTGAAAGGGAAAGATAAAGAATTGCTTCCAGTCATTTGGAAATCAAATAAAAAAGCCTGAGTTACTGCTCTAATATTTAAAGATTGGTTCACTTTTCATTTCGTGTCGGCAGTTAAGCAATATTGTAAAAATAAAAATTTACAATTACAAGCATTATTAATCTTAGACAATGCTCCAGGACAACCAAAATCTCTGCAGAATTTATATCCGGAAATCAATGTTGTGTTTCTTCCTCCCAATACTAAATGCCTCGTACAACCCATGGACCAAACAGTGATAGCTACGTTTAAGCGATATTACATGAGGACAATAATGAATCAGGCCATCAAGGCAACTGACACTGAAGGTGGGCCTACATTAAGATATTTTTTGGAAGAACTATAATATATGGAACGGAATAAATAATATTGGAGACTCGTGGGCTGAAATAAAAGAGTCAACAATGAAATGTTTCTGGAAACAATTATGCCCACAACTGATGAGTGATTTTATAAATTCTGAAGAAACTCCGGAACAGATGAAATAGTTAGCTTAATGAATGAACTAAATTTAGAAGTCAACAACGAAGATGTTAGTGAGTTGATTGAATCTCACTCAGTATCTCTGTCAAATGAATACTTAATTGAGCAACAAGAGTAAATTTTTGACTATCATGGAAGAATGTGATCCCAATGGGGAACGTATATCTTAAGTACGTAGGGCGATTGAGAAAGACACAGCATGTTATAGAACTCGTTATCAAGAAAAGAAAAAAGAAAGTGGTATTTAAATAACTCTTGACAAGGTTATAAAGAAAACACCTGAAAGAACTTAAACACGCCTCGATAATTTAATTATGTATATTGATAAATAAATATTAGTATTGATAAATAAATATTTTAAAATGCAACATTTTATTTCTTTTTTTAATCCCTCTACTTTCGAACATTCAACATTAGCACACATTTTCAGGAACCAATTATGTACGAAAGTCGAGGGCCGCCTGTATTGTGAATTTCAAAGTATAAATTTCGTAGAAAAACTCTAGGTAAGTACTTGAAATGTAGAACAAAAACAAAATAAAAGAAAGCAAATTGGGTTTTTGTTTCATATTGAAGAATTCGAAAAATGCATTCCGCCTGAATGCACATGGAATATATTATTTTATTGCGTTAGGTAACAATAGGCTAAGGAATTGAATAAATTTTTCTGAGCTCAGGTGTTTAGAGTCGATGTTTTATCTGAGATAACTTGTGAAAGAGGCTATTCTCTCATTTTATATTTACAGGTATGAGGATATCAACAGAAAAATTATACAACACTTTAACACATAATAAAAAAAAATCTAATATATATTTATAAAACAGGACCCAGCTTTCCATTTTTGAACTCTTGCTGTTATCAATAGTTCTAAAGTATTGAAAGGACGATTTAAATTAATATTTACTATTACAACATTGTTTATGCTAAATTAGTTTTAAATTAAATATCATGTTAATTATGGTAGTAGTTATAAAATATATGACATAAAGCGATCTTTTCCGGTTGGGTGTGTACCACAATAACACATTTTTTACAATAACATATCACAATAATCTATTTGTGATTGGTTAATGAAATAAATTCGGTACAATAACCTATTTGTTATTAATTAATAACCTGTCATAATAACCTATTTGTGATATGTTGATGAAATAAATTCGGTATAATAACCTACCTGTTATTATTTAATAACCTGCTAAAATAACCTATTTGTAATATATTAATGAAATAAATTCGGTACAATAGCCTATTTGTTATTATTTAAACCTGTCGCAATGACCTATTTGTGATATGTTAATGGAATGAATACGGTACAATAATCTATTTGTTGTTATTTAATAACCTGTCACAATAATCTATTTGTGATATGTTAATGAAACAAATTCATTACAATAACTCATTTGTTATTACTTCCCTCGTTTTTGCTAGTTTCGGTTTACCTGTGAAATACCAGTATATTTGGACTTCAGATTGCAGTGTCCAATCACATGGCTATCGTGACACGATCTTGATTCTAAAAGAGATAGACTTAGTTGTTTCGGCGCGTGTTTGCAGTTTGTCCGCCGTCTAGAAGTTTGGGTTGTTCCATAGCAAGAGCAAGGAGTGCAGGATCTATGCATTTGAATCAGATATCCATCTTGAAGGTAATTATATCACCAGTATTTGATTTAACTTGGAGTGATCGGTTGAAATAGATTTTCATTTGCACCACTGTATCTATTTAAGTGCAGTTTATGTATGTTATTTTATACTAGAAGTCGCAACTATGAGTTTATTTTATTCAAGCAAGAAACCCCGGATGTTCAGTTAATGCATATGTTAATTGAATTTTCAACAATTCAACTAAAATTTCTATGCTTGCTTTTTTCAAGAAAGTACACACAAGCAGCAGTTTCGATTTGATGTGTGGATGATGTGTGAATTATTTTATACGCTGTTTAATAACAAGAGATAGTGTCATTGTGCAGTTTAACAGGTCAAAAAGATAAACTGTTCAGTGCTTGCATGTGGCGAAATATATACAAAATGCAATTTATTGAGATATCATCGTATAACTACGCATCCAAAATATTTCGACTTAATGTTACACTAAATGACCACTAAATGTTACACAGCATTGTAAGTTATGAAACGGTTATCGTATTTATGTGGAATACATGACGCGACGGAATCTTGAAACAGAATGGTACCGAATTTTATTTATATAGAGAAATGGATAATATATATTGATATCAGCTTCTTATTATTAGAATCATTTTACATAACAATCGTTTCTAAATTGGTATCTTCATACAACTTAAATAGAGGATACACATATAATGAATATTTTGTATAATTGATATATTGACCTTATGGTTTTTTGTTCTAAGTGATATTTGTCTTTTAATAGAATTTTAATATTCTTAAGAAAAATTTGCAGTGAGGGTAAATTTAAATTAATATCACCTCTTAAGCAATTTTGCCACTTTAAGAACTCAACCGTTTTCTCATATTTAATGTCATATGGTGAAACTTGTTTTGATTAGAATTATTTTCCATGTGCAGGACCATATAAAATTTCGATTCTCACTTTTTGTTGGTTTACGAAACCCAAATTTTCTATCATACTACCCTATTTCTAACTTGATTTTTTTCATATTTTTTAAGTTATTTTTTCCATTTTAGAAAATATATTCTTTTTTAGCTGAATTATAGATACTCCTTTAAGTACCCCTATTTTATCTAAAGGGATACAATATTCACAATATGTAATATTGAGTATATGAAAAAAAACTTATTGTGATACGGGAAAGTGTACAAATATCTACAAATGTAGATAGTTGGTGTGCAATTTGTGTTACTTGCTGTTGCAGTCAACAATGAACGTTTCCAGCAAAATATACAAATGTCACTCTAGTTTTACTACATAAAATGACACCTAATATTTACAATATAATTATAATCGCTTAGAACTACTGCCCAGATGGAAAGGCCTGCGGATATGTTTCACATCATGTTAGGTAATGGGCAAACGACTTAACAGTGTTGAAAACCGGGTAATTCTATGATCAAAAAAGAGGGTGGAGCTGATGAAACTAGCTAAAACTTTTCAAGAAAGAAAGAGGAGAAGAGATTATAGAAGATTAGAAGATGCAAAGGTTATGAACTAGTGAGAAGGTGCAGGACTGGAATGGCCATAAGAAATAGCCGAACGAGCAACAATCTTAGTACCTTAAAGGAAGTGTGTACAGCATTATCTTAAAATAGTGACAAGCAATGGAACCTACTTCAGTGCACAGAAACAGAATGAACAGAACAGAAACAGAACAGCAACAATGATGTGGAGTAAAGCACCTATCTAACAATTTGTTGTAATGAGGTGTAAAAGATAAAATTAGGCCACAGAATGTGATTATAATTGTGGTCTGGAGTTACATAGTTCCAAATCACTTGATAGCACTTAACTATTATTGTATTATATTATGAATTCCAAGTGTAAATTATAGATATATAAATTTTATACCAGAAGTGGCGGCACGTCAAAATCTCAAATCATTAAATCAACTAAACAAATGACACATCTTAAAACCAGATCCAAAGGTCACTGGCTGACAGTTTCTAAGATATGCAAATTTAGCCTGACTGCGGTGAATTGTATTTAAGCATGTTGGTATCTGTTTTTAATTATATCGCCAGTGAAGATGAATATGAGGATATTTGAAAGCTCTTTGGCTGTATTTGATATACGTCTGTAGGAGGATTGTTTAATAAAGTGACCTTTGGATCTGGTTTTAAGATGTGTCATTTGTTTAGTTGATTTAATATAAAATTTAATTAGTAGTATTTATTGACCTCCACACTAATGGAATTATTTTATAGTGGAGCGTAGATATTCATAGTGGTTATATGCAGCAGTAGACAATAGGAGGGTTTAATTGTCAGATACATCGCAATGTGAAGGGAAGATAAACATGTTTTTCTACATTTAATTTCGCAGTTAATGTATTATTTTTACAAATAATCTTAAATCTAATTAATTAAATCACACAGCATTGTGTATAAATTTCATAAATGCATCCCGAAATTTTTCAATATAATTTTTTGTGTTGAGAGAAATTTCGTTATTTAAAAGATATTTCTAAAACTTTGTAAACAACTCTCATCTTGAAAGCTGATTGAAACAGAGAAAATGTTTCGTCTGCAAATAAATTAAAACCCTCATTTTAAAGCGAGATCCTATCTTTATTAATGTGAAAGAAAAATGCTGAACAGCAAAAATTTGAAAGCGAAATTGATGGCTTAAATAAGAAATCTTGAAGAAATGCTGATATTCTCTGGTTATTTCGCAGCAGGACGCCTTGCTTAAACGCCTCAAAAATTGTGAAAAGGATGTGTTGAATAGAACAGCGGGGTCTTTCTGCGAAACTTGCTCCTCGATGGACGATTCCCCAAAGAAAAATATCTGCGGAAGTCTTTTATACGAAAGAAAAAAATGCACTAAGTATGCAGTACTGATGGCTTTCGATAAGCTATTTTTGCTATTTATGACATTGTGATCCTTTATTCAATATAAGATGTTACATTCTAAGAAAATCGAAATAGACTGTCGAGTACCAAGTGCTTGTAAAGAAGAAAAAATATTCTTTTAGATCCTGCATTAACGAAGATGCCATAACTAAACAGGGCTATAATAGTTTTTATATCGGTATAAATTATAAAAATTATTATTACTGGACTTGAATATGCAAAATATGCACGGAAAGATATGTTGTAAATTATAAAAATACTAGTATTTAAGCCTGTGAAAGACAAGAAAACTAACAAAGTTTTAATAATAAGTTTCTTATTAGAAAAAAAATGTATTGCGTATAGTGTCGAAAGTTGTCGTTTAAATTAAAATTTGGTTTAGTTAGGTTTTGTGTCATAGTCCATGATCGATACTGTAAATGTGCAAAGTTTCAGTTTTCTAGATCAACGGGTGGCGTTTAGAGTTTTTGTAAATATTTTCGATCCCCTCCTCATTTTGTTCGCCTGAGGGGCACAAATCGAAAATCTGGCTCCGTAGGGTAATTGTATAGTGGACCGCTACTATAAGCATACAAAGATTCAGACGTCTAGGTCAAAGGAGGGGTTTCTGAAAACTCCAGAAAAACTTTTCGAAACTCCACATTTTTTCCACTCTCCAGAAAAGGAGTAAATCGAAAACCCGGAACTGGTAGATTATGTACCGTAGTGGATACTGTAAGTGTCTGAAGTTTCGACCATCCAGGTCAACAGAGGACTTTCTGGAGGATTTGGAAAGCCTTTCTTAAATCCTCTACCCTCCGGGATGGGGGAATACTAAAAAATCCGGTTGCGTCAGCTTCTGTACTATAGTCAAAACTATAAATGCTCAAAGATTCAGGCTTCTAAGTTAAAGGGGGGGGGGGGAGGACTTCTGGGAGATCTAGAAATACTTTTTGAAATCCCCAATTTTCTCCTCCCCTCGGGAAGGGAGTAAATCGAAAATCCGGCTCCGTTACCATATTCGATACTATAAAAGTTAGAAGTTTCAACCTTCTAGGTCTACGGAGGTGCTACTGGAGGATTTGGAAAGACTTTTCGAAATCCTCCATCCCTAGGGATTGGAGGGGATATGTAATAAAAAATTCGGCTCCGTCAACTTCTCTAACGTAGTCTATACTATAAGTGTTGTTGTTGAAACCCAGACCGTCCGACCTACCAGAAAGGTGTAAGGTAACTTCTTGGACGGTCGGGAAGTGCCACCCAATTTTGACCGGAACCCAGTGGGGGAGGCATCCACAGGGACCGTACCCTCCTTCCCCTACCCCCAACCTCTCGGAAGGACTTTCGGACCCACATGTTTAACGTGATCGTACTCCGCATGAACACGGCGGCAGTTTTGGCAGTGGCTGGAATCGAACCCGGGCCTACCGAGTGCAACTCCAGCGCGTTAACCAATGGGCTACCGCGCCCTTATACTATAAGTGAGAAAATATTCAGCGTTCTAGATCAAAGAAGGGTTTTTTGGAAGGTTTAGAAAGCCTTTTAGAAACTCCCACTTTTCACCATACTCTCGGGAGGGGGGTTGATAATAGAAAATGCGGCTCCCTTAGGTTCTGTACTGCAGTAGCTACTATAAGTGTGCAAAGTCGTAATACCTCAAGGGATAGCTATCGACTTACCAGGCTAGAAGAATATTGGTTTGAATTTTGTTTGCGACATTATTTTTTTATACTAAAACTAAAATGATCGCATTTCAGGACTGGAATTGGAGGGTTTTGCCGAAACACATACAACGCGATGTTTCATTAGTCAAGGTTTGCTAAATATTTAATTAAATTTCCAACCGTAGTTTTTACAAAGCAAATATATTTAATTACGCCTGCTTTTCAGATTTTAAAACTTTCGAAAAGTACTAATTTTGGAAAATGACCAACAATTGAACAGAAAAGCAGGTTGAGAATCTCTTAACAAGCGTCTTAAAGTCTCAAACCCAGTCAAGCTAATCACATGGTACATTCTGGAGCAGAAAACTGTGACTAAACGGTTCATTATCTCACATTAAGATCTATAAAAATTTAGTTTGTATATTGGTTATGCGAATTCTATCTCGTGGTGGTTTTGAAATTTATTTGAACTGCAGCTCTTGGTTTAAGCATCTTGGTTTAAGCATCTGGTTTGATTAATAAAGCAACAGAGTGTCAAAATAACCCAATATATTCTAATTCTATAATTGCAAGAATCCTTGAAGAAAGTTTTCTTGCTTTATTTTTCAATTTGCAAGAAAACATTTCACTTTCTGTTGAGAAGCTGGATTTATTCCATCTATAGGGCAGCTGGGTGCATATGTTTACTGCGTACACTCAATCGTGTTTAAAATATATGCTAGACTGTGTATGCTTTATAGTGTGTATGCTTTAAACAGTGTGTGTGCTTTTTAGTATACTCTAAATAAATGTTACAATATAAGCTAAACATTGTTTTACAGTGTACGCGAAATAGTTCATTATCGTACACGCATGATTTGATTTAATGTCTAAGAGTAAAAGTCTAGTTAGTTACAAAGGTGTTATTTGCCTAACATTTTAAACGTTTACTTAATTATAATGACATGCTTACTTAATTAGTAATCAATACAGCATAAGAGCAACATTATTTGTAAAAAATAATAAATATATTTTAATTTTAGAACTGTAAGTGTAGACCTAAGTATTTCCTGTGTTACTTATTGTTTTATTTTTCAATTAATAAAGGAAACTGCAATGGGGGTGTTTCTTTCATTATTTGTAAAGACAGTACAGAATTTAAACATATTAAAATTTATAGTAGCATTGGTATATTTACTACACTGGACTTTATAAAATTATTTGTTGATGATCTAAAATCTTGGAGTTCTAATAACGGGAACTGAAATAAATGAATGGCTACATTGCCACCATTTGTCACCCTTTTTCGTGTTTTTGTTCGCTGCATTGCATCTAAGGTTCCGCTGCATTAAAGGGTGATTTTAAAAAATTAAAATAAATGCTTTTTTATTGAAATATTGAAACAGGTGCGTATAGGAACTGAAAGGAAAACAACTAAAAATATGGGGATTCTTAAAATGTTCGAAAGAGAAAAGAGTCGAAGAAAAATAATATCTGAACTAATTTACGTCTTTCTGTTTCTTCGGCAAGAATTTCTCCAGGAAAGTATTGTTCTTTCGGATACTTTGGTGAATTTGGTTTTTTGTTTTTACCATTCTAATAGATAAAATGGGTTAACCAACATAAATTAACCCTATTATCTATTTAGTAGAATCAGTAAGTTATTCGGAACAATGTAAGCGATGTATAAGAGAAAATGTATATTATAGATATTTTAGTATGTTATATTGATTCAGAGAGGCAGGAATCGTTGTAATTTTAGGTGTAACTGGGTATAATTTTAATTTTAGTATAGAGGGTGTCCTGGAAAGTCATGGGACTATCTTTATTTCTTCACTCATTAGCAGTAGATATAGACTTCCAATTACAAAAATATTCAAAATAGGGTTACAGTTTTAAATCGAGAAACGTATTTGTCTAAAACATACAAAATTTGATATTCTATACGCGGTCCCCCAATCCGAAATTTTTTGTCTACTACAATTTTTTCATCCATCAGTATATAAAACTCAAAGAAGTTCAATTCTTTCATCAGAAACATTTACGAGATATTATGGATCAAATTTGCAGCAGATTTTTTCTGAGAAATTTGGCGTTGTACACAAATTGGACAGGGAGTCATGTCTGTGATGCATGAAAGTACATATATATATGTTGTTTTATTATGTAAAACACCCCATTCTGCAGGCAGAGGTGTGTTGGGCCAAGATATAATAGCGACGCCAGACCGTCGTCCGAAGCAAGATATCTTTATTGTCATATTTAGGGGAAATGTCACTTTCAATTATGAAAGGTCACGTAAGCCAGGTCCAGGAAATGGCCATGGGCTCAAACTGTATTATGACATCTACAACTACTCAGCAAATGCGGAAAGGGCGGCTAAAAAGTCCAACCAACCAAAAGTGTGAGGATGAATCAAATTTGCCCTGCAGCTTTTGAGGTGGAGTTAGAAAGGATGCTAAGTTTTTTTTTACTCTGCGAATCATTTAACTAAAAATGTTTGAAGAATAAAGAACGTTGTCAGATTTTTCAGAACTCATGGAGAAATAACTAGAAACTTCTTTCTGAACGAATGGAGATCTTGCGAAGATTGGTTTACCAGCGAAAATGAATGGTGTGAGTGAATAAATCATCAATGCTACCAAATTGTGGAAACGTTTTAATAAGCGAGATAGTGTCACCGATGTAAAGGACATGCAACCGTTTTGACGTCGCAGAGTGAAACAAATCCAAAGAAAGGGTATGTATCTGCTTAAAGTGATGTATAATTGGAGCTATGTCTTAAAGAATAAAATTAGTTCAATTATAACTGGCATCTCATACCCGATTCTCTTAAAATTTTTAGTGCCTAAATGTTGCAGAAGATAAAATACTTTAATAAACTGGTTAAATTGAATGATTGTGTCATTAATGAACTTTCCCCACTGATAGAATTTGCTTTTCAGCAGTGATAGCAGTAACAATTGTGGGTTATTACCAAAACAAAGCAATGGGCTCCTATGAGTTTTACAGGAGCAGAAGTCACTATACAATAATGTCAAAGTGTTAATTTAACCACCGTATAAACATTAAAATATTTAACACCACAATGTCAATTTGGTAGCAAATACTCCATACTATGCATATCTATGGTCCCCCTTTCAAACAAATTATTAGACGTTAAAATACTTTATGGGACACTATGAAAAATTATAAAGAGATGCCATAGATTGAAATGTAAGTCAAACATCCTGAAATGCTTTATTTTTAATGCTTAAGAATCATTTTTTTAAGAGGCAGACACCCTGTGGAAGTTGATATCTTGGATTTTGCTGAAATTTTCAGTGTATGTTCTTTTAGTAATGATAAGACGAAAAATTTTTTTTCTAAGGTTCTTTGACCTTCAGACAAAGTCAAAGTTCAAGATCAAACGGCATGTGCTGCAGCTTGTGGTGGGTTCTGCTCGTAATGCAAACAGTGTACCGTGGGAAACTCTTTCATTTTGTATACTTCATAATGTAATGTAGTTTTCTCCACAAATACTTGGGTGGCACACTCTTCACGCAAGGGTCAAAGGTCATCCAAAGTATTGGTAAAATCGCCCCTTTCATATTTTTGACCCTCCATATCTTAGAACGCGAAGAGTGTGCCGTAATAATAACAATGGGGACTTTTACTACCAAGTAGGTATTTCTTATTTGTGGAAAATTTAGTATGGCGCACTCTTCGGATTGACAGATATTTAGGGTCAAAGTTTGAAAATTTGGAAAAAAGGTCAAATGTCAAGGTCAAGTGCTCGGTGCGCACAGAGTGAATTGATATGAAACTAAGTCACATCATGACCTTAACTTCTGTATATTGTGAATCAGTCAACAGATTCATGGCACATTAGCAGGTTTTATTTTTACAGGCATCTTGAATCTTTATTTTTCCCCATTTCCAAGCCTAATATTAATTCTGATGCATGTCTGAAAATAACTTATTGAACTACTCAGTCAACCCATGTCAACTATATCTCAATGACCAAATTCTAAAATTAATTTTGATCCCAAGTCAATATATCAAAATATAGATAATATTCCATAGGTTAAGAATATATAAACATTCTTTAAAAAAAGTGGAATAAATAAAAATTGATATTAAAGTTGCTGTGTTTTTCAAAATGAAAAATAAACTGCACAATGTGATAATGATTTGGCAACACACAACTGGCGGCCATGTTGGTAGGAGCACACTTCAATTTTGGTTATTTCAGAGAATTGTAATTTTGCTCTTTTAAGACATTGAGGAAAAAATTGAATCACGGTAAAATGAATATTTATTTTTTAAATGAACTAATTCATCATTAAGGCCACACCCATATCATAAATAAGTTTATTTGGAGAAAAAACTCTTAGAGGCCTAGCAACTTTTACTTTTTTTTGGATTCAATGATTTATTGTGCTACTCAGAATTGATTTATTGTGTTCATAATGAGTTTTAAAAAAATACAAAAAACCATAAAATTTGGAAAATGGGTAGAATGAACCATTAGCCCATTACTTTTATTGAAAAGTTTTTTAAAATTAAGTGTAAAAAAACAACAACATATTTTTGTCTTATTTTATAGGTCTAATTAGAGGCATAAGCCACCCTCTGTAGCAGGATCTTTAAAATTTCCCTCAAAAACAAAGAACATAGCTGTGAATTAGAATAACCAAGATGGATTTGAATTATGCACAATGTACATTCAAAGACCTAAAAAACTGTGGTGAACATACTAGAACAAGGAAGAATTGGCATTTTCAACTTTAAAGATATCTCTGGCTCAGTGAATGAATGGTTAGAAGGAAAAGGTGTGAAAGATGTAGATACAGTTGTGTATGAGAATGATCTAATTCAAAGTAGATCTGATAAATCCCTAAGTGAGAGTGATGTAGTATGTGCGTTCCATAGATACTCCTATGGATTCTACTGGAACCCACTTAAAATATGTGAGCACCCTGAGCACGTACCAACAAATTATCAGAAGAAGAAGAGGTCTACATCTGTAAGAGCAGTTTCTTGGAAACGTTAGCAAAATCTGAAAGGGAATCTGCATAAGCCATTTCCAATTTGTGGTATTATGTGTACTTTTCATAGAAATATGGAGTAAAAAAAATCAGTGCATCGTTGCTCCCAAAAGATTCATCCACACTGCATGAATCTCCAGAAAAATATCCAATGTATGAACCTCCACCATCAGCTTTGATACCAGAAGAAGGAAAAGCAAAAGCTCAAGAGACGCTAACCAATATTCTTGAAATGGTAGCCCCTGGTGTTAGTCCCGCAAAACACCAAATAATCTCACCTGTGAATGAAATTAGTCTACGCACATTACGTGAGGCAAATCGCAAGTATACCCAGGTTAAAACCAGTTTTAAAAAGAAGTTCTGTGAGTATCTAGCACCTACTCAAGGAAATGCTTTATCAACATTAGTGTCTACCAGTTCAAGTTCCGAAGAAGATGAAGTACCTAAGGAGCTTGAAGAATTTAAAGAAGCATATCTAACATGACAAAATGTAAGATCAAAGATGTTACTCCTATCAGTTGTGCGAAAATGCTACTCACTGAATATAATAATGAGGGTTTTTAATTGTTCAAAAAATCAGGTAAATAAAGCAAGAAAGTGGAAGGCAAAATATGGTGCTTGCGGGGAACATAAAGAAGAGCCACATACGAAACAAAAACTTGACATGGCCAAAGCAGAGCATTTCATTGAGTATCTTTTTTCATCTGGAGCAATTCAGGATGTAGCATATGGAACACGCATGCTCAAGTTTGATAGTGGCTCAAGGAAAATGGTCCCAAATGCTGTTCGCACTGGGTTAAGGAGTCATACGATCTCAGGTTATATAGAATTTTGCATGACCATTCAGTATTCACCACTTCATTCTACGTCATTGTGGAAAATTCTTAAAGTAATCAAACCTAGTCAGTGGCACTGCTTGACAGGCCTCGATAACATGGTAGCAGCAGGACTGGAAGGATTTAATATAATGGAGGCATCTTTGAAAGAAGTAGTAGTAGATGATGAAAATCGTAGGTCTATAATTCTGAAGAAATTAGAAGAATTCAAAAGATACCTGAAGATCGGGTATAATACACATTGTCAGCTTCAAAGTGATTGTGCAAGTCATTGTATATTGTATGCAATGTGCAACCCCAATGATCAGAATTTCCAGAAAGAATGTGATTTTGCTCATGTTAAAACATGTTTACAATGCTTAACTCTTTTGGAGACGTTAGACAACGTTGCTGAATTCATTAGCAAGACTGAAAATAGTGAGCGTAAGGACGATTTATTGTATGATTTTAACACAGCTAAGGACAGTATCTTAGATTGGTTGAGACATAACATTCGTAGTGCAGCAGAACAAGGCAAAATCAGATTCCATTCTTCAGCTAAATGAAACCACAGGATTATGGATCAGGGACTGGGCTCTAAAGGTTCTACAACTCAAATAAAGTGAAGGCCAGAAAGAATATTTTGGAAAGAAGGGCATGTCAGTTCATGTCGATGTATTTTTTACCAAGCTTAACAACCATCTTCAGAAAACAGTATATTTTACAGTGCTCTTTCGATGTGAGCAAGATGTAGCTGATACATTAGCTGTAGCTGATACTGTTCTGCAGCGGTATCATTTTGATTATATACATGCCTGTAAAAATTGATGAATATACATGCCTGTAAAAATAAAACCTGCTAATGTGCCATGAATCTGTTGACTGATTCACAATATACAGATGTTAAGGTCATGATGTGACTTAGTTTCATATCAATTCACTCTGCACGCACCGAGCACTTGACCTTGACATTTGACCTTTTTTCCAAATTTTCGAACTTTGACCCTAAATATCTTTCAATCTAAAGAGTGTGCCATACTAAATTTTCCACAAATAAGAAGTACCTACATGGTAGTAAAAACCCCCATTGTTATTGTTACGGCACACTCTTCGCGTTCTAAGATATGGAGGGTCAAAAATATGAAAAGGGCGATTTTACCTATACTTTGGATGACCTTTGACCCTTGCGTGAAGAGTGTGCCACCCAAGTATTTGTGGAGAAAACTACATTACATTATGAAGTATACAAAATGAAAGAGTTTCCCATGGTGCACTGTTTGCATTACGAGCAGAACCCACCACAAGCTGCAGCACATGTCGTTTGACCTTGAACTTTGACTTTGTCTGAAGGTCAAACAACCTTGGAAAAAAATTTAAAAAATCATTTTTTCTTCTTATCATCACTAAGAGAACATACACTGAAAATTTCAGCAAAATCCAAGATGTCAACTTCCACCACCCTATACAAAGTGTCTGCCTTTTAAAAAAAACGACTCTTCAAAGCTCTAATGCTTTATTATATTTGTTAAAACACTCCCTTGGGACACTATGAAAAAATGTAAAAATATGCCATAAATTGAAATATAAATCAAACATCCTGAAATGCTTTATTTTTATTTTATACGGCCCCACAAAGCGGACATGAGAGAGTGATGTTTCATTTATTAGTAAATTTTGAACGTGAAAGAATCGAACTTTTTTTAGTTTTTACATGTTAAAGTATAAAGACATTTTAGTAATTGGAAAGTTTTGGATAGAAGGATCGTATAAAACGTTAGATTTCGTATGTTTCAGTCAAATACGTTTTATGTTATAAAGTGGTTATAACATAAATTGCAACCTTATTTTAAACATATTTGTAATTGAAAGTATATTTACGAAAAACGGTTCTGGAAATAAATGTTGTTCTAAGACTTTCCATGGATACACTGTATAATATAAGGTGAGTTAATATAGGGATACAACATATCGTATGCCAAGTCCTAAAAAAGTTTCTGAAGGCTAAAAATAAATGAGAAAACTTCCGTTATTTCACGGTATTCTATATATACTGTAAAGTATTTCCTTGAGATTCTCTATTGAAAAGGAAAATTTAGATAATGTTGACTGTTTTCTTGACGAAACACAACGATTGCTGATCCAAGAAACCAGTTAGCAAGAGATTTCCTAGTGTCGCAAACACACATTGTCCATATGACTTTGGCCTGAAAGTTTCACCTGTAACCATAGGTATTCTCTATCCTTCAGATTCCTATGATTCAGGAGTGGTTTCCGTCTGCGGTGAATAAGCTTCTGCACTGCATGTATACATACGTGCGATTTGGAATTCATTTGAAATTACCCGGTTACA
Organism: Amaurobius ferox; assembly: GCA_951213105.1. NCBI lineage: Eukaryota > Metazoa > Arthropoda > Arachnida > Araneae > Amaurobiidae > Amaurobius > Amaurobius ferox. The sequence goes on along the minus strand of OX578141.1, from coordinate 85,444,657 downwards.
ATAGCTCTTATGCAAATAAAAGAACCGCAAAATTTGCGTAATAAAGGAAGATGCCTGTGTGTCTGTCGGCGTGTGTTGTTTGTAATGGGAAATCTAACTGTAGTACGACCAGTAAGTACTATACGGAAGGTGCACCATTTTTTAAAAATTCGAATTAATTTTGTAGCTATTTTATGTTTCAGCACGATTTTGAGCGATATTCATGATTTGCACACAAATCGATTTCTTAGCGATCGAAAATATTATTACAGAGCTTCCATTTTGATGCCATCAGAAAGATCGAAAACGTATTTTGCAACGATGTTTGAACCACATGCGTAGGATAATTACTTCATATTTATTTATTTTTCTAAATTACATCGAAATTTGCATTTTTTAGGTTGTGCGATACTTCTATCGCCGCATGCAAAAAATTAAGTATTAACATCATTCTATAGTTTGGTAAAAATATCGCATATATCTTGGGATTTTAACAAGAAAAATAAAATTTATTTCATCCGTAATTACAATGTTTGTGATTTTTTAAACCAGAGAACGTGTAGGATTTTCTATGCTTCGCATTTTCTACTAGGTAGGCCCTTCGTTTCGACGGGTGCAATGTGCTTAAATAAAGGATTTCCTAATGATTATTTTATTATTATTTTTTTGCTTAGTCGCAGGGGATTGGAGACATTTTAAAGGTAGGAGAAAGGGGATCATTTAGGGATAGGTTTGTATCACGCAGGTTGCGCCGTTCAATTTATCCCTGCTTTATGTACCGGGAAACGAGGAGTGCATTATCTAGTGCAAAACAATTCAATCTAACTTATAACATCAATTGAATATAATGTTCTGGTAAAATTCTGTATTCTGAGGACCATTTTCTGCTTCCTACAGAGTGGCTTGATTTGTATTTTCTACAGGATATCTTGGTACATGTTACTTCCCTACAATATATGGTGATATGTATATATAAAGTATTGGAATCGCGTCAAAAATCATAATTCGAGTTTTCGACGGATCTATACATTTCGAGAACTCCAAACCCAAAAAAAAAACTATTTTTTGCGTGACGTCTATGTGTGTGTATGTGTGTGTGTGTGTGTCTGTGTGTTTGTCTCTGCAATGTATGTATCTACTCTAGCTGAAAAGCTAATTAACCAAACTTCACAAAATTTAGTAAATTATTCACTTGTGGTTTACCCTGGCTCTAATTAGCTTTCAGTACAAATCGACAAAAATGAACCTGCCTTTTTTTTTGTGAAATGACCCTAAAAAATTATATGTATCCACTCTAGCTGAAAATTAATCGCCAAAATTTCACAAAATTTGGTAGAGAAGTCATTTGTGGATTACTCTAATTCTGAGTAGATTTCGGTAGGATTCGAAATAAGAAACCTCATATTTTGCGAAATGACCCGCGAAAATTGTCAAAATCTGAAATAAAAGACTACGTATGCTCAAATATATCAGTTAAATGCTTATGTTATAAGTAATTTTTGACGCAGAAAAGAATAAGACCAACCAGTAATTGCATAACTGTAGGACTAGACTTTCTTGATGTATTTTAGTTTTTTCGCATTTTTGCCACGTCGCCTTTGAAAGTACGTCCAGATGAAAAACCTTCCTGAAAATTGAATTTAATTCAGTGAAATTTCAAATAATTATCCTTATTAATTTGTTCAATTAAACTCAATTTGACGAATTACAAAGAAGGAATGAGAAAATCAAGTTGAGTCTACAGTGAAAGTCAGGTGCTGCTCACATCATATTTTTTTTATCATGAAATGATCATATTTGATGTATCTCTGTTCAACATGATGTATCATTTCTGTTCTGATGTAATTCTGTTTATGATGTAATTCTGTATCACTTGATGTAATTCTGTTTATTTTAAACAATATAAAAGTTTAATTATCTTGATTATATGTTTCCTAACTTCGCAAATTTAAAAGATAAATATTTTTGTGGCATTTTGCCCGAAATCGACAAACCAGATGTTTGTGCGAAATCGTGGCGGATGGGTGTCTCCTTGTCCCATATTAAGTAATAAAAGTTCTGTACGGAATACGCAAATGGGTAAGTTAGAACTGGATACAGAAAAATAATAATTGCAGATAAGAAATTGCAGACTTATTTATTCGAAGACATTCCGAAGTCGAAATAAAACATTTCTCTTCGCAACTTTCACCAGCTGATTTGAATCGTTTTACTTTCCAAATTAGTACCGGAAGAATTATATTATTTGAAAACTACAGTAACACAACCAAAAATATGTTCTGGTCTGGATACAGCAAAATATACGACGCCGATGTACCAGATGCCATGTTTCGTAACATCATGTTATTTATGAATTTAATAGGGGGAAAATACATTCTAAATTTAATTTTTGAGTAAATGATCATTCGATTTTAATCGTTTGTCAAGGACAAGTTGCAATTTGTTATATTTTTTAATTTATCGCTAAAAGTTAAATTGGCTCTGTATTGCGATTGCTTGATTGATGGTGAAAATATGAAATAGTGTTCTTTATTTTAAAATTGAATACTGATATTTTTTTTGCAATTTATTTTCGTAATTTTAATTTCAGTTATTAGATTTCGAATCAAATTAATTAAATAAATTCTATTCTTAAATTTAAATGCTGTTCCGTCGATTTTTTTTCGGATAGCAAATATTGAATGGAAATTTATTTGAGCTAACTGTTACAATTTGAAATTAACATATAGATAAAACAAATTATTGTCTTTGAATTTATTTATGCATGTATTCTAAACATCTTACACTTTTATTTTAAAAATATTCATATTTAACTATGTCACAATCAAAGAAAATAATATCACTGTACGTACATAGAAAATTTATTCATTCTGAAATATTTTTAAAAACACTAACAATTATGGTATATTACATGTTTGTTTTGCTATCAGTGAAGGCAAGAATATTTAGTACTGATGAGCTCTAATAAGAGGATCATTGCATTGTTCGTCCACTGATAACTTAAATTGACGAAGCGTGCATTTTTGCAAACATAATTTCAGTGAAGAGCTGCATTCGTCTCTGATTAATTAACCAAAAATATAAATGAAAACTCCCTTTATAGAAATGCTCGATCTTGATTTGTACAATTTTTTTTAATTTGGGTTATTTTTGTTATTATGTGTAGTATAATTTGTGTTTAATTCCCTATATGGTATATTGATCATGATACGAAGAGGCAACAGTGTGCTTGCTAGCATTAGACAAGCCTCAATGTACTCAAAAACAATGTACTCGGGCCACATTGAGCTGTGCTTTGAGTGTCTTTGGGTCTGGTCGGACTCTGGTGAATTATTTAAAAAAAATTTTCAGACTCGGTCCGGACTGGGTAAATTTTTTTAAATTAGGCCCTACCTCTAATAGGTCGCAATTGTGCAAATTCACAATTGCGACTTCACATGAGTTGAAATAAATTATGTGCAGCACTTATTCTTATCTGAAGATATGATACACGAAGAGATTAACATATGCGGTGCCCATTCTGATAGGAAGATCCAGTTCTCACAGGGTGGAGAACATAATATGGTAAAACTTCGATTATTCAAATTAATTGGGATTGGCGTACCTTCAGAAAATGTTATGCCAGTGTGACATTCATCACCTACGTAAAGACTGAATAAAAGGCATTGCTTAACCAATGTTGAAAATGAGCTTCAAATACATATTTGCATTCCCCGATGAAAATGGGGAACATGTCAGAATGCTTTTATAAAAATTGCCAATTGTTAAAAATACTGGTTCAAAATTTTCTATTTAAACATATATTCATATATTTCTCAAGATTGTTTATAGATAAAGGATTCATTATGGATTTCTACTTCCGGTTTTGGATATGTGTCTTCTTATTTAAAAATGTACATTTTCCTTGAAAAATTAAATTTTCGGATCTGCTATAGATATAGCTTAGATGATGACTGATATAGATTCAGCATCAAATTTCGTAGACGAATAGAGGATTTACTAAGGATTTTCACTCTTGGTTGTTTTCCTACTTCCTGTTCAAAAAATTTTCTTGAAATATCTATTTTTCAAGACTGGTTCTAGAAAAAGTTTGGATGATAACTGATATGAATCTATCTTTATATTCCGGAGGAGGTAGAAATTTTCTAAAGATTTACACTTCCGTTTTTTTTCACTTCCGGTTCAAACATTTTCGTCCAAACATTTGCTATTCAGGATTGGCTATAGATAGAGCTTAGATGACGAATGATATGGATTCGGAATTTAATTCCAGAGGGAGTAGGGAGTCCAATAACGATTTCCATTTCCGTTGCTGAAGATATCACTTCCGTGTTTTTTCAAATAGTCGTATGGCTATACAAAATAAGTATAAATAAATGCTTACTAGTTCTACCAAGAATGAAATGTACACTTAATTTGCCACGATATGACAGCCCCTTCTTAAGTTTTCTGTTTCATCTCCTATACCAGCTACGTACTTAAAATGTCCCTCGATTTCTCAGAAATCATCTTCAACATCAAACTCTTCTATTATAAATATATTGAATTTATAAATAAAATATTTTGCTGCCGCAACATGTAAACTGAAATAAAATATATCCACATCTTGTGTTCCTTTTTCAAAGACTTCTGCTGCACCCATTGTAGCGTTTGCAAAATTTAATGATAAGCGAGTTTTGGAGGCAGACACTTTCTTTATCTTACAAATGTTTGATTCGATTATTAGAAGCTTCGGCTCATTTAATCCCACGGCATCCCCACTGGATAATCTAGGTCCTTAGACGCCTCCTTAGACAATGATTGATGCTGAAAGTTGTTATTTTTTTACTTTAAGAAAAGCTCTTTTGGCATGCGGTATTTTCTTCTTTTATAACATTTATTTATTCTCTTTAGACATCTGCAAAAGAATTTCGGAATACCCATGAAGTTTATTTTGATATATATTTAGAAATTGCTGATTTCGTGTTGACAAACATGCCATTCTTTTTTCATGAAATTGTTTATTTATGAATTTGGATTTTAGTCTTGCTCCTGCGGAAGTTTCTTTTATGGTGAATGGGTAATATAGCGATATGGATAATCAAAGTTGATGTCTTTCGTAAAGGTATAAATACATATATGAAGAGCTACTAAGGATATTTTTAGGTATATGATACAGAAATTCCTCGCCCTTAAAAAACACACTTTTTTCATAAATCTTTATTGCATAATTAACATGTCCAGTGATAATACAAGACTTAAATCATATGTATTCGTTTCCTTATAGTAGTAGAGTTAGTTCAGGCAAAACATCATTGATTTAAGCTACATCTGCAATACTCTAAATCCTTTGAACCGCCAGAGTAAACTCACCCCGTAAAGTATTCTTTCTCATCATTATCGCTATATAATTTATAAACTATTCCAGTAAAATATGTCTGCCGCATAAACTGTGTACTCAGTAAATTATTACTTTAATGAGTAGACAATAATTAACTCATTAATTATCATCTGCTTATGTAAACTATTACATGAACTGCCTGGGAAACATCCTCACGTTTTTATAAATTATTTCTAAATATGCCGTTTGAATGAACCAGAACAGGGGTCGTCATTTTTTTTTTGTTCTTGAGGCCCACATTTGTCTCTTGGATGGAAAAAATAGACCGCAAATGTAAAAAAGTCAGGTAATTTAACGGGGTGGGGAGCTTTAAAGCAATATGAAAATTATTTGCAGAGTTCAGTTCGATGATTAGAGCTTGTAATTCCGTCCCAATAGTTCAAGGGTAGAGCGTTAGCTGCCAGTACGAAGGTCCGTGGTTCGATTTCAAGTCTGGGCAGCAAAGATCTGTACAATTTCATTAAAGTGCGAAAATCTTATTACATTCAGCAAATACTTTCTTGCTAAAGTAGAACAAATATTATGCGCACTAGTGATAGATCTTGATTTGATAGGTTCTTTATGGAATTAAGAAACTAAAACAATATAAGGAAATCTGGCATGTAATGGTTTTAACATTAGGTTTTTATAGATTGCCAGAATTTTTGTGGAATGTGGAAATGCTGAAGGAGTTAAATTTAGTAGACACAAATACATCATCATTGTTTTCTAAAGTTTATTTTAAAAGCTGCAGGTAATAGCATTTATAGATTATGAGATTATGGCATAGTTGTCGGTTGCGGTATATATATATATATATATATATATATATATATATATATATATATGTATGTATGTATGTATGCAGGGTGTATATAAACTGATGGTCAGAACCGTAAGGGGTTATAGAACTCACCAAAACAAACAACTTTCACAATACAATGTGGGGTCGAAAAACAACCCGCGAGTCGCGAGAGGGCGCTTTCTCTGGGAGTGTCGAAAGCCCAGGCCACCTGACTCGTCCTAAAACTCAGAGCAATTAATTGATGGCAAGTATTTTCTCTGGGAGTGTGAAAATGATACACTGATTTGATAATTTTAATAACGAATTTGGGAATAATTCCATAAAATGTACTAATATATAATTTTTATCATATATATATATATATATATATATATATATATATATGTGTGTGTATGTGTGTGTATATATAGGAACTTTGGGCTTCAAAATATCGTCTACAAGAGGGGAAAGTGTTGATCAAATGAAATTAGCGATGTTTTAGCTGACTCTGAACGTGATAGTGGAATTAATGATTTTAAATATGATTAAACGTTCAAAAATGATGATTAAATGTAAATTAATCATAATTTTGGTTTATATGTGTTTTTACATGATTTTCCTCAAAATTAATAGGACCTGGCCAGGCACGAAGCTTAAAAAAAAATTTACTCTAATAAAGCTAAGATAATTATTGATATTTTCAAATTTTGACTCCATCTGCTTTATTTTCGTAGAAGAATTTTTTAAATGCATATATTTCCGATTATGTCTGAATAATTGTGACAACGGAAGGAAAAATGATGCTGGAATAATTTTGTTTACCATTCCAGCGTCCGTAATTTTGGCGCATGTTAACCACACATCATATTTATCTATATTAGTTTACAAACGGGACTAGGATGTTTTGTTCTTCAAATTTAATTTATAATTTTAATACCACGAACAGAGAGTCTATTTTTATGTTTAATGTAAATTTGGAATTTTAAAAAATTAATATGATAGCTATTACTAACCAATATTTGAAAATTAATATGATAAAAGCTATTATTAACTAATCACAAGTAATTTCGGGTTTATTGTTTGTTTCACACATTTCAAGACTCCTATAAAAATTAACTCAAGCTGAAAATTTCATTCTCACATAAAACTGCAATTTTAAAATTTCTGTATTCAAAAATTAATATGATAGCTATTATTAACTAATCACAAGTAATTTCGGGTTTATTGTTTGTTTCACACATTTCAAGACTCCGATAAAAATTAACACACGCTAAAAATTTCATTCTCACATAAAACTGCAATTTTAAAATTTCTGAAACAGAATCTTACAAAAGAGACAAATGTTCTTTCAGCAGATATTTAATAAATTAAGAATTTTTTGACGAAGGAATTCCATTGTTAACATTGTTTGTAAAGGTGTGAACGGTTTAAAAAATATTTTGCGGGAGGGAATTTATACTTTAAGATTTACATAAATTTTAAAAAGTTTAGATTACAGTTACAATATATGAAGTTTAAACATATATTGTCACTTTCAAAGCCAGAATCATTGCTTGCTATGAGCAAATGTAAGGTGCTGCTTATGGTGCAGAATGTTATGCTGTAGAAACCATTGAAAGGGAAATATAAATCTTTAGTTCAAATAAGGATATGATGTAAAAAATATATTTATTTTGCAGGACGTTGCATTAAATCTTCTTTGAATATTAAATCGCTCCCGAAGCAATATGTTGAAGTCCCTTTTCGGTGATTCCTTTTCATTTCAAATAAACAAAAATAGACTGTGAAATGGACAGTGAGAACTCCTGTGAAACAAACTCAAAGCTCTTAGTATTTACTTTCGGGATTGGAAGTCTTAGCAAATATTCACTTTCGGTTCGGTTTTTGCGAATTTCGAAGAAATAAGTTTATGTTCCTGATGGAATCGAGTATAAAAGCAAAAATGGAACCGAATGTCAAACTTATCACTTTTCCTCGCTTACATTGTAGAGTTTTACGGTGAACATTCTTTAGGATTTCTTAAAGTGTAGTGTGGTAGTGGCAAAAATTGCAACGGTAATAATATTAAATACCTTTGATACCTATTGAATACCTATTGAATTAACTTAAAGTTTTAACCAAATGTGAGTTTTTTTAACTCACATTTTTTTTTACTTTTTTTACATTTTGTATACATTTGGCAAAAAATAATTCACCCATAAGAAATTGAGATACATCCGCGAAACTCGGCATGTTTGAGTAAATATGCAAATGATTAGAATTTTGGAGTAATAAAACGTTTTATTAAGAAATTGTAAAAAGCTTTGCTGCCCTAACCAGGAATCGAACTCTGGATCTCCAAACTGGCCAGTCAAAGCTGTACCGTTGATCTACCGGGACGAAATTGCAAGCTCTTATCGTCGAAGTGGAGTTTGAAAAATAGTGGCAACATTTTGCAGACTCCAATGACATTTTAGTAAGTGGTTATACAAGTCCATAATCGGTGCAGCATAGAGCCAATTGTAAGTTGCCTATTTTCCGTTGTGGAAGTTTCTGCCACAAATGTTGCAACTGGTCAACTAATTCAGTGGTATTCTGAGAAAGTTGCTATTACCGTCCCAGGCGTGTTCTATTGGTGATAGGTATGGGGACCTGGATAGCCTTAGGAGGGTATTAAATCCTCAAAGGCATTGTTGAGAAAATCGTGTAGTATGTGGTAGACTGTTATCTTGTTGGTAAATAGAACCTGGGTGGCTTGGTAGCATAGTCAGAATAATCGGTTGCAGAATATCATTGACGTACTAATGAGCAATTAGATTCTTCTTCTTCGACTCAGACCGTCCGACCGTTCGAAAGTGTAAGGTATCTGTTTGGAAAGCCGGAAAGTTCCACCTGATTTAGACGAGAACTGAGTTGTAGAGGCATCCACAAGGATCGTATCCTACTTACCCTACCACCAACCTTTCGGAAGGACTTACGGACCCACATGTTTAACGTGATCGTACTCCACGTGAACACGGCAACAGTTTGGACAGTGGAGGGAATTCAACTCGGATCATCAGAGTGCAAACCCCGCGCGCTAAACACTGGGCTATCGCGCACCAGTCCGTCAAATTCTTCTTCTTAGACCCAGACCGTCCGACCTACCCGAAAATGTAAGGCATCTGTTCGAGTCATCAGATTAGCTTGTAGCACAACTATAGGAGGTCGGCTCTCCTAAGAGATGGCTTCAGGACTGTCATATAACATGTGATGACTATGGCAAGCGCCTTAGTGGACCTCCACACCTACATGTGCCTTCTCTGATCCACTGTCATCAACACAGAGCAACTATCATGTCGCTCCGACCGAGATGGCGATTCATACGTCTGTTGGACCAACCATCTTTCTTTAGGACTATGATGCAACCTCACTCTAAATCCGACAATTGTCCGTAGCGCCGTCGAGAACTTCTCAAAGGCAAATTTTATGAAATATTCAAATTATCACGTAAAATGTGTAAAAAAAATTTCATCAAAATATGTGTAGTTTTCTTGAATAAAAATTGAAATAATAATTACACCCATTTTATGTGAAGAGATCAGATGACTCATCGCAAAATAAAATATGGTATCCATTTTTTTTTTTTTTTTTGCTTAGTGAAAATCGTGATTTTTTAAGAACGCTTATATTTATATTTAGTGTTGCATCCATCCTAAATCCACTTTATTTTTGCATATTATCTGTATATCTAAATGCGGTGCCTACGCAATTACAATATTTTTTAATTTAAATGATCACTAAACTTTGATTATTTCTACAACGAAGCTTAATTTTAACGTATGCATAATGTAAACTAATCAACGATTGTAAGATGAGTTGTATAAGAATTGCGGAGTTTTTTAAAGCAAAATTATTTAGCTCTGGAGTCTGAAATATAATTGATATGAATGAAACATGAATTGATTTTACATAGAGAAGCAAAGGATGTCATAGCATTGCATTTTTTGATGAAGTTTTAAGTTTCCAAGTAAAATAAATTATTGTAGTACTGTGATAATTTAAAAAATATCACCGCTGAATGTATTGCATATTAGAGTTGCTTAAATCAAATTGCATTTCAGTTGGAAAGTGTTTCAAAATCAATGCTTTATGCATGATTAATCTTTCTTACTGAAACTAAACGTTTCAGTTTTAATACTCAAGTTCTGGATAAAAAAAAAAATCTATGTTTTCTTTGTTACAGAGCTTTTAATTCGGAAACGATGAAAAAAGCATCTTTAAAGGCTACCCATCTAGAAAATCTATCTTCTAATACAATTTTTGTGATAGGATTTTCATTTTTTTGCAAACTATAGGTAAATATATTTAAAAGGGCTTCCATGCTCCCACTTTTAATAAAATGCCTTAGTGTTTTTAATGCAATTTTTCGAATATTTTTTATACAAAAATGTCGCCAAAATAATAAAAATGATGCTAAATCAATAAAAACTGACGACTGATGAAAATTTAATATCTAGGAAAAAACATAAGAATCGACTACAATAATAATCCCTTTCTCCGTCCGTAACGCTCAGTGATAAATTTGGCGGGGTTTCGTCAACTTGGCGACTTTTTAAATGTTGCCAAAGTGACGAAAATGGCTAAATTGATAAAAATGTCTCTAAATTGATAAAAATGACGGCAAACGGGAGGTATAATTTGTAAATTTTGAATTCCGCCATATGACGAGCATACTTTCCAGTATATAAGAAACGCTCTTTTCCCCGTTTATCTGCAACACTTGGCGATCCATTTAGTGACCTTGGTTGTTGTGGTTGAGACCCAGACCGTCCGACCTACCAGAAAGGTGTAAGGTAACTGTCTGGACGGCCGGGAAGTGCTACCCAATTTAGACCGGAACCCAGTGGGGGAGGCATCCACAGAGACCGTACCCTCGTTCCCCTACCACCAACCTCTCGGAAGGACTTACGGACCCACATGTTTAACGTGATCGTACTCCGCATGAACAAGGCGGCAGTTATGGCAGCGTGCAAATCCCGCGCTCAAACCACCGGGTAACCGCGCCCGAAATGTGCCAACAGCACGCGGTGTTCCCAGGTGGTCACCCACCCAAGTACTAAACGCGCCCGATGCTGCTTGACTTCGGTGATCTAACGAGAACAGGTGTTTTCAGCAAGGTAGGGCCGTTGGCAGCTTAGTGACCTTGGTGAATAATCTAACGAAATATCGTCAATTTTGTGATATTTCACCCGAGATTGGAAAAAGTAGCGTCAACATTGCAAAAATGACACCAATCTAATGAAAATAACGCCTAATTGAGGAATTTATTATAAAATATTTTAATATATGGACTATATTGCTTTTTGAGAATGCTATCAATGTTAATAATTATCAATTTAGAGTTGTGTAAAATATAAGATATTGGGCACTTCGAAATAGTTTTACATGTTATCATCCGGACAAGCGCCAAATGTACAATTTATCATTAAGAACATTGTGCCGTATTGTACATCATTTTTTCACCTTGAAAGAAGCGTTATATAGAGAAAGTCATTGCGTTATATAGCGAAAATGCTGTGCTGTCCACATCAAATTTTTAATAATATTTCTAAATACCTATTTCGAGAGATTGGATGAATAGTATTGAAAGGATGTGGTTGTTTTCACAGAATTTATAAATACTAATGTATTTGAATCTTGGAGTTGAAAACTAACATCTAAGTACATTAATCCAGTGACAGTTAAAAATTTTTCCAGTAAGTGGAAGTTTATGAGGATAAAAATCAAATTTACGTTAGTGCATCAAGTGACGTTTCCATGGTGATTATGTCACCAATGAAACTGAATATAGGATTGTCCAAGGAGTGCTTTATTTCATAATAATGCAAATAATTATTTGCTAGAATTGTTGTTAATATTTCTCCCTGGGGAAAGCCATGTTTTAATTTTAATATTAAAAAACCAATGTAATATATACTGGTGGTAAATCAAGAATTTTAAGATAGTTTTTAAATTTTTGTTTCTGAATTATTATTTTCTGGATTAGGTCTGAATTTATGTCTAAATTATTGTCTGAATTATTGTCTTTTGTATCTGAATCAGCTTTGAATTACTTTCATATATTTCTTATAATTCTATTATGTCTTTTTTCTAGATTATTAATGTCAATATTGTTGAAGAGGTTTTTAAAATCATGTTCTAACTTCATAAATATTAAAAAGTTTATTTCAGCGCACAAGACGTAAATTATATTACATTTGCCTGAGCGATTTGAGAGATGCCTTTCATGAAAAGCATATGACATGGTATCTTAAAATTCACCCGCCCCACCCGAAGGTACACGGAAAAATGATGAACTGCCATCGCGACCGTAATCCTGTTGCCCCTAGCACATGCCCCCCAGTCCAGCCACCACCGTCGGAGCCACCCCCTGCAACAACCGACACCAGCGGGACCCAACCTCCGCCTCTAAGCCAGAACCATCCCCAGCTCGCTCCGATACCAAAAGCACCGAGCAGGCCGGAAGGAGGACCAAACCCAAAACCGACAAATATATGACAAACATATGATATGGTATAAGTAAAATGGAGTTTCATGTACAGCTAACGCACAAAATAAATGTGCATATTACAAATAATCCTCAGGCAAAAAGTAAATGCATACGAAGTGAAAAGGCATTAAATAAAATCATTACATGCACATCAAATATAAATATATAAAGAACAATGCAAGAAAAAGAGGATTAGCAAAATTATTTAGGTACATAGACAATGGTTTCACTGGCTTTTCCTGGAATATAGGATAAGCCTTTAGGCAAAAGTAAGATTTTCAATAGAGTCGGAAATTACAAATGAAATCTCCATGGAAATAAATAAACAAAGCTTCAAAAAGCAGGATGTTCTGATGTTATTATAAAGTACCGACACGTTAAAATAAAAGTCTTGTCAAAGAGGGGGAAAATGATTGCTTGGGATAAAACGATTTAACGTGTTTTAGTTTTAATACCACGAACATGTTCAGATAATTTATTACCAATGATCCTATTAGTTCTACCAACATAAAATGTATAATTATTGTCAGGGGAAATAAAGGGAACAACGTCCAATATTCTGGCCTAAAGAATTGATTTTAAATTCGTATATCCGGATGACTAAACATATTAACAACAGTAAAATGAGCAGGTTTTAAATTGAATTCACTACCGGACTGAACAAGAGGGTGACACATTTTAGGATTATAAGGAAAACTAGATTTGAATGATAATTCAACAGTGGAGATCAGGTTTGGGTTAGATGAATTTTTTAAATCAAATACCAGAGTAGGTTTTATAGATAACATTTGTAGGCCTATGTAGCACTGTACCCCAGGCAAAAGATAAAATTAATTTCTTCACTTAAACACCTAATAACAGGCATCAAAATCATTGTTAAAACAATGAAAATATTTTTTTAAGGGAAAAAGGATGGTAATAATTAGCAGGGATACAGGAATTAGTATAGGTGCGGTGTAAGAAAGTCAGGTTTACTTTTAGCCGATCTTATATTTGTAATATGCAAATTTTGTTTGTATGTTGGTTGTATATAAATTTTTGATTTTAAAGTTTATTTAATAATTTAATCCCGGAAGTGCCACCATTTTAGTCATTCATAAATATTGTTAAGGTATTTTTTGTTTTACTCAGTAGTTCAAAGTTGTATTTTATGACATAAGTTCTGTATGCTGTAAAGATTTTTGAGGAGAATAAGTAGATGTTTATCATCTGTATTTGAATATGAATAAAAACTAAAGTTATCGTTTGAAATGAAATAGGTAAAATTTTGGGATAAGTAGCAAGTATCGAAAATTCAGGTCACGTTTTAAGCCGAGAATTTTATGGAAATATATAATGAGTTTACTAATAGATGTCAGACATTTTTATAGGTTTCAGTGAAACAGAGTTGGTGAGTTGTTTATGAAGTTCATCCGAATAAAGATTTTGGCACTACAGTTAAGACAGGACAGTCGTATACATTGTCAACTCAAGACGTATTTGGCTTTTGTATTTACGTACAAAGTATAAGTTTCACTAAAATATTTTATGTTGTTGTTTTCCCGCAAAAATAAATTTGTTAAGTTGTAAAGATATGGGTTGGATATATCAGATTTTTTCAATGTAGTTTCATACAGATCTATATTTTAACTGTCTACAATTCTGATATTGACAATAACTTCAATGTAAATTACCCTGGGGTAATAACGCCACATTAACATTCTACCAATTTTTATGAGCAGGCTTTAGAATTCTTCAAAAACAAATAGAGAAACTTACTGACGACGTATACAAACTAAAACATTTCCATAGATATTAACCAATAAATTATTTTGTCGACATCTGTTAATTGTTGCAATTTGGCTTTATTACCGAAGCATATAGGTAATAGCGCCAACACTGTAGAGGTATTTACGTCATACAAACAAATTTAGATTAAAATGGAAAAATGGTGTGTAAAACTAAAATATAAATTTTTCTTACCAGCTGGGATGCAATTAGATGATTTTTTTTACCAAGCATTAATTTGCAGCAATGATAGATTATACATTTACATTGACTGAAATTATGAAATTAAGCAAGCAATCTTGTATTATTTAAAGAGAACACCTTTTTTCATTCATTTTTTCATTTATTATTTTCATCCTTTCTTGCTATATTAATAAATATCTGTGCAGCCGCTGATAAGATCCTTTCAAAATAGAGATATTTTCTTTCAAAGCTAGCGCTGAGTTATGCTATCAAATGATTTACAATTTGACACTGAAGCTAATGTTGAGACTTTTGTTATATTTGATTATAGTTATCGTTAGATTTTAAATACCTTATTGTTGTAAATATGTACCATCCAGTGTGGGTTGGCAGCAGGGAGCAGTAGCTCTCTAGTAATACTTGTAAAATTAAAATGGTGAGCCTTTATTATTTTTACAAACGTTCATAATCTATAATTCTTTAACTTTCGCATGCTTATGAATCTAGTTTATTGCAAAAAAATGATACAATTGTTTTTGAAGATTTTATTGGACAATAAGATGAACTGTTCAAATTAGGTTTTTTCATTTTCTCTTTATATATAATTAACTTACATCAACATGATAAATACTAAGGGCAATTTAAAATTCTTTTTCTTCAGTCTCGCACTTCTTTGGGCAATTTATAAGTTTATTTTCCTTCTACATAATTCATTTACTTTTTTTCGAAGATAAATTTTACATCCTCATGCACTCAAATTTTGCTTTTTTCGATGCAAAAATTACTTACTTATTCATAAATAAAAATAATAATTTTGAAGATGAAAATCGTTTTCCCCCAATACTTTCAAATAAATTAAATAATGGAATTGTGAGACTTTCTGTATTAAACTTTTTCTGTTAATACTTTTAAGATAATTTGAAAAATTGACACTATTGAAAACTCTCTTCTTCTAATATCGTTTTTTACGTGGTTAATTTTTTGTTTATTTTTATCGAAATGAAGCTACATTTTTTTTACTTTTTCTGCTGGTATAAGACTTGATTAAAATTATTCGTATAGGTTGCATTCAAATATTTTAAACCTTTAAGAGGTATATATGAAATCATGGCGTAAAAGAATTTGATATTTTTAACAAAATGATTCTCATTTTATTCTTAGATAAAAAAAATGATGTTTTAAATATTAAAAATGTTCCTTTAAATTAACATCGATAAAAAAATAAATTGTTTGTATCTTGACACCAGTCAGGGTCGTCACTAGGAGAGGAAGCCACTTGAATGGAGGGAAGGGTTAAACTAGGAGCCCGCAGAATTTTTTTGAGAGAGGGAAATGCATGAAAAATTCACAAGGAGATAAAATAAAATACAAATGGGGCCTGTGATAAATGTTGGCAGGGTGCTTACAATTTGTATCTGCGGCCCTGCACAAGTCACCGTTTTGCCACATAATCGATGCTGAATCTTTTTGAAGAATACCAAAAGCTCATAAAATTGTGTTTTTGTCTATTCTGAGGGCTAAAAATAATTTAATAGATATTTTTTGTTAAATTATCAAATTTAAAATTCATTTTAAAATTCATGATTTATTTTTTTGTTTTACAATGCATTCGTTGTATGTTTATTACCCCAGTTATCGTTTTCGTAGAAACTGCTTCTATCCGTAATTTTCCATAATGATTCTATAATAGATATCTGAATGCTGCATAGGATATTTTGCCACACAATTATTTTTTTCTCCATGTGACAGTTATATAAAAATTATATGCTTTTAACAACGTTATGGTCATATATTAATAGGTGTACACTGTTCTACGCAAAATGTTCTTATCATCACTTAGGAAATCGACTTATGTTGTTATGTTATATTGTATTGTTCATTCATTTTGACGTGCTGTCAATGGCATAGGGATGAATGCATAGTGGAAATATTACTTCAATCACATATCATTTCTATTTTTAGTTGAATATAGTTGTGATACACACCACAACTAAATATTAACTAAGCTTGTACCGGAACTCACCTATAGCGTTATATTTTTACTATAGGTGAGTTCCGGTTTGCTGTCTGGCTTCAGTTTGCAATTTTATTTTTTAATTTTACCTTTCATAATTTTGTAAAAAAATGTTTTTAAACAATAGCCAGCCATATAGTTTTTAAATTAAACTAACAACTTTGCTGAGTTTATACAAGACCAAATTAATTACCAAAGATAGTGAGATTAAGTCAACTTACTCTGGGTTTGGAGTATGATGACTAACATTTTTATTTCGGTATATATATCTACTCAAAAGTAAATGAAGCCACAATAAAAAAATAAATTGTTTTATTCGTAAGCATGCTAGGCATTTAAAATGAATTCCCAATTTATCATCTTAATTACCCGTAATAGATTTTATTGGATCTATTAGTACACTTTTCAGACCGCCTGGCCCACCTCAGTTAAGAGAAAAAACAGCGAGGATCATCTAAATCCAGCAGTAGGTCTCTCCTTCAGAATCTTATGAAGTGTTTGTCCTTTTTTTTTATAAAATTGAGAAGTAGAGATAATTGGTTTTTCATCTTGGGTGAGAAGTTTGAGACCGTCTTTGTTTATTTTGCTTATTATGTTTCTCTTTTTATCAGCCGTATTTTGTTTCTGTATCTGTTTTCTTGCTTTATATTATCTTTTCCTTCTTGCGATGCTTGTTTAACCGATGAGGTAATCATTGTGCTTGCGTAATAGCGTTTGTGATTGTGGCTGATTTGTTTCTGTAATTTAATGCCATCTAACTTTGTGAGAAGGTTATTCGTCACTAGTATGCCTGTCAAAAACAGAGAAATTAATACTCTTAAAAAATTCAGCTGAAATTTTTTAACAGTTTTATTTTGTTTGACAATTAAAGGTGATTATTGTCGAAAATAATTAAATCAATTGACAATTGATCTAATTAGGTTCTGTTCTGGGGTTGCTTTCTTTTGGGGATCTTTTATGTCTTCAGATGAAGTGTGTTAGATAGTTAGATAGATAATTTTAGTAATCTTGGTTCTAACACGTTGATTCATATTTAATACTGCATATTATTGAACGAAAATTAAAAATGTGAAAACTAAAAAGTAAAATCTAAATAATGAAAAAAACAAAACAAGTATTTTTCCTCCCCTACACAACAGTGGTGCATGAAAAAGTGGAAAATAAATTTTAATTAGACGCGAAATTGAACCAAATTCATTGTGTAGGCAAATTAATTTCAAACCAATATTATATTATAAATCTCATCAATTTGTAAAATAGATATTGCTAAAACTTTTTCATCTACCTACACCCTCATTTCCCTTAGACAATTTTGCATAATATCAATTTTGAATAGTGAAGATTTATGTAGGATATGTTTTTAATTAAATCTACCTACGCCATAAGTTTGGTACAGTGTTGTGTAGGATTAAAATCTATTTTCTACTTTTTTGTGAGTCACTGTTGCGTAAATTTTTTTTTCATAATTTATTTAAATTCATATTCTCACTATGATAAAACTTGCAGTTTCGACACTTAATTATATATCTTTATAAAATGTATTTAATTTTAAGTTCAGTTATGTTGTCATATTTAACTTCTCAAGAAGAATATTCTAAGATAAATCTCCATCTTCGTAATTAAATTTAAAAATATATCTTTTGAAAACGGTGATTTATACACGTTTATTTTTGAAATACCATATATCTCTCCATTCGCCACGAAGCGAAATGAATAATGAACTAAAAAATATCTTTTCATTTTCTCCGCTCTTTGCTTAATTAACAAGAGCTTTTTTCACGCGTTCACGCAAATGCTTCACATCTATAAGTTATTTTTGTATATGTTCATAAATAAAAGCTTTTAAAGGGTAAGAGAAACGTTCTAAAATTAACTCTTAAGAAAATCTCGAATATTAATGACGTATGCTGATATTTATAATATTTTGAATGGTTGCAACATTTTTCTAATTTGGTTGATTGTTTGAATAGTTTTATTTCTTTAGATAGATAGTTTTAGTAATTTAAAAAGATTCCTTGTTAATAAATAGTTCAGTGCGCATGGAAAATATGTCGGCCAATTTAGATGAATTTATATGAATGATGATTAAAAAATAATGCTTTATTCAAAGGAAAATTAAATTAACTGAGGTGTGACTCAATTCGACTATTTCATACCAGAATTAATTTTTGTTTCAAATTTTACAAGAAAAAAATTGAAAAATCTGTATAGTGGATCCAAATGATTACAACTATAGCATGTTACTCTTCACTTTAAATGTTTTGGAAAAAGCTTTCGATTGATGCTATACTTGATAATGTACCCCAGGGGGTAACTTGCCCGCCAAGGGGGGCTAATGACATTACGAACAAAACAATTTTGCCGTGGCTATTTGTCACAACAGTGATTGACAAATGATTAGATGTCGTGATCATTAAGCCATAAATAAACCCTTTTATGCATGATTATGTCAAATTTTGTCCTATATTGCCATGTACAAAAATATAAAATTTTGAATAAATTTCGAATTTTTCGTTCGAATTTAAAAAAGTTCTATCTAGTTCTAGACTTTTTGATAACAAAACCTGATATAAAGATTCGTGAAAACCCATTGATATGTGTAACTACTATCGTGTACACATGAAATCGACCACAGAAATCAGACAGACAGACAGACAGACAGACAGACAGACAGACAGACAGACAGACTGACAGAAGCCGGACATCACTACAAAAATAGTCAAAACGTATTCTGGAGGTCTTGAAACATATATTGCTATCAAAATATCGAAATCGAAAATTTTCGTGAAAACAATACTTTCTCAATACTACGAGAAGTAAAAATGCTTCGACACCCCCAAAATTAGGTCTTTGTTTGGAAATAATTACCCCTATGACGCTCATCGATTAAAATATTATACAAAATTTCATTCGATGCACTTAATTTGCTCCAGAGTTATCGTGCTCTATGAGAAAAAGTAACATTTCTAATGTTTCTAGGACGGGTCATGATAACACCTAAACAATGGTGTCCATCCCTTTCGGATTAAAAGTGCATATAAATCATTGATATTAGTTAAAATAATAAATTTACTGTGGTAAAATAGACAAAACACTAACAGATTTACACTAACATTTAAAAACAATTCTACCAGTTCTGAAGCAATAATATAAATAACTACTACGCAATTCAATAAGCAATATTATATATTCTTTTAATTGATCCTTCCATTTATTCAAATTCTGGCAATATTATCAATGCCCTTTGCATGAGATAAAGTTTTTTATTTAAATGCGTGTACAAACATATATTTTCTTCTTTAATGCAGTGTCTGTTGTCTTGAAAACGTTTCCAAATTTAGAAAATGATCGTTCGGCATCGGCGCTATTTGTGGATAGTGACAGAGGACGGATTTCGATTTTATGTCGCTAGGAAAACGACTTTTCGTCGTATTCCAGTAATCTATCAAACCTTCACTGACACGAAATACTTTTACACCTGTTTTATATAAACGAAATGCACACTTTAGAGGGTGCGTATCGTCGAATATAGGAATGCGGCTGTAAACAAATAAATATTTTTTGTTGTCTAAAATGTCCAAGGGCTTGATATATTTGATATTCGCGAAATTTCCTAAAATACCCAAAATTTTGCAAAAGAAAAATCATGAAATTTCCCCTCGCGAAATAATTACCAGCTTAATAATAGTAAACACATTTTACATATATTGTATTTTATGGCGATTTCTACTTCAGATCAAAATCGACAGTATCTTTAGAGTGACACATAAAATATTTTTATAAATAATGACCTTGTAATTAGAAAATCAGATAAAATAGCTATGTATGTAAAAAAAATTACGAAACTATTTTTATAAGATTTTTTTTCGTTTAAAAGAGCAATTGCGGGTTTTTTTTCTCAGATTCGTTCACTACAAAAATCAATATGCCTCTGCCGTTCAGAGTTAAAATTACAGTGCCCGGTTTTATTCGCTTTGCTCAATCTGTTCTTGAAATATTTTTCGCTCAGACAGACAAACAGACATCACTGGAAAAGGCTGATTCCTATTCAGGGAAGCCCTAAACATGTGCGTCTTTCAAAATCTGAAGGTTGTATATTTGACCCCGTCACAATACTTTCCTTACACATCTAAAAGATAGGGGGAAATCCATATTTTAGTAATGCAATAAAGATATCATTGTACGAAACATTTAAATGTATGTAGAACATAGATTTTATCATACTTAAATATCAAATATGGCCGTGTTACAAATTAAACCAAAGCAGTCTCCCTTTTTTCTCGTGTAGTTCAAAAGGTATATGCATAATAAATAGAAGCAATACTAGCCGAATACCCGTTGAAAATAAACGGTCTTGAATTAGGCAACCCCTGAATAATGCAAAGTTTTGAATAATTCGCGTTTCACATTTATTCGGCAAATCGAATATTTTGGTGTGCAGAACCCCCTAAAGAAAAAAATATTGGAAAACTTAAATTGCGCACTTCTTCCTTTCGAACTATCTACCCGTACACCAAATTAAAGCTTCTATCTAATACCGGAGCATGCTATTTTATCATTTCCCCTTTCGAATGGTTTTCTATGGAGCACACCTATAAATGAACATTTTTGAAAAACTCTGTTCGTCTTGAGTTTTTTATCAAATGGTTGGACTATATACCAAATATCAAGCCTCTATCCCATTTAAAAGGTAGCGTGGTTCATTTATTAGCAAAATCGAACATATTGGAGAGCGGCACACCCTAAAGTAGCAAATATTGGAAATCTGAATTTACACAATTTCTTACTGTCAAACTATCTACCGCATACCAAATTTGAAGTCTCTATCCTATCGCTAAGCATGTTTTTTATATCACTTCATCTTTCGAACGTTTTTCTGTGTAGCACCCCCTTAAATGAACATTTTTGAAAAACCGTATTCATGTTGGGATTTTTATCAAATGATTAGCCCATATACTAAATTTCAAGCCTGTATCACATTGTAAAGAATGCGTTTTTCATTTGTTCGTTAAATCTAATATTTTAGTGAGCGACACCCCCTACAATAGCAAATGTTGGAAAACTGAAATTGCACACTTTTTTCCTTTCCAACTATTTACCAGTATACCAAATTTGATGTCCCTATTTCATAGCTAAACATGCTTTTTCTATCATTTCACTTTTCGAACGTTTTGGTGTGGAGCACCCACCCCCTTAAATATACATTTTTGAAAAACTCCAATCTTCTTGGATTTTTCTATCAAATGATTCGCCCATATACCAAATATCAAGCCTCTATCACGTTTTAAAAGGGGCGTTTCTCCCTTATTCAGAAATTCGAATATTTTGGTGTGCGATACCTCCTAAAGTAGTAAATATTGATAAACTGAAGTTGTACACTTTCTTTCTTCCAAACTATCTACCTGTACACCAAATTTGAAATCTCTATCTCATCCCGAAGCATATTTTATAATCAATTCACCTTTCGAACGTATTCCTCTGGAGCACCCCCTTAAACGAACATTTTCGAAGATCTACATTTGTCTTAGGTGTTTTCATCAAATGCTTAGCACATATACCAAATTTCAAGCCTTTATCAAATTTTAAAGTATCCGTTTCTTATTTATTCGGCAAATCGAACATTTTGGTGTGCAGCATCCCCTTAATTTAAAAATATTGGAAATCTGAAATTGCCCACATCTTTCTTTCGAGCGATTTATCCATACACCAAATTTGAAGTCTCTATCTCATCGCGAAGCATGTCTTTCCTTTTGTTTCACTTTTCAGATGTATTTGTGTGGAGGACTCGCCCCCTTAAATATACATTTTCGAAAAAGCGGCACCCCATAAAGTAGAATATTTTGATAAACTGAAGTTGTACACTTTCTTCCTTCCAAACTATCTACCCTTACACCAAATTTGATATCTCTATCTCATTTCGAAGCATGTTTTTTTATCAATTCACCTTTCGAACGTTTTTTACTGGAGCACCCTCATAAACGAACATTTTTGAAAAACTATACTCGTCTTGGGTGTTTTCTTTAAATGATTAGCCCTTTTACCAAATGTTAAGCCTCTATCAAATTTTAAAGGAGTCTTTTCTCATTTATTTAGTAAATCGAACATTTTGGTGTGCGACACCCCCTTAAGTAGAAAATATTGAAAATCTGAAATTGTACACTTTCTTCCTTTCGAACGATTTACCCATACACCAAATTTAAAGTCTCTATCTTATCGCAAAGCATACTTTCCTATCATTTCACATTTCGTGTAAACGTTTTCGTGTAAAGCATCCCTTCTAGAGAACGTTTTCGAAAAATCCGATTTTCCTAGGAATCCTGTATAAAGGGGAACATTTTAATACACGCTTCACATTTAAATATTTTTTAAACCATATGAAAGATTTTGATTAATTTTGCAGGCAATGAGGCTGAGTCTAGGGAATATGTTTTATCACCCTACAAAGAGCGAGAATTAAAAATGTTTCTCTCTATCTGTCATATTCTTTTATAACTCGAGAACAGATCAATACATTCATATAATGTTTTACACTTTTATTTCGATTAATATGGAGCAGATTTATGGCCGAAATATTTTCTATTTTGTATCGTTAAATAGAAATTTCTAAAAAGCACTTTCAAGCTAAATATCTCCTAAAATAAGCAATATAATTTAATGAAACGTCTTTTAGGTAATACTTTAGGCCCAAGCAAAGGTTGATATAAGCTTTATCTTCCTTTAACTACCGAAGGATCAACGGCAATTAAATTACCTGCTTTTTCCTGTCTCTCACGACCGCTTATAACTCCAGAACTGAGTTGCATAGTTTTCAACTGGTTTATTAATTTTAAAGGGGGCATATTTATGACAAAAATATGTCAATTTTTAAGTAAAATTTTTCTACATTGCTTTTGCACCTTTTTGCTATTCTAATAGCATTTATAGCGATGTGGAAGCTATCTGAAGCTAATATTAATTGTAGTTACCTGAAACTTAACATGTACAAACAGATTATTCCCTCTGTTGCAAATGAAAATTCTTCGTGTTGAAACATTGTAATTATTTATCAGTTTTCTTGCTCTAGCAATATTATAGTAGTTAACTGTTTTCTATATAATAATTATGTAACGTGCTTTTGTCTTTTCAGAACACGGAATCTCTCTAGAGACCTAGAAGGTTAAATCTTTGAACTCTTATAGCACCAACCATGGGACAGAACCTGAAGGAGCCAGATTTTCGATTTCTCCCTTGAGGTCGATGGTGAAGAAAATGTTTTTTAAAAGTATTGAAACCCTCTAGAAACCCCTGACGTGACTTAGAAGTCTGAATCTTTGCGCATATAGTATTGAATACGCTACGGAGTAGTACAAAATCAAAATTCGACCCCCCCAGTGGTGAAGAAACTTGTTTTCCTTCGAAAAGTTATGTTAGACTATTGCGAAGCACCCCTCCCCCTCCTCCTGGGTGATTTCGAAAGTTGAATCATTGCACACTCATAGCATCGATCACGGAGAAGAACCTAACAGAGACGGATTTTCGATTTCCTTTTAGAGAGTGGACTACCACACACTCTAGAAGCACCCCCCCCCCCTGGCAACATAGAAAAAGAAATTTTTGCACGTTTATAGTACAGACCACACGACAGAACATAACCGAGCCAATTTTCCATTAAGACGACTATTTCGACGCTAAGTCCATGCATTGTTAAACAAAATGAAACTAATTAAAGAAAAAAGTTATAAAGTTGAAACAATTTTTTACTGTCTTTGGCATGTTTAAATATTATGGAGGTATACGCCTTGCTGGAGTGATCCACTTATTAGTTTTTACCCGAAATGGATAATAAGTACAATTTTAATAATGCTAAATAAGTACAATTTTATTACTGCTAAATAAGTACAATTTATTACTGCTAAATAAATACAATTTTAGCAGCAATGTTTGCCACTTTTCCGAAGTTCATGTAAACTCCAATTGGAACAGAACTGTATGTGATATACATACCAGATGCCGATTTCACATTCAAAACATCAAATTTATTCCCTTGGCCCAGTGATTCCCAACCTTTTTATAAACCCCTCTTTTCCATATTGATTTCAGCCGCCCCCTCTTCTAAAACCCTGCTAAAACAGCCATAGAAAGCAATATAATAGGTGTTTTTCAGGTAAGCACATTCTTTCCGTGACCCTTTGTGGGTCGCGCCCCACAGGTTGAGAATCGCTACCGTAGCTTCTTTTTAAACTCAGCTCGACCAACTTCAGAGAGTTTTAATTCAGCATTTGATCTCTAGATGGCAGTAGATGTTCCAAATTTTCAGTTGGTGACAGATTCTTGCTCTGTTCAATTCCTTTTCTTCTTTCACTCTTTTATTGAAAATTTTGCATCATTACTCTGAAAATTATAAAAAGCTGAGTCAGTTCATTAGGTATCTCAGTAAGTCAATTTATGCAAGAAAAAACACTATTAACGAACTTGAAATCTGATCTATTTTAGAAGAATGCGATAAAAACGATGTATTTTTGAGCCCACCTAATTAGCATCCACAGCCGATCTAATGAGACCATCTTTCTTTCGAAGAAACAAAAATTACTCTAATAACGAAGAAATTTTGCATTTTCAACTTATTATATGGGAGGGGTTTAATTGTTTTTCTCGGGCTTACTGGATAGAATAAAATATGTTTTAGAAAGTTAAGAAATAACGAGCGACTTAATTATAAAATGCTCTCGTACACGTTTTTGCCTAAAGTTGATTTTAATGATGAGTATGCTGCTTTTTTCGGTATAGTATGCATTATTATAGTATGCATTATTATTATTATGCGTAAATAAAATATTAATTAAAATATGGTAGTCAATTAGTTTTTAAAATGCTCCTTATTGAGTTGCGTTGTGAATAACCCTCCAAATTTTTTCCAGTAAGACTACTTACCGATACTGAAAAAAAATAAAATAAATAAATAATCATTAAAGAGTCTTTAGTAATATTTAAATTCATCATATATCTTCGTACTGAAGTGAACCTCGTTGGCACATCTGAGTAGTTGCACAGGCTGGGCGTTGGTAACTGCAGGGAGTACAGGTAGATTTAATGTCTTTTTTTACGTTTCATTTTGCGAGTCATTGCCGGACCTTTTCAGTCCTGTATTTTACGTAACTGCACATCTCGGAGGATTTTACTCTTCTCATCTTCTAAAGTTTTTTCTGAAATCTGATCTATTGTTCGCGAAATTGATTTCAAATCACAAATCTTCTTTTCAACTGCAACATCTTTCCTTCTGTTACATTTGGGCAAACTTTTTTGAACTTGGCTGCGGGGAGAAACGCTTTCCTTCAAGACAGCCGAAACTTGATTTTGTGATGCTTGCCTCCATATCAGTGCATGTGGTTTCTGGGTCTGTCCTGATTGGATGCAGAAATGCCTTTCCCTTGCTGACGTTGGTTCCTAGGGTTGGCCCGAAGCGACGTTTGAGCCTTCTATAAGATTGCACTGAGCTACATTTTTATTAATTGTTCATGAACTAATGCCTGATTTAACGTCACTTTAGGTGCCGTTCCGTCTGGCTTTCATTCTTTACCTCTGTCGTACTGTCATTTTACTTGTTCAAATTTATGATTATTCCCGGTGACGTGTTGCAGATTTATGCTGATGGAAGTAGGGGTGATGGCGCTATCTCCGGTAGCGGGGTCTACATCAAGCAGGGGAATGGCATTAAGGCATGTAGGAGAAACCCCAACTGCTGCTCAGTTTTTCGGACGGAACTCATAGCCATTGAGGAGGCTTTGAGTTATTGTGTCAAAGAGGGAGTCAATACAGACATCTGGATTCTGAGTTATAGCCGTAGTTCAATTCAGCACCTGGCTGAATGGTGGAGACATGGTGACGGAACGACAGTGAATATTGTTCAGCATTTGGGTTACTTGTGTGCCCATAATAGGATATTTTTTCAATGGGTGCCATCTCACGTAGACATTTACGATAATGAGGTTGCGGATGGTCTGGCCCGGGAGGGCACCCTTAGGAGTTCTATTGAGGTCTTTCTTTCTCGGAACTTGCCCCACGAGTTAAACTTGAAATCAACTCCACTTGGAGAAAGGCCCCGTGCATGAGTGGTATGATTGTAGCCGTCCTGGTACTGCTTTGATTGGGACAGGCAGTAGAGGAGAACAGACGGCTCTGGCCAGACTCCGCAGCGGCCATCTTCGTGCTCTACGGCATGTGTTGGGTTCTAAGGTTTATCCCCTTTGCCCGAAGTGCAATTTGGCTCATGCCTTGACATGTATTGGATGCCAGTGGAGTCAGCTGTACTCCAGTCCTGGAGTAGTTCTTCATCTTTTGAAGACTCACGGGTTCATGGACTTGATCTGATGCTGCTGCCGGTCAAGTGGGATAAGAAACAGCAAGAAATTTATGATTGCCTTTTGGTCTCCCTTTTGTCTCACATTATTATATTAAAAAGTGATGAAATAATTATTTTTCTTATAGTACATAGTATATATAATATTAGGACTGGTTTGAAAATACAAAAAAAAATGACGTGGATATATGACATTAAAATTGTGAACTGCCATTCAAATTACAAACTCTCAGAATAAATGAAGGAAAAGACAGGGGAGCACACACTAACAATCCCTGACATTGATCATTTGTTTTCATTTTAATAGAATATAAATATACTATTTAGATTAGATCAGTGTGCAGTGCAGGTGGGTATGCTTATCGGTTTAATGTATCTATTCACTCTAATGAGACTTTATTAATGCTTTATAGATTTTTATTTATAGTTTGGCCTATTTTCTATCTTCCTGGTACGTATTGAAACAACGCGCCATGAGGTGTCATAAGGTTTATGTCGTTCTGAATTATCCAATACGATATCACAACGTAATGTATCGCCTTAGAGGTTACTTTTAGAACTAATGTTTGTTTCTGTCTCATATAAAATTCCGTAGCCGAAGACTTTCTCGTGTTAGTTTTTTGAAGTGTGGACTTTTAAATCTGCAGAGTGTGGTTTTAACCCTAAATGTTAAAATTATTGAAAATTAAGCAATGTTATTTAAAATTTGAATTATTTAATACTAAACAAATTTATTTTTAATTTAAATTGGGTAAATTAAAACAAAAATAATTTTATAAAATATTGCTAATCAGTTGTTTCACCACATTACCTCTATACTTGTTTTTTTTAACTAGATCTTTTTATGTATTCAAACACTGATAATATCGTTATTGATAAATATTCAGTTTCTTACATCTTCGTAGGTAGAAAAGTAATCTTTATACACTCCATGACTTTAAAAGTTAGATTATACAGCATCCGAAGCCGATTGTTTAACTTTTAATTTGGTTATATCTTTCTTAATTCCAGTATCATTTACTGATATTTTTGAGTTGACTAATTTGATTGATTCTTTCTTTCAGTTGATGAAGTTAGCTTATATAGCTTCTGAAATTGTTTTTTCCTTCTTACAGTGTTATATTCTTTTTTGACCTACTCTTAACCACTGTTAATTTTATGGTAGTTTGACGTATAGAATTAACTATCGAAACTGGTTATTTTCTTGTTTACTACTGCCTCATTTCCATGTATTTTCTTTTTTATCTTTCTATTTTTACAAGGTTTGTCTACCTCTCAACTCACATATTTTCTCTTTCAATTTTCTCTATCAATAATTTAACAATTCATATGTTTTTTCTCTCTGCTATATTTTAAATCTCATATCAATCCTTATGATTTCATTCTTAAGATTTCAAAACCAGATTCTCTTGTCATCGTGGAGGAGGGGGGCTCCTTTATCGACCTATGTTGATATGTTAATGCTTGTTATTTTCAATGACCGATACCACACATTAAATAATTTTTGCTTTGGGTGTTATAGCTCCGTGTTGTAATTCTGTCTCGCCTACCTTCTTGCAGTTCATTTTTTACGGTTGTTGGGGGCGCATACTGTTATTTGTCCTATAGAGGGCGCTAAAAATGCCTTCGAAACAATTGTAGTCACTGACATATGTCTGCTTCCTTCAAGAAAGTATTATAAGTTAATTTATTTTTATAGATTTTGGATATAAAAAATATAGGTAAAATAGGTCACGCTTACAAAAAACTTCTTAGCATTCAATTAAACTTCAAACTTTTTCTTCTTCAATTCAGACATTCCGACCTACCCGAAGGTGTAAGGTATCTGTTTGGTGCCACCTAATTTAGACCGGAACCCAGTGGTGATGGCATCCACAGGACCATACCCTCCTTCCTCTACTACCAATCTCTCGGAAGGACTTATGAACCCTATTTAATTTGCCCGTACTCCGCGTGAACACGAGGACAGTTTTGGCAGAGCCGGGAATCAAGCTCAGGTCGTCTGTGTGCAAATTCAGCGCGCCAACCACTGGGTTGGCCCACACTTAAAATTCAAAACATAAAACGGGAAATGTTTAGATAATTATATGAAACACGCATTTTTTCGTGACGTATTTTTATTTGAATAATAAGCAATACTAGCCGGGCAATTACAACTGCAATTTCATTAAACAGATCAAACGTTTAACAAATCAGACATTTTTAATTGTATGCATATAAAACGGATAGTGTTGAATGTAGCATACAGGAATCAGCGCACACCACTTCCCTGATTAGATTATTTTGGACTTTGATAAAATATATAGCGAAGTCTTATTTCGTAGGAATATTTCCTAACAAAACTGTGCCATATGTACTTTTTATGGAAAATCAGGAAAATCTGCCATTTGTAGCGTGCTATTACCATAGAATCATGGATAAAAGTCGCATTATATATGCAATTTATAATAAAATTGCAAAAGAAGTAAGTGGATATCTGTTGTAATATATCTACAATAACGAATTCCAAAGTATTTTATTGAATATTTTTGAATTGCAGATTTATTTTTTAATCTCCGTCTCGAAAAGTATTTTTATTTCTAAAATTTAAATCTCTTTTTCTTCATATTGAGTTATAGGAATACCGAAATTACAAATCTTACATTTTTTTAAAAGTGAGCTTTGGATTTATTTCATTATTTTCTATTAGGAATTATTTTATTATCCAATAAAATGAATTATTCCATTATCTACCATTAGGAATTATTTCATTATCTACTATTAGGAAATATTTCATTATCTACTAAACAGAATTATTTCATTATCTACTAAAAGGAATTATTCTATTATCTACGATTAGGGATTATTCCATTATCTACTAAAAGGAATTATTTCATTATCTACTATTAGAAATTATTCCATTATCTACCAATAGGAGATTTCCATTTATATTCTAAAATGAATTAGTTCATTATTTACTATTAGGAATTATTCCCTTGTCTACAATTAGGAATTGTTCCATTATCTACTATTAGGAATTATTCCATAAGGAATTTTTACCATGATATTTTCACAGGAAATTTTATAATTTTTAATATATATGAATGAAAATGATGGGGTTTGGAAAAAAATTGAGAATGAAGTTACAAAATTTTAACTGAATATAAACGGTTTATGTAAATGAAACAAGTACATTTCTGTGAAAAGGAGATACGTGTATGGTAAGGACCAATATTAACCTTTTGATTACGGGTGGGACAGCATCAATCTCAAGCGAAGAACATTTTCAAAAGACAGGCATTTGACATACCCTATCCCAAACAGTTGTATCCCCCTTTGCAGACATTGGCGTCCATGGACACAAGGGGGATAGAATCGTTAGGAATAGGGTATGTCAAATACCTGTCTTTTTGAGAGGTTCTTCGTTTGGGATTGAAGCTGTCCCACAAGGACACTTTGCAGATATGCAGATGTAAAAAATGAATAAATAGGAATGTCAATGTAAAAATGTGGTAATTATTGTATTTTATATATTAGCCTGACATCTCCTTTCTCTTGTTTTAATTATATTTTATTTTTACATTCACTTACACATTAGCCTTTCTATTATTGCCCCCCCCCCTTGATTGTATATTATCTCTTGTACACGTCTTTGCGCATTACTGTTATTTATTTCTTACGAATGGCAACAGTAGTTCATATCTTATTCCTTAGTGAATGGCAACACTTGTCACTTCTTTCTGTGTTCCCGTGTTCAATAGGTCAGTGTATTTTTTCAGTCAGATTCCCCATATCCATTTTTCCATTTATTATTTCTTCTTTATGCGTGTAGTTCAAGAAGAAATAGTTTATAGATATAATCTATCTATTTCTTCATAAACATACATTTTTGTGTTTGCTTCTGCAAAACACTTGGACTTGATAACGAGTTTTGAAGAAGTGAACAAATTCCGATTTAGGCCTAGAGCCTTGTCCACGTGTATAGCGTTTGTGCTTGCTTTTCGTCTGTTATTCTTTTTTCGATTCCATACCTTTGTTTTTTGTTACTTTTCTGAGACTTGATGATTCGAAATTTGTATTTTTGCTATTTTCTTGAAGATTTGCTGTTTTATACTTTTATTCTGTAAGCCTGTTAGAAAGTTAGTTTTTTCGAGTTACAGCTTACCAAACTTTGTAAAATTTGGTTATTTAGGTTTTCAACTAGATTGGATGCATAAATTTCCTGCAGTCCATTTCGTAAAAAAAAGGGCAGGTTTGTTTTTACCGAATCGTATCAAAATCTAATCAATAACAACACACAAGTGACTTGCCTATCAAGTTTTATCAAATTTGGTCAATTAACATTTGAGTGTGAATGGATACATGCATTGCACGGACAGACACACAGACGCCACTCTAAAAATAGTGTGTTCTTATTTTAGGGAGCTTAAAACGTGTACATTCGTCGAAAACATAAGTTGCAATTCTCAACACGATTCTAATACTTTCCTTGTACATTACTTGGTTTCCTTGTACATTATGGTGGGGAAAGTAAAAATGCGTTATCGAGATTTAATGTTCATAAAATATTAATTTGTTTTTTATGCAGCATATTTCGAAGCGTTTTTTTTTCAAGTTTTATAATATTTTTCATCCTGCAACAAAATTAAAATGATTTCCTTTTGATGTATGCCAGATTTGCACCATTCGATATTATGATTAAAGCTTTCCCTGAGAGTCTATAAAGTCGTTTACATAACATAGTAATTTTTTTAAAAATTGAAATTGCAAATAATTGATTTTAAGAGAACAAACGACTGATGTAAAATAGAGCTAACATGCAAGAAATTAGAAGCAAAACTTAATTATATTTTGAATGACTTTCCTCCAGAATGTAGTTATAAAATTCTATTAAACAACCTTTAGAAAATGTGTGAAAATAGATTTGAGAGGGAATTTTAATTATTTTGAAGACTTGTGCTGAAATAATTAAAACTTCTCTATTATGGAAATAAAGATAATTTTAAGAACAATTTTCATACACATTTACACAGTTTTTTACGTAAAAAATAGAGTCTTCTACTGAATGGAATATTTACACTATTCTTTTCGGCCTCGGGAGTTATGATTAATAAAGATCAAAATATGTACTCATCAGATCTAAATAAATAATTTGTAATGTCAGACATAATTTTGTTTAATCTCAAAGTCTAAAATTCGGGTTATTGAAGAGCATCAGCAGCATCGTCAGAAAAAAAAATCAGTTGGGGGCAGCACATGACTTTTACTACAGACTAATATTATCGTACAAAATAACAGGTATAGTTTGTTGAAGTTAAACTGAATTTGCACTTTAAATTCAATTTTTGTTTTCATTTGGTAACTAAACGTATTTTCAAAGACAGCGTAGCAAACGTGAAAAAACTAAAATTTCTCGAGAACGACTAGTCCTAGAGTAATAGAGTTGGTTTTATTCTTTTTATCGTCAAAAATTGCGTATATAAAAAGTTAATTTATATAATATTTGAGCATACGTAGTCTTTTATTTTGGATTTTGACGATTTTTGAGAGCTATTCTGCAAAAAAAGGCAGATCATTTTTTAAAGAATCATTCTAAATTCTAATCAGCACCAGGGTTACTCGCAAATAACTTACATGTCAAATTTTGTAAAATTTGCTCAATTAGTTTTTC
The DNA here is from genome assembly GCA_951213105.1 of Amaurobius ferox. NCBI lineage: Eukaryota > Metazoa > Arthropoda > Arachnida > Araneae > Amaurobiidae > Amaurobius > Amaurobius ferox. The sequence continues at coordinate 85,412,074 of OX578141.1, read as the reverse complement.
ATCTAAAGTAGATACATGCGAGTTTTGAGGGCCATTTCGCATAAAAAGGCAGGTTTTTTTTTTATCCCGAATCGAACCAAAATCTAATCAGCACCAGGGTAACCCACTACTAACTTACCTATAGAAATTTAGGAAATTTGGCCAATTAGATTTCGAGTTAGAGTGGATACATACATCGCACAGGCAGACACACACACACATAGACGTCACGCTAAAAATAGTTTTTTCGTGTTCTAGAGATTCCAAAATGTGTAGTAGATCCGACGAAAAGTCGAGCTGCGATTTTTGCCACGATTCCAATAATATCCTTATACATTACCATGTACTGTAAGGAAAGTAAAAATTTTGGAGGCATTAGTAACCAAATATGTTGTTTTCCATTTCTCTAAATACCATTTCTCCAAACTTCAATGGGTTTCGGTGGGTGGTTCTTTGGGGGCCATGAACCCCTCCCCCATTGGAGAGGCGACTGAAAGGAATGCAGTTTTATTAATCACTGTGAGAGTGAGGTTTTTGAACATTTACTTTTCCCGTTATAAAATATATCATGTGAACAGCACATGACTTTCCTTACATGACGCAATAACTTTCACAGCGAAATAATGGTGTGCAAAATCCACATTACAGTATTTTTTGCATCAAATTAATACCACATAAATGGAAATTTGGTGATTTTGGTAAATTATCAATCCTGTAATAATAACTTATTACTATTGGCGTGCGATATCCTCTTAATTCAACTGACATTTAATTACATCCCGTAAAATAAAGGACTATTGGGAAAATCTTCTGTGTCAAAATACAAAAATATTACAAAAAGTATCTTCTATTGGGAATGGAAAACGCTAGATCCACCAGCAGATGTTAACAGATTTGTTGCATAACATTTCATATGGAAAGTGAAATTATTTGATGATACTTACTGCATTTTAATTTAATTTTATTGCTTTGATAAATTTATTTAAATATTCAGTGATTGCAATAATCACCCCAAATTACTCTTAAAACGCTCCTTTCATTTGTGAGGTATCTCATCCACACACACATACACGCACACACTACAAAAGTACACACGCACACACACACACACACACACACATACACACACACACACACACACACACACACACTTCAAACACGTTTGATTGGATCTGGGATGCTGAAAAAGTGCTTTTCCTTCGAAAACCGAATTCGAATTTTCAACCCAGTAACAATACATTCCCTATACATTATGCTATGTATATGGGGAAAGTAATAAAATGATCTATCCTTTATTCAGCATAAAGAGTTTCTGAAGTTTGAATTTCTTGTTCATATAATATATTTTGAAGCTCCTTTTTATAAATATATACTATGGAAACGGTTTTGATCATTTGCATCAGGATGCCAAAATATCATGGGATTTACAATGCGAATATCGAAAATGTAAACTGGAATTAAGGGCGTGATACGATCTTGAAATGAAAGGTTAGAAAGTTAAAAAAAAATATTTAACGTTTTATCGAAATTTTGAAAGATTTTTTACACCAATTAATTCTATAGGGATCGAAAATATTATGACAGACTTGACACCATCGTTAAGACCGAAAAACATTATTTTCAAATAGATTTGAATGCGCATCCTCGAATTTTAGCGAATTTTTCAAACACTAGGGGGCTCTGCCCCCTACAGCTATGCTTCGTCCACCCCCGTAATTCGCTTCGCTAACTATTTGAAGCCAAACTAACGTTTAAATCGGTAAACAGTTTGTTTCACCGTGTTACCATATTATTTCTCTATAAATATACCGAATTTTATATATTTGTATGCTATAGTTTGTGCGATAAGAGGTCGAGAAAATTGATGGATGTACGGATATGAAATAAATATATTTCATTTCAGAATTGCATAAAAAGCAAAATACCTCATAAATACATCGAAATTAAAAAAGGGTTCCGTCCTGCAAAACTTCAACTATGTTGATACCTACCTGCAAAAATTCGTGGTCTTGCTATTTTTAATCTTCCCAGGACGCGAACTTTCAGATCAAATATTTTGTCTTTGAGTTTGATATTAAATATTTCTTAAACTTCAATACATATAACAAAAGTTTATTTCAGTGTGTTCCTCTAACCTTTCTCAACAAGTGTACTAAATTTTATATTTTTATATGGTATAGTTTTGGCGATACGAAGCAGTAAAGCTCGAGGAACGAGAAATTTGTCAAACAGCTACGGCGGTGGCGGCGGCAGCAACATTTTTAAATATAGAGATATTCAAATTTTTTGGGGTTGGAATACGCAATAGATTTTAAAATTCCAACACAGATAAATCGACTCGTTCTCCGGTTTTCATTATTTACCTGTATCAAAATGGATTATTTTGCTCTGCTTAAATAACATGTATCTGCGTTAACAGTTGATTTATAGTATTTTAAAAAGATTTGAAAATTACGCGAATTCTTCTCGATAATTTCCCTCAAGTAGCTTCAATGGAAACTGCTATATGTTTTGGAAACTGGTATTAGTTTCCATTTTGGCATATTACTTGACTTTGCTCCCAAGAATGCAAATCTTTTCAGATTTTAGCGCGCTCAGGGTGCTTTTAGAAAAGTATTATCGAACATTTCATTTGGTTAGTCAGGAGGGATTAAATAATAAGAAGGGTAGGATTTAAATAAGGATATATTTTTTTAATATAGATCGCGAACTCGGATTCAGGAGCTATTGGTGCCCGTAGCACTCCCATAGTTAGATTCTTGTTAAAGAATTTTAAAGGATTCATTTTGGAACATGATCGGTTGTTACGCAGTACGCTTACAACGTACACTCCGAAAACAGTCATCGCACAAAATCTGGCACCTTAAAAAAGTAATTGCTAGCTGCGGGCGCAGTAGCCTTAAAATATTTTTAATCAAACAACAAAATTAAATAGAACTGCTTTGATATTTCTACCATCCGAAACTATAAAAATATGTTTAAAGTTTGTCCTGAGCAGCTAATAAAACCGTTCATGCAACTTCTAACTTTTTTCATTTTAAAATTGTAAGTAATGGATTTTTAAAGAATAAGCAACAAATGCAAATGCTGTCAAAAAGCAAGGAATTTTAAGTAAAATTTAATTATGTTTTTGTAATTTTTATAGCGTGCATTAATAAGATTATTTTAAAATATTTTTGGGAAAATGTACGAATAAAGACTTTAGCGAGAATTTTAATCATATTCAAATATTTTTACAGAAGTAATTAAAGCTTCTATCCTGGAAATGAAAACAGTATTGAAAACAATTTTTGTGGGCGTTATTTACATAGCGTTTTAATAACAAAAAATACGACGCTTTACAAAATGGCGAGGTATTCAATTTGGCTTCAGAAATTATAACTAACCAACTTCTGAAAAGCTATTATTCAGATCTAAATAAATAGCTTGGGACACTATATGTGATGGTTTACAAGAAAATGGTCCAGTTGGCTGAAATTTTTCTTCTGAGTAGTACACAGACATTATCTAAAAAAAAAAACGCCATTTATTCTTTAGAAACTTCCTGAAAGTAAAAAAAAAAAGCTTTTTTCAAAAAGGTTTGTGCCAATCTTCCGCAGAATCGGTGCTGTACTTTCGGGTCTAGGGTACCCAGCTGAAGTATCCCAACCCCCACATAATGAGATGTATCTCTTTTAGTCATAGTTATTTGTTTTAAATTTGCTGTGCCGATCCGGTGGTCGAGCGGTCAGGGGAATTCGTTTCCGTCTGATCGCTGGATTGCCGGGTTGCGGGTTCGAATCCCGCCAGCGGGCATGGATGTTGTCTTGTAGAGGCCAACTCAGACTTCCGCCCTTCGGGGAGCCTCTATAAAAGTGAAGCTGCAAATTCTCTCCCCTTCGCCATGGGACCTGGGGGGGGGGTCTTGTGGACGTGGTGCGTAGGCGCCCCTTCACCACGGGGGAATTAGTAACGAACGAAATTTGCTGTGACCAAAAAGGGGGTATGTGTGATTTGAAGGAGGGTTAGGATAACTCTATCACTGAAAGTTCAGCTCCGGTTCTGAGGAAACTTGACATAAACTATGTTTAGATTTCATAACTGTTGTGGAAGGACGTTTTATTTTTTTACTTATCGGGAGTTTTATATAATGAAGTGGTGTTTTTGTGCGATTTCAATACATTTGTAGAAATATTTATCAATATGTTTACGCAGCAATAATGTAGTAGGTATGGGAAAATGTCACTTTTCCACCAAGTATAATTTATTTGGGTTTTTTCTTTTTTTAAAATTCTAAATCAATTTTATCAAGTTTTACAAGAAAAGTACATACTTCCTACCAGGAAAACGAGGCAGGTGTTACTAGTTACTAAAACTCAAAGGAAAGATTTCGCTTCATTGAAAAAAGGCTCACATTGGGTTATATAGGAATGAACGAGCGGATGAGCTAGTTAAAACAGAAACTTTCAAAACAGAGATAGATATTAATTTTGGATACAGTCACAGCTAAGTAAAGAATGAAGATGATGTCCATTTGGTAAGACAGATGGAGTAACAGCACAAAGGGAAGATCTCGTTTTGAACATATACCCTTGGTGAATGTAAACCATAAATATGGTAATTTCTTCTTGAACCAATGTTTAATACAGCATAGAGTTTTTGAAACCTACCAAGTTGATTTTCATGGGAAAAGTCATATTTGTGATTGTAGGAAGCTATTGGTACTATATATCATATTGTTTATGATTGCAGGATATAGACGGACGTTAGAAATAAGTATTTTCCTAATGACTACATGAATGTTAAGCTTATGAATCTGTTAAAAGCCTGTAAGGCCCGAGATTGAGGTTATTCTGATTGTTAGCCAATTATTGGCAAAAGAATTGTAATTTGAACTGATGTTTAATATTTGATATTTTCAGATATTGTAAACTTGAGCACATGTTTGTATTGAAATTATGTTTTCCTTATTTTATTTTACCTTATGTGGCAGCAAGGTTGGTTAACCGCTGCATTCCTACCAAAGTTTGGCATAGTTTCTATTAATTTAATAAAGTTTTTCTTTCAAGTGGAAGTGGAGCTCGTTCCGTTTGCGTTTGTGACTGGACGGGGTTCAGACTTGATAGCTCTTGGGGGTGGCTTTATGCTGCTATCCGGGAGCGGACGCAAGTGCTAAGGCGAGTAGGCTCGCTGTCGCACCGACTTGTTTTCTGCCGTATACCTTCGGATGGGCCGATGTGTTTTAATTTTGATACTTCCTACCAGAACACACAAAATGAGCCACCATTGATGAAAATGGCTGCAGGACCATCAATTCTGAAAAAAAATCGGTCGTTATTGGTTTCCCCATTGTCGATGTCTATTCTTCGGGTCAGACTTCGCAGCGTAGTTTCCTCCCATCCAGACTCTGTGACGCTCTTACCTTTATGATTTCATCGCAAATTAGTGAATTTACGGGTCATAAACACTACTCACATATAATGTCATATATGGGGCCTATTCGTCTGAATATTTGTCCAGTTCGTTTGTTTCACATCATGGCGTATTAATTTAGAAAATATTGCCCTTTTTGCTCTCACACGTTTTTTGTTCATCGTTCTTATTTCGAGATTTTGAACTTCAAGATTTCACCACTATGGACGGTGCTTGAGATGTAATTGGATAGGCTATATATTTAATTTATTTTACTTAAACGTGACTTCCATTAGTATAGAAACTTTTGTTGAATTATTTAAAGAACAATTTGGATATTATATGACGTTCTTTTGCACTTATGCATTTGACTTTATTATTTTTCCATGGTTTAGAACTCATTTAAAGGGCTACAGTGTGTTTTATGTTCTGAAGGATAATTGTTCGATTTTCTGTTGTCTTCAATCAATAATTAATGTTTGAGCACATAACAACGAGATTAAGAGAATATTGTATTTTTATGCACATCTCACTTATCGACTAGACACCATCCGTCTAACAAATAATAATCCCATTTTATATTTTGTAAGTGTTGCGCGAAGACGAAATATTGATGTATACTCGAAATATTCCCAGATTCTAAAGTACTTCAAACTCTCCATTTTCAATAAAATATCTTCTATTTCCCAATGCAGCACCGTCTCGGAAAGCTCAGAAGTTTCCGAAGCGCTGTTGTGCTATTTGCATCCCAAAGTGGAGAGTATTCATAAAAGATACCAATGCCGCATATGCCACGAATCGACGAAGCGATAATACATGATTGTTTAAAACTATCTGCATCAACATTAAGTGGCAGTTTTGTTCAGAAGTTTAAGTGGTTGTATTTGAATGCTCGCCTTTCCAGCAATCTTCTGAAAATAATTGGAAAAATATTTTTTAATCCACCACTTTATTCATCACTATATATAAGTATCTAACGTGTTTTTGTCTTTTCATACCTTCCAGAAGGTATGAAAGGTGACATAAGAGGCTGAGTTTTTGCACACTTATAGTATTCCTTCCCGGTCGTCCAAATAGATACTCCAAGTCCTCTGGACGAGTCGGACGGCCTGGGGCTTTCACACTTATAGTATTGACTACGGTTTAGAACTCAACAGAGCCGAATTTTCGATTAATAAAGGCGGAGAAACAGAGTTTTTAAAAGGTCTGAAAAGTTTTTCAAACCCTTCCGAAAAGCCCCTGGTGACTTCGAAGACTTAATCTTTGCACACTTATAGTATCGACCATCGAACGGAACTTGAAATAGCTGGATTTTCGATTTACCTCTCGAAGCCGGAAAAAAGGGTTTTCCAAAAAATCTTTCCAGACCCTCCAGAAGTCCCCAAATCTTGTGACCCAAACGGCTGAATCTTTGTACATTTACATTTTCGGACAGATTCCAACGTAACCGAATTTTCGTCTCCCTTTGGACCTGAGATTATGGGTTTATTTTTAAATGTATGTTTAAATTCTCAAGCAACCTTCCAGTGTCTTAAAAGGCTTAATCACTAGTGGCCTAAAAGGCTTAATCACTAGTAGCTCTAAAGGCTTAATCACTGGTGGTTTAACAACTAAGGCTTAATCACTAGTGGCTTAAAAGGCTTAATCACTAGTAGCTTAAAAGGCTTAATTACTAGTGGCTTAGAATGCTTAATCACTAGTGGCTGAAAAACATTAATAACTCTTACAATATCGACCACTGAACCGAACGTAACGAATCCGGATTTTCGATATTTTTCCTGGAGTCAGATAACAAGAGGGAAATAAAATGGAGAGGGATTAAGGTCTCTCAGACCTCCCCCCCCCCACCCCCACCACTAGGACATAATAGACTGAAACTCGACCACTGAGTAAAAGTTAACTACACCAATATTCAATTGATACAACTGCTTTCGACTCTAAAAACTGTTAAGTCAAATATAACTTTTTGAAAATAATTGGAATTTAATTTTTTAAGAGTATTAGTTTTTCTGTCTTTGACAGGGTTAATTACTAGTTTACGAATCAATCCCTGCGAATGCGTTCATATACAAAATATAAAAGATAAGTATCAAAATGCTAGAAATATATACTATGTATATTCTCTTTTTCTCAGCAAAATAGAAATGTTTCTATTGTCACGTATTCGAAATATTTGTGCAATTGGAGTGTTTCAGTATCTCCATTGTGGACCGAATACATGTTCAATCGTTATTGTTTACTGCATGGCTGATTATCTCCGCAATATTTTTCTATTTTGTACTCCTTTGAATTTTAGTATTCAGGTTGATTTCTTAACCAACAGAAAGAAGAGATGAGATAGTTTCCAATAATTTACACAAACGACAAATTATTAAGTTGCAGTCAGTGATGATGGAAAATTGATGTGTTTATATTGTGTGAAATAATGCACTAAGGACATTTAATAACTGTGAAAATTAATCTGGAAAAATTATGAATGTGTTAAGAGGCGATAATAGATTTAACTTTCAGAAAACCGACTTTTTCAAATTTAATTCAAAATTAACTGGAGTATAAGTCAACCCGACTTTCTCCCACCAGTATCTATTCTTAAATTATTTACGATTTTTTTTTCAAATTTTGTAAGAAAAAAATTTAAAAATATGTATTATAGGTCCAAATCGTTTCAATTATAGCATGTTACTCTTCAATTTAAAGGGCTTGAAAAATCTTCGGATTGATACCAAGTTTAACGATGCAAACCCTAGAGGGGGCAGGGCTAATGCCGTTACAAACACAAAATTGTATCGCGGCAATTTTTCACTACAATGATTGAAACTTTTAACTTTTGGGATCATAAATAACCCATTTTACGACTTATGTCACATTTGATCGTATACTGCCATGTTAAGAAAATATAATACTTTCGAAGTTTTCGCTCGAATTTCAAAAAGTTCTATCTAGTTCAGGAATTTACGGTAACAAAGTCTGATATAAAGTTTTGTTAAAATCTACTCAAAACCAATATGTTAGTGATAAGAATCCTGTATATATATATATATATATATAGAGAGAGAGAGATCCTGAGTCCTCATCTCAAATCTACACCAAATAACAGGTATGTAATATATAATTTATTGTTCGCAATGAGGAACGAATTTAATTAGAATATTTATGAAAATATGATAATGAACTTCGTGTCAGTTCCATCATATCCTGCGCCGTCAACTCTTTAAATTTAATAAATGCTATAAATTGGTATTTTGGGGGATTTTATCATTTTAGTAATGGATAATACTTTTGCAGATTTTGAAAATAAATAATATTTTATCTAAGAATAATTATCTTTAAAATTATCTTTAATTTTATTTTTATAAAATGTCGTATTGCCTTACAAGTATTTTTAGGTAGTAGATGTTAATATTCAGAAATGTAAAAGGTGGGCTATTGTGTCTTTGTTTTTTCTAAATCAGAACGGGTGTAAAGCTTGAATTAAATTAAGTAAATTTAATTGTTCATTCTTAATTTCTTCTACCATCACAGTTTAATAAAATTTATTTATTATTTTACCAGGTAGTCATATATTATTAGTAACACCTGTATAAAACGACTCCTAAAAAGAGAGACTGCATTCCTGGCACGCGCAACATTTTTATATGGAACATCAGAGTTTTCTTCCTTTTAACAATTAGTTTGTTAATAAGTAATTGTTAAAATAAATAATAAATAAATAAACTTTATTTTGCCACACAATAGACGCAATTTCATATTATAAATGAATGTATAACAAGGAACTGCGTAAAAAGGCACTTGACGAGTCCACAGCCTCCAAAGCCTGACGAGTCCACAGCCTCCAAAGCCTGACGAGTCCACAGCCTCCAGCCAAACTGCAACACTCTAGCATAAAATCTATAGTCAGTGGCAGAACAAAAGTCATAATAAAATATACTAGAAACAACTTGTAGGAATACAAGTAGCAAAACACATAAATAATAGATTAACAAACCAATCAAACTTGTAACATAAATAAGTTTATGTACTTTTAAAACTATTTTCGTAGTTCAGTGATTCTTGAAAGATAGAAAAGAATTCCATAATCTTGAGCCGGTAAAATGTACATTTATATATATGCTATTTGTACGAGAATAGGGGATAAAAGTTGATTCTTATTTCGAGTATTGTAATTATGATCATGAAAATTAGCTAAAATGATACTACAATGCTGAAACATACATAAAGCAAAAACGATAGTGAAAAATCTTAATGGCGGGCAAAATTTTATAGCGAAAACATAATATCATGATGAAAGAAAGTAAAAGGGGATGTATGAAATTATTTTGAACAATCAGAAATTTCCATCACATTTTTAGGCATGCAAGATATGTAAACTTGAGATTGCCAAATATCGTCGCAAAACTGTGTAGTAATCATATTTTATAATCGAACTTGATAGAGTTTGGTAGAGAAAATTCAATTTTTTCATCGAGAAATTGTTCTAATAGTTTTGAAGCTGGGTCGGCAATGTTGAAGTCGAAATCTACACTCAGTAACATTGGAAGTTCTTAAATCCATCTTCTAGCAATGCTTGCGGTAACCCTGGAAATAAACTTGCTGACCAGTCGGCGAAAAAAGGCAGATATATGCTCCAGAATGAGAAACCTGTAACTTACCATTAAGCTAAAGTGGAATTAAATAAATAAAGTTTTGAAATATTTCATCAGGTGAAACGATAAATGCATTTGCATAACATCTTCCCTTTTATGCTATTTCCATTTTGTTTTTTTTTATGGACGAAAGTATTGTGTTTTTTCTTCTTTGACACTAGATCTCAGCTTAATATTTTTATTTATTTTTTGGTGGGAGGTAACACGTAATGGAAGATGTTGCGCCCTCTTAAATAAGTGAGCTTTTTTCATCACAAAAGGGCAAAAGGGCGCTGTTCTTATAATAAAAGGACAGCCAGGGCGCTGCGCCTACTAAAATAGCCTGGAGCAGGGTCGCTCAACCAAACTGCACCAAATATTTTTCGCCGACCCCACAACCCCTCCTTCATATCTAATTTGCACGTTTTTGTGCGTTTTTCATGTCTTCTCCCGCAAGAAAAAAAAAGAAAAAAAAAATGGAGCTCCCACATACACTTGAGGGGTGGCCTGGACCCCTACCTGGGCTAAACTCTGCAGTAGTGATAGGGACAGCCTTTAATTTCCTTCTGTTCTAGTGTTCAGGTTGTAATGTTATGTATAAAATTATTTTTACCATTTTTTGTGAAATATTTCAGTTAATTTGTGGTGTAACATAATGAAAGTTATTTTCAATGATTCAATGCGTATTGCATTATTATAATAATACTGATTAATTAGCCCTTTCATATAAACCGTCATTTCGGTGACGCTATGCCATTTAGGTAACATGAATATTTTCATTCATAAAAGAAAATATATTAAATTATTAGAATTATAGGAAACTCTGAAAAAATCAACCTTGAATGATGTTACCTACTTGCAAAAATGAGGCCAATAAAATAGATTTACAGAAAGGCTATGATAAAGTTTAAAAATGTACACTAAAGTGGAATTGCATTAAAAACATTATATTTTTGCAAATTAATCACCCAATACTTATACATTATATATTATACATGATATGTTTATTTATTTTGAATTGGTGTGCAGAAACATTCTAGTCTTTTGAAATTTTGCACATATTTTACACAAACAAACATGTGTCACCGAAATGCCGTTTTAACAAGTTTACTTTCAAAATATGCATTAAAATTCCATTAAACCATGCTAGTAGCTCAATTATCAATTAGAAATCTCAAAACATAATACCAAGAACTTATTTTAAGCAAAAGTTTCTCGAAGCTATGAAGTTTTTTTGGAACCTGAAAATTGACAATTACCAGAAATTCAGACCTAAAACAAAAACCGATAATGTATCTTGCTTAATAAACAATTACAATTTTTTAAACAAACGAAATATTTTTTGAACTCCAAATAAAGAAAATGAAACATCATATCTGAACTGAGCCGAATGAAATATGGTATTTGAGTGGAGGAGCGATGCTAACTCTAGTGTTTCTTCCGCGTATGAAGAAGCACTAGATTTAGCATGGAGGACGCTGAAGAATGGACGCTTTTAAGAAGGGAGGACGCTGAAGAATGGACGTTTTTAAGAAGGGAGGACGCTGTTTAGAGAATAATGGAGTATATTTAATTTCAATGTATTAGCTTACAAGTACCAAAACTTATTATTAAGTTCAGAAACATGTCTATATAAAGGTGGAAATGATTATCATGTTTGGTAGCTGTTAGTCTGTGGAATTTGAACTAATCCCCTCCGTCGCCATTTTATAGAATTTTGCATGGATTTTATTTTTATTTAGTTGGTTATTACTTTCCTTACCATACAATAAACCAACATAGTAATCGAACAAATCTTCGTACTAATACAAGTTGTTACTGGGAGGCACTAACTGATAGGAACATTTTCAAGCTATTTTCGTTGTTTCTATTTATGGTACTGCTTTATTATTATTATTTCATTTTTAAATGAAAAGCAAAATTGATACATATAACAAACAGTATTCAAGGAAGAATGGACATTTTGAACATTTTGTATATTTCATTTTTACTTTCCTTACAGTACTTGGTAGTGTATAGGGAAAATATTGGAATCGTCTACATGTTTCGAGCACAGAAGAAAACGAAAACACTAGTTTTAGCTTGACGTCTGCGTGTGCATGTGCAATGTATGTATCCACTCTAACTCAAAAACTAATTGAACAAATTTCACAAAATTTGGTAGGTAAGTCAATTGGGGATTACCCTGATGCTGTTTAGAATTTGGTGCAATTCCAGAAATAGAAACCTGCTTTTTTTTAAATGGATAAATAGTATATATCTACTCTAGATAAAAAACTAATTGACTAAATTGTACAAGAATTGGTAGATAAGTAAGTCGTTTTTCAGTTACTATGGTGCTGAATGGATTTTGGTATTCCATTAGAGCTCCATTTCGACCCCCCCCCTCACCTCCGAGTTTCCAAATTTCAATGATGTCGGTCGTTTGTACTACGTGTGTACAGGATTGTACCATAAACATCTTCGTTTGTACCGGATTGCACCACAAAAATTTTCTTTTGTACCATTTCTGGTACGGCGGTATTATCATTTCAAAGTGGGGGAGGGGCTAGAGAAATGGCAGCCCTCCATTTCGGAACTTCAAAATTTCGTTTGTACCGGAATGTATGGTAAATTTTTTGTTTGTACCACATCCGGTACGGTGTAATTTTCATTTCAAAATATTAGGGCTGTAGAAACGGCAACCCCAACCAAGATATTTCAAAATTTCGTCGATGCCATTCGTTTTTACGTTAGAACCGGATTGTGCCGTAATTTTCATTTCAAAGTGTGTGGGCTAGAGATACGGCAGCCATTCACCTCGGACTTTCAAAATTTCGTCGATGCCATTCGTTTGTACTACGTTTGTACCAGATTGTACAGCAAAAATTTTCGTTTGTAATACTTCCGGTATGGCGTTATTAGCAAAGTGGGGGGGGGAAGCCACACATCTGAGAATTTCATAATTTCGTCGATTTCATTCGTTGTACTATGTTTGTACCGGATTGTACCGTAAAAATTTTTGTTTGTACCACTTCCGGTAAGGCGTAATTTTTAGTTCAAAGTGGATGGGCTGGAGAAACGGCAGCCCCCACCTTGGAATTTTAAAATTTCGTCGATGCTATTCGTATGTACAACGTTTGTACCGGATGGTACCGTAAATAATTCCGTTTGTACCGCATCCAGTACGGTATTATTCTCATTTTCCAAAGTGGAGCTCTATTTTGCTCCCTCTCTCCAACACCGATTTTCCAAATGTCAATAATGCCGTTAGTTTGTACCACGTTTGTATTGGATTATGCAGTAAATTTTTTTGTCTGTACAGCTTCCGTTACAGGGTTATTTTCCATTTAAAGTGTAGTGGGATCGAGAAATGGCAGCCCTGACCTCAGAATTTTCAAATTTCAGTGATGTCATTTGAAAGTATTACATTTGTACCGGATTGTACAGTAACATATTTTGTTTGTACCACTTCCGTTACATGGTTATTTTCCTTTCAAAGTGTAGGGGGCTCGAGAAATGGCATACTTGATCCCAGAATTTTCAAATTTCAATGATGTCATTTTTTTCTACTTCGTTTGTATCGGATTGTACCTCTAAAGTTGCCATTCGCACCGTTTCCGGTACATAGTTGTTCCCATTTCGAAGGGGGATACTCTATTTTGCCCTCTCCCAACTCCGAATTTCTAATATTCAACGATGCTATTAGTTTATACTGAATTGTATCGCAAAAATTTTCGATTGTACCTCTTCTGGCACTGAATTATTTTCTTTAAAATACGGATGATAACATCTTTCCAGTTCTCTAATTCCGAATTTTTTTTCTTCGACACAGACCGATATGTTTGGACGGCCGGGAAGTGCTACCCAGTTTAGATCGTAGCCCAGTGAGGAGGCATCCACAGGGACCCTACCCTTTTTCTCATACCACCAACGTCTTGGGAGAACTTACAGACCCATATGTTTAACGTGATCGTACTAGCTTGAACACAGCGACTGTTTGGGAAGAGGCAGGAATCGAATTCTGGTCGTCTAATTGCAATTCCCGCTCGCTAATCGCTGAGCTGTCACTGCCAAATTCTGAATTTTTAATTGAATTCATTCCCCCAACATAGTTATTCCCATTTCAAAATGAGAAGTTAAATTTCTTTATTTCTTGTAAATAGCAAGTTGGCCAATTCGCTAGTCTCAATGTATTGGCTGGAGGAAACGACTAACGATGACGTCAAGAATGACATCAAACTGTGAGCTTCAGAATATGAATCAATGGCATCTAGTTAAACAAAGCTTCGAAATTATTCCAAGAGATTTCCGAATTATTTGACTTCTGTTAAAGTATATCGAACATTGTTCATTCTGAACATTGCAGAACAATGAACACAAGTACCATTTAACTATAAAATAACTAAAGAAAACTTTTATGAAAATAAAGTTTATACATGTATTAAAACATATAAACACAAGTAAATAGATTTTTACGAATATTTAAGTACATTTAATCAAATATTTAGCTTAACATATATTTATATAAATATTTAGTTTAGTTTACATTTTTATAAATATTTAGCTCAATTGACATGTATGCAAATATTTAGCTCAATTTGTATTTATACAAATTATATTTATACAATATTTAGCACATGTACATTTAGCACATATACATTTCCTATTAAAAAAAGCAATGACATTTCTACTGAGCACACTGGGCTACTGTAAATATACCCTTAAGATTATCCTTGATATATCCTTAAGAATTACATGATATTACTTGGATATTACTTGATAACAGTATTTGTGCTACCGCACGAATATAAAAAATCTGATGTGAGCAGCACATGACTTTCCCTGCGAACTTATATTCACGTTCTCTTTATGTTAATTAAATTTAATTCACTTTTAATTCAATTTTCGTTCTCGTTTGGTAATAGGCTTATTTTCAAAGGTGGCGTAGAAAAAATACGAAAAAACTAAAATATCTCAAGAAAGGCTAGTCCTAGTGTAATGAATGGAGTTGGTCTTATTCTTTTTTTCGTTAAAAATTACGTATAAAACAAGAATTTAATGGATATATTTCATCATACATAGTTTTTATTTTAGATTTTGTCGATTTTTGCGGGCCATTTTACAAAAAAAGGCAGGTTATTTTTTTCCGAATCGTACCAAAATCTAATCAGCACCAGGGTGATCCACAAACGACTTATCTACCAAATTTTGTGAAATTTGATCCACTAG
This sequence comes from Amaurobius ferox, assembly GCA_951213105.1. Lineage (NCBI taxonomy): Eukaryota > Metazoa > Arthropoda > Arachnida > Araneae > Amaurobiidae > Amaurobius > Amaurobius ferox. The sequence goes on along the minus strand of OX578141.1, from coordinate 85,396,871 downwards.
ATTTTCAGCTAGAGTGGATACAAACTTTTGCGAGCTATTTCACAAAAAAAAGTGGGTTCTTTTATCCCGAATCGTACCCCAAACTAATCAGTACCAGATTCGCCCACAAATGACTTACCTACCAAATTTTATGAAATTCGGTCCATTAGTTTTTTAGTTAAAGTGTATGCAAAAACTGCACAGACAGACAGACACACAGACACACACACAGACGTCACGCTAAAAATAGTTTCTTCGTATTCTAGAGGTCTCGAAACGTGTAGATCCGTCGAAAACTCGAGTTGCGATTTTCGACATGATTCCAATACTTCCCCTATACACTACCATGTATTGCAGGGAAAGTAAAAATTCTTGCACGCAAAAATTCTTGCTGTGCAAAATTCTTGCACTCACGCTAGGGAGCTCACGTGGCTATGATTTTTAAGGTGAGGCACATCACACCGGATAAACGTTCTAGGTTTTTCTACTTGCTTAGACTTGGAGACTAAACAAAGGACCATTCTATGCCAAATCATTGGCCATGTAACGCACCAGTTTAGAATTTAATGAAAATTAGCCTGAATATATACCCTATGGGTTGCATGAAAAATACAAAATCTTAGCTTCCTACTAAAGATAGTCAGGGCCTTGAAGTTACGTAGTAGAACCAAAATGGCTGCCTGAGCCACTTAGCAGTAATACCAAAATCCCTTACCAGATTGATTACCAAAATCCCTTTAATTCACTTATTTTCGAGTCTATGTCAATCAAATTTCATTTCCTTATAGTATTGAATATGGGGACTGCAAAAGTAACAGAAAATGTTAATTTTTGTGGAATTAAAGTACTTGAAATGAAGTGAAATAAAAAAAAATCATGATAAAAACGAATAGCAACGGAACAGCTCATACAGAAACAAGAAAGGTCAATCATGCATAAAATATTGATTATGAAACACTTTCCAACTGCAATGCAATTTTATTTAAACATCTCTAAAATGCGATGCATTCAGCGGTGATATTTTTAAAATTATTACAATACTACAATAATTTATTACATTTGAAAACTTCATCAAAAACAAATTAACTTTATTCAAATGACGTCATCGAAATATAAATTGCATGGATCTCTACATGGAATCTGTGAATATTTCATTCATAAACTTTTTTCCATTCCTTTTATTCAGAGGCTTTATTTTTAAATTATCACAATACTACAATAATTTATTTTACTTTAAAACGTAAAACCATGGAGGTAAAATTACTTTCTAACTCCATACTTAAAACATCATCAAAAAAGCAATACTATAGAATCATCTGTTTCTCTATGTAAACTCAATTAATGTTTCATTCACATCAGCTATATTGCAGACTCCAGAGCTAAATAATTTAGCGTTAAAGATATTCAGCATTTCTTATACAACTCATCTTACAGCTTGATGTCTTTATATTTTCCATACGAGAAAATTAGGCTTTGTTGTAGGAATAATCAAAGTTTGATGATCATTTAAGCTAAAAAATATTGTAATTGCGCTGGTGCCGTATATAGATGCACAGAAAAAAAATAAAATAGCGGTTTTAGGACGGATGCAAAGGTAAATATAAATTAAAAAGAACTTTAAAAATCACGATTTTGACACAGGTTGGAGGCCCTTTCCCGGCCACACAACTTGATACCATAAACCCCCTGGGTTGGTCGTGTGGTCTGGGCCTTCAACAGGTTGGAGGCCCGGCCGTCCCAACAGTTACCTTACACCTTTCTGGTAGATCGAACGGTCTGGGTCTCAACAAGTTGGAGGCAACATTTTATTTTGAAGTGGATCACGTGATCTCTTCATATAACATGGGTGCAATTATTATTTTAATTGTTATTTAAAAAACTACTGAACATTTTATATATTTTATGGAATAATTTGAATATTTCCTAAAATTTTCGAAACAATTTGTGAATTCGCTTAAAGAATGTTTGAAAAATTAGATCCCAGGGTTCAATGTATTTCATTTTTTCAACCTGGGTTCAATCCAAAACTAATTAGGTGAAATTATTCCCATATGTTCCAGAAACCATCTGAACAACATACTAGAATTTCATTTTGATAAAGTCATTTTTACGGCAGTTATCGTATGAACAGACAGACAGACAGAATGAACAAAGTCATAAACACTTTTCAACTATGTTTTAAAGTGCTAAAAAGTCACGGATGACTGGAAGTTAAATATTTTCGCTCAGAAACCCTGATGATGTGAATTAATAGTTCAATTAAAAAAAAATGGCGAATTCTGGGCTTTTAAGGATAAATCAGATTGATGATATAGCTAGATATGTAAAAACGTGATTTCCTCTTTCAAATGTTTCAATTTTTTTTTAATAATAAACAATTTTTTCACATTCTATATAAGCTCCAGTCGTCCAGACTGTTACCTTACACCTTTTTGGCAGGTTGGACGGTCTGGGTCTCAATCCTCTATGTAAACTGGCTTTTATACAAATCTATCTTAAAAATAATTATTTAGATAAATTTATAAAAATACTAAATTGAAATTGTTTCTGCATCTTTGTATAGAAAAAATTCAAATTTCTTCATACCTTGATCTATTTTTACACATTCTTAAAAAATTATAGGCACAAAAATTATTAAATTAGTAAGCATATCAAACAACTCAGAATTGCACTCGTAAGTGATGTGATTAGTACCGACAGCTCAGTTTTGCTCTGCACCTGGAGTGCAATTCCTGGCCTCCTGAGAGTATCTCTATCAGTAGGTTCCATGATTCTATCAAAAATTATTTACTACATAATTAGGTAACCACATAGAACAGTCATACACTTAACCTTGTGCATAAATGTTTTATTCAATACCTACTATTTTCTAAAACATTTAGAATAAAGTCTAGAAAAACAGAGCTAAAAAAACGCAGAATAGAACATAATAACATAACTCTCAGAAAAGTATTATGAAAAAGTTGTAAAAGCAATGTCTTAAAAGATGTTCTCTCTCCTCTATAAAATCTGAATATTTAATTTTAAGATGGAAATGTATTTTTCTTTTGCTGTTTTCAAATGTTTCTGAGGAAATGTATAGCGTCTACCAATACTGTCAGTAGTTGGTGTTGGCACAGTACATAGCACATGTGTAAAAAGAACATGACACACATCGTCTTGCAAAGGCCAGAAAAATAATTTGCAGGACCTTTAGGATGCATAAATTGCAAAATAACATAACCGTTTTTACTGCATACTTCTTTAAGAATTCCAACATAGAAGTCTGAGGTAAAAATAACAGCTATGTAACAATTAACAAATAATGTGTCTACTACTCCCCACTTCTCATTGTAGACATCAATGACTAAACTATAGTTTTCATCAAAGTTCACTCGCTTTGTAGCTATTTTTTATGATGATAGTGGTATAAAATATGAAAGTTATGAGTATGCAATACAATTAATCTAAATGTAAAGGACGAACAAAATAGAAAAGCAAAATATGTTGTTGGAAAATATCTAGAGCAATTACTGACTAGTTGAATTCCACCTGAGATCCTAAGAGGGTTTGCATCAAATTACTAGATACTAGCCACGACTATTTACATGCACATATAAATAAAATTGGAATCAATGACAATTCATCCTGCCTGCTCTGTGATTTCAATGCAATTATAAAGGCCGACTATTTTAAATACTGTAAGAAATTATCTGCTATTATTGAGGCCACCATTGCCACCAAATGGTCTGTAAATTGTTATCTCACTGTACAACAAGAAGAGAAAGTAAAAATACATCCAATCGGTTAAACACTAATTGTCATTCTAATAGTTTGACGATAAATAATGTCAACGTGAGGAGTGATTAATTGAGTTACATTAGTTTTAGGGCAATATACAATACCTTATTCTTTCAGCCCTAAGATTGTCTTACTTGTATTGAACAACACAATTTAAGGTCGGTAAGTAACATATTTATTATTTTCTAGCTAAGTTTCATAAAACAAGGTATGTTACATGTTTGGGTAACTGTATTGATTAGGTCATCGTGATGTGTTCGTAAATTCTCACAATTCAATAAAAACACCGATAAATGTTTTCGGTATCTAATGAAATCTAGGAATAAGTCGTGAACTATCTGATGTTTACTGGTAAAAAGTCTGCCAAATTTATTTTGCAGATCTATCGCTAATGCAGCATTTCTGAGTTCGTGACAGAATTTCTTTTCATAGTTAAGAACAAAGATATAAAGTCCAATGTCTGTTACTCGAGATAAAGTCGCATACACTACCAAGTTCCACATCTCCCTGCTTGAATTTTAGACATTATAATCTTATCTTTTCTTATGGAATATACGACGATGGATAAAAAAAAAGGTTACAAGGGTAATAAATATTATTTATTAACAATAGACAGAAAATACAAGATGGAATTAAGAGGCATACTTGGCGATGATTTTTCTACATAATCATCAAATGAATTTAGGCATTTATCTGAACGCAGGACCAATTTGTTTAACCCGGCTTGGTAGAACTCACGTTCCTGTCCATTGAGCCAGTTCTCGGCAACTGTTTTCACATCCCTGTCTGAAGAGAACCTTGTTCCAGATAAGTGTTCCTTCAATACTGGAAAAAGGAAATAGTCACTGGATGCCAAATCTGGGCTGTATGGGCGGTGGCTCCAGACTTCCCACTTGAACTTTTGCAGCAATTCTTGAGTTTAGTGAACAGTATGGGGCCTAGCATTGTAACGTAGGAGGATGACATCATCACTCAACGTGCCCATAGTCTATGTCCATAAGAAACGAATCACGGCTCGCATCTCCAAGCGAGACCGCATTTCTAAACGTCTTGTCATTTCAATCGCTCTGACGCGTCTGCGAACTTACACTACCTACTTGCACAACAGTTGTATAACAACTACCGCCATCTGTCTCCACTCTGGGGAAAAATATTCCCTCCATAATAATTACTTTTCAAATGCTGCTGCTTGTAGCCTTTTTAGCATTTTACAACAAAGTTGAAAAGTGTTTATGACTTTGTTCATTCTGTCTGTCTGCCTGCCTGTCTGTCTGTCTGTCCGTTAGCACGATAACTGCCGTAAAAATGACTTAATCAAAATGAAATTTTAGTATGTTGTTCAGACGGTCTGTAGCACCTATGGGAATGTAAATGAATAATATCACCCAATTAGTTTTGGATTGAACCCGGGTTGAAAAAATGAAATACATTGAACCCAATAGGACCTAATTTTTCAAACATTTTTTAAGCGGATTTAAAATTCACAAATTGTTTCGAGAATTATAGGTAATATTCAAATTGTTCCATAAAATATATAAAAAAAAATTCAGCGAAATATATTTAGTAGTTTTTTAAATAAAAATTGAAATATTAATTACACCTCTTATATGAAGCGATCACGTGACCATGATATGAAAAGATCACGTGACCCACTTCAAAATGATATATGGCATCCATCTTGTCTCAAAATCGTGATTTTTTAAAGTTCTTTTTAATTCATATTGAGTGTTGCATCCGTCCTAAAACCACTTTATTTTTGCTTAAATTCTGTGCATCTACATACTGAAACAACGCAATGACTATATATTTGAGTTTAAATGCTCATCCAAATTTGATTATTTCTACAACGAAGCCTATTTTTCACCTATGTAAAATGTAAACAGCAAAATATGTAGAATGAGTTGTAGAAGAATTGCTGTATTTCTTTAACACAAAATCATTTAGTTCATGGAGTCTGCATAGCTGATATGAATGAAATATTCATTGATTTTACAAAGAGAAGGACGATATTTTACGCATAGAGTTTAATTACTTGTAGCTCCATGATCTTAATTTTTAAATAAAATAAATTATTATAGTATTGTGATGAATGACATGAATGGGGAATTATTTATGAATGAAATTCTGCTTTTATAGAAAGAGCCAGGTGTGTTATTTTTCTATGACGTCATTTGAATGAATTTCAGTTGCTTTCGATGAAGTTTTGAAATATAATAAATTATCGTAGTATTATGATAATTCTAAAATTATTACCGAGGAATGTATCACATTTTAGAGATGTTTAAATCCGGCAATTTATATTTCAATGCCGTCATTTGAATGCAGTTCATTTTTTTCGATTGAGGTTTAAGTTTTCAAATATAATAAATTAATGTAGTATTGTGATAAGTTTTAAATTATTACCAAGGAACGTATTGCATTTGAAACATGTTTAAATAAAATTGCATTGCAGTTGGAAAGTATTTCATAATCATTGCTTTAATCATGATTGATCTTTCTTGTTTTTAGATCTACCCTCGTAATAGACGTTAGAAAAAGTACCTCGCGTTGCCCGAGATTTATAGCAGGGGTGAATTAAATTAATTCCTTCAATTTGTCAAAATGCTTAGTCGCACCAGCCCGTTTTAATACGCTCTGTATAAGCATCTTTCACACACTTTTTGACTTAATGCTTGGGCGCTTCGGCTAAGTAACACCCTAAATAAGAGCTTAAATATAAACTATGTGCGCAGCCGTAAATGTGCCCTATATATGTACAGGGTTTAGAAAGGAACAGAATCAACAAGCTGGACCTAGTTAGCGCGAGAAGGCTCCATAAAAACGTAAACAAAGGGGAGCTGAGCAAAATTGCATGTTCAATGGATCATCGGGGGCTAAGATATATAAAACTGCAGATGAAAGAAAGGGGGGGTATAAAATAATATAATACTAAATTGTAAAAAATCGAACGATATCTTTCAAATTAGTGAAGTTAGAAAAATCGATATTCAAAAAGGTTGCTTAAAATAAACACTATAGCTTCAACAATAAATGAAAATGTACATGTTTGCAAATTTTTCACGCCTCGCAGCAATCAGTCACTAACACTCTTTGATTCCAAACATGTTCGTCAGAAGGATCCACAGATGAAGTACCTTATGACGTCACAAACCGTCTGTTTGCAACTTTTCTACTGAAAACGAAATTATTTTTACAATCGCAAATGAAAAAAATCCACCCCTTTGCGAAAATGGGTTTCCGTTTGTTTGCTATAACACATTTTTAAAATTATGAGATAATGCTTTATGAAAATTATAATTAATAAACTGTTGGCTCCAGGAATTAAATTTTTATTTTGGGGCTATATGTAATACTAAAAAGAGTTGTTGAATTTTGAGGAGGGGATTGTTAGTCAATTTTTGTTTATCGCAACTTTAATATCAATTATGTCTTCAAAACACGAAAAGTTTACATTTAAAAAAAATCGTGTATTGATAGTATGAATTCTGTTTAAAGTTTGTTTGAAAGACTTCGATTTTTCGCTGTTGTCAACATAGAAACGCTGAGATAATATTTTTGATGGCTAATGAACTGATTTGTACAAAAAGCGCAAAATGCCTTGTCATCATGTAAAACTCATGTTACCAATTTCATGGCTGTACGATGCTGCGATTTTACAATATAGATGACACATACAGACAAAAATACAAGCAAACATACATCTGATTTTATTATTGTAGATCTAACAGTTTTGCAACACGCGTTCTAGTCACTTTAGCGTACCAGTAATACTAACCTTCCTTTGGGCCATTTCAGAACTAGTACAGTATGAAGCATGGGCGATGCATTTTTATCTTGCATTTTCTTTACAAGCTCTCGAATTTATATCCAGAATAATTACTACTGGCTATCAAAGATGTTTCACGTCAAAATTTCACATATATTAATTAATAACAACGAAAAGCTAAAAATAAACAAAGATAAGATTTTCAACGAGGTCATGTCAAAATAATTCCCTAGATTTTGTTGTCCCTGATTACTGGAATTTGCTTATTTGTTGTGAAAGTCATTAGATAATTGGACACACCAGATGTTTTGATGTTTCATGTAATTAATGCGAGCTCATGAAATAAAAGTGATTGAAAACTTCGAGTTATAGTTTGGCTAATACGATAATAATTCTTATTTGCCGAAGATTGTAATTTCACGAAAATCTAACTAATGGATCGGAACTTCATCGTCTAACAGAAAATAATTCATTTTTATTTTATCGAAAGATAAAATAACGAAATATATTAATATTACTCGCATACTTAAGAGACCAGCGAAGTACCTAAATATCAAAATTTTCAATAAAATAGCTTCTGTTTTCAATGCAGAACAGTTTCAAAAAGCTCATATATTTCCAATGTAATTCCAAACAAATCTGCTACTTGCATCCGAAGTGCATACTTTAAAGATACTACAGAAACATATGCCATAAATCGATTAAATGTTGCTTGGATCTCTAAGTAGTTTAGCGAACATTTAGATCTATCTGCATCAACATTAAGAAACTGTTTAGTATGTTTAAGGAAATATCCTTCAATGTGTACGTTTCCTCCAATATTCTAAAAAGTACTGGAAAATACCCTTATCTGAATCAGCTTACGAATACCAATATATTTCAGCTAATGTATAAGATAGTAAAATGAGACGGTGAACATAAAATGTTTGATACAGTCTGTGTTTGTTCCGCTTTTACAATCTGAAGTAGATAAAAAAATTGCATTCCATCTTTCACATATTCGAGGTATTTGTTCAACCGGAATTCTTCAACTAAGCGATTGCGCGGCAAATTTGTGACCATTTGTTTATCTCGCTATATTAAACAAGAAAGATCAATCATGCACAAAGCATTGATTATGAAACACTTTCCAACTTCACTGCAATTTTATTTAAACATATCTAAAATAAGTTACATTCATCGGTAATATTTTTAAAATTATCACAATACTACATTAATTTATTATATTTGAAAACTTAAAACTTCCCCGAAAAAAATGAACTTCATTCAAATGATGTCATTGAAATATAAATTGCCTGGTTTAAACATCTATGAAATGCGACACATTCAGCGGTAATATTTTTAAAATTATCACAATGCTGCAATAACTTATTACATTTGAAATCTTAAAACTTCACCGAAAAAAATGAACTTCATTCAAATGACGTCATTGAAATATAAATTGCCTGGTTTAAACATCTATGAAATGCGACACATTCAGCGGTAATATTTTTAAAATTATCACAATGCTACAATAATTTATTACATTTGAAATCTTAAAACTTCATCGAAAAAAAATGAATTTTTTTAATCCAAATGACGTCACTGAAATATAAATAGCTTGGCTCTCTATGTAAAACTTGAAAAAATTTCATTCATACACTTTTGTTCCATTCTTTTCATTCATCACAATACTACGATAATTTATTTTATTTAAAAACTTCAACCACGCAGGTAAACGTAATTAAACTCTATGCTTAAAACTTCATCGAAAAGTCTGCTATAAAATCGTATGCTCTCTATGTAAATCCAAAGAATGTTTCATTTATATTGGCTTTTGTATATTGCAGACTCCAGAGCTAAATAATTTTATGTTAAAGAAATTCAGAAATTCTTATACAACTCATCCTACATCTTTATGTGTTTACATTCTCCATAAGCGAAAATTAGGTTTCGTTGCAGAAATAATCAAATTTTGATGATCATTTAAACTGAACTATATTGTAATTGAGATGTTTCAGAATATAAATGCACAGAAATTAAGCAAAAATAAAGCGGTTTTAGGGCGGACACAACATTAAATATAAATTAAAAAGAACATTAAAATCACGATTTTGACACAAGGTGGATGCCATATTTTATTATGAAGAGGGTCACGTGATCTCTTCATATAATATGTGTGTAATTATTATTTTAATTTTTATTTGAAAAACTACCAAATATACTTTGCTGAAATTTTTTTCATATTTTTTATGGGATAATTTGAATTATATCCTAAAACATTCGAAGCAATTTGTGAATTTTAAAGTCGCTTAAAAATGTTTGAAAAATTAAGTCCCATAGGGTTCAATGTATTTCATTTTTTCAACCCGGATTTAGTCCAAAATCAATTGTGTGATTGATATTTTTCATTTATATTTCCATAGGTACCACAGACTGTCTGAACAACATACTAAAATTTCGTTTCGATAAAGTCGTTTTTACGGTAGTTATCTTGCGAACGGACAGACAGACAGAATGAACAAAGTCATAAACACTTTTCAACTATGTTGTAAAGTGTTAAAAATAAACAAATAGTAGGACATACATTGTGGAAATGTCTGGTATAAAATGGATATAATTAAATAACATTCAATGATTTATAGTTCGGACATAATAAATTTATTTAAAATTAGCAGCATCCCCATTCTTAGCAGGGAGTATATAATATAAAGAAGCTTAAATTTCACAATCATGTGCGAATTCCCATAGTATAATAAATGACATTGTTAATTAAAATACTCTGTTAAAATATTAAATTTATTGCTCCAAAAAAGAAGTTTAAGAATATATGTTCTCACTATGCAAAATTATCTTCACGTCAGATCTGAATAATAAAACATCCTGGCCCCTTTTGTAAACAAATTTACAAAAAATATGAAATTAAATCAATATATGCAAAATAAAAAGCGTTAAAATTGAATGGGACCCGTACTACTTATATACGCGAATATTAGAAGGTATAACCTGTATTAGTAGATTACATGTATAAATTCAAAATTTCAATAAACCCGTAATATTTAAACCCGAAGCCCGTAATTGATTTCAATATATGCCAGAATGAAAGCGCTAAAATTTTATGGGAATATATATATATACCCGTACTACTTATATTGTCGCAGATTAGAAAAAATGCCAGTGTGTTAGTAATATTTGCCAAAATAAAAGAGATGACGTAATAAATTGAAAATATCGAAAATCCCGTTGTCTTCATACCATAAGGTCGTAATTGATTCCAATATATGCCAATATATATCAAAATATATGCCAATGTACCTGTGCTACTTATACTCTCGTAGATTAAAAGATGTTTGTAGAAGATTACTCGTACAACATACAATATACGAGTTTCAACAAATTTTGCCATAATAAAACAATGACATAATAACTTGAAAATATCAATCCCTGAATCAAAAATCTCCGAAAATATCAATAATAACAATATTTAAACCCAAAGACCGCAGTTGATATTATCCAGTCAAAAATGCAATTTCAATGAAATTTATTTTATACATATCTTTATTATTCGAATCGGAAAAGATTTAATAAAACTCGCATGCCGCATAATCATCTAAGCTCTATAGTCAATCTTGAGAAATACATAGATATATCAAGTGAAATGAAAGTTTTTTAGCTGAAAAGGAAAAAAGAAGTAGAAATCCTTAGTAAACATCAGCCCCTTCGGAATTAAATGTTGAATCCATATCAGTCACCATCTAATTTCTATTCTAAAGCTCATTCTGTAAAATAGATGTTTCAAGGAAAATTTGTGAACCAGAAGTGGGAAAAGTAAACAAAGCTGACATTCTTAGTGAATATCTCAAACCCCTACATATTTCGATGTTGAATCTATATTAGTTATCATCTAAGTTTTATCTATATCATACGAGTATGTGAGGGAATTTATGTTTAAAAAAAATGAAAACTTGAACCACGAGTTGAAAAGGAACGGAAAATGAAAATCTTTAGTAAAATTCGAGATTCCCTCTAGACTTTGATATTGAGTTCCTATCAGTCATCATCAAAGCTCTATATATAGCAGATTCTGAGAAATAGATGCTTCAAAAAATATTGGGCCAAAAAAAAAAAAAAAAGATGGAAAATTTGCTTGCAATAATGTGATAGAAAATTCTAAAAATGTTAGGCATGTTTTATGTATCTTGTCCTTAAGATTGTTTTATGTATCTTTGTAGTAGCAAAATAGAAAATGTTCCTACTTTCACGTATTCAAAATATTTGTTCAATTGGAGGGCTTCAGCTTCGCCATTGCGGGGAGAACATATGTTTAGAGGTTATTGTTTACTGCACGGAAGATTACTACGAAAATTATTTATCTTTTACTTCTTTGAATTTGGGTATTCAGAAGGACCTTATGCTTCAGTAAGAAAAAGAAAAGGCGAAATAGTTTTAAATAATTTATATAAAAATTGAATTATTAAGTTACAGTTATATAAAAATAGCAGTAGATACCTGGCGTTGCCCAAGATTTAAAATACAAAACTCTGACTTAAACTGCACTGGAATTCTCAAAAACCAAATAATAGAAAATCAGACTCTGTTAGGAGTTTTTCGTCGGTTAAATTTATAAGTGTGCAAATATTCAGCCTGCAAGGTCACCAGGCTTTTCTGGTCTGCCTGGAATGTTTAAAAACACTACTCCGCGGGGGGTTATTGAAATTCCAGCTAGGTAAGTTTCTGCCCCATAAGTGATATTATAAGTGTGCACAGATTCAACCTTCTAAGTTATTGGGGGGACGAGTTTCAGAGGATCTAGAAAGAATTTTCGAAAAACGTTTTTTTCCTGCATTGGCAGGGAAATTTAAAATTCAGCTCCGTTAGTTTTTGTTCCGTGATTGATACATTAAAAGTACATAGATTAAGCCTGCCAGGTAACTGAGTGGCTTTTGGAGGATCTGTAAAGTTTATAAATGCTTTATTTACTCCCGGAGGTTATTTAAAATGTGGATCGGTAAGTTTCTTTCCCATAGCCAATATTAAAATTGTACACAGATTCAACATTCTACGTTTTCGGAGGGGGGGTGTTGCTAGCTTCCTTCTGAGGGGTCTGGTAAGAATCTCCGAGAAACCGAATTTGTTCCTCCAGCGGGGGGTAAATGTAAAATTTAGCACCATACATTTATATATATATATATATATATATATATATATATATATATATATATATATATATATATATATATATATATATATATATATATATATATATATAAATATATATATATATATATATATACTATATATATATACATATATATATATATTATATATATATATATATATATATATAAATATATATATATACGATATATATATATATATATATATATATATATATATATATATATATATATATATATATATATATATATATATATATATATATATATATATATATAGGGTGTCCCAAAAAGATTGAAACGCTCTTTAATTCTTTACCTGTTGGAGATAAGTGGGCAATGTAAATTGCAAAAATGTTGAAAGTAAGTAAGGTAGGAAATAAGACTACGTTAATGAAATAGTCCCCCCATTAATTTTCAGGAAGTTACACCTTTTAAATTTTTATACGACCCCCTTAGACAAATTTGGTCAATCAGAAAATTTTTATTTTTAATGCAACAAGATTATTAAAAACCCCCGCATATCTGTATCTTTAAAATCAACTGAATTATGATAAAGGAAAAAATCTAACTTATGCTACTTTTCCGTACCATGTGAAAGGCTGTTTCATCAGTGATAGGGATCATAAACAAATTGACAACGGAAATTGTTTCGATCAAAAATACGTTAATATATGTCAAAATTTTTATCACAAATGCATCTAAATAAAGCATTACACAGACAGAGATCATAAAGCAGTGGTATCCACTACGCGTTTGGGACACATAATTAAAATATGCATATACTGATAGAATTGAATAAATACGTAAATTAAAAAATAAATCATCTGCATTTCATTCTTCAGTTTTTTAAAAATATTTTTCTATAAACACTTGAAACGGCTATTAAAGGAAAGAAAATATCGTCTGTGTGTTCTATTCTTCGTTTTGAAAAATTATGTCAAATTTCAAAATCAATCGTCATTCACAATGTTCAATTTTCAATTAAATATAATTCGCTAAATTTTAAAGATACAGATATCCGGGCTATTTTAATGCTATTTTTTCATTAAAAATAAAAGTTTTCTGATTGATCAAATTTGTCTAAGGAGGTCGTATAAAATTTTAAATAGTGTAACTTTTTGAAAATTAATGGGAGGACTATGTTATTAACGTAGTCTTATTTCCTACCTTACTTTCAACATTTTTGCTATTTACATTGCCCACTTATCTCCAACAGGTTAAAAATTAAAGTGCGTTTCAATCTTTTAGGGACACCCTGTATAGTAATATATATATATATATATATATATATATATATATATATATATATATATATATATATATATATATATATATATATATATATATATATATATATATATATATATATATATATATATATATATATATATATATATATATATATATATATATATATATATATATATATATACTGCAACCCCTCTAAAATCCATAAAGACCAAATTTTTCTAGTCTGTAATTGTGGGCTATTGACTACTTGATGCTTATTTTCTCTCCATTCAAGGACCACTTACTTGTTTTCTGTCCACCTCTGGGAGGCACACTACTTACCCCTTCTTCAATTTAAGCTATGGGGCTGTTGTTTCTTTCCTGGAATCATCGGATTGCAACACACAGGTGAGATTTAGGTGTTGTCAGGTGTAGGGCCAAGATGATGATTTTTCTTAATTCTGTCTGTTTATTGGAAAGTTTAGTCTTTCGTTCTTAGCTTATGCCCAGTTTTCTGTTCGACATTCAAAGTTATTCCGCATGTCTCGTTTTTGTTGTAACTGTAACCATGTCTAAAAGAATGTTGTGGTCAAAGAGGACAAAGTGAGTTTAGGAGACAAAGTGAACGGCACAGTTCCATGGCAGCAAAACACAAATTAACAATATGTTCATAAACAAGGCTTTCCTGTTAAAGGAATACGAGGAGTTAAAATCTCGTGGAATAAAAAAGAAAAAATCTAACAATGTGGATGAAGCGGTATTTGAATGATTTAAGTGTGAAAGATCGAAATTTGAGGGCAACATTCCAGAAAAGACTATACAATTTGTAGAAACTGTAGAGAAAGAAAACTTTTGTGCAAGTAATAGATGACTCAAACAATTTTGCAACAGAAGAATTTTGAAGAAATTTTGAAATAACATTCGTTTCAAATCTCCATTCGGGGAGTCGATCGAAGTAGATGAAGACGTGTGTGCGCAGTGGAAACCTCGTCTTTTATTGATTCTGGCAGAATATGAAAATCCTGACATTTATAATCTGGACGAGACTGGATTATTCCTTCGTGTCTTACCCACCAAAAACTATTATGTAGTCTAGCAAACCTCATTGTTTTAAAAATGCTGATGTGTAAAAGTAGGAGGGATTTGGGGCTCTAACAAAAAAGAGTAGATAACTTCAACAATTTTTGAAAACTACCTACAGAACTGTGATAACAAGGTGATCAACCAGGATAAAGAAGTTATCCTAATTTTGAACAATGCTCCATACCACGTATATGACGAACAGCTGAAAAGTGTGAAGCTTCAGGTTCTCCCCGAATCAAGCCATCAAAAATTCACCCACGGAATTATATTCAGGAGTTAATACAGTTATATTCAGGAGTTAATACAGTTCACGAAGTTAATACAGACATTTTGCTCTACTAAGACTCCTTTCTCTAATAAATAAAACAAAAATGCACCCAAAGTTGTGAAATCCTCCAATGTACTTGATGCAAAAATGCTAATCGATGGGTAAAATGGTCATGGAAGAATGTAAAAACGAAAACAGTTGTTCATTGCTTCAGTGATTGTGGACTAAGCAATGCATCCATAGAAGGATCGATTGAAGATATCGGTGCCTTAGAAGATAATGTGATTTAGTAATCTAAAGTAGCTGAAATGGATTACGACTTTGAATCACATGATTACAAGGAATCTCTCGAGTGCTACGATGATCTATCTGAAAACTGAAAGGATGGCATTATCGAAAATCTCAACCCGAGTAGGACTTTTGCATTTTGATAATAAAAATATATTTTACAATCAATCTTATTAAGAACTAGCAGCATACCCGTTCTTCGTACGGAGTATATAATATAAAGAAACTTATAATTCGCAATCATGTGCAAATTCTGTTAAAATATTAAATTTATTGCGCCTAAAGAGAAGTTTAAGAATATCTGTTCTCACTATGCAGAATTATCTTCACGGGCAGATCTGAAGAATAAAACATCCTGACCCCTTTTGTAAGCAAATTTACAAAAAAAAAAGGAATTGAATGATTATATGCAAGCCCGTAATTATATGCAAGCCCGTACTACTTATATTGTCGTAGATTAGAAAATATGCCAGTGTGTTAGTAGAAGATTACCCGTATTGCAATATGAGTCTCAAAAATATTTGCCAGAATAAAGGAGATGACGTAATAAATTGAAAATATCAATAATAACCGTAATCTTTTACCAGAAGGTCGTAATTGATTCCAATATATGCCACTATATATCTAAATATATGCCAATATACCTGTACTACTTATATTCTCGTAGATTAGAAGATATAATGCATTTGTAGAAGATTACGCACAACGTACTATATATGAGTTTCAACAATTTTCGTCATAAAAAAACAATGTCATAATAATTTGAAAATATCAATAATCCCTGAATCAAAAGTCCCCGAAAATATCAATAATAATAATGTTTAAACCTGAAGACCGTAATTGATATTATCCAGTCAAAATGCAATGTCAATGAAATTTATTTTATATACATATCTTTATTTTTCAAATCGGAAAAGATTTAATACAAAATCGTACGCCGCATAACACATTGGATATGTTGCTAAGCGACATGATATCATTTGCTTCAAATAAATTGATGGAAATCATATCATCTGAATAATGCGACCTTCATGAAAGATTTGGCGACATTTTAGTCAATTTAGCGATAACTTAAAAAATCCCCAAATTTATCGCCAAGTGGGACTGTAGAACAGATAGTCCCATTTTGCGACAAATTGACGAAACATCATCACAAAACTATCCCCTAACAAAACACAATTATTTTCATTTATTAAGTGCGATTTTATCAATTCTATGATATTTTTATGGACTCACAAATATTTTTATCAATTTGGTGATATTAAAAAAATTCGTTAAATGTGTTACTAAGTAGGATGGATGGACTGTCCGACAAATGCTACCGAAACATCATTTCAGTACTCTATTCTAAAAAAACAAATCATTGATTTGCGTCATTTTTATAAATTTGGAAACATTTCCGCTAATTTGGTAAAGTTTAAGAAAAGTTACCATGTTATTTAGAGATATTCCGCTAAACTCGTAGCTCCAAATTTGCAAATCTGCAGAATAAAATATTCTGACCCCGTTTGTATATACTAAATGAAAACACTAAAATTGTATTATAAGATACAGCCGTTCTACTCTTTTTCTGCTTCAACAATCGGCTAAATGAATTTATTGGGTAAACACAATATATGAGTTTATTAGCTAAACACAATATATGAGCTGGAAACCTCTTTGCTAAAATAAATGAAAATGATGTACGCAGTTCGCAATTTATATAATTAAAAGAACAACCAAACCTTTCATTTAAAAATATATTTTTACATCCATTTATTTATTATTCAAATAGAAAAAATAATAATAAATATTAACAACACATTTAATTTCATTCCGTTGCCGAGCAACATGATATAAGATAGAATCTTCCTCATAAAATGCGAAATTAAATAGCCATTTTGATTTCTTTATACTTTTAATCGTTGAGTAAAAGTTTGTGAAATATGACCACGGAGGTAGATTTTTCCATTTAAATTCATGTTTCAAACAATTCGTGTTTTCCGATAGTGACTAATTAATGCAAAAATTCAGCACCAAACTCGGAAATAACGTTTTATTTCATTTCGCCGTTTTAAACAAACGATTTTCATCCTTTCCATTTGAATAAACCACGGAGTTGGAGAGTATAACTCATAAGAAAAAGTTCCGTTTTTCATTAATATCTCGACAACCGCTGGTCTTAGAAACTCAAAACTTGGACTAAAATTTATGGGGGGTTATTTCAAGGTTATCCGCAAAATTTCATTAAATTCGGTTCAGCCGTTTTTCCGTGATGATG
Source organism: Amaurobius ferox (assembly GCA_951213105.1). NCBI lineage: Eukaryota > Metazoa > Arthropoda > Arachnida > Araneae > Amaurobiidae > Amaurobius > Amaurobius ferox. The sequence continues at coordinate 85,379,058 of OX578141.1, read as the reverse complement.
AGACAAACGAAAATTTCGTTTTTTACTAATATCTCGAGAACCACGGGTTATAGAAACTCAAAACACGTACTAAATTTTAAGTGGGGCTATTTCTAGGCTACCCACCAAATTTCATCAAATTCGGTTCAGCCGTTCTCTCGTGATGATGGGACAAACAGACAGACAGACAGACAGACAGACAGACAGACAGATTTTCAATTTTATTTATATAGATAATTGATTAATAGGATATTTTTATATTATTTAGGAGCTCATTATTCTGATTTTCCGCCACCTAATTTTACTATTACATGTCACGAAACATTAGAAGATATAAATAAACTGAGACGACGCTAGGTTATTTTTGAGTGTGCATAGACGAAAGAAATATTAAACTATTCTATAACTATATATTTAGCTATTTATTTGTGTTTGTATTTATTTCAGAAGCACTTCACGCATTAGCGCTATTCAGAGACTCTGAGAGGTGGTTTCACTATATATATGCAGTGTGTCCCAAGAAGATTGACTTCAGCTTTTATTCCTTAAATATTGATCTTAGGCATATATAATAAACTAGCAGCATACCCGTCCTTCGTACGGAGTATATAATATAAAAAAACTTATAATTCGCAATCATGTGCAAATTCTGATAAAATATTAAATTTATTGCGCATAAAGAGAAGCACTATGCAAAATTATCTTCACGGGCAAATCTGAAGAATAAAATATCCTGGCCCCTTTTGTAAACAAATTCACACACAAAAAAAAGAATTGAATCAATATATGCAACCACGAACTACTTATATTGTCGCAAATTAGAAAATATGCCAGTGTGTTAGTAGAAGATTAAACATATTGTAATATGAGTCTTAAAAATATTTACCTAAATAAAAAAGATGACGTAATAAATTGAAAGTATCAAAAATCCCCGTAATCTTAATACCAGAAGGTCGTAATTGATTCCAATATATGCCAATATATATAAAAATTTTGCCAATATACCTGTACTACTTATATTGTCGTAGATTAGAAGATATACCCGTGCATTTGTAGAAGATTACTTGTACAACGTACTATATATGAGTTTCAACAATTTTCGTCATAATGAAACAATGGCATAATAATTTGAAAATATCAGTAATCCCTGAATCAACAGTCCCCGAAAATATCAATAATAATGATGTTTAAAACTGAAGACCGTAATTGATATTATCCAGTCAAAAATGCAATGTCACTGAAATTTATTTTATATACATATTTTTATTAGATTTAATAAAAATCGTATGATACATAACACATTGGATCCGTTGCTAAGCGACATGATATCATCTGCTTCAAATAAATTGATGGAAATCATGTCGCCTGAATAATGTGATCTTCATGGAAGGTTTGGCGACATTTTCGTCTCCATGATATTTTTATGGATTTACAAATATTTTTATCAATGTAGTGAAATTAAAAAAATTAGTTAAATGCGTTACTAAGTAGGATGGATGGACTGACCGACAAATGCTACAGAAACATCATTTCAGTACTCTATTCTAAAAAAACAAATTTAATTTCATTGATTTGGGTCATTTTTATCAATTTGGAGATATTTCCTCTAATTTGGTAAAGTTTAAGAAAAGTTGCCAAGTTATTTAGAGATATTCCGCTAAATTCGTAGCGCTAGATTTACAGATCTGAAGAATAAAATATCCATATCCCGTCTGTATATATACTAAATGAAAACACTAAAATTGTATTAGAAGATACATACATCCGTTCTACTCTTTTTCTGCTTCAACAATCGGCTAAATGAATTTATTGGGTAAACACAATATATGAGTTTATTAGCTAAACACAATATATGAGCTTTGAAACCTCTTTGCTAAAATAAATAAAAGTGTGATGTACGCAGTTCGCAATATATATAATTAAAAGAACAATCAAACCGTTCATTTATTATGAGTTTATTAGCTAAACACAATATATGAGCTTGAAACCTCTTTGCTAAAATAAATAAAAGTAATGTACGCAGTCCGCAATATATATAATTAAAAGAACGATCAAACCGTTCATTTATAAAATATATTTTTACATCCATTTATTTATTATACAAATAGAAAAAATAATAATAATCATTAACAAACACATTTAATTCCATTCCTTTGCCGAGCAACATGATATAAGATAGAATCTTCCTCATAAAATGCGAAAATAAATAACCATTTTAATTTCTTTATACTTCTAATCGTTGAGTAAAAGCTTGTGAAATACATGGAGGTTAATACATGTAAAAACATGGAGGTAGATTTTTCCATTTAAATTCATGTTTCAAACAATTCATCCTTTCAGATAGTGACTATTTAATGCAAAAATCCTGCATCAAACTCAAAAATAAAGTTTTAATTCCCTTTGACGCTTTGAACAAACGATTTTTATCCTTTCCGTTTGGATAAACCACGGAGTTGGAGAGTAGAACTCCTAGGAAAAAGTTCCGTTTTTCATTAATATCTCGACAACCCCAGGTCTTAGAAACTCGAAACTTGGACAAAATTTATGGGGGGATATTTCAAGGCTATTCACCAAATTTCATTAAATTCGGTTCAGCCGTTTTTCCGTGACGATGAGACAAACGAAAATTTCGTTTTTTACTAATATCTCGAGAACCACTGGTCGTAGAAGCTCAAAACACGGATATAATTTTAAGTGGGGCTATTTCTGGGCTACCCACAAAATTTCATCAAATTCGGTTCAGCCGTTCTCCCGTGATGGTGTGACAAACAGACAGACAGACAGACAGACAGACAGACAGACAGACAGACAGACAGACAGACAGACAGATTTTCATTTTTATTTATATAGACTAGCAGCATACCCGTTCTTCGTACGGAGTATATAATATAAAGAAACTTGAAATTCATAATCATGCCCAAATTCTTATAGTATACTAAATGACATGTTTAATCAAAATATTCTGTTAAAATATTTAATATAATGCTCCTAAAAAGAAGTTTAAGAATCTCTGTTCTCGCTATATAAAATTATCTTCATGGACATATCTGAAGAATAAAACATCTTGGACCCCTTATGTAAGCAAATATAAAAAAAAATATGGAATTGAATCAATATATGCAAAATAAAAGCGTTAAAATTGTATGGGACCCGTACTAATTATATACGCGAATATTAGAAAATATAACCTGTATTAGTAGATTACATGTATAAATGGAAAATACCAATAAACCCGTAATCTTTAAATCTGAAGACAGTCATTTATTCCAATATATGTCAAAATTAAAGTGCTAAAATTATATTGGAAGATATATACGTACTACTTATAATGTCCGATTATTAGTAGAATATTACCCGTTTTGCAATATGAGTCTCAAATGTTTTTTGGTAAAATACAACAGACGACGTAATAAATTGAATATATAATTAATCCCCTTAATCTTCATACCAGAAGACTGTACTTGATTCCAATATATATGCCAATATATGTCAAAATATATGCCAATATACCTGTACTACTTATATTCTCGTAGGTTAGAAGATATACCCGTGCATTCCTAGAAGATTACTCGTACAACGTACAATATGCGTGTGTCAGCAATATTTGCCGCAATAAAACAATGGCGTAATAACTTAAAAATATCAATAATCCCTGAATCAATAATTCCGGAAAATATCAATAATAATAATGTTTAAACCTGAAGAGTATAATTGATATTATCCAGTCCAAAATGAAATGGTAATGAAATTTATTTTATATACATATCTTCATTATTCAAATCGGAAAGGATTTAATAAAAATCGTCTGCCGCATAAACACATTGGATTTAAATCCGTTGCTAAGCGACATGATATCATTTGCTTCAAATAAATTGGTAGAAAAAATATCGTCTGAATAGTTATATTTCTATGAAACATTTGGCGACAGTTTCGTCAAATAAGCGACATTTTAAAAAATCGCCAAATTTATCGCCAAGTGGGACTGTAGAACTGACAGTTCCACTTTGGGACAAATTGACGAAATATCATCACAATACTATCCCCTAACAAAAAACAATTAATATCATTTATGTAGCGCAATTTTATCAAATTCAAGATATTTTTATAGATTTGAAAACATTTTTATCAATTTGGTGACATTTTAAAAATTCGCTAAATGTATTACTAAGTAGGATGGTTGGTCTGACAGATAAATGCTAACCAAACATCATTTCAGTACTCTCTTCTAACAAAACAAAAAAAAAATTTCATTGATATGTAGAAGACCCAAGCCACACGACCAACCCGAAGGTTTATGGCAGCTGTTTGTGTGTCGTTTATATCAATTTGGCGACATTTCCGTCAATTTGGCAAAGTTTAAGAAAAGTTGTCAAATTAGCGATATCCCTCCAAATTCGTAGCTTTGAATTTGCAGATCTGAATGAAACATTCTTATCCCGTTTCAATATACTAAATGAAAACACTACAATTGTATTAGAAGATATACCCGCTCTACTCTTTTTCTGTTTCAACAACCGGCTATATGAATTTATTGGCTAAACACAATATATGAGTTTAGCTAAATACGATATAAGCTTGAAAACTCTTTGCCAAAATAAATGAAATTGATGCACGCAGTCAGAAACTAATATAATTAAAAGAAAAATCAAACCGTCCATTCATAAGATATACTTTTATATCCATTTATCCATTTATTTATTATTTAAATCGAAAAAAAATAATAAAAACATTAACAAACACATTTAATTTAATTGCGATGCCGAGCAACATGATATATCCTCCTAAAATGTTAAAATTTATGAACCACTAACAGCACACCCGTTATTCGTACGGAGTGTATAATTAAAAGAAACTTATAGTTCGCAATCATGTGCAAATTCTGTTAAAGTATTAAATTTATTGCTCCTAAAGAGAAGTTTAAGAATATATGTTCTCACTATGCAAAATTATCTTCACGATCAGATCTGAAGAATAAAACATCCTGCCCCCTTTTGTAAGCAAATTTACAGAAGAAAAAATAGGAAATGAATGAATATATGCAACCCCGTACTAATTATATTGTCGCAGATCAGAAAATATGCCAATGTGTTAGTAGAAGATTACCCGTATTACAATATGCGTCTCAAAAATATTTGCCAAAATAAAAGAGATGACGTAATAAATTGAAAACATCAATAATATCCGTACTCTTTATACCAGAAGGTCGTAATTGATTCCAATATATGCCAATATATATCAAAACATATGTCAATATACCTGTACTACTTATATTCTCGTAGATTAAAAGATATACACGTGTATTTGTAGACGATTCGTACAACATACAATATATGAGTTTAAACAATTTTTGTCATAATAAAATAAATGCATAATAACTTGAAAATATCAATAATCCTTGAATCAATAATAACCGAAAATATAAATAATAATAATTTTTATACCTGAAGACCGTAATTGATATTATCCAGTCAAAAATGCTATAAGAAAAATCAAATCGTTCTTTTCTAAAATATATTTTTATATCCATTTATTTATTATTCAAATCGAAAAAATAATTATTAAAATTAACAGACAGATTTAATTTAATTGCGTATCTGAGTAACATGATATAAGATAGAATCTTATAACATGTTAAATATGTCATGTCTTATAACATAAACTGCGAAATTAAATAACGATTTTGATTTCTCTATACTTCTCATTGTTCCGTAAAAGCTTGTTTTAAATAAACCATGAACCATGGAGATAGATTTCCCCTTTAAATCATGTTTCAAACAATTCATTTTTTCAGAAAGTGACTAATTAACGCAAAAAATCTCCCATCAAACTCAGAGATTAAATTTTAATTCACTTTCAAACGATTTTCAAGCTTTTCGTTTGGATAAACCACGGAGTTAAGGAGTAGAACTCCTAGGAAAAAGTTCCGTTTTTCATTAATATCTCGACAACCCCAGGTCTTAGAAACTCGAAACTTGGACAAAATTTATGGGGGGATATTTCAAGGCTATTCACCAAATTTCATTAAATTCGGTTCAGCCGTTTTTCCGTGATGATGAGACAAACCAAAATTTCGTTTTTTACTAATATCTCGAGAACCACTGGTCGTAGAAACTCAAAACACGGATATAATTTTAAGTGGGGCTATTTCTGGGCTACCCTCAAAATTTCATCAAATTCGGTTCAGCCGTTCTCCCGTGATGGTGTGACAAACAGACAGACAGACAGACAGACAGACAGACAGACAGACAGACAGATTTTCATTTTTATTTATATAGATTATAAAGTTGCTTAAAAAAGGGTACAGAATTTTATGAAATCGATAAGAATTTTCAGAGGATTAAATTTGAAGAAATACAAAAGTTAAATTTTCATACGGCCCCCGTATAAAAACATTTCCAATGAGTAAAATGCGCCCCATATCCTAATAAGGTGATGTACAAACTTTTAGCATTTTATCAGAAAAAGTCCCAGAGATATGTTTACACAAAGTTGGTGAGGGACAAATTAAGATGGAAATGTTTACAGCAAGAGTGCAAATGACGCAACGCAGAAATGCATCATAGGCAAATAATATCTGCCTCTTATCTTTAATGGTTCTTTGACATGGATGGAAAACATATTGAACAAGTTTTGTAATCTGTGTGTAAAGTTATTATTTCTACACAGTGTAGATACTTTTGTACCAATAAATAGCAAGATTATTATTTTTTTATGTAATCATTGTTTTCATTCGTAATTTGTGTATGACCCTTGAAACGCGATCTGCCGATATGATTTTTCCCCTCTGAGAGCCCATGTCGATGCATCGAAAAGAGGATTAAGTCAGCATCTTTGCTTTTCATATCTCTGGGACTTTTTATGTTAAAATACTGAAATTTTGTGCATCACCTTATTAGTGTATGGGGCACATTTTCCTCATTGGAGATGTTTTTGTACGGGGGTTTTGAAAAATTTAAATTTTGTATTTCTTCAAATTTAATCCCCTGAAAATTTGTATCGATTTCATAAAATTCTGTACCTTTTTTTAGGCAACTTTTTAATTTATTATATATGTCTAAGATCAATATTTAAGGAATGAAAGCCGAGGTCAATGTTTTTGGGACACCCTGTATAGTATATATATATATATGTTGTTGTTGTTGTTGTTGTTGTTGTTGAGACCCAGACCGTCCGATCGACCAGAAAGGTGTAAGGTAACTGTTATATATATATATATGTGTGTCGATGTCGAAGGCCCAGACCACACAGCCAACCCTAGGGCTTAAGGCTCTTTAATGTGTGGCCGGGAGAGGAGGTTGACATATATATATATGTGTTGTTGTTGTTGAGACCCAGACCGTCCGACCTACCAGAAAGGTGTAAGGTTTGGACGGCCGGGAAGGGTATATATATATGTGTGTAATGGCAGCTACAATAGTCCAGTGAAGAAACTTTTCAGGTTACCAAAAACCTACTTTATTGTATGACACTCAATTAATGATTAGTACATACCTTTTAAGCGACCAGCTCTCAAGACATCTTAATGAAGTCTGCGCTGGTTCACACAATGTACAGATACATATGAGGGGGAGGAATATGGCGACTTAGGGCACATGCTGCCTTCGCATTTTTTATGCTTTAAAAATGCGATGGGGAAGCAGTTTCATATGAGAAAGTTCATGCAGAGGTTAAGATTAGTGAGCATATATTGTATGTTCGAGGAAAAGTGGAAGTGCTGGCAGACTTTGTTAATATTAGTGGCGTGGGATAGAATTTAATGTAGTTGCAATATGTGCTGGACATGAAATAGGAATTTGGAATAATAATTATGAAAGGAATCCGCGCGTTATTGGGGAAAGCTTAAAATTTCTGTATCATAGATATAATATGTTATATATATATAAAGATAATAGCGGGATTTTAAGATAGTTTTGATATATTTCTAATAGTGTATGATATAGTAAATGCGACAGAGACCTTTGAAGTTTGATATATTCTACGTATTCCTTCTCTTTTCTCAGAAATGAAATCGAAAATTTTCATACCGGCACGTATTCAAAGAATTTGTTCAATTGAAGTGCTTCAACTTGTCGATTGCGGAAGGAATATACGTTTTGTTGCTTTTTGTTCACTACATGACCACTTATCCGAAAGCATTATTTTTTATCTTTTTCTTCATTGCTTTGGGTAGTTTTAGAGAAGTTTGTGTTCAAGAAATAGAAATAAAAATGTCTATTACATTTTTTTTACTAAATCTCATTATCAGTTTTCTTCAATATTATATTAGTTTCAGCTATATGAATAAAATCATCGGATATTTTTATTTTTATAAGTGATACATTTCATTTATATTTCTTTACATGTTAACATATATTTATATTATTAATTTTTATATTATTATTATTACATTATTATATATTATTGTTATATGTTATATTATATATAACAACATATTAATATTAATATTGCATTATTATATTTATATTATTTATATTTTGTTACCACATATTTTTAAATAGTGGGTTAGTATTCTGTATACAGAGTGTTGTTGTTGTTGAGACCCAGACCGTCCGACCTACCAGAAAGGTGTAAGGTAACTGTATGGACGGCCGGGAAGTGCCACCCAATTTAGACCGGAACCCAGTGGGGGAGGCATCCACAGGGACCGTACCCTCCTTCCCCTACCACCAACCTCTCGGAAGGACTTACGGACCCACATGTTTAACGTGATCGTACTCCGCATGAACACGGCGGCATTTGTGGTAGCGTGCAAATCTAGCGCGCAAACCACGGGGATACCGCACCCGAGATGGCCAACAGCACGCGGTGTTCCGAGGTGGTCACCCACCAAGTACTAACCGCGCCCGATGCTGCTTGACTTCGGTGATCTAACGAGAACCGGCGTTTTCAGCACGGTACGGCCGTTGGCCCTGTATACAGAGTGTGAATGAATGTATGATCTAGGCTATTGACACGAGATTTTATACAAGTGTATAAGAATGACACTACACAATGAAGCAATTTTAGGGGGAATGACCATTTTTTTAGGGAGGAAGGGGGATAGTTGGATTTCTGTTAGAGATAAGGGAAAATGTCATTTGCACGGTTGTAGAACGTTGCAAAATTAGTATAAGTTTTTCCCCCACATTAAACCAACAAAATAACTATAAATAACTATGATAAACGATTTTAATCTGCCTATAACAAAGTAAACGTGAGGATCTTGGAAAGAACGCGGAGACGGTTTTTTACGCGTTTGCAAGCATGTATCGTTGATGAACATTTTGAATGCTATGTATAGAAAAGTAAATTTGATTCTGTGGCGTTTTGTCTAAATTCAGTCATTGTCATTGTTCAGTTGTTTTTGGGGTGGAGTTAGATCGTATACACTGGTTTTCGGGGTTTTTTCCCCATCTTTTGCTGTTGGATAAAAAATGCGTACAACTTATTTTGACATCAACTACAGCTCAGTAATTAAATTTTCTCTCTATGTCTAGACAAGGAGCGAGATAGCAGCCCTTAATTCCCAAAGAAAAAGAGTCAAGTTCATCTCGTTGGATGGTAGACAGCGATGCTCTTGGAGCAGTTATGGCTTGTCTCACTAAGGGTTGAGTCTCTTTTTCATCTTTCCTCCCTCATGAATTTGAGCTATCTCGGCCTGTATGCATAATTTCACACAGCCAACTAATTGTAGCGTGTCATTGAGGCATCAGCAGGACCCAAATCCAGGGCTATTCGTTTACATGAACAACTGGCTTCGATACTGCTTCTTTTAAGTCGGCCATTTCAAAGTCGGGTTTTCTGGTGCATTAATGGCTGAAACTAAAGTCATTGTATATGCTACAGCAAGCAGGGTATTTATAGAGAGCGGCTGATAGCTTTTATATAAGACTCAGAATGCGTATGTTCAATGCGCTCTGAGAACAACTTAGACGTTTATTAGAGACCAAGCTTTAATAATTTTTTCACTTGTAGAGAGGAATTTGCATACTAACTTTATTTTTGCATCTAATGTTACTATGTGGTATTTAAAAAAGCAATCTTAAATTCATTGATACTCATTACCGTATTATGCTGTACCATACTGCAAATATTTGGTGTTGGCACCTTGCTGATGGTCTGATGGTCAAGAAAGGAATGAATGAATGTCAACATTTATTGTTTTCAAAATATTTTATTTTATTATTTGGAAGAGAGTGTATGCTCGTCAAAGTTCATGTCAAGTTTCATTTTGTCTTTTAACTACAGTACTACTACTAAAAGTATTTAATATGTTCGGTGCGGGCTTCAAAAGTTATACAAAATGTACAAGTTAATATAATAGATTGTAATTTAAACATGCAGAGTAAAATACTTTATGTATAAAACTTAATGCACTGTATATTAATATAAGACTGTTAATATTGACATGATACTGTGGCTAGATGATTTACTGAGACATAAAGATGAAATAAATAAACTAGTTATGTTTCAGGACTTTTTTACTGCAATGATAGCTGTGCCATTACAGTAAAATCATAAACTTTCATCTTACTTCATTAAAGGTAAATTTATGATTTTAGTCATGGATGCGCAAGAAGGGACCAAAAAAAGTTTTTCAAAAGGAAACAACGCGCCTGATACATTGCTAAGAAACATACACAACCATAAATATTATTAAAAACTAATCAGCGACGGTAAATCGTGAGAGGAACATTGGATAATGTACTAAATTTATTAGGGGGTACACGAAAAACTCAACAAGGGGTATAAGAAAAGGAGTATGATGAAACTTTTACAATTGATAAATTACAACTGATAAATTAATCGACAAATGAGATTACTTAAGGAGTGACATGCAAGGCCGAAAAAACAATTCTGAATAGATCCTGCTAAGCTGCAAACAATAGGAGAAGTCTCAAGGGAGATGGACCTCTCTGCAAAAGAAAGAGAAAAACATAAGGTTTTTCTGAAGTATGTGAATGTGTCTCGGGAATACCGAATTGTAAAACAGCGAGAACTTGTAAATACATATTTAGAATGCCGTACAATACCGAAATAAAATGTATGTACAAGGGAGTGACTCAGAGTTATAATTTGTGTGCTTCATAATTAAGTACAGACCTATATATATGGTGTGATGAAAGCTCAAAAGCAAAGGTATTTAACACTAAAAGTACCAACACTCAATATATACCTATTAGGTACCATAACCGGTCAAATTCCCGGTTTTTAGATAAAAACTTTATTTTTTTTATTGAATGAAGGTAATATTTATTTTAGTAAGAAAATATTAAGCAAAGTAACTTTAAGGTAATAGACACCATTCGGTTCCTGAAACTCGATTTGTTTCTTCCATTCTGCATGTTCTTATATGTTCATAATACGGTGGTCAATTACCAATGAAAATGCAGTCTTCATTTTACCATTTATAATATTACGTTTTGCATATCCCGTTAGACCTTATTCTTCCCTGAAAAGATTATGAAGTGCTGCTCTCCCAGATGTATCACCTATTTGTATTACTTCCCAATCAGTGCCATCAATCGAAATAGACTGCTCATTTTTTCATTTTTATCTTCAGAACTTGAGAGCAATCTCATTCTTTTTCGTCCTCTACGTATTATATTCACAATATTCTCTTCTTCAACTTCGGTATCTGTAGGCTCAAACTCAGTATCTAATAGATCATTGTTATTTCCAAATAACATATCTTCACTTTCATAAAGTTCACCAACATCAATTTTCGAAAACTCTTGACCTATGTTATTTATTTCTTCTAATAACATGGTGTGTCTTGAATGTTTCGAAATTTTTTCAGGGTGAATATTAGGAATGGATAATATTAGGAATGGTATAGGAACGCTGTAAAATCAAAATATAAACTAACTAGTAATACTTTTTAGTTTTTGTCCCCTTTTCTTCCAACTTGAAATTTTACGCACTTTATTGAATTTTTAATAGATAATTATTTTAAATTGAACTCACTACGCCCCAGTCCTTGCAGAAATGTGCAGGAAACTGATGAAAATATGTGAAATGTGCATTTTCTGAACCAACAACCTTATGAGGCAATGTATTTTTCTCCTATTACAGGTCGCGGTACATAACGATAGACTATGTATCTTTATCATATAAACGCAAGAAGAAGAAAAATGAATTTTGAAAAATTGATAGTATACATTTAATAGAAAAAGTCACAAGGGCGGATCCAGAGTTTTATTACGGGGGGGGGGCGGTTCCGGGGACCCGCCCCTGGAAAATTTTTAATTTTGCGCTGTTGAATAGTTTAGATAAATGTTGTTCTTAAGTCATATTAAAATACTTAATAATTAAAGTTGAGCTTATCATTAAACCACATGGAAATATGGTTTAGGGTAAATTATAGTTAAGTATGACAGAAAGGATAAGTTAATAAAGGATACAATACATATACATTTATACAACAACCAAAACGATAATTTACAGTGTATTTAATAAAACAAGTTTAAATCTAAATTACAAAAACGCTGTAATTATTTTATTTTTTTTATAACAAGCAACTTTCTAAAAAAAGTTTATAGTGAAAGGTCAAGCCGCTTTGGTTTCTTTGAAAATTTGCCAATCACTTTATTTACATCAATATGAATGTCTCTATGGATATGTATTAATACAAGTCCTGAAAGTCTCTGTTCTGTCCTCCGCGTTCGAAGCTAAGTTTTAAGCCGCTTCAATTTTCAAAGAGAAATTTCAAAACATTTTTCACATTAGACTTTTGTTTATTACAGGCAGTCAACTATAACAAACAACACAAAAATTATTCTTCATTGTCTTTATTTTTTCCTATTTATAACCCCGACGGGGGGGCGATCGCCCCCTCCGCCCCTCGCTGGATCCGCCCTTGAAAAGACATGAAGTCAAGTGAAAAAAAGCGATAACATTATATGCGAAGTTTCTAATGAAAAAAACCGGTGTTTAAAACCGGTCATTTGACAGGTCATGGTAGGTTTAGTGTTATATAACAGTTTTATACACAAATATCTGCTACAAGGTAAATTAACTTTAAATAATCAAATTCCTGGTCTACGTGTTCAGAGAGGAACACAATTAATGACTATGTCATTGAACTTTATTACTAGAATATTTTAGATAAATTGTCACTATTAGTTCCATGAGATTATGTGCATTAATTGTAACTGTAAGTTCTTGGATGAAAATAATAAATGAATATAAAATGGATGAATATAAAAAATAAATAGAAATCGAATAAATGAGATTAAAATTGTAAAAGTGCTATCGTCCTTTAATATCAGTATGTTTTTATAACATTAAAAATAATTTGGGCTCCAGCTGTTGTTTTTCATAAATACTTTAGTTAGAATTAATATCAACATGTAGAAACAAGAAAGATCAATCATGCTTAAAGTATTGATTATGAAACACTTTCCAACTTCAGTGCAATTTTACTTAAACATCTCTAAAATGCAATACATTCCTCGGTAATATTTTGAAACTTATCACAATACTACATTAATTTATTATATCTGAAAACTTAAACCTTCATCGAAAAAAATGAACTTCATTTAAATGACGGCATTGAAATATAAATTGCTTGGTTTAAACATCTCTAAAATGCGATGCATTCCTCGGTAATATTTTCAAAATCATCAAAATACTACAATAATTTATTATATTTGAAAACTTCATCGAAAACAACTGAAATTCATTCAAATGACGTCATAGGAAAAATAACACGCCTGGCTCTCTCTATAAAAGCAGCATTTCATTTATAACATTTTCCCATTCATTTCATTCATCACAGTACCAAAATAATTTATTTTATTTAAAAACTGAAGACCATGGAGCTACAAGTAATTAAACTCTATGCGCAAAACCATCGAAAAAATCGTCCTTCTGTCTGTAAAATCAATGAATATTTCATTCATATCAGCTATGCAGACTCCATGAGCTAAATAAGTTTGCGTTAAAGAAATGCAGCAATTCTTATACAACTCATACTACATATTTTGCTGTTTACATTTTACGTAAGTAAAAAATAGGCTTCGTTGTAGAAATAATCAAATTTGGATGATCATTTAAATTGAAATATATTGTAATTGCGTTGTTTCAGTATGTAGATGCATAGAATTTAAGAAAAAGTAAGGCGGTTTTAGGACGGATACAACACTCAATATGAATTAAAAAGAACTTTAAAAATCACGATTTTGAGACAAGATGGATGCCATATTTCATTTTGATGTGGGGCACGTGATCTTTTCATATCATGGTCACGCGATCGCTTCATATAAGAGGTGTAATTTTAATTTTAATTTTTGTTTTAAAAACTACTGAATATATTTTGCTGAAATTTTTTTATATATTTTATGGAATAATTTGAATATTACCTAAAATTTTCGAAGCAATTTGTGAATTTTGAATCCGCTTGAAATATGTTTGAAAAATTAGGTCCCATAGGGTTCAATGTATTTCATTTTGTCAACCCGGGTTCAATCCAAAACTAATTGGATGATATTATGATATTATTCATTTAAATTTCCATAGGTCCTAAAGACCGTATGAACAACATACTAAAATTTCATTTTGATTAAGTCATTTTTACGGCAGTTATCGTGCTAACGGACAGACAGACAGACAGACAGGATGAACAAAGTCATAAACACTTTTCAACTTTGTTGTAAAATGTTAAAAATTGACAGATTTTTACTGGCCCATACGATAGGTACATAACATTAGTGGCACAGTTACATAGGTAGAAACTAAACTAAAAGCCACAAACACAAAAGACACAAACTTTTAAAATTTTTGCTCGCCAAAAATATTGAATGCAAAATTTTAGAAATTAAATTTGTGATAAATTGCTGGATCAGTAAATCTATTGTTAACGCTGTTCTTACATGTTTAAGGGGGTTCGGGACAAGCAATTTTATTTCTCATATTTATGAATTGTTTTATTCAAAAAGTTTTACACAAATGATTATCTTTATTGGGTGTTTGTAATTTCGGTGTTTTATGTGTTTATTATTTTATTATTTACTTTCATTAAATGTTCACCTTTTATTTATATTCTTATATTTTACAAACGTTCTTTGTAAAATAAGTAAAAACTATAAACAAAAATTAATTTTAAAACGTAAAATATTGAAGAATTTAAATTAATACAATTATAAATTAAAACACTGTATTTGCAAAAATATATATATACTTTTTATTGGAGAAAAATCTGTTCTTTAATTTATATTCAGAATATATTCATATACTGATAAAAAAGTATTTTAGAAATGTTTTAATCAAAAAACGCTCTTTTCATATGTCGGACTTATATATCAAACACTGTAAATTTCAAATTTACAATTTTATATACAGATCTTGAAGTTGAATTAAAGTTAACGTTACAGATAAATTATTTCTCGAATATCATAGTTCTAGCTCAAATCTTTCTTGAGTTATATCGATTTAAACCTCGAAAATATTAAGAATTCAATTTCTGAGATAGCAAGGATTTAAAACTCTGTATTATGCAGTAAGTATCAGAAAACCAAGTTTGTAATGTTTACCTGGTTAATCTTTTAATTATTTGATTTAAGTAACATTTATGACTTTCAATTCTACATTCTCTGTCCCCTGTTCTCTATGCTTTGCCAACCTATGCAACTCGCTTCTCTGGTCAGTAGGCTTCGCCTCCTAGTAGCTGCGCTCGCTATTTCAAGCCAAACTAAACTGTTTCAAGCCAAATTAAATTTAAATCGGTAAACGATTTATTTCATCGTGTTACCCTATTAACTATAAATGACCAAATTTCCAAATGTACCAAATTTCATATTTTTGTATGCTATAGTTTTTGCAGTACGAGATAAAGAAACTTGATGGACTTGCCAATATGAAAGAACATTTTTCTCTTTAGAGGTGCATAAAAAGCAAAATATCACGTAAACTACATCGAGATTACAAAAAAGGGGATCCGTCCTGCAAATATTCAACTATGTAGGTACCTGCCGGCAAACATCCGTGGTCTTGCTATTGTTAGTCTATCCAGGATGCGAACTCGCAGCTCAAATATTTTGTCGTTGACTTTGACATTAAATATTTCTTAGACTGGTATATATCTAAAACTGGTTTTTTCAGCTTATTCTCCATACTTTTCTCTACAAGTGTACCAAATATTATATTTTTGTATGTAATAATTTTTGCGGTACGAAACAAGCGAGGAACGAAAGAAAAGCGAGGAACGAAAGAAAAGCGAGGAACGAGAAATTTGTCAAACAGCGGGGGCGGGTGGCGTCAATTATCTTTCTTTAATACAGAAAGATAAAAAAAATACTTTTTTTTCGAAAATTTTCTGTCCCGGTTTCATTTTAAATTGTTACACCTAAATATTTTTATATGAATTAATTTAAATCGAGTTAACATCTACAAATTATGTTTAAGATTCAAAATTGATTCAAGCAGCCTTACTTATGCTATTCTGAAAACCTCCCGCTCTTGTCATCAACTTTCACTCACCCAAAACGTGCTCTTTTAGCTCCTTAACTAAGCATTCTGTTAATCTTTCTTTCATTTTGGAAAAATAATTGGGATTTATTTCCTTACCTTGGTATTTTTGTACCGATATCGGCCGCCCAAGGATACGAATTGTTATTTCGTTTCAGACCTTGCCGACAAAATCGCAATTCCTTAGTAGCCCGTGGGTCTGCAGGGGCTACAGAAGAGCAGCGATTGGTTTTAGCTGGACGTTCATTTAGACATGTAGCTAAAAACAGCGCCAATTTCCTGTGGCAGAACCCCCTCTCCCCACGTCTCACAGCTCTATTGACTGAAGGAAAGGCCGTTCGGAAACCTGAAAGCCCAGGCAATAAAGATAATTTTGTTCAAAAGAAGTAGGATAAATTGTTTATCTAAGCGAAAAGAAACTTTTCCACATAGAAAACCGATGTCTGAATTGGTTTCTCAAAATATTTATTTTCACAGTCTGTATACTTAGAGAACAGGGAAGCGTCATGTTTATCCTCGTACAAATGATACTTTTATTGACTAAAGGCTTAAACTAAAGCCTGAAAGGTAAAGTTGCATTTTACAATAGTTGTGACGGTTCCACTTCATTTTATCAGCATTTCCATATATATGAGATTCTCTGGAAGAAAAGAAGAAGCATGCATTGGGTCGAGAACATTTCAGGGTCTCATATCACTTCTCTTATAAACTCGATTAGTTTCAAAATAGGGACAGTCAAATGTCCCATAAACATGCTTTTGAATACATGGTATAGAATTTTGAAAGCTTTCAAATGAAGAGTGTTACATATCGCATAATAAAATATGTTTATCTGTGTTTTTGTCTGTCATCGTCGCGTGCAGCGAGAAATGGCGATGAAACGTGATGTAAAGTTACTTTCCATCCTCAAAATACGTATTTCGGCGTGATTATTTAAAACTTCAAACTAGTTTGAAAGTTACGAATTTTCAAAGTCATATATCACCGTTTTCTGCTGCGCAGATTATATTCAAGAGCAATTGTGTTGATTAAATCGCAGACGTTTTGTCTTGACAGAAAAACTAAGTGCATTTAATTTTTAGGTTTCCTAACTTTGCGAATTTAAAAGATTTCGGCCAATAATTTTGGTATTACACTGTCATTAAGGGTATTGTGTTAAAACTTGATTTAAATTGGTTGAAAATTCGCAAATATGTTAAAATGCCGTATCATTAGGGATAGTAACACGATGACACATGCAATGCTTGTCAACGTATATGGTAATATTTTTTTCGAATGCAAATGTGCATTGCTGCTGAGAGAGACACATTGAACAAGGTGTACATTAGATTCCTGAGCATGTAAGTTTTGTTTAGTTTAACATAGTTTAGTTAGCACAGTTTAGACAGCACGGTTCCGCAAAAGGCTTAGAGTTTCTCTTCTCAATGTGCACGGAAAAAAATTATATTACACATAATATTAATTATATTGTACATATTATTAATTATAAAACAGAAATTATTATGTGTAAAATTGTAATTCAACATTAAAAATAGAATGTAGGAACAGTAAGAAATGAGTACATTTTATAGAGTCAATAAAAAACAGAGAATTGTACCAAAATAAAACAGTGATTAAATACTCGATATATGAAATAAACAAATACATTCACAGATAATATAATAAAATTCCAATGAGAAAAAATACACATACACATTATTATGCAGCAATGTTGTTAGCCATCAGGACAACGGAGCGAATCCTACTCAGAGATGAAGAGTTAGCTATCACCCTATTTAACCAAAGAACACGTTCTCCACCCTAGGAGAGTTTACCATTTATAAACAGAACAGCAATTAAGAAATAACCATACTGTATAAAGAACCTTGCTGTCCCAGCCTGCAATTGACCGCTAATCTTTATACAGCCGATGTTGAACGATTGGGTCGGAATTGCAAGCTCTTATCGTTGAAGTGATTTTTGTATTATTCTCCCCCTAATATTAGATTGACGTGCAACTTGACAATCTGACTGACAACCTTCTGCTATGTTTACCTAATATTAGCCTCCTGCTGCTATTTTTATCCTACAAGCTCTTTTCCCACGTGGTCATTGACATCTCGATTTGAAATCGGCTCTCAGTAGCCAAGAGTTCACTGAATCCGTGCTAGTCATACTAGGTTCACTTTCAAACTCCGATATTATTACACCAATTGGAATATTTTGTTCATGCACCATTGTAGAGAACCTTGCTGTGAAAGCATGGGTTCGAAAAACGGATTTTCGTACTGGTCATCCGACGATATCTACTGGGACTGGATGACGATATCTACTGGGACTTGAACTACTGGGACTGGATTGCAGACTCTTACAGTCGAATTGAACCCTGCAACTGTTGTGAAATAAATGTAACTGTTTTTAAACTGCTTTAACTGTTTAAATAAATGTATCAGTTATATTGTCGATTCCTGCTAATTATAACTTCAATTCCTATTAATGTCGATTCGTACTAATGACAATGCCAATTCCTACTAATTATAAAGTTGATTTCTACTAATGTCTTTCCTTACTAATTTCTACTATCCCTATATACGTTTCGCTTGATTTCTGCTATCAGTTCTATTAATTATAATATGTTTTATAACGATGTTATTGGCCATGACGCGGTAGCCCAGTGGTTAGCGCGCGGAAATTGCACTCGGTAGGCCCGGGTTCGATTTCCTCCGCTCCCAAAACTGCCGCCGTATTCACGCGGAGTACGATCACGTTAAACATGTGAGCCCGTAAGTCCTTCCGAGAGGTTGGTGGTAGGGGAAGGAGTGTACGGTCCCTGTGGATGCCTCCCTCACTGGGTTCCGGTCTTAATTGGGTGGCTCTTTCCGGCCGTCCAAACAGATACTTTACACCTTTCTGGCAGGTCGGACGGTCTGGGTCTCAACAACAACAACAATGTTATTGGCTGATTTCGTCTATCTCGATCTATATTGCCAAGTTCGTTATTCTAACTTTTCAATTCTCCACTAGGAGCACGGGAATTACTTTTATTAAATAGAGTATGGTTAGTCGCTTTAGCATAAATAGATCTAGAGTGTACATATAAGGACCTTTTCTTGCAAAGTTATTGCGTTCTTTAGGACTGTTCTAACACTCTTGTATTGCTCCTAAAAATCAATAGATTTCGCTGTTGATTAAAAATTCAGAAGTTTAGTATCCTAGATCTTATCAACTCACTAAATTTTGTTGATTGCAGTACTTTCATACCGCGCCGTTATTTTATCCGAGCCATTATTTTATCATAAGTATTTCACTCAAAAATCTTAAAGATCAGAAAAAAGCTTTCCGAGATAGAATTTAATTTTTTAATTTTACTTTTCTCGATAAAAAACCGTTTTATTAGATTGCAAGTATTCTGATTTATTGAGAACGCAGTGTTGATTTTAAGCAAGTTTGGCATGCTCCATTTTCACGCGCATCGAACTTTTTTAGGACGACACTGACGTTGTACAATCGTTATTGCTGCTTATGGCGGAGCGCAGGAAGGATTTTTGTTTAAAACAGGTGTTTCGGAAGTAGAGTGGTGTTATCTGTATATGTATTACATATTTAGAGGGCTCATATTTATGAACGATGCTAATTTCTGAACATACGAATATAGCGAAAGAGAAAGATTCCTATTAATTTGTAAAACAATATAAGGAAAAATCGTATAGTTTTTATTACTAGAATATTTTTGCTGCCTCCTCTAATAAGTTTTGAACTTGTAGAAGCTAAATTATGTCAAATAGTCTACTTTTGTGCTGTAACATATTGGGCATGAATTAAATTTGAAGAACGAATGTGTACTTAATAGTGTATATAGTTTGCAAAATGTAATATTTAATATGTTGCATTTCTTTACAACCACACACACACAAAAAAAGAAGAAACCCTATCAATACTTATATCGCATTTATAATCTTTAATTAAAACTTTAATTGATGACCTAAAGGCGTACTTTATGACCTAAAGGCGTACTTATGACCTGAAGGCCTTAATACATTTTTCCAAGAAAAACACCTGTATTTTAGAATCTGACAGAATGAAATCAAACAGCTTATATATAAAGACAAGAAAAGTAACATA
Source organism: Amaurobius ferox (assembly GCA_951213105.1). Classification (NCBI taxonomy): domain Eukaryota; kingdom Metazoa; phylum Arthropoda; class Arachnida; order Araneae; family Amaurobiidae; genus Amaurobius; species Amaurobius ferox. The sequence continues at coordinate 85,358,532 of OX578141.1, read as the reverse complement.
AGTTTCATGTCTGGCCATATCTGATAAAAGGCAATATAATAGTTTTTGTGAGACCTCTAAAATCTGAGATAAAAACTTTTAGGTCTTTTTAGACAGCTTTTCAGAGAAATAAAGAATTTACCATCAGGGACTAGAACACATTACGTCAAGGTTTCTTTAACATTACTACTTGTGGTTAAAGAACCTTGTTTCCGGGCCCATATTGATTTCCCATTTTTTTTCACACCCTTACTCCAAGCATTCCATCATTACTCTGAACTGACATTACCCAAAGAAAAGAAAAATCTCTCCGACATGTTTTATCATCCTATTCTCAACTTCCACATTCTTCTTATCTACTGACTAACAGGGAACAGTTTTTTACGGGGGTGGTGCCATTATTATTTTTTTGTGTGTTATTTTTCCTGCATAGAAATGGCTCCCAGGTGAGACAGTAACTGAGCAAATTTATAGTTTCTGATCTTTTTAAACGCTGGCACGAAACTCTTTAAAGACTGGGTATGAAATTTTTTAATACATTAACTTTCAAATATAAAATTGGTGTGTGTGGCACCTGTAAACTTATTTTATCGGGATCTATCCAGAAACGTTGTAAAACTTTTTCCACGTTATGAAACACGTATTAAGGTTACCCTGAAGGGTAAGCCTGTAGAAAGTTTTTATTATATTTTATCGATGACATAACATCACACTTATGAATGCTAATAATAAACGAATAGTAATATGTAGAACATGGATGTTAGGCAGGGATTAATTTACCAGTAAGTTTTTTTATGATTTATATTTAATTTCGAGGTAAACATAAGTTTAGGAGAGAAATATATTAATGTCATATTTAAAAAAAAATACATTTGATAAAATAAGTTCGGAATTTTATAGTACTGTAGTTGTTACTAAATTATTCAAAATTAGTGTGTGACACATAGCACATTTTCTTCCTATTTTACTCATTAATAAACCAAAATTACAGTCTTATTAATTCTGTGTTATAATTTCATATTTTGAATAAAATTATAACTTAATACACATTTTGCTTTCAAAATCATTTTTAAATTTGAAATTAATAATCTTTAGTTTACGCCGATTTTGTTTGGAAGGGATTTCTCCCAAGTTGGATAGTTTAGAAATTTAACTAGTAACTATATAAGCCAGTTTATCTCATACCATAGTTACCATAGTTAACCACAGGCACACAATCGGCCCTGACCTAAAACTGGCTGAGGGTGTTATTTTTCTTTGGTTGGTTAGTAACTCATTTTTTAATGGAAGCTAACTCCTTGTTTTTCATACAGCTTTTTATTTTTGTATATCAACGCCGTCAGTCTTTGGTCATGCTCGAAAATCTTTGGTGACATAAACCTATCTTGCTTTAGCTGAGTAGGCTGCTCTGACTTTCAACCTTGAGGAAGGAGGTTGTTTCATATCTCTGAAACCAGCTGATGCTTACAATTAACTTTCATTGTGTTATCTAAGTTTTGTTTCAACAGTTCACTGTATATATATTCCTCAGAATTGAGTCTACTATCACAAAATGCCCTTCATAATTGTCTCCAAACATTAACGCGGCAACCAGTAAGAAGAATTAGCACTTGCACAAATTTTTTGAAGCTAAACAAATTAAGCTTTTCATTAGCTTTTACGTCATTTTTTTGCCTTCGACTTCATTGGTGTACATCCACACCAAATGTGCTTAAAACTTTAGGTGGAAATGAAGATATTTGCTGAATTCTTATCAGTTTTCAAGTAACTCTTTTTATTAAATATAATATTTTATAAGATGTTTGAAGGTGGCGTTAATGGGCTTTGTTTTCTTAAAATTTGATTTTAGACATATACCGATAAATAAAAAATACTGAAATAAGGTATACATTTATGAAACAGTCTCAATTCTGTGGGTGGTAGTTTTGGAACAATTAAAAATCTAGCATTTGCACGTTATTTGTAGACTAAAATTTTCAATTAGTAGAATATTACTTGCGATTTAATTAAAACAAAAAGTTCCATTTCTTTACCTGCAAAATTCGTGAAAGTTTTCTTAATAACATATTTATCAAAATTTAAGGAATACCCAAATTTTACAAAAAATTCAATAAATTCCCTAAATTTGTCCTTAAACGTCCGGAACTTAAGTATGTAATAGGCATAGTAAAATGAATTGAAATATCACCAACATAGTTGTGACTGCTTTTATGAACATTTGTAACTTCTGTTAGTATATTTTGTAAGTGCAAGTATATATCTAGAACCCGTATTGAAGGAATCACCTTTACGAGTACCTTCTGTAGAGACTTTTTAGGAAAGGCCTTAAGCAATTCAACAAGTTCGAAATGAAAGTTCCCGGAGTATACACATTAGGATTACCTATAGTAAAATGACCATGACTGAACGAATATTGTGATTGCAGCGCCCGGAGTAGAGAATTGAAGAAGTTAAGAGCACGAACTCGGCAGCGGGACAGAAGAAAAACGTCAATTACAGAGTTGTGGAACATTGTAAAACTTGTAAAAATCGACACTAAATTGAATATTGGAAGCATTTACGTACCATAGGATGGTTATAGCCAAATTGCTGTTATATTCAGCAGTAAATGTATTTAATAAACAGGACTTGCATGCTGTGGAATCTAGTGTAGCCTTTCCAAAATGCCTTCCTCCATAGATAATGCGCATTTGAAAAGTAATACTACATTAGATTTTGCAATAACCTTTCTACTCCAACCAGAAATCGAACCTCGGCTCTTTGTACTGGCCAACGCTCTACCGTTGAGCTGCTGGAACGGAGTTGCAAGATCTTATAATAGAAGTGCACTCTGCATTCCCCATCCTCTTTAGTCAGATTAACATGCAACTCACAATCTAACTGACCATCTGCTGTTTTCACCCCAGATTAACCTCCTGCTGCTATTTTCATCCCCCCTGGTTAGCTTCCTGAGTGGTTGTTTACTTCCAGATTTAAAATTTGAACTCAATATACCAGAGAACACTGAATCTCTGCTAGTGCTACTAAAGTCACTTTCAGACCATCGACATCTTTACACTAACCCACAAAATTGATTTGTTTAGGCGCCATTGTAAAGATCATTACTGCTTCACCAGGGAATAGATCCACAACTCTTCGTAACGGCCAGACGATCCTCTATCTTTGAGCTACTGGGATGGAATTTGAACTTCTTATCGTCGGCGTGAACTTTGCGAATTACTTATAATTAGTTGTTATGTATCTCTCAGGCAATGAAACAACACAGATATTTATTGCTTTCCTTACAAGCGTTTTGTACATTACTGATGCTGGACTCCTTAAATAATGATCTACAACTTAGTAATTGCATTTTTTATTCTAACTTCTTCAATTCATCGTTATATGTGCTACAAACACTTTTCCTCCTCTTTTTATAATTAGACCTATTGTGTACACATAGCGACCTTTCATTAGGGGTGTTTAATGACTCCCCTAGAAACTCAGCATAAAAATAAATGCTAAGAACCCGGATTACAAAAATTTGATGTGAACAGCACATGAATTTCTCTATGTATCTATATAATGCAATTATTTTATTTCTTTCACAATAAAAAAATGATGTATAATACCACTGCACAATGATTTCAACGTTGAATTGTACATTTGGTACTCAATTGTACTCAATTAACTTATATTTCACGCAAGTCTAAATTGATAGTTATCAATATTGATAGCATCCGCACTAAGTAATATAGTCCATAAAATAAACTATTTTAATGATTAATTTGTCCATTTGGCGTCAATTTTGTAATTTTGACGATATTTTCATTAATCTGAGACTGCATATCCTCAAGTTGGCAATATTTTGCAAAATGAGCGTCAATTTTGTAATTTTGACGATATTTTCATTAATCTGAGACTGCATATCCCCAATTTGGCAATAATTTACAAAATGAGTCGGAAAGTTCGCCAAATGTTTCACCAACTGTTTTATACAGACGAAGAGAGGAGAACTTTTCTTATATATAAGAGTTTATTGGCAAATTGTTGGTCGTAAAAGTACAAATCTATTACACAAGAATCTTCTCTCTTTAATGGAACGAACTGGATCTGCGGGAATGATGGCAACAGATTTGTCACATATTATTGTATGAAAAGTGAGCATATTTTACATCAGTTAATACTTCTTTTATTTTATGTAATATTTTTTATAATAAAAAACACGTGTAATATTATAAGAACGGTTCATAGCGTTCTATGGTTTACATCGTTCATTTTTAATGAAAAATTACAGAAGGAATGATCATTTAAGTAAAATTATTAAAGGTTCTGATATTCTATTTTTCAAAATTTCATTCGAAAATTTCGGGGTATTTCTAACATTCAATTGCGCTTAAAATCAATAAGCTTCCAATATTCACTGATTATAATATTTGTACCACTGATTATAACTGAATGATTATAATATTTGTGTGAAATATCGCTTCCACAGTCTCACGCCACAATACTTTCCTTCACATTATACTATGCATATAGGGAAAGTAAAAATTAATGGACGGAAAAAGTTTTATACGTATGTTAGTTTACATGCATGAGTGCTTGTACGAATGGTAATCTATATAAATGAAATATTTAAAAATGATAAGCATTTGGGAAATGCATTTGGGTATTAAAAATATCGTCAATAGTATAAAGAGAAAACTTTAGCGCAGTTTCAAAGTAATCAAACACACGCGAGTAAAATATTTAAAACACTATAAAATCCCGAATTTTACAATGCAGAAAACGCTTGATCTGTATCAAACATGAAAAGTAAAAAATCTTTTATATATTTTCAACATTAAAAGATATTCTGAAAAGACTCTTTTATTGAGTTCGTTTCAAAAGGTTTTTTTTATTGACAATAAATACATACATAGGGTAAAAAAAGAAAAACGATATTGGAAGAAAGACATTTTATTCTCATAGGTATTCCTATCGATGTCTGGAAAAAAAGCTGAATTGTTCTATTTTAACCAAATTTTGGGCCATCTTTGTTACTTGTATAATTTTATAGCAAACATAGTGTGTCGTAAAAGATAACTACATGGAATTCCCTAGATGTAATTTTGCGAGAACAAAATTTTATCAAGAGAATAATGTCTGTAAATAAAATCATGTATCAAGATCGGGACAAAAGATACTTATTATGGTTGATTTGATTTTGCTGAAAGAATAACATTGTAAAATTAGATATGTTTGGATTCTGTTATTCAGTTAGGAATATAGAGATATTAAATCTTTTGAAATTAACTAAAAAGCGTTGAATAAAAGGCATAGCTTTTTTAAATCTTGTTCTATAGTAAAAATATAAAATAATATTGCAATAAAGTTTAATTTTGTCAATTAATGACATAATTTCTTAAATAATAGCTTTTAATTTTCTATTCAGAAGAATGCATTTTGTACATTCCGAGAACAATGGTTTCGGAAATAAATAATACAAAATACATTTATGAAAGAGCTTTTATCTGATGACAAGCAACGTGAAGACCCCATTTTAGGTGGATCCATTAATAATTGCTATACACTTTTGCACAATTATTTCCTACAGCCATGTGAATTTTCGGAAAAACCGGAAGGGATATCTCCAGAACCGGAAAAGAAAATCCCTGGTGAATCCCCAGATCCCTTTGAAATTCAACGCTGAAAGCATTTCAGTCACCACCTATGCTTTATCTATAGCCAATCGTGAGAGAATAACTTTTCAAAGGAAATGTAAATGTTTTAATCGGAAATGACATGGCTAAAACCGGAAGTAAAAATACTTAGTAGAACCTACATCCACTAGAATGTAATGCTGAATCCATATTAGTCATCATCTAAGTTGTATCCATAGATAATTCTGAAAATAATAAATGTTTCAAGGAATAATTTTGAACTGGGAGTAGAAACAAATCAAAAAGTTAAATCATTAATCCATCCCTTTATATCCTTAGAAAATTTAGACTAAATCAACAGCATGCATTATATAATATTTATCTAATAGAAACAGATGTTTCATGGTAAATGAAACTATTTGGACCGGAATGGGGAAAACTGGAAGTGAAAATCCTTACACGTCCTGGAATTTGATGCTGTTATTGTTGTTACTAATCCCACATGTCTGGTGCAACCAGAAAACTCCCATGAGACAGAAATCCCTGAATTAAGGGAGAAAAAATGTTTGCAGATTCTGTTGGCCTATGGAGAAGTTTGACTTTGCCAACTATCAACCTATTCAGACAGGAAACCAGTGGGGGTTTCTCCACTTCCACCTTCCTCTGCCACCAACCTTTCGGAAGGACTTTGGGACCCACAGATTTAACGTGTTCGTTTTCCGCGTTGATGGATGCGTATAGATTCAACACGGGGATAGTTTCGGACACATCCGGGAATCGAACTCTGGTCTTCGAGTGCCTTAACCACTGGATCTACGTGCTTTAACCACTGGATCCCCGTGCCTTAACCACTGGATCCCCATGCCTTAACCACTGGATCCCTGTGCCTTAACCACTGGATCATCTCGTGACCTGCGATCCGCTGTTGAATCCATGTTAGCCATTGTCTAAGCTAGCAGTAAACTCCCTATCCTCTCTAAAATTTGATGCTGAATCCATATCAGTTGTCATTTAAGCTCTTTTTATAGCGTATCCTTAAAAGTAGATGTTGTAAGGAAAATGTAAACTGTCGGATCAAAAGTGACATATTCAAAACTGGAAATTGAAATCCTTAGTGAGTCATCCTACTCCCTCCACAATTTAATGCTGAATCAATATGTCGTTAATATCTATAGCTAGTTCTGAGAAACATATGCTTTAAGAAAAAATTCTGAAGCAGAAGCGGGAAAATAATAGGAAGTAGAAGTTCTTAGTTAACCGCATTATCTTCTTCAAACTTTAATGCTGGATCTATGCCAGTTATCCTCTAAACTCTATCCATTTAAAAAAAATTGCTGTTTCAAGGAAAATTAAAACTTTTGAACCGGAAATGGAAAAAGAACCGGAAGTGAAAATCTTTAGTGCACCTCTTAATCCCCTACGATATTCAATGTTAAATCTATACCAGTCTTTATCTATGCTCGATATTAGATCCTGAGTAACAGGTCATTTTACCAAAAACAATTTATGGTAAAAACATAGATGACGAGTTTGACTGCCACAAATTAATAGAAACCATAATTCTTAAATGACAATGGTTTTAATTTTGTTAACTTTTATCTGGAATTCATAAGATATAATGTACAAGTTATTCTGAAATACACATGGTATATAAAATTATATATTTTATCTCATCCATCTCTGTCCGAAGTTCTGTGCTAATATAGTTTCGGGAAATTTTCAACATGATTTAAGATTTGGTTGTTTATTCATGTTTATATGAAATCGGAATAAATTATTTTTGAGAATCTTCATGTAATCTTCATCTAATCTTCATCTAATCTTCATCTCTATATTAGATCCTGAGTAACAGGTGTTACAAAAATAATTTTTGGTAAAAACATAGATAACGAGTTTGATTGCTACTAATTAATAGACACCTTAATTCTTAATTAACAATGGTTTTAATTTTGTTAATTTTGATCTGGAATTCATACGATATAACTAAAAGGCGAACGATATAACGCGAACTAAATCCATACCGTCTTGTTATAAATACTCGTATGTTTCTATTTATGTAACTATGTGGGTAACAGAAGAAACATATTAAAACATCACATTATTTTTACGATGTTAAGAAAATGTCGTTTGATTAATCTATAATTTGTTACATAATTTATACGTCAAGAAGAAAAGTTTTCCTCTTCTATAAACATAACATTGTTCGCTTGAGCTTAAGACAAATATTTCAATATATATATACACTAGTTGCACTCCACGGTTAATTTCTAATTATAACAAATTTGTTTAACAAAATGTACAGTTCTGATTACCTCAATTACCTATCAACCTTCCGATTTTCTCCTATGAAATACAATATATTTTTTCTTCGTAAAAAATGTTTACGAAATATCCAATGAACAGTTTTTCTGTTATTTTACTTTTACAAAACCGCCCCTTCATGGTACAAAAGCTCTATAAATAATAACTTCAAAAAATGACAATAAATAAATAGCACCTATAAAAATATTGTTATTAACATAGTTATTATATATTGAATTCCAATTATATTTTTTAAATCTCCACAGTTTATTCAGTGACTTCCAATATATTCTGTGTCCAGAATACATATTAAGCTAAAATTCTTTCTTCTTTAGATGCGGTATTTAAATAATAATCTTTTTCTAAATATAATTATTTCCAAATTCGATATATTATTTAAATTTGGCTGATTATTTGTGGTCGTTCTTCTTCTTTTTTTAAGTATTTGGCAACAAATCAGCATTTAACGTTTTATAATTGAAAATTGGTTGTGGTTTCAAGTATCTAGGAGAGTCTAGGGCAAAATAATGCATTTTTTGGTTTCAATTATTGTATTTCTTTTGCATTCACTTAAAAAATGTAGAATATTAAAATTTGCCGCGTTAATTCTTCTACTGATTGTGATAGTTGAAATAAAAAAGAATTGAATAAGAAATACACAGATTTCAGTTTAGTTAGTCAAGTTTATTACGATCAATTTACAACGTATCAATTTTCTGCACCATGAGTTAATTTAATTCTTACAAGAAAAACGTTATTGATATAATAAGGAGCATAAGCAAACAGTGTCTTATGGAGTACAAATTAAAAATTTTAATATTATTGTGCCCGAATAAATAGTTGTTCCTTATTTTTTTTAAGTTTTAAATTGTAATATTTATTTTGAAAGATTTTAAACAGTATTTCCATACAGTGATAATTGAGTGCATTACATTTGTAATAACTCACAAAATAACTCACAAATTTATTTGTAAAAAAATCGTTACCGTTAAAAAATCGATATCGTGAGTCCAAATTCTTATAGCTACAGAGTGTTACCCTTCATTTTAAAGGGCTTGAAAAAATCTTTCGATTGATACTTGACAATGAACCCGTCTGAGGTAGATAACTTCCAAGGTATTTAGAAAAGGTAACTCCCCCCACCCCAAGAGGGGCTAATGACGTCACGAACAAAAATTGTATCGCGGCTGTTTTTCGCGACGCTGATTGAAACTATATTGAGTCTCATGATCATTGATCCATAAATAAACCCTTTTATGCAAGATTATGTTAAATTTTGTCTTATACTGCCATGTTAAAACATATAAAATTTAGAATTACATTGAAAGATTTCGCTCGAAAAAAAAATCTATGTAGTTCTAGATTTTTTGATAACGTAGCCGGATACAAAGTTTCCTGAAAATCTATTAATATTTGTGGCTGCTATTGTGTACAAAAGAAATCTACCACAGATATACAGGCGGACATCACTCCAAAAATAGACAATACTTGTTCGGGAGGTCTTAAAACATATATTGGCATTGAAATCAAGAAATCGAAAATTGTCATGAAAACAATACTTTCTCAATACTGCGTATGAGAAAGTAAAAATTCATTAAATAACATAATACGCGCAGTTATTAATATATCGTCTTTTTCGTGTTAAGTTTCATTATTCTTTTCACTGGATTGCCCATAAGGTGTGAAAATGACTTCCAAGCAACGAACAAAGAAAGATAATTAATGAAACGTAATTGGGTTGAATGAATGCATAGTATCAACTTGTCCTATTTTAAATATAATAACTTGCCCCAATCGACAACGTAAGATTTTAGATATGATATGCAGATAAAGATTAAACAAGTTCAATAAAACAACAATGAAATTATTTTACCATTCAGTACCCAAATAAATGATCAATACAAAGAAAAAATGTTTAAAAGTCCATCCAAATTGTTTAAAAGGCATAAAAAGACAACCCAGAAATTTAACTTGTTAAATATTTAGCTTGAATTAAAATATTTTAGCTAATATTTAGTTATATATATATTATATATTAAGTAATTAAAGTTAAATATAATAAGTAATTAAGGTCTAAATTAAACTTGCTGTATACAGGGTGGCCATAATTAAAGTAGAGGTCTTTAAAGTCCGATAGTGAGAAAACTTTTGGGCCAAACTAAACCTAAATTTGCGGTAAATACTATTTAGATCATAGGGTTGTGATTTTTAGAAGAAAAAAGAGTAGTTCGGAATTTTGCCACCGCTGGTCAAAGTAGTGCTGTAAGGTCCATTTTTGGAGTAAAATAGGCATAAGAAGTACAGAAAGTTCCGTCAATCCTGAGAGGTATCGAACAATGCTGCTGAACTTATTCCGCAACTTCAACAGTATGGATGTCTTGAATCTACGACATTTATGCAAGATGGAGCACCCCCCCCCCCCCTCATATTGGATTGCGCGTACAGGAAGTCCTACAACAGAATTTTACCAACAACCGAATAATTAGTAGAGCGTTTCCTATGAAGTGGCCAGCTCGTTCGCCTGATCTGCCTCCTTGTGACTTTTGGCTGTGGGGCCATGTAAAGCGCTTGGTATACCAAGGGAATGTGGATAATTTAGCCAGTTTGAAGGACCGAATAACATTGCACGTCAAGCAAATCAATGGAGATCTTCTGTAGTAGTTGTTCAGAGAATGCACTTTTTGGAACATATGGAAGGAAAAGATATCGAATCACACATGTAAATGATGCCAATATAAAAATTAATGCCATACGTATGTAAATGTAAGATGCAAATGTAAATATAAAATGTACTAAATACGTATAAAATGTAAATGTGATGTCTCTTTCAAAATGTAGGTAAAATGTTAACTTTCTGTACTTCCTATGCTTATTTTACTCCAAAAATAGACCTAATAGCGCCATTTTGGCCCGCGGTGGCAAAATCCGAACTTTTTTTTCTCTTTTAAAATTCAGAACCCCATGGTCTAAATAGTATTTACTGCAAATTTGGTTGAGTTTGGCCCAACTCTCACTATCGGGCTCTAAGCACATCTACTTTAATTATGGCCACCCTGTATTTAACAATTCAAACCTAGCAGAATTTGAATTTTTTTTTCAAATGGCAAGGCAATTGAATCTTTCATCATTCGCCCATACACCGGCCAGAACCGTGAACCTTTTAGCCGTCATATGACGTTGCCCCAGTGCACCAGTGGGGGTAGGAACACACTGCGCCCAACAACACGACATCCATGGCTGAAGGTGAGACTCGAACCCACAACCCGGCGGCCGAACGATCGCTAGGAAACGCTTGCCTTGACAGTTCGGCCATCGCGACGGCGAATTTGAAAATAAAAAGCTAGAAATTAATTTGTACATGCTGTATTTCATAATGAATGGCACGAAAATGTTGAAAACTTACATTCATTAATAAAATATCAGATCTCGCCGGAACATGTTTTCCCTACATAATGCAATGGTTTCACTTCTTTCACAGCAAACAACTAGGATCCATGTAAAATGCTTTTATCCGACTCCCTATTTAAATATAATTATTATATAACCTCTAACAAAATCAATTAATTTCAGACATCGTAAATATCTCCAAAATAAACCATATCTTCTCCGCAAACAGCGGAACTCACAATATTTCGAATTATTAATATTAATTTCTCCAAAGCCACGGGAATTATCAAAGAAATAGAGCCACATTTCGCATGCTATTGAATTTCTAACAATTTTGTCGTCATGTCAAGCACGTTTTTTCCAATTTAGAAACATTTGACATTTTTATCAATTTGACAACATTTTCAAAAAATCGCCAATTTGACGATATTTCATCAAATTTATCGTCAATATCAGCCTATTTAAAGATGCTTGATACTTATTTTAATTTTAAGTAACGTATTTTTCCGAAAAGGTGTTATATTTACAGAACGGTTGCTAACGTTCTAGAGTCATAGGTTTTCTAATGATAAATTTCGCAAGAAATTATTTATTTAGTATTATTAAAGGCTCTGATTTTTAATGGGCAATAGGAATCCAGTATTCACTGATTATAATAATTATACCAAATCCTTCTCGATTCAGCTCCAGATGATATTACTTCCACAGACTCACTGACACACATACTGACGTACACTGTAAGGAACCTTGTTGTCACAACCGGGAATCGAACCCTGAATCTCCGAACTGGCCAGCCGACGCTCTAACGTTGAGCTATTGGGACATAATTTCAAGCTCTTATCTTCAAGGTAGACTCTGATGCACAACACATACACTGATACACAAACTAACATACATGCACACTAACATACACAAACTAACACACACATACACACAGACATCACCTCAAAAACGATTCATTTGAGTTGAGTGATGCTTGAAATGGGATTTTTCGTCGAAATTTCGAGTTCCAATTTTCGACCCCGTCACAATACTTTCCTTATACTTACTTCCTTATACTTACTTTATACTATGTACGTAGGGCAAGCAATACAGTATAGCATGAATATAACTACGTATTTTTATTCGATATTTGCCATTTTAGAAACAGTGAAAGTAAAAGCCTTAAAGCAATTTTTTCAGATATTGTGCAATTTTAAGCCTCAATTAAAAAACACTGATAAAGTTTTTGTGCTCTAGAATAATTAATTTTTCATTTCCTATCACTGTATTGCATATTTTAATTCAAAACTCCTTTTTGAACTTCATTAGCTCAGGAGCTAGGGAGGATCATTCACCATAAAAAAAACAGCTTATTGATTCTGTACTTACTAGAAACTTTTCCACAGATAAGAATAGGCGATTGAAAAATATCTTGAGGTCAAAAGTCGTAAAAACAACCTCACGAAAGTGAGCATTTGCGAAAAAGTGTAAAAAAATAATTAATAGCAAAAATCTTAGCTAAGCAGAGAATGATTTTTATAAACATTATAAATTCTTTTATTTCTCTTTCCTTTCTTGAAAATTTGCATTTACTTTTGATCAAAGTCCACAAATCTACCTCTAATTGCTTTAAAGGTCACGCAAAATAATTGCCTCTTATTTGAATAAAATGCTTTCTAAGAACAGGAAACCTAAGCTTTTAGTTTACGACATATTTTAAAAAACTGGCTATGAGTTTTAAAACTGCATTTACATTCATGCAAAAGGCATACCAAATAGCATCGTTTAAATTAATGATCATTATCTAAGAATTACGTTTATTAACAATCTTGATTCTGGGAAAGACTTTTAGAATATTTTTAGAATTAATTGGAATCATTTTCAAATATTTCTAATACATATAGTTTTAATTATCAAAAAAATTGTGTGTTACGATTTTAACAAAATGTAAAGAAATTAATTTATATACATTAAAAACTTGATCATAAGTTTCTCAAGCAGTGCTGTATAACACATAAATCTGATGTGGGCATCATATGACTTTTCCTATATAACGGAATGAATTTACTTCTTTCACAGTGACAGTAAAAAAATGATGTATAAGATGCACTGCACACTGTTTTTAACGTTGGATTGTATATCTGGCGCTTTTCCGGGCGACAGCATGCAAAACTCTTCGAAGTATCGAATTAACTTATATTTCACATAACTCTAAATTGATAAATATCAATATTAATGGCATCCGCAATAGACAAGTCCATATATTAAAATATTTCAATAATTAATTCATCAATTCGGAGTCATTTTCGTTAATTGAGAGTCATTTTTGCAATTTTAATAGGATTTTTGTCAGTTTTGGGCAAAATATCGCTAAATGAGTCGCTTTTTAACATTTTACAACAAAGTTGAAAAGTGTTTATGACTTTGTCCATTCTGTCTGTTTGTCCGTTAGCACGATAACTGCCGTAAAAATGACTTAATCAAAATGAAATTTTAGTATGTTGTTCAGACGGTCTGTAGGAACTATGGGAATATAAATCAATAATATCATCCAATTAGTTTTTTATTGAACCCGGGTTGAAAAAATGAAATACAATGAACCCTATAGGAATTAACTTTTCAAATATATTTTAAGCGGATTTAAAATTCGCAAATTGCTTCGAAAATTTTAGGTAATATTCAAATTGTTCTATAAAATATATAAAAAAAAATTCAGCAAAATATATTCAGTAGTTTTTTAAATAAAAATTAAAATAATAATGACACCTCTTATATGAAGCGATCACGTGACCAAGATATGAAAAGATCACGTGACCCACTTCAAAATGAAATACGGCATCCATCTTGTCTCAAAATTGTGATTTTTAAAGTTCTTTTTAATTCATATTGAGTGTTGTATCCGTCTTAAAACCTCTTTATTTTTGATTAAATTCTGTGCATCTACATACTGAAACAACGCAATTACAATATATTTGAGTTTAAATGATCATCCAAATTTGATTATTTCTACAACGAAGCCTATTTTTCACCTATGTAAAATGTAAACAGCAAAATATGTAGAATGAGTTGTATTAGAATTGCTGTATTTCTTTAACACAAAATCATTTAGTTCATGGAGTCTGCATAGCTGATATGAATGAAATATTCACTGATTTTACAAAGAGAAGGACGAGTTCTTCGATGAAGTTTTACGCATAGAGTTTAATTACTTGTGGCTCCATGGTCTTAATTTTTAAATAAAATAAATTATTATAGTATTGCGATGAATGACATGAATGGGAAATTATTTATGAATGAAATGCAGCTTTTATAGAGAGTGTTATTTTTTCTATGACGTCATTTGAATGAATTTCAGTTGTTTTCGATGAAGTTTTCAAATATAATAAATTATCGTAGTACTATGATATTTCTAAAATTATTACCGATGAATGTATCACATTTTAGAGATGTTTAAACCAGGCAATTTATATTTCAATGCCGTCATTTGAATGAAGTTCATTTTTTTCGATGAAGGTTTAAGTTTTCAAATATAATAAATTAATGTAGTATTGTGATAAGTTTTAAAATATTACCGAGGAATGTATTGCATTTTAGACATGTTTAAATAAAATTGCATTGAAGTTGGAAAGGGTTTCATAATCAATGCTTTAAGCATGATTGATCTTTCTTGTTAACACTTTTCAATATAATTGAAAAGTGTTTATGACTGTGTTCATTCTGTCTGTCTGTCTGTCTGTCTGTTTGTCCGTTAGCACGATAGCTGCCGTAATTAACACTTTACAATATAATTGAAAAGTGTTTATGACTTTGCTCATTCTGCCTGTCTGTCTGTCCGGTAGCACGATAACTGCCGCAAAAATGACTTTATCAAAATTAAATTTTAGTATGTTGTTCAGACGGTCTGTGGGACCTATGGGAATATAAATGAATAATATCACCCAATTAGTTTTGGATTGTACTCGGGTTGAGGAAATGAAATACATTGAACCCTGTGGGATCTAATTTTTCAAACATTTTTTAAGCGTATTTAAAATTCACAAATTCCTTTGAAAGTTTTATAGAATGTTCAAATTATCCCATAAAATATACAAAAAAAATTTCAGCAAAATATATTCAGTAGTTTTTTAAATAAAAATTAAAATAATAATTACACACTTTATATGAAGAGATCACGTGACTATTATAAGAAGATTCCACGTGACCCACTTCAAAATAAGATATGGCATCCATCTTGTATCAAAATCGTGATTTTTAAAGTTCTTTTTAATTCATATTTAGTGCTGTATCCGTCCTAAAACCGCTTTATTTTTGCTAAAATTCTGTGTATCAATGTTTTGAAGCAAAGCAATTACAATATATTTGAGCTTAAATGATCATCCAACTTTCATTATTACTACAACGAAGCCTACTTTTCACTTATGGTAAAGGTAAACACCGAAACACGTAGAATGAGTTGTATAAAAATCGTTCCATTTCTTTAACGCAAAATTATTTAGCCCATGGAGTTTGCAATATAGCTGATATTAATGAAGCAATCATTGATTTTACAGACAAGCAAACGATTTTTTTATGCAGTTTTGAGCATAGAGTTGTAACTCCATGGTTTTACGTTTTAAATTAATTATTATAGTAATGTGATGAATTAAATAAATGGAAAAATGTTTATGCATGAAATGCTGCTTTTATCTAAAAAGCCAGCCGCTTTATAATTCGATGACTTCCTTTGAAAAGTTCATTTGTTTTCGATGAAGTTTTCAAATATAATAAATTGCTGTAGTATTGTGATAATGTTAAAAATGTTTCCGAGGAATGTATCGCATTTTGGAGATGTTTAAATAAAATTGCATTGGAGTTGGAAAGTGTTTCATAATCAATACTTTATGCATGATTGGTCAATCTCGTTTACTTTTTTTCTTAAGTTTTACTTCTAATTTCTTGCATGTTAGCTCTATCTGCATCTGTCGTTTGTTCTCTTAAAATCAATTATTTGCAATTTCAATTTAAAACAAGAAAGATCAATCATGCATAAGCATTGATTATGAAACACTTTCCAACTGAAATGCAATTTCATTTAAAAATTTCTAAAATGTGATACATTCAGTGGTGATATCTTTTACATTATCACAGTACAGTTCTACAGTAACTTATACTTAAATGCTTAAAACTGTATTGAAATATAAATCATCTGATTCTCTACGCAAAATCAATGAATATTTCATTCATATAACTTGTATTTCAGACTCCAGAGCTAAATAATTTTGTGTGAAAAAAATTCAGCAATTCTTATGTAACTCACCTTGCAATCGCTTGAGATAATTGCATTCTGCATATGTTAAAATTAGGCTTCGTTGAAGAAATAATAAAAGTTTAAGGATCATTTAAAATCTCAACTATTGTAATTGCATTGGCACGGAATTTAGATACACAGCTAATACACAGATACACAGATAATATATGTGTGTGTGTGTGTGTACTCAAAGTATTGGAATCGTGCTGAAGATCGGAACTCGAATTTTTAAAGGATCTACACGTTTTTGGGACTTCTAGAACACGAAAAAACTATTTTTAGAAAGACGTCTGTGTGTGTAAGGGTGTATCTATGTATGTTTATGTGTGTCTGTGAGGATATTACATCCACTCTAACTGAGGAACTAATGGACCGAATTTCATAAAATTTGGTAGGTATGTTTTTTTGTGGAAAATCCTGATGTTCATTAGATTATAGTACGATTCGAAATAAAAGAATCTGCCTTCTTTGCGAAATGGCCGGTAGAAATTGCCTTTATCCACTCTAGCTAAAAACTAATGGAACAAATTTACCAAAATTTGGTGTATAATATTTCAATAACCTACAAGTGATTTATATACCAAATTTAACAAAATTTGGTATTTAAATCATTTGTAGGTTATTCTAGTACGATTCGGAAAAAAGGAACGGGCTATTTTTGCGAAATGGCCCGCAAAAATCGTTAAATATGAAAATAAAAGACTACATGGGCTCAATTATATCAATTAAATTCCTATTTTATACGTAATTTTTGACAACAAAATGAATGAGACTAACCCCATTACTCTAGGACTAGCCGTTCTTGAGATATTCTAGTTTTTTCGCGTTTTCGCTACGGCATCTTTGACAATAAGTCCAGCTATCAAATGAGAACCAAATTTAAGTTTAGCGTGCAAATTCGATGTCATTTAAAATACTTATGGCTGTTATTTTGTGCAGATAAACTCTAACTATTATTGAAAAAATAAAGAGAAAGTGAATATGAGTCTGCAGGGAAAGACATGTGCTGCCCACATCAGAATGCTTAACAATATTACAACAATGATTTATAGCAGTAAACGGGGATTATTTGCAGGCCATTTCGAAAAAAAATGTATGATCTATATTTAAAGATTCACGAAATTTTTGTCGAATAAAATGTTAAACAAATTTAAGCTGTGTACCAAAATGTAACTCTTCAAGACGTAGGAAAGTGCATTAAAAATGCCATCAAATAAGTATATCACGAAGAGTAATATAAAATTAAAAAAAAAAAGAAAAATTGTTTTATCTACCAAATTTATTTTAAAATGTGAAGCCTCTCTCATATACAAAATGATTAAACTCTTAGAAAGATATTTATTATATAATATATCCCTTTTTTCTTACTGGAGGATATCTCAAAAGTCAGAATTTAATTGAATTTGTTTTTTTCCCTATATTAAATAATGTTTAATTAAAAAACTATTTAACATATTTTACTGAAATTTTTTTTATATATTTTATGGGATAATGTAAATATTTCCTAAAAATGTGGAAGCAATTTGTGAATTTTAAATTTGCTTAAAAAATGTTTGAAGAATTAGGTTCCATAGGGTTCAATGTATTTCATTTTTTCAACCCGGGTTCAATAAAAAACTAGTTGGTTGATATTATTTATTTATATTCCCATAGGTCCCTCAGACCGTCTGAAAAACATACTAAAATTTCATTTTGATAAAGTCATTTTTACGGCAGTTATCGTGCTAACGGACAGACAGACAGACAGACAGACGGACAGAATGAACAAAGTCATAAACACTTTTCAAATATGTTGTAAAGTGTTAAAAATACGATGTTACGTGAACGACTTTTATTGAACGACTATCAGAGGGAAAGCTTTAATCATAATATGAATGGTGCAAATCTGGCACACATCAAAAGAAATCATTTTAATTTTGTTGCAGGATGAAAAATATTATAAAACTTGAAAAAAACTTCGGAATATGTTGCATAAAAAATAAATTAATATTTTATGAACATTAAATCTTGATAAAGCATTTTTATTTTTCCCACCATACATGTTAATTTACAAGGAAAGTATTGCAACTAGAGTTTTTGACGGATATACACGTTTTGGGACCTCTAGAACACGAAGAAACTATTCTTAGAGTTACGTCTGTGAGTATGTGTGTCTGTCTGTGCAATATATGTATCCATTCTAACTCAAAAATTAATTGTAAGTCACTTGTGGGTGACGCGGGTGCTGATTAGACTTGGGTACGATTCGAGATAAAAGCACATGCCTTGTTTTGAGAAGTGGCATGTATCCACTCTAGCTAAAAAGCTAATTGGCCAAATTTCATAAAATTTGGTAGATATGTCACTTGTGGATTACCTTGGTGCTGATTAGATTTTTTACGATTAAAAAAAATAACCTGCCTTTTCTGCGAAATATCAGCAAATATCGTAATGGCTAACGTATTTTTGTCTTTCTAGATCTATAATACAGTGTTTTGCAACACAAAATCTTGGCGCACTTTCAGTATGGAGCATGGGATCAAATTTAACGGAACTGGACTTTTGCTTTCTGCCCATGGGCCCCATAGAACTTTTTCCAGGGGAAGGGAGAAAATCACTGTCAGTGGTCCAAACTCAATGATAAGCTGTACAACATTGACTAGCTTGAAGTCCACCTTTTTTTCCCTGAACGTCCAAGGGGGGAGTGTCTCCTTCTATCCTCCCCTATGGTCACCCATGCTTCTGACCCAGTGGCCTACAAAATGTGAGGGGGTGAAGTGTCTAATAGTATTGTGAGACTCTGCAGGAGCTTCACTGGTGACTTAGGAACCTGAATGATACGAATCATGATATGTCTTACAACTATGTTATTGGCCATGGTGCGGTAGCCTAGTGGTTAGCGCGCTGGAGTTGCACTCTTTAGGCCCGGGTTCGATTCCCGTCACTGCCAAAACTGCCACCGTGTTCAAGCGGAGTACGATCACGTTAAACATGTGGGTCAGTACGTCCTTCAGAGAGGTTGGTGGTAGGGAAAGGAGGGTACGGTCCCTGTGAATGCCTCCCCCACTGGGTTTCGATCTAAATTGGGTGGCACTTTTCGGCCGTCCAAACAGTTACCTTACACCTTTCTGCTATGTCGGACGGTCTGGGTTTCAACAACAACAACACCTATAAGAGCATTGGGGAAAAACCTAACTGAGCAGGATTTTTTGTCATTCTCTTTCGTAGGATGAGAAAATTGTTTGTTTTTTTCAAAAAGGCTTTCTAGACCTTTTAAAATTTCCCCTACAACCTGGAAGACAAAAACTTTAAAAACTTATAGAGTCGACCACTGGACAAAATCTAATTGAGTGAATTTTTGATTAACTTGACTATTTTCCACGCTAAGCGCCACACATTGTTACATTTTTTTTTACTTATTTTAAGAGAGTTAGTGTCCATGTTATTGGTAGGCTTAAATAAAAATTTGTAATAAAACTCGAATTAAATTGTAAATGGAATAAATAATAAATTAAATTTTCAAACACAGTTGAAATAAAAAATTGCTGTTTAACTTCCTTAATATGTCTGATAGTTAATAAGCTTAAAAGCATCAGAGACAAAATTTTCTTTAACTATTCCCAAATTTGTTATTCCGCTTATATGATTTTATTTTAAATATTTTGTCAAAACTTTAAAGACTAATATGCGAACAAAATTCTCGTGCTAATAATTATATGCTGTCCTTTGAATAATGGATAACAAACTTTCAATGCAATAGAATACGAATATGTAATCTTTAAATATTCTGCAGATAACTATTATAATTAACTTATTAATTTGAGCGCAATAAGGAGGTTATTCCTTCAAAATGATTTGTACAAGCAATATGTAATTACAGAAGGCTATTAAGTTAATGACAGCATAACGCTGAATATTATATTAGGAAATTATGGCTTAATCACATGAATGAAGCTGAGACATCACTGCCATCAGAATCCGATGTATGTTATGCACGATGGTTCAAGGTGAATCTTAAGTAATTATACGACACATATTTAGAATATAAAATCTTGTCATAAGTTCGGAATAATATAAGCTGGTAAACGTTTCATAAACGTTTGTTTGTAAATACACAACAAGATCATAATTGTTCCTTTCTTAAATCTAAAATCATTTAGAAATTATCAGAGTAGCATTAGGCTAATATTGTATGTCTTGGAGTTTCATTGGAAATATTTGCAATG
The DNA here is from genome assembly GCA_951213105.1 of Amaurobius ferox. Taxonomy (NCBI): domain Eukaryota; kingdom Metazoa; phylum Arthropoda; class Arachnida; order Araneae; family Amaurobiidae; genus Amaurobius; species Amaurobius ferox. The sequence continues at coordinate 85,337,773 of OX578141.1, read as the reverse complement.
TAACATTACTATTCAGAATACCGTGGCGAGAAATATTGGCATTAAAATATTACTCCAATATTGATGTTGGATTGAAAATATTTCCAAAATTTGGAATATATTGGCAACCGATACTAGCTAAGTATTGGGTATATATTGACATGCCAATATTGGCCCAATATTTGTCAAAAATTTCCACATTTTTATATTGGCCCAAGATTGTTAAAAGTGTCTATATTTTCATATTGACCCAGTATTGTTAAAATTGTCCACGTTTTCATATTGGCCCAATATTGTTAAAATTGTCCACGTTTTCATATTGTCCCAATATTGTTAAAATTATCTATATTTTCATATTGACCCAATACTGTTAAAATTGTCCCCGTTTTCATATTGACCCAAGATTGTTAAAATTGCCTATATTTTCATATTGATCCAATATTGTTAAAATTGTCCACGTTTCCATATTGACCCAATATTGCTAAAATTGTCCACGTTTTCATATTGTCCCAATATTGTTAAAATTGTCTATATTTTTATATTAAACCAATATTGTAAAAATTGTCCACGTTTTCTTATTGTCCCAAGATTGTTAAAATTGTCTATATTTTCATATTGACCCAATATTGTTAAAATTGAGAACGATTTCATATTGTCCCAATATTGTTAAAATTGTCTATATTTTCATATTGACCCAATATTGTTAAAATTGTCCACGTTTTCATATTATCCCAATATTGTTAAAATTGTCTATATTTTCATATTGTCCCAATATTGTTAAAATTGTCTATATTTTCGTATTACCCAATATTGTTAAAATTGTCCATGTTTTCATATTGTCCCAAGATTGTTAAAATTGTCTATATTTTCATATTGACTCAATATTGCTAAAATTGTCCACGTTTTCATATTGTCCCAATATTGCTAAAATTGTCTATATTTCCTTATTGACCCAATATTGTTCAAATTCTCCACGTTTTCATATTGTCCCAAGATTGTTAAAATTGTCTATATTTTCATATTGACCCAATATTGTTAAAATTGCCCACGCTTTCATATTGTCCCAATATTGTTAAAATTGTCTATATTTTCATATTGACCCAATATTGTTAAAGTTGTCCACGTTTTCATATTGTCCCAATATTGTTAAAATTGTCTATATTTTCACATTGGTCCAATAGTGCTAAAATTGTCCGTATTTTCATATTGTCCCATTATTATTAAAATTGCCCACATTTTCACATTGGCATATATTCCAATATTGGGTCTATATTGGAAACCCATATTTGCATGCTACTAGGACATTATGAGAAAAAGATGCATCAAATAAGCATAATTATGTTTTTGGAAGGTTATCAAAATGTTTCCTATTTATATTCATTTAACGATACAGTTAATAATATAAGATCAGAAAATAATTTTAGTTTCGGAGGGGAATATTTTATAAAATACTAGTGAAGAAGTCGCAAACATTGATTTCTATCAGATGTCCGAACTTGAGATCTGTGGGTTGAAATCGTGAAAACAAAATGATCGTTGCGTGTCATTCCGATCTACGCGGCAGAACAAACACTCAACAGATACTTTTAAAGAAATTTCACTAGAAGTGTTTGGGTAACTGTTACGCTACATCTATAAAAACAACATCTACATTACAAATATCTCTCTACAATAACCACACCGATACAAAAAAATATTCCTAAAATAACTACAATACATTTAATCCACAAACATTTACAATACATTTAATCTACTAACTATATAAATACACTAGTTAATCCTGACACACATAATATGCTAGCAATATACAACATTTTAAACACATCTGCAATAAATATATCAATATCCTTACAATAACTTGTAACGTTCCTGGTTATGAGACATAATCACTGTTACGCCTGCTGGCAATGATATGAAATGAGAAACAGAAGTTTAAAAATATAAAGACAACCAAATATTAGCTATTAAAAGCATTTAATTAAAATCTACATTTACGACGTACACAAAAATGCACAACCATTTGCGCTATCGGGCATTATTATGCCCTTCATCAGTGTCAAAATGAAAATAGGTGGTAAACATGAGCTTAAATATACAGACTACAACCGCGAGATAAAATTCGCATATAAATAATTTAACATTTTAAATACGATACATTTAAAAAACATAATATAATTAGAAAATACAATGAAAAAAGGTCATAAATTGCAGATTAACCAATTATATGTCGTCAAAAGCAACAGAAAGCAGCAACTAAATATCCAGAAAATTATATAATGGTTTAACACGCAGTGAGTTCAGATCGAAAAGCCAAGCATAACTGAGGTTCTGAACGGCATCAAAATTGCAAATAGAATCACGGCAAAGATAAATGAAAAGGGGATTCATAAAGTAAAATATTACTGGGGTTATTGCAACTAATTAAAAGAAAAGTCTTATCGAACACAGGATGAAAATTATCGTTAATAACAAAATGGGCAAAAGCCGTGGACAGGTTTGAATTTTTTTAACATTGTGAGCATGCTCAGTTAAACGAATACCGACAGTACGTTTTGTACTACCAATGTAAAACTTAAAATTATTTTCGGTAGATAAATAGGGACAACGTAACGATAATTTTTATCCTATGTTCGATAAGACATTTCTTTTAATTAGCTGCAATAACCCCCGTAATATTTTACTTTATGAATCCCTTTTCATTTATTTTTACCGTGATTTTATTTGCAATTTTGTTCTCGTTCAGACCTTCAGTTATGCGTGGCGTCTCGTTTTCGACTCACTGCATGTTAAACCATTGTATGATTTTCTGGATATTTAGTACCTGATTTCTGTTGCTTTTCACAACATATCTATTAGTTAACCTGTAATTCATGACCTCTTTTCATTTTGTATTTTGTAATTATATTATGTTTCTTAAATGTATCGTATTTAAAATGTAAAATAATTTATATGAAAATTTTATCTCGCGGTTGTCGTCAGTGTATTTAAGCTGATGTTTTCCACCTATTCTCACTGTTCCACTGATGAAGGGCATAATAATGCCCGAAAGCTCTATGGTTGTGAAATCTTGAGTATGTTGTAGATGGAGATTTTAATTAAAGGCTTTTAATAATAGCCAATTTTTGGTTGTCTTTCTATTTTTAAAGTGCTGATAATTTGACGTGTTTTCCATACAATTTTATGAAAAACAGAAGTTTTATGCTAGAAAGCACTGTTTATTCAAATACTTAACACAGCAGGTTTAGTTTAACAGGTATATAACGTCATTACTTGAACAATACAATTAAACACTTGGTGAAAAAACATACCAATATAGTTGAACTTGAGGATTAACAAAATGTGTACAATTAAAATGAAAGGTATCTTGCAATAGATCGGGCGAGCCGTCATCTTACCGGTATCTCAGCATAAGAAAGTGAATTTGTAAGGAAGGGTAGTATATCGGGTGTCACCAGTAGTGCAGCGTAAGATTTTTGACTGGGGAGGCTGAGTGCTTGGCGTTTTTAAATTAGAATGGGTTTTGCTGTTATTGCAAGTAAAATTTATATTGTAAATTTATATTAAGTATTATAATTATTTTTAATTCGCTCTTTATTTATTTATTTATTATGTTTGATGAGTAAAATAATATAATGTAGCTAAAAAATTAAAAAAGTGTATGAAATGTACAAAGAGGAAACATAACTAATTGTACAAAGAAGTAGCAAAATTGAACAATTCAAGAGTGCACTGAAAATGGGAGTAAAATAAATTCGGAACGTAACATGATTAGTTGAAAATTTCTATAATCAACCATGTCCTAAAACAATTATAGACAAATACTATACTATGAAAACTTAATATCTTACTGTTCCAGTATACTAAAAATCTACTAGAAATATTATCAATCAGTTATGTAAAAAAGATTCTCATGTAACAGATGATTACCAAAGCGAAATCCAATTTATTCCTTCTAAAACCCTCAAATAGGAAAGCGGATGCTTTGCCATATTGATGCCGAGATCTATTTCACTTACTAACTACTATTAATGCCGAAGGCTACTTCACTTACTAACTAGTAATTACAAAGTTTAAATAGTGTATTTCTTAGTGTATTGTTAGTGTATTTCTTCGTCCTGTTTAAAGTTAGGTGAATGTTAAGTTATTCGTGAAAAATTGCTCAAATTATTTAGAATTACAAAAACTAATACTTTCTGCGAAAATAGCACTTCGTTTGACTCAAAGTGGCGGGCAGATCAATTCACCCATATCATATCTGTACACGTCATTGACCAACGTCACGTTGTCGTTTGCAAAAGGAGTAGCAATAGCCACACCCCTTTCCAAGGCTAGCTTCCACGCTCTCGTTGCACGGGATGATCAGCCACGGAATGATTCAATATCATCCGGATGTTTCAATATCATGTTAATCGCTATTCACTTCGCAGGCTTGAATATTTGAGCCTACGATACTTTAAAAGATGCGTTTTAATGGAAAAAGAAATACTTTGAAAAGTGTTACTTTAAGCAAATAAAGTGTAACCATTTTCTAAAATATATACAGACATTTAAAAAGTTATTTAAAAAATAAAATAAACAAGAAAGATCAATCATGCTTAAAGAATTGATTATGAAACACTTTCCGACTTAAATGCAATTTTATTTAAACATGTCTAAAATGCAATACATTCCTCGGTAATATTGGAAAACTTAAACCTTCATAAAAAAAAATGAACTTCATTCAAATGACTGCATTGAAATATAGATTGCCTGGTTTAAACATCTCTAAAATATGATACATTCCTCGGTAATAATTTTAGAATTATCATAATACTACGATAATTTATTATATTTGAAAACTTCATCGTAAGCAACTGAACTTCATTCAAATGACGTCATAGAAAAAATAACACGCCTGGCTCTCTCAATAAAAGCAGCATTTCATTCATAAATAATTTCCCATTCATGTCATTCATCACAATACTATAATAATTTATTTTATTTAAAAATTAAGACCATGGAGCTACAAGTAATTAAACTCTATGCGTAAAACTTCATCGAAAAAAATCGTCCTTCTCTTTATAAAATCAATAAATATTTCATTCATATCAGCTATGCAGACTCCATGAACTAAATGATTTTGCGTTAAGGAAATACAGCAATTCTAATACAACTCATTCTACATATTTTGCTGTTTACATTTTACATAGGTGAAAAATAGGCATAGTTGTAGAAATAATCAAATTTGGATGAGCATTTAAACTCAGATATATTGTAATTGCGTGGTTTCAGTATGTAGATGCACAGAATTTAAGCAAAAATAAAGTGTTTTTAGGACGGATACAACACTCAATATGAATTAAAAAGAACTTTAAAAAATCACGATTTTGAGACAAGATGGATGCCATATATCATTTTGAAGTGGGTCACGTGATCTTTTCATATCATTTTCACGTGATTGCTTCATATAAGAAGTGTTATTATTATTTTAATTTTTATTTAAAAAACTACTGAATATATTTCCCTGAATTTTTTTTTTTTTGTATATTTTATGGAACAATTTGTATATTACCTGAAATTTTCGAAGCAATTTGTGAATTTTAAATCCGCTTAAAAAATGTTTGAATAATTAGGTCCCATAGGGCTCAATGTATTTCATTTTTTCAACCTGGGTTCACTCAGGCCAACGGCCGTAACGTGCTGAAAACACCGGTTCTCGTTAGATCACCGAAATCAAGCAGCATCGGGCGCGGTTAGTACTTGGTGGGTGACCACCTCGGAACGCCGCGTGCTGTTGGCCATCTCGGGTGCGGTATCCCCGTGGTTTGCGCGCTAGATTTGCACGCTGCCACATATGCCGCCGTGTTCATGCGGAGTACGATCACGTTAAACATGTGGGTCCGTAAGTCCTTCCGAGAGGTTGGTGGTAGGGGAAGGAGGGTACGGTCCCTGTGGATGCCTCCCCCACTGGGTTCCGGTCTAAATTGGGTGGCACTTCCCGGCCGTCCATACAGTTACCTTACACCTTTCTGGTAGGTCGGACGGTCTGGGTCATCAACCTGGGTTCACTCCGAAACTAATTGGGTGATATTATTTATTTATATTCCCATAGGTCCTACAGACCGTCTGAACAACATACTAAAATTTCATTTTGATTAAGTCATTTTTACGGCAGTTATCGTGCTAACGGGCAGACAAACAGAGAGACAGACAGACAGACAGACAGATAGAATGAACAAAGTCATAAACACTTTTCAACTTTGTTGTAAAGTGCTAATAAAAATGTTTAAATAATTCCTTAAACTAGATTTTAAACTGGGAAGGCTGAACTTCTTTTAACCTCTATGGACGCTACGCCACTGGATTTCCCAACACATCAACATGCTGCACATCAGTATGACTGTACATCAGCGAACTCGCAGAGGACAGATACCCAGTACACGACGTCAGGACTGCTATCTCGTAACATAAAATACATGAACCAAGAGTAGGGACATCATTCTATTGGCGAGATTCGAGCTAAGCCCAAGACCACATTACTAAATGCGTAAAGCGGACATAATATGACCCAGTTGTAGTCGTCAATTGTAAACCGATTCTATGGTACCTGTTAAATTCGCCCAAACCAGAGCGAAGATCACAGCGATTCCATCCCAGAAATGTAGCTCTATTGGAACTCACACGAAGCCAAATTAAAATTTCACGATTGAAATTTCATTGAAACTACATGAATTCTTTAGAGATAATTTGAAATTGTAACAGCAGCATTAGGCTCATTCAAAACCGAATCGAAGCTCAATATTTGAAACGGACACTAACTCGCTAACGAAACTCGAAGCTCAAATTTCAAGACTATCACACAGTTCTATTAAAGCTGAAGGGAAACTGACACTTTTCGTAAACCTCATTGCTAAATACGACCAATTAGTGTTGCCAACATCTAGAAGTAACTAAGCAAAATATACATGATTTAATTGTCTTGCAACATGCATCAAACGGCCCTGAGTGGTACGCGAAAATAGCTAATCAACTCAAATAAGCTTTGCGAAACAGTGACGATTGAGACGTTTGACTTAGAAAGTGCATTTCAACGTACTCGAGATCAGGAATAGACGAATTATAGGAAAAGTAAAAAGTATAAAAATAAGTTTGTTTACACATTTTTATGATATATTGCTATTTCAATATTTACAATTTGTAATAAAACTCGATTTTAACTATAATTGAAATAAATATAAAATAAATTTTTAGACAGAGTTAAATTTCTTTTCGTTTAACTCAATATGTCTGATAGATAATTTAAAATCTCAAATACTTGACTTCGCAGAGTTAGCTCCGAAGTTAACTGTCATTATGGCTAGAGGGTGCTTTTGAGCAGGGCCTCAAGAAATGTAAGTCAACTCCTGCTCTTGCATGACCTCTTTCCGTTCATAAGTAGTTCTGCTTTGCTGGTCTCATGCAAAGGGTCCTCGAAGATCTCATGTTGGCAAGGCTAACATAATTTTATATTAGTTGATAATATTAGCAATAATATTTCGGTGGTTTTTGTAAGGTTCCGGATTAGGATTGTTAATATTTTGTTTTCTCAAGTTTTTTATGCTCTGAGGAAGAAGTTAGCTCTAAAAGTCGGTAACATAGTGTTACGTTAATATTAAGGGAGATAGCAGAAATTGCAGATTTGATATTTATCACACTTATTGGCATTAATATCGCATTATTAGGTTTTCTCTCAAGTAATAAATTGCCTCCATGATACAGCTGGAGTATTTTGTTAACAAGAATAGTAGGATTCATTGAAAAGTTATTAATCGTCCAGTAATGAGATGATGCATTTTGTTCAATTTTATTCAGTGTACTTGACGTAAAGTTGGCATTGCTTTCCATTTTCATCTCATGGATAACCATAGAATGCTTTGTCAAAATACCATAGAATATTTTCAAAAATCGTAAGTAAAATTTCATGTATTTAGAATTTATTTTCAGACAGTGGAAATAAAAAGTGACATGTAATATATGTAAGCAAGTGTATTTATATTTCTTTTCGTCAGTGTTAATAATGCTGGGCATTCAATAAAGGATAGGCGCTCTCGAGAACTTGTTTTCAAAGTAGACTAACTGTCTTATGCGGAATTGAATGGCTTATGCGGATTTGATTGGTTTACACGGGAGAGATTTGCTTCGTCCTTACAGGTGTAATCTTTGCATTAACGTTAAGGAATAGAAAATAATGACTCTATAGTATATTCGGTTGAGATGTTCAATATTTTCCATTACTGAAACTGGCGCGTATTGAAAAATATAAAAAATAGCAATTAAAATTAACAGCTAATATAATTGAACATTAGTATTTAGCACTACTTTCGAAAAATATCTATGATTCCAATTACTATATGGAATGCATTTAGATCAAATGTGTTTGAACAGCTGATGATTTTTATTATTTTTTTTTTCGATTTGAATAGTGAGAAATTGTTATAAAAATAAATTCTATAAATTCGCAGTTAGAGACGCTGTAAAATTTTTAAATCGATAGCTCATAGTCGTTTTACTATTAGTAGACCCTGTTTTTATATCTCAAGAACATTTCAGTCGAAAATGAAACAAATGTATAATTACTTGTGAAGGAAACCGGTATACAGGGTATCCCAAAAAGATTGAAACGCGCTTTAATTCTTTACCTGTTGGAGAGAAATGGGCAATGTAAATTGCAAATATGTTGAAAGTAAGGTAGGAAATAAGACTACGTTAATGAAATAGTCCTCCCATTAATTTTCAAAAAGTTACACTTTTAAAATTTTTATACGACCCCCTTAGACAAATTTGGTCAATCAGAAAATTTTTATTTTCAATGCAACAAGATCATTAAAAAAACCTCATATCTGTATCTTTAAAATTGTGCGAGTTATATTTAATTCAAAATTGAACATTGGGAATGGGGACCATATATCAAATTAGAAATGTAAATTTGTGACACATCATAAAAAAGATAAAACTGGATGATAATACTTGGAGACATTTTTGCCATTTCCGAGTTGACTCAAGATGCAATCACGGATTCTTAAGTACTTTTCACATTTCCGTTGTCAATTTGTTTATGATCCTTATTTTCACTGATGAAACAACCTTTTACATTGTACAGAAAAGTGGCAGATTTTTCCCTTTATCATAATTCAGTTGATTTTAAAGATACAGATATGCGGTTTTTTTTAATGATCTTGTTGAATTAAAAATATAAATTTTCTGATTGACCAAATTTGTCTAAGGGGGTCGTATAAAATTTAAAAAGTGTAACTTTTTGAAAATTAATTGAAGGACTATTTCATCAACGTAGTCTTATTTCCTACTTTACTTTCAACATTTTTGCAATTTACATTGCCCACTTATCTCCAACAGGTAAAGAATTAAAGCGCGTTTCAAACTTTTTTGGACACCCTGTATAGGATTCCGTGCAGAAAAATAAGTTGCCCAATCCCAGAAGTTACAGAGCTATGGCTCTTTTTATACACAGGAATGTGTCTACTGTAGATAACATTTGGTTTATTTGTTTGACCCAGACCGTCCAACCTGCCACAAGGTTAATGTATCTGATTGTACAGCCGGGATAGTACCACCCAATTTAAACCGGAACCGGAACCCAGTGGCGATGTAATCCACAGGGACCGTACCCTCGTTCCCCTGCCATCAACCTCTCGGAAGGACATACAGACCCACATGTTTAACTTATTAATCGAACTCGGGTCGTTCGATTTCAATTCCCGTGTCTTAACCACTGAGCTGTTCCACCTCGTAAATAACATTTTATTAAGTATACAAATATTAAGTATTGCTCCGAAGGTTAGTGAGTGCTGTCAATGTAGAGGCGGACCCCTAACGGGCGTATGTAACCTATGTAACAGGCAACATGGCAGCGTTTCGTAAGCCTATGTAACAGGCAACACGGCAGAGACCGGGAAGCCTTCTCACCGAGCGTCAACGAGTTATAGGGTACAACGAGTTATAAGTCCCCCTAGCAAGGGTAGTAGAGATACCCATAGTAAGGGTAGTAGGGGCACCCCGAGTAAGGTACAAAATTATATGATACATAAGTACACTGGTGTTCAAAATTAGGTTACAAACACAAAACGTCTGATATCTCGAAAAATAATTGGTTTATTGCAATGAAATTTTGTACACATATGCTTCATACTATGAGACAGCCAATAGTAATATAACAAAATAAATATGAGGTATATTGTTGCGATATGCAAATGGGACCCAAAACGGCCATACCTTGATTCATCATATCTCCAGAATGGCCTGGCTAATAAGGAGTTTGACCACTCCGGACAGCTTGACAAGTCGTACAATGGGCGTTCTGGGAGGGGGTTGACATCGTGCAATGGCTCTTCCTAGAGCATCCCAAACATGCTCCATAGGATTTAGGTCTGGCGACTTCTCTGGCCACACCATACGGCGATGCCCTCTTCCTCCAGCAAATCATCGACATGTTGAGCTCTGTCTCACCTCGAGTTATCGTCCATAAAAATTAAGTCCTCTTCGACAGCTCCCCGGAAAAGCCTCAAATAAGATACAAGGAATTATCCCTATATCGCTGTGTGGTCACAGTACTTGAATCGAAGATGTGCCGTGGTGTACAGCCATCTAATATGATGCCTTCCTACACAAAGATACAACATCCACCAAAGTGGTCGATTTCCCTTACGTTGGAGGGACGATAGCTGGTGCCAGGCTCTCTCTACATAAATACTATTCTGGAATAATTTTGGGTACTGAATCAGGATTCATCACTGAAGAGGACACGCTCCCAATCTTGCTGTGTCCAAGAATGGTGTGGCTGGCTCCACGAAAGACGCACTCTCTTTTGCGATCTGTCGAGGGAGACACACATCACTGGTCGTCGGGCATAAAGGGCCTTCTCTGCTAGGCGACTGTATACACTTTGCCCAAAAATTGTTCTTCCAGACGCAGCAGCAAAAACCTGAGATCTCTCTAGCCATCATCTCTTATTAACATCGTGCAGTTAATTCGTAGTATCGATCCGTCGCAGGTGTCGTGGCTTTTGGGCGGCCTTGTCCGGGCCTCCTGGTGATAATATCCATTGTTTGGCACTGGTACAATAACCTAGATACCACCATTCGAGACACTCGTAACCATCGAGCGACCTCTGATTGAGAATGACTAGCTTCAAGCCTGCCTATGGCTGTTTTTCGCAGTCCATTTTCTAAACGATTACGAGAACTCATTTTAATTGAAATCAGTCCGTATCGTGATTTTTCCTGCAAGACACACTTCTATAGAAGAAATTCTTCAATTCGGAAAACGGCCACTTTCACGTTTCTTACCAAACGTACCCTTTTAAACGTTTAACAAACACTGGATGTTTAAATTACATTCATTGTTCCCCACTTTATATATGACTTCAATTTTTCAATATTAGTTGTCGCTATTTTGAATTATTACAAAACTGCTTTTGTAACTTTTATTTAGGACACCAGTGTAGTTCAAATGCACATATTTCGTCATTTGTATCATTTCCCTAAACACTTCCGGAATATTAAAAGTAAATCTAGTAAAAGATTTTGTCTCATACTGATATTCGACAGAAGAAAAAGAAATTGGATTAATGGAAGAATAATTACATGTTCTAACTCAACCAATTTCTCTTTGCAATTAACACGTCGGTGTTCTGTAAAAATGTTTAACTCGAAACTCATGTCTGTATTCTTTATGCCGCAAATAGAAAATTGAAAGATTTCTTTTTCTTTTAGTGCTATACCTTATTGCATAAAAAGCTTTAATTTCGAAGTATTAATAAGCATAATTTCCAAATATTAAATTGGTGGCTAACATTTTTGCACACTATTGTTTTTCAAAAACTTTTTTTTGAAACATATATTTCTTATGATGTGATATAGATAGAGCTTAAAAAATAATTGATGTGGATTCAGCATAAAACTCCAGAGGAGAATGAAAGATTAACTACGAGTTTTTTCCATTTCCAATTTAAAAAATTTTCATTTTCTTGAAACATCTATTTCTCAAGAAAAACTTAGAAATAGAACTTAGTCAAATAGAACTTAGATGATAACTAATAACGATTCTGCATCAAATTTTGGAGGAGGTAGGGCTTTCACTAAGAATCTTTCCTTTTGAGTTCCTTTTCCACTTCCTGTTCAAAAAAATTTCTTGAATCATCTATTTCTCAGCATTGGGGCAATATAGACAAAATTTAGTTAACGATTGATATGATTTCAGCATCAAAATCTAGGGAAGGTTAAAGGTCTTACTGGGGTTTTCTACTACCCGTAATAAAAATTCAATTTTTTGAAACATCCATTTCTTAGTATCGGTTATAGATAGAGTTTAGATGATGACTAATATGGATTCAGGAAGGGGATTCAAATTCACTAAGTATTTCTCCTTCTGGGTTTAGCGGTGTCAATGTAGGAGATTTTGAAAAATTGCATGACTTTGCGAAATGAATGTACACAAGATTATATATATATATATATAAATGCTTAATAGTTCAGTCGAAATTGAAGTGATGCCTCCACTTGTGACCACAAAATGCTCCATAAATTTATTCATTAAATTTGTTTCATAATGATGGAATTAACGGAATGCAAAAAATGAGATAAATTTCTACAAAATGATAGAATGCCTTGGCAGCGCATATTTCGTCATGCAATTTGTATAAATTCCCTAAACTATTCGTGAATAAAGAAATCAAATCTTGTAATCACGTATTTTACATTTTGGCTCATATTGATATTAGTAAGAAGAGAAAAATGTTGTAGTAATGGAAGAATAATTACATGTACCACCCCAACTAATTTCTCTTTGCAATTAACACGTCGGTAAAAATTTATAACTCGAAGCTGCTGTTCGTGTTCTTTTTATCGCAAATAGGAAATCGAAAGATTATTTTTTCGTTTAGTGCGTACTAAATTTTATTGTCTAAAAGACTTTAATTCCCATGTATTAAATAGATGATTACCAATATCACACTGAAACACATGAGTTTAAAACTTGATTGCACAATTTGCGACGTCGTAATTGCATTACTGTCACAATGAGATTATTATATGAATATAAAAACTACGGATTGTGCTGAAGAATGTTAAGTGATGATATTAAGTTCAAAAAAAAAATATGCTCTCTTATCTCATTAATTTCCGATTTATGTGAATAAATATCTTTAACTTAAATCCGCATTTTGTCCTTTTAACATTAAAGTATTAAACTTAGCCACATAAGATATAGTATAAAAAATCTGATGTGGGCACCACATGACTCTCTTTATATAATGCAATGAATTTGCTTCTTTCAGAGTTAAAATATGATGTATAAGATCCACGGCACAGCGTTTTTAACGTTGAATTGTACATTTGACGCTTTTCTGGATGACAACATGTAAAACTATTTCGAAGTTTCCATTTAACTTATATTTCACACGACCCTAATTTGACAATTATCAACCCAAAATTGACAATTATTACGATAGAATTAACACTAAGTATGGTCCATATATTAATCAATAAATTCATTAATTTGGCGTCATTTTAGTTAACATAGCATTATTTTTGGAATTTTGATGACATTTTGGTCAATCTGGGGAGAAATATTGCCAAGTTGGTAATATTTCGCTAGATTAATAACCAATTTCGCCAAATGTATCACCAAGCGTTACAGACAAACGGCGAGAAGAGCATTTCCTATATACTACATGGTTACATGGTTCGTCATATGACAGAATTCAAAATTTGCAAAACATTCCTTCACATTACTGCCATTTTTATCAATTTTGCGATATTTTTATCACTTTTGCGACATTTTCATCAATTTGTCAACATTTAAATAAGTCTCCAAGTTGGCGACATCCGGCCAAATTTGTCGTCAAATTTTACGCTAAGCGTTGCGGACGGACGGAGAAATGAGTTATTCTTATAGATGATTCTTATATTCTTACCAAGCTATTGCATTTTCATGAATTAGTCGTCATTTTAAACAATTTGGCGATATTTTCATCAATTTGGCAACATTTAAAACAGTCGCCAAGTTAGCAACATTCCGACAAATTAGTTATTAAACTTATGCCAAGCGTTACGGGCGGAGATATAGGTTGTTTTATTATTAGTAGATAAATGTCTATTGGTGAATTTCTAGAAGCCAAGATACAAAACTATTACTCAAAGTATCTTCTCTCTTGAAGGGAACGAACTAGAAATTGTTGGATACTATTACTTATGGAAAGTGAACATATTTCACAATAGTTAATACTTATTTTAATTTTATGCGATTTTTTTGATAAATGTATTTGAAAAATGTGAATATCTCGAGAACGGTTCATGCTAGCGGTCTAATATTTATGCCAATTGTTTTTTAATGACAAATTGCACAAGAAATGATTATTTATGCAATTTTATTGAAGGTTTTGATTTTTTGATAATTTTTTCAAAATTGCATTTTAAAATTTGGGGGGGGGGGGAGGGGGATCTTTCGAGAATTCGATTGCGTTTAAAAGTAATAGACTTCCAGTATTCACTAATTGTAATTTTTGTACCAAATTTCATTCGAATCTCTCCAATCGTTCATGAGATATCATTTCCACTGACACACACACACACACACACACACACACACACACACACTCACACACATACATATATATATATATATATATATATATATATATACTTACAGACGCACAGATACGCACATACACACAGACATCACCTCAGAAGCATTCGATTTGTGTAGAGGAAGGCTTGAAATGTACTCCCCCGTTGAAAACTCGAATTCGAATTTTCGACCCCGTCTAAATACTCTCCTTATACATAAACTAAGTATATAAGGAAAGTAATATATATTTGTTGCATAATGTTTTAAAATAGACGCGAGTCTCATGAATTTTCGCAAAGTTGATATACTAAACTTTAATCTTAAAATTTATAATAAAAAATAATTTGTAATGTTTTGCAATGGTGTATTTAAAGTGCAAATAGTAATAAAATTGTCAGTTAATTGCAGCAACAGTGCACATTTGAATTCGAAAAAGAATTACCCCATACTTTCATAAACATCGCAGATGTCACCGCCTTACAGACCCTGATGATACGTCATCGCAAATCTATATTGTTGTCGTCAACATGCGAGTTTCATTCGTTCTTGATTCGATTTTTACTAATTAGACATTGTTCTACAACTTTGTTGTTGACTTTTTCCTCTGTCTCACTGTGCTCCCGAGTTCGTTATCTTAAATGTTACATTATCCGCTAGAGACACTGCAATTATTTTTATCCGATCTGGCATGATCATTTTACTATAGATAGATCTTACATACCCACTCATGGTTCTTTCCTTATAAAATTATCGGGCTGCTTGCTTAATAACTTTTCGAGGATGTCTAACTTTATTTCTAGACTGTCATTTAATGCAGAAAAGTTAATTTCCTGCTGTTTATAATATATCTGAAATAAATTCACTGAGAGATATCTTGAATACCATGATTACATTTTAAAAATGCATAAGCATTTAAAGTACTAGTATGCAGAGTTCTCTCATAAGCTCTTGTGCTTCCCTTTAATTTTCGATAGAAGTGTTCTACTGCTGCAAAAGCAGGGTCTACTAATAAATAAGCGTCTATACGATATCTATTGAGAAAGTTTGCAGCGCCTCTTGCGGCGAATTGAAAAAGTTAGAATTCTCATTTCGAAAACGAAGCGAGATAAGCGACGTTTTTCAGTTACAAAGTTGTAGAACGTTCTTTATTGCTTCCCTTGTATAGGAAAATTATTGATCGAAAATCCGAATTTGAATTTTCGACGGGAGAGCATATTTCAAGCATCTCTGGACACAAATTGAATATTTTTGAGGTGATGTCTATGTGTGTGTGTGTGGACGCTATACTTCACGAACAAATGAAGAGTTTCGAATGAAATTTGATACAAATATTACAATCAGTGATTTCCGGAACCCTATTGATTTTAAGCGCAATCAATTGTCCAGAAGACCCCAAATTTTCAAATGAAATTTTGAAAAAACCATAAAAAATCAAAATTTTCAATAATATTATGTAAATGATCATATCTTATATAAAATTTGAATAGAAAACAAATGAAATAAATTTTAGAATGCTGTCACATAACCCGTTCTCGAGATATCGCATATTTTTCAAATAAATGTGAAAAGAAATTACATAAAATTTAAAAAGCAATTACTATCGGTAAATATGTTCACTTTTTATATGTAATAATATTCGATAAATATGTTAACATTATTTTAGCGAATCAAGTTCGCTTCATTCACGTGCGAAGATGCTTTGTGTAACAGTTTTGCATTTTGATGCTTAATTATTAACCAAGTTATTTATATAAAAGAAAAGCCTTTCTTTCCGATTGTTCGTAACGCTTCGCGATAAATATGATGAATTTTGTAGCTAATTAAGCGACATATTGCTAACTTGGCGATATTTCGCCCCCAGATTTACGAAAATATAATCAAAATTGTAAAAATATTTTGATGCTTAATTATTAACCAAGTTATTTATATAAAAGAAAAGCCTTTCTTTCCGATTGTTCGTAACGCTTCGCGATAAATATGATGAATTTGGTAGCTAATTAAGCGACATATTGCTAACTTGGCGATATTTCGCCCCCAGATTTACGAAAATATAATCAAAATTGTAAAAATATCACTAAAATAACAAAAACGACGCAAAATCGATGAATTAATTAAAATATTTTAATATTTGTACTATATCGCTTATTATGGATGCTATCAATATTGATAATTGTCAATTTAGATTTGCGAGAAATATAAATGAATTGGGTAGGGGAGACCGGTGCTAGTTGTCACACGGGTTGGTTGTTCCGGCCGCCCATTAAGCTGCTCTATGTCTTAGGATGAGTCGGTCGGCCTGGGCTTTCGACGGGTTGGTTGTCACAAGCTCTTTTTTTCCGCCGAGGCATGCGATCCACAATGCAACAGTCTGTGCGTCTATGAAGTGGAACAATATCACGTGGGAGTCATCTGTCTCGGAAGCTCGAGTGTAGTTTACGGACAATTTTTCTGAATTTTACCTAGCTGAGTAATTTTTTTTTGCTTTCTTTTTTATTTTATATCATCAAGATGTTTCTATTGACAAATGTGCTGAAATATTTTTTATGGAATGATATATCAACTACCTCTTAGCGCTCTCAAGATCTTGTTATGAACCAAAATTCGGTTGTTAGGATTAGCATATTCATTCACGGGGCATTGGGGCTTGTTGTCCCAGAAGAGAGGGGGCAGATTGTCACATGTGACAACTTGAACCTTAGATTACTGTTAGATTATTTTTACTATTTCGTTGATAATTTTCAATATATTTATATAGCAATTAGTACATTTACGTAAATTAGAAAGAAAGTACGTTTATTTTAATGCAACCAAATATCATAGGAATTCCAACATAAAGAAACAAATGGACATTTTTAAATATGAATCTAAGTAAAAGGTTGTCGAGTCATTCTGTAGGTAATGTATTGAAACTTAAAAAAATTAGTCTCCTGACGCTGGAATTTGTTCCTTTAAATATTTTACTGACTTCGGTGGGATTTTATTTGTAAGATTTGCAAATGTTTATTGCAAAACGTAATTTCACTTTTTTCAGATGTACAGCACTACAAAAGGTGGACTGAGAACGGTTCAACACCGTCAGATATCATGCGTCGCACTGCAAGGATGATACATAGTGAAGACATTTCCATTCGAGGTGTTGATTGTAAAGAATTTTTATATAAACAATAGGACACTCACACCGTACGGAAAAATGATTACACCACAGGAATTGGCAGGAGGAAATACCAAACCATTATTCCATGTCAGATATACAAAAAATAGGCAGATATTTACGGATGAGCATGAGCTATATTTGACCGATTATCTCAAGAGAACGGCAGATATATATTATGAATTATCGCCAAAAAAAGTGCCCAAATTGGCTTATCAATGCACTGTGGCTTTGAACTGAAAGTACCATAATCCTGTTGGATAAACGATATGCAGGGATCGATTAGTTCACCAACTTATTGAAACGCTATTCTACCTTGTCTACTCGCACCCTAGAAGTGACGAGTTAAACCAGAGTGCTGAGCTTTAACAGAAGAAATGTCGAGATATTCTTAAAAAATCGTTCTGGGGTCCTTTCACGCGTGTTCGGACCAAGTTATATTTGGAACATGAGTGTTTTAGTCTTTTTTGGTGCGAGGCGTTCTTCAAAAGCTTTTCCAAAACAGTGTATCCAATGTACAACATGCACATTGTGGGCTCATGAGAATTGTACAATTGGGGAGGCTTACTATATTTATCAAAATTGTGGCTCAGGAGGATGATATATAGGTACTACTATGACTCACTACGTCAAATATTATTTGGGCATTTAAATTCTGTGGTTTAAATTTAACAAGTGTAAATTTGTATTAATATTTATTTCCACTAGTCTCTTATTTCATTTTTCTCTGGCATATGTTTCATAAATTAACGTATCAATTAAATCTTCTTGATAAATTTAATTAGAATGTGTTAGATTTGACAAGATTCTATATTTCGTAATTAGTGACAATCTACCCCGTATAATGTGACAGCGTGAACCGTGCACGGGGTTGGCTATCACGAGTGAAGACACATTTTGAAAAATTCATATTTAATTAAAAAAGCAGTATTTCCACATTAAACAAATTCCTAGTCAAAGCTAAATGCCAAACTCAATGTTGAAACGCCGAACTCCTAGATCAGAATCAATTACATGGTCGAAAAAAATTAAAATGTGAATAGTGTGACAACCATCCCCGATACCCCCTACTTCAAAATAACTTTACAAGTTGTCATCCGAAAAAGCGCCAAATGTACAATTCAACATTGAAAACACTGTGTAGTGGATTTTATTCATAATCTTATCAATGTGAAAGAAGCTTCATTGCTTTACATACAGAAAATCATGTGTTGTCCACATCAGATTGTTTAGTATAGTATGAGGCATGGAGGTAAAAGTAAGGAGTTAAAATTTCATATTAAGAAAACATCAATATCGTTTGAGACAATAATTCAAGTGGCACTGTGATAAGATAAGTAGTCCTGCATTGTATGCTTTTATATCGTGACGGGCATAAAATATTTGCTAAAACTGTCATTTTAGTAAAAATAAATTATTAGCGCAATGTAAAATTGAACTGAAACAATAAAGAATATTCCTACTTATTCAAATTTATTTTATTTTTCAATTTATTTTTATCTCCCTATATTCTGTATTCTATCCTACAACTGTGGAAAAACACTGTATAATTATACTCATAATAAGGGAACCTTTAATTTAAAAATAATCAAAAACATATATACTTAATACTACGCCTTTCTGTCGTGTCAACTAACAACAACATCTACTTTAATAACAATAGCGACACATAGATATAATTCTCAAAGCATTATGGCATTTTCAAACGTTTCATCCATAGGAGTTTCATCTCCTTTCTAACTCCATGGTATGACTTGCGGATTGAGCATAACATACAGGCAGACGATAAAAATGTTGGCAACGAATAGGGATAATTCTTGTACTGCAACAGTTGTCTACAATGTTTATGCAGTATTTTCTTTACTGCAAAAACGATAATTTTAAAATAATTGAAATTCGCTTATTGCACGGATTATCAATATTCGATACGTATTTCATGCTATTTTCGTCAAAATTACTTCAGCATCACGTTTTATATGAAGAAAATTCACATTTATGTTGCTCCTCATCTTCGAACATAGGAATGTGGAAAAAAAGTAACAAATCTCCTTTGTCGTGTGCGAGAACCAAAAACATGATATAGTTAATATTCCCGGAATTTTAGAAAAATATTAAAAATGTCACGATAAAAATCTTTGAAGTTTGCTCCGTGACACAATACTCTAATTAACTGCAGTGTGACTCATCTCGACTTTCTCATACTAGAACTAAATTTTATAAAATTTTACAACCAAGAGTTTGAAAAATCGGTATCTTGGATCTGAATGATTGCAACTATAGCGTGTTACCATTTACTTTGAAGTGTTTGTTCACTTTGAGAGCTTGAAAACATCATTCGATTGATACCATGCATTAGCATCCCCCATTCGGGGGGGGGGGTTAAAGATGTCAGGAACAAAATAAATTTGCTTTCATAACAATGATTGAAACTATTAAGTCTCGTTATCAGTGAACCACAAATAAACCCTTTTATGCATAATTATGTCAAATTTTGCCCCATGCTGCTATGTTAAAAACATAAAATTTAGAATAAAATTCACATTTTTCTATCGAATTTAAAAAAATTCCTTGTCGTTCTAGATTTTTTTATAATAAAGCCGGATATAAAGTATTGTGAAAATCCATTAATATTTGTGGTTGTTATTGTGCACACAAGAAATCGATTATAGACATGAGACAAACAGACGGGCATCACTCCAAAAATACGGCAAAACGTGTTCAAAAGGTCTTAAATCATATATTGCAATCAAAATCTCGAAATCGAAAATTTTCGGGAAACAATACTTCCTCAATACTAAGCATGAGAAGGTAGAAATTATAATAGGAATTCGGTAATAATAAGAGAATAATCTGAAATTCGCGAATATATTTAATATTCGCGAAAAATATAGCGGAAATTCGAGTCGCAAAACAAATACTGTCCTACTTATAACTATAGGAGGGTATACTTATATCTTACATGGAGATATTTAAGAATACTCGGAAACTTCTACCACCCAGTCTTCTGTTACATTATTTAAAGAGTCCAGGCAGCGATTTGCCATTGACATTACATTTACTAAACTCATTTTCTTCCGGTTCCTTTCTCTTATCGGCTACTTCCTTACCTTCGAAAAGCGGTGGGATATCACTTAGCGATATGGAATCTCGGCATGTTTAACTTTACTTTCGGAGTCATTACCAACATTATAACAGGCATTACGAATAGGGTTCAACATTTTGGAATCTATTTTAGCACCGTGAACATCTGATTATCGCAGCATCTAAATTCAGTGTCAAGCTAAGTAAATGAAGATATAATGGTCTCAGCCTGCCGAGGGTAATTATTACTTTTCTAGTAAAGATGAGTTCGGACGATAAGCGTTGCACTTTGTTAACGAGACCTCGGGGTATTTTGACGTTTTCATAAATTACCCTCGTCGCCTATCTTAATGTGAGGTTATATTTGTTTTTTTTTATCGTCCAATCAATCACGCTTCATGTTAACGGAATGCAAATTTGGCCGCGATTTCGCCAGCCAGGACGAGTTTGTGAAGTATTTAAAGCTTCGAGGCTTTAAATTTATGCCTTATTGGGAAGAATTTTTTTTTCTTAGTTTCTAAGGTAAAGAAAAATGGCTTTATTCTGAAACATGCTTCAAGATAAAAGGGTTATAGCTTTTAGGAGAAAAGGGTATCTATTTTATGTCAAGAAAATATTTTTATGGATTAGCAATTTGAAAATTTTTGAATTAATTATTTTTATACAAAAATATATAAATTATTGAAATTCCTATAAAGTAAAATGCTAATTATATCTAAATATAAAATTTTAAATGTATAATAAATAATATACTAAATAAAAAATTCTGATTTTATATATAGTAGAGGTTTAATGGGGATTCTGGCTCATGGGGAGCAATACCTTAAAATGGTGTTCCTGCTATATTCCCGTTGGGAACCGTCCCTTGTTAACTGACATTTACAAGTTATGGAGCTCGCTTAGAGAGCTTTTTCAATCCGGTCGGCACACACGACCATCTATACATACACTTTGCTCGATGACGCTTGCAACCCCTCGGCGCTCCGCCCTCCATTATCTGCCAATCATAATTTGTAGCTCGCCGCAGGCCCTTTACTAACTGATGCTCATTAACTCCTTTAACTCGCTTCGCGGACAATTTCACCAAACTCGGCTCCCAAGACGTTACGCTCGCCAACACCAAAATGTATGTAAGTATGTATATGCATGTATGTATGTATGTATGTATGTATGTATGTATGTATGTGTGTATGTATGTATGTATGTATGTGTGTATGTATGTATACGTATATATATATACATACACATATACATGTATGTGTGTATGTATATATATATATATATATATATATATATATATGTATATAATCTAGAACGACTTGAAAGAACATCGATATTGTAAAAGTTCGATACTATGCCATGTAGAAAACGCTATGCATAGTCGACCCTTACAGTCTCTGTATATATATATATATATATATATATATATATATATATATATATATATATATATATATATATATATATATATGCTGAGGCTATAAGGGTGGGATATCTATTTCGTTTTCTACATGGCATAGTATCGAACTTTTACAATATCGGTGTTCTTTCCAGTCGTTCTAAATTATTGAATTATACTGGAGCTGATGGCAACGATGCTTTGGGTACATAACACAGCATAGAATATTTTGCAATATATGGTTGCATTTGATAATACGTGCACGTTGCTGTGTTAGGATTTTAAGGGTCGAGATCATTGGTAATGGTCTCGCTTTGTTGTACTACTTATATTATATTTATTCATTTTATAGGTAAAGTCTGTAATATAGCGGTTTTCAATTTGCATTGGGCTTTTTTCATGTAATACGGATTTTGTCATTTCGGTGTATACCTTGGTCTAGACGACCTTCTGTGAAAAGTACCGGCTTACAGGAGGTGTTGCCACAGCTCTTAAGCATGCTTTAACCGGGGAGTGGGGGTCACTCCCCCACGGCTTCTTGTGGTTCTACTTTGTTTTTATTCCTTTTATTCCATTTATTCCTTTTGGCTTATATATGTATATATATATATATATATATACAGGGTGTCCCAAATTAAACTACACATTTCCGAGAGGGCTACAGTAAAAACTATTCAACAGACAGTCATGAAATTTGGGGAGAATCATAAGGAAATGATGGGAATTTTTTCTAGTGCAAAAAAAGATTAGTTTCAAAATCCACCAATAGAAGGCATATAATATCTTTATACAGAATATATAACATGAACTTTACAGTGCCATCTATTGGTAAAATATTTAGCTATGTTTTGGTAATATGTTTGGTAATATGTTTCCGATATATTCGTTATATATATTTTCGATATATATATTTTTCGATTATACATTTTAAATTTCTGTAGTCCTTTTTGGGACACCCTCTCACTCCTTCTCTCTCTCTCTCTCTCTCGCTATATATATATATATATATATATATAATATAATACAAAAGTAATCAGATGAAGAAAACGAAAGCATACTAAAGTATGAAAAAGTTTCAAAATCCACCAATAGAAGGCATATAATATCTTTATACAGAATATATAATAAGAACTATACAGTGCCATCTATTGGTAAAATATTTAACTATTTTTTGATAACCACCTTATGCAAATTTTACTGGCTCTCCTATAAATATACACTTTATTTCACTTTTTATCTGTAACTGTTTCCGATATATTCGTTATATATATTTTCGATATATATATTTTTCGATTATATATTTTAAATTTCTGTAGTCCTTTTTGGGACACCCTCTCTCTCCTTCTCTCTCTCTCACTCTCTCTCGCTATATATATATATATATATATATATATATATATATATATATATATATATATATATATATATATATATACATATGTATATATATATATGTATACATATACATATATATATATTGTATATGTATATATATATATATATATATATATATATATATATGTATATATATATATATACATACAGGATTTCCCTAAATCATTGACCTCGGCTTTTATTCCTTAAATGTTGATTTTAGACATATATAATAAATTACAAAGTTGCGTAAAAAAAGGTACATAATTTTATAAAATCAATAAAAATTTTCAGTGGATTAAATTTGAAGAAATACAAAATTTAAATTTTTATACTGCCCCCGTACAAAAACATTTCCAATGAGTAAAATATGCCCTATATACTAATAATATGATGTACAAAATTTCAGCATTTTATCATAAAAAGTCCCACATATATGTTTAAACAAAGTTGGTGAGGGATTAATCACAAATTAAAATGTAAATGTTTACAGCAAGAGTGCAAATAACGCGGTGCAGAAATGCATCATAGGCAAATAATATCTGCTTCTTATCTTTAATGGATCTTTGGCATGGATGAAAAACATTTTGAACAAGCTTTATAATATTTGTATAAGGTTATTATTTATACGCAGTGTAGATATTTTTGTACCAATAAATAGCAAAATTATTATTTATTTATGTAATCATCGTTTTCTTCAGTAATTTGTGTATGACCCCTGAAAATCGATCTGTCGATATGATTTTTCCCTTCTGAGAATGCATGTCTATGTATCGAAAAGTGGCTTATGTCAGCATTTTTGTCTTTTCATATCTCTGGGACTTTTTATGATAAAATGCTGAAATTTTGTACATCATCTTATTAGTGCATGGGGCACATTTTACTCGCTGGAAATGTGTTTGAACGGGAACCGTATAAAAATTTAAATTTTGTATTTCTTAGAATTTAATTCTCTTGAACATTATATATATATATATAATTCCACTTTACAAAAGTTCTGCAAAGTTTTTAATTGCATATACAAACTTAATTGTACTATTTGTAACTTATCCTATATTGGCCAAACCAGCAACCCTTTACATCTGGGAATGAGTGTCCACAGGGATCATATTAAAAAATTTGACCATAAAGTCTTTAATGATCTCCCTACTAAAAATCAATTTGAATATCAGCACTTTGCTGCACACGGATTTAAAAATGTATCCCTTCATATTTTAGATATTAAAATTTTACTCACTGTGATAGATTAGTATTTGAAAATTATTACATTAAAAAATATAAAACTCTCTTCCCCTATGGCTTAAATCAAATTTATATAATTAATAATGTTAACAAAATAGTTTTGAATACAATTCTAATAAATCTTCAGTATATAAACATCTTTTTCAGTATTCAAAGTCATCAACTCCTAGTAAAAAACGATATAAGCGTGGCAAAGGAGAAGTAACTTAAGTAAAACTATTGATTACAATGCAGACATTTTGAAATTACAATATAATTATTCTCAAACTTTCAATTTTCTACCTGTTAGAACTTGGTTTTATAAAGTCAGAAAATGCAAATTAAGTATTGTTTATACTGATTTTTTAAAATTAAAATTAACTCACACATGAGCATTTTAGTCATTTATTTTTTGATTTGCTTCTTTCACTTACAAATTTCTTAAATTACCACCTACTCCATTCACCAAATCCACATACTAAAATAGCTTACTGTGTAATTTCTTTTAAACACCCTATTCTTAATTCTCTTAACTTCAATAATTTATTTACAAAACATCAGCACTTGTTACCAGTAAATGATATCAAAATACAAAAACCATGCAAATATAATTTACCAATTGGTAGAACTATTTACAATTACAATGAAGTTTCCAGGACATTAAACTCCGATGACCTTACATCATGTGCATGCAGCGATAAAAATCTAACCCTTTATGTCAACTCCTCTCATGGACGCATTATTACTGGGGATCTCAGTATAGATCAGGATGATATACTTAGGGAAATTATGAATAAAGGTCTAAATTTCGCATTCCATTCTGCCATCACCCTAAACAACTTCTTGAGTCTATATCTTTTGATTTTGATAAATTCATATATCAACTTGCTTGTTCACATTCCATTCCTATTGAAGCTTTCCATCTATGGAAGTATACTACCTTATATCTACTTAAAAATGCTATTATAAACATTAAATTAACGAAGCCTTGATACCGTTATAATATACCACGTTATAATATATACGTTCAAATATACCACGTACTAATTTTACACATGCATTACTTATCTTTGATTGGATAACTCATTTTTAAGAATTCATCCGTTCCTATCACCTAATTTACCACTTGGCCTGAGTCTAATACTATTTACTATTTTCGAATGACTATTTTCCACTTGTCCTGAGTCCTATACTGATTACTATTTTAGAAAGTCTCCATACATATTATGTTTCATTCAAATGTATTCATTCCGGTACCCACTCGCATTGACAAAGTGAGGTGAAATGCTCAGTCGCTTGTTCAACCTACACGTGGTAGCAATGCTTGTGAGTTAATATTTCTGTTCGAGGAGGTTTTATATATTTTTCTGATTTGTAATTCAATTGATTTATTTTTCTCCTTCCACTAGCCAGTAGACAGTTCCAATGGTGTCTATAGTTAAATACAATCACCATTGTCAGAAACTGGCTATTCTATCGGCTTTAATTCGAATTGTATGGCTGTCCTGATGAGAATACAATTTCGAACTAACCGCCATTTTTTGTGTAGTTTCAATTGATTGTTCTCTATGTCTTAATCTTTTATCTTGAGCTAATTATTATTGCCTTTTCTCATTTTTCCGTGTTTTTTTTCATTTTTATTTATATTTATATACACTTTTTAATTGTGATTTTTGTATCCCAATATTCTTCTCATCCCCCTTTCCATTGTAGTGATATGTTACTATCTATTTTTATCCTTAGTTTGGTCTATAGTTACTCATTTGTAGCAGATATGCTAGAGATGGATTTTTTTGTACATACAGTAGTTTATGCCTAGTTTTCGATTAAAATCTTTCTCCCTTTCCCACCTCATCCCCCTTTCCATTATAGTGATATGTTACCTTCTATTTTTGTCCTAAGTTTTGGTCTATAGTTACTCATTTGTAACAGATATGCTAGAGATGGTTTTTTTTGTACATACAGTAGTTTATGCATAGTTTTCGATTAAAATCTTTCTCCCTTTCCCACCTCATCCCCCTTTCCATTATAGTGATATGTTACCTTCTATTTTTGTCCTTAGTTTTGGTCTATAGTTACTCATTTGTAACAGATATGCTAGAGATGGGTTTTTTTGTACATACAGTAGTTTATGCATAGTTTTCGATTAAAATCTTTCTCCCTTTCCCACCTCATCCCCCTTTCCATTATAGTGATATGTTACCTTCTATTTTTGTCCTTAGTTTTGGTCTATAGTTACTCATTTGTAACAGATATGCTAGAGATGGGTTTTTTTGTACATACAGTAGTTTATGCATAGTTTTCGATTAAAGTCTTTCTCCCTTTCCCACCTCATCCCCCTTTCCATTATAGTGATATGTTACCTTCTATTTTTGTCCTTAGTTTTGGTCTATAGTTACTCATTTGTAACAGATATGCTAGAGATGGGTTTTTTTGTACATACAGTAGTTTATGCATAGTTTTCGATTAAAATCTTTCTCCCTTTCCCACCTCATCCCCCTTTCCATTATAGTGATATGTTACCTTCTATTTTTGTCCTTAGTTTTGGTCTATAGTTACTCATTTGTAACAGATATGCTAGAGATGGGTTTTTTTGTACATACACTAGTTTATGCATAGTTTTCGATTAAAATCTTTCTCCCTTTATCACCTCATCCCCCTTTCCATTATAGTGATATGTTACCTTCTATTTTTGTCCTTAGTTTTGGTCTATAGTTACTCATTTGTAACAGATATGCTAGAGATGGGTTTTTTTGTACATACAGTAGTTTATGCCTAGTTTTCGATTAAAATCTTTCAATTTATATATATATATATATATATATATGTATATATATATATATATAAATATATATATATATATATATATATATGTATATATATGTATATATATATATATATATATATATATATATATATATATATATATATATATATATATATGTATATATATGTATATATATATATATATATATATATATATATATATATATATATATATATATATGTATATATGTTACGAAAGTTATATTTTGTAATGAATTGGAAGCTAAAAATATATTTTGGAAAGAACTTTTGAACGTATAATAAATCTCTAGAGAACCTGCTGTCCTCTCATCATCCTTATCAATACTTAGGTGTGGTCCTGTATTCTATAGAAATAATCATCTAGAGATGATTTCCGAACGTTGACAAATGATCAAAAATGCATGAACGTCAATCTTCGATCAGCAATGGCAACTGGAAGCAGATAGGATATGGGAATCAAACAGGCACTAGAATAGAAAAAAATGCGGTTCCACTTGATGGAAACTCACAGAAACTGCGCACTATAAATTAAATATCTAATCTTATCTCAGGGGTTTCGCCGCTTGACACTTACATACAACACAGGGTGGAGTAGTCCACCTAAATGGATCGGACTGAGCATGCGCATAGAAGAGATCATTAAAACAGCTGGGCTCTAATAAGATATTTATTTCGATTAATTTCAAAGGCATAAGTTATGAGCCTTTTTTGTATTTTGTTTTTGGATCAAATAGGTTTCAAATGGGTTTGTGTTTTGAGCATGTTTAAATTTTTATGTTTCAATTAAAAATATATTTAAAACTTACGAACTTCAATAATTAAAAATATTACAGACTTGTTAAATTTTTTTTTAGATATGAAAGATATATATTTAGTGTAATAAAGATGATGTTAAATTGTCTACATATTATGTTTGCATTGCATAGTTTGAACATTTGAGATTTACAACTCCGTCTGACAAATGTATATTGTACGTGACGTATCAAACCCCAATTTTCAAGGGTCTGTTGCTCATCCCCAAAGATGGCCATAGACTTGACCTTTTTCAATGTAATGTAACAACGGAGCTGAGAAAAACAAAACAAAACAAAACAAACAAAATAAAACGCAATTAGTGCAGTAGCACATGAGAAAAAATAATTATTAAATGGCACTTTTTACGGCTTTCGGACCAGTCATTTTTTTTTCAATGTTGACGGATCTACAGTTCTAAACTACTGAACCCATTTATATCAATGATAACTCGATTCTTGTATTCTGATTGGATATATTTTTCCTCTAAAAATTGAAGATAAATTTGATTTAAAATTTCAAAAATTGAAAAAAACATTAATACATTGTACTTTACATGCATGAATACATGGTGTGTAAAATTTGCAATGGCCGCTGTATCATTGTTGCGTAATCATATTGATAGCTAGTTCTACTAAAAGTCTCGCAAAATCATCCCTACATAAATAAAAACTCCCAAATGCAAAAAAAAATCTGATGTGGGCAACACATGACTTTCCTTATATAATGTAATGAATTTACTACTCTTACATTAAAAAGAGAGGTTGTTCTTATAGTAGATACTAATACTCTTTCCAAGATATTGAATTTTCGACAATTAGTCGTCATTTTCATTGATTTAGCTTCATTTTTATCCATTTGTCGAGATTTTCGTTAATTTGGCAACATTTCACAAACTCGCCAAGTTGGCGACATTCCGCCAAATTCGTCGCCAAAATCTCGCCAAGCGTTATGGACGAAGAAGTAGGTTATTTTTACAGCCGATAAATGACTATTGGCGTTCAAATACAAAAGTATTATACAAAGTATCTTTTTTCATGAATGGAACGAGCTAGATCCACGAGAATGATGCCATCTAATTTATCGCATGGTATTACATATGAAAAGTGAACATGTTTCTCAATAGGAAATATTTTTCTATATTTTATATGACTTTTTGATAATTTTTTTGAAAAATGTGCAATTTCTCGAGAACGGTTCATGTTAGCGTTCTAAAATTTATGTCAATCGTCTTCTAATGAAAAATTACATAAGAAATGTCTATTTTCGTAACTTTATTAGTGGTTTTGATTCTTTGACGATTTTTTTAAAATTTCATTCGAAAATTTAGGAGGGTTCTGAACATTCGATTGCATATAAAAACAATAGACATCCAGTGTTTACGGATTGTCATTTTTGTACCAAATTTGGTTCGAATCGGTCCATTCGTTCGTCAGTTATCGTCTCCACAGACTCACTGACATACACACACACACACACACACACACACACACACACACACACACACACACACACACACACACACACAGACAGACATTACTTCAAAAATGTTTGATTCGTGATCAGGGATGCTTGAAACGTGCTCTCCCGTCGAAAACTCGAATTCGAATTTTCGACTCCGTCACAATACTTTCCTTATACATTATGTATATAAGGAAAGTAATTATGAAATCACAAAAAGGTTTACGCCACGTTGTGGCTGAACCGCAGTTGTACATTTGGTTTAGGGTACCTTGACAAACGATCCCAACCTTCCTTCAAATCACATGTAGGCCATTTTAGCCGTAGACAATTAACAAGAATGACTACGACTAAAATTGTCCACTTGTGATTATGTGAAGTGTTAGGATCATTCAACGGAGTATCGTAGACATTAAAGTGCTGTTCGGTTCTCACAGAGACTTAGAGCAAACCATTTTGAGATATGTATTTCGAAAGAGTACTTTCTAGTCTACAGACATACTTCGAGGTTTTATCAATCCGGAACTTTTTACTTTTTCATGTGGAAAACTAATATTTATTTTAAAGAAATAATATTTATTTCATAGTTTTAGGCTTATATTTGGCAATTGTCCTGTTAACTTTTTTATATTATTTAAGAAAAATTAACAACAGATAAATAAATCTTATTAATTTAATGCATATAATTGATTTGTGTTACGGAACATTATTTTTATACATTTTACATGAAAATCGATCTTCAAACTATCAGTCTGGTATTGATCAACTATTATTATCTCGGGAATTTTATTTTTTCACAGGGAAATATTGCTATACAAATTTTACTAATATATATATATATATATATATATATATATATGTATATATATATATTATACCAGCAGCATATCCGTTCTTTGTACGGAGTATATAAAATAAAGAAACTTAAAATTCACAATCATGTGTAAATTCCTATAGTATACTAAATGACATTGTTAATCAACATATTATGTTAAGAATTTTAATTTAATGCTCCTAAAAAGAAGTTTAAGAATATCTGTTCTCACTATACAAAATTCGTAGGAAAAGGATAATTATCTATGATGCTTTAATATAGTAGCATATATGGTAGCCTAGGAGCGAAAGCCCCCGATCCCGCATACCTAATTATCTAATCGATAATGGGAATAATCACTTACCTGGATACTCTTGGCTGGGATTGAGGCCTATCTACACCTCCGCCAAAGTAAATATTATTTAAATTCTAAAGTGGAAATTAGCTGACATAATATCAGCCCAAAGTATATCGTGGAAATTAGCCGTCTTGTATCTACACCTAGTTACTCTAAATAAATATCACCTGATTCATGCACTCATTGAATTACACTATATTGATACAACAAATAAGAACTCCAAATTAGGGTACCTGATTCATATTTTATTAAATTCATATATCAATTATATATATATTACTTAATGCGCCTTCTTGGGCAATAATTGTAAATCATGTAATTGTAATTAGCAATAATATATCAATATCATTTACCATTTATATATTTCCAAAATTCATTTTGTATTTCAATTCATCATTTAAAATGGTATTTGTTAATTATTATTATTAATGCATACCACTTTCTCTTTTAATCTTTATATTGTGACACGTTTTGTTTATCAATTCATATAAATTTTTTAATCAATATCTCCTTTCAATTCATTATTTATTACTCATCTCAATAATCAACATTTTTTTAATTATGCTTTCATTCTTATTCTCATCTTATGTTACACGTTATCCATACTATGCATCTTAATTCCCATTAACAATATTAATTTTGAATTTATTTTGTGACGGGATGCATTTAGAGTGACCTTTATAGCAAGAAAGCTATATAAAAATTGTCTAGTGATCATTCTAGAACAAAGTACTTGCATTAAGCAAAAAGTTAAACACCTGTTACTTCCGCTCTATCAAAATCAAAATGTTATGTTAAAATTAAAATCAATCAATCTAAGTAATCCATTGTATCATAATTCATCTTAGTCTCTCTCAGTAAGTGTAGCCAAAATTTCCTCATTATAGAAAAAATTCTATAATAAATACTTATGTAAGGATTAAAACCTTTATGAAATTTGTATAAGGCAAACGTGGAAATGATTATGCTTATACGCACCGAATCAAAACTCATTAAATTTTAACCTACTCTTATTATTCTTAGATCTATCATTCTCATCTCAAATTTCAAAAATATAAATTGTAAATCAATGTGTCCACTTCATCTTTCCAAATTGCTTATTAATTTTATTAATACCTTTAATATTCCGATTCAATTATAATGTCATGTATTTTATATACCTTTTCATTGTTATTACATATGCAATCCAATAATTAAATTTTATTACTTTCGTGTTATTCACTCATATATCAATATGAAATGTAAAAATAATTATATCCATTTTCATTGAGATCTTATTAAATTACAGATTAACCATTATAATTGAAATCAATGCAAATCTCTGAGTTAATTTACACTATCAAATCACATATTATACCTGTACATATTCAATTATATTATATACACAGTTACTTTATTTATTATATTTTTCCCTTCTGCCA
Organism: Amaurobius ferox; assembly: GCA_951213105.1. Classification (NCBI taxonomy): domain Eukaryota; kingdom Metazoa; phylum Arthropoda; class Arachnida; order Araneae; family Amaurobiidae; genus Amaurobius; species Amaurobius ferox. The sequence goes on along the minus strand of OX578141.1, from coordinate 85,305,313 downwards.
TGGGGATTTTAAAGCTGTTGCAATTTCTTTACGGATTGTTATCATTCAATGACAGCATTCTCTAATTGAAATACTGCTCAACGAATTCTCCTTCTCTCATCATTCTGCGACACGAAACTTTCATGCACTTATAATTTTTTTGCTGGTTCATTAGGTTCATTTTTTGAAGCTTCGCGACACGCGCACAGTCTTGACCTTTTACTGGGTCCATCAGATTGCCGTTCATGTCTTATAAGGCGGGCACAGTCTGGATCCTGGATTCGGAGTTGTATCGAAGACAGGTAGGTTCTCTCATTATCTTCTTAATGACTGTTCATCTAATTCCATCCTGCAGTAGGCATGTTGATATTGACCCATTTCGGCTCGTATCTCTTATTTTTTCTATGAGGTAATTCCATCCTATTTAAAAGCAATGTCTCGAGCACCCGCAAAGAAGGGATAAGACATTCCCATCCATTTTGGGCCGGCGAACTTGCAATTGTTTGTCAGCTTTGTCTGCGGCCACCACATATCGATAGGCCTCCTCGCTATTTTGTTCACTTTCCTTCGTCGATTTTCATCTGATATCATCAGGCCGAATCCAAATCGTAAAATTCTCCTCGTATTAAATTTTATAAAGTCCGAATATATCTGGGCACAAATATGTAGTTATTTGGTTTGATGGTCTTCAATCGAAATTTTGCACATCAAAGCAAAATCATGTATTCCGGCTCGAGCCGGTGGCACGAGAGCGACCGCTCTCCCGGTGTCCACTGATAGAAAAAAATGCCACCTCTCTCCTCGATGTCCAGCAGAAGAAAAAGAAAGTGTGGTTGTCGAGCTCCCTTCTCCGTTGCTAGCGTCAGAGGTCGTATTTTGACTGGCTTTCTCTTCCTTCAGAGCTTAGAATGATCTAGAAGAGACCTTTCAAATCTTCATTTCGAAAGGTCTCATGAAGGGGAAAATGTTATTCATGCCGTATATGTAATGTTGGAGTTCTTGCTCACAAAAACATGTCTAACAAATCTTCATATCATGACAAAATTATCTTCATGGGCAGATCTGAACAATAAAACATCCTGGCCCCGTTTGTAAGCAAATTTACAAAAAATATGAAATTGAATCAATATATGCAAAATAAATGTGTTAAAATTGTATTGTACCATCCTCACTACTTATATAGGCGAATATTAGAAGATATACTCTGCATTAGTAGATTACATGTATAAATTGAAAATATCAATAAATCCGTAATCTTTAAACCTGAAGGCAGTAATTGATTCCAATATATACCAAAATGAAAGAGATAAAATTATATGGGAAGATATACCCGTACTACATATAATGGCGCAGATTAGAATATATGTCGGTGTGTTAGTAGAAGATTATCCGTATTACAATATGAGCCTAAAAAATATTTGCCAAAATAAAACAGATGACGTAATAAATTGAAAATATCAATAATGCCAGTAATCATTAAACATTAAGGCCGTAATTGATTCTAATATATGGCCATATATGTCAGAATATATGGCAATATACCTGTACTACTTCTATTCTCGTAGATTAGAAGATATATCTTGCATTTGTAGAAGATTACTCGTACAACGTACAATATATGAGTTTTAACAATTTTTGACAGAAAAATATACAATGGAATAATAACTTACATGAAAATATCGATAATACCTGAATCAATAATCCCAAAAATATCAATAATAATAATGTTTAAACCCGAAGACCGTAACTGATATTATCCAGTCAAGAATGCAATGTCACTGAAATTCATTTTATATATATATCTTTATTATTCAAATCGGAAAAGATGTAATAAAAATCGTATTCCGCATAAACACATTGGACCCATCCGTTGCTAAGCGACATATTATTATTTTCTTCAAATAAATTGGTGAAAAAAATTTCATTTGAATAATGCTATCACTATGGAAGGCTTAGCACATTTTTGTCAATTTAGAGACATTTTAAACAATCTCCAAATTTATCGCCAAGTGGGACTATAGAACTGTCAGTCACACTTGGAGACAAATTGACGAAACATCATCACAATACTATCCCTAGAAAACACAATTAATTTCATTTATTTACTTCAATTTTAACTATTTCAAGATGTTTTTATAGATTTACAAACATTTTTATCAATTTGGTGACATTTTAAAGAATGTGTAGGACGGTTGGACTGACAGTAGGATGGTTGGACTGGCAGATAAATGCTACCGAAACATCATTTCAGTACTCTCTTCTAAAAGAACAAAATTAATTTCATTGATTTAGCGTAGTTTTTATCAATTTGGGGACATTTCCGTCAATTTGTCAACGTTTAATAAAAGTTGCCAAGTTAGCGATATTCCGTCAAATTCTTAAATCTGAATTAGCAGATCTGGAGAATAAAAAATCCTGATTCCGTTTGTTTATAATAAATGAAAACACTAAAATTGTATTAGAAGATATACCCGTTCTACTCTTATTCTTTTTCAACAATCGGCTAAATGAGTTTATTGGCTAAACACAATGAGTTTATTGGCTAAACACAGTGAGTTTATTGGCTAAACACAATGAGTTTATTGACTATTCAAATCGAAGAAATAATAATAAAAATGAACAAACACATTTGATGTAATTGCGCTGCTGAACAACATGATATAAGATATAATCTTCCTCATAAAATGCTAATAATTGAATAACCATTTTGATATCTTAATATTTTGCATTGTTCATTAAGAACCTATGAAAATCAAACCATGGTGATAGAGTTTCCTTTTAAATTCAAGCTTCAAACATTCATGTTCTCAAACAATTCATGTTTTCAAAAAGTGACTGAGTAGCGCAATAAACTCCCACCGAACTCAGGGATAGCGTTTTAATTCAGTTCCACGTTTTAAACCAGCTATTTCCAACCTTTTTCGTTTGGAGGAACCAGGGAGTTAGGGAGTAGAACTCCTATGAAAAGTTTCGTTTTTCGCTAATATTTCGACAACCCCATGTCTTACAAACTCAAAACATGGACTTAATTTTAAACGGATCTATTTCAAAGCTACACACAAAATTTCATCAAATTCGGTCCAGCCATTCTCCCGTTATGGAGACAAACAGACAGACAGATAGATTTTCAATTATATATATATATATATATATATATATGTATATATATATAATTGAAATGAATGCCATTTCATATTATATATATATATATATATATATATGTGTGTGTGTGTGTGTGTATATATATGTGTGTGTGTGTGCTATAAATTCATGTGATAACGCATTTGCATAAAGGCCGTTTTCCTCTCCCACTGCGGACAAATTTCACAATTTCCAATGACAACGCCCAGTTTTGATATTATAAAACTTTTTTAAATCCCAAAATTTTTCTGTATATAAAATTTAATAAACATCATAACATTATACTCGGGGATATTGCGGGTTTGAATATCAAGATAATTTTGGGATTATCATCATATTTAAAATCGCAACTAGAAGAGCGAGATTATTGTTATTTAATTAGAACCGTTGCCTAAGTATCAAATAAAGTGATAAGTTACTAAAATATGATACTGTTATTTTTCTGATTTCTTATCTTGTTTATGAGTACGTCACACATTCTTTAATTCGTCAATTTATGTAATTCTAAAAATTGTCGATGGGCTAAAAATGAAAGTAGCCTGACTTTTAACTATCAAATATTTTTTTTTACATTTATGTTGTTTCCTCTTGTAAAATCTTTCCAATCTCTCTGAAGCTTTTACCAGATACCCTCATTCCGAAAATTCGTCCTTTAATCGTCTCACCATGTAGTCGAACCATTTTGGTTTTAAACGAAGAATCTTCATTTTGAAGCTGCTGCGTCGAAGCATCTGCACATTGTTGAGATTGCTATTCTACCTATTTGAATTCCGTGAATGATCATTCTATTATCAATAGATCAAACGTGCCCAGTCATGGACCTTTCTTTACAAATTTATTGGTGTGATTCTTAAGGACTTTTAGAAAACCTGTACACTATGTACTGCAAGGAAAATAAAAACACATTCGTATCTTGAAGTAAATTCACATTTTAAAGAAAATTTGAGTAGAGTATTTAAGCACAAATAAGACAAAATCCAGAAAATTGCAAACAAAGTTAATCAATTTGTGTATTTTCCTTATTTGTGCTTAAATACTTTTTCTCAAATTTTCCTTATCCTTTGCACAAAGTGTCTTTACTTATTGATCACATATTTTAATTTAAATTGATAATTTAAAATATTCCACGGATTGTAACTCTAGTTTTAAAAATGTACGTTTTTATCTATTATTTTCGGAGATATAAGTGTCTAAAGTGTTTATACTTTTCGAAACTCTGAGTTTTCTCCACAGATATCCCAAGCACAGATTATATTTATGTAAAATTTACTGGAGAGTGGTTCAACTCGACTATAAGTGGTGTTGTTGTTGAGACCCAGACCGTCCGACCTACCAGAAAGGTGTAAGGTAACCGTTTGGACGGCCGGGAAGTGCCACCCAATTTAGACCGGAACTCAGTGGGGGAGGCATCCACAGGGATCGTACCCTCCTTCCCCTACCACCAACCTCTCGGAAGGACTTACGGACCCACATGTTTAACGTGATCGTACTCCGCATGAACACGGCGGCAGTTGTGGCAGCGTGCAAATCCAGCTCGTAAACCACCGGGCTACCGCGTCCGAAATGTTTCAACAGCACGCGGTGTTCTCAGGTGGTCACCCACCCAAGTACTAACCGCGCCCGATGCTGATTCTCTTCGGTGATCTAACGAGAACCGGTATTTTCTTGACTATAAGTGTGGTTTAACTCGACTATGTGGTTCCCTCATACCATAACCCATTTTTCTTTTCAAATTTTGCAAGATAAAATTTGAAAAATCGGTATTGTGGGTCCAAATGATTACAACTATAGTGTGTTACCCTTCACTTTAAAGGGCTTGAAAAACCTTTTAATTCATATCATACTTGACAATGTACTTTCCGGGGAAGGGGTAATTTGCCCTCAGAGGGAGAGGGGGGGGGTCTAATGACGTCAGGCACAAAAACGTTTGTATCGTGGCTATTTTCCACAACAGCGATTAAAATTATTAAGCCTCGTAATCATTGATCCATAAATAACCCCTTTTATCCATGATTATGTCAAATGTTGTCCTATGCTGCCATGTTAAGGAAATATAAAATTTAGAATAATTTTCGAAGTTTTCGAACAAATTTATGTCTTTTCCGAATCTGCTCCTGGCATATGAATATACCTGACGTGAAAAACCCTATTTTCATGAACATATATCTCAATCCCCAAATAGCTACACACAAGATCATATTTATGCAATATTACCAAGGAATCGGGAGAAAGAAAAGAAAAAAATTAAAATTTGTCCTATGCTGTCAAGAAAATATAAAATTTCGAAGTTTTCGCTTGAATTAAAAAAAAGTCCATTTAGTTCAAACATTTTTGATAACAAACTCTGATTTGAAGTTTTGGGAAAATTCATTAATATTTGTGGCAGTTATCATTAGTTAAGAAATCGACCACAGACATACCGACGGACAAAAATAGTTAAAAAATGTTCAGGAGGTCTTAAACCATATATTGGCATTAAAAATCGAATTCGAAAATTTTCTTGAAAACAATACTTTCTCTATATTATATCACATAGTATGAGGAAGTAAAAATGCTTGGATTGAGCAGAAAACAATTTTCGCCTTATTACTGAAAATAATTCAAAGCTCTCAGACTAAGTACGATGTAAAAGCCGGAGTTAACGATCTTGGCTTGTATTTCACCTCTTTTCCGCCTTTAATTAAATCCGAAAATACAAGACTTAACCGTAAACCCCCGAATCTAATGCATCCCCTCTTATTTCGTAACGTTAGGAACAGAGGAAAATACAGCGACTGTACAGCGTTCAAACTCTTTAGACGTTTTCCGAATTAAGACATGGAAAATTAAATTAGAACTTAACAAGTAAATTCGATTAGTAGCGAAGAGGAACTTTAATCAAGCAAAGAAAGTTTCGCGTTTCGAGACATTTTACTGACAAGGCAAATTGATTTGAGGTCTGGAAAAGAACGGTAAATGTGCATGACTAGATTTTAATATTCCCTTCGATAGAGTTTAGACAGAGTAAGTCTCTTTTGCACTTCTTTGTCATTCAGAGCTGAATTCGGTTTTTGAAAAGGATGCATAGAGAAGAAATATTGTGCATTAGTTCTTACGGCGTCGATGATTATAAATGAATGTTTAATTGGAAATGGGCGTTTTCGCGCCTTCTGGAGAATTCATGTTAGTCACGCGTGAGTATCCTTGCCTGTTGAAATAAATGTGTCATTAATCACGGGCGACTTCTACAAAGCACTTCATATTAAATAATGATTAGATATGTCGTTAGTTGGTAACTTAATGCGTAAAATTACAAATTACTTGACATGTCATATGATTATAAACGGATAAAGTCGGACTCAAAGGAATAAGTATTTCCTAACAATATTTCAATTCAATTTCATGAAGGGTTTGTGCGCTTAAGCAAAGTATCATAAAATTATCCTTGGTGTGGACTACGTTTTTTATTTTCAACAATAATATAGACGATTTTTAACAATAATATAGACTAAAAAAACATGTCACCAACACGTTATTTTCCAGCAAACTAACACAACCAATTTTTTATGTACCTATATACTATAACTGAAAGGCATTTACTGTGTATTCTCTAAGCTGTTTATTCAAAAATTAACACGATCTCTTCTTCTTCAACCCAGGCCGTTCAACCTACACGAAGGGGTAAGTTATGTATTTGCTTGGATGGCCGGACAGTGGCACCCGATTTAGATCGAAACTCACTGCGAGCGGCATCTACAGAGACCGTACCCTCCTTTCCCCACCATCAACCTCTCGGACTTATAGACCCACATATTTCTCCCCCATTGAGTTCCGGTCTAAATATTGTGGCACTTCCCTGCTGTCCAAACAGATACCTTATACCTTTCTGGTAGGTCGGAGAAGGTCTGGTCAAAGAAGAAGAAGAAGAAGAAGACCCACATATTTAACGTGACCGTACTCCGTGTGAACACGGGATCAGTTTTTGACAGAGCCGAGAATCGAACTCGGGTCAATACCCGCGGGTTAGCCGCTAGACTCTCACAAACCTTCTTCAAGGCTTCTTCTTCTTCTTCGACCCAGACTGTTCGACCTACTAGAAAGGTATAAGGTTTCTGTTTGGACGGCCGGGAAGTGACACCCAATTTCGACCGGAACCCATTGGGGGAGGCATCCACAGGGATTGTACCCTCCTTCCCTATCATCAACCTCTCGGAAGGACTTACGTACCCACATGTTTATTGTGAACGGACTCCGCGAGAACACGGCGGCAGTTTTGGCAACGGAGGGAATCGAACCAAGGTTGACTGAGTGCAATTCCTGCGCGCTAACCACTGGGCTATCGCGCCCCCTACAAGGCTTCTTTAAAAATCCTTAAGTATCTAAATAACTTTGCAAGTGAAAGTCCATGAGTATACACGTTAGGTATACAAGTTAGGTCTATCCATAATAAAGTGACCGTGCTCGATTGAATAACAGCGATTGCAGCACCCCTAGTGGAAAATTAAAAAAATAGGATAAAGATCTCGGAAACAAATCTAGTCGAATAAATAACAATCAACAAGTACAATGCACTTTGTGCGAAGGATAAGAAAAACTCGAGCAAAATATAAAAGCACAAATTACACAATAAAGTGGCATACAGCTGCTTCGAGGATACGCTGGATCCTTTTCGTCAGTGCAAATCCAATTGCAAATTTATAGCACATTATCTATTTAGTAAGAATCGATAATAAAACGGTTGCAAGAGGTATTTATTTCACTCAGTATGGTAATTGGTGAATGGGTGTCATATTCAGGAATGATTTACTAAAATCACTTTTATGCACAGAAGTACAGCCTGTTCGAAATTCCCTCCGTGAGCTGCAATGCACATTAGAATGCGAGAAAGAACATTACCACTAACTTTAGAATGCACTGCAGGTGTCACATTGTAGGTGCTCTATCCTGATGATACAAATTCCTAACAAAATTTATTGCATTAAATATATGTAATTTCTGATGCCGATCACTACTAATTGAACAAACTTCTACAATTTTGTAATTGGCTTTTTTGCTCTATCACAATTTGTTTTCGAGAGAATTACTCTAACTTTTAAAATTCTCCGCTGTAGTGGTCTTGCATTCATTTTTATTAAATCAGGCACGGCCACTTTACTATAAATAGACATAACGTGTATACCAATGGAACTTGCATTACAAATAGTATGGGGTCAGAACCCTCTGTATACTAGGGTAGATAAAAACATAGCAACTCATTCTTCTTCTTCCCCTTCGACCCAAACAGTCTGGCTTACCATAAGGTGCAAGGTATCTGTATGAACGAACGGGACATTGCCACCCCATTTAGACGTGAGTAGTGGTGTAAGAGTAAGAAGTAAAATGCCACCACTTACTGAGCAGAGCTCAGTAAGTAGGTGGCATCCACACAGAGACCGTGCCCTCCTTTCCCTACCACCAATTTCTCGGAATGGGAGAACTGGGGGGGATAGATCTCGGGTAGTCCAAGTACAATCCCCGCGTGCTAACCACTGGGCTATCCCATTCCTACAATAGTGTTTTTAATTTAATTTACGTATTCGATTTTCAGACTATAATTTAAAAAGTAATGGAAGTTAAGGAAAATATTAGTGTCTGTCTTGCGCTGTTAACTATTTTCACCGTATTACAGAAAACAATTTGCAAGTTCTCAGATCCAGTAAGGTGTAAATGTTAACTATTCTCGCTTATATTTCCCCTCTTTCCGCCTTTAATTGAAGCCGAAAATATAAGACTTAACCATAAACTCCGAATCCAAGGTAACCCCTTTTATTTCGTAAGAGTATTGGCAGAGGAAATACTGCAACTGCGCAGCGTTTAAACTCTTTAGACGTTTTCCGAATTAAGACATGGAAAATTAAATTAGAATTTAACAAGTAAATTCGATTAGTAGCAGAGAGGAACTTTAATCAAGCAAGGAAAGTTTCGCGTTTCGGGACATTTTACTGACAAGGCAAATTGATTTGAGGTCTAACAAAGAGCGGTAAATGTGCGTGACTAGGTTTTAATATTCCCTTCGATGGAGTAATTCGAACGAATAAATATTCTTTGCACTTATTGGCCGTTTACAGCTGAATTTGCTTTTTGATAAGGATGCATGGAGACGAAATAGTGTGGATTACGTCGTCGATTATTACAAATGAGTATTTAATTAGAAATGGGCTTTTCGGGCCTTACCGAGAAACGCTGCAAATCAAGCGTGAGTATTCGTGCCTGCAGAAATAAACATAATAATTATTCGTTATTCGCATGCAATTTCTACAAAGCAGTTCATATTAAATGATGATTAATTAAAATGAATTCAATTAAATCTGTCATTATATGGTAACTTAATGCGTAGAACAACACATTGCTTGTGTGGGAGCTGGGTCAGTACAAACAGCACCTACTGACTCCACCACCCACAACTTGTGAACTTAATTTCAAAATGCCCAAGAGACATGAATTTAACATGTTTACCATCAAAAATGTATCAGCAATAACACCAGGTTCAAGATTTAAAGGAGTTCCCAGTTTAGGAGAATTAATCCTAAATGATGTACAATGAGTAAAGTAAAATATGCAGACACAAATAAACAGGCTCATTTTAACACAAACTTAAATATTGATTTATTTTTAGATTTTTCAAAGAATTCAACATTTGCATTTTAACTTTCAATTATAAATAAAACTTCAGAGCTTCACTTATTAGACACATTCAACAATGCTCTGGTAAAAATATATATGTTGCATAACAAGTATTCAATTTTCTTTATAATTATACGATCTTAAATCTTTCCAAATTTAACTTTAAATATTTTAATATGAGCCATTTTTGTTATTAAATTTAATTTCATCATGCCAGTGCCACTTCGGAAACATTGTTTCCGGAAAAAGAAAATTTACCTTGATACAAGATTAACAAATTTTTGGAGCTCCGTTTCGCATCAAAATATCACGGGTTTTTAGCTGGTAATTCAAAAAGTTCACAGGGCGAAACCAACGTAGATTCCAAAATCTTTATAACCCGAACCTCCGTACACAAGGCCTCGAATTGAAACAAGCCGCCCAGCTACATCTCAAACTCCAGAGTCGTCGTCGGAATAATTCCTGGAATAAAAAAATTATAATTTAGAATAGATTTGCATCAGGATTATTAATGAAAGGTTCCAGGCTCCTCTTCTTCAGCTCCAGATGAACGGCAAGCCATTTTGGCCAAAGCCTTTTGTCTAAAATTTAGACAAAACCTTCGATGCGACCTTTCAGTCGAAATGTTCCAGCACCAAGAGAGCGAAAAAAAGGGTCCTCTGAGCCCACGCAAGTTCTCTTTCGCAAAAATGCGCCTCTTCCTGATTGGACGGCGCGCTCACATAGCAACTACACATCCAAAACGTCACGCTCCACGGCCCGACACTAAGTCTAGACAAACCAACGCTTTCTCGACGAAATGCGCTTTTTAATGTAATTTCAATGGAAACAAGTGTTAGTAAAACACTGTACTGGCACGAACGGAGAGAAGGATGTTTCTCTCGCAGAAAATACAAAAAGGCTCATGGCGCAGAATTGCGACATGACAGCTCTCCCCTTCCGGGAGGCAAAAATTTTCAGAACACAGTGAGGAAAATTTTTCTCTCACTCAAAAACACAAAAACACAAAATTTACAAGGAGTTTTAGGAACCTGTAAGTGTAAAATAATTTAATACAAAATTTTGGGCGAGAAAAGTGCGATCGTTCACCTCTCTCAAAAGCAACAACACTGTAGATCTGAATGACTGGCCAAGCCACTCATCACCACAGGAAAAGTCCAAAAGAAAACCAAAAGGATGACAAGGCGTCACCACATCTTAAAGGAACCTTTACAAAAATTCACATTTATTACACTAAAATTCAAAAGAAAATTTGTCAAGGCAATTTGCCTGACAACACACTATCTCAATCATCTACATTGAGATCAACCAGATGATATGAAAAATAAAATATGATATGATATGAATTTACAAAACTTAACAATATAAACAATTCAAAAATTTAACATTTGTCACTTTCAAACACACAAGTGACACAAAACAATTATTTTTAATTTTCATCAAAAGGTTAAATATTTTGAAAATTAATTTCTAAATTAAATTTGTCATATTCAGGAAATGAGATTCTTCACTCATTCAAAATTGTCTCATTTTTTGAGAACAAAGTCACTTCAATATTTCCATTTTTCAATTTCAATTTTTCATTTCAAAACTTTCATTAAAATCTTAACTTTCACATTAAATTACTTTCAAATTCAACATATTAACTTTAAATTACATTTATCTTCAATTTTTCAACCTTTCATCATTTATTCAACAATTTTAACATTAACTTTAATTCAACTTATTTTGTCATTAAAACAATTCAGAATTTTCTTATTCTGACACACTTTCATAAATTACTTTAAATTATTCATTTATATTTACATTATTTAATTTATCTTAAAATTTTCATTTACTTTATTTTTAACAACTTTCACTCTGAAATAACTCAACAAGTGACAACTTCATGTCACAAAAGAAAAATTTACATTTACATACATTTGTTTACTGAGAGAGAGAGAAGAGGAGAAAAATTTCTCCTGAAATTCACGTCAGTTATGTAAAAGAGCAGGAACACATCTAAAGAGCAAACTCGGCGGGGACTAACGAGTTGCCAACAGAAAAGGGAGTGTAGAAAAAAAAATACTCGCGTGCAGGAAGCGATTGCAGCAGAAACAGGACGCCAGGACACGCCTCAGAAGCACGGATATCATCAAACATTTTTGGGCAGCTTGCGCTGATCCCAACATCATCATCATCTTCTTCATCATCATCATCCTCATAGCTTCACCAGTTTCCCACCTGGCCAAACACAACCCTCCTAGGTAGGCTCGGAGCAAGTTGTCGTCCAGGACTCCAGTCCTGCCACAAAAGTTCGGACAATTAATTTGCTAAGCTGCATCTTCATCTGTGATCCAATGTGAATATGTCCATGTTTGCGTCCACCAGCCAGCTTTCAGAAAAAGGGGTTGCAGCATAAAAATATGATGTCTAACTGAAATTTGTGTAGATGTTTGAAAACTGCTGGTCAAAAAAAAAAACAACAATGTGAAATGGAATTTCAAGAGAACAGAATTTCAACAACACATCAGCCAAAAATTTCACCTCTCTCAGCAACAAAGTTTCAAAAACTTTTTCCAAAAGAGATCATTTACTTTTGATCTTCAAAACTTTTAATTTCATTAAATTTTCAAATTCAAACTTTTCATTTTCACTTTAAAATTACTTAAATTATTTCAATTACTTTATATACTTCATATTTACTTTCAATTTTATTTTAATAAATCATTTACTTTTCATTATTTATTTATATATTTTTTTTTTTCAATATTCAAAATTTTCCTCCTTTTTACTTAGGGGAACAACAAATTTACCAACACCATTTTAATTATTTTCATTAATGAACTTAAACAAATAATCAAACATTCTTTTACATTACAACACATCAATATAATCAAAGTCAATCAAGACAGGACTCTCGAAAAAATTTTAAAGTCCAAGGAGAGTCAGTTAACAAAATTACTAATTAACAAAATTACTTATTATTTAAATTATAATATAAATATTCATAAATTATAGTTCACAAAATCAATTACTTATTTACTTTTTTAACTTAATGCAAGATTTCCAATAAATTTTAAAATCACAACAATTTTTTCATAAATTCTATTTTAAAAGACAATATTGAAATATAACTTAAACAAGTATAAACTTTAACTTAAAATGAAATCTTTTCTTGCAAAATTTAATTTCTGTAAAATTGTGAACTCAACCAAAATTTAATATTGTGAAAATCTTTGACTCCTAAGATTATAGGGTGTACGTGTATTTCTGTTTGTCATGTAATACTGATTTTGGTGTGGTGTATAACTATTTCTAAAGTTATTGTTGTAAATGATTCTTCCATTTCCTCTATTATCAAAGTTATTTGAATTATTTCTCTGAACATATTGTTGTCTTTGATTTGTACGACAATTTGATCTAGTATGAACAGCATTTTCGTTTACCCTTTTATTTGGCAAATTAAATCTTACTCGTTTCACAGTTTTTTTGTTTTGAGATTTATCTCCAGATCTTGTCAAACAAGATTTTAGTTTCACAGAGTCTTTCTCAGCGGTGATCACAGGAGTAAGTTTATTTGTCTTAGAGTTCAATTTTTGACTTTCATGAGTTTGTTTTGCAAATCTTTGCAATTCCTCTCTTCTTGGAGGTAAAGGAGTCAGTCTGTTCACATGAACCAGTTGTTCATTTTTGGGATTCATTACATGTCTGATTAAGAAATTCACTGCAGATGTTTGTTTTATCACTTTAAAAGGACCTTTATTAAAAGAGCTCAGTTTTCTTGACTGGCCTTGAGGTAAAAAGGGAGTGTAAAGATACACTAAATCACCAACTTTAATATTGGGCATCTTCGCTTTCTTATGCTGTTGTAAAATTTGTGAATTTTCAGCTTTTTCTAAGTTACTTTTTACTACATCATATGTTCTTTTAAGTCTGAATCTCATGTCTTCTCCATAATCATATGTTGATTCATATGTCGGAGGTTTAAATCCAGTGATCAAAGTATTTGGAACTGTTAAATCTCTACCATAGAGTAAATACGCAGGCGATTCACCCGTAGAAGCATGTATGGCATTTCTATGTGCTAATAAAGCAAAATGTATCAGATTGTCCCAATTATCTTTATCGTTATATGCAATATTTTTCAAGGATCTGATCAAAGTACCATTTAATCTTTCAACACAACCGTCTACAGATGGCATGTAGGCAGTAGTAGTATTCTTTATTATTCCTAATTTCTTATAAAAACATCTTGCTGTTCTAGAAACAAAATTCGTCCCTTGATCCGAGACGATGAATTTAGGTATACCATGCTGAGCCATGTAGTGCTCTAAGCAACTTAAAATGTCTTCAGTTTTAATTGAAGCTAAGGGATATGCTTCAGGCCATCTTGTAAAATAGTCAGTTATGACTAATATGAATTTATTTCCAGATCTTGATATAGGTAATGGTCCGACACAATCCATGGCGATACGCTCAAATGGGTATGTGGACTTTGAAAACCTTTGTATGGGTGCTTTGTTATTTCTAAAGCCACGATTTACCACACAAATTTCACATGATGATACATAATTATGGGTTTGGGAATACATTCCCTGCCAAAAGTATTTTCTACTAACAGAAGCTAAAGTTCTTCTAAATCCACAATGAGCATAAGTGGGGCAGTCATGATGTAACCATAAAATTTCAGACACAAGTTCTTGCGGAACAACAACTCTTTCTTGTTCTTGATGTCTACGCTTTGGGTGTTTGTGAGTACACCATAGAATATCATCTTTTCTAAAAAATACCAAAGTTTGTGGGTAAGGTTTTATATTTTTATCTAAGAGATCTATAATTTTATTGCACCTTGGGTCAGATTTCTGAGCATTCTTAATTCTTATGAGCAAGGTAGGACAAGTAAATGTCTGTTCCAATTGACCAATTTGTATGTTATTTTCATTTTGCATTTCACTTTCATTATTATTAACAGCACAAATTTCATTTTCTTCATTTGTATTTGCTGGATTCAAATTGATTTCTGATTCTTTTCTATTGCTACTATTAGTATTGTTTACATTATTAGAACTTTGAGAATTTTGATTTACACTTGGAAAATTTTGATTAACATTTTGATTTATAACTTTATATTGTGACACGAATCTTTGTGGAATATTGTTAATAGTATTTGTACATTCATCTACATTTCTTGACATATAATCAGCAACAACATTTGCTTTTCCTGGTTTATGTACTATTTGATAATCAAATTGTGATAAGGATGCAATCCATCTAGCCAATCTAGATGTAGGATCTTTTAATTTAAATACGAATGTTAGTGACTTCTGGTCACAAAAAATTGTGAAAGGTTTTCCAATTAAATAATGTTTATAATAGTTAGTAGCCCAAACAACAGCTAATGCTTCTCTTTCGACAACACTGTATTTACATTCTGCTTCACTAAGCTTTCTGCTTGCGTAAGATATTGGATGCAAAATTTTATTCTCATCTTCTTGAGACAAATAGCTACCTAAAGAGTGATTTGATGCGTCTGTATGTAAAATAAATGGTTTTCTAAAATCTGGAAGGGTCAAAATTGGTTTTGACAAAAGTTTTCCCTTTAAAATTTCAAAAGATTTTTGAGCTTCATTAGTCCAAATAAATTTCTTTTTGCTTTCATTATTCTTAGTTTTCAATAATTCTGTTAATGGCAAAGTCAGTTCTGCATAGTCTTTTATGAATTTTCTATAGAATCCAGTGAGTCCAAGAAATTGTCTCACATTCTTAATTGATTTAGGAATTTTGAATTTCTCTACAACTTCCAAATTATGAGTATCAGGTTGTACTTTTCCATTTGATACCAAAAATCCAAGATACTTAATTGTTTTTCTGAAAAAATGGCATTTGCTTGGTTTCAATTTAAGACCATGTTTACTTAATCTTACAAAAATCTCTTCTAGTTTTTCCAAATGTTCTTCGAATGTTCTTGAAGCAACTATAATATCATCTATGTAAATTCCAGATATGCCAGCCAGCACCAGAGACATAAGTCTCTGAAAGGATGCAGGCGCATTCTTAAGACCAAATGGGGTTCTGGTCCATTCAAAGTGGCCATCAGGTGTTGAAAAAGAAGTCTTCGGATAATCATCAGGATGTAAACACAATTGGTAAAATCCACTGGTTAGGTCCAGGGTAGAAAAATACAAGGCTCCAGACAAGTTATCGATTAATTCCGATATATTTGGAATCGGAAAGTTCTCAACAATAGTGATCTTATTGAGCTTTCGAAAATCCGCTACCAAACGGTAACTTCCATCAGGTTTCTTAACAAAAAGCACTGGAGTATTGTAAGGTGATGTACTGCGCTGAATGATTTTTGCATCAAGGAGTTCGTTTACCTGGCGTGAAAGTTCTTTCTGTAAATTGTGTGGAATGCGGTATGGCTTCTGTCTAACAGGTATGTTAGATTCAAGATTAATTTCGTGCAAAATAGTGTCACATCCAGACAATTCTTTCATATTTTTAGCAAAGACATGTTTATATTTACTTAGTAATTTTAAAAGCAAAGATTTTTGTGCACAGTTCATATGTTTAAGATCAAAATCTCCTCCCCATGCATCAAATGTTTCATTTTCTTCAATACAGTTTTCAATATCAACTCTATTATTTATGTCAATTTCAGATTCATGGATGTTTTCGAAAGTTCCCAATTTCATTCCTTTGTTAATGTAAACAATTTTTTCAGATGGGTTTGCAACTTTAGCATACAAAAAGTCATTTTCAGGAATTTTGTGGATACTTCTGGCTACAAAAATTTTGTTTGCAGAAAATTCTTTATTATTGATAGGTTCAAGCAAAATTGTCGTGTCTTTTTCAATTTTGTAATTTCTTTTTAATTTAATAAAAGTTTCCGAAAATGGTTTTAGAACACATTTGTTGAAAGCTTTGGCAATCCCTATTGCCTGATTTTGTTGTGAACTTCCTTCATCATGTTTATCACAATCTGTCTGAGATATTTCATTGTTACTGGTATTGTCTTTTGTCAAAAATCTGTCTGTATATACATTGTCATTCATCTGTCTTTCATATAAATCATTTTCACATTCATAATTTGACCTTTCATTTCCATTTGCATCAAAATCTCTAAAATCAACGTCTCTAAATTCATTGTGAAAATTGTTTTGTTCAAATAAATATCCATTATTACATCTATTTTCATAATTTCTTGAAAAATTTGTGTCTTTGAATCTATAATCTACATCATTTGTAAAATTGTAATTTCTTCTGTCAAAATCATGGCTTATTGCATAACTCTCGTCTGGTTTAAATTGTACATAATCAGAAATCACAGTAAAGCTTTGTGATTCGGTAAATTCAGTAAAGGGAATACTACAGTACAAAAAATTTACACGTTTATGTCTATAAGTAATTGTCACTTGTTTCTCATGTAAAAATGTACTTCCTAAAATCATGTTGTACCTTCCTGGGGCAGGTGTATTTAAAATGCAGCATTCAATCACATCTCTTTCATTTCCAATGATCATGGGAAAAGAAGCTTTTCTCTCAACCAAAATGTTCTGACTTCCGATTCCTCTTAGAATAGTGGATGTATGTTTTAATTGTACTTTTCTCGGGTTGATTTTGTGTAAAGCATCACTATAGATAATGTTTATAGAACTTCCAGTGTCGATTAAGGCATTTAGTGTGACATCTTCAACAAAAACTTGAATAATAGGAAAATTGTTTTGGCAAGGAGTCTCGCTTTCAGTCATGTAACTAACTTCAGAATTTCGTCTATTAACTAATGGAGATTGAAAATTTTGTCTTCTGAAATTCTGTCTTCCGAATTGTCTTCTATTACCAAATCTACTATTAAAGTATCTGTTATTTCTTCTATATCCAAAATTATTGAAGTTTTGTGATTTATAATTATCAAAGGAATTTCTAAAATTTGAAAAATATCTTCTGTGGAAAATTGAATTTCTATATGAACTGTTACGAAAAGGTCTTCTAAAGAATAAGGAATTTTTTCTTGGAGAATAATTTTGATATGGACTTTTAACGTACCACTCTTCTTCCTGTGAGGCAACTGGAATTCTTCTTTGACTGAAACGGTTTCTACTTTCAGATCTTTTGGATGGTGTAGAAGTTCTGAAAGATGTTGATGGTTTATGTTTCTTCTTTACTGGAATATCTTCCCAATCTTCCTCTTCCAATTCATTTTCATTGTATCTGCTTGTAGAGGGCGTATCCAAGAAGGAATCTTCAAAACTGGAATTGCTCTTTTCCAGATCTTCTCTTATTTCATTCAGTCTTTTCTTCGTTTTCTCTGAATTTTCACTAAATTTTCTTCTTAATTTCTCAAATTCTTTCTTCTTTAAATTTAATTCATTCTTCAACTCTTCAATTTCCTGTTTAGTGTCTTTTTCAATTCTCACTGTATTTATGTCCTCTGTCATTTCTTCCAGCTCTTCATTCTGTACTTCTTCTTCCAGAATGGCTATTTCTTTCGCAGCTTCAAATGACTGTGGATTTGCAGATAAGACGGCTTTTCTAAAAAGGCTTTTTAACCCCTTTTTAAAAGAGTTGAGCAAAATAGCAGTTCTCAAGGAATCTTCATTATCAGACACAACATCTTGCGGAAAGGCAATATACGATTCAGCCTCTATTCGATTTGCATAATCACGAACACTTTCCCCTGTCATTTGTTTACAGTTTACCAGGGAAGCGACATTTTTGGCAATATTTTCTTTTTTCATAAAATTGTCCTTGAGTGTATTCACTAATTCTGAAAAATTCGTGCTTTGGTTTAGCTTCGGGATAGATTTAATCAGTCTTTCTGCACGACCAGATAATTTCAACTTCAGAACGAAAATTCTGTCTTTATTAGACCACTCGGCATGTTCAGCAACCAGAAGAAATTTCTCCAAAAATTCGTGAAAAGATTCATTTGCATTGCCAGCAAAACTTGGAATGGATCCAAGGAACTGTGATCCAATTCCGACCTTCACTTTATTAGAGTCTCTGACAGCGGAAGCTGATCTGCCAGAATTTGGAGAAAGTCGTGGCGGAGACACCGAAGGCACACGGTTTCGTGAACCAGGTTGTGCAGAGGAGTCCCTACTCCTGCTTGCTCTCGTATTTTTAGATTTAGGCATTTTTTTGCACAAGGTTTTTCACCAAATAGATTCAAATTTATCACGAAACACAGTTTATTGTGGAAAAATGATTTCACTTTCACCAATATGTGATCAACAAGAGAATCTGACTTGATCCATTGAGTAACACAGTTCTTGTGAAGAGCAAGTCAGAAACACAATATTTGTGAAGTTGCCAGAACTTTTGCAACCAGCAAAATAATTTGTATGTGAAGATAATGTCAGAAAACACCCACTGAATTTTTGTGTGATAATGCAGTGTCCAGCCAGGTGATAGTAGGAAAAACAACAATATTGTATGTGAATGTGCCAACAACTCTGATTTTTATAAACTATCAGTAAGCCCAAGACACTGATGACTGTGGCCACTGATTATGATATTTGTATGTGATAAATGCCAGTAATTCTGATATACAATCAGTGTATGTGAATCTGTCAACTCAAGCTTGTATTGATAATACAGTGTCGAGTCAAGTTAGTGTTGGACGACTAATCACCTCTGTCAACATAGGTGAGCAACCAATTGTATGTGAAACATGTCAAAGAAAAAAAATTTTCCCTTTTCTTTTTAATATATTTGCATTAGCACAGCAACAAGAGACCAATATGTGTGCACTTAAGTTAATGTATGTGTTCTTGAAATTTTTAAATTTACTTTTTCCACATAAAATTTTGTGTGTATGACATATGAATTTGAGAAATATATGCAACAAATATTTTTCAATTACACATATAATCAGGTGCATATGGGCTTCTGTGCTTTTTGTACTTTCAACTTTATGACACATAAACAAAAATTTTCATGCCCATTAAACTCAAATATTTTGCACCACAAAATAATTTTCCACTTACTTCGATATGTTATTACTGCAATATATAATTACAATAAAAAAATTTGCACTTTTTCATAAATTTATACTTCACTCACTGTAATACTCTGGGAAGGGATACGGCACCAATTTGTGGGAGCTGGGTCAGTACAAACAGCACCTACTGACTCCACCACCCACAACTTGTGAACTTAATTTCAAAATGCCCAAGAGACATGAATTTAACATGTTTACCATCAAAAATGTATCAGCAATAACACCAGGTTCAAGATTTAAAGGAGTTCCCAGTTTAGGAGAATTAATCCTAAATGATGTACAATGAGTAAAGTAAAATATGCAGACACAAATAAACAGGCTCATTTTAACACAAACTTAAATATTGATTTATTTTTAGATTTTTCAAAGAATTCAACATTTGCATTTTAACTTTCAATTATAAATAAAACTTCAGAGCTTCACTTATTAGACACATTCAACAATGCTCTGGTAAAAATATATATGTTGCATAACAAGTATTCAATTTTCTTTATAATTATACGATCTTAAATCTTTCCAAATTTAACTTTAAATATTTTAATATGAGCCATTTTTGTTATTAAATTTAATTTCATCATGCCAGTGCCACTTCGGAAACATTGTTTCCGGAAAAAGAAAATTTACCTTGATACAAGATTAACAAATTTTTGGAGCTCCGTTTCGCATCAAAATATCACGGGTTTTTAGCTGGTAATTCAAAAAGTTCACAGGGCGAAACCAACGTAGATTCCAAAATCTTTATAACCCGAACCTCCGTACACAAGGCCTCGAATTGAAACAAGCCGCCCAGCTACATCTCAAACTCCAGAGTCGTCGTCGGAATAATTCCTGGAATAAAAAAATTATAATTTAGAATAGATTTGCATCAGGATTATTAATGAAAGGTTCCAGGCTCCTCTTCTTCAGCTCCAGATGAACGGCAAGCCATTTTGGCCAAAGCCTTTTGTCTAAAATTTAGACAAAACCTTCGATGCGACCTTTCAGTCGAAATGTTCCAGCACCAAGAGAGCGAAAAAAAGGGTCCTCTGAGCCCACGCAAGTTCTCTTTCGCAAAAATGCGCCTCTTCCTGATTGGACGGCGCGCTCACATAGCAACTACACATCCAAAACGTCACGCTCCACGGCCCGACACTAAGTCTAGACAAACCAACGCTTTCTCGACGAAATGCGCTTTTTAATGTAATTTCAATGGAAACAAGTGTTAGTAAAACACTGTACTGGCACGAACGGAGAGAAGGATGTTTCTCTCGCAGAAAATACAAAAAGGCTCATGGCGCAGAATTGCGACATGACACTTGGCATTTCATATGATTTGAAGAGCATAAAGTCGTATTCAAATGTATAAGTATTTCACTCGCAATATTTAGTTTCGTGAAGTATGCTTGAGTGTTAGCAAAATCTTATAAATAAATAAATTATGATAAAAACCAGATTTTCTATGCACTGTTACTGAATGCATGTTATTATGTATGTTACTGAAAGTTTCAAGGGAATCACTTATCGTAATGGGGAGTAAGGTTCTTGATGGTTTTGGATAATATATATATTTTTAACAATACAGATTAATCATGCATAAATCATTGTTTATGAAACACTTTCCAACTGAAATGCAATTTTATTTAAATATCTCTAAATTGCGATGCATTATTCAGCGCTGATGTACTTTAAATTATCATATTACAACAATATTTATTATATTTGAAAACTTAAGACTTCATCGAAAAAAATGAACTTTATTCAAATGACGCCATCGAAATATAAATTGTCGGGCTCTCCATAAAAGCAGTGAATGTTTCATTCATACACTTTTATTCCAGGCTCCAGATTTAAATTTTTGAGTGAAAAAAATTCAGCAATTCCTATACAACTCATCTTGCAATCACTTGTTTACATTTTTCCTCCATTAAAATTAGGCTTCGTTGTAGAAATAATCAAAGTTTGATGATCATTTAAACTCAAAAATATTGTAATCGCGTTGGCGCAGTATATAGATGCATAGGAAATACGTAAAAATAAAACGGTTTTAGGACGGATGCAACACTAAATATAAAATTAAAAGAACGTTTAAAATCACAGTTTTTACTTTGCGAAAATATGGATGCCATATTTCATTTTGAAGTGTATCACGTGATCTCTTCATATTATATGAGTTTAATTATTATTTTAATTTTTATTTAAAAAACTACCGTGCAACTAACAATCTGACTAATCACCTCCTGCTATTTTTAGCTCAGGTTAATCTCCCGATGCTGTTTTTTGCATTTTACAACAAAGTTGAAAAGTGTTTATGACTTTGTTCATTCTGTCTGTCTGTCCGTTAGCACGATAACTGCCGTAAAAATGACTTAATCAAAATGAAATTTTAGTATGTCGTTCAGACGGTCTGTAGGACCTATGGGAATATAAATGAATAATATCACCTAATTAGTTTTGCATTGAACCCTGATTGACAAAATGAAATACATTGAACTCTATGGGACCTAATTTTTCAAACATTTTTTAAGCGGATTTAAATTCACAAATTGCTTTGAAAATTTTAGGTAATATTCAAATTATTCCATAAAATATATAAAAAAAAATTCAGCGAAATATATTCAGTAGTTGTTTAAATAAAAATTAAAATAATAATTACACCTCTTATATGAAACGATCACGTGACCATGATATGAAACGATCACATGACCCACTTCAAAATGATATATGGCATCCATCTTGTTTCAAAATCGTGATTTTTTTAAGCTCTTTTTAATTCATATTGAGTGTTGTATCCGTCCTAAAACTACTTTATTTTTGCTTAAATTCTGTGCATCTACATACTGAAACAACGCAATGACAATATATTTGAGTTTAAATGCTCATCTAAATTTGATTATTTCTACAACTAAGCCTATTTTTTACCTATGTAAAATGTAAACAGCAAAATATATAGAATGAGGTGTATTAGAATTCCTGTATTTTTTTAACACAAAATAATTTAGTCCATGGAGTCTGCATGCGGCTGATATGAATGAAATATTAATTGATTTCATAAAGAGAAGGACGATTTTTTTCGATGAAGTTTCAAGCATAGAGTTTAATTTTTTGTAGCTCCATGGTTTTAAAAAAAATGTTTAAATAAAATAAATTATTATAGTATTGTGATGAATGAAATGAATGAGAGAAAGTTATGAATGAAATCCTGTTTTTATAGAGAGATCCAGACGTGTTATTTTTTCTATGACGTCATTTGAATTAATTTCAGTTGTTTTCGATGAAGTTTTCAAATATAATTAATAATCGTAGTATTATGATAATTCTAAAACTATTACCGAGGAATGTATAACATTTTAGAGATGTTTAAACCAGGCAATTTATATTTCAATGCCGTTATTTGAATGAAGTTCATTTTTTTCGATGAAGGTTTAAGTTTTCAAATATAATAAATTAATGCAGTATTGTGATAAGTTTCAAAATATTACCGAGGAATGTATTGCATTTGAGACTGGCTTAAATAAAATTGCATTGAAGTTGGAAAGTGTTTCATAATCATTGCTTTAAACATGATTGATCTTTCTTGTTTCATATTGAGTGTTGTATCCGTCCTAAAACCACTTTATTTTGCCTTAAATTCTGTGCATCTACATACTAAAACAACGCAATTACAATATATATGAGTTTAAATGCTCATCCAAATTTGATTATTTCTACAACGAAGCTTATTTTTCACTTATGTAAGATGTAAACAGCAAAATATGTAGGATGAGTTGTATAGGAATTGCTGCATTTTTTTAACGCAAAAGAATTTAGCTCATGGAGTCTGCATAGCTGATATGAAAGAAATATTCATTGACATTACCGAGAGAAGGACGATTTTTTGCGATGAAGTTTTAAGCATAGAGTTAAATTACTTGTAGCTCCATGGTCTTAATTTTTAAATAAAATAAATTATTATAGTATTATGATGAATGACATTAATGGGAAATTATTTATGAATGAAATGCTGCTTTTTTAGAGAGAGCCAGGCGTGTTATTTTTTTATGACGTCATTTGAATGAATTTCAGTTGTTTTCGATGAAGTTTTTAAATATAATAAATTATCGTGGTATTATGATAATTCTAAAATTATTACCGAGTAATATATCACATTTTAGAGATGTTTAAACCAGGCAATTTATATTTCAATGCCGTCATTTGAATGAAGTTCATTTTTTTCGATGAAGGTTTAAGTTTTCAAATATAATAAATCAATGTAGTATTGTGATAAGTTTTAAAATATTACCGAGGAATGTATTGCATTTTAGACATGTTTAAATAAAATTGCATTGAAGTTGGAAAGTGTTTCATAATCGATGCTTTAAGCATGATTGATCTTTCTTGTTTATAGATATGGTTATATCAGAAGATTACCTTAACTTTTTAATTTAATCGATGCAGCCTAAGAAAGTATGATAATCATCATTTAATCAAGAGTCGAAATTTAATTTTAAATACTAACATCGGTAGGGTCTCTAGATCCAAAAAATTAAATTTTCTGGATTTGTGGTTGTATAGGTGGGTGTCAAATCGTTGTCTTTCGTAATATCGTAAACCATTTAATCGATATAGAGAAAATTTTGTTAGCAAGTTTCACACATTCTGGACACGGCCACTCAAATTGCTGCTCAGGCCATAGGGCGAATTGAGTAGTCTGGGTTTTCGACGCATTGTGGACATATACTTGCAGAAAAAAATCGGTAAACATCGGTAACTTATAATTTAGCTAAGAAACTCAATTTTGTCAAAATCGTTGGCTCTTCGTAATTTCAAAAATCGCTGAAGCGATTTGGACCAAATGTGTGTAGTATTCTGCATATTTTATCTGGATGTAAGCGCAAAAAAATATCCGAAAAATGTATATAGTTTAGCTATAACACAAGATAAACACTTACAGAATTTCCTTAATGAAAGCAAGCACATGTCCATTAAGTGACTACAATTGTTTCCTGGGTGATTAAACCCCCATTCTTCAGGCCAGTAGAACAGGTAAAACAGTATACGAAGAAGGAGAACGCCATCCAAACAATTGCAGTCACCTAAATGATATATGCTTCCTTTCATCAATGAAATTCTGTAAGTGTTAATCTTACAAGCAGCCGTAATAGTTTTGTAGTTATAAAACAAGATTTTGTCACGACTAGTAACCCTTTGTTATCTTAAAGTCTTCTGAAACAATGTGGCCCTAATTTGGGCGGTATCAAATAATATAATTTCGAGTGTGAATTAGAACTCCAGAGGCGAGTGAGATTAAGCCAGTGAGATCTATCAAAAAAATTCCCCACTTTGTGTGTCTAATTCCTCTGAATTTCTCTTCAATGGTTTGTCCCGCTCTTAGTGACGGAGACACTATTGAGGTAGGATTAGTAAGCAGGTACTATAATACCCTAATCCCCCGAAATGTTTACTGAGGTATGATTTCAGTATATTTAAACTCTGGGTTACAACACAAGTTTTTCCATTATTTTTATAGGTACCCGTTAGTACTATGCATATTTTGTTGTTGTGAATGCATGTTTAAAGTACATAGTTTGGCTTAGAGGTCAAAATCCCTCTTGCTTCGTACGCAAAGTCTCCGGATTGCTCTGATTCTCTAGTTCTTTTTAATTTTTATCCAAATTCAAAGTTTCTAGCGAAAGTACTATATCATTCCATTAAAATAAGCAACTAATAATTGATATATTAATATACACTAGTTTCCATGTTCAGCAGCTACTTTGTGGTACACGTGTTCTGGAAAACTACTGTTGTTTATGATCTTAAAAGTAAAGGTGTTGTTGACCAGAATTGTACCTGGATACCTTAGATAGTAGAACATTGGACCGTAGGTCCCAGGTGAAATTCTGGGTTCTTCAGATTTTCACTTCTCTGAAATGAAATTGTGTTTCATTTTAAATAAATCACACACACACAAGAAGCGGAGTGTGTGGCGAAATCATTTTCCGCCATTTTAGTGACACCAGTTGCAAAATAAGCAATATGCGGTATTTCACGTAGTGTCGCATGTCTGTGGAAACCGTGCACCGTTTCCTGACTAAGATCTGACTTCTAAAAATTCCCGATGGGACACATAACTTTAACATGGGTGACACACCATTATTTTCGGTATCAACATAAGTGAAAAACGGATGGTGGTGTAATTTACGGACACTTGATATACATGGCTGGCACCCTCACCAATGGGCCTCATGAGATCATTGAGATAGTCGGTCACTCTCTTAGGGGCGAGTGTAAGTTTTGTCCATGAAAAACATTTCAAGTGACAACATTTCAAGTCTTGACTTGCTCTCAGATATTCAGACAGTACAGTCGGAAGCTCTGTACTGCTGGGTTGAATTTTAGCATCTTAGGATGCTACTGTCCAGACTTAACGTGGGGCTTCTATGCACGTCCGGATGACGATCGCAGAACAGCTGTATTTCTGAAAATATATTTTTTGTGTACATAGCGCCTGGTAAACGTAAACTAGTACAGTTAAACACATGTTGGGTGATCTAGCCTTCTTCAGAGGACCAGAGCAATGCATGCCCTGAATTGGGTATCAGCAATTGCGATCCCCCCGCAGTGGATCTGATTGTCTCCCGGTCAGGTTTGAATCTCGAACCTCGAGTATCGTAGCCCAATGCTATGGCGATTTGACCAAGCTACATCTTCCAGTCCGCCTGGGGAAGTAAGTGCTTCATAGGAGAAAATGACGCAAGATCCCGGCCTTCCACAGGTATATCTATCGTAAAGTGACCATATACTTGATCGAATAAAGGTGATTGAGGTGCTCCTACTGGAAAATTGAAGAATTTAACAGCACGAACTCGCCAACAAAGCAAGATAGAATAACAATGTCAAAGTTGCCCTGGAATCTAGTTGTTGTTGTTGAGACTCAGGCCGTCGGACCTACCAGAAAGGTGCAAGGTAACCGTTTGGACGGCCGAGAAGTACCACCCAATTTAGACCAGCACCCAGTGGGGGAGGCATCCACAGTGTAGAAACTGTTCAAAATGTCTTTCGCCATCGATAAATCCCATTTGAATTCGAGAAAGAATACTACAATTAATTATTATTATTCGTTGCGCAGCTTGACCCATGAAGTACGGCAAATACTTATCGTTTGCTATATACGTGTTCAGTGCATTGCTAGCATCGATTTTTAGTAAATAGACAATTCTCAACAAATTTGCAATTTGTATATTTTCTATTTCGTTGTGTTGGAGAATTTGTGTTTCTACTTCTTCAATTCTCCTCTAAAGGAGCTACCATTTGTTATACATAAATACTGTTGTCGAATTATTAGATGTCAAAACACAAAACTATTACACAAAGTATTACATTGATAGGTCGGACGGTCTGGGTCTCAATAACAACAATATTAACAAAGTATTACATATAAAGGTTAACATATTTCACAATAATTAATAAATTTTTTTATTTTATAAATTTTTTTTGAAAAAAAAGTACAATATCTCGAGAACGTTTCATGCTGGCGTTGTAATGTTTGTGTCAATCGTTTTATAACGCAAAGTCATGAAAGTTCTGATTTTTGATGATTTATTTTCAAAATTTCATTCCAAAATTTAGGATCTTTTAAACATTGGATTGCTTTTAAAATCAATAGGCATCTAATATTCACGCCTTGTATTTTTTGTACCAGATTTTGTTCGATATGTTCCATTCGTTTGTAATATATAATCTCTCCACACATACATACATACACACAGACATCACCACAAAAACATTTGATTTAAGCTCAAGGATGCTCGAAACATGCTCTTCTGTTGGAAGCTCTAATAAAAAATTCTGACCCGTCACAATACTATCCTTATACATTTACTATATATATAGGGAAAGTAATAGGTGCTACTGCAAATAAAGGATAAAGGTTACCTGATTGAAACAAAATATGCATTTAAATAAACTAAATACTTGCACTTGGTAAATAATGCTTAGCGTAAACTGTATTTAAATTTTGGGATAATTATATTAGACTATAATCGAAATCTGGTTCAACCAGGCATTCATTTATAGTGAGTTTAACTTTGAACTTTAATATATTTTAAACTACAACTTTAAGTGCACCATGATTAATAAAGAGTAATGAAATCAGAAGCGTGGTTTCCGTCAGACAATTATTTTCGCAAATATAAATTTGCATTCAGGGAATTATCACGGACGGGAAAGTTCTAGTAAATCAGTTCATACACCGAAACATTATACCTGATTCTCGTCTAGAATTTAGTTTGTGTAATTGAAATTGAAGTATAAAACGTCGCATCTGTGCTTACAATTAACATGCTGCATTAAATCGAAATTTATTTACACCCAAGAAAATGTATCCGACATTGCCAGGCATATAAAGCAGGGGAAGTTTTTAAAAAGCGGATCGGGATGATCTATAAGATGTCCGTCTGTTCATAGGTTCTTCTGTTTGTGTGTTCTCTAGCGAAAAATCTAAACGTCATATGGCCATGAAATTTGGTACATATATATCTTGGGACTCGGGAAGATACGCTTCGGTGAGATTTTTTTAAAATTCGAATTAGATTTTTAGTTATGTTAAGTCCAAGAAAGGATCCGATCACAGTAAATTCTACCCTGACTACTAACGCCATCTATTGCACGTTCATAAACGTAAAACTACGACTTTATTATTGTAAAATAAAGCGGTTTTATGAAGGATGTAATACTAAATATAAATTTAAAAGAACTTTAAATATCACGATATTTACACAGAAGAAAATATAATGTGGGCAGCACATGACTTTTCTTATATAATGCAATGAATTTACTCCTTTTACAGTCAAAAAATAATGTAAACGTTGAATTGTACATTTGGCGATTTTCCGGATCACAACATGTAAAACTATTTCCAAGTAACCAATTATTTTATATTTCGCTTAACTCTAAATAAATAATTATCAATATTGATATCATCCTCAATCAGCGATATAGTTGCGGCAGCAAAGACATCTGATCAAAAGATGCCACACGGAGCCAGTACCCGAATTATAAGAACTGAGGAGGAGCTAGCTTTTGCTCAGTGATTATAATGTCGGTCTTGTAACCAAAGGGTCCCTGGCTCGGGGCCCGGCGACGCACAATTGCCACAGTGGTTACCCTGGACATACGAGCACGAAAAAACCTTCCTCTCCAACGATTTCGCCTCTCAACACGAGATGACAGCACCACACGGAGTCAGAAGCCTTGACACTCCCTTCCTGGTTGACCACGACTGCCCGTCACGCCGAGGCGACACGCCTCCCGGCCTTCCTTCCTCATCAGCGGAGGGAGTGTGCGGCAGCAAAGACATCTGATCAAAAGATGCCACACGGAGCCAGTACCCGAATTGTAAGAACAGAGCAGGAGCTAGCTTTTGCTCAGTGATTACAATGTCGGTCTTGTAACTAAAGGGTCCCTGGTTCGGGGCCCGGCGACGCCCAATCGCCACATAGTCTATATATTAAAATATTACAATAATTAATTCATCAATTAGGCGTCATTTTCATTAATTTAGTGTCAGTTTTGCAATTTTGACAATATTTTTGTCAAACTGGGGCGAAATATCGCCCAGTTGGCGGTACTTTGCTAGATTATTCACCAAGTTTGCCAAATGCATCAAGTGTTGCAGACAAACGTTGAGATGGACGTTTCTTACAAGAAAATATATGCCTGACATATGACGGAAATCAGAATTTGCGAAATGTTACTCCTGGCGTCATTTTTATCAATTTGGCAATATTTTTATTACTTTGGCAACATTTAAAATAGTCGCCAAGTTGTTTTAAACGAAATCGAATGTTCAGAGTCTCCCAAATTTTGAAATGAAATTTTGAAAAATCATCAAAAATGCAAGAATTTTAGGAAAGTTACATAAATAATCATCTCGAATGTAATTTTTCATTGGAAAACGATTGAAGTGAATTTTAAAACTCTCCCACGAACCATTCTCAAGATATTTCAGATTTTTCAAATAAATCTTCAAAAAATCGCATAAAAATAGTAACTATTTTGAAATATGGTTACTTCTCACATGTAATATTAAGCAAAATATCTGTTATCATCATTCTCGTGGATGTAGTTCGTTCCATTCCCAAGAGAAGATACTTTTGGTAATAGTTTTATATTTGAACGCCATTAGCGGTTTATCTGCTATAGAATAACCTATTTTTTGTCTATAATGCTTGGTAAAACTTTGACGACAAATTTTGCGGAATATCGACAACTTGGCGGATTTTTAAATGTTGGAAATTCACGAAAATGTCGGCACATTGATAAAACTGTCGTCAAATTGATAAAAATGTCACCAAATTGTTAAAAATGACAACTAATTGGGGAAAATTTAATATCTTGGAAGGAATATAAGAATCTAATATAAGAGAAGATACTTCGGGTAATAGTTTCTTATTTGAAAGCCATTTGTTGTTTATCTACTATAAGAATAATATATTTCTCCGACCATAACGCTTGGCAAAATTTTGACATCGAATTTGGCAGAATATCACCAACTTGGCAAGTTCTTTTAAATGTCTCCAAATAGACGAAAATGTCGCTGAATAGATAAAAATGACGTTAAATCAATGGAAATGACTACTAATTGATAAAAATTCAATATCTTGGAAAGAATATAATAATCTACTATAAAAATAACTTATTTCTTCTTCTGTAACGCTTGACGAATTTCTGGTGACGAATTTTTTGCCGCATATTGCAAACTTTACGAGTTTTTAGATGTTGCCGAATTGACGAAAATGTCGCCAAAATGATAAAAATGACAATAAATTTATCAAATGACGACTAATTGATGAAAATTCATATCTTGGAAAGAATATAACAAACGAGTATAAGAATAATCCATTTCTCCCTCCGTCCATGATGCTTGGCGAAAAATTTCGCAGGATGTCGCATAATTGGAGGCTTTCAAATTATTGCCAAATTGACGAATATTTCGCCAAATTGATAAAAAAAAATGTCACCAAAATGATAAGAATGGCGCTAAATAGGAGGCAATGCTTTGCAAATATTTAATTTTGTCATATGACAGGCTTATCTTCTAGTATATAAAAAATGCGCTTCTCTCGGTCTGTTTGTAGCACTTAAAGATACATATGGCGAACTTGCTCATTAATTTAGCGAAGATAGCCCCAGATTGAAGAAAATATCGTAGAAATTGCAAAAATAACGCCTAAATGATGAATTTATTATTAAAATATTTTAATATATGGACTATATTGCTTATTGAGGATACTATCAATATTGATAATTGCTAATTTAGAGTTTCGTGAAATGTAAGTTAATTGGTTAATTGGGTACAAAATAGGTTTACATGTTGTCATCCGGAAAAGCGGCAAATGTACAATTCAACGTTACAAGCACTGTCCCGTAGATCTTTTTATAATTTCTAACACTTTACAATATAGTTGAGAAGTGTTTATGACTTTGTTCATTCTGCCGTCTGTTTGTCTGTCTGTCTGTCCGTTCGCACGATAACTGCCGTAAAAATGACTTTATCAAAATGAAATTTTAGTATGTTGTTCAGACGGTCTGTGGGATATATGGGAATATAAATGAATAGTACTACCCAATTAGTTTTCGGTTGAACCCGAGTTGAAGAAGTGAAGTACATTGAACCCTCTGGGACCTAATTTTTCAAACATTTTTTAAGCGAATTTAAAATTCACAAATTGCTTCGAAAGTTGTAGAAAATATTCAAATTATTCCATAAAAAATATGAAAAGAACTTCAGCAAAATATTTTCGATAGATCTCTAACTAAAAATCAAAATAATAATTACACCCATATTATATGAAGAGTTCACGTGGCCCACTTCAAAATAAAATAGGGAATCTATCTTGTGTCAAAATCGTGGTTTTTAAAGTTGTTTTTAATTTATATTTAGTGTTGTATTCGTCCAAAAACCGCTTAATTTTTGCTTAATTTCTGTGCATCTATATTCTAAAATAACGCAATTACTATATATTTGAGTTTGAATGATCAATGCCATCCATCTTGTGTCAAAATCGTGATATTTAAATTTCTTTTAAATTTCTATTTAGTGTTGTATCCGTCCTAAAACCACTATATTTTGCTTACTTTCTGTGCATCTGTATTCTGAAACAACTCAATTATAATATATTTGAGTTTAAATGGTCATCAAACATTGATTATTTCTACAACGAAGCCGATTTTTCACACATGGAGAATGTAAACACATCAAGCTGCAAGATGAGTTGTATAAGAATTGCTGAATTTCTTTATCGCAAAATTATTTTGCTCAGGAGTCTACAATGTAGCTGATATGAATGAAACATTCATTGATTTTACATAGAGAAGCAGACGAATTTTTAGCTGACTTTTTCGATAAAGTTTTAAGTATAGAAATAAACTAATTTTACCTCCATGGATTTAAGTGTTTAAGTGAAATAAATTATTGTAGTATTGTGATGAATGAAAATTATGGAATAAAAGTATATGGATAAAATATGTACTGTTTTTATATAGGGAGTCAGGAGATTTATATTTCAATGACGTCATTTGAGTGATGTTCATTTTTATCGATGAAGTTTTACGTTTTCAAATATGATAAATTATTGTTGTATTGTGATAATTTTAAACATATTACCGCTGAATGGATCGTATTTCAGAGATGCTTAAATAAAATTGCATTGCAGTTGGAAATTGTTTCGTAATCAAGGATATATGCATGATTGATCTTTCTTGTTTAACTGTGAAAGAAAGAAAAAAATTGATTGCATTATATAAGGGAAGTCATCTTACGCCCGCATCAGATATATATATATATATATATATATATATATATATATATATATATATATATATATATATATACACATATATATATATATATATATATATATATATATATATATATATATATATATATATATATGTTGTTACACATGGCTTTATTGAGGATTTAAATCCATACAAGAATAGGCAACGCAATACATCACAAAAAGATCAAAATATAACAAACAAAAACAGTCAAACAGCAACGAAGGAAACAAATTACAGTTCAAGAAAACAAATAAACAGCAGCTGTAAACAAGGAAGAAAGAGGTGTAGAATTCGATCACCAAGAGTTCATGCAAGTCCTTGCATCTCAATATAGTTTGCCAAGGTCACCACGTCTTTGAGACTCTTGATCGAGTCCTAGGCACACAAGAAGATGTCCAGCATTCATAATGCCAGCATAACATACCTGACACACGTTCGTAGGTAGGATTCCGATCCTATTTAAATGCTCCCCCATGCAGTCGTGTCCAGTCTTTAACCTGAAATTAGATACAGACTCCTTACGGGGTTTGTTGCAAAAATTTTTCCAATGGTTTTGGATATTGTCCCAATATTTATCCTTTTGCATCACTGCCAAATCAGATTTGAGATTTTCCTCAATTTTTTCCCAAACGTATCTTTTAAGTGACGCTGGGGGAACTGGTTTATTGGCTTGTTGTCCCAGGGTTCCTCTCTTGGCTAACGAATCAGCCTTTTCGTTGCCGTCGATACCCACATTCGAGGGGATACATTGAAAAACGATAGTTTTATTGTTAGTCTTGAGAGATCTCAGGTCTGGTTTTAGTTTCGAGATGATCGGCGTCTCTGTGCTGTGGTTTATAACGACTGCCTGCATGGCTGCCTTAGAGTCAACCAGAATTACCGCCTTAGAAAAACAATTGATCTTTAACCTGAGATTTTCAAGTGCCATAGAGATAGCAAAAATTTCGGTACCAAAATTTGCCATATGTCTTCCTACAGGAGCGTATTGGGAGAACAGGTTACTATATACGCCTGCTCCAGCATTTTCTTGTATCCTAGAACTGTCAGTGTAAACTCTCATTCATTCAGGTTCAGGATATTGTTCGTTTAATATGCATAGTACGGTTGCCCTCAGGATTACGTCGGGAATGTCTTTTTTACCCAAGTCATTAACTTCTAGGTGGTTTTCAATGTCCATATACTCAAGGGTATTAACCAACGGCTTGTTGCTATTCAAAGGTTCATTAGCATCAAGTTCTTGTATAAATTTATTACAAACTTCAATAGGGGAAATTTGGGTTTTTAAGGAGCTAGGTCCACTTTCCTCTATCCAATTCGCTTTGTGCGATGCTTTCATTTTAATGAAGGTACTCACGGCCCGTTTCTTTATCTCTGTTGCAATTGGTGGATTTGACGTGTAGCTCTGCATAGCCGCGATCGGGGTGGTCTTAACCGCTCCTATAATAATCCGAAGAGCCCTGTTCTGGGCTCTTTCCAAGGAGTCCATATTCCTCTGTGTAGTAGAAACCAGAACCTCACTTCCATATTTGGTAATAGGTTTAACATATGTGTTATAGGTTTTGTTTAGGGTAGTCTGTGTGCTACCCCATTTGGCTCCAGCGAGTCTTTTCATGATAATGTTTCTCTTCTCGACTTTTTCGTTAATTACTTCTATATCATTTGCAAACTTTAATTTATTATCCAATACTACTCCCAAATATGTAGTACTGGTGCTCTTTTAAAGTGAGACATTATCCAATCTGAGAGCGAAGTCAGCATTTACTCGTCTCAAAGAGAAAAACTGGTAAACCGTTTTGGTTTTATTAATAATCATATTACTGTCTATAGACCAAGTCTCCAGGGCTTTGAGTGCTTTATTCATAGTGTTTTCAAGGCTTAGCCTTTGGTCTTGGGGTTTTCTTGAATTCTTGGCCTCGGTCCAAATTACAACATCGTCTGCGAACATATACACATTTATTCCCTCGATGTTATTCAATTTTGTTACCAAATCATTTATATAGATGTTAAACAGGGTGCAGCTACTAACTGCCCCTTGGGGAAAACCGACTTTACTTTGATTATATCCTGATTCCCCTTCGTTCCATCGAGTTTTCACCCATCTTTGGGAAATAAATCTTTTATACCAATTGAACATGTTTCCATTGATTCCGCATAGATGTAGTTTATTTAGGAGTCTGCTCCTCCAAATCGTATCGTATGAGCCCTGGAAGTCAATGAAGACAGCCAGTGAGCTTCTCTTTTCGTTAAAACCGGTTTTAAGTTTATGAACTAGTTTCATAATTGAATTAGTGGTTGATATATTGTTACGAAATCCAGCCTGTATATATATATATATA
Source organism: Amaurobius ferox (assembly GCA_951213105.1). Taxonomy (NCBI): domain Eukaryota; kingdom Metazoa; phylum Arthropoda; class Arachnida; order Araneae; family Amaurobiidae; genus Amaurobius; species Amaurobius ferox. The sequence continues at coordinate 85,270,432 of OX578141.1, read as the reverse complement.
TATATATATATATATATAGATTCAATTGTTTAGAAATATTATACTTAATCAACTTTTAGAATTTATAGATTATGAGATAAAAAATGCCATGCTATGCATATTAATAAGCTAAAAATTACCAGCAAATTATATATATCCAGCATATTTAGTGAGTTGTATAGTTAAAAAGTTTAGACGGGTTGAATATACTTAAATTCTCTCCTTAGTATTTTATATTAACCAGACATCCACTTTCTCTTGAATAAACATTACCATGTATTTACATCCCCTTATAATTTAGCCTCTATGTTTTCTTTTATCATCTGCCCTTTTTTGTAGCTCCTACTGTTGAATATCACCTTTTATAGCCTTTTTGCATTACTGTTATTTATTTCTAACGATTAGCAATAGCAGTTCTCAACTTTTTATTTTTTGCGATTGGCAACATTGGTCTCTTTATTCAAGGCTCCAATGGATCAAATATATGCAGTATTTTCAGGTATATTTGTTTCCTATAATTTTTCAATCTTTATGCATGTCGTCCAGGTTAACAGTGTTTATAGATATAATCTATCACTGATATCAGAAACATGCATTTTGTGTTCATTTTGATGAAATACTTGGACTTGAGAAAGAGTTTTATCAAAATGAACAATTTATTTGTTTAGGCGTAGGGCGTGTCCAAGTGTAGAGCTTTAACCCTTGGATTTTATTTGATTTTCTTTTATTGATTCCTTTCCATTGATGTTTGTTGTTTGCTTTCAGCTTGATGAGTAGAGGTTTGTCTTTTATATTCCACATGATTGATGATTCACTTTTTGATACTTTTTATTAGTTAGGCATTTTTTTTAATGTTGGGGTTTTTTGAGTTGCAACTTCTGTCTATTCTATCATAGGATTTTCAAAATATTTTCATTATATATGTATATATTTATTATACATGTATGTATATATATATATATATATATATATATATTTATTATTATATATTTTATTATATATATATATATATATATATATATATATATATATATATATATATTTATATATGTGTGTATATGTATAATCTAAAAATCTTATTTTCTGTTTTATTTATATCCAAAACATGACTTTTGTTACCAGGAATTAAAATTAAAATTATTTAATTTTATTTTAGTATTAATCATTTACAGTATTATCACGTTTCCACTCTTCCTAATATGTTATCCCCCTTTGGCATTGCTTTTTGTGTTTAATTTGAAATTCACGTTAGTTTTGGTCTCTCTACCTTGCTCTCTCTTTATATATTTGATCTATCTATCTATCTATCTATATATGTATATATATATATATATATATATATATATATATAAATTCCCAAATAGGACAAGTAGCAATGTACTCGTAAAGTTTCAAGATGAGTGACGGAAGTAACGGCCGGGGGGAGTTGCGACCCCCAACACTCCGGTTAAAGCTTTTTTCCGCCATGGCAAACGCTCCCGGTAGCCGATACTCCGTACACAATTTTCTTCATGACCCTTATAAATCCGTAAAAATTACATACACACTTATACACTTTCAATAACATGTAAAAATCTACATGTTGTTGAAAGTGTATAAGTGTGTATGTAATTTTTACGGATTTATAAAGGTCATGAAGAAAATAGTGTACGGAGTATCGGCTACCGGGAGCGTTTGCCATGGCGGAAAAAAGCTTTAACCGGAGTGTTGGGGGTCGCAACTCCCCCCGGCCGTTACTTCCGTCACTCATCTAGAAACTTTACGAGTACATTGCTACTTGTCCTATTTGGGAATTTATATAGGTATACACATGTAAATATTGCAGCATAGCGCTTTACAAGTTGTATTATAAATTATTTTTTTGCTTTTAGCTTTTTAGTCAGTTCACTAAAAATTGTAGCAATTTTTTCATGTTTTACATTGTATATATATATATATATATATATATATATATATATATATATATATATATATATATATATATATTTAAACGTCATATCTGCCCATTTGATGAGTTTTAAAAGGATAGAAAAAATTAAATTTTACCACCGCAGAAGAGGTACATTTCTGCTAAAATTGCTATATATTCTGAGGATTTATTACTTAAGTGCCAGTTTATTTCCTAAACTTGACCTTGGAAATATTAACAAAAGAGCTGCAGTGAATTAAGATGTAAACATTCTGAAATTCAAGGCAATCATATAATTTTTAATTTTTGCAACATGCAGTATATGGCTCTACCAATCTAATTGGCCACAAAATCGAACTATTTGTGGGAATGGGTAGAATTTCAACTATTGAATTCATAACTTTTAAGCTAATCCTGACATTTAAAAAACCTTGACGAGTCGTTTTTCTCGGGAGCAGAGGTACTTTTTTACTAATCTTCATATATGTGCGATGCATGCATTTTTTTCCACATAATACAAACACAGAAACGAACAGATATCTGCTTTTATTATTATGGATTATATATTATTTTATTAAAAAATGGTTTCGTGCTTGCTTTTGCCTGCGCTACATTCTTCAAATATGCAGAAAATATGTTTAACTCTGCTTCTAATAAATCATTCAAAAAATAATTTTTGAGATTCTTACAATTAATTTGTTTTTTACTTTCAAAAACACCAAGAATGTTGTAACATAATTTCAATTTAAACCTCAAGAGACTTTTGAGCAACTCTATGTCAAAAGTATTAGAATATACTTAAAACCTATTTTGTCACCTTATCATGAATCAAAACTAAACTGGAATTATTTCAAAAGTATTTACTCCTTTAATACGTACAACAGAACTCTTTTCAGAGCAGAAGTTTCTTTATGTCCTAATGCCGACAGAAGGAGTCGGGATCTTTTAAAGCAACAGAATTTAGATGAAATTCTCTGAAACAAAACACTCTGTGCGACACGCTGTCTTTCTTATAAGACTCCTCTGGGATTCCACAGGAAATAGAAGAAACAAAACAAGCCTTCCAAGAAGGGAAATGTGTTACATATATTTGGCACCTGCAGGCTCCCATTGTTCTCAGACAAGAATAAAAAATTGAAAAGAAAGAGAGAGAGAAAAGAGAGGGATGAGAGAGGGAGAGAGAGAGAGAGCTGCAAATTCCTCTTATTTTGCTATTCCAGTTTCTTACGGCATTTTCCCGTGCCATCAAATGGCTAAGAAATATTAAAGGTGTGTGCGGATAGTTCCAAAGAAGAAGTAAGATGAAATGCTGTGGAATAACTGAATAGGTTTGCGGCAATAAAGGCGCCTTTCAGAATTGGGATGATGACTTCTATGCAGATATGTATTCTTCGTAGTTCCTGATAGAAATTGTTTTATCAACGTGTAACGTTGGAAGGACTTCTTTGTAGTTTTCGTAAGAATTTACTATAAAAGTTTTTACTATTCCTTCATACATAGTAAAATGTATAGGAAAAATATTGTGATGATGCTGAAAATTCGAATTCGAGTTTTAGATGAAAGAGCGCGTTTAAAGAATTACTGTACGCTAATCTAAAATTTTTCAGGTGATGTATGTGTATATGTGTATGTATGTAGGTGTATGTGTGTATGTATTTTAGTGTGCGTGATTCTGTGGACTTGATATTTCACGAACGAATAAAACGTTTCGAAAATAATTCGGCACAATTATTACAAGAAGTGAATTACTGAAACTCTATTGAGTTTAAACTCAATCGAGTGTTCAGAATATGTCCTTAATTTTCGAATGAATTTTTAAAAATTTTATAAAATTTCAAAGCCTTCAATAATAATAAATAAGTAATTATAAGCACTTGTACGTATTTCAAAGAGCAACAATTTCTTGCTTATTGCTCATAATTTGCGCCTTTAGTTTTTAGATATAATTATTACATATTCGAAAACGGAAGATTTTCAGTCTTCTTCAACTTGACACGACGATTACTTAAAAAATGTTTTAGCTTCAAAAAATAGAAACACACACACACACACACAGATATATATATATATATATATATATATATATATATATATATATATATATATAAGGATTTGTTTAATAATATTGATTTAGATAATTTCTTTAGAATTATTTTACAAATTTTTGAAAACTATAATACTACCTTAAAATATTCAACATTTCTTTTTAAAAAATTATTTAATTTCACTCTCTATGAGAATTATATTCAACATGGTGAGTTTATTTTCTATTTTTAGGCAACAGTTTGGTATCCCACAAAGGGGGGTGAAAGACCCAGGCCACCCGACTCACCCTAGGGTATGAGCAGCTGGTTGAGTGGCCGGCCCTCAAGGGGGTTGTGATTCATCATTATTGGCTAATCTATGTTTATACTACTGTGAGAAAAAATATAATCTATTGTCGCATAATTTGCATATGTATAGATATTTATATGATATATAATGTGTATCCCATAAGAATAATAATTTTGTCTTAAACTTTTATCCTAATAATTTACATCTAAATGCCAGTAATAATGATTCTAATGCTGCAAACTGTTTAGACTTTAATTTAAATTTAAAAAATTGTAATCTGGCTATAAACTTATATGGTGAAAGACTAGACTTTAACTTTAATACCGCTAAAATTCAACACTTTGACTCTTGTTTACATGTATTAGTATTTAGAAATATCATACCAAACCAGCTTCTTAGAATAAATAAAATTTGTGATGACAGTTATAAATTAATACATTTTATAGAATGATTAAATACTGCAGCCAATAATGCATACCCTCCTAATTTCGTAATTAAAATGATAAACTCAGTGATCAACTACCACTCGTTTTTTTATTTGTTTTAGTTAGCTTTGTTACTTTAATCGTATTTAGAATTGGTTTGAGGTCCATTTATGTGTTTGTGAAAGGAATTTTAGTGGTTAATGCCAACGACAGCTCTAGAAAGTAGTGGCGATGGCCCGCCAGATCGGAGGGTTAGCGATGTGTTGGAAAGTGAGAAAAATATTTTTCTGTCAACATTAAACAATATGAAGCAATTGTTTATTAAGGTGGCTGATAAGAAATCTGTTACACTGCAGGAAAGAATTGACGTTGAAAACTGGTAAAGATTTACTGAGTCTGTATGAACAAACTCAAATGGGCTGTAGTAAAGGAGCTGTCTCTCCGAATGTGGTGAGGGCTGATATTTCAAATGTAGACAAGGTCGTAAGTGCAGTTATGGAGAGACTCGAACTATTTCAATCAAGTGTACTCAATAGACTTGATGTGATTGAGACGCGGATTGATGAATCTGTGAACGCAAAAGTACACCGATTGAGGAGTAATGTGATTAATAGTGACTTAAGCGTTATGGAAACATATATGAATTGTGGTGCTGTGGATATCGAGGAGCATGTTCAGCTCTCTGTGTCAGAATTTTCGCGAATTAAACTAAAAAACCTCAAAATCTGATGAATTTCTCGTCTGCTGTAATAAGAAATACTGGAAATCATAAACTGGCATCACATAATTATAAAAGGGACATTGAGGGTTCCAGAATGCAATACGAGAATTTCCGTCAACAAAATGTGCCGTCTGTGGGAAACCGGCTGTGGGAAAAGTTAATACCATATTGAAAAGGCGACCGGTTCCAGTTGAGGGTTTACGAGAGGGTATTACTATCCGGGTCATAAAAAACTCCAGGATGAGACGAGTTCTTGTAAGTTTCTACCATCCAGATACGCTGCCCACAGATGTCACATAGAGCCTGAACTTTTTTAAATTCGGATTTGATTGTGTTAAACTTAAGACGAGAAATATAGATTAATATGCTTCTTTCGTACTGGCAGCTAATGAGGAACATTACTACGAATTATCTGATCCTAGTATATGGCCAATTGGACTCAAGATATCTGAATTCTTGGGTCGTCCACGTTAAATTATTGGAGAAAAAGTAAACTATAAGCTCATTGAATATAATCCTGAGGATGCTCGTTATCAAAATGCTGGTAGCAGTTCAACAGAAAGTAAGTGACTATCAGACAGTCCAACAGTAAATCACTTAAATGAATATAGCTGCACATCTGTTCCTGTGCCTTTCAATCATACTAATTTAAAGTTGGATATAAAAAATGAGATCAAATTTCATTACCAAAAGGTACGTGGTTTGCGAACTAAAATTAATGAGTTTTATGTCAATACCTTAACATGTGATTTCGATATCATTTGCCTAACTGAAACATGGTTAAATGGTGATATTGGTAGTCATGAAATTTTCGATGATAATTATAATATTTTTATATGTGATAGAGATTATGTTGCTACTGGGTTATATCGAGGCGGAGGTGTCCTTATTGCCATAAAAAAAGCTTTTGATTCCATTTAACTAACTGATGTATCATTTGAAAAAGAGTGCATATGGATCCGTGTCAGTGCTTCATATACCTGCAAATTCTATATTTGTGTCATTTACTTCGTGCCTTATACTACTGTTGATAAGTATGAAAGTTTCTTTAAAAGCGTTGAAAAAAAATCCTGTACCTCACTCAATCATATATTTATTTATATTTGGAGATTTTAATCTTCCAGCTGTAAATTTTAAACACTCCCATACTAGTACCTTATCTGGCCACACTCAAGTTGAGCATTCCATTTCTAACGCTATGCAGTTTCAAGATCTTGATCAGATAAAGACTATTTGTAATAAATATGTTAAAATTATTGATCTTTTCTTGACCAACTATAAGCAGATCATTATTGAACACTCTACCCTCAGTTTCGTGAAAGAGGATCTATACCATCCTCCTCTTGAAAGAACTATCTTGATTAAAAGGGTGAGCATAAATTATCGAATTAATAAAAATATGAAATATAACTTTATATAGAAAGGCCAATTATCCTATGCTATATGACTACTTCTATAATATTGACTGGAGCTTTTAAAATATATTTACTAATGTCAATGATGCAATATCGAGTTTTTATGATTGTGTTTATGGAATATTTGACTTATGTATACCTAAATATATTTCCACTATGCGTAAATATAAATCGTAGTACGTAAGCGTAAATATAAGTCGTGCAAAATAAACTTTTACGTACTATTGATTACAGATTGACCGTCTATTATCCTTATGATATGCATACGAGTAAACCAGCACTATCCATAATATTAAATTAAAGAAAAAGTATCGTATTAAATCTGTTAGAGGTGATGATAAAAGTGATCTACAGGAATTTCGCAGACTAAGCAAGGTGATGAAGGATGGAATCAAAAATGATTTTACCATGTTGCTGTCATGGAACTAAACCTCAACAAGAACCCTAAAGCTTTTTGAAATTTTTGGTAGTTTTGGTATCTCGCCACCTGGTAGTTGTGGTAGTTGTGGTATCTTGCCAATGAGTTATGATAATACTGATTATACTACTGATAATGATATTTATAACTTCTTCGCGGATTTCTTTGAATCTGTTTATATCCATGGTAGCCATCCTATTAATTTTGAACTGCTGACTAAGAATTGCGAACTCAAAATAACATTGACTTAATTAATGTTAAATATATATCTGAAAAAATGATGTTGCCAAATCCCTAAAAAGTTAAAATCCAGCCAGTCTATAAGCTGTGATAATGTTCCCTCTTTCATAATTAAGGGTTGTGCTGGCACTGTAACTTACCCCTTGCTCATCTTGTTTAATCTTTCGATTAAAACTATGACTTTTCCCAATGTCTGGAAATATGGTCACGTTATTCCTGTACATAAAAAGAACAGCAAAGATGTTATTTCCAACTACAGGCCTATTACTATTCTGTCCCCTTTTCCAAAGTTTTTGAATCTGTTATGCATGAAAGAATCTTTTCCCCCCGTTAAGCGTATATCTCCGCACCAGCATGGATTTATGCCAATGCGATCAACAAACAGTAACTAATTTAGCTTGTTTTACCAGTGATATTATTGATGCCATCGAAACCAAGAGGCAACTGGATGTTAGTTATACTGATTTTAGTAAAGCATTTGATCACATCGATCTGGGGTTATTAACCCATAAACTAATTACTATCGGATTTAGTGTTGATTTGTCGACTTAGTTGTACTCTTATATTTCAGATAGCTTGTATTCTGTAAAATACCTTGGTGTAAACTCTAGGCTATACAGTAATTCCTCTGGTGTTCCTCAGGGTTCAAGTCTGGGTCCACTTCCTTTTTTAATTTTTATTAATGAAATACCCCGGATTTTTAAAACTGCAAAATGTCTTATGCTTGCAGACGATTTGAAACTTTATATGGAAATCAACTCATTAACTGATTGTGAACTGATGCAGAGAGATCTAGATGAACTGTATAACTGGTCTGTTTTAAATAAACTCCACTTAAATGTTTCTAAATGCTATGTTATGAGCATGGCTAAAATCCGTAATACTCACAATTACAATTACATTTTAAATAATTTACCTCTATCACGATGTACACATATTATGGATTTGGGTGTCACTTTCGATGATACTTTTAACTTTCAGAGATATATCGATAATACTATTAAAAGAGCCTACCAAAGACTTGGTTTCACCTTAAGACGATCTCGTGTTTTTGCCAGGTCTGATACTATCATTTGTATTTATAATACCCTTGTTAAACCAATTTTGGAATATTGTGCAGTGATCTGGGACCCTGTTTACAATCTGCATTATCAACGGATAGAAGTCGTGCAAAATAAACTTTTACGTACTATTGATTACATATTGACTGGCTATTATCCTTATGATATGCATACGAGTGAACTCAGACAAAAATATAATTTAGTGTCTCTTAAAAAAAAAGAAAATGGTCCTGTCTCTTGTTTTATTATAAAGTTTTAAATAATACTATTGATTTCCCCACTTTACTTTCTTGCCTGGAATTTCATATACCTGTGAATAATACTAGGTAAAAACTTTGTTTCATAATACTACTGTTAAATACAATTACATTAAATGCTATTCTATCCATAAATTTATTGATCTATATAATACATATTGTACTGATATTGATATATTTAGTTTGATTCCTGCCTGTTTTAAAAAAGCCTGTTTGAATGTGCTTGACATGTATACTACCTAGTATTCTTGTATTTTATATTCTGTTATTTTTATATTTGAGTGGCTTCTGTATTTTATGTTCTGTTCTTTTTATATTTGAGTGGCTACTGTAACTGGATTTTATCTGTAGTTGCCACGTAAATTGAATAAATAAATAAATAAATAAATAACCACCAGGACTTCCCAAATATGACGACTAATTTGATTAAAACAAATAATTATAATTATTACGATTTCTTAATTATACGATTATATAGAAATGTAAAATAAAAAATAAACTAAAATAAAAAATTGAAAAACAATAAATTTGAAAATAAGATAAATAAATATTTAATATTTTGAAAATTATTTTCACTAAAAAGATGTAACATTAGCCAATTTGACACTACGATTTGAGCCCCTTATATAATGGTGATAATGGAATACTCGTTAATTCATTTCTTCTAAGAATCACTTGCATGTTCATCCTGCTTTACTTATATGGTAAATTGTTCTGTCTCGTACTCTAACTCACTGGACGGGTTTTAGGGAATAGCACTGTAACCGACCGTTTTCCTCCCCCCTCTCTTTGATCTTATTCATCACACTTGTTCCTGATGCTTCTCGACCATCTTCACTCCGGCTCTGCTTGTACGTCACGTGCAGTTTAGGATTCCTGCCTCATGATAATGGCAACTCTTGATTTCCTGTTTTTTTTCTTTATTATTCAATTTTTCCTCTTTTAATGTAGTCTGTTGCATTTGCATTTATAGTAACTTACAGTTGCCAGATCTGAAATAAGCATGTGTCTGGGTTAATTAGAGCTAGATGCACAGACTTGAAAATGAGTCTAATCTGATTAATCTTCAAAATTAAGCCAGTGCTGAATATTTCTTTTTTCGGCATTGTGACCGTGGTTTAACTATTTTGCTGATTTTAATATTTCGTTATTATTTGATTTGGTTAATATAGCTTTCTAATACATAGAGTGATTATAATTAAAGTTCCCGGTTTGAAAATGGTATCAAATAAAAAGCACTGGTCAGAATGATTTGAAATTTTGCGTGAACACTCGTGGAGAAATGGAATTTTGTTTGGTGAAAAAAAAACAGTAGTTCAAAAAGTCGCCGCTGGGAGAATAATTGACGCTTTACTACACTAGAATGCAATACAAAAGTAATAAACGTTCACTTACTCATTCGCTAATGACGTAATTAATGTTCAATATGCTGTCCTTCGAATACTGAATTAAAAGTCGATCTTTTATCATCATATGCATGCAAGTAATGAAAAAAAAATTCATCCATTGAAACAATGTTAAATTCTAAGCAAACATAAGCCGTATCTTTTTTCACAAAAAGGTAGATTTAACTTGTTTTGCATAATTGCTCTTCAAATGCTGCTGCAAATTTGCGTAAGACAGTGAGGTTACAATAAACGTTTGCTATAAAAAAGGAAGAGCGGAACTTGTTTCTCATAACTTAAAGAAAAATCTCTATTGTTCTGTCGCATTGACTCTATCATTAAAAGATCGTGCTCTTCTTGTCAAATTATTTTATGAGAATAACAGCTCTTATTTAGTAGCTCTTAGAAAATTCAGAACGTTGAAAAAGTTAAAATCTGGTTCTCTGTGTGGCAAAATCTTGCACAAAATGATTTTAAAATTTGAAGAGACTAGCCCTTTGGACATCAAACCTGGTAGGGGACTGAAAGCAGTCGATGGAGAGGTTAGAAGAAGAGGGTAACGCTATGGCATCTACGAGTGCACGTGGAATTGTCTGATCATTAGACATACCCTCCAGTACGGTGCAAAAAATTTTGAAACTCATTTTGAAATGTTATCCTTACAAACTGACCCATGTTCAACAGTTGCTACCTGCGGACAATGTTGCACGTGAAATGTTCGCACTTCAATTTCTGGCTCGGGCACAAGTGGACGATGAATGGCCCTGGAACGTTTTGTGGACTGACGAAAAACACTTCCTTCTCCACGGAACTGTTAATACGCAAAATTGCAGAATCTGGGAAACCGAAAATCCACAGGAACTACGCCATGTGCCTTTTCATTCCCACAAAGCCACTGTGTGGTGCGGATCTACAGCAGCGTTTATTATCGGGCCTTTCTTTTATGAGGAAGTTGGTCCTCATGGCCCCGTCACCTGTTCTGTCAATGGCCATCGATATGGACGTCCTTTGAAAAGTCATGTTATACCCACACTGCAAGAGCGTCAGTGTATCGATAGCACTACTTTCATGCAGGATGGGGCTCCACCACATATCGCAAAATCAATGAAGCGACTACTTCGCAGTCCTTTTGGAGATGACAGAATCATCAGCCGCCATTTTCCTGTAAGATGTCCAGCACGTTCCCCTGACCTCAATCCATGTGATTTTTGGCTGTGGGGGTATCTGAAGAATGTGGTGTTTAATGGACACATTACAAATTTAGCGGAACTTAAAGCTAGCATCACGCATCACATCCACAACATTTTTACAGAAACACTCAAATCTGTTGTTGAACACGCTATTTTGAGCTTTCAGCTTGTTTCAGAATGCGAAGGACAGCATATTGAACATTTATTACGTCATTAGCCAATGAGTAAGTCAACGTTTATTACTTTTGTATTGCATTCTAGTGTAGTAAAGCGCCAATTATTCTCCTAGCGGCAACTTTTTGAACTACATTTTTTTTTCTCACTAAACAAAATTCGATTGCTCCACGAGTGTTCACGCAGAATTTCAAATCATTCTGACCAGTGCTTTTTATTTGAGACCATTTTTAAACCGGGCACTTTAATTATAATCACCCTGTATATATATATATATATATATATATATATATATATATATATATATATATATATATATATATATATATATATATATATATATATATATATATAAACTCGGTCGGACAGATTATTTTTTTAATGTTTCCGAAAAAGTGCAAAATATTAAAATATTGAAATTATTTTAATGGACAAAAAAAATCACGTTAATGCTCATACCCTTTAATACCTTTATTTGCTTATATCTGTTTATTTGCTAATACTAAAAGTGTTAGAATCGCATTAAAGCCAGAACGCTTTCGGATGTCATACGTCCAGCATCAGAGGCAATTGAGCAAGAAAGAAGATACATTAACTTTTTATATCCAGTATAAAACCGTGAAAATAATTTGCATATATTGAATGGCCTGAATACACAAGGAAAATATTGGAGTAATAAACATCAAGTTATAAAATAAATACATCAATTTATAACACAATACAGAAACAGAAAATTTAACAAGAAAGATCAATCATGCTTAAATCATTTATTATGAAACACTTTCCAACTCCAACGCAGTTTTATTCAAACATCTCTAAAATGCAATACATTCCTCGGTAATATTTTAAAACTTATCACGATACTACACTAGTTTATTATATTTGAAAACTTAAACCTTCATCGAAAAAAATGAACTTCATTCAAATGATGACATTGAAATATAAATTGACTGATTTAAACATCTCTAAAATGCGATACATTACTTGGTAATAATTTTAGAATTATCATAATACTACGATAATTTATTATATTTGAAAACTTCATCGAAAACAACTGAAATTCATTCAATTGACGTCATTGAAAAAATAACACGCCTGGCTCTCTCTATAAAAGCATCATTTCATTCAAAAATGTATACCCATCCATTTCATTCATCCCAATACTATAATAATTTATTTTATTTAAAAATTAAGACCATGGAGCTACAAGTAATTAAACTCTATGCTTAAAACTTCATCGAAATATATCGTCCTTCTCTCTGTAAAATGAATGAATGTTTCATCCACATCAGCTATGCAGACTCCATGAGCTAAATAATGTTGTGTTAAAGAAATACAGCAATTCTAATACAATTCATTCTACATATTTTGCTGTTTACATTTTACATAAGTGAAAAATAGGCTTCGTTTTAGAAATAATCATATTTGGATGATCATTTAAACTCAAATGTATCGTAATTGCGTTGTTTCAGTATGTAGATGCACGTAATTTAAGCAATAATAAAGTGGTTTTAGGAAGGATACAACACTCAATATGAATTAAAAAGAACTTTAAAAATCACGATTTTGAGACAAGATGGATGCTATATATCATTTTAAAGTGGGTCACGTAACCTTTTCATATCATGGTCAAGTGATCGCTTCATATAAGAGGTGTAATTATTATTTTAATTTTTATTTAAAAACTATTAAATATATTTCGCTGATTTTTTTTATATATTTTATGGAACAATTTGAATATTATTTAAAATTTTCGAAGCAATTTGAGTATTTTATATCCGCTTAGAAATGTTTTAAAAATTAGGTCCCATAGCGTTCAATGTATTTCATTTTTTCAACCCGGGTTCATTCCGAAACTAATTGGGTGATATTATTCATTTATATTTCCATAGGTCCTACAGACCGTCTGAACAACATACTAAAATTTCATTTTGATTAAGTCATTTTTACGGCAGTTATCGTGCTAACGGACAGACAAACAGACAGATATACAGAATGTCTGTCTGTCTGTCTGACAACTTTGTTGTAAAGTGTTCAAAATGGATTCAAAATTCAAAATATTTCTTACATTATTACATTTAGATAAAACAATGATTTATCGATAACAGGGATAAAGTTATCAAATAACGATTTGGAATAAAGCAATGGAAAATTTTGTTATTTCGAATATCACATGCATGTTCAGATAATCTCATGCCAACAGTACGTTTCGCACTGCCCATATAAATTTTATAACAATTTGCATGAGAAAGAAATGGAACAATATACACCTCGGCCTGAGTTAACTTATTAATTTTAAACTTATCGGTACGAATATGACTAAACATTGGAATAACAGTAGAATGGGCCGATTGAAAATTAATTTCGTACCAAAACTGAACCAGAAGATGCAAAATCTTGAATGGTAGGGAATACTCAATTTATAAGGCAAAATGTCGGAAGTCGGGAAAGTTTAATTTTAGGACCAATAAATGTACAACGGATATTAGTGAAAATTTGATAAATAAAATCAAAATAGTAGGCTGTTTCGTAGCCAAGGTTTAAGATAAAGTCAATTTCGTAGATCAAGAGAAGAACATACATTAAAGATGTGATTAAAATGGGCAATAAAAAGAGCTTTTTAGAAGAAACAGGATGGGAAGAATGAGCGGGGAGACAAAAAGTAGCAAAAACCAGTTTATGAAAAACAAAAGTATGGAAATATGGAAACCAGTAGTATCGTGAGAAGTTATAACATTAAGAAAGGGAAAAGCTTCTCTACATACACATACACACCCTCATGTTTAGCCGTAAAATGAAATGGCAAAATCCATTAACAGATCCTGAAGACTATTGAGGTTGTCTAAACTGTTATTTCAAACAATAAAAACTTCATCCACGTAATGACACTAAAGAACTGATTTAAGGGGCAAGAAAAGCAAAATTTCATACTCAAGTTCCTGTCCCATAGTCTCGACCAAAATATTAGATAAATGGCTGCCCATAGAGACACCATCAGTTTTCAAAATTATTTCATCACAGAAAACTAAATAATTAATCTCTGCGAAAATTTTCAGTGCGGGCATGATTGCGTTGAAGGACAAAATGGAAAAATTATTACATTGTAGCTTTTTGGCAAAAATACTAATGGTGGTTAGGACGGGGGTGTTGGGTAAAAGAGAAGCAACGTCAAAACTATGAAGGGTGCAATTAGGAACTAACTCGGTATTAAAAAAATTACAATTAATGAAATCATCCGTAGAATTAACAAAATGAAAATAAATAAAAAAGATCGTTTAAGAAAGAAGCCAAACTTCTTTAAAAAAATAGGTTGGGCCATTATATTTAGACATAATAGGGTGCACGGGATGGTTAATTTCATGAAGTTTAATTTGAAAAAAAAAGAGGGAATTGATAAGAATCATGGCAAATAGCAAATTTAATATTAGGAGGGAGACTGTCGAAAACCCAGGCCGTCCGACTCATCCAGAGGACTTGAGTAACAAATTGGAAGGCCGAATGGGAGGGAGACCGTTGAAGACCCAGACCGTCCGACTCGTCCAGAGGACTAAGGGAGGGATACCGTGTAATTTTTTGAGTTAAACAATCCGAGATGTGTTAGAAATATTGGGTAATTTTATAACAGACTTACAAGCCATCTCAGCAATACACTTCTGCATTTTATCAACATAATCGTCAGTGTTGATTTGATGCAAAAATTTATTGTCGAGATGGCTTGCAAATTCCGAGATTGTCGAGATGGTTTGCAAAAATTCCGCATTACTTCTATTACTTCTCGTATTGCTAAACTAAAAAAATTACACTGTTTCCCCTCTAATATTAAAGTTGCTGTTCTCCATGTCTTTTATCAATTAAACGTTTGATCCTTGGCAGTGTCCCTGTGGTTTCAGGCCACCCTAAGTTTAAGTATTCTCGCCATGACGTCCTTGTTTTAAAAGTCGTTGGATTTTTTCTTCTTGCCTGAAATCTTTTCCTTTAATAATAAAATTTCTTATTTAAGCTCGCCATTCAATGTTATTCCTTGGAGCGTGGCTCAAAATTCTCTTACCCGCCCAATAATTCTATTTCTATTAACCTTATCTCCCCTTGTGGATGCGTTGCTTGATGTTGCTTATTCCTATAAGGAACGTGGCAGGTTTATTCTGTCCCGATCTATCACTAATTAAAAAACATTGTAAACAGTATTTATCGTTTCTTGCTGAAATTAATGAACTCAGTAAGCTCAAATTTTAGTTCAACTTTACTGTTTTGTCTGTAGACAAAACTCAACAGCATTTCCTCGTCACTACTGACGATAATGTTGATTCGATACGGACGTATATTGCCGAGATGGCTTGTAAACCTGTCAAAAATACCCCATTGCTTTTAAAATTTCTCGGATTGCTAATCTTAGAATATTTCACGGTCGCTCTTCTACTATTAAACTGCTGTTTTCCATATTTCACATCAAAAACCTCAAATTTTTGGTCAAATTAAACTTCACAAAACTAACCATGCAATGCACTCTATTGTGTTTTAAATGTAATGGCCCTACCTATTTTTGGGTAAAAGCTTTGGCTTCTTAAGTCGTTCCTTGCTCCTCATTCTTTTCCTGTTAATTCTACGAAAGCTTTTATTAATTATCTTTTTAATACCGAGTTCGTTCCTAATTGCACCCTGCATAGTTTTTACGTTGTCTCCAAAATATTTTGGTTTCCGTGATGAAATATTTTTACAAACTGATGGTGCCCCTATGACCAAACTTTTATTTAGTAGTTTGGACGAGGCTGTGTTGCAGAAACTTGAGAATGAGATTTTGCCTTTCGTGCCCCTTAAACAGATTCTTTGGTGTTGTTACTTAGATGATGTTTTCATTGTTCGGAATATTAGTTTAAGCTAACTCAATCGCCTTCTGGATACTATTAACGGATTTTACCCATCCATTTATTTTACTGCTGAACATGTGTGTGGGGGAGGCCGTTTCTTTGCCCTATCTTGATGTTCTAATATCCCAAGATTGGTTTCCGTACCTCTGTTTTTTGTAAACAGAATTTTGCTAATTCCTGTATTCCTGCTTTTTCTTCCCACTCTGTTTCTTTTGCAGAAGCTTATTTTGTTGCTTATTTTAATCGAGCATTTACGTAACGAAATTAACTTTATCTTCAATCATGGCTACCAAACAGCTTACTCTTTTGATTTTATTTATCAAATTTTCACTAATATCCGTTGTAAATTTATTTATCATAAAACTAAACTTACCCCCGACTTCCGACCTTTTCCATACAAATTGAGTCTTCCCTACAATACTAAGATTCTCTATCCTCTGCACCGCAGTTTTGTCGGAAATTTAATTTTAAACCTGCCCATTCTCCTGTTATTCCTATGTTTAGTCATATTCGTACCGATAAGTTTTAAAGTAATGAGTTAACTCAGCCCGAGGTGTATATTGTTACATTCCTTTTTCCTGCAAATTGTTATAGCATTTATATGGGCAGTATCCTCGTCTCATCGGATCCATCTACAGTGGATTCCTTCTCACGTTGACCTCGAAGGAAATGAGATCGCGGACACCTTGGCTAAGGCGGGTGCTTGTGTTGCCTCGGTGTCTTCTGCGCCTCTCACCTATATTGAACTTTTCTCCAGGAAAAAATGCAAAAACAGAAACACCTGGCTCGTTCAACCAGTGCACCACTGGTATCAAGGGAACCGACCGGGTGGTTCTCTAGCACTTGGTTGTGATAGGCAGGATCAAACTATTCTTACTCGCTTCCTCAGTGGGCATCTCAGATCTATGAAATATACTGAGGGCTCTAAGTGTTTTGAGGTCTGCACCAAGTGTTCTTCTGAGCAGGCCTCCCCTGGTTATATTTTTGCGTGCCTTAGGCTTTCCACGTGGAATCTTGCTGCCAGTTCGTTGTTGGTGCTGGATTTCTTTAGGGTGTATTATGTCATGGGCCTGATCTTGTTCTGCTGGTCTTAGGGGATTTGCAACAACAACAACATATGGACGGTACTAAAAGTGCTGTGAGCATTAGATTTTAAGAACATCCGCGTGATATTCGAAATAATAATTTTTCCATCATATTCTAAATTGTTGTTAATGATAACTTTATCTCGGTTTTCGATGAAACCTTTCTTTTATTTAATTGTAGTAATCCAAGGAATATTTTACCTTTTGAATCCCTCTTTGTTTACATTTATCGCGATTTAATTTCTAATTTCGAACCTGATCAGATTTGCGTGGTATCTCATTCTCGACTCCTTGCGAGTTAAATCATTGTCTGAATATTTAAACATCTAAATATGTTATTCTTATATTTTTTTTTGCCGTGTCAATTGTATTATTTAATGTTTGTCATTCTATTCCAATACTTTCCTCTTGTAATCTGGCTATTCAATATATGCAAATTATGTTCACGGTTTTTAACTGGGCATGAAAAGCCAATGTATCTTCTTTTTTCGTATTTTCCTCTAATGATGGACGTTTCGCGTCCGAAAGCGCTCGGATTTTAATGTGATTGTAACATCTTTTTGTATAATCAAATCAAAGCTTTTATTTCAAAGTGCTTCATTCTTTAAAAAAATATTAGTATTTTAGTAATCTGAAGGATTCTTGTTTCAAATCCTTGAACATCTCTGCAATTACTTTTTTGTATATATTTTTACATATATGCACTTCTTACTGGGAATGGATTGTCACATCTTCCAGCTCTGGTGATTTTGCATTGAGACGCACAAAAGTAAAACTACTGTGTTTTTAATAAACTAAAAATGCGCAATGAAACATTAAGAACTCGTGAAATAAATGTATGCTCCTCAAAAGCTATCTTGGTGTTATTGTGTAGAAATACTATTCGATGCCTTTGCCGATTAACGTACGCAAAGCAAGTCGAGTGGTGTTTGTTGCTCTAAGAATGTGATACTAAAATTTTAGAACACCTGCTTTTGCCGAATTTGCTGGCCATAGTTCAATTGTAATTGATTGCTTTGCATTACCATTCATTTTTTTAGCTACTGAAACATATATAAAAGCAAGAATTTTTAATATCGTTAAGATGTTTTTAAAACCTAACTTTATTTATAAATTAAACTAAAGAATTGGATCAACCTTTCTACAAACTTTAGATCCCAATTCACATTCTGCAACTTGTCCAAATGGCATAGAATAAAAAATGTTTTTGACTGATATTTTTCAACTGATTTTTTTTAATGGAAATATCTGCTTCTTTCTTTAAACCTCAAAATAATGCATGGAATCAGAGAATCGTTAAATAAATAGTTTTTCGTGAATGGAATTGAAAAATGGACGATACATATCATACCTCCTTTTGCAATGTATGGTGAATATATACATTTGGATATTCCCTTACTTTCATACATGTTTTGCTCATTCAAATATTATTAACTCGCACTTATGTCTGTCAAAGAAAGGGAAAGTAACTCTCTTTAGAAATTAAGCTGCGACATTTTTACTACGTTTTTATATGATTAAAAGTTCACGATGCTTAGAGTCGGAATGGCTATCCCAGTTGAAAATTGGCTCAGTTTGGTTCTGACCCCATATTCGAATTTTAACCGTTTATATCGACGACGGAGATTTCTGAGAGACTTTACATTCCCCATTTTGTTTACCTGGGGAGAAAGTAAGAAAGTCCGGCTCCGTTAGGTTCAATCTCGCTGTTGATACTACAAATGCACAAAGATTCAACCTTTTATGTCAACAGTGAGAGTTGATTGAGGGTCTGGAAACACTTTAATAGAAATCCCATAATCTCCGCCCCGAGAGGCGGGGTGTAAGGCTCTTAAATATACAGGCTGGCGCTACAGCGGCCATCTGGACTCCCAGTTGAAGAGATGAATGTAGATGGCGAAAAGAGGGTTACTTTCTCGTCCTTTTCTTGGAATTTCGAGAAACTGAAAATATTCTAGACTGCTTTTTTGAATGATTGGCACAATTTTTTAAAGCAGAAGCACCTATTTACAGCTAAATTGCGTTTTAAATATTTCAGCCATGTTACATGCGCACGCCATTGAAATAGCACAGGCAGGCGATAACTGTCGAGTCAAAATGTCGGTTTAGTCAGCCTGTACATTTAGGAGCCGTAGGGGGTGGATCAAAAATCCGATTGCGTTAGGTTATATCTGGTCCTATGGACGATACTATAAGTGTGCAAAGATTCATCATTATAGTGTCACCAGTGGACTTTTGGAGCATTTGAAAATACATTTACCCCTCCCTCCCTCCATTTTCTTCATCCGTAGGGAGTAAATTGAGTAAGTAGTATTGAAAAGTAGTTCTGTACTGTAGTGTTTGCTATAAGTGTAATATTTTGCTTACTACGTCAAAAGAGGGGTTTCTGGATGGTCTGGGAAGACTTTTCGAACACCCCTTTTCTTCGCCCCCGAGGGGGTATATTAGAAATTCATCTCCGTTCTGTATCTTAGTCGATACTATATGAGTGTTGAAGACCCAGACCGTCCGACTCGTCCTGAGGACTTGAGTATCTATTTGGACGGCCGGGAAGAGAGTTAGCGGGTGCCAACTCCCGAGGCCAACGTCCAACGGTCCATAGCAAAATGTATTTGAAAAATCAAAAAGATATACAAGGTAGATACAAAAGATGATTCCGTTGACATTGAATCAAGGATGCAGGTGAACATGAAGACAGTTGTAGTTGATGAACACAAATTAAAGATGAATTTATATGGTTGAAGTTGATGAACATAAATTGACGATGAATTAACAATAGTAATGATGATGATGAGGACTTGTAGATATATTATTGTACTACATGATTTGTAGAAATATTATTGTATATATATATTTTTATATTGTGGATATATATTTTTAGTATATGATTTAGTAGTTAAGTTTGGTAATATAGGCCAAGAATATATATGTAGATATTACAAATCATATATTCTGTAGTATTTATATTACATGGTATTTGTATCATGTAGTAATTATATAGAATTTATATCTCATATTCCAATATATATGTGCTGCCATCAGCAGACTTCCTAAGTTGAAGAGTGCCAAGCAACGTGGGACTCCATGTAACAGAGCAGCGAACAGAACAAAACCAACAAAAAACAATACAAAAAAGACGGCAGCACACAAGGGACAAGTACAAGCAAAAAGAAAACACGACACCTCCGGGGGGGGGGGGCGTCCAGCGAACAGAGAAAAAGTTAAAAGCAGTAGAGGCTCTCAGGCTGATCAAGTGATTTTATTCGAGATTTCTCTCGCTATGAGAACACAGTTTTTGATTTTGGTGTAAAGATTCAGCCTTCTAGTTCACCGGGGCTTTTGAAGGGCCTGGGAAGACAAAACACGTTAAACACCTTAGTATATAGTGATTTTTTCTGATTTGAGACATTAAAAGTGATTACTATAGTGTATTTTTATTAAAAATGCATTTTTATTAAAAATGTATTTGTATATACTTTTAACAGTGAATGCATTAAATTCACTGTTGAAAGTATATAAACTAACAATGTATTACTTTTCACTTTACTGCAGTGATTGGTCTGTGCCTCCAACTCAATAACGTTTTCTAATTTTTAATCTCGAAATCAGTAATTGAATTTTTGAATCATCTTATATATTGTATTTGTTGCATCCACACTACTGTTGTTCACAAGTATTATCACTTAAAATAAGCGCTCTGAAACAAAAGAAGAAACACATAAAATATTCTGGATGTACTTTTTGATTACAATTCCCATAACTTCACTTCAACTTTCACTTTAAAATAAATTGTAATGCATTTCTCCCTTTCCACTACATGTAATCCAAACTCAGATTGATTGAATAAAGTTCACAATAAAAAAATTGCTGTCTTTTTCCCCCCAAAAAAGTGTGTAAAATAGCAACAGTACCTGATTTCTCTCGTTTTTTTTTGGGGGGGGGGATTTATTTATTCTTTCTTTTTGTTATCTCAGTTTTTTGATGGACAGTATTGTTTGACTGGATGCTACAAGTGTCACTACTGGTGCGACAAAATTGCTGCTTAGTGTGCTTGTCAGTTTTACTGAGAATGGTTTTTTTATACTTCTGCTATTGACAGAACTTGTCTCTAACAGGTATACCCTCAAGGCAGCGTTATGTTCATAAAGGAATGAAACTGTAGCAAAATAGCAAATTGAAAATAAACTTCTTTGGGTCTTTTTATGTAATTTATCTTTTATATTTTAAAACAATTCAGAAATTTTCAGAAAATGGGTTTAAACGAATTGATTACAATTTTTAGTACTTTTAATACATTCCCGGATATTTTCTAGGACCAACTGTTTTCGAGATATTTGTGAGGATTCTATTATTCATGATTGTTGTATGCTAATTTTAATTTTCATTATGCTAATTTATGTACGAAACTCCTCAACACTGATTCCGAAGAATCACGTTGTGTTGTTTTTGTTGCTACTTATCCCCCGTGGTGAAGGAGCGCCTTGCACCACGTCCACTAGACCCCTGGTCCCATGGCGAAGGGGAGAATATGCAGCTTCACTTTTATTGAGGCTTCCCAAGGGCAGAAGTCTGACTTTGCCTCGACTACACAACATCCATGCCCGCTGGCGGGATTCGAACCCACAACCCGGCAAACGAGCGATCGGACGGAAACGCATGTCCCCGACCGCTCGATCACCGCATCGATAAGAATCACGTACTCACGACTGGCCAGGACTATAAAAAGTGGCAGACGTTAGATTTAGATAAGAATAAGTCAGATCTTCAGGAATGAAATCGTGAATCGTATTCGTTCAACTTCAGCTAATGCCTTTCTACCGAGTTCGTGCGTGTGTGGTTCTGTTCATTCATGGAAGTTCGCCTCGAAGTTATAGCCTCTACAAGTTTGTGAGTATATATCTATGATATAATAGTTTGAACATTATAGATGCAGTTCAGTAAGATGTTAAGGTTGAATTTCGGTATAGATTATTATGTCAACGGGTTAAGGTATGGTATTGCTAGCTTTGTAAATATTCTGTATATGTAAGTGTATTTTGAGTTATCAGCGAAGTTAGCTGGAATAAATTAAGTTGTTTCTTAATATCGTAATTCCTTCGTCGAACTCTAGTCATTAGGTTATTGGAAGTTTATGTTAGATTGAAATAAACTACACTGGTGCATAAAAAAACTACACTGGTGCATAAAAATGATTTTTGGGAAGTAGTAAAACAGAATAAGTAGATACTTTACAAAGTAGCCCCAACAGATTAACTCGGTAGCGACTTTACAATGGCACCCGCAAAGTAGGATCCTTTACATATTTATTTATTTATTTATTTTTTTGATAATTTTTGCAAGCTGGCAACGTTTTATAATGCGATAAGTCGCAGTACACTAAAAACATTGCATTACAAAATTTAATATAATATGATAATTGTATAATTTGATTTGAATATAAAAATGCGTAGCAATTGAGCTCATTCCAATTCATTATGCAAGACGCAAAGAAAAAAATCTGATGTGGGCAGCACATGACTTTCCCCGCAGACTTATATTAACGTTCTCTTTATTTTAATTAAATTTATTTCACTTTTATTCAATTTTCGTTCTCATTCGGTAACCGGGCTTATTTTCAAAGGTGGCATAGGGAAGGTACGAAAAACTAAAATATCTCGAGAACGGCTAGTCCTAGTGTAATGGGGTTGGTCTTATTCTTTTCGTCGTTAAAAATTACGTATTAAACGGGCATTTAATGGATATATCTGAGTATACCTAGTTCTTTAGTTTAGATTTTAACGATTTTTGCGGGCCATTTTGCAAAAAAGGCAGGTTATTTTTTTCCGAATCATACTAAAATCTAATCAGCACCAGGGTAACCCACAAGTGACTTATCCACCGAATTTTGTGAAATTCGGTCCATCAGTTTTTCAGTTAGAGTGTATACAAAATTTTGCGGGCCATTTCGCAAAAAAAGGCGAGTTCTTTTATCACGAATCGTACCCAAAACTAATGAGCACCAGACTCACTCACAAGTGACTTGCCTACCAAATTTTGTGAAATTCGGTACATTAGTTTTTTAATTAGAGTTTATACAAAATCTGCGCAGACAGACAAATAGACACACAGACACACAGACAGACACACAGACACACAGACAGACAGACACACACCCAGACGTTACGCTAAAAATAGTTTTTCCGAGAATTCTAGAGGTCTCGAAACGTGTAGATCCGTCGAAAACTCGAGTTGCGATTTTCGGCATGATTCCAATACTTTCCCTATACATTACCATGTATTGCAGGGAAAGTAAAAAGTATTTGAGCCTATACATTTAGGGGCTGCCAACATCAGATTTTTTAATTTATCTTTCAAAATAACTAATAAAGAAATTAATTTGTAGTTAATTCAACCCACTATCGAATTAGTAGAGTAATGATATTAGATATTCCAAAATGTATGTTCCATTTGAAATATCACAGAAGTTTCTTAAACATACGATATTGAAAGAACATGGTCAGTTTATACAGATATTTTTAATAAAATATAAAATAAATATCAGTTACTTATACAAAAATGTGTAACCCGAATGTTTTTAAGTTTCAAGAAATTTATTTATGATATGTCATATCCGCCACATCAAAGAAACATACAAAAAATAACCATGATTCCCTTGAGATAATATCATTTTCAATCTAAATATATTAAAAAATAAAATGTAGAAAAGAAATACCGTTAGTGTTTCCCATATATTCTCATAAGAGTTTTAAAAATATGTTTCCGATGAAATGTATATCAAACTATAATCAATTTAATGGATTCAGAAGCGCTTAATAGTTAACAAAGTTAGTAATAGTTATAAATTTATAGGTATACGTCAAACTTTCTAGTTCTGTATAAAATATTTTACTATTCAGAATATTTTTATTGAATTTTTAAACAGGAGTTTGATTATTATTTCGAAAGTTCTGCGTCATTTTATTTTGTTAAATTTATTTCAAATGTTTGTACAGTCTGAAATATTAATTTTAAATTCGAAATATTGGCTTAAAATATTATTTAAATAACTTTCAAGTATAAGTTATGTTTACTGTCCCTATAATACATAGTATACGTAAAGGAAAAGTATTGTAAAAGGAGGGGTGGGCCCTCTCAGTGGTTTGCGTGAGGGGTTTGCACTGGGATGATCCGAGTTAGATTCCCGCTTCCGTCCAAACTGTCCATGTGTTCACTCGGAGTACGGGCACGTTAAATATGTGGGTCCGTAAGTCCTTCCGAGAGGGTGGTCGTAGGGGAAGGAGGGTAAAGTCGCTGTGAATGGCTCCCCCACCAGGTTTCGGTCTAAATTGAGTTGCACTTTCCGGCCTTCCCAACAAATACACCTTTGGGTAGATCGGACGGTCTGGGTCGAAGAAGGTATTGTGATAGGGGGGGGGGAGTAGTCCCGTGATTAAGGAACCGGAATCGCACTCGTAGGACGCTAGTTTGATCTCTGTCCAACTATCCCCGTGTTAACGCGAATTACTGGCACATTAAATGTGTGGGGTTTGAAAGTCATTCCGAAAGTATCCCGGCCGTCCAAACAGATGCCTTACACCTTCGGGTATGTCGAACGGTCAAATAAATTGCATATGAATACTTGGCAGTACAGACTTTGTAGACCAAGTTTTTAAGGCTATTTTAACGCTCTTTGAAGTAGCGGGATAGCCCAGTGATTAAGACACGGGGTTCGCATTCGGAGAACCGCAGTTCGATTCCCGGCTCTACCCCAAATAACCCCTGTGTTCACGCAAAGGGAACGTTAAATCTGTGTATCCGAAAGATTTTTCGAGAGGATGGTGGTCGGGCAAGGAAAGTACAGTCTCCGTGGATTCCAGTCGAAATTGGATGGTTCTACCCCAGTTGTCCAAACAGATATCTTACACCTTCGGGTAGGTCGAACGGTCTGGGTAGTAAACGAGAAAGTACTGCGATTGGGTCAGAAATACGACTCTCGGATACTGATGGCTCTACATGATTTCAACATCCTTGACTACAAATCAACCTCTTTCAATGATGTTTATGTGCCTGTCCTTGAGTGTGTTGCGGCAATACTTTCGACCAGAGAGAGATTGAAAATTGCAGTTTGTCAGTATTATCTGAATAAGTAAATGTCCCACATCTATTAATCTTTGAACGAGGGTGGACCAGAGAGAGAACCTTAATTTTTTTAACACTCTGTATTTTGAAAATTGAAAAATATAAGTTTTAAAAATTCTTACAAAAATAGTTATTTTATAAGTACTTTTCTATTTAAAAGCGCCTGACATAATTTACAGAATGTTAATATATTACATTCTCAACGCGCTGACATTTTAATCTAAAATGGAAAACTCCCCATAAAATACCCTATTATTAAGTATTTAAACGATTTATAAGTACTTATAACTATAAAAAATGGGTCCTATTGTTTAGGAGATATATCACGAGACGTTCTTGATGGCTTCAAAATTTTACTGTATCACATGGGGTGTTACATCTCCCGAAAAAAATGTGCAAATATTATTATTGTCGGCTTAAAGTAAGATTATAGTCGGTACTATTATTTCAATTAATAAGCGTAAGGGGGCTATTGATTTTACGGGAGTTCAGACAATAGGATGGAAGGCTTTTAAATGTTTTGAACATTTTTTTTCCAAAATCATATAAATACTGTAAGAAATAAATATTAAAACATTTAAAAGAAATAGCCGCCATTTTATATGTACTAACTATTAATTCAGAAGCGAATTACTGAATTTATGAAAAGATAATACGACCAATACTATGTATTACAGATAACTTTTTAATCTTAAATACAAGAACAATTATGAAATATTTAAATATGATTATTCTAGGCGGTATACGCTCAGCTATGTATCTCGTAATAGATGAGTATGCATGTCCAAACCAATATTGTATGTGTGAGAATACTATTACTTATTATTATTACTTTCCCTGCAATACATGGTAATGTATAGGGAAAGTATTGGAATCATGCCGAAAATCCCAACTCGAGTTTTCGACGGATCTACACGTTTTGAGACCTCTAGAATACGAAAAATATATTTTTAGCGTGACGTGTGTGTGTGTCTGTGTGTCTGTGCAATGTATGTATCGACTCTAACTAAAAAACTAATGGACAGCATTTCATAAAATTTGGTATGTACGTCACTTGGGTGAGACCCTGGAGCTGATTAGTTTTTGGTAGGATTCGTAAAAACAGAACCCGCCTTTTTTTGCAAAATGGCCCGTAAATATTTCATGTATCCACTCTAGCAAAATACTAATTACCCAAATTTCACAAAATTTGGTAGATAAGTTACTTGTAGGATGATCTGGTGCTGATTAGATTTTGGTACGATTAGGAAAAGAACAACCTGCCTTTTTTTACGAAATGGCCCGCAAAAATTGCCAAAATCTGAAATAAAAAAAACTACGTATGCTCAAATATATCCATTAAATACGTGTTTTATACGTAATTTCTAACGAAGAAAGGAATAAAACCAACTCCATTCTACTAGAACTAGTCGTTCTCTAGATATTTTAGTTTTTTCTTATTTTCTCTGCACTACCTTTGAAAATAAGTTCAGTTACCAAATGAGAACGAAAATTGAATTAAAAGTGAATTAAATTTAAATAAAATAAAGAGAACGTGGATATAAGTCTGCAGGGAAAGTCATGTGCTGCCCACATCAGATTTTTATTATTATTATGCCAATTTTGCCTATTCGGAATTTTATTTTAGTCCTGAACTTCTTAACTCCATACCAGCATACTCTCGCTACTGATCATGCCTATTTCTGGCAGTCAAATTTTATATTCAGAGTAACTGTCATACTTGTTCGAGAATCGATGTGTTTAGGTTTTGGAAATAATTATGATCGACTAAGTTTCTGTAATAGGTGTATAGGTTTGTACCTATTGGTTTATTCACTTAGGAAAAGGTTAGGCTAGTTTAGATAAGAGAACCATTTTGATAAAATTGTACTTACGCCCCTATAGATGGAACAGCATTGAATGTTAAGGAAAGCTATCTTATACTCCTATTATGTGTAGTTTAAGTTATGCAGTTAGAGATTGGCTTAGTAAATAATTTTCAATAAGTTGTGAAGTTTTATGTAAACGTGAAATTTAAGTGAAAGGAAGTTTTTCTGTCAGGAGAATTTTATATTTTTGTGGCATGACTTTAATATACATGTAGATTATTATTAGTTATATAAAATTTACATTATTGTAGTAAAGAGTCTTACTGCCCCCATCTGGGAATCGAACTATGGATCTCCAAACTGGCCATCCGACGCTCTACAGTTGATCTACTGGGTCGAAATTGCAAGCTCTTATTATCGAAGTGGATTTTGCATACTATTTACATATACTTGATATCTTTTCACATGCTCACAACTTTTACAAATTGCACTTTATTTACACTACTGATTCATATCACTAATTGTTGAACTTTGATTAAACTTCATGAGATTGTCAGGCACAACTCAGCATCCTTTTTAGCAACTTATAATATTGTCGGCAATTTTTACATTATTATCTGTGTCTCGAGTGAACAAGGTTTGCTCACGATTTTCGAAATTAATAAGTACATTTAATGAAATAATTTTCTTCGTGGCAAAATGTGTTTATGTTTTTACTCAAGGAATTTCTGATTGTTCGTTTCTGCATATAAATATTTTGCAAAAAAGGAAATGAGTTTTCGATCCTGCTATAAAAGTGATTTACTAAAAATATGTTTTTTTTATTTTGCATTAAGCGTGCAAATTGTATATTTTTTTGTTTGTATTTACTTTGCTTTTGTAATTCTGCAGTATGAGCATGATTCCTATTCTTGTAATGAGGTTTCTTGACCCGAAAAGTTTTGTGTTTCCTAAAATAAGTCATCTGATGTTTCCCCATTATTCCTTTTCTGTAAATAAATCTTAAGGAAAATGCTATAGTTTTCGTTGTTTAAAAAAACTTTACGCTTTCACTTGTCACTCCTTAGAAGACAGTTCCTCTTGACAGATCCTCTTAAATCACCGACTAAGTATGCAATTATCTCCATTCAAACTTTCACAGAGATGGACAATATATTATGAAGACTGAGCTAATAAATACCAGAAGTTAAATGAGAATATATAGAAAATGTATTTCTTTACTCTGCATCTAATTTAGCTATAAAGAAAAACCATTACTTCAGTTGATTATTCCGTTGAATTTATTGGATTCTATAAGAATGTATTGCTTCGCAAAAGAAAATTCTCGTGATTGGTTAAGTGCAATGCCCAAGATCATCTCGTTTGTTACATCCACTGTGTCTGGCTATGATCCAGGAAATTCGGTTCGTATAAATCTGGAAACGCAGCTGCGGCTACAAACATCAAGTAACGGATTTGATGCTCTGCATCATTAGGTCTCTTCCATTCTCTTTCGTTACTTGATCTAAGGTTAGTTTTCATCTAATATCATTGCGTAGCATTTGTAGTCGCGTAATATGAATATTGAAATATATATTGTGTAAAAAACTTCATCTCCACGCCAGACTATCTTATACATTGATTTTATGTAATGTAGTTAAAGTCGAACTGTATCAAAAGGTAGTCATGCTGTATTTAGTAGGATTTTTCCGTCAATAGTAAAATATTTGTATAATTATAAAAATGATGTATGATGATTGCAAAAAGGATGACTGTTTATTTAATTTACAATGTTTTTAGTTAGCTGTTAAAGTAACGTAATATATCTTGACATGATTCTTCGAATTTTTGTTTTATTCTAACTTATTTCAATAAATGTTATTTTCTGGTATTTGCTGCAGGATTTTTAATGTTCTTTTTATAAATTTTTTAGCGTTCTTTTTATATATTCTTATTATATATAGTTGATGAAGTCAATTCGTGTAGTTTCCAAAAGTAGTTACTTCCTTCATTGGGTTTTTCAGCCTTTTCTAGTCTTTATATATTGATTTACTTACCGGTAGTCTGTTTTAATATTTTCATAGTTAAGCGATGAAGTCCCCATCCATCTTCCGAAACTGATCGTTTCGTTTATGTCACTCCACATTTCAATGTTCCTTTTACTCGTTAATATACCATATTGTCAGTCGTATTCTCTGTTTGTTATGATTTTATATATTAACAAAAGTAACAACTTATTGTAATTGCTTTATTTTGAAATATGCTTTCATGCTTTAATAGCCAACTTTCGTGCTTTAATAGTCAGCTTTCATGCTTTAACAGTCAGGAGCTTGCCTAACGGCTACTTCACTCAAAGTATTTGGCGTCGTTTCGACACCATGCATAAACTTTGGACTTCAAAAGTCACAGCCCCCTCTAGACTTATAACTAGTCCGAATGGAGTTCGTTTATTTTAATTTGGATCGTGACTTACTTTGCGGTAACCACATGGTTTATTTTCGTTCAATAATTTTTCTGGATGATGGCATTCTATCAGGGACATGTGTGAAACTCTTTGTTGATAGAAACTTCTCTATATTTGACTGAGGTGGTTACTTTGTTATATCTTCCTGACAAAAGAGGTTTTGTCTCCGAAACCGATTGATATTTATCAATAATTAAGTGCTGTATTTAACGAAGTTAATTATTTTTCTGTCACTTTTCTAGTGACGTTGTCGTCTTAAATTTTACACTCTGTTGCAAAAAAATATATGCACACATAAGAAATTGAGCTATAGCCGCAAAACTCGTCATGTATGCATTGTTTGAGGAGATATTCAAATGATTAGAATTTGGGAACAGAAAACAAAAGTTTTATTAAACATGGTGGCAACAAGATTATATTGTAAGTGATAAATCCTCCACTGGTAGCTGTAGAAGCCGATATTCTGTGCTACATCGAGTCAATTAAGTTTATTATGTCTCTCTGTGGAAGATTTACCACAAATGCTGCAACTGGTCAGCTAATTCAGTGGTATTTTGAGAAAGCTGCAATTGACGTCCCAGCATGCCTCAAACGTGTTCTATTGGTGATAGGTGTGTGAACCTGTATGGCATTGGGTGGGTATTAAATCCTCGAATACATTGCTGAAAAAGTCGTGTAGTATGCAGTCGAGATTGATTCGTGTAGTATGCAGTCGAGCCATCAGATTGATTTGCAGCACAACTAGAGCTGATCTGTTGTTGTTGAGACACAGACCGTCCGACCTACCAGAAAGGTGTAAGGTAACTGTTTGGACAGAGCTGATCTGTTGACCCACTAAATGGTTCCACCGGCTGTCACGCCACATGCGATGACCGTGTGCTGCTCGACAACAAATTTGGGATCAACACGCTGGCCAGTCCTCCTCCACATACGTATTCGGCGGTCATCAGCACTAAGAAAGAGGCGGGATTCGTCGCTAAAGACAACATGAAACCAACTGGGCACTGCCCAGGCTGCCGAGCTCAGTATTAATGCAGACACCTCTGTCGATGTTGAGGAATCAGTAGTAGGTGCCTTAACGGACGTCGACACCAAATTACAACGTCTGCCAGTTATCTCCGAATAGTATCCTCTTCGAATGGTTGATAGCGACGCCATTGGTGTAAACGTGGCTCCTCTCCTGACTGTAAGATCTCTCGAGCAGTTGTCTGTAACTATATGTATATGAATGTGTTATTTTACTCTTTTATATGATAATTGTACAAAATAATGGAGATATTTCATTTTGCGCTGAAAAAATCGCTTTAGCAGGCATTTTTATGCATTTGTTTACCTGCTTAAAAGGGTTCTTTAAGAATGACTCATTTAAGCTAGTAAACAAGTGCATAAAATGAACATCTCATGTTATTTCTTTACCCGTTTAAAGCGCTTTTTTCCGGTAAAATATAATTTACCTATCTTTTCGAGCAATTCTCATATAAATAAATAAAATAACACATTCATATCGATATAGTTACCTTTTTAAGTGTGTAACTGGAAATTCACCTATTTAATGTGTGACTGTAGTGGCAGTAAACCCAGTTTTTAGTGTTCTTTTATCCATACTTTTTAGTGTGTATAAGTATTTTTCAGTTGAGTAATAGATCATGACACAACTTTGGCCAAACCTTCCTCCTTCATTTCATTGGTCCTCCCTAGTGTTTGTTATTGGATGATCCGTCAATCCCACTCTGATGTTTAACCTGTTATGGACTGGGCATTGCTGGTTTGTCTCCGTGCCTGATATTCTGTAAACTTAGTCATTGGTTTTATTACTCAAATAATATTAGTTAAATGCAATGTCAGCTCTGTCACCAGTACTTCTCCCGTGTTGTTAGGTTTTCGATTTTCACAATGTCTTAGTATCCTAGCAAATTGATATTTTGGAACTCAGAACTTACCTGTTGCAGATGACAGAAGCTATTGACTCACACACACTCACGGACAATGAAAGTTGCGCACCAAGATGATAGCATAGGATGGAAATTTTTTTGATGGAAGGGTTCAGATGGATGATATACATGATCACAAAAACAGCGCAGCCGAACACGTACAGAGGGAGTTGTGGTACACAGTCCGGTCATTCTCAATAGGGCGTCGCACCGCCTCGTGCTGCGATACAAGCAGCAATACGGTTAGCAATAGTGTCGAACAGACGCTTGATGTTGTCCTGCGATAGATGAGTCTACACCTGTTGGACGTCACGTTCCAAACCCAGAAGATTGCGGCAACGAGACAGTTGGCGATTCAACTAATCTCACACATGCTCGATAGGGGACAGGTCTGGGGAGCGGGCAGGCGATGGAAGTGTCTGGACATGACTCGGGCAGGCCTGGACCACCCAAACCGTGTGCGTCCGAGCATTATCCTGCTGGAATTGCGCACCTGGAATCCCAGCAACGAATGGGAGCACATGGAGCCTTCCAATCTTATCCACATGCCGCTGGCCAGTCAATGTTCGAGGTACCAATACTAGAGCGGATCGACTATCGTAGGCTATGGCTCCTTAGTCTATTATGCCTGCAGTGGGGCTAGTGTGGCCCTCGATAACGAGGTTGGGATTGTGGCGTTTTATAGGGACCTCCACACCCAGACACGCTGATCATCGGTTCCCAAAACGAAGCGGCACTCATCGCCAAACACCACACATAGCCAATCTGTGGCTTTCCACGTTGCTATGGCCCGGCATCACTGCAACCAGAGCCACTGATGCTGCCGTGTTAACGGCAGCACACGTAAGGGACCCTGGAATCGCAGATTCGATTCCTTCAGGCGTCAATATATAGTTTGTGGGCACACAGGAGCTTCTACGTGTGCCTAAATAGCGGATTGGGGCGCAATGTGCTCTATACGTGCCTGCCGCATGATCATTCGGTCATATCCACTCGGGGTATGCCTGGTCGTCCATAGCCGATTCTCCGTATCCAAGTGGCGTCCAGTGATCAGTGCTCCCGATACCGCTGGACGGTTGTCCGAACGATCCACGTGACGGTCTATCCGGCGCGTTGACGACCCTGCGGTTTTCAGCCCGATGATCAGGCCTCTTTCGAAGTTCGTCAGTTGCGTATATCAACGTTTCTGGCGCTTACCAACCATTCTTTTTACTCAATACTCATGCTTGCGTCGGCCGAAGCTTCTTGAATCGATGGGACGTCGACTACATGCCGGTTTATAATGCCGATGGCTCATGCTTGCAGTGCCACTCACGGGTATACGGTCATGCGCAATTACACCAGACTGGGATCATTTACATACCAGCCCACCCTTTAGCCATTTACATCATTTCGCGGTTGTACGATGTTTTCTTCTTGGTGTTCAACTTTCATTGTCCGTGAGTGTATTTAAAAGTGTTCTTTAAACAGTTAAATAAGTGCGTAAAATGAAATCTTATGTTACATTTTACGTGTTTATAACGGTCTTTTCAGCTTAAAAATAAATACACCCGCTATTCCTTGCAATTCTTATAAAAAATAATAAAATAACAGATGCATACAGATATAGTCACCTTTTAGTGTGTAACTGGAAATTTACTTGTTTAAAAATGTCGTTCTCGTGGCAGTAAATTCAGTATTTTGTGTGTTTTTACCCATATTTTTCAGTGTGTACGATGTGGTAAAATATATATATTATTAACTGTACTGCCCAGACCGTCTTAGAGTTTCTTATTGGACGACCTGGAAAGAAGAGGACTCCTCAACACAAAGGAAGCAGAGAAACTCACACAGATTGCTAAAATGCAATACAAATATCGTACGCAAACCAAAGACGAATAAAGACAATGGACGAAGACAAAATATAATCCCAAATAGCGAAGGAAAAATACAAATAAAACAAATAATTTATCAATGAGGATTCATACATTTTAATACTTCACAATAAATTACCTAGACGCATTATTCATTCAAGATATACATATCTCAAAAACAGATATAATTCTATCTAAATACGTATTAAAATGCAATAAAAACCTAAAACTTACATACATATGGAAGAAGATACATTCTAAACTAAAAAGCGAGAAAATCAAGGTTACTTCAATTCCTAAAAATAAAAGAATATTTTTTCACTTAGCTAGATAATCACATGCGTTAATAACAGCACAAAATATAATTTAATAGAACTCAGGTAATCTGGTCGGGAATCTTGCCTACCAGCAATGCTCCTAATACGCTCGATGAGGTTGGTATAGCTAATACCTTAGAGAACTAAAGGAGCCAGAGGTCATATGATTATTTCTAAAGGTGAAACTTTAATGTAAACGAAAAATAAAATACATAGTTATCAGCATTATCTATAACAGAAGTAGAAAAGGAATAAAAAAGCATTGATTATGAAACACCTTCCAAATTCAATGCAATTTTATTTCAACATGTCTAAAATGTGTAATACATTACTCGGTAATATTTTAAAACTTATCACAATACTACATTAATTTATTATATTTGAAAACTTAAACCTTCATCGAAAAAAAATGAGCTTCATTTAAATGACGGCATTAAAATATAAATAGCCTGGTTTAAACATCTCTAAGATGTGATACATTCCTCGTTAATAATTTTAGAATTATCATAATACTACGATAATTTATTATATTTGAAAACATCATCGAAAACAACTGAAATTCATTCAAATGGCGTCATAGAAAAAATAACACGCCTGGCTCTCTCTATAAAAACAGCATTTCATTCCTAAATAATTTCCCATTCATGTCATTCATCACAATACTATAATAATGTATTTTATTTAAAAATTAAGACCATAGAGCTACAAGTAATTAAACTCTATGCGTAAAACTTCACCGAAAAAAATCGTCCTTCTCTTTGTAAAATCAATAAATATTTCATTCATATCAGCTATGCAGACTCCATGAACTAAATCATTTTGTGTTAAAGAATAACAGCAATTCTAATACAACTCATTCTACATATTTTGCTGTTTACATTTTACATAGGTGAAAAATAGGCTTAGTTGAAGAAATAATCAAATTTGGATGAGCATTTAAACTGAAATATATTGTAATTTCGTTGTTTCAGTATGTAGATGCACAGAATTTAAGCAAAAATAAAGTGGTTTTAGGACGGATACAACACTCAATATGAATTAAAAAAAACTTTAAAAATCACGATTTTGAGACAAGATGGAAGCCATATATCATTTTGAAGTGGGTCACGTGATCTTTTCATATCATGGTCACGTTATCGCTTCATATAAGAGGTGTTATTATTATTTTAATTTTTATTTAAAAAACTACTGAATGTATTTCGCTGAACATTTTTTTATATATTTTATGGAACAATTTGAATATTATTTAAAATTTTCGAAGCAATTTGTGAATTTTAAACCTGCTTAAAAAAAGTTTGAAAAATTAGGTCCCATATGGGTCAATGCATTTCATTTTTTCAACCCGGGTTCAATACAAAACTAATTGGGTGATATTATTCATTTATATTCCCGTAGGTCCTACAGACTGTCTGAACAACATACTAAAGGACAGACAGACAGACAGAATGAGCAAAGTCATAAACACTTTTCAACTTTGTTGCAAAGTGTTAAAA
This sequence comes from Amaurobius ferox, assembly GCA_951213105.1. NCBI lineage: Eukaryota > Metazoa > Arthropoda > Arachnida > Araneae > Amaurobiidae > Amaurobius > Amaurobius ferox. The sequence continues at coordinate 85,235,011 of OX578141.1, read as the reverse complement.
AGGAGTTCTTCTATTGTGAAATATATTTAAATATTTAAAAGACCATGATCGATCAAAAAATAAAAAGAAGTGGATCTTAAATCGGAAAATTAAAACACACAATCTCGAATTCCCCTGTCTAAGGAATCTTAGAAGTCCTGAAAATCCTCTAGCAACTCCCTAATAATATAGGAGTTAAAACAGGGGTAAAGCAAATGAATATTCAGTGGCTCCCAAGACATTGAGGCCAGCTTAGACTTATGTTCGCCAGAATTGTCCGCATGCGCCTTAGACTACTGTAAGTCGAATTTACCATGACCCACCGTTACGGTTGTTTAACCCCATTAACTAGGAGAAAATTATTCCCAGGAGAAGCCAGCACTCAAATAGGAGACTAACTATCCGAAAATATATTACAATTACCATCGTTCTCTATGGCCTACTCAATGTCATACTGAATAGCTAATATATATCTCTGCTCGAAAGATAGCGTTATGGTCCAGACTTATAGCGAAACAATCGTATCTGAAGAAACAGCAGGTAACACTAACGTCCCCATTGGACTTCGAGCAATCTGTATATGCCGTAAAAGTAGGACTAGGAAAAGCAAAGCTAAAATCAATAACCCTGAACCTAGAAGGAATCAGAGAAAGTGAGACACTTGATCGAAACTATCGGGGAAGGAAGATCAGAACCCGGCGAAACATCCAACCTTTTTTTCCAGAAAAGAAACTTAAAAAGAGGAAACAAGGGAATACCGAGAAGAGTAAGCAAAGAAAAGTAAGGCGCAGTCATGCACTCACGAGAAATTTTATAAAAAAAGCTGAATGGATATGAGTTTTAGGTACTGGCCCTTGTTTAAACCCCCGGCCCAAACCTAGGAGAAAGAGAAATGATTTTCTCAGTAATAGTAAGACCTCAAGTCTTGAGCAAAGTTTTGTTGCTACCACATCCTCTCCCAGACACCCTACTTAAGTTTTCGCATAAATACTTGATATGAGGGCGCTAGGTAAGATCCTCATCAAAGATTAGGTCAGGATATTGCAATTCATCAACGATCGTAACCGAGTTGCCACATAGTTAGAAAATCGGATACAATTTTCGCCAGATATGTATAAAGTACCAGAAATGTCAGAAACAATCGCCTTGTTCTTGCTATCTTATATAGTACTAATCTAATTCTACCATAATAATGCTAACAAATTTTGAGAGAACTGACTCTCTCTTTCTTTTATTTGACATTGCGGAGATTTTGGGGCCATATCACCACTAACTGGTAACGTCAATAAAACTATAATTGTTCTTTTCTTCTTGTAAATGTATCCCCCCATATGAATACCGAAATATGTGAGTTGACCTCGAAGACCAATGTGCAATTTGCACCTACTCGGCGTACTCTACATAAGGCTGCTCACGACTGCAGTTGGGATTTTATATCATATATTTTTCAAGGCAGTTTTAGGATCATGAGGTGTCTGGAAGATGTATGCTCTGTAAAACATGCCTTCCAAGAGTATTCCTGGAATTTTTGCTAGGTTAAACTCACAGGGGAACATGCAGACCTTTCCATACGCTTGATACCACTCATTTTCAGTCTTCATAAACTCAAACTATTATATCTGGGCTGGCATTAGCATTATTCAACACAAAAATTGGTTCTATTGCTCCATAAAATAAACGAACAAGACTGTAATTTTCTAACAATGCCTTTCTCCAGTAACCGACCCTCCTTCGAAGACATGTCTCAATGTTCACCCATAAGTCATGGTACCCACTCAACAGAACCACCATAACTGTCAACTTTACCTGGCGATTTATTGTTCAAAGTGTATTCTTCGTTCTCTCGACACCATTTAATGTACAGAGCGTCCACGAAGTTAACAATTATGATGGTTCTGTTGTCATATTCTGGGTGGGTACCAGGACAAATGAAAGATCATTGGTCTTCATAGGAGGCCCACAACGGGAGAAATGTGTTGCTGTGAGCTTCTAGAGGCTAAAATCGGAACAGATTTTGTGTTGGAGGATAATGCCCACCCTAACAGGATAGCTCTAGTACTGAATTACTGATAATGTGAAAATCAATCCTGCGTATTTCCATGATCTTAAATCAATAAAATATATCTAAGACGCTCTCGTCAAATGGATTGCACAGAGAACTCCAGACTCTTCATTCCCTTGAACAATTAGGTGAAAATCGTTCATGTGTTCATACATCCTACAAATTCCACCAGATTTGTCCATATCCGTGTGGAAGGATATATACATTTATTGTTATTAAACCAAGATATTCTATATGTACTGTTGGAAAACTGTATCTTGGGTAGGTATTCATACCATATCATGCACATAAAGAGGCCATATTGCCATTAATTGTATGTGATGCGTTTGTTCTATGGGTTCTGTATCCTTTATCGGTTTCTAAGAATAATTGTACTGACAAATGCCTGTGTTTCTTAGTAATTGCCATTCAACGAAGAAAAGTAATTAAGGTGAAGACTCAAGAACGGCATATTTTATAGAGCAAAACATATAATCTATTTATAGATTTATTTTACCAACGGTACTTAGAAAAATGTTAATTATTTTCTATTCGTGGATAATTAATTTAAACATGCCCATTGTTGCGTCTTTAATGAGGTTCAAAACATTCATATTTTCACCCAAGAGGTTTACGTGTATTATGTTTATTCAAATGAACGATATTTATTAACCTAATGTTTTACAAATATTAGATTTCAAGCGTAATTATAATTCTTTAGATCTTTGCGAAGCTGTTTGAAGTTTCATCGAAAGGAATTTTAAAACAGTTAGAACTCATTCTAAATGAAATAAAAGTTAAATTTATGGAGCTTATTTACTTAAAAGGAAAATATGATGTCAAAAATGCTCATATAATTCCTATACATCAAGTTACGAAAGAAATTTCGAATTGATGTTTTCTCGCGAGCTATTTGTGTTATAATATAGCATATAACCTTTAAATCTATAATTATATTTAAGAATGCATAAAGTTATTTACATGTAAAATGTATTTATGCAGAATGTATTTCACAATTTGTGACAAAGGAAGAATTTTATGTTTTAAAGTTATGCTATGTATTCAGGTAGTTTTGGATATTAAAAATACAGAGGTAATTTCCAAAAATGTAAGAGTATCATAATATCATCCAACTTTCAAAGTTTCTATTATTAATACTAGCACTTATATGTACTGGTTAATTGAGATATGCAGGATATTTAAAACTTAATTACGGCATTAAAGTACTGCACAAAATAATAAGTGAAGTGGATAATTATTACTAATTATATATAATTTTAATTTTCTTTTCATTTAGGGTCTTGTCGCATTTTCAATTGACGACAAAATTTAAAATGAAATATTTTGGGACGTTTATCTAAGAAAACTGGGAGTGGCTCTTTCATTTTATTTTTAAATATTGCTTTAAATGTGTTGAACTTATTTATTTAATCACTTTCGCAATTTTGCCTCAGTTGTTTACATTTTCTGCTGAATATGTCTCGTTCTTTAATTCTCATTAGTTTTTTTATATGTACCAAAATCTAACCAGTACTAGATTAACTTTTGACTTACTTAATTATTCGATCTCATTAAAGACTTAAAGTGGATACATATATAACACAGACTGACAGACATCACACACAATTTACAATTAAAATAGTTCATTCATGTTATTCCATTCGTAAATTCGATATAAAATCGAATTCGAATTTTGGACTCCAATCCAATATTTTCCCTATTCATATACCATGTATTATAGTGAAAGTTGTAAAGTAATTGCCTTCCTCGGCTCTTTCTGATTACTTTATGGATGATTATATTTATGTTGCGGGATTACATAGCCGTATTTAACTCTGTCAACAAAGTGACTTAAATCAAACTTAAATTCTTTGATATTCAGACCGCTCGGCCCAAGGGCAAAAACACAGGACTGCACTGAGTCACTTAAACTAAATTTATTGTGCACTTTACAGAAATATCAGAAGCTAGCTGTTTAAAGCAATTGATGACATAGACAGTTATTATTACACACGCCCAGAATAATTTGAAATATATACAAGATATCACCATTAACTGGCCTGGTGATAACTGTTAAATGGAGACGATTTTAAAGCTTTTATGCTTACCACTGGCATTCTTTTATTTTGCATCGTATTTCGACCAAACCACGAATTCTAGACCTTTCCTAGTTATCGTTGTATTCACTGGGGTTTTCTTCCACTTACTCGAATCCTTTATCATTTCAAGAACGCTCTACTCAAACAGCCAGTAGTCAAGAAGCCCTTTTTCCTTCCAAGTACTCTCTCAAGACCAGAACACCCAAAATAAGAATACTGGGCTCTCCCGATCCGAAACGTATTTCTACTCTACCGTAGGAACGCAGACAATGCTGATTAGGTCGGTAATTCCTCTAACAACCGAACCGGTTAGGATAGCTAGTTTAAGGAAACATAAATTATAATGAAAGCTGAAGAAAATAATAATCGACAGGTTATTTAGACCTCACACACGACCCAACCAGCATAACATTTTGTCCGCAAGATCTCTGTAATCGGGATCAACCGTGCGAAATTACCTCAACTTGCCCCATTCCTCGACAGTCAAAAGCCAAATTCCTATATCTCCGACTCTGTCCCGCTTATTTCCTATCGGAATGAGATTTGACTGCCGGACGGACCCCAACTGTCGCCAGTTTAGTTCTACAAAGCAAAGTGGCTAACCTAAGATGGGTATTAACTTCTTCCATCGCCCATCTGAGCAATCGACCCTTTCGTCGTTGTTTAAAGACCCTATGCGATCATTTTTTCATTTTGCAATGATCCAAGGAAACTAACACCTGTCTCAATACTGGACAAAATTAAATCTTTTTGACTTATTTACAATGGGTCAAGAATTGGACCTTAGATGGTCACCTAGAAATGATCGCAAAATATAAATCAACAATTTGCACATAAGTCATAATTTTTTTAGCATCAGTTGACAATTTTATTCTTTTGTTTTCCATCATTACGTCATCCATCACTAGAAAATAAATTTCAACTACCTTTTTTATTTATATACACATTTTCAGTTATAAAATATCTCACTAACCTACACTTTCCATTTCCATTCTGCTTCGATCTCACCTACTTCAAAATTAACTTCATGCATATATTTTATGATTATTTCACTTTAAAAACACAAAACTTTTTGCCTCAATTGACTTCAATCGTGAAATCATCATCCACTTAATCTGATCCCTTTAATCAAGATATCTTCGTAATGCGTAGACTTCCCATTCCCAACATTTTGACAATTTAAACCACAGACAAAATACCTTAGATTCGCAATATAACCTCAATGTTCCTCCACCCTCTTCATCAAGCAACCCTTATACGATCTAACCCAAAACCACACTTATTTTCTATCTTAATGCAGAATTAACTACATTACTATACATTTTCAAATACTTAAATAGTACATCAAAACATCAGATGCAATTTCAATTACTTTACAACATCACCTCAACTACTATGCTACTTCATGCCAATTTCAAATTCTTAACTTCTAAATATAACTTAGAGCACATGAATGCATCTTTAATTTCTAAAACTTATTCAACATATCAACACCATTTTATATCATCGGAAACTTACTCAAAAACACATCAATAGCACTTACTAGTTTATAAAACTTAGTCAAGACACAATACATTACAATTTTAACTCTAAAACTTATTCCAAAACATCAATGCAATTTTAACTTCTAAAAACTTACTTCAAACGTTTCAATCCAATTTTAACTTCTAAAATTTATGCCAAATATTTTAATACAATTTTAATTCAATTATTTCAAACCATAGCAATACAATGCTTTTAAAACTACATTTTATACACTTTTCAAATTCAACCTACATTTAAAATTTTCTTTTAAACATTTGTACTTAACTTATGTTTTTGATTTTCAATATCTGAAGTCGTTTTCGTCGTTTTCTTGTTGGTGTCTTGGATCCTGGATCCAGTCTTTTCATCTACCTGGGGGCCTGTCCTTCGCTGATCATCGGTTCGCTGATCATCGGCCATCAAAACTGTTCCAAAATATTTTCCATTTTTAACGTCTTTAAACAAATTTATTATGAATTACAATTTTCCTGCGTTATTGAATTTATGTTCGAGCGCCATTGTAAAAACCAAATGTCTCTTTATCCTCCTTAGAAGTCGTTCTCGAGGATGGATCTTCGGCATGTCAAAAGTGACCTAACTCTAACTTAAAGTACTTGATATTCAGAACCTTCGGCCCAAGGGCAATAACACAGTACAGCACTGTATTAAATCAAACTCAATTTATTGTGAACTTCACAGAAATTACATCAGCTAGCTGTTTAAGGTAACTGATAACACATACCATACTTATTATTGCACACGCCCAGAATAAATTACAAATATACATGATACTACAATTCACTTGCCTAGTAATAACTTGTAAATGGAGACCATTCTAAAGTGTTTATGCTTACTACTGGCATTCTTTTACCTCGCCAGGTATTGCGGCCAAATCCCGGTACTAGACTCTTCCTAGTCATAGTGGTATCTAAATGGATTTCCTTCCACTAAACTGCCGGCAAAATTCCGCACTCATCCACATCTACATCGTGTCTTCTCCAACACTCTCACGTACCCACGTCAAATTCTTACTAGAAACATTTAACCTTATTACTTACACCAATCCTTCTTCCTTTCTATTAAATCTCTCACGATTCGAAACTTATTCGCATTTCACTTTAGGAACGTAAAAATGCTGATTAGCTCGGTGATTGGTCTATCAACCGAACCAGTTAGAATTGTTAGTTTAAGTAAACATAAATTATTATAAGCAAACTGAGGGAAATAATAATCGAAAGGTTATTTAGATTGGACGGCCGGGACAGTGCCACCCAATTTAGAGCGGAATCCAGTGCGAGCAACAACTACAAGGACCGTACCCTCCTTCCTCTGTCACTAACCTCTCGGACGAACTTTCGGCTCTCAGATTTAAAGTGCCATAGTCCGCGAAAACACGAGCTCAACCGGGAATCGAACTTGGGTCTTTCGATACTGTAAGTGTGCAAAGATTTAACTTTTTAGGTCACCGGAGTGCTGCTCCTGGAGGATCAGAAAGTATTTTCCGAAAAACCCAATTTCTCTGTCCCCTCCCCCCTCGGAGGTAAAAATAAATCTTCGACTCTGCTCTGTTAGGTTTTCTTCTTCATTCGGCACTATAAATAGCAAAATTTCAGTCCTCTACTTTTCCGAGGATTTTCTGTCTGGAAAGCCAGAAAAACGCCAAACGAGTATTATATAAGTTTGACTGATTTGAATAATAACATAAATACAATTTTGTGTAATTTATAAACTAACATTTTATCTACGAAATATTTATTTATTATAATTAATACTAACACATATTCTATTTATTAAATTGACATTAAATTACAAAGGGATGATTCTATAACTCTTCAGCGAAAATTTCTCAGAGTTTTTAAATCTTTTACATGACATCTGCAAACGGCAGACGGGGGAAGAAGGAAAAACATCGAAAGAACAAAGAGATTCAATTGGACAACTAATCGCACCAGGGAGTTCGCAAAAAAAAAAATAAAAAAAAAATAAAAAAAAAAAATTAATGAGATGGAATATAATTAGCTTCAGCGCAAGAAAGGTGTGAAAGAAAAATAATTAGTGGCATGGATGATGAAATATGATAAGTGAACTCGAGATGTGTCAGCGGTTAGCTAACCTCACAAATTTACTAGTTTTTCTCAACTATTAAAATTGAATAAATATTAATGAATCTCACTGTTTTAGGAACAGCTCCATTAAATTTGATAAATATGATTATAATTTTCTCCCTTAAACTTAAGAAAAAATCTGATATGGACAGCACATGCCTTTCCTTATACATGTATAATGTAATGAATTAACTCCTTTTACAGTCAAAAAATAATATATAAGATCCACGGTACTGTGTTTTAAACGTTCAATTGTACATTTGGCAATTTTCCGGATGACAACATGTAAAACTATTTCAAAGTACCAATTAACTTATGTGTAACGAAACACTAAATAAACAATTATCAATATTGATATCAATGAACGACATAGTTCTAAAATTTTAATAATTAATTCATCAATTCATTTTCACTAATTTAGCGCATTTTTGCAATTTTGACTATATTTTCGTCAATCTGGGGGTAAAATATTGTCAAATTGGCGATACTTTACTAGATTATTCGCCGAGTTCGCCAAATGCATCAGCAAGTGTTACAGACTAACGGAGAGAAAATCATTTCCTATAAACTAGCCCGTCATATGACGAAAATCAGATTTTGCGAATCATTACTTCCCATTTGGCGTCATTTTCATCAATTTGGCGACATTTTTGTCACTTTGGCAACATTTAAAATAGTCGCCAAGTTGACGAATAATCTTGCGCCATGTTAGTGAAATTTCTCTCCTAGGACCAACGGACGGAAAAATGGGTTATTCTTATAGTCTACTCGTTTGCTCTTTCCAAGATATTGAACTCAATTAGTCGTAATTTCATTGATTTAGCCTTAGTTCCACCAAATTGGCGAATTGTTATCAATTGGGTGACATTTTCGTCAACATTTGGCAACATTGAAAAAGTCAGCAAGTTGGAGATATTCCGACAAATTCGTCGCCAAAATGGTGCCAAATGTTACGGGCGGAAAAATAGGTTATTCTTACTTATATTCTTTCCAAGATATTGAATTTTGGTCAATTAGTTGTAATTTTCATTCATTTAGCCTCATTTTTATTAATTTGACGATAATTTCGTTAAGTTGGTAACATTTAAAAAGTCGCCAAGTTGACGACATTTCGCCAAAATTGGCGTCAAAATCTCGCCAAGCGTTATAGTTGGAGAAATAAGTTATTCTTATAGCAGATAAATAGCTATTGGTACTCAAATACAAAAGTATTACCCAATGTATATTTTCTTATAAATGGAATTTAGATCCACGAGAATGATGTCACCAAATTCTTCGCTTGATATTGCATATGAAAAGTGAGCATATTGCAGAATATTTAATATTTTTTTTATTTTATGTGATTTTTTTATACATTTATTTGAAAAATGTGCAATGTCTCGAAAGCGGTTCATGCTAGCGTTTGTTCTAAAGTATATGTTAATCGTTTTCTAAGAAAAAATTACATAAGAAATGACTATTTGCGTAATTTTAATAAAGGTTTTCATTTTCTGATGATTTTTTCAAAATTTTACTCGAAAATTTAGGGGAGTTCTGAACATTCGATTGCGTTTAAAAACAAGTGGCTTTCAGTATTCACGGATTGTAATTTTTGTACCAAATTTCGTACTAATCGCTTTATTCGTTCGTGAGATATCGTCTCAACACACACACACACACACACAAATAGACACACACATACGCACACGCACACACATAGACACCACCCCAAAAACGTTTGATTCGTATTCAGGGATGCTTGAAACGCGTTCTCCCGTTGAAAACTCGAAATCGAATTTTCGACCCCCTTCACCATACTTTCCTTATACATGACATTATGTATATAAGGAAAGTAAAAATATTTTTGTCCGTGTATCTGTGTGTATGTGTATGTTGTTTGTAGTGGAAAATCGAAGTACCTGAGAGCGAATAAATTTGCTGCAGAAGTACTTCAGGTTCCCGAACGATGCTCCTCGGGAGAGATTTTTTTTTAAATTTGAATTAGTTCATCAGTTATTTTATTTTCAACCACTATTTCGAGCGAGTTTCACACAAATCGACTCCTTAGCGATCGAAAATAGTATCCCAAAGTTTCCATCTTCACATCATTAGAAGGATAGAAAATCGTTGTTCCAACGATTTTTCAACCGGATCCGTAGGCCAATTGCTTAAAATTTATTTATTTAGTTTTGAATATGTCGAAATATGCATGCTTTAGGTTATCTGATTCTTATTTCTACGTATCCAAAAATGGAAGTTTTGCTCAATTCTATGCTTTGGAAAAATTATGTGTGAAAGACCCAGACCATACAGCCAACCCAGGGGTTTACGGCAGTTAAATGTATGGCCGGAAAATGTATGGAAAAATTATGTGTGTATAACTTCGAATTCTAATACATTTTTTTTTGCAATTTTTCTATTTTTCCATTTTCTGTGAATTTTCAAACAAAAGCATAAACATTGACGCATTTGATTTCTCTGGTGATTGGCTTCATTCTCTGGCTCGTCGGTTGCTCTACACTAGGCTTGCAACTTAGGTCACAATCTATACATTACTATGTGAAGCAGTGATGTAGTTATCGTAAAAGTGTTGTTAGGTTTTCGGGCAGACTATAAAGATGAAGTATCGTGATTTGCACATTTATTAGTTTTATCTCCGGTTTTAAAAACCGGTCGGAGCGCAAATGCGTCTTTTAAAAAATTGAATGAATGAATTCAATTAATTCATCCTGTAATTCAATGGTCTACAGCTATTTTGGAGTAATTCTGCTCTTAAAAATATATGTGGAAAGTTGTGGTAGTAAATATTTTACTGTTTATCTATTTGCCCAACTGGTGTCCAACTATGTCCAACCTTTTTATAGTTTTTAATGTTTGTGCTTGTGATTTTGTAGGAGTTCTTATTTTTTGATAATTTCAAATTAATAACATTTAAGGGTGTCCACCTGTTTTCGGGGCGCGGCAATATACAGATTCTTGGACATTCCTTGCAACCCGTATATTCAAAGTTAGGATGTCAAATTTGGCAAAAAAGAAAAACGACAAAAGACAATTACAAAGTTCTTGCGCTTTATTTAGTTAGTAGAATTTGATATCAGGAACGAACGAAACGTGTATACAGAAGGCAATAAATACCTGCTTAAATTACAGTTTTCTTCAAAATTGCAAAAATGACGCTAAGTGAACGAAAATGACTCCAAATTGCTGAATAAATTATTAATATATTTTACATATGGACTATATTGCTCATTGCGGATGCTATCAATATTGATAATTGGTAACTTAGACTTGCGTAAAACATAAGTTAATTAGGTACTTTGAAAGTACTTCGAAATAGTTTTATATGTTGTCATCCGAAAAAACGCCAAATGTACGCCTCAACTTTAAAAACATTGTGCTGGATCTTATACACAATTTTATCTCTGTGAAAGAAATAAATCCATTGCACTATATAAGAGTGTCATATGCTGCTCATATCGGATTGAAGTTTTCGCTAGAAGAGTTTTAATACACTTTTATTCAATCGGGCACTTTGCTATAGATACATAGATCAATGTTTACACTCATGGACCTTCTATTATAAAACTATCGAGGTGCTTAAATCTTTCCAAGGAACTTTGTATACAGTGAAACGTGATTAAGTGTTCACCTTTCGTCTACTGACAACTTGTATTAAATAACCTCTTAGTTTGTTATCACGATAATTCAAGTAAGTAAATTAATTATGGTGATAAAAGATACATCTAATTGACTTCTAATGCTGGAGTCAGAATTTTATCAGGGGATTACGCCCCCCCCCCCATATCCAGTCAAATATGTAAATGTATTTATCGAAATTCTCTAAAAGATTTTTGAAATGAAATTCTACTTTGATAAATTTTTGAATTGAGCTTATAAATCTGCGTATTTCGGACAAAAATTCGCGTTTAATATATTTATGACGTTTTAATGTAATATTCAACTATATATTAGTTATTTCTTTGTGAAAATCTCTCTCTGCAAATATTGCCAAAACCTTACATATATTTCTTCTTAATTATTTAGTTATTTCGAAATGCTCCAATTTACCATCAATAATTGAGAATTTGATATATTATCATCTATTATATTGTCATCATTTTAATTAATATCTGTTAGTATAAATTTAAATAAACAAACTTTCCATTCTCCTCTTATTCATTATCTTATACAGGGTGTCCCAAAAATGACTGACACATCTGAGAAATGCATTTAAAAAAACAGAAGGCGATAAAAATGTAGCGTTTGCTGCATTGTACTTGGGAAACAAGGGAAATTTATTCAACCAATTTTCAAAATTTGTTACGAAGGTCACCAACAGATGGCGCTGCTGAATGGGAAAAATAATAACCGGTTTAACCATGCTGCAAAAACTACAAAACGATGTTTTCAAAATAACCACCATTTGCAGCAACAAGATGGCGCAGTCGGGGAACAAAATTCGCCGACACCTATGCAAACATTTCAGCCGGAATGGTCCGGTCAAGAAATATCCGCTGTTCCAACGAATAAACCATTTTTAACGAATAAACCAACAGCAATTTGAAATCTTTGAGAAACACACTCTAGCGGAATGCTGAGCAGAGTACAGAATAGCGATCTGACAGTATGTGACATCTGACAGTTTCTCTGCAGCTCTCACACAAGCGCCATCTGTTAGTGACCTTTGTAAAAATTTTAAAAATTGATTGAATAAAATTCCCTGGTTTCACAAGTACAATGCAGCAAACGCTACATTTCTATCGCCTTCTGTTTTTTTAATGCATTTTTCAAATGTGTCAATCATTTTTGGGACACCCTGTAAATGAACTCGAATTTTTAATAGCATTGGGATATCTTGGCTGTGAAAATTCAGATAATTTATGATCTTATAAGCGATAAATGCTTATGGCATATACCATCATATAGTTCCCAATTTTCTCTGTAACTTTAATTATGTTTCACTGTTCTAAATGTAGCAAACCTAATTTGAATACTTTGTGGAAGCTACAGGAATCTTTTTACTTAGTTTATTCGTTCATACGCATATATGGCAAAATTCCGTGCTTACGGCTGCTAGATTAAACTATTTATCGGAAAATTTGGCTTAAATGAGACATATGATGGGCATCTTAGAATAGAGGCCTTCAAGGTACAACATCTTTTTCTAACCACCTTGATTCTAATTTTACTACCTGCGCTACAGAAACGTATAGAGAAATATATTTATGAGAAATATACAAAAATAAACAAATAGTTTTATAGAATGTTGTTTATTGCCGTAGATTAGCATATACATATTATAAAATAATATTATTTTTTAAATCGTTTGCAATAGTTTTAATCTTAAGAAGATTTATGGAATTATTCCCCTATGAGTTTTCAAATCTGGGATTTGGTTGCCATTAAATTAGGTTCTCCAAATAATATCAACTGAATTTCCAGTTTCGAACTACCATTGATTTTGAAAAATATGAAAACATGCTTATTTAAATACGGTTAGAATTTGAAATGGGGTTCAAAACATTTAATTGGTTTAATCTAAAATCATCAGATTTATTCAAGGTATATATTTGTTTAGCTGTTTCTAATGTTAAATACATTGGATTATATTCCTTATCGGATGCTTACAGTCCTCTACTTCTCTTTTGTCAAGTTAAGTTTGCTTAAGTATACTCGTATAAGGAAAGTAAAACAACTATTTTCCCCAAAATTATATATCGGAAGTAACGAGATATTTCAGTAGGTTATGTTGTTTGTTTTTTAGAACAGTATTCGGATATTAATAAAATAATTCTCGACTCTATAATGTTTTCCTTTTGCTTTTCTCTTTCTCTAGTTTTCAAGCATATGTATATCGCACAGTTTCCTTTTCATTCATTTAATGTAATTTTACACGAAAATATACTCCTTTAAAGAGGAAGACATAAATTATTAATTAACTTTTATGAAAGGGCAGCGTTCAATTAAGTACATAACAGCATTATTACGGTTTTGTAGATCTAATATTAGAAATGTTTCAAATTTCGCAGCATTTACAAAGCAGATTAATATAATTAAATGGATTTCATTCAAATTGGAGGAAGCCTTTAAAGTATTTTAATACTTTTAAGTCTTCCTCTGGCTTAAAATTAAAGATATAGTAGATCTAAATTTCAATTTTTCTTCAAAGATTCCGCAATACCGGAAATTATTTTGTTTTTTAAAACATTTAATAAACATATAACGTTCATGATTTATAGCAGATGTAGGGTAAATCTGGGATAGATGCTGCACCTCTTTTTAAATCAATATTTTGAGACCCATGGTCCACACAAACAAGAAACTTATGTAGTCAAAAGAATTAAGTTACATTTAGAAAACATATGTAGTAGGATAAAATAAATTATAAAATAATCAATAAGCAATTATAATTTACTTTGTAAACCCCTTTACTGCGACATCTCTTCCGGATTAGTCGGGTGTTACACTGCACATTAAGGGAGGCTCTCCGCATTTAACATAAACGAATTTTAATGGACGTACCAAATATTTTTCCTCAAAAATATCTATATTCAAATATAGAAAAAGACAGAAACAGTGAAATTGCAATTTAGTTAAATATAAAAAATTTACTAAAGTCGAAAAATAGTTGCTTTTTTTTTTAAAAACTCAGTTTAAGAATACGACCACAGACATTAATAAGTTGGATGAAAATCGACTTAATAGCATAATTATGAAAATTTTACTTATTTTTCAAATAACTATTGAGGCTACACATTTCTATTGGAGAGATGTTTCGGAGGTCACGACGCCCTGGCCTTGTATTTAAACATGGCGAAATCTCAGTAAAAACACTCTACACGAAAATTATGTTCCGCTCAAATAAGGAATACACTGACATTTCTAGAGTTTTAGCTGTATCTGTGTACAATCTGTGTTAGCATAATAAAATATTTCATGATAAATTCTACAACTCATTTATTTGTCCATTTCATGCCAGAAAAGGCACAGGAACACAATACTTTTAACAAATACATTTGAAACACTAAATTTCACACCATTTGTGTTCACTGCATTACCATCATACGGTAAATTTCAGGACTACGGTGGGTACACAATCTATACCGGATGCAGCAACTATCCCGGAATTACAATTGTATAGTTATATAAATGCTATTCATAATGTTAAAGATTTAGATAGACAATTTTATTATGTCTATCTAAAAATGTATATATACTTTAGATGTTTTTAATCAGGAACAAGTTTTGCATTTATCAGAGTCAAATTGACTATTTATTGCAATATAAGAGATGACACAATTCAGTTTAGAGCAGATGCAACAAATCTTTAAATATCACCAAGTTCGAAATCTACCACAGGCATTATTGCAAGCTCATAGATATAAAACCGGAAGACATAACGAAGTTTAGGAACAACTACTGACTTTATCGCAATTTGAAAGATACAAAATTAATTATTGAATAATGATTGTATCCTTATTCCCTTTGAGGTAAAATTTGACAATAATTTTCTATTTTATCCCAAGATCCTAGTTTATACCGGAAAACCGGTAATTGATGTCCATTGACGTTACAGAGTGCGCTATTTTGAGTAAGTATGGGAAATATACCGCCAATTTAAAATTTTTAGCTTTTCCTCGCTGGAAAAATGAAGAAGTCTGAATCTTCATAGTCTGAGACATTGAAACATCTGTTTGAGCGACTGCAAGCAAAACATTAGGAAATAGTAATTAAAACTGTCCGATATATACAGGTGATCAAATGAATCTGTCTCTATATCTGTCTCTGGATAAACTGACTTCTAAAACCACATTTATTTGCAAAAATGCAGGTATTTGAGGTAAGATAATGTGAAAATGAACTTCAGAAGGATACAATATTTCATTACATCGTGTAAAAATTTATAAGTCATATTGTAATTAGTAGGTTTTTGTAAGAATGCAAATATTTAGAATTTTATCTGTTTCGTAAAAGTATGTAGTTATCAAGATAAAGGGCTATAATGAACTCATATAATTAGACATCGGCCATCAGTTTCCTGCTCAAGCAAAATGCCGTAGAAATGTGCGAACTTCCTTGCTGAAATATCGTTTTTCTGTAACCTCCAAACAATCTCCTTGAGATTTTCTTCGCAACATTGAGCTCTTTTTACACACTCATTTCTTTCATAGAAACAAGGGTTTTTAGTTCGTTCGAAGTTTTAAAAATTACCGAGCTTTACTTTGTACTTTGCATAGTTAAAACAAAGGCAAATATAGAACAAGGGCAAAAAATAACAACACACACACACACACACACACACACATATATATGTGTGTATATATATATATATATATATGTGTGTGTGTGTGTGTGTGTATGTATGTATATATATATAATGTATGTATGTGTATATATATATATATATATATGTATGTATATATGTAATGTATGTATATATATATATTTATATATATATATATATATATATATATATATATATATATATATATATATATATATATATATATATATATATATATATATATATATATATATATATATATATTTATATATGTATATATATATAATTATATATGTATATATATTTATATATGTATATATATATATATTTATATATGTATATATATATATATATATATGTATATATTTATATATGTATATATGTATATGTATATATGTACATATTTATATATAAATGTATGTATATGTATATATTTATATATGTATGTATATATATATATATATATATATATATGTATATATATATATATATTTATATATATTAGAAAAATGTAATAATAGAAAAAATTCAAGTAATATTAACATCACCATAGAAGCAAAATCACGGCCATAATGCCGATAAGGGAAAAGAACAGCACCGGCCCAAATTCGATGATTAGTCAGAATTAAATTCTTCTTCAGGTCTGAGTATTTAATTCTAATTAACCCAAACAATGCCTGTTTCAGATTGAGAAATAGTACATCACTATAAATACTCAAACTCAGACTACATGCATCAAAAAATGAAAAAAATAAAGATAGGAAACATTAAGAAAATTTGTATTACCATTTGGCACGAACCCTTCTTTTTCATTACGTGTATACGCGATCAACCTCAACAGCTTAAATTATCTAGAAGCACCGGAATGAACAAGTCGAAATACAACCAGGGAGGCAGTACGAACGTTCACAGTAATTCTCCCAGACCCGTCCAGTGAGTCAAAGCAGGAGACCGGACAAGCAATTCAGAATATGAACAACCCGTATAAGCAATTCAGAATATGAACGTGAAGCAAAGATGAAAATTCTTACTAAACAAGTAATTAATAGAAAAACTGGATAAACGAGAATGCCACTATACACTGTTATAAGGGCTCTCAAATAGTAGTTTCAAATCTGGCAAAAGTTACAATTTTTTAGCAAAAATAAAATTCAAAACATTAATATTAATGCATCTTATTTCCCGATTTTCTGATTTTTCTAATTTTTTGTTAACTTATTTTATTATTTTTCATTTTTATTTTTTTATATAACTAATAAATAATTATATAATTATATATATAAGTAGTGGTGTTTGATCACTTCTGGAATAATTTCTTATACTTTATACCCGTTAACTTCAGATGAGTGTTATATGACCGTATGAGAGTTAACGGGTATAAAGTATAAGAATTTATACCAGAAGTGATCAAACACCACTAATGAATTTATAACCCCTAACCTAATAGGAGATGAAGTACTTAAACCTACTATAAGTATTAATAAATTTTATACTTACTCAGACTGAAGATCTTCTGACGATGTTATTATCAAACAACCGATATCTTCATCCTCTTATACTTGCGATAAAGATACGTCACATCCTCAATGTGGAGAAATGTTTTTCTAATCTATTTTTGAAAAGCGGGAGGCAGACTGGCGATATCCGATCTCTTTTTAAAACTGATTAAATACTATTACTAGCGAATATATATTTTAAAAAGATACTAGATCTCGAGATGTGAGGGTGCTCCTCTCATTTTATTATTATTATTAATATTTGAACAATGTTTAAACTAAAACATCCGAGTTCGTGTTTGATCGTAGGACCTTCTCAATCGGGAAAAACCTCTCTCGTTCTAAAAATGATTAAAAACAAAATTTACGAGTCTGAAATTCAGAGAATCAAATGGTGTTATTTATATACAGCTCCATGGTTTTTGGATGAACCAAACATTGAATTCATTCGAGGTGTACCAGAAACATTTGAAAATGGAGATTTGATAATCATTGATGATCTGATGCATGATTTGAATGAAAGAATTGCTATCATGTTCACAGCCGCATCACATCATTGTAATATGAGCATTATTTTAATATTACAAAATTTATTTCCGCGAATAAAAGTTATGAGAGATATTAGCTTAAATGCTCATTACATAATATTATTTAAAAATGCTAGAGACACCGGTCAGATTAATTGTTTGGGTCGACAACTATATCCGCAAAAGACCAAATATTTTCTGGATGCTTATATAAAAGCCACAAGAGAGTTGTACAAATATTTAGTTATCGATTTGCATCCTCAGACAACAGAGGAATATCGTTTACGTGAAAATCTTTTTCCCAGTTCTGAGGGGATCTATTGGATATATCAACCACAATGAAAAATTTGAAAAAGAACTATCATTTTCTGCATGTGTTGGCAAAATCTACACCTTTACAGAAACGTGCATTATTGAAAACGGCGAATCATTCACAAGTGTCAGCAGTGTGTGAAATTTGTTTAAATATTTTAGCTGGAAATCTTCCTATAAATATAACAAGATTGGAAAAGTATAAACATATTATGCGAAAACTTGCAAAGCGGTCACTTGGTGTTCAGAGTAAAAAAAAAATTCTGTTAACGAACCAGGTTGGTGGATTTTTACCGGCGATAGCTCCAATCATATTGTCAGCATTAGCAGGGGTTGTCGGTCGTGTTATAGGGAACAAAATTGTTAAAGAATAAAAACACAGATGATAAGAAATACCAACGATAACATTATAATTGTATATAAATTATATTAAAATTACTGTGATATATTTTGATTAAGTGATAAAAATATTGAAAAAATTGTGGGGGGTTAATTTTTGTTGATATCATGGCTAGGAAAATGGCTCTCATTCCAGAAGAATTAATGTCTTCCCATCATTCTCAGAGACCTGAATTACGGGTAGAAGATGAAATAACTGCTTTGTTAGAACGTGAAAAGCTGCCTAATGATATGAAAGTAAAACTCTTGGGTCAGCTTGTTATGAGATATCAAAAAATGATGCATATCCCTCCAGACCCTATATCCGTCCGCATCGCAAATGATCAGTTTTCTCAGGTTAACCATCCGATTGAAATACAGGACCATGAAATAAAACCCAAAGAGGAAAAAGAAGATATGGTTTTGAAAGATATCTTGATATCTGCACCAAAGAAATATGTCAAATTTGTCCCCCTGATTATGGAGAAACTGAAAACTAGACAATATACTTGGAACAATCTTGGTGAAATAACACGTGACAATGTTCCTATAAAAGGATCGAGAATGGTAGATTTTTTTGGATATATCTTTCGAAATACAAAATCACAAATAGAACCAACACATTTTAACGTGTTTTTAAAAGCATTGCGAGAAATCAATATCCCAAATTCATGGATTGAAAATAAGACTGTATTAGAACAAATAAAAAAGAAGGCGTCAAGTGATCGAGACGATGACAACGTATTTTTAAGCGAAGATCGGTATATATCACCTGCAAATGAGAGAATAGTAACTAGGAAAAAGGATCAACGGATCGCTAGAGAACGACAATTATCCAAGAAACGAGGATTGAGGAGTCAAGCCGTTTTTCCGACTGCTTCCAGAGAAACTCCATGGAGATCGAGAAGCCAATCACCACGAAAAAAGTGGCTAGAATATTAGAAAAATATTATTACAACATTGAAAATCCTGCATCATTTGGAGGAATATTAAAATTGTCTAAAGCAACTGGAATACCACCCAAAAAAATAAGAAATTGGTTAATAACGCAAGATGTGTATACTCTGCATAAACCAGTGAGATATAAATTTAAACGTCGAAAGGTTTTATCATATGGTATTGGAGAACTCATCCAATGCGACTTGGTGGAAATGATGAAGTTTTCCAAATACAACAAAGGAATCAAATATCTACTTGTTGCAATAGATGTGTTCTCTAAGTATGGGTATGTAATTCCAATTAAAAGAAAAAATGCTGAGTGTTTGGTTGATGGTTTTAAAAAACTATTTAAACAGATGAAAACCCATCCTCATCTTATTCAAACAGACAGGGGTAAAGAGTTCTATAATAAACAGGTACAGCAGTTGTTTCAGAAAAATAATATCCATCATTATTCTTCTCACAGCGAGTATAAAGCTAGTGTGGTCGAACGCTTCAACCGAACGTTAAAATCGAAGTTATATAGAATATTCACATATCGGAATTCCTATAAATATCTAGATGTTTTAAAGGATGTCTTAAAAAGCTACAACACCACCAAACACAATAGTATCGGATTAGCACCCGTTGAAGTTAGACCAGAATTAGAACCGTTAATTTTTCAAAAGCTATATGGTTATAGAATAGAGTCAAAATATAAATTTAATATTGGTGAGCAAGTGAGAATATCGAAAACGAGAAAAGTATTTCAAAGAGGGTATTTACCTAATTGGACTGATGAGATCTTCATTGTGCATAAACAGTATCCCACAACTCCTCCTACCTATGTCTTAAAAGATTTGAAAGATATGATTTTAAAAGGAAGGTTCTATGAAGAGGAAATTCAAACAGTTGTGAAAACCACACATGATTTTTGGAGAGTGGAAAAAATTTTGAAAACGAAAGGAACAGGTGAAAATAGAGAGTTTTACATAAAGTGGAAAGGATTTGACAATCGCTTCAACTCTTGGGTCAAAGCATCATGGATGAAATCCTAACAGACTTCTATGTGACATTACCCAGCAATTCTAGCATGGGTTACTTTCCTCAAAACACGCAGGCATCATATAGAACAAAATTATCATCGGCGTTAGTGTTATCAGGTCGATGGGAGGTAGGATTATCAGAAATTTTCATACCAAGAAACTGGTTTAATATAGCAGGCCATAACAATAGTTATAAAATTGAAATGATAAAAGAAGAAAATTTACCGTCTAACATAATGCAATATGACATAGAATTACCTCATGAGATAGGAGTAAATATCAATGATTTTTGGGTGAACATCAATCGCGAAATTGAAAAAATCGTGAATATTCAACCAAGTATACGATTCGCAACGGATGAAATCAATACAAATATTATCGTTGAAATATCTAAGGGGTTTGAAATATTGATAGGAAAAATTAACGGATCGAAATTATTGTATATGTTGCATTTACCGGAGGAAGATATTGTTATAACAAAATCAAGTGTGTTTAAGTTTAGACGGTCGACACAATCTCTTAATGGTCAATCATTTGCAATTATTAACAGAAATCCCAAACATATATCGACACACATTATCCCATTAACTCGTATAAAAAAAAATAATAATAATAATAACGATAAATTTGATGAGAGGGTTTTTAATATAATAAATGACAATATAGCAATATTAGAACTACAAAATTATTTAAAATTTATTTATGAACCTATAAGAAATGAACTGGAAATTGTGGTATCTGATTATGCTGAATTATGTATGACAAAAGAGTTTGCTAGATCGTTTTTACAAAAAATAAATTTAAGAGAGGATACCGTAGTAAAAGGAACAGCAAAATATGTTGTAAACCCTCTAATTGATACAATAGCAGGAGAGTTAATCAAATTAGAAATTAAAGAATATTATAAAACAAAAACACATACCACACATTCAGAATATTTAACTTTAAACGAAGGGATGTACAAGAATGCTGATCATTTGTTTCAAGAATTTAAATATGTGAAACTCAGACAATTACCAAATTTAAAAGTACATTTGCACATACCGCCAAAATGTGAAATGATGTTTGACAAAGGATTAGCAGATCTATTGGGTTTTACTAGAAATATCAGTTTTAAAACCGGGGATTATGTCAGTGATTATCCTATAGAATTAGATGCTGGAATAACCGAAATATTTGTGTATACTGATCTAATAGCTCCACACCATGTAGGTGATTCATTTTCACCAGTCCTTCGTGCTATTCCTTGTGTAAACGAGAAAGGAGATCAGATTGTGAATCACTATGATGTACCTGTTTATTTTCCCGTGCGCAAAAATTTTGTTGAAACTATTGAAATAGAACTTAAAACAAGTTCGGGCAACAACATTGTATTTATGGGAGGGAAAACTTTTGTGATGCTTTCCTTCAGACGCAAAAAGCTATAAATTCATCGTCATAAATTTTGGTTCATCATTCTGTATGTAACCATGCACTTAAACATCAAAGATTGTGAAGCGTATTATTGTAATCAAGTGGGAGGTGGAGGACCTTATTTTCAGGGTATCCCACACCAACGAGGTTATGGATTTTTCGGTGATTTGGGTCGATACCTCACACCGTTGGCTATTAAAGCCTCACGATATTTAGGAGGACGATTATTAGATACTGGAAAAAATGTCTTAGCAGATGTGGCATCTGGAAGCTCGTTTAGAGATGCAACCCGCAATAGATTTGGTGAAACTTCTACAAAAATTAAAAAGGATATTTTTAATAAATTGCAACAACATGGTCGAGGAAAAAAAAGGGGTATAAAAAGAAAATACAGCGGAAAATCATCACACTCAACAACAAAACGTTGTAAAACACAACGCGATATTTTTTCATGATGGATACCAACAACGTTATATGTCTCAAAAGCGAACTAGATTTGTTCAATAATGTTGCAATTCAACTAGGGATTGATTCGTCTACGTTTTTAGAAATCCATCCAGTGGCTTCCCTAACAGATACAACACCTCTAGAGTTTTATATTAGCGGAAATGGAGAACACTATTTGGATTTATCTCACACAATTTTACATCTCCAAGTAAAAGTTATAAAGAAAAACGGATCGAATCTGGTTGATGCAGATGATGTTGCTCCTATTAATTATTTTTTAAATACTATGTTTTCAGAATGTGCTGTGTTTTTAAATGATAAACAAATAGCTTCACAAGCAAATTATGGTTATCGTGCTTTGTTAGAAAGTTTGCTGTTTTCATCAAAATCATCACAAGAGACTATGTATAGAGCTGGTTTGTTTCATAAGGATACCTCTTCGAAACATGATGATGTGAAGAAAAGCGGAGCAAACGAAGGATATAAGAACAGACAATTAGCATGCGAAAAAAGCAATGTTATGGATCTTATAGGAACGTTGCATTTCGATTTAGCAACACAACCGAAATTATTAATAAACGGTGTTAATGTCCGCATAAAATTGCAACGAAACAAAGACATATTTTCTTTAATGTCTGAAAATGATTCATTTAAAGTTGTAATTCAGTCAGCGAGTCTGTATGTAAGAAAAGTCTGTGTTGCTTCATCTATCATGCTAGCTCATGAAAAAGCGTTGGAAAAAGGGGTAGTGAAATTAGCTATCCGACGAATTGAAGTAAAAGCTTTTGCATTATCAAGTGGTTTACAATCATCCACAATAGCTAATGCTTTCATTGGCCAGTTACCCACACGGTTAATTCTAGGATTTGTATCCAATGATGGTTATAACGGAAACATAAAAAAAAACCCCTTCAATTTCTTGCATTATAACTTAAATTATTTGACAGTCTTAAATGGTGGTTTGATGATACCAGCAAAACCATTTCAACCTAATTTTAATAATAATACCTATGCAAGGTGTTATCTAAGTTTGTTTACGGATTTAAATCGATATCATAATTCTCAAAACATAAATATTAATTATTTGGAATATAAAGACGGTTATACGCTATATTGTGTGGATTTGACTCCTGATCTCGCTGCAAATGACACACATACCAGTGTCAATAAAACCGGAAATATTGCTCTAGATATGAAATTTGCAACACCCCTTCCTGAAACTGTTACGTTGATTGTTTTTGCAGAATATCGCAATACTATCGAACTAGATAAATCAAGAAGCGTGTTCACCGATTATTAAACAGCTGTTATTATATATAAAAAAAAAACATTTTTCGCACGTAACTCAATACAAAAATGAACACAATTTCACTGTGTAGATTGGCATGTAGTGATTACAGGTTAAAGAATGGATTTGCAGGGGTTTATGCATCTGATAGTTTACCACATGGAAAAACTCATTTTAAATCATTTATTGTAAACTTAGATCCAAGAACATTATCAGGTAGTCATTGGATTGCTATATATTTTCATAATAATATAGCATACTACTTTGATAGTTATGGAATACCACCACGAAATAAACACATGGTTTCTTTTATGAAAAAAAATTCTAACGTTATTAAATACAACCATATATGTTTTCAAGATGTTCGGACAACAACTTGCGGGTTGTTTTGTTTATACTTCCTTTTTCAAAGTTCACGTCAATTACAAATGTATCATCTGCATATTAGACACAGAGACAAAAACGAAAAGTTTATCAAGATGTTTGTGAAAAATAATTTTTTCCTATCAACATGTTGTCACACCTTCCATGCAAAGGAACAGACCTGTGTACCACTTTTAAACATGATATCTAGATAATCACATCAATTACTTCACTAGATCTACAATGGAGCGGTATGGATTCTTGCTCTCTGATTCAGAACTAGGAAATTTTATATATGTGCACCCATCACTTTTCAAAAATTTATATAACTGTATGCAATCAGCAATAGAATGGAAATCTAGCGAACAACGATTTTATTTCAAAATCTTAAATAACTGTGATATAATAAATTGTATTCATAAAAGACAGCATGATAAGAAATTTGGATATGTATTTCTATGTGAAGATTGTTTAACTAACCAGTATTTAATATGTTCATGGTCACAAAACTTTTATAATGATCTGTTGGAGTGTGTTGCTGGTGAAAAGAATCGACATATCGATGGAATTGATGTAACTGATTTCAGAAATAATAAGAAAAAAATTGGATATTTTTTTATATTGAATAATGATGAACTTGTTGCTGAATTACATGCATACACCAATATACCATAATATTTTGTCTTCTATCAATAGTTTGGAAACATGTTTAGAAACAATATTGATGTAATTTCACACATCCTATGCGATGTGATATGTTTTTCGCTGTAATATTGTGTTTATTAAAATAATAAATATATTTTAACATATGTATGTTTCATTTTTTAAAATCTATATAATTTCACATACTAATAACACACAAAATATATATATATATATATATATATATATATATATATATATATATATATATATATATATATATATATATATATATATATATATATATATATATATATATATATATATATATTCATTTTAAAGAAACAACTTTAATCAACTATTAATTATTTTGTTTAAAAATAAACCAGAACAGACAACGATGTTAAGAAATGGTAAAAACGATATTATTAGTAATTATATATATATATATATATATATATATTTTGTGGAAATATAGAGCCTTCTTAAAGAAACACTTCCAAGAAAGGAGAATATTATTGAAAAAGGATGTTTTCACTGCAAGTTCTTCAGAAGTTTATTATTAGTATGAGAGAAAGTATATAACCTCAGTGCTAGAGATCAGTTCTAACATACAACATGGTTGTATTAGAAAAAGTGGTGTTCATCTCATCAGGAATATCCCTAATTTTCGGAGGGATTTTCATCATTTACTCGGTTGCTATAGAGTAAAATATCGGTAAGTTAATTTTTTATTTTTACAATCAGTTCAAAAGTTTAATAGAGAGAGAGAAGAAGATCTTGATCAGATAAAGGTAAGATGAAAGTTGTAGGGTCATAAGGCAGAATAGGAGATGAAGTTCTCGCACCGGTACCTCAAGTGGTTAGACTCTCGTCTGGTTAGTCAAAGATCTATGGTTCAATTCCGGTTGGATGTATGAAGGTTAAAACTTTAAATTATCTGTTATTGGATTATGCTGTGAATTTTTTTATTTTTACAATCACTTCAAAAGTTTGAGAGAGAGAGAGAGAGGAAGATCTCGATCAGATAAAGGTAAGATGATAGTTGTGACTATAAAGCAGAATAGGAGATGAAGTTCTCACACCACTACCTCAAGTGGTTAGAGCGTTGTCTGGCTAGTCGGAGATCCCTGGTTCGATTCCCGGTTGGGAAAGTGAGTCCTTTACATAGCAGTCTAATTGTTCTTTTTATCAAATTGTATGTTTAACAAAGATGTATCAAATCCTATAATATAGATATATGAAGATTAAAATTTTAAATTATCTTTTATTGTGAATGGAAAAATTTATAATGAAAGATTATTTATATTTATATTTGCAGGAATAGGAATAGGACAATATTAAAAAACTAAAGAAAATCGGTAAGTGGAAATCAGATTGTTAAGATTTGAAATACAATCTCTTCTTTAACTTTAGAAAAAAACCGCTAAATGGTTTTTTTTTTCATTATGCCTTGTTTTTTTTTCTTGTGTTTCTATTGTGAGAAATATGTTGGTTTTCATTGTAAACAAACTTACATCTGATTTTCACTTACAGGTAGTTATTTGTTAATATTGAATGATAAAGAACACGAAAAAAAAATGAATTCATTTACAAGTAAGTATCCTAAAACTAGTAATCATAATGTTTACATGTGAACGTAAAAATAATTTTCTGATAGTTTCCAGCTTCTTTTTTAGATTTTGATCATATTATTGGCGAAGAACATGAAAAAACATTGAAGAGAAAAAGAAACGATGGTATCTTCAAGAAAGAAAAGAACCCGAGAAAGAATTTACCTGAACCATCTGACTGTTATAATGAGACAGATTCTGTTTTATCAAACGGTATAATAACGTATTTTTATTTTTTTTTCCGAGATTTAAAAGACAATTCATGTAGAATTAAAAAAATTATTTCATTATTTTTCAAATTATCTACTATTTTTTAGATGTAACTGGAACACAACAACCACCAATAAAGGAAATGAAAATAAAGAAAAGGAAACACTCCGTAAAAGAATTCGAAATTACACCTTCAATTTCAAGTCATCCATCTCATGATCCAGAACCTCAACCTGCATCCAAATATGATGTGGTGTTGAGTCACGATAGCGAAGGTAAAAAATTGATTCCTGATTATTCCGTTTACTTAGGTAACGGTCTCAGTATTCAAATAAAAGAATTTAGGAAATCGAATTACATATGTCTAACCCGCGAATATGAAAATGTAGTGAAAAATCGGTTTAATATTCCTATAACTGCATTAGACAATCTTATAAAAGGAATGCAATTTATTATTTCATTTATAAAATCTTGTGATAAATAACCTTATTATTACTGTTATTTCTCATCTTTTGATTTATATGTTTTATTTGAAGGAATACTCATTTCAGAATTATGTTCAAACATTTCGTACCGATTTGGAAAATTATTCTGATCCATTAACTGCGTTAATAGATAATAAAAATGAAATTTTTAACTTATTAAATAATAGCGTATCTTTAAGAATACGTTTTATTATATGTGAATGTGTTGAATTCATTAAATATGAAAATATAGAAAAAAATGAATATATAAAACAAGAATTTTATTTTTCATCATTTTGCGAAAGATTATTATCACAATATCAAATAGATGAAAAAATAGATAACGCTATCAAAAAAATAATATCTTCAATTGAAAACTTTTTACGATTAGGTAGTGGGTGGATCATTAATGATATTAAATATATTGAGCTGCATTTAGGGTTATATAGTGAACCAAACGGAGGGTGTGGGTTTGTAATACTACCAAAAATATTGAAAGCTAAAAAATGTGTCATCCATGTTAAAAATTCTGATCTAAAGTGTTTTTTATATTCTGTTTTAGCTGGAATATTTCCTATGATAAATAATAAATCCAACCCTACTTCATTTAAAAAATATTTAAAATATTTAGATTTCAATTTTCTTAATTACCCTGTTAAA
Source organism: Amaurobius ferox (assembly GCA_951213105.1). Lineage (NCBI taxonomy): Eukaryota > Metazoa > Arthropoda > Arachnida > Araneae > Amaurobiidae > Amaurobius > Amaurobius ferox. The sequence goes on along the minus strand of OX578141.1, from coordinate 85,207,223 downwards.
ATAACTCAAATACCCGAATTTGAAAGAAAGAATAATCTTAAAATTAACGTCTATGGGTATGAAAATAATCTATTCCCGATATATATTAGTAAAATTAAAAATAAGAAAGAAATAGATTTGATGTTATATAAAAATCATTATTTTTTTATTTCTAATTTCAACAGATTGTTATGTGTGAAAAATGGATTACATTTTCATTGTAAAAATTGCCTTTCATCATTTCAAAGAAAAGATACTTTAAACACCCATCAATTATTTTGTTTAGAGAACAAACCCGAACGCATAAGAATGCCAAAAGACGGTGAAAACTTTATGAGATTTAAATCATTTCAAAAATTATTGAAAACAAATTTTGTGATTTATGCAGATTTTGAAAGTTTGATCATACCTCTCGAAACAGTATTCCCTTCACAAAAACAAAGTTATACAGTTAAAACTCAAGTCCATGAACCTATCTGCTATGCATTGTTTATTATAACTGATGATAAAAAAATTGTTTATCATAAATATTATAGAGGTGGTGATTGTGTGGAAAATTTTCTTACAACTTTGCAAAAAATAGAGAATACTTTATCTAACTATCTGCAAAGAAATGTTCCAATGATCGATTCTGATTTTTCAAAAAGTTCGAAATGTTATATTTGCGGTAAACAGTTTAAAACAGGAGATATAATTTCTAGAGACCATAACCATATAACGGGACGATTTAACGGATTATGTCACTCCTCCCCATGCAATTTAAATTTACAAATATCGCCTTTTATACCTGTTGTTATTCATAATTTAACTGGATATGATTCTCATTTGATTTTTAAAAAAATTTCAAACAGATTTGCCAAAAATATTCGTGTTATACCAATAAACAATGAAAAATTTACTACCTTCACAATTGACCGATTAAAATTTTTAGATAGTTATAATTTTTTAAGTTCACCTCTATCAAAGCTGGTTGATACTTTAAATATATCAGATTATAATTTCCCTATTTTTAATGAATTCTTCCCCTCAAAAAAGAAATATCAGTTATTAAGAAGAAAAGGTGTTTTTCCTTATTCATATTTAAATAGTGAAATAAAATTAAATGGTGTTGAACTCCCCTCTAAAAACTGTTTTTTCAATGATCTCACAAACGAGCACATAACTGAAGAAGAATATATGTTTGCGAAAAAAATTTGGAAAAAATTTAAATGTAAAACTTTTGAAGATTATCTTAAATTATATTTATTTTGTGATTGTATACTATTAGCAGAAGTGTTTGAAAGTTTTAGAGATATCACTATGAAAATCTATAATTTAGAAGCATTGGAATTCATATCAGCAGCCGATTTAACTTGGAGTGCAGGACTTAAAATGACAGATTGCACCCTTGAACTCATTAAAGATGTAGATATGTATCTGTTACTTGAACATGGAATACGAGGAGGGGTGTGTATGGTTGGTAAAAGATTCAGCGAAGCAAATAATATTTATATTCCAAAAACATATAACCCTGATTTAGAAGAAAAATACATAATATCTTTAGATGTGACTAACCTTTACGGATATGTTATGTCGAGTTATTTACCAATAGGGGATTTTAAATGGTTGAGTTCTAAGGAAATAGAACAATTTAATATATTTAAAGTTACACCCGATTCAGATATCGGATATATATTAGAAGTAGACTTATCCTATCCAGAATCCTTACACGATGAACATGAATCTTTTCCTTTGGCAGCGGAACACGTTGAAGTTACTTATGATGATTTATCACCATATCAAAAACATTTATTACATCAGTTTAATTTAAAGTTTAATAAAACAAAAAAGCTTATTCCAAATTTAAACGATAAAAAAAGTTATGTAGTTCATTATTTAAACTTACAATTTTATTTAAAACAGGGAATGATTTTAAAACAAATTCATAGAATAGTTTCCTTTCGCCAAACACCATGGTTGAAACCCTATATCGAATTGAATAATAACGAACGCAAGAAGGCGAAAGGAAACTTTTTTAAAAATTTTTTCAAATTAATGAATAACGCATTTTTTGGTCGTACGTTATTAAATGTTAGAAAACTAAGAAACGTTTCAATCGGTATTACCGAAAAAGAATGCAAAAAACACTTACAAAGTTCGTGTTTAGATTATTTTCAACCGGTTAACGAACATTGTGTTTTATTTAAAAAAAAACGTAGTACTTTATGTTTAAATAAACCGATTTATATTGGATTTACTGTATTGGAATTAAGCAAACTTCACATGCATCGAATTTACTATGAAGTTTTTAAAAAATATTACAATGATAAAGTCACATTATTATATACAGACACTGATAGTCTGTGTTTAGAAATAAAAACTCATGATATTTATGAAGATATGGCAACAGAACTCCCTAATATCTTCGATTTTTCGAATTATGAACAAGATCATTTCTTGTATAATACTGGGAACTATATGCGGTTAGGGTTTTTAAAAGATGAAACAAGAGGTTTACCTATTAAAGAGTTTTGTGGTTTGAAACCAAAAATGTATTCATATATTTTTGGAACGGAATGTAAAAAAACAGCAAAAGGAATAAAAGCTAGTGTTTTGAAAACTCTTCAACATGATAATTTTATCAAAACATTACGAAATGATGATTTATTACGAAATAAACAATCTCAAATTATTAGTAAAAATCATGAGTTGTGTACTGTTAACCTAAATAAAATTTCGTTAAGTAGTTTCTATGATAAGAAATATATATTAGATGATAAAATTACATGTTTGTCTTACGGACATTATATGATAAAAAGTATAAAACAGGAAGAATAATTTTCAATTAAACTACACGGAATTAAAATACTTGATCTCACACTACATGAGAGAAATACACAAATCATGATTTTTAATTTTAGTGATAATTTTTATAAATAATTTTTTTTTATCTTTTTAAAGTATATGTTTTTAACTATATATCTTTTTAAAGTATATCTTTTTAACTATATATCTTATAAACATTTTAATAAGATAGAATATGTGACTGTTTCTACTCAGATGAAAGAAGTCAGAATGTGATGAACTCTTCTAGTCAAATGGAATGACTATATTTTGTATGTTATAAATAATGTGTTAACAAAAAATAAATGGTGTTTTTATTTTATATGGTGTGTAGTGTATATTATTCAAATAATTAAAAGGTTAAAAACTTTCCAATTTGAAATGATGTGGTGGTAACTTAGACGTCAAAATAGAAACACGAATTCATAATCATGGCTGGTGTGCCTCCTAACAGTGGGGCTTGGTCGACGAGTTCTTTCGTTCTAAAATAATCATTTTTTTTTCAGATAACTCGCAGGAAGTTTATGCATACTAACAGGAAATTCCTAATCGTATTTCTTCTGGGATAAGAATATATCTAAAATTGTATCAAGGTTGTTGAATAGAGCTGGACTGAAACACGAGATTATTTCTGTATTATCAAAAAACACAACTATTTATAAAATGGAAATACATTTCTCTAGAAAACGAGTTATCAAAATACATTATCGATCTGTATATAAGAATTCACTCTTAGTTACCATTTAATCATCATGAGTCGACATGGTCCTACTTGTAGGGGGTGTCGATATAATGGTGTTAATTGTAGAACGTCTGCTTCAAACTTACATCAGCCAACATTCTGGAACGATAGTATCTGTGCTATTTGTTTGGAAGGCCAGGCAGATTGGACGATATTCTGCGGGCATACATTTCACCAAAGTTGTATTAGTGAATGGTTCAGAATAAAATTCAGCTGTCCTGTCTGCAGACGCACACTAATTAATATGAGGAGAGGGAGGAGATAGATATATGATTTAAGATGTATGACGATGTATTCAACGAATACATCTAAAAACACAATCATGAGATGTACATTCAGAACATTAAAGGTTAGGGGTTATAAATTCTTATACTTTATACCCGTTAACTCTCATACGGTCATATAACACTCATCTGAAGTTAACGGGTATAAAGTATAAGAAATTATTCCAGAAGTGATCAAACACCACTACTTATATATATATATATATATATATATATATATATATATATATATATATATATATATATATATATATATATATATATTTATAGTAGAAACTATAATTGGGAAAATTTTCTTGAATGTTACCGAGTGGAAGTTGATACACTGAGTTGATAATTTTAATAACGAACTTGGGAGGATATGCATTATTAGTCGCTGTACTCAATAATTCCATGAAATGTGCTAATTTATAATTTTCATCACAAATTGTATTGATTCTAAGGGCCTGGTTTATTGTACTTCAAATTATATTATTTCTAAAACCAGATATAATTTGAACGCCGATAGTCATTGATCTGCTATAAGAATAACTTAATTCTCCGTCCATAACGCTTGGCGAGATTTTGGCGACGAATTTGGCGGAATGACGTCAACATGGAAATTTTTTAAATGTTGCCAAATTAACGAAAATCTCGCCAAAAGAATGGAAATGACACTAAATCATTGAAAATTACGGTTAATTGACGAAAATTCAATATCTTAGAACCAATATAAGTATCTACTATAAGAATAACCTATTTGTGTTTACTGTAAAAGTAGTAAATTCATTGCAATATATAAGGGAAATCATGTACTGCCCACATCAGATTTTTTTCTCTAAGAAAGGTCAACATGACGATGTACGACCCTAGTCTCTATGGCAAATATTGTTCGTCTTGTTATGTACTATCACTCCTTTAACGACCAAAGAAAGTCTTAACTTCAAATATTTAACTGGTCATTGAAAATAATAATTATCAATATATATATATATAAGAAAGTACCATTTCTCCCCTTTCCTCAATGTTTCCTTTTAATGTTTTTCACTGAAGCCTACGAAATCTCTCGTAATTCAATTTGATCTTGGAGGCTTAAATTTTTTGCCAATTACTTGGTACTTCAAGTCTTGTATGCTGCTTGCAACAATCCCCCACCCCCTCCCTTTTTCAAGACAGAACTAGCTGAATAAAATGTCCCATAAAAGTTATCAAGCAAATCCTATTTCAGTAGTGTAAATTGAGGAGATAGCTTTTTGACCGGCAGTGAAAGTTAAGAAGTTGATTTTTTCATTCTATTGTCTGCAGGTTTTTATAAATGACGTGTAGTTCGTCCAAAAAATTTAATGGCGTATTCCTCTGTGAATTGAATTCCAGTTATTTTATGTCCTGTCATTTATTTCGAAAAATTAAAAAGTATATATCTTTAACGATTGTTATTTTTTTTTGGAGTGAATATGTATAAATTTAAGAGACTTTTAATAAAATGTCAAAAATGAAAATGATACGTGCATCATAGTTATCAAATTTAAGTCTTATTGGTGATTTTGTGATCATATCTGAACAAGTGTTTTATTTAAGGAAACTGTTATTAAAGATGAACTAAAAATATAATGCATATTTTGGTTAACAGCAAAATGTATATATATTTTAAAACACTGGTACTGTGTAAAAAAAACCCACTTAGGATTTGAACAACTAGACGACTCTCTAACCATTGAGCTACTAAGACGAAATTCATATATTTTATCTTGGAAATGGAGTGTTTGGCCTTTGAATATAACACAGTGGAAGTGTACTGAATCCACATACTCCTCCTCCAGATTCCAACTCTGAAATAATTATTCTATCTGATAGACCTCCCCCCCTCGTTCTCTATTTTGTTCTTTACTTTACTATGTTTCTTGAAACAAGCTAGGGTCCTGTCTTTCTCTCCCTTTTAAGACAAACTAGCGCGAAACGTGTTCTTGTTCTGACCTCAATGATCACAGCATTTAACCTTTAACCTTAAATTGTTCGGGCATTATTGTAAAGAACTCAAGCCCTAACCGAGATTAGAACCCAAATCGTGGATCTTCTAACTGACCATATGAATCTATGACTATTGAGCTACTTGGATGAAATTATTATTCGCCATAGTGGACGAAATTCTTATTGCTAACTGAAATTTAAAACAACAAATGTATAAATGAATAAAAGTAACACTTGTAGCATCCTCTTCTAAGGAAAATCGCTATAGTACCTCGTAAATTCTTGTCTCCTAGAGCCCGAATTATTTCACAGGCCCCTAAGACAGAGGTTTGCATAGGTCCTTGTAAACTTTAAGTATTTTAACCTGATATTTATATAATCAAATTTTCTAAAGCAAACAGAAAATAACACCAAAACCATCATATTGAAATAAGAAATTCAGTTTTAAACCCATTACGAACAGAGATTTTTATAAAATACTAATACTAAGTAAAATTAATTTCCTCTAGTTTCAAATTCCCTAAAGCAAAAAGAAAATAACACCAAAACCATTATATCGGTATAAGAAATTCAATTTTAAGTCCAGTTATTACAAAGCAAAATTAACCTTTTTAAATTTTTTGTTCATATTTTCTTTTATGTGTATTCAAGAATATTTGGATTTTAATATATTTTAAAAGTTTTATTTGTTTGTCATTTGCACGCTAAAATCCACCTTCTTCAAAAATAATTCAAAACTATATCTAAACCACATGCAAAAGGATTATGTTGTATTTTAACCAACATTTTACAAATATCGTTTGCTTATATTGGCTAAATATTAGCAGCTAATATTGTAGAAAATTTGACTATATATTGTCAAGTCAATATTGGGATTACATTGATAACCAATATTGGCATTATATTAGCAAATTGTCACATCCCAATGTTGGCCCAATATTGCCCCAATATTGGCATCCTACCAGGAATTACATTAATAAGAAATACGCTATAAATTCATACAACAGTATATACAAAAGCTAATATATGTATGCTAATGCTGAAAGAAAGTCAAAATTAAACTAATGAAACACTGTTTCTATAGGACACCTTTGTAAACTTCCACAAAATGTTTTCAGACTGTTTCAAAGATCGGAATATGACTGTCTACTTTACGTTTTCACAGAACAATTTACTGTCAGTAAAAAAATTTTCTGATTCAAACTAGAACCATAGTACTTTGAACTGGCAAGAAGACGCTATAACTACGCCGGGTATATTTTCTGGTACATGTATAAGTACATGTATAAGAATCTGGTACATGTGGTACTGGGGATCTCGCAGGCCAGTCATGTGTGCAATCACCTCCATGCATAAGTCATCTCCATGGCTTTATTTGCCGCAGCCCCCCGAGTGTCGAGAGTTTGAACAATTTTTTTTTTCATGCCACACAAATTCCTCTACCACAGTGAATATTAATCTGCAAAGCGCATGTCTCTCTGACTATGCAAATGATCAAAAATTCGCAGCCAAGGAATGAATAGTTGGAACTACAGTGCTTTAAAACTGAGCACCGTGGGGGTGTATATAAGAAGCGAACCTTGCTTTCAGGAACAAAACATGCAGTGGATTTCGATTGTGTTTACGTACATTGATTCTAACACTGCCTCGCTGGCGAATTCGCGGCAACTACGAGCATATGAAGAAGTTTGAAAGTGGACCTGCGGTCGGACTGCATGAGGCTGGATGGGCACACCGAAAAATCGCTCGTTATTTGGGTAGGAGCGATGCAGCAATTAGACGATGTTGGCAGAAATGGGCCCGGAACGACAGATTTCAGCGGCAAACGGGCAGCGGACGGCCTAGAACGACGACAGAGCGGGAAGATAGAGCGATTGTCAAAGCAGCTGTGACAGCACGAGATTCGTCGTTATCAACCATTCAACGTGTGAGAAACACGGAAGTTACATCTCGGACCATTAATAGAAGACTACGGGAACGGAATCTGTACTCGCGGCACCCGTTACGCGGCCTACCACTGACCAGTGTGCACCGTCAACAGCGATTGTAATGGTGCCGGGCCCGATCAGCGTGGAATTGTTCGGATTAGGAACGGATTGTCTTCAGTGATGAGTCCCGTTTCGAACTGAGTCCCGACGACCAGCACAGATGTGTCTGGAGACAGCCCGGATATCGTCAGGATCCTCAGCTTACAGTCATAGGCTACACGGCCCGACAGCAGCGAGTTATGGTCTAGGGTGCCATTTCGTTTGATTGCCGGACCTCTTTGATAGTACTTCGTGACCCATCAGAGCACAGCGATACGTTGCCGACGTTCTACGACCCGTTGTATTGTCAATCATTTCGCGACACCCGGGACTAACTTTTCAGCAAGATATTACCAGACCACACACGGCACGTCTCTCTATTGATTGTTTGCGTGCTTACGACACACTTTCTTGGCCAGTCAGATCCCCAGATCTCTCGCTTATTGGGCACATTTGGGCTGGGATGGGGCGTCGGCTGTGACCATCCCAGACAAATTAGCTCGTCAATTGGCGGTCATTTGGAACGACATACCTTAGAACACCATCCTGCAACGTTATGCATCAATGCCACGTCGGATAACAGCTTGTATCAAGGCCAGAGGTGGACCAACGTCATATTGACTTTCTCACTTTGTGTAGATCTTCCAGAGCTATAAATCATCCAATTCTTCTGAAATTCTAACTATTTCTTTTTCTGTACATCTACATTATACGTACCAAATTTTGTCTCATTTGGATAACTCTTTCTTGGTGCTTCGATTTTTTTGTCTTAGAGTGTATATATATATATATACATACATATATATATATATATATATATATATATATATTTATATATATATATATATATATATATATATATATATTAGAAAAATGTAATAATAAGAACTCAAGTAATCATAGAAGTAAAACCACCGCCATATTGACGATAAGAGAAAATCACACCACTAGCACAAATTCGATGATTAATCAGAATTAAATTCATCTTCAGGTCTGAGTATTTAATTCTAATTAACCCAAACAAATGCCTGTTTCAGATTGAGTAAAAGTACATTACTACAAATGCTCTAACTCAGACTACAGACATCAAAAGATGAAAAAATAAAGATAAGAAATGTTAAGGAAATTTGTATTACCATGTGGCATGAACCCTTCTTCTTTCGCAATGTGTATACGCGATCAACCTCAGCAGAATGAATTATCTACAAGCACCGGAATGAGCATGTCGAAATACAACCAGGCAGGGAGTACGAACGTTCACAGCAACACTCCTAGACCCTTCCAGTGAACCAGAGCAGGAGACAGGACAATTTCCCTTAGAAGGAATTCAGAATATGAACATGAAGCAAAGATGATAATTCTTACTAAACAAGGGATTCATAGAAGAAATAGATAAACTAGAAAGCCACTCTACACCATTATATGGGCTTTCAAATCGTAGTTTGAAACTGGCTAATGGTACAATTTTTTTTCGAAAATAAAATTCAAAACATTGATATTAATGTATCTTATTTTCAGATTTTTGATTTTTCTAATTTTTTTTAGCTTATTTTATTTTTCATTTTTATTTATTTATATAATTAATGAATAATTATAATATATTTTGTTAGCCACTATATATATAAGTATATATATATATATATATATATATATATATTAATGATATATGTTATATATACCATTGATATTTGTTGATTACCTTTAGCTTGATGACTAGAAATATGCATTTTATTTTACTCATGATGGTTGATTCTCTGTTCAATACTTCTGTTTAATTTGTTGACATATTTTAAATTAAGGTTTTTGAGATACAAATTCTCTCTATTCTATCATTGGATTTTCATATTATATTTTTATTACATATACATACATACATATATATATATATATATATATATATATATATATATATATATATATTAATGATATATGTTATATATACCATTGATATTTGTTGATTATCTTCAGCTTGATGACTAGAAATATGCATTTTATTTTACTCAGGATGGTTGATTCTCTATTTAATACTTCTGTTTAATTTGTAGGCATATTTTAAATTAAGGTTTTTTGAGATACAACTTCTCTCTATTCTATCATTGGATTTTCATATTATATTTTTATTATATATATATATATATATATATATATATATATATATATATATATATATATATATATATATATATATATATATGTATATATATATATATATATATATATATATATATATATATATAGATATATATATATATATAACTATATATATATATATATATAAATATATATATATATATATATTGATATATATATATATATATAAATATATATATATATATATAGATATATATATATATATAAATATATATAAATATATATATATATATATATATATATATATATAAATATATATAAATATATATATATATATATATATAAATATATATATATATATATATATATATATATATATATATATATATATATATAAATATATATAAATATATATATATATATATATACAAATATATATAAATATATATATATATATATATATATATATATATATATATATATATATATATATATATATATATATATATATATATATCAAGTACAATTGAACCCAATTGTACTTGAATAGTAGTTTTGCTAAATTTCTTCACCGACATTCTGTGACTGTTCGAAATAAATGCTTTCTGTGGTGTGACAGGTATTCCATCTTCATTCAGAACATTTTAATATTTATTTTGATAGACAAAGAGAAAAATATGTAAAATGCGCGGCCGTTCAAACTATTCTGCACCTCAAAGAGCTCTATTACACTATAGACTCTAATTACACATCCGATCTAGAGAGTACTGAACAAATCCTGCAATTATTTCTTTCGTAGGATGAAACGAGCTATCATACACGTAAAACGATGAAGAAAGAATAACCGGTTTTTATTCGTTATTTTGGTGATATTCATCGTCGTTAATTTTTGTTGGCGGGAAGTTATCTGTCAGAGAAACCTGAGTGTTCGAGGGACATATTTTGCTTGTAATTATGATCCGCTTAGCTTGGGTGACATTGGCAGTACATGTCGGTGTCACAGGCATCTGCCTCATTCTTGATATTCTACTGGCATATTATATTAGAGTCCTCACCCCCTATCATTATCATTCGTTTCGGGTTAATATTCTGATATTGGTGATTATTATTCTCGTGACACATTCATCTCAAATATGAGTTTTTGTCGGCCGTGTCTAAACTTATATTTATCTTTACCTACAGCAATAAATGTATGTTTCACGTTTCCCAGATTGACATTATTGCGTTTCAGAGGAATGAAACCCCATTGTGCTCTGCTTCATATTTATTTTAATGTACTTTTGAAGTTACATTTTGTTGCTGAATGATATGCTAATATAAAGAAACATTAAGTTATGCTATATATGCCACATTAAATAATTGCATTAGTTATATGGACATCATGTAATGCGCAGTACAATCATTATTATAATTTATGCTGTACTACTATGTTTATATCAAGACAAATAATAAATAACTTACAGCAATCTATATAAATAAAATTGAAAATCTGTCTGTCTGTCTGTCTGTTTGTCCCATCATCACGGGAGAACGGCTGAACCGAATTTAATTACATTTTGTGGATAGCCTTGAAATAACCCCCCATAAATTTTGTCCAAGTTTCGCGTTTTAAGACCAGGGGTTGTCGAGATATTAATGAAAAACGGAACTTTTTCTTAGGAGATCTACTCTCCAACTCCGTGGTTTATCCAAACGGAAAGGATGAAAATCGTTTGTTTCAAACGCCAAAATGAAATAAAACTTTATTTCCGAGTTTGGTGCAGGATTTTTGCATTAATTAGTCACTGTAATAAAACATAAATTGTTTGAAACATGAATTTAAATGGAAAAATCTACCTCCTTGGTTAATCTCTCACAAGCTTTTACTCAACGATGTAAAGTATAAAGAAATCAAAATGGCTATTTAATTTCGCATTTTATGAGGAAGATTCTATCTTATATCATGTTGCTCGGCAACGGGATGAAATTAAATGTGTTGTTAATATCTATTATTTTTTTTTTATTTGTATAATAAATAAATGGATGTAAAATATATTTTATAAATGAACGGTTTGGCTGTTCTTTTAATTATATATATTGAGGACTGCGTACATCACTTTCATTCATTTTAGCAAAGAGGTTTCAAGCTCATATATTGTGTTTAGCTAATAAACTCATATATTGTATTTACCCAATAAATTCATTTAGCCGATTGTTGAAGCAGAAAAAGAGTAGAACGGGTGCATGTATCTTCTAATACGATTTTACTGTTTTCATTTAGTATATACAAACGGGATCAGGATATTTTATTCTTCAGATCTGCAAATTCAGAGCTACGAATTTAGAGGAATATCTCTAAATAACTTGGTAACTTTTCTTAAACTTTACCAAATTAGTGGAAATGTCTCCAAATTGATAAAAATGACCCAAATCAATGAAATTAAATTTATTTTTTTAGAATAAAGTACTGAAATGATGTTTCTGTAGCATTTGTCGGTCAATCCATCCATCCTACTTAGTAACACATTTAAGGAATTTTTTTAATATCACCAAATTGGTAAAAATATTTCTAAATCCATAAAAATATCATGAAATTGATAAAATCGCGCTTAATAAATGAAATTAATTGTGTTTTGTTAGGGGATAGTATTGTGATGATGTTTCGTCAATTTGTGGCATAATGGGATTATCAGTTCTACAGTCCCACTTGACGATAAATTTGGCGATTTTTTAAGTTATAGCTAAGTTGACGAAAATGTCGCCAAACCTTCCATGGAGATTGCATTATTCAGATGATATGATTTCCACCAATTTATTTAAAGCAATTAATATCATGTCGCTTAGCAACGGATCCAATATGTTATGCGGCATATGATTTTTATTAAATCTTTTCCGATTTGAATAGTAAAAATATGTATATAAAATAAATTTCATTGACATTGAATTTTTGACTGGATAATATCAATTACGGTCTTTAGGTTTAAACATCAGTATTTTTGATATTTTCGGGGACTGTTGATTCAGGGATTACTGATATTTTCAAATTATTATGGAATTGTTTTATTATGACGAAAATTGTTGAAACTCATATATAGTACGTTGTACGAGTAATCTTCTACAAATGCATGGGTATATCTTCTAATCTACGAGAATATAAGTAGTACAGGTATATTGGCATATATTTTGATATAGATTGGCATATATTCGAATCAATTACGACCTTTTGGCATTAAGATTACGGGGATTTTTGATACTTTCAATTTTTTGTCATCTCTTTTATTTTGGCAAATATTTTTGAGA